>OZ017741.1:10800000-12117500 GCA_963969285.1 Odontomyia ornata
ATATCCAGGTGGAATAAAAAGCTTTGCTATTGTATATACTGATTGCTAGTCCAATGGTACAGCCTCTGGCCACCTGGAGAAACGGTTGATCATCGTTAATACGTCCCGAAAGCCGTTAACTTGCGTGAGAGGAACTACTATGTCCAAGTGTAATATTTGGAAGCGTTTATCTGGCACCGGAAATGGTTGCAATACGTTTCTTGCATGTCTAGTGACCACAGATGGACGTCTTTTCTCATGTTAGGCAAGACAAAATTTCTTGCCATTGCACGTAGCGTCACGCGTGCGCTTGGGTGGGAGCAGCGATGAAAAGTGTCGAAGGTCTGTTTACGGAGAACCGCTAGAACGAGAGGTTTAACGAGACCTGTCAAGAAGCCGCAGTATAGAGTTCGAATTTCGCTTTCATTTGCTGCGAAAAGTTTGTAACTATTTCCGAGTTGTTTGGAATGGGTGCGAGAGACAGGGATGACGGAAATATCCGCTCCTGTTTCAACCAGGAATTCAGTACTTTTGTCGAGGATATGGAGGCGCGATTGCTTGATTGCATCGCCTGTGCTTGCTACAAGCGACGTTTTTTCTAGTTTTTTTGCACTCTAGTCGGAACGAAAAGAGCATCTCGCATTTTCTCCCTGCTGTACCAACTCTGCGATGGTAATAACAGATGCCAGTATTCTGACGATCAGTGGAACTAGGGGAGCAAGTGAAACTGAAACTTGAGTTGCGATTAGGACGGGAGCTTTTGGCAATACGTAGCCTGTCGAGGCGGTAATGAATAATAGCAAGTTCACATTTCATTTCTTCACTCGCGTCATTTTTACTTTTCTCTACTTAAAAAATGAATTGTATGGGGTGTTCCCGATTCTCCATGATTTTCTCCACTATTTCCGCCAATTGATCAAAATTTGCCGGACTCGCGATGGGAGTCGTTTAAACCATAACGATTTCAAGAATTCTTCATGGAGCGAAGAAGCTGTGACAGTTTATTATCTGCCTGTTAGAAGCCTGTCAATAACCACAGAAATTCAACTCGCCCGGATACAGCATACACGGAGATGATGTGGTATTTGAGGATTTCCTACTTTCCGCTGTGTGGCGGGTTTTCTATGATATCCTCTATCTGCATAAGTACATCAAGCTCCAATAGTCTAAATACTTGGTCGAAAATTTGTCTGCTGCCTTTGCTTTCTTTCTTTGTAGCACTACAGCCCCTCTCGGGCCTTCGCTTAGAGATAGTTAGAGTATCTCATTTTCATGACCGTATTGATTTTTTCGGACGTTGGTTTGGTCAGTACCATGCTCTCGTGTGCCCGTTCAGCTATGATATGATCTGATTGAATCAGTACATATCACCACTGAGTGAACACTCATAGTCTGTCCGACAAATCCCCTGAACTAAATCACGTTGCTCCCAACGAGATTTGAGCCTAGGACCTTCGAGAAAACCAAAGAGCCGGTCGTTGTTTCCAAAATGGCGGAAGTTTGACTAGCGGAACTTTGTTTATCGAATCCGGGTGAACGGATCGTGGTGACAAGTCCACTAGACGAGCGGCGATTAGTTGCTATTGTCTTATTCGTTCGGCATTGCTAATCGTTTGAAAAGACACCTTGGTCACCATTTGTAGGCTCTATGCTCTACAACGAAACACATTTCATTCCTTTAGTCGAATTGACAAATGACACTAACTAATTGATGTTACTTCGGTGACATCTTGAGAGAGAGAAAGTACATGAACGAACATCGTTGCCTAGTTCGATGGTTGGAGCTGCCCGATGCCGTTTTGTAGGTAGATAAGTTCGTGGCTGTGTTTGGTCCCTTAAAGGTAATGCCAGGACGCTGAACGTACGTGTCTAGTACTGATCGGCAAGGACAAGGGAAACCTTGAGTTGGCATCTGCATACTGCCCGTTTCATATGTTAAAAGTAGCCAAGAAAGTGCTAGAATCTACAGGGTCTGAATAATAAGTAACCAAAATGCAAAATATGTACAATTTTTCTTTAGAAATCTTCAAAGTAGTCCCCACTGGAGTCGATAACACGCTGATACCGTATTTTCCAATCCCCAAACGCTCCCTGGAAGTCGGCAACCTCGATGCTGTCTAGAGCCCTCGTCGTAGCACGTTGAACGTTTTCCAGAGTCCCGAACCGCGTCCCCTTAAGGTGTCTCTTGATCTTGAGGAACAGAAAGAAGTCCGCTGGTGTCATATCCGGGCTGTAAGGAGGCTGTGGCAACGCTGCCCTCGACTGTTTGGCCAACTGCTCGGTCACGAACAGGCAGGTGTGCGACGGAGCATTGTCGTGATGGAGGATCCACGAATCGGCAATCTCCGGACGGACTCGGCGAACCCAGGCGGTTAGTCGACAGAGCACCTCTCTGTAGTAATTTTTTTTTGTGCTAGGGAGGTGAAGGCATTTACGCCCGCCGAGTCTGGCAGTGTGGGACTCCCATGGAGGATACCCTTGGACTACCCACTAAATACCTCCCCTGTCAATCTGAGAACCTAGCCTGGAACCGTTTGACACATTACTTCGGGCCGGGTCTCGTTTTGTTACGCCGTGGGCTCTTTCAAGCTGGGGAGTCCCTCTCCTAGCGGGAGGGGAGAGGGGAAGAGGAAATGCCAGAAGAGCGATCCCCCAGCCCCAGCGCCTCCGGCTGCTGTGAGTCCCTTTTATATTTTAGGACCGCCCGAGCATAATGTGCCACCTGGTTCCATTTGTCAACCGATTCGAGCATCACCGCAACTATATTATCCGGGGTGAGCTCTCCCGTCTCCCTGTAGAGTTCCCTTCGCAGCCCGACCCATTTTGTGCACGCAAAAAATGTGTGACAGGCATTGTCCTCCTCTCCTGGGCAAAACCGACAATCGGGAGACCGTGACTTACTGATCTTGTGCAGGTAAGACTGAAAACACCCGTACCCGCTCAAAAGCTGGGTCAGATAGAAGTCAGTCTCACCATGCCTTCGATTTAGCCACGGTCGCACATCCGGGATGAGGCGCGCAGTCCACCTTCCCTTCGTGCAATTGATCCAAGACTGCTGCCAATCGTTGAGCGAACGTTGTCTCTCCTCGCGGACAACCATCTCCCTCGCATCCTCGTTTCGGCGCAGGTAAATAGTGCGGCGCTCTCTAGCAAGGAGGGCGACAGGTATCACGCCTGCAATCACTCTCACCGCCGAGTCGGAGACTGTTGGATACGAAGATGCAATTCTCAGTGCTCCTCTGCTCTGTACCTGTGCCAATCGTTTTCGGTATACCTCCTTGCTGAGAGCGTCGCCCCATACCTCTGCTCCGTACAGTAGCACTGACCCTACAGCACTCATCAAGAGGCGTCTTCTTGATGGGCTGGGTCCCCCTACGTTGGCCATAAGTCGACTCAGGGCCGATATTCCCGAAGCAGTCGTCTCAGCCGTTGCCCTGATTTGCTCAGAGAAACTCATCTTCGAGTCTTCACCGCTGGCTTCGGTTCGATTTGTATGTCTCCAATACTGATCATCCTTACTCTAGGGATCCTCTTTTTTGTCAAGATGACCACTTCGGTTTTCTCCAGTGCTGAACTGAGCCCACGAGCAGTCATCCAGTCCCTCACTCGGCGCATTAGCATACCTAGCCTAAGTTGCGCTTGTTCAACGGTGCGTCTGGCGACCAGAGCCGCAACATCATCCGCATAGCCGACCAAGCGCGACTCATCTGGCATCTCAAGTCTCAGTAGCCCGTCGTAAGACACGTTCCACAGGTCCGGACCAAGGATGGATCCCTGGACAACACCCGATGTAATTTCCATCCTTCGTTGGCCCTGTGTCGTGTCGTAGAGCAGACTTCGGTCCTTTAGGTAGTTCTTCAAAAGCCGCATAAGATATTCTGGAACTTGAAAAGAGTTTTCGAGCGTGTCCAGAATATCCACCCATCTAGCGGAGTTGAAGGCATTCCTGACGTCGAGTGTCACCAACAGGACGATCCATCGCTTGGTGCGACTATATGCCTCTGCCTTTTGGACCGCGTTCACCACCTCTGCAATCGCATCAATGGTAGAACGTCCTGCTCTAAAGCCGTACTGCCGAGGAGATAGGTCCCCAGCAGCACGAATCGCGTCAGTGAGTCTTCCCTTGATGAGTTTCTCTAGCACTTTCCCAGCCGTGTCTAGCATGCATAACGGGCGGTATGCAGACGGCGATTCGGGATTTCCCTTCCCCTTGCTGATCAGCACGAGCCTCGCCACCTTCCATCGTACCGGGAAAACCCCGTCCCGCAGGCAAGCGTTGAATGTGCTGAGCAGCAAGTCAAGACAATGGTGATAGACGAGCTGCAACACCTCAGCTGGAACACCATCTGGCCCTGGAGCCTTCCTCGCTTTCAAGGAGAGGACTGCCTCCTCCAGTTCGAGCTGTGTGAAGAGTGGGCACTCTGCTGCTGTTTCACCATGGACAGCGTCAACACGGACGGGATGGGCGGGGAAGAGTCCCCGCACTATCGCGTCCATCTTTTCCGCGCCATGTATACAAGGCTTCTGTAGGGCACCAAGTTTCCCCATGACCAGCTTGTAGCCAAGGCCCCATGGATCCTTGTTCACATCGTCCACTAGGTCTTGCCAGCAGCGAGCCTTGCTACTGTTGATCAGTTTGCGAAGGCATTTCCTGGCCGACTTATATGCTGCTACCTGGTTGCATGCCTCGTCACGGTTCCGCGCCCGTTGAGCCTCACGCCGAAGCTTGCGACACTCCCTCCGCTTTTCAGCGATTTCAGTAGACCACCAGTACACTGGAGGCTTGCCGTGCCGGGGTCTTCGACGGGGCATAGAAGCGCAGCAAGCAGTCGTGATTATGCTCATAGCAGAGTTCACCACGTCTTGAGCTGCCAGTTCTTCCGTCCCCTCCGGAGCTCCCTGCAGCGGCTCACCTGCTGTGAGAACCTTGACGAACCTCTCGACGTCCATTCTTCCAATGTTCCATCCAGTTGTAGAAGGCCGAGAGCACGGACGTCGGGAGATAGCATCACTTATCTCAAGCAGAATGCACTGGTGATCACTGGCTGAGTAGTCCTCTAATACTTTCCTGTTGTGTTTCCTCCGTACAAAGGACTCCGAGGCGAATGTCACGTCCGGTATGGTTCCCTCACAGCCAATACGGCGGAAAGTCGGCGTATTCCCGGAGTTTAGTACGACGAGGGCCGTCCTGGCCGCCATTTCCAGGATTCGTTTTCCCCGTGGATCCGTCTGAGGCATACCCCATTCGATTGCTTTAGCATTGAAGTCGCCCCCAACGAGCACTTTACCCTCTGCGCTCGAGACAGCGCCCTCCAGAGCATTAAGCTTGGCTTGGAAAGATGATATCGATCCGTTAAGCGTTAGGTACACACTAAGGAAGGTGATCCCTGAGCACCGAACCCACACGAAACCATCCCCCCGTCCACAACTCTCCGCTTGAAAGTCACTGTTCCGAACCCAGATCGCGGCAGTACCAGTTTCATCAGAGTACCATAATGCAGGACTTTTATTATGGTGTTGCTCACTCAGCAGCAACAAGTCGGCTTAAATGTCCCTCGCAAACTGCTCAAGCAGATTTTGGGCGGTTGAACTGCGGTGTAGGTTTAGCTGCAGGATGCGGGTCATCGAAGCTCTGATTTTGCCTTGGCTAGGGCTTCCTGGAACACCCGGCATTTTCCTCCTCCTCTGTAGTACTTTCCGTTTACAGTTTGGCCGGTGGTACAAACTCTTTGTGAACAATGCCTTTCACGTCAAAAGAAGCTATGAGCATCGAGTTCACCTTCGATTTGCTCATGCGCGCCTTTATACGGTCGTGGTGACGCCGGTGTGTGCCACTCCGAACTCTGCCGCTTCGTCTCAGGATCGTATTCGAAAACCCACGTCTCGTCTCCTGTAATAACGTGGTTAAAAAACTCTGGTTAGGTTGCTCGATCGTACGCTCCAGTTTCACTCCGACGACGTAACTGAACACGCACTCTGCTCTCGCTCGATGCTATCTCTCCAAGCGCTTGGTGGTAGCTGCTGCAGACCGGTTCCCTTTACCTAGACCCCCACCACCACTACAG
Organism: Odontomyia ornata; assembly: GCA_963969285.1. NCBI lineage: Eukaryota > Metazoa > Arthropoda > Insecta > Diptera > Stratiomyidae > Odontomyia > Odontomyia ornata. The sequence continues at coordinate 10,806,045 of OZ017741.1, forward strand.
AACCAGATACCGGTTAGCAGATGCTTTGACGGCGCGGGGCAGGCTCAGTCCGGTTACTTATTATACAAACCCTGTATCTTTATGCAGTATGGTTTGAGGGGTTTAATTTCCACGCAATTAAATTGAAACAAAATGCTTCTTTATGGCAATGTTCAGTTTTTAATTATTGATTTCACGGAATAAGTTTCTTACTTTAATTACTTTTGCTCTACTTTAGTATTATATTGAAATCATTTGACAACTCTCATCCGCGTAAGTACTTTATCGCAATTAAATCACATTTTTATCGCGATTTGCTTGAAGCACAGTCGCACATATCGCTTTGGCGACTCAATCCATTTTCGTTCTTCATATTTCTAATACAACTCGAATTCACAAACCTATTCTGATCACCTCTTGATCGAAAATAATTCATCATTTTGCACTATTGCTGTTTGGTTTCCACGATGCGCAACAATTGTTGAAAATGAATGTTGCTTGAATGATATAATTGTTATGTTTTATTACCAGGTGTTTGTTGTTGATGTTTGAATAATAAGATTCATGTCAAAGTTTAAATTGAGGTAAGTAGATCTAATTGTTTTTTGTAGCAGCATTGCAATGATGATTATAGGAAATAATCTTCTTCGATAAAATTTGGGTAGTATGATGGATATTAAATTAATGTAGATAAGCGTCAGAAAAACGTTGATATCAAATTAAAAGTTTCAAACGCTGAATATAAAAAACAGCAAGCCTTGCGGAACAAAAGGCGTGTGATTTACAATAACAATTCATATTAAGATATAAAATAAAAACAAATAATCTACTCAAAACAATAATGATCTAAATAATTTTCCTCAGCCGACTTTACTACAGCCCACATTCCCAATATTTTTTTTTAAATCTAGAATAAAATATTCAACCAACTAACATAGTTTCGCTGATACTCAGCCAATAATTATATCCCATTAAATGAACCTTTCATTGCAATTTTCCTATTAGCTAAAAAGCTACCGCCATAGTCCATTAATCGTTTTACTTTATGGTAAGTTTCATCGAAACGAGCTCTAACTGATCAAGTCATAAACAACTTATCCAGCTAGACAGTCAATAATTCACCATAACAGTTTAATCACGTACGTTCACAACTAAGCACATGTAAGAAAAAATTTGCGAAAAAAAAATCGCGGTAGGTATTTATAAGCTATCATAACATCTAGCGTAGCCGAAAAACAGTTTCCTTGTTGTTCTTTGTAACATCAACCGTGCAAATGCTGCTCCACATACCACACAACACACACAATCTACATGATCACGTTTAATGTATCTTAAGATACATACATTGAGGTATACATTTCGCCTCCCCATAGATATTCGCGATAACTTATTTGCTATAAACATTGCAAACCTTGTTGGGAGGAAAACCTCCGACTAAAAGAAAGACTATAAAAACTGAATAAAGCAGGAAAACAAACTCAATTGCATGAACTTGCAAAAAGTTTTCGGATTTTTAATAGTTTTATTCAGTTTTTATTTTCTTCATTCTTTTTTTTTTCTTGGAATATTTTGAAAGAATAATTGCGATATGGAGAGTATACTCGTATGCATTTTGAAACGGAATTACACTTAGGACGGTGGATTTAAATGGGAGGTAGTTTGAAGTATGGATGGTGATTGAGAACGACTGGGTTACTAGAACGTCGAATAATAGCGTAAACAAGTTTTCATTGGCTTGTGCGCCATTTTTTCGCGACTACTTTCAGCTGGTTGAGGCAGCAGTTACGGATCGATACGCTCCAAATATTCCACTGTGAGTTTGCATACCAGATGTGAGGTTGGCTAGCGAAAAAAAGATTTGTTGGTCGGCTAGGCTGGCTAGCACGTTTTGTGGTTAGATGGATTTATGCTGGCAACGTGGATGTGGCTTTTAGGATTGAAAAAGTTAGTTATGGATTTTCCGAGCAAGGATTAAAAAAGTTTAGCAATATGTGCGGATAATGAAAGTTGTAACGTGCATATTTCCAGATTCCCTTGAACTTCTTAATTTGTTTTTCTTAGCGTGTATCTTAAGGATAACAATATATGTATGTGACCGTCCATAGGTAGAGGGACTGTGGTAGCACAAGTAGAGCAGGATTATCAGTGAGACGACGCAAAATAATTGTCTCAAACTGCATCTTTTGTTTGTTTTAGCAAACTGTTTGCTTAATCTAGGGCTGCCGTCCGTCCTAGTTTAGAGGGTGTCCGGGTTCGTCCGGGAGGGATTTCCAGAAAGTACCCGGGTAAAACACGGGAAATTTTTATGTCAGGGGAATCCCAATTGATTGAAATATAAGCATTAATCAAAACAAATCTTATAGTTAAAATCATTCATAATCGTAGGCCGTGCTCATACGTGGGGAGATTTCACTCCTATATTAGGTGTTATGCAGGTTTTATGTAGAAGAAGAGTGAGGGGCAATAAGCAATCAGTCATTGCCCCTTACTCTTCTTCTCCATATAACCTGTTTGACGTGTAAATAAAGAAGTATAATCACTCCACGTCTGAAAACGGCCATAGGCAGCATACACGCTAACTCCGGCAATGCAAAATAGCTGACGATCGTCAATGTCAACCGAAGGTTTCTTGTGGGCACCCGCCGCAACTTTCGATCACGCACTCAGTCTAGTCAGTGGTGGATAAGCTACCAAGTGCATTACGTGTGTCTTTCGTGTGTTGACTTCGCTTTGAGTTTACATTATACTTGTGATTCGTGTATTCCCTACATATTGGTCAAAATCAGAGAGATGAGCAAATTTTTGGTTTCTAATTTTTCGGGATAAAAATATGAGAATTGGACAGTAATTCCAATTTACGATTCTAGCACTACATCCCGTTGTTTATTTATGAAAAGGGCTAAGCCAACGGATTGTTTATTTTATAGTTATAGCATAAAACAACTAAGTTGGGATCAGTATTAATCATTTCGGGAAGATTTTTAAATATTAAAAAAATGTGTTTTGATATATATTTTAAACTACTTTTAAATATTTTTAAAATGATAAATATATGAAATGTGAGTAGCAGTAAACTTTTATTAAACTCCAGAAAACAGGAACAGAGCGCAAGAAAAAACTTATTTTATAAGGAAAAAAAATAAACTTTTGAAATTAGAAAATATACTCATAAAAACCAAAATAAAGGAACACACATCACAGCTTTGTTAATATCTACTTTTTATATATCAATTGATGGGTGCTATTTTTCTGGAATAGAGGTCTCCGCAAAACTTTACGTATTTATTCATTAGCAATGCGGGAAACGTCCTTACCGTCAAGTCGAAACATTTGAGCAGGTTTGCACTGACTTTGTAGAGAAGTTACTTTGACCTCATCCTTTTCATCAACTGTGATACCTGCTATGATGGCGTATCCATACATGATTTTTTTTTCTCAGTTGGTAGATTTATAAGGAAAAATTAAATTTGGATGTAAATTTTCTGAAGTACTCACATCATTCACCTTATCGTGTCTACAGAGTTGATTTCAAATGGTTTGTTAATTCTCATTATCTGAACTACTTGAACTACAACATTATAAAAACTTTACCTGTTAGCAATCAAAAAATGAACCAGCTCTTCATCGCCATGTGTTTCTATGCTCTATAAACCCTGGCGTAAGAGCTTCATTTTCGCTCTCTTCAGTTGAAATGCCTTAAGTTTTATTTCTTTTAACAATTTAGTATGTTGGCATAATAGTATCGACACATCCAATGATCTCTGCTACATAATTTTTGTTACATTCATGATAACGGATATGGGGCCTAAATTTTCAAGGACTAACTTTTTCATAGCTTCAATTTAATCTTCCGTTATTGCGTGCAGCAATAACAGCAGAGGAATTTTTCAAAACACTAACAAACCCCGCAGCTATTTCGGCATCTTTTCCTTTCAAAACGTAATCAGCAGCTTTTTTTTGAGTTCCTCAAATGTGAGCTTCTCCAATGGCAGTAAATACTGGCGTAGGTGAGAGCTCGTGACTCCCCCTTTTAGGGATGTCATAGCAAAATCCTCTAATTGCTGACTTAAAACCTTTACTATCTCCTTTCCATACTTGATATTGGCCGCTTCCTGGCTACGCTTCAACAGTTGTCGCATACGCGAGGTGTAGGCAGTAAGCGTTTCAGTAGGAAACTGCTTGGCTGTGGCTAGCCCGATAACTTACTCCTGATAAGTTTCCCGGGGTACATACAATCGGCTTAGAAGCTCTTCAGCAGCATCGAGTGTTGTGGGGCAGCTAGAGGAAATCAACTGTTAGGCTTCACCACGCAGCCTAGTTGGGAAGATCTGCATAAACGCTGATTGCTCCAATTTGTTCAAACATTGCAAGTCTTGTTTGCTGCATCCTAAAAAGGTTTGTAACTCGTACACTATGGTAGAGCTTGGGGCTCCTGAGAACAAGGGAATCATTTGCCCCATTAGTTTGGCTACTTTCATGTAGTCTGCCATTTCGCTGGATGTCCCTCCTACCATGGAGCCGTTAGTGACAAATGATGTATCACCTAGTTGAAGAGAAATTTTCCAGTCTTTGGAAGTTATTAATTGGTCAACTGATCGCGATGGACTGTCTGAGCTTGGTGCCTGGCTATGCGAGGTTCCTCTGAACTGGTCGATTTCTCTCTTAAAATCTTCTGTGCGCCGCCGAAATTTACTGATGAGCTCCAATCGCCGAGTATGGATTTTCTCTACAGTGTCGGTCAGGGTCTGATATGACGTCAGTTCTTGGGAATCTCACAGAACCTGGGCTGTGGTTACTTGGTTAGTAGCCTCTGACGATTTGGACTTACTTCTTTGCGTTTTAAGTATTCTTCCGCTCCGTAAAATGACTCCGCTGGGTTTACTTGCAGGCGTAGAATGGTGAAGAATGTCCTCCGCGCTGAAGGGTTTGTCGGTTATAAGTTAATCCTGGAGCGTTAACACTTTCTTATTATTCGACCCGCGGGTATTTGTCGTTTTCACTGAATGTTTTTTTTTGTGTTCTAAATGTTCACTTTCCACTCGAAGTTTTTCACTAAATTGCAAAGTTCACTTTCTGCTTGTCTACCTGTCTCGCTTAGTTTGAGGTTTATATCTGCGTACCACTGTAAGTTAAATTTTTATTAGTACGTGAATTGGAGATAGCGTGATTTTACACTGGGTCAACTGAGGAGTGAAGTTTTTTTGGCAAAACAAAAAAAAAAACAAAATAGACATTCCAGGCAATGGATGTTTCCAACCTCGTTCCCAGGTACCAAAAGTTTGGTTCAGATATCGGCTGATGTTCCCGTCAATTAGAACGCTATACAGTCTCTGACCGTAATCTCAGCAGAACCAATATCCTACCGGCTGCGCCAATTTTGTTAGGACTATTACGGAGGCCTAACCAACCTGGGGCGAGTTTCGCTGGACGTAGCACCAAAATCCCACTTGTATTTATTTGGTGCGTACGCATATCCACTTGCTTGCTCTGGAATACCTGTAAGCTACACTCAACTCCACTTTAAAGTTTTCCCAATGAAATACACGTTTCCTCCATCAAATACATTTATTCATATAACAACCACAATTTCTCATTTGAACTTTTTTACGGCGCTGCTCTGCCTTGAAATCCGACTCCAACGCTTTGATTTCTGCTCGAAATGCCTCCCGCTCAGCTTTGGTCACCGCAAGACGTGCCAACCGGCGCAGATCACAGCTCTTGCGGCGGAACTCAACAATACGCCAACCTCTTGGCCGCTTTTCTTCCGGCGCGTCGACCGTCGTATCGAGCGGCTTGATTAAGCGTGCCCGGTACTCGTCGATTGTGATTGGTCTCGGACCCACTCCGGGCGTCGCAGCAATCGCTTCCTCGAGCGACGGACGGGGTTGTGTCGTCATCACAGGCTGCTGGTGGTGGTTGTCCAGTCGCCGCCCACGTATGTCGGATGTGGCGGTTGCTGGTGGTGCGAGCTGGTAAATTCGTTGCGGATGGCGGTTTGGCCCAATTGTTACGTCCGCACGATGCTAATGTGTGGTACCGGTGGATCTGCTAGCGATGCGTGTCGGTCGTGGTGGCTGCTGGCGGTGCGAGCTAGTAAATTCGTTGCGGATGGCGATTTGGCCCAATTGTTACGTCAACACGATGCCAATGTGTGGTGCCGGTGGATCTGCTGGCGATGCGTGTCGGTCGTGGTGGCTGCTAGCGATGGGAGCTAGAAAATTCGTTGCGGATGGCGATTTGGCGCGAATTGCTATGTCCGCGCTATCGCTGGATCGGTATCCCGTTAATTTGCTCGTGCCTGGGCGAAATGCCTTAGGGAAACTACTGCTCGGGCAAAGGCCTTGAGCAGGGCAATTAACGCTGTTTGGGTTGGGCTGCAAAATAGCTGGTTGATGTGCGTAGGGTAATAGGTTGCCGTTGTTGTTTTTGTCCGTACGATTGCTGGATCGAAATTACTTCAATTTGCTCGTCCCTGGGCGAAATGCCTTAGGGAAACTACTGCTCGGGCAAATGCCTTGAGCAGGGCAAGTAACGATGTTGGGCTGCAAAATAGCTGGCTGATGCGCGTAGGGCGATTTCCGTCCGGCTACCTGGATCCTGGCTGGTACTCTCTTGAATCTGTCAGCCTCGGGCTAAATGCCTTGAGACGATTCTACTCGGGCAAAGGCCTTGAGTAGGACTAGCGTAATATCAAGAGTGTTTGGTTTGTTGATGGCCATGAATATTTATACAAAAATAATGCTTACCTCCAGTTTACCTTCGTTCTCATTAATTTGCATTACATATAGGGTGCATTTACCTCTATGCTTAGTCAACTTAAATGACGATTAATTAATAGTAAATTAGGTCAGTGGATTGTTATGGGAAATTTTCACCTGGCCATCTATCGGTGACTAGCAACAATGCTTAAGCTTTTCGAGAAGTGATTTTCTATGTGTATTATTTCTATTTACCACAGATTTGTGGGTTGGTCAATGCCAAGCTAAGTGAACGAGCACGAAGTACGAGGTGTGTTCTAAAATAACGCGATTTTTGCTTTTTTTTCAAAAATTATTTATTTATTCATGAATATCTATTTTGTCCCCTTCAAAGTAATCCCCATGAGATATTATACACTTGTGCCAACGGTTTTTCCAATCTTCGAAGCACTTCGAAAAATCATTTTTTTTAATCTTGTTCAGCTCCTCCTTCGATGCCGTCTTTATCTCGTCAAGCGTAGCGTAACGTCGTCCTTTCATGGGCCTCTTCAGTTTAGAAAACAAGAAAAAGTCACAGGGGGCCAGATCTGGGGAATACGGTGGCTGCGGCATCATTAGTGTGTTGTTTTTGGCCAAAAAGTCGCGCACAAGCAACGATGTGTGAGCACGGGCGTTATCGTGGTACAAAAGCCAATTTTTGTTCTCCCACAAATCCGGGCGTTTCTGGTGGATTGCTTCGCGCAAATTGCGCATAACTTGCAGGTAATATTCCTTATTGACCGTTCTTCCCTGTGGCAAGAACTCATGATGCACTACGCCCCTGCAATCGAAGGAAACTGTCAGCAAAACTTTCACATTCGACCGAACTTGGCGCGCTTTTTTCGGTCTTGGTTCATGCGGCAGCTTCCATTGAGATGATCGAGCGATAAAAATCGAATGGCATGAGCCAATCGATATGTTTAGGTCCTCAGCAACTTCTCTAACGGTGATTCGACGATTGGCCAATACCATTTTCTCCACTTCATTAATTTTTTCGTCTGTTGTTGAAGTGCTCGGGCGTCCGGCACGCTCTTCGTCGTTCACATCTTCTCGGCCTTCTAAAAACATTTTGTACCACCGATAAACGTTGCTTCGGTTTAAGGTAGCTTCTCCGTATGCCACAGTCAACATTCGGAATGCATCCGCCACTTAATTTCGTTTTTCACACAAAATTTGATACACGTTCTTTGATCCATTTTTTTGAATAAGTAAAAATCGAAGACGATTGAAAACACGTGCAAGTAAAGCAGCTATCACCAATTAAGTGAACATTCAAAATGGCTGAGCTTGTCGGCATAAGTGACAGACATGAGTACCAACATAACGCCACAAAAAAATCGAAATTCGAATATACGTAACCCGCGACAATTCAAAATTCGCGATACTTTTTGAACACACCTCGTATATGGCATACTCACGCATACACTTACTTCTCAAGCCTTTGCGCATGATGCAGTATACCTACACGACTCAATGTGTGAAGCGTTAGTAATGCTCGAGACATTGGCCGAGCCTAATGTCTCGAGGTTGGTGCGGCTCACCACAACAACACCGCCTACACAATCCATTAGTATTCCAATAAATTTTTTATCCACAAGTAAATTTTAGTGTGGTTTCGGTATTGTGAGGTTGCACGGTCTGAAAAGATATGGTGATTTTGAACATTTTCTCTAGTATTTAAAAAAAATTTCAACATAGACGTCATATGTCCATAAATAGCATGGGCTTGGTGGTCCAGTTTGTTGCTGACTGTAGCAGACAAAGTTCTCTGAACTGAATCAACAGTTTTTTCATAAAAAACACCTGTAAGGATTGTAAGCTTTGTCCCAAAAACATGTTTCTTCATATCCAAAATCTTTCTAAGTAATGACGTTCTTAGATTTTTCACTGTACTAGAAATACAAACCTTTGTAGTTATGTTAACCACTTTTTTCGCTCCTTTCAGAACCCTGTCTTCGTTTGTCACTTGCCACTGAAAATATTTAACTGCATCCTGATTATTACCAGGATTGATTGTTGTATGCTTTAATTAATTCAATCGTAGAATTATATATAAACTACCTCAGTCTATTCTGTTTGTATACATTTATTTTCAGATTAAAATGCCCAAGCGTAAATGCACGTTTAACTGTGAATTGCAAAAAATATCCTATGTCAAAAAAAGAAAGATACGAGTATGACTGGGAAGTTCCGTGCTTAATTTGTTCTGCATATATTTCCATTGCAAATAAAGGTATTTCCGACGCTAAAGAGCACCTGAACAAACAAAAGCACAAAGCTCATTCAAATGGCCAAGTCAGCAGTTCCAATATCACGGCTTTCATCGAAAAATCTAAACCTAGTTCAGAAGAAAACCTCATTCGAGCAGCCGAAGGTGCGATGGCTTATCACACGGTTAACCATCGCATACATTCAAATCGTTGGACTGCATTAATTGTCTCAACCGAGTGATGTTTTTGAAGTCAAATGTAGCAAAAAATATGACAAGTAATCGCACAAAAGCTACAGCTATTGTGAATAACGTATTGAGCCCATTTTCAATTGCCGAACTCAAAAGTGATCTCATAGATGTTGAATTTATAAGTGTATCTACCGATGCTAGTAATAACGGCAGTATAAAATGATTTCCCATCATAATACAGTATTTTGATAACAAAAAAAAAAAAAAATGGTATCACATCAAAGCTTCTTGAAATCGAATCTACTGAAAATGAGACATCTGATACAATCGTTGAGATTATTATGAAACAACTTCAGGAGCATAATATTCTATCGAAATGTATAGCATTTTCTGGTTCTGCACACATACTTCATAACGCTGTGCACCATGGATGTGACCTACTTCCTGTTGACGTTGAGATGATGATATTGAAAATTTACAACTTTTTCTCAATTTATACAGTTCAAACAGAAACTCTAAAATGATTCTGCATGGCCGCTGAATCGGAATACCTGCAACTTTTATTTCACTCAAAAATACGAGGACCAGAAACATATTGGCATATCTAAATAAAATTTTAGACGACAGAATAAAAGAAAACTTTGTGCCGATTAAGGTTCAAAGTATTTTGAACAAACAAGATGAAAACATGAAAATAGAGTTAAAAAAAAAATAATAGTTTAAATTTTTACACAGAAATGAAATCCTACATAGAAAAGTGGGGAAAAACCAATCAAAAAATTTGACAAGTTCGACTGGGTGATGTTGCCAAACATCACTGAAAGCACTCCATGGTCTGGTATTGAGAAAACGGTTTTTTTTTAAATATTAATATAGAAATCGATGACACGAAGTTGATTGACGAATGGGTAAATTTTAAAGCGTTTTGCATGAATCTTAGTGATGGCGATAAGCTGTTAACCGCAAACCAGCTGTGGCTGAATTTTTTTTAAACGCCGAATGTTGCTTTATAATCTGAGCTGCTCAAAATTGCCCAGTATTATTTTTGTATACCAGCTCATAATGGGAACGTGGAAAGAGTTTTTTTCGCTAATCTCGCAGCAGTGGACGAAGGAGAGAAACTTACTAAACACACATTCAGTTTCTTCTCTGCTCAAAATAAAATACAATTTTCAGAACCTGAGTTGCTCCAACTTTTAGAGATGCTTTTTGGAATGGAAAGATATTTTAGCGAAAATTGGAATGTCTGCAAAATACCAAAATAAGAAAAAACTCGATCTCGTTAAAAGTAAAACATGATACTTGCTCTTAATTTGCATTTAATAAATAGTTTATCTACCTAAGCGAAGTTCATAAATTATGATTTTTTGGTGGAATCTAGAATGTATAGTTTATTTGATTGTATATAGAACCAAAAATTGTAAGTATATATAATTTGGTGCTCAAAAGAAAGTGCTCTTAATTATTTTTGTTACCAGATAACCTCAGAAAGAGAAGAATGCTGAGTTTTATTTGAGTATGATATTTGCTACGCTGAGACGGGAGAGCGCACCCCGGATAATATAGTCGCGGTGATGCTCGAATCGGTTTACAAATGGAACCAGGGGGCACGGCATGCTCGGGCAGTCCTAAAAGATAAAAGAGACTCACAGCAGCCCGGGGTTGTTGGGGCTGGGGGATCGCTTGCCTGGCATTTCCTCTTCCCCACTCCCCTCCCGCTAGAAGAGGGATCCCCCATCTTGAAGGCGCCTGCCTCATGGCGTAACAAAACGAGACCTGGCCCGAAGTAATGTGTCAAACGGTTCCAGGCTAGGTTCTCAGGTTGACATGGGAGGTGTTTAGTGGGTAATCCAGTCGCCTTTTAGCGAACATGGAAGTCCCACACTCTGTGCGTAAATGGGCATTCACCTCCCTACCACAAAAAAAAATCCCAGATCGTCATGTATTTTGGCTTTTGTGGTTTAACTTTCCACGAGAAATGTGTATTCTTATGTGGCCCAGTGGCTGACAGTATCACTATTAGCGATTCGGGCGTTTATTGGTATTGTGGTTCCTGCCGCCGGTATACTATCTCCACGTTTGCCGATCGGCTTCATTATGCCAAAGCTACAGTTGATTCGCTATCGCGTTCCTCACTAAAAAATACAAGAAAAATCGATGAGACAAATAAATCGCTCGCGGGTCTCATTAAGGTTGCGCGAACGGAACTGTCCTCTAGATCTCCTAAGTCCAGTGATGCTGGGAAAACAGATAACCTCCAGCAGCAGCAAAGTCAAAATGAACATTTAGCGCAAAGTGATGTAAATTTACAGCCGCTTACATCAGCGAAATCACCGAATGTTTTTCAAGAACATCCAGCGCAGTGTTCCCAGCAGCATCCTCATTCTTTGCCCTTTCCGTAAACATTACCTTGTGTGCAAGACGGGTTTGTCTCTCAACACCTATCTAGCGATCAACAATCTCATCAATCGATCATCGAGTACCTCAACATCTTCAGGGTCGTTCTCTCACGCGTAGTATGCGTGTTCATAAATGCGTCAGCTGTGCTCTATGCGCGGACTTCCATGCTGCTCCTTCAGTGGAATGTGTAGCTGTCCGTGTTCTATTTCCTTGTAGTAAAATTATGGTTTGCCTCGTCTTCATCCCTTGTAACAGTCCAATTTCAATTTATGGGAGATTGTTTTCTGAACTTTATTCCTCTATCACCAACAACTATCCTTCATCCTATATTCTTGTATGTGGTGACTTTAATATTGCTTCTGTTGTATAGGATGAGACTTTCTCCACAGTTATTTCAACTGGCGGTTTATCTTTAGTTCTTTCTTCCTTTTTTTGACTTTGTGCCCTTTCTCAGTTCAATATTGTGCCCAACATTAATAAGAAAATTATTGACCTTATCCTATCTAATTTCCCTAAATCTTCACTTAACTTGCTTCTCTCGCCCACACCAAGTGTGAACCCTGATCCGTACCATCCCTCACTGTATTTTCTCACCAAAACACGCCAAGCTTCTCATCCTAAAAAGGTGTCCCCTGGTCGCTTCAATTTCTTTAAAGCGAACTAATCCAGAACTGAACAGGAAATCAATTCTAGAAACTGGTTCTCTCTCCTCCATTATCTAGGAGTTCATGAGGAACTTAGTAACTTCTACACCATACTATCTCACCTCATCCCGGATGTGAGACCGTGGCTAAATCGAAGGCATGGTGAGACTGACTTCTATCTGACCCAGCTTTTGAGCGGGCACGGGTGTTTTCAGTCTTATCTGCACAAGATCGGTAAGTCACGGTCTCCCGATTGTCGGTTTTGCCCAGGAGAGGAGGACAATGCCTGTCACACATTTTTTGCGTGTACAAAATGGGTCAGGCTGCGAAGAGAACTCTACAGGGAGACGGGAGAGCTCACCCCGGACAATATAGTTGCGATGATGCTCGAATCGGTTGACAAATGGAACCAGGTGGCACATTATGCTCGGGCAGCCCTAAAATATTAAAGGGACTCACAGCAGCCGGAGGCGCTGGGGCTGGGGGATCGCTCTTCTGGCATTTCCTCTTCCCCTCTCCCCTCCCGCTAGGAAAGGGACTCCCCAGCTTGAAGGCGCCCCACGGCGTAACAAAACGAGACCTGGCCCGAAGTAATGTGTCAAACGGTTCCAGGCTAGGTTCTCAGATTGACAGGGGAGGTGTTTAGTGGGTAGTCCAAGGGTATCCTCTATGGGAGTCTCACACTGCCAGACTCGGCGGGCGTAAATGCCTTCACCTCCCCACCACAAAAAAAAATACCATACTATCTGAAATCATTCAGGAAAATACTCCTATGTGTCGTCCGAAAAAGCCAAGCGATGTCCAATGGCTCGACTGGAACTTAGTTCCAGCTGTGGAAGCTAAGGATTCTGCTCGTTTAAAATATCTGAAATCACGTCTCCAAGGGGATTTTGAGAAGCTTCGCAAAGAGGCCAAAAAAGCAACTATCTCTGCTCAAAAGAGATGTTTAATACAGCACATTGAAATCTCCTTAAATGCCAATCACACTAAGCCGCTCCGGTCCTATATCCGTTCTCTTAAGAGTTCTTGTAAATTTTCTCAGTTTGTTCGCTACGAAAACATTACCTCTACATCACCACAAGATTCTTGTGATCTAATCGCACAGTATTTCTCGCCTTCTTCTCTTGTTCAAACAACGGTCCAGTTGCTAAGGAATCTTCTATACCTTCGTCCTTATTGGATGCTTTTGGGTTTGTACAAATCCATTCGAGATCGAGCTTATAATATAAAATTAGATCCAAGTATAGGCTGTAGTCCGGATGGAATCTCTAATTTTTCTAGTGAATCTTTGTCATCTTCCTTGTGTGTTCCTTTATCTATAATTTTTAATTTTAGTATTGCCAATGTCATTTTTCCTTCCTACTAGAAATATGCATATGTATTTCCTGTTTTTAAGGCAGGTGATATTAATTGTGTTACTAACTTCCGACTTTTTTCTATTCTCTCTTTTTTCAGCAGGATTTTCGAACGTGTAGTATACAATAGATCCTATCCATTAGTTCTTCCCTTATTGTCCCGTGAGCAGCATGGTTTCATCAAATGTCGATCAACCTTGACCAGCCTTTTATCTTTTACCGACACGGTTGCCTCCGCATTCGATAAACAAAGCTAAGTGGATGTTATCTGTACGGATTTCTGCAAAACTTTTGACTCTGTGGATCATAATCTCCTTCTCAGCAAAATAAAAAGCTTTAATCCTCTCCACTTCCTTATATCCTGGTTTTCCACCTATATCACTAACCGTGATTGTGTGGTTTCTGTCAGCTCCTACCTCTCGTCTACATTTCATCCTGTTTCTGGTGTCCCTCAAGGATCAATTTTAGGTCATTTACTTTTTCTCATCTTCATCAATGACCTTCTTGCTTCGGTATCATCATTTTGTCTCCTATTTGCGGACGATTGTGAAATATTCAGATAATATAGAGGACTGCGTTTTATTGCAACATGATCTTCATAAATTAGGTCGATGGTGCATTTGTAACTCATTCAACTGCTTGTTATATTTCGGTACAGGGTCGGTCAGCTTAAATTTGGTGGTCACTTGAAGAAAGTCAAGGTTAAGTTGTCCGCTTACTCTCCTTAGTGCTTGCATATCATACTGTCGCACGCCTAAAACAACGATGAATCCTTTCTTGGAAATCGTTGCAAATGAAAATATGCCACCTTTTCGTATCATATCCCGAATTCTAACACTTCAGTAGTTCAAATGCTTCTTGAGGTGCTTAGTCCATCTTAAATAGTTTGACAGTTGACAGTTTATTGACTTTGACAGTTTATTGGGCGAATCGCAATTCCTTGTCCAGGGCGTAGTTTATTTTGGTTGTGCCAGGAACTGCTGGTCAGGAACAGTTAAAAAACAAATGGCCCGCGGTCGGCCTCAGCCAACTGAAAGTTGGAATGTGCTTCGGCTTGCAGCAGATATATTCAAAAGATCTTTCTGTAAGATCGTTTCCAGCTCCGTTAATGATATTCGTGCATCTTCCCTGTTTCGTGAAGAAAATCTATCGCAACCATCGCGAGTGGGCAGTCGCGGTATCCTGATATGATTTTCTTGCTTTTCTGTCAGATCTGGGGCTGACTCTCCATTCACTTTTGCCAGTACATTGTTCACTGTCATACGATCGTACCCTTTTGAGTCTTGCTTTCGCCTTTGTGTATGAGGGGCACATCCCTTAGCACCACCATCCATTTTTCTTGGTTTTTCTATGTTAGTTTTCACTAACTATCGCGTAGTGCCGTCACATAAGTTTTCTCTCTCGTTTCCCTGGTACTGAGAGTACTTCGTTATTGTCAACTTCCCTATCTGCTGGATTAACCCCGTAGAGCCCTTTGAATGATCTCCTGCAGCATATCCGCCAAAATTGTTGCAGCTAATATGTTCCCTCGCCGCGTCATGGTCGGTACATTGAGGAGATCACTTCTTAGGAGAAAATCTATGAAGCGACCCGTCAACATGTTTCCATGGCAACCAATACTTTTCCATTGAGGTTTTGTTTTTACCTGACTAACCTTCGATTATTTTGCTCAAAATAGCCTCGTGTTTTAGGTAGGCATTATAATCTTCTTTGCTAGGTAAGCCAAACTTTATTCATTTTGATAGGTCAATGCGAAAGAACTCTAAGCTATTGTGAAATTCTTTAGTTGAGTTTTAGCACATCGAGTTTCTCTATTTTTCCAACGATAGTTTTTTTGAAATTCCTGGAACGATCCTCCCAATTCGATATACCCATTTAGAATTGCTAATAGTGGGTCAAATACCTAAAGTTAAGGCCGCAAAAAAGGCATTCAAAGAAGCTGCTTGAGTCGTCTTATTTGCCGTTTAGTCTTAGTGTTCATCCCATCCTTGTCTTCGGCTTCGTATTTTTAAGGTAGCAAGCACGGAAAAGTCAATAGAATCACCAAACCGATGATGTGTTATTGGTACCTATAGACAGTGAAGTATAAATACGAGTTACTTTTCTTCTATTTTCCATTGGAGCGAGCCTTGCACCTACTTATGTTTCTTAAATCGGAGAGTAACTTTTAGAATTGTCGTCCAGAGGTCGTGAAGTATGCTTCGCCACATACGTTTTATAGAGTCACTAGGTAGACCAACGCAATAGCGAAACAGAATTTTTGGTCATTTCTTCATTAGTGAATCGGTTTCCTTGCAAAATTTCTCGTTTAACAGCAAATCCTACCCTCATTGACTATTGAAGGCAAAACTAGATTGGGTTAAGGAATTAATTTTTTGGAAAATATTACGCTTGTCCTGCCAACACTCAGATCCCTTAGCCTACTTTGTATTCTAGCAACCAAAAATGATTTTGTGGCTTTTGATGTTGAGCAAGGGTACACCGCCCGAAGGTTCCTTGTTCGGATCCCATTGGGGACAATGAGATTTGTTTCAAGTCATTCTTCAAGCGGACTATAAGCCCGTTAAGATTTGATACGTACTGGTTTAAAATCAGAACGTATTGCAGCTAGATGAACGGACAGGGCCAAAGTGTGGTACTGGTCATACCACCTTCTCGAGTGCCGATACATTTGATCAAGATATTAAGAAGCTCTAGCTATCTCTAAGCGAAGGCCTAAAAGAGGTTGTAGTGCTCAAGCAAACAAAATAAGCAAGCGAACCAGTGAGCCGCGTTAAAACATCAGTACTGTCCTTTTAACGTACCTTATGCATATAATATCTTTTTCGGTTTGGTATGGACTTTAAAAATACAGCGAACGAGGGTGAAGATTAATATGGCATCATTAGACTGCCCATTGTCAATTCTTGCTTTTCAGGGCTTCTAGTATTTAACAAAACCCTACTGAAGTCGCGACCTATTTGTCCGTCCGTCCATTCGTCTGTTACAACCGTTTTTCTCCGAAACTTTTGTAGCTACAGATACCAAGCTTGGTAGGTATACTCGTATTACTAGTAGAAGTGAAGGTTTGTTCGTCTAAAAAAATTTCACAGGCTCTTAAGGCGGGTCATCCCATATAGGCGAGAGACATTTATATAAAATTTTTATTCTCAAAGATTGTCATGTGGGCTATCAAATGAAAAGTCTTGAAGAGATCTTTTCAAAACAGGTCTTATGTCTGCACAGTTAGTATCTTGGCGTAAGGGGAGGAATGTTGTTATTTCTTATGTACGAAATTTATGAGGAAGGGACTAGATTCCAATATCTCAGGAATTATCTCTTGTATAACTTTTTATAGCCTAAAAGGCGAAAGAATACAACTCGACATAGAAAACGATATATCCTTCCATCAATACATTACTTCAAGCAACTCAAACAAAATCCAACTCTCCGCTGAAACCACAAGCAACGAAACATAACCCTCCTACAGCCTTAGGTCTTACCATAAACCTGAAAAAATATCCTTTGGAAAAATAAGACCAACTTCTTCTTCCAACAACTTAACAGCTCGCAGCTATCATAAAATAACCGTCATAAATAAGTCACTATTAATATTTCCTCAACGACAAAGCAATTTCACCAAGGACCGAACAAGGATAGTGGAATGTTATGTTATGCTTGTGGTATGCCGTAACCTGCTCCTTGCTGTTGTTAGTATGCATTAATATTTGTCGGGTTCTTTATTAGGTGATCCTTCGCATGATAACAAATGTTTTCATCTCGGCCGTTTAGCTGACGGTCCGATAAAAGGGACGAAAGATTGGAAGAAGGAGGAAAGATGTTGTAATTGCTCACAGTAAGTGATTTGACCCTACCCATTGAGAGCAATTTGAGTAAAGTAACATTAATGAGGGTGATGAAGTGTTAATGGAAAGTGTGGAGAGTCCCTGAATAATTTACTAAGTCTTGTTTAGCGGCCGTAGTGGTTTATTTGCACGCAACACATCAAAGTGCTAAATTATCACAAATAAAACTCGAACTAAGCTTTACCTTCATGCTGACTTTGTTTGGATAGCCTTTCAAAATATAATTGTTAACTCCACAAAATCATTTAGAGTTGCCTAAGGTTACAGTACATATGAAACTAATGCGTTTCAAATAGTTTCATCAGAACTTTTGTATGCGAGCATATTTAAGCCATGAGTTAATAAGTTTATTGTTTTCTTTGCAGTGAATATTTTGGTACTCGTATTTGGAGAAAAAAAAACAAATTCGTAACTCTTTCAGCTACGAATTGATTTATAGCTAACACAAATTTCAAATGTGATCTCGCCAATTGTGTCGCATTCGATCATACATTTAAATATGTGATATGTAAAAGTTTTTGTAAGAGGAAATTGCATGGTGCGTGTATGGATGCTCCAAGGGATTGGTTTCATCCCTATTTGGAGTCGGATTTCATCTGCTTGGACTGCCAAAACGTTGAGGAGAAATTTAAAGCTGTTTATGATCAAATAACTGATCGAATTGATGTCCTCATCAATGAAAAAGATCAATTGATTGCCCGCCATAGCTCAAAGTCCCGGAAAAACGATGAAAGCTTTGTGGAAATGGCTACTTGATTTGATGATCTTGCTTCGACGATATCAAACCTAATTTCCAATCTTCATCTTCCGAGCACTGAAGACTTGAACAAAGACAGCATGAAAGAGTTACTTGAAAATCTATTGATGAAGATACCAGCGCAACAACAAAATAGCACACTCCTCTCTGAGGTATTAGCGAAAATCGAAGTTCTAGATAAACGATTCGCCTCTTTGGAAGATACAGTGCAAGGCTTTTCGGTAACTCAAAAAACCGCAATATTTCCCGAAATTAACGCGCCGCATGTTCCCTGTTTAACTGATACACAGCCCAGTAGTCCACTATCACCAAGTCCAAAAAGCCCCAAGTTCATCTACAAACTTGGAACCTTCTTCAACAGAAGAGTGGGGTAATCGCATCAAAAGACTTGCAGATTCAAACCAAGAGGCAAACTTCTGCACTTTCTTTGTAAAAGGAAGTAGAAGGATTTGTAATAAGGCCATATTTCGAAAAACAATTGAAAATGACCTTCTAATCAGTGGATGCAGAGTTGAGCAGCTACCTTCCCACAATCAGCAAAGACGTGGCTTCAAAGTTTTGATTCCAACCCGATATGCCAGGCTTTTCACGAGTTTCAAGACGAAGAATGGTATTTGTTCCTGGTGCGGCATGGTTTTCAAGAAATGGATTGATCAAATCGCGAGCCCTGGATCCAAGGACAGTAAAAAAATCAGTAGCGCTAAGTATGTATGTAAGCCCATTACCCTTACTAATGGTCCAATAGCAACTTCTAACAGGAATCCTAAACCTCAATCCCTATTTTCTCCTTCGAAACGCTTGAATGACTTCAACGCTTCGGATAACTGTAGCCCATCGATTGTCGACCAAAAACTTCACTCTATTAGCGTTAGCGCTAGTCAACTGAAAACAGTCTTAGACGCAGAGGCGTCTACTGCAAAAAACCTAGAAGCAGCTTCCCCTTTAAACTATAAATCTTCTACTACACAGGGCGCTTATAATAACTTCGTGCGTGGAGAAGATTTAATTCCAAATTCGTCCGGATCAATTTTACAGCCCATATCACTTGCTCCTACTAATAACAACCAATCCTTTTTAGACCCGTTGTTGCCACCTACAGTCAAGGCCACTATAGTTTCGGGTGCTGACCTCGTAAAAAGATATTTAATATCTCTACTTAGAGATAATAAAATTTATGAATCGGTTCGGCTCTACCTGTCATATATCACAAGGCATCTGAAACCACTTGCATAGATGGGAAAACGAAAACAATTCTGAAAATCGTGATTCAGAGAGAAAGTCTTCCAATTCATCTGGACGGTCTCCGGCTTCTGTATTTTTCCTACCATGAAGAACTAGGTATCGCCGTTAACCAGGCAAAAAAAGATAGATCTTATTTTCTCTAACTCTTACGACGAAGTAGTGGTCAGTTCAACTGATGACAACGGGCATCAGTTTTCTCATTCAGTTCATCACTCCGCTTTTACTGTTGAATTGTCCACTTCTGTTACTTCTAATTCCATATCGTACAATGCCACTATTGTCTATGACTTTCGTAATGGCAATTACGGTCAAATCAATTGTCTTTTATCCCGAGTAAATTGGAATGAGACTTTGTCAACGTTAGACTTGGATACAGCATTATCAACCTTTTAAAGCATCATCTTTGACGTCGTTGAATCATTCATACCTAAAGTAAAAAAAAAAGACAAGACTTCAGAGCCATGGCTAGGAAGAGATCTCCGGCATTTACGCAACAAGAGAAATAAACTTTACAAGCTCCTTAAACGCAATAGTGATGCCAGCGATGAGATCAAGAGTAAGTATAACGAGATTGTTCTCGAATTCAAACTAAAATCCCAAGAGGCATATCAATCGTACGTAAAAGTTGTAGCGGAGGAAACTATTTCCAATCCAGAAAAGGTTTTTTAACTTCGTATACGTTAAGCGTAAAACTCATGGCTATCCTTCGATTATGACATACAAAGACTCGACGTCATCTTGTGTAGAACAGATCTGCGAGTATTTCGCAGACCACTTACAGCATGTTTACTCGAACTCTGCTACTCCACTAAACCTAGCGCCTCCGGAACAATCGTCTGGAACCCTTATAGAGAACATGTCGATTTCAGAAGATGAAATTCTCCAAGCTATCGAGGATCTCGATTTATATAAAGGACCTGGCCTAGATCTGATTCCACCCTGTTTTTTGGCCCTCTGCAAAAGTGAACTGACTAGACACCTCTTCAGTATTTTCAATAAATTCCTATCTAGTGGTATCTTTACATAAAAAAGGTGAAAAACGGCTTGTGGTGAACTACAGGGGCATTGCTATCTTATCTGCTATGCCAAAACTGTTTGAAAAAATTATTTGTAGTAAAATTTCTCCCATTATCGAACCATTTCTTAATGAAGAGCAACATGGTTTCCGTAAAAACAGATCTACTACCACTAATCTAATCACTTTGACGTCAGAAATTCTTTGTAGAATGGAGCAAGGAAATTAGATTGATGCCATATGCACAGATTTCAGCAAAGCATTTGATAGAGTGAACCATGGAATTTCGTTGAAAAAACTCCGTAGCTTCGGCATATCAGGTTCAATACTAAGCTGGATTCAGTCTTATTTGAAAGGCCGCACATAATTTGTCAAGTTTGAAGGGCAGTTGTCGCGTGAGATCCATGTCGCCTCTGGGGTTCCTCAGGGCAGTCATCTCGGTCCACTTCTCTTCAATATTTTTATCTCAGATCTTTCGGAAGCGCTGTCTGATATTTCGCACCTTTTTTATGCTGACGACCTCAGACTATATCACTGTATACAATCTTTAACTGATGTATCTTTTCTTCAATCCAAACTAACCGCCCTCCACCAATGGTGCGATATGAGCCATCTTGAACTAAATCTGGAAAAATGTTACGTGATAAGCTTTTCAAGAAAAAGGAATGTCGACACATATAACTATGAAATTAACAACACACAACTGCGAAGAGTTAATAAAGTTGTAGACCTTGGCGTAGTATTAGACGCCAAACTCAGATTCAACCTTCACTACGATGAAATTTTGTGCAAAGCTTATAAGATGCTGGGTTTTATTAAACGGAGGGCGAAAGAATTCATGAATATTTAGGCCACGAAATCCTGCATAGTCTTTGACCCTATATACGACATCTATAGCCGTAGGCTTGAGTCTGTACAAAAACAATATTTATTCTTTGCCTTAAGATCTCTGTACGACCCAACTTCTTTCCACAACCTACCATCTTATGAGGATCGACTTCGAACATTAAACCTGACATCACTCGCTTCCAGAAGAGTCGGTTTGTCTGCATGTCTACCTTTCGACGTAATAAGGTACAATATTCAAGTTACTGTTTTGTCAGACAAGATGCACTTTCACGATCCTATTAGAGTCACGAGACACACTCCCATGTTGACCACGATTACACACCACACCAATTATGCAGACAATGAGCCGGTTAACAGATGCTGTAAGGCATTCAATAAGTTTAGTGATCTGTATTCCCCAACCACTTCCAAGTCCTGTTTTAAATCCAAAATATTAAAAGTCCTCAATCCATCGACTACATAATTAAGATTGTATTATTGTATTGGTATTTTACTTCAGTTAAGTTTGATTTGTATTTTAATTTAAAATGGGCCTTGTTGGCGACTGAATAAATAAATAAATAAATGATAGATGTGGAAAAAGTGGGGTTGAAATTACTTTATAGCAATGACAAGCATTAAGAATGCTTGTCATTGCACTTCTTCAAGAGGAGCTGAATATGTCGTTTGGCTAAAATGTACGAAAGAGCAATCCAATCAAAAGGCACTTATGTACGCAGTTTTAATTTGGCTCAAGCCATTCAACAATATTTTTGTTTACTTTGATTAAATCTTAAGGCGCAGCCCCAAGTGAAATTGAAAATTTGGGTAAACTTTACAGCCGTTTATCTCAGAAACGTTACGAATATTTGCAAAAAATTTTTTAAGGAAAAAGTCGGAATGAACCTTTGGCTATCGAATCAACTCATTACATTTTGGAAAAAGGTGGTTGCAAAAGTTATTAAATTCAAAAAAAATTGCATGTTTTCGTTAAAAAATGTAGTAGATCTCGGAAACTACTTAACGTACCGAGTTGATTTAAGCTTTGGTTGTTAGATCTAAATTATTTCAAGTGAATTAACTCATCAAAAATTTAAAAAAGTTTTTTGCAAAAAATTTTCTAGAACAAAATGTGTAATTTGCACACACTGAACGAATATCATGCATGCACATTGATTTGTATCAAATTTCCACATTTTGTTCTAGGAAATTTTTTGCAAAAAACTTTTTTAAATTTTTGATGAGTTAATTCACTGCAAATAATTTAGATCTAACAACCGAAAATTAAATCAACTCGGTACCTTAAGTAGTTTCCGAGATCTACTACATTTTTTAACAAAAACATGCCATTTTGTTTGAATTTAATAACTTTTGCAGCAAACTTTTTGCAAAACGTAATGAGTTGATTCGATAGTCAAAGGTTCATTCCGACTTCTTGCTAAAAAATTTTTGCAAATATTCGTAACGTTTCTGTGGTGAACGGCTGTAAAGTTTACCCAAATTTGCAGTTTCACTGGGGGCTGCGCCTTAACTTCTACAAAATCTCCGAGAACTGATTGGAAAAACCATCATAAAGATTTCACAACTACATACTGACTAAGCATCATTTATTATTCTATGGCAGCAAGCGAGCTATGTACTTCATGCAAAAAGAAAATTATTGCAGTTTATCAACTCTCTTTGTTTTCAAACCCTTCTTATCATCAAATTAATTCATGCAGGTCATGACAGCCCTGCAGTATCTTCACGTCAAGATTACCCTTTGACTTAGTGATCAGGTTTTTAGGTGCTTCATTAGTTCATTGAGTTTAATCAATCAAGGAGACTAGTATCAAAGGCTTTTTCTATGTCCAGTGTCACCAAACCTACAGACAATTTATTGTACATCGCTGCTTTGACGTCCTTCGTAACACGGAGGAGCTGATGCTCAGTCGAATGTCTGTTTCTGAAGCCGAATTGGAAATCCGGTAAGATATTATTGTTAGCCATTAAATTATTTAATCTTTTCAGGACTATTCTTTCAAAGAGCTTACCTAATCCTGGTAGTAAGCTAATGGGCCTGTAGTTGTCAGGAGAGTGCGGATCTTTTCCAGGCTTCGGGATAGGTATGACTAGAGCTTGTTTCCAGATGGATGGAAAGAGAGAAAGCCTAAGGCATGCGTTGAATAGGTGGCATAGGAATACAATTCCTTTTTTGGGTAAATTTTTAAGTACTATATTCGGTAGGCCATCGATACCAGGTGCTTTACCGTTTTTAACTTTTTTAAGTAAACTTATTAACTCCCTGGTTTTTATTAATGCACCAGGAGGATGCTCTGGTCTACAAACTTCAGAAATACAATACACCCCCATACCTGTTGAACCTTTTACAATCATTTTTAACTGATAGGAAGTTCCAGGTCAAAGTCGGGGAAAGTATTTCCTCACTAAAAAGTATATCTGCCGGTGTTCCGCAAGGCTCCTGCCTAAGCCCATCTCTATATAACATCTATACGTCTGACTTCCCTTCTTTACCAAACTGCCAAGTTGCAGCTTTCGCAGACGACATTTGCATATACAGCATAGGCGCAGATCCAACTTCCATTATTTCTAGCCTTGAAACGGCGTTAGAACTTATTTATCAATACTACCATAGATGGAAAATTAAAATAAATGTTGCAAAAACGAAGTCAATATACTTCACCAGGAAGCGTAAGCCTGCTCACTTACCCAAGCGACCAATAAATTTTTTAGGGCAAACTATTCCTTGGAGCGAGGATCTTAAATATCTTGGACTTATATTCGATACAAAACTAACTTTCAGAAAACATATTGAGCATATTAGCTCCAAAGCGTTTAAGGCCGTGCTTTCGCTTTATCCCCTTCTTAATCGTAATTCACGTCTCAACACCAGAAACAAAGTCCTCATCGTCAAAATGGCAATCCAACCGATCATCCTATACGGCTCGCCTACCTGGATCCAATGTGCTAAATATCTAGTAACAAAGCTTCAGATCACCCAAAATAGATACCTGAAAATGGTCCTTAACAAATCATTTTACTTCTCTTCTGAAAAGCTACACAGACTGGCTGGCGTTAGTCCAATTCGTAAGCTCGCTGCATTGCGCCGTGACAAATTAATCGCGAAAGCAAAAGACTCGCCCAATCCGCTAATACATGCCCTGGCGAATTGAAAATCAGCAGTTGCTACCACCTATCTTTTGGCCGTAACCTAGCCTCATAGATTTTAGCTAGTTATAAGTAGAAAGTTAAGTTATCTTAAGCTAATATAAGTTCAGTAGAGGTTTTTGCCTAAATTTTCCTCTAGCTAATTGTAATAATCTCATAGAAATACGATAATATGCATAGTTTTAAGTAATGTTCAAACGATGGTGAGATGACTTTGTCAGAACACCTACTATATTATAAGGCCTCTGTACCGCATACATTCCAATAAAGAAAAATTATATATAACAAGGAGACTAATAGAAAGTACCCTTTCTCCATGCAGCGCAATAATTTCAATTGATTTTTTAAGTTTATTTCAGGATCTCGCAGCATTTTCTGTTTATGTAAGTGTATTGTTTTGCATTTTTATATTTCCTGTCAGTATCGAGATATCTTTACGTTCAAAATTTGATATCTACTGTTTTTGAAATATCAAACTAACTGTTAGACAAAGTAACTATTCTATTCGATATCATTTACTTTATCATAATGATTAACACTTATTTCAAGCCATTGTCATTGTAATCGTTCAATAACGAGTTATCTGTATCTTGTGTACAAAGCTTTCATTGCAAAGCAATTATAAAAATATTAATTGGTTTTTGAGCGTCTAGACAAAACTAATTTCAGTACAGTCAATTGCACGATCCAATTCAAAAGGCATTGACACTAATTTTTTGAAATTTAAGCAGTATATATCGTATTATTAATAGAACACAATTGGCTTAATAAATACAACAAAAAAAAAAAAAAAATATATATATATATATATATATATATATATATATATATATATATATATATATATATATATATATAAATATATATAAATATATATATACTTATATGCATTTATATATATATATATATATATATATATATATATATATATATATATATATATATATATATATATATATATATATATATATATATATTGACGCGAGTTATGGTTCGCGGCCAATAATTTTAATGTTCCGGGGAAGTGAAAACGCAATCTCTTTTAAATTAAATTAAAAGAATTTATTTGTTTTACTAAAAAATGCACAATTACTCATTTAACTATTTCACAATTTTAATTAGAATCTAACTTTCACTTGTCAATTAAATTTCTCTAACAACTGTCTTCACTTAACAATCGACGAAAATCACTCCGCTATTACTCGATCAATATCGCTTTTCAATTCGCTATCGCAGTTTTTACTATATCGCGGTTCTAATGAATGATCCCCCCATTCATTCAGCTCGCCTTTATATAGGGTCTCTACCCATTCAACCCATTTCTCGTACATTGGCGAATGTTCTGGCGAGAGGTACCTGATATATTCGAGCAGTTTAATGAATGGGGTGACGTCACTTTCAGATGTTGATCATGCTTGGTGGGTTCTCGTGGTTTCGAGTAAATTCACTTTGTTGATCATGAGGTTCTTAATGGTTGTGAAAACAATTGCAACAGTAGCTCGCAGAATTATTCGTGCATGTAACACTGCCCCCACCTCAGTTCTTTTCGCCCCGAAAAGATGTGTCGCCAGTTGTAGTCAATTCTCCCTGGATGTAATATGGGGCAAGACGGTCCAGGTGCACGATTTTCATTTTGGCTCTTGGCTTACAATGTTCCTGTATTCGGTATACGACGTCGTTGATTCGCTTTGCAATTCGGTATGGTCCCTCGAAATTATGTTGCAACTTTGGGGACTTGCCCTTTCGCTAATGCGGGTTATATAGCCACACCAAGTCATCTTGCTGGAAGCCAGTGGAATTCGCCTTTAGATCATACCTGGTCTTCATGCGGTCAGTAGCCGATTCGAGGTGTTTTCGCACTGTCCGATGCATCTGATTTAACCGTTCCCTTAGCTCGCTTTCATACCCCGAGATGGTTTGGGGTTTCTCGGGAGGTGTTCCGAACTTTATATCAGCTGGCAGACGAACAGTCTTTCCAAAAATGACTATAGCTGGAACTTGGCCCGTCGATGCATGTTTGGCAGCTCTGTACGCCATCAAAAATAGTGGGATGTGTCGGTCCCAGTCCCTTTGGCTCTCGTCAACCATCTTGGCCAGGTGTTTATTGAGAGCGCCGTTGAAACGTTCGACCATTCCATCGGATTGGGGATGCAGCGGTGTTGTCCTCGTTTTCCGTATTCCCAGTAGCTCGCACATTTCGCTAAAAACTAGTGACTCAAAGTTTCGGCCTTGATCGGAATGTAGTTCACAAGGTACGCCGTACCTACTGACCCAATTTAACACTAGCTGTTCGGCTACAGTAGTTGGGGTAGAGGGAATGGGGTAGACCTCGGGCCACTTGCTGAAATAATCGGCTACAACCAGCGTGTATCGATTTCCTCATTCAGATTCAGGAAAGGGTCCTGCGATGTCAACAGCAATCCTTTCAAATGGTACCCCCACGTTATAGGTTTGCATTTGTCCTCTCAGTCATCGCTTTGGGCCTTTGACGGAAGCGCAAATTGTGCATTTGTGACATCAGTCCTCTACGTCTTCTCGAGCGTGGAGCCAGTAGAACCTTTCCCGCAATTTCGCTAAGGTCTTGTTAACACCAATGTGACCTCCCGAGAATCATTCATGCATTTCCTTAACCACATCGTGCATTCGGCTTTTGGTGAGTATAGTTTGCATCCTATAGGAGCTGCCATCCCCCGTTTCCCATATCCGCTTGAGTACGCCACCCTCCACCTGAATGGAGTTCCATTGTGCCCAATAGCTTTTCAGGGTTGCGCCATGCATTGAAACGTCTTTCCACTCAGGTCGCCCAGTTGTCTCCTTCCATACGAGCAATGGTGCGATGTTTTCATCGACTAACTGGGCATTTCGAATCTCCTCCGATGACCAAGCTTCATCGAATTCGGCCGTTATCAATCGATCAATGGGCGGTTCCTCTTCCTCAATCCGTCGGCAATGCTTGCAGTTAGCGGGACATGGACGGTGGGATAGGGCGTCAGCATTTCCATGAACTCCGCCCTTCCGATGAACAATTTCATAGTCGTATGACTGCAATCTTTCGATCCATCTCGCAACTTGTCCCTCGGGGTTTTTGAAGTTAAGTAGCCATCTCAGCGATGCATGGTCCGTTCGAAGAACAAATTTCTGCCCATATAGGTACTTGTGGAACTGCTTGGTTGCCTCTATTATAGCCAATAGCTCCTTCCTGGTCACGCGGTAGTTCCTCTCACTTTTTGAAAGAACTCGACTGTAATAAGAGAGGACTCTTTCTTCGCCATTGATCTGCTGGGAGAGTACAGCTCCAATACCGCCGTTGCTTGCATCGGTGTCAACTGCATACATTTTTCCAGGTTTTGAATGTGCCAGCACGAGTGCTTCACACAGCTTCTCTTTCAAGGTCTCAAAGGCTGCATTGTTAATTCCAGACATACGGACGATTTTTCTCGGTTAGCCAATGGAGACACGTAGCTATCTTGGCAAAGTCTTTGACGAATCTTCGATAGTAGGTCGCTAGACCCAGAAAACTTGGAAGTTAGGGCTTGTTGTTGGCCAGCTTTTCATGGCTTCAATTTTCTCAGGGTCTGTTTTGACCCCATCTGCTAATAAAACTTGTCCCAGGTATTTTACTTCAGCTGCGAAAAGGGTACACTTGTCGGAACTCTGTTTAAGATTGGTCAGTCACAATCGGGAGAACACCTTCTCTAAGTTCTGCACATGCTCTTCGAACGGTCTCCCGATAACAATGATCTCATTTAGGTACACCAAACAGGTCTTCCAGGTTAGACCTCGTAGCACGTATTCCATCAGGTGTTCGAAGGTGGCTGGAGCATTGCAAAGCCCAAATGGCATTACCACGAATTGCCACAATCCGGTCCCAACTGTAAATGCGGTCTTCTCTCGGTAGCCACTCTTGAGATCGAGTGTGGAAAGCCATTTTGCGTCGGCTGAAGT
This sequence comes from Odontomyia ornata, assembly GCA_963969285.1. Lineage (NCBI taxonomy): Eukaryota > Metazoa > Arthropoda > Insecta > Diptera > Stratiomyidae > Odontomyia > Odontomyia ornata. Next base: position 10,834,361 of record OZ017741.1, read on the forward strand.
GTCCATGATGACGTCGATGCGTGGAAGCGGGACAACTATCTGGCTTAGTGACGTCGTTAAGCATATATTCGACACAAAAACGAGTGCTACCATCCTTTTTCTTTACTAGACATACTGGCGCGGCCCATTGACTGACAGAGGGCTCGATAACATCTTGTTTTTCCATGTCCGAGATCAGTGCGCTCACTTCTCCTTGTTTGGCTATAGGAAGACGTCTCGGTTCTTCTCGAATTGGCTTGGCTCCCTGGGCATGTATGACGTGAGTTACCATACTCGTTCGGCCTTGGTCATCCGGGCTTGTTGAGAAGATGCCACTACTTGGTCACCAGATCAGAGGCTCGCTTGAATAGCTGCACTGGCAATTTGCTCTGCTTCAATATTGCAGACGTGAGTTCCCGGGCTTTGTCTGTGTCTCGCCTCCTTTTCCAATGATGGTCGTAATTAGCTTCCAAATAGGTGACGGTGGAAACGAGCTGGCAGCTGCCGATGACGTCTCCCGCTTTGCTGCTTGTGGTTGAGTCTCCGGTATAAATGGCTCTAGCCGGCACGTATCCATTCCTTATAGATCTCACAAGGCTTCGTCCCACAATCAAACTGCGCAATGCCGACGTCTTCATTGGCTCTATCAGATAAGATCGGTGGTCTCCAAAATCACCATCAAGGTTGGCCCATACAATGTTCTCGGAAGATTTCGGTACATTATCCGAATTCGGACGCTAGGATCCTGCATCAATACTTCGACATTTCGCCATTTCAATACCCGTTTGCCCAAATCCAACGTAATTCCGTGTGGTCGCAGAAAATCCATTCCGAGAATCCAGTCATCCATAATATTCGCGACCAGAAAATTATGTCGGAACGCAAGGTCTCCCAACTATACCTGGAGGTTGACCTCTCCATGGATAGGTGAAGTTTCTCCCGTAGCTGTCCGTAGTGAGAAAATCCTGCCCTTGTGAAGTAGTTGTTGCCTCACTAAGTCTGGTCGAATATTCGACCGGGTTGCACCAGTATTGATTGTTATGGTGCAATGTTCTCCGTCAACTTGACCCGAAAGGCACGGTGTAGTCTTGACACGGTGATGGTGGTGCTGGGGACCTCGCGGACCCGGGCAGTGGTACGAGTCACATTTTTCGCGGCCTCAAAGTTCAGACTATAAGCCAATGCGTCCTTAACCGTTTGCTTTTGAGCTAAACGCACGGCTTGTTGCAATTCCTGGTCCTTAAATGCGCTGATTAATGCTTCTGTTGCTGCGTCATCTCGATATTCTGGGTCGTAAGCTGGGTAAGCCAGACGTGCCACTTGCTCAATGTCTTGGGCTAGCTGCTGAAAGGTTTGGCCAGTCTTCTGCATCCGATGCCGTAGCTGTGACCGATAAATCTGCTTCAGATGATCGTCTCCATAACGCATGTCGAGCGCATTAATTATATCGCAGTTTTACTATCGTGGTTTTACTATTCCTTCCCATTCATTCAGCTCGTCTTTATATAGAGTCTCTAGTCATTCAATCCATTTCTCGTATATTAGCGAATGTTCTGGTGAGAACTACCTGGAATATTCGAGCAATTCTGAATACCCCGCAGTGATGTCACTTTCAGATATTGATCATGCTTGGTCGAGTCTTATGCTTTTGAGTAAATTCGTTTATTGATCATGATGTTATTAATACTTGCGACAATTGCGTCAGTCGCTCGTAGAATTGTTTGGACATGTAACAATACGAATTCGTTGTTAACGCGTTAATTTGCAGAACTACGTCAAGTACCAACTAATCAGATGCATCAAATCGCAACAATTTACAGTGCAGCGTGGTATCGAAAGCGAATAAAGAACAGTCACGTAAGTGTGACAACAAGTACAAAACATGGCTTTCTTTCTGTTTTATCTGCGTACAAATAATAATCACCAATTAGTGAATGAAATAAAAGTTGCGATATTTCCGCCGGTGGCAGTTTTTTTGTCTTAAGACAGCAAGAGTAGAACTGCAGCTTTCAACTACATATTTGTCAAGTGAGATTTATCAGTATACGGAAACGTTCCGTCTCACAAGCTTGCCAAGTTATTGGGTATAACATAGTTTGTTTGCTAAGAGATGGCGTAACTTGTATAATATTACATAGTCCCAATATTCCGAACCTGTATTGGAAAGCTACTGTCATTGTACGTCTTTTCAGTGTATGCCATTCATTTGAAGCGTTAACAACAATAATTTTTTTTCACACAAATATGACGAACTTTCTTTCTGAAAAAATGTTTTTGTTGGGAACTCTTCTTCATTACTTTAATATGAAGAAAACTGCTGCCGAAAGCTATCGTATTTTGGTGGAAGTTTATGGTGAACATGCTCTAGCTGAGCAAACCTGCCAAAAGTGGTTTGCACGATTTAAAAGTGGTGATTTCAGCTTGCAAGACGATGAACGTCCTGGGCAGCCAAAAAAGTTTGAAGATGAAGAACTGGAAGCATTTCTCGATGAAGATTGTTGCCGAACACAAGAAGAGATCGCAGAATCTTTGGGTGCCACTCAAGCAGCCATTTCAAAACGTTTAAAAGCAGCTAAATATACTCAAAAGCAAGGAAATTGGGTTTCACATGAACTCTAGCCGAGAGACGGCGAAAGGCGGTTTTGCATGTCCAAAATGCTGTTGGAACGCAACAAAAGGAATTCATTTTAGTAACGGATTGTTACTGGTGATAAAAAATGGATCGATTACGACAACCCCAAGCGCAAAAAATCATGTGTGAAATCCGGCCAACCAGCCAAATCAACGGCAAAGCCGAATATCCATGTTGCGAAGGTACTTCTCTGTATTTGGTGGGATCAGAAGGGTGTGCTATATTATGAGCTGCTAAAACTGGGTGAAACCATCAAAAGAGCTGGCTACCAAACACAATTAATCCGTTTGAAGAGAGCAGTAGCCGAAAAACGCCCGGAATATGCGACCAGACACGAGGCAATAATTTTCCATAATGACAACGCTCGGCCCCACGTTGCTTTTCCGGTTAAGAAGTTTTACCCCACCCGCCTTATAGCCCAGACCTTGACGCTTCTGATTACCATTTTTTCCGATTGATGCAGAACGTCTTCACTGGAATACGGTTCACATCAGAGCAGGATATCAAAAATTGGCTTGATTCATTCTTGGCTTCCAAGCCGGCGCAGTTCTTTTGGGATGGGATCCACAAATTTGCCAGAAAGATGGGAAAAGGTCATAGTTTCAGATGAGCAATACTTTGAATAATACTATTGTACAATTTTTTTCGTAAATAAACGTTCAAAAATTGAAAAAAAAACCGCACGAATTAAGTTTTAGACCCAATAGATTTCCGATGTGCATCATCTGCGCGTTTGGGCCTCCGATGTTTCTCGAGAAAGAGGTGTGGGATGGAATGAACCGATAGCTAATTATGTCGGAATGCAGCCAAAATTATCCATCAAGGCTATTTGCAGATTTTCCTAGCGAACAAAAATTGCCTGCCTGTTGGTCCTTGAGTATCTGAGGGAAGCACAAGCAACTCCGTATTTTGATATTGGTTCGCTCCACGCTGTACCGATTCATTGCACATGCATATAAACGAGATACGTCTGAATTCCATCGGATTCTCGAAAGTGGCTCAAAAAGGGTTGCCAGCTTATATTTCGTACGAAAAACAGAGTGCATGTACAAGAGAAATCTCATTTCGGATTTGGCTAAATCAAATTTGTAATATTATCTATCGGTATGTGTCCCGCTCAAAAAACAAGCTAGGTTACACTACCCTTAAAGGAAAAAATGTACTTGATATTTTCTTCAAATAAAGACGGATTGGTTCATCATCCGTGTGAAATGTAAAGCATATCTTTGCGTAACAGCTAGAAGATTTCAGTTTTTGTTTTATTTTGCTTTATCTTTTATTCTAAGATTCAGCTTTGGCGAACTTAAACCGCAAGCCACTATTTTTTTAACAACCGCTAAAAAATATACATATATGTTCAAATTATAACTTCATCCGAAATCTTTTCCGCAATAACTAAAATCAATAAACCAGTCCAACTCTTTTAATAAACATAAGCAGTCGAGCAGCCCCGTGGTGATCAGGAGTGGCAGCTCCTGAAGAGATAAGGTGGTCACCCCGTCGAAACTGCTTAGTTTGTTGTTTTACTAGTGTAAAGTAAACTACATCCGTCAAGTTTGAGGGGTTACTTCAGCCACTTCAACATCTTTAGGTTTGACATTCCCCTTGTAATGCAACGACCCTCTTCGCAGAAAGTAACGGTTGCTTTTTGTGTAATGTTTGCGTTTGTCTCAAGCCTCCGTGTCCGCTAACTTTAACGAGGCAAAAAAATATTGAATTAATGTAAGTAACTTAATTAACACCTAATAGAACATTTCTAAAGATAATAAAAATTGATCGGTACGTCTTGTAGAGTAGAGTACGCGTGATAAGTATTTTGTAGTGTAGCTTCGTGGCTTGACAAGAACCCGCCTCATATGATCCCGCAAATGCTAGTCGTCAAGCACACGTACGCGGCCGTTAAGCGAAGCTAGTTAGCTGAGCTAAAATTATAACAATCATCTCTCCGCTCCGGAAACAATTGTTTCTTCACTAGTGAAGAGCGAACTCCTTCAGTCTCTCCATGGCTGGGTCGGCATCGAAGAGACTATCCTGTAATAAACATAAGCAGTCGAGCAGCCCCGTGTTGATCAGGAGTGGCTGCTCCTGAAGAGATAAGGTGGTCACCCCGTCGAAACTGCTTAGTTTATTTTACAAGTGTAAAGTAAACTACATCCGTCAAGTTTCCATCCTTTAGGCCGAGATGAGTGGTTCACTTCAGCCACTTTAACATCTTTAGGTTTGAGATTCCCCTTGTAATGCAACGACCTTCTTCGGAGAAAGTAACGATTGCTTTTTGTGTAATGCTTGCGTTTGTCTCAAGCCTCCGTGTCCGCTAACTTTAACGAGGCAAAAAAATATTGAATTACTGTAGAATATTTCTAAAGATAATAAAAAGTGATCGGTACGTCTTGTAGAGTAGAGTACGCGTGATAAGTATTTTGTAGTGTAGCTTCGTGGCTCGACAAGAACCCGCCTCATATGATCCCGCAAATGCTAGTCGTCAAGTACGCGGTCGTTAAGCGAAGCTAGTTAGCTGAGCTCGGTGTTGTTTATAGCTCGCTGAAACTTGTGCCAGACCATCGGCACCCGTGTCCTACACGGGCATTTCGAAATTCATTACAACTTTATCCGAAGCGACCTATGATTTTGCTGCTAGGAGTGTAACCTTGGTTGACGTTGCAGTCACTATTCGAATATATACATTAGCAGCGTAGGCATCACAAAACCCATGAATCTCGAATTGATTGGACGGGCTAAATTCTATCCATCGTTTTATCCTAAGATTTTCCACCGCCGGAAGTTGCTGTCACAGTTGTATCCACTCCTTTGTTAACGTTGGATATAGTAGGTTATCCCAACCCTTTTCTGCTAGCCACAACTTCTGCATTGTTGTTTTCCCTATAATGATACAGGGTTGTAGCTAACCCATTGGATCGAACTACTTTGCCACTTCTGCAGGGATGGTACGTTTTGTCAGGATTTTCTCTTTGGTTGGCCTTGTAATACTGAATGAGAATACGTCCGAAGCTTGATGCCATTGAATGCCAAGTATTTTTATCTGCCCGCTTAAGGCTATGGCAAGGGGAAGCTGTGTCTCCCTTTCTGAGACTGCAATAAGTTCCAACAATTTTGTATGGTTGGACGACCATTTCCTTAAATAGAATCCGCCTTTGCTTGGAAGATTTCGAAGATTAGTCTGTAGCTGTAGAAGATCTTCTAGGTTATCTGAACCAGTGAGTACATCATCAACGTAGAAATCGTTTGCTAATGTTTGTGCAGCCTGAGGAAATGAATCATACTCATCCGTAGCTAGCTGGTGACGTATACGTATCGCGAGATATGGTGTGCAGACTGTTCCGTAAGTGACGTTGCTTTACTGATAGTGTTGGACTGGTTCACTTTGCTTGAACCGCCATAAGATTCGCTGGAAATGTTGATCTTTCTCGTGCACAAAGATTTGCCGATACATCTTCTCAATATCAGCTGCAATCACGTACATATATTACCTCCGCCGCATTAGAAGATGTAATAAGTTGCCCTGGACAGTGTGGCCAAAATGCGGAAGATCATTTAAGAATTTGCCTTTGAAACCCTTTTGCGACGCGTTGAATACTACCCTTGATTTCGTGGTGCTATTACTTTCTTTCTACACAGCATGATGCGGTAGGTAATATCCCGTAGTCATCTTTATTCGGTCTACTGGTACTCTGGACATTAAACCTAAATCCATGTACTTCTGCATAAAGCTCCGATACTGGTCATAAAGTGCTGGGTTTTGTATCAGTCGAAGTTCTAATTGTCTGAGTCTTATGTGTGCAATCTTTTGCGTGTCTCTGATTTCAGAATAACAATCCAGATTATTTTTAAATGGAAGGCTAACAGAATATCTTCCTGTTGAATACCGATAAACAGCCTGCTTGTAGTGAGCCTCATTTTCCTTTTCTTTGGTTATGAGATGTTTAGTTATTGGAAGTTCCTCTGTTTCCCAACATTGCCGTAGGGCTTCCTCAAGACCTTGATAGGCGACAAATGCACGCAATGACTAAGATGATTTGTATGGTACTGTTCCGAACAACACCCATTCAAGTTTGGTCTTCTGGGCGCATGGCTTCCAAGGTAGAAATCCTGGCAGCAATAGTTGGTCGTAAAAATCTGCTCTTATGAGGACGTCTACGGTTGATGGTACGTTAAATCGTGGGTCTGCCAGGTCGCTAACTTTCAATCCCTGTGGAATTAGTAAAGGAATTTCGGTACATGGTAATGGTATAGTTATTGTTGTTAGAATGAGTTGCGTGAATAGAATCTCCTCATTATGCCCATATTCAGATTTGACGACAGCGCGTAGTTTATGTTAGTCTCTCTTTCAACAGCTCCTATGCTACTAATCCTGAATTTTGCCCCAGTGTGTTCAGCCTGTAGAAGCTGCATTGCAGCCTCACTTATGAAGGATCGTTAGGCTACAGAGTTGAGCAATGCTTGGAATGTTACACAATCTCTTTCTGGACGGCATATTCGTATGTATGCGCAATATGTAATTTTGCTTTGTGTAAGCACCGTAGCCTTGCACAATTGACGCAGCTGGTACTTTTTTCTGTAATGGACTTTCTGGGCTTGAAGTGCATTTGTTGGCTCTGTGTTGAACCAAGCAGTTGAAACATATGTTGGTAGCTTTGATCATTTCTCGTCTCGCTTGAATTGTAGCTTGTTTGAACGAGTTGCATTCAAAAAAGCTTGTGTTGGGCCTTGCACATTGAGCAGGAAGCTTTTATAGTAACTGGAGTGTTGTTTGCTTTCACCGTCTTTGGTTTCACCTTCCCAGTTGACAAAGCCTCCAGCATCGAAAATCTTTATTTCAGGAATTCCAAAAACTATTGTAAAGAAGGAATTTCACTTGATTCGAAAATTGTTCGCTGCCATTCCCTCCTTGAGTCTTTGTGAAGTTTCTGGCATAAAGACAGTTATTGAAGCGAATGGATCACATTATTAGAGGACTTCAATTTTTTGAACGAATAATCAACGGTAACAAGTTGGCGTTGGAAACAAAGTGGTGAATCAATTCCAGAAGAACTTGTACTGCGGAAAGTTGCTTAACAAGTCCACATCAAAGGGAGACTTAGTATTGAAAAGAAGGGAAGGAAAAGGCCATTCGGGATTCTGCAACATTACATCAAACAAATCCAGAGGTTGATTAGCAACTTTAAGAAAGACTGCGAGTCACAATACAGCCTCGCCTACTTTCAAACCAGGATTGAAAAATCAAAGGCATTATGGGAGAGATGTGAAGAACAACATGAGGCAGAATGTAGCCGGTTAAAAGAGAAGGCTGACCAGCTTTCGCAATATTCTACAGAGCTCGAGCGGTTTGAGGACCTGGTTATGGATCATCGCTAGCTACAACATCGCCCTCACCTAATTCTGTAAAGCTGGAGAAGATCAGAATTCCATCGTTCAGTGGTACATGCGTTCCATGATTTATTCGAAAGCATGATATACAAAAGTGCTCAATTGACAAAGGTACAAAAATTCCAATACCTTAGAAATGCTCTTCGCGGAGAAGCTGATCATCTCACCATTATTGAAGGTAATTATAATCTCGCATGGAACCTTCTTTGTGAGCGATAGCGCAAGAAATAATGCAACGCCTTTTTAACATCGAGTATTGCACAGGGATATTTATGTACAGGGGTGACAGACCTCTGCGGAATATCAATCCGCGTGGTCTAGATTAGCACACAACTGGGAATCCAGCGCACAGCGCCAATTTCACGACGGCGACTATCACCATTTAATTGGATCATAACGTCTCGCGTGAATCAAAAAAACGCACATGATCAAATGCATTGACGCGGCGTAGCAGCGAACGGCTTTCTTTATTTTTCATTCGCGTCAAAATAATAATCACAAGCTGGCGAAAGATATAAAAGTTGCGGTTTTTTGGCAGCGGCGATTCTATTTTCTTAATGGACCGCAGTGTTCAACTATCTACTTGTCAAACGTGACATGTTAATAAGCTGAAACGTTCTGTCACGCAGTCTAATCAAGTTGCATTTCCAACATGTGTCATGTGTGCGTTCGAGACTCCGACGTGTCTCAAGGAAGACGTGTTGAACAAAACGAACTGACAACAAAATATGTATTGTTACATGTACAAAGAATTCTGCGAGCTACTGTCGCAATTGTTTTCATAACCATTTGCTCAAAACCCCGAGAACCCACCAAGCATGATCAACATTTGAAAGTGACGTCACCCCATTCATTAATTTGCTCGAATCTACCAGGTACCTCTCGCCAGAACATTCGCCAATGTACGAGAAATGGGTTGACTGGGTAGACCCCTATATAAAGGCGAGCTGAATGAATGGGGGGATCATTCATTACAACCGCGATAGAAAACTGCGATACGCGAAGTACAGGCGATATTGATTATTTGATTGTTTGACAAGTGAAAGTTAGATTCTAATTAAAATTGTGAAATAGTTTAATGAGTGATTGTGCATTTTTTTGGTAAATAAATAAACTCTTCTAATTTAATTTAAAAGACATTCCGTTTTCACTTCCCCGGAACATTAAAATTATTCGCCGCAAACCAGAACACGCGACAGTGGTGTCGAGAAGTGAGAAAGAAAATTTCGAAAAGTTAAAACATTTAAACATTTTTAAACTGCACAGTTGTGAAATATAACGTGGAAACTGGTGGACAAATAACCGAAACAATAAAAATGCCAGGAAACTTTCATCTAAAAATTGATAAATTGACCATATCGGAGCTCAAGGAGGAGTTGGAACAGCGGAATCTGGCCACACAAGGTACAAAGGCCATACTGATTGCACGCTTGCGTGACGCGATCGAGTCGGAAGGCGTGAATCTGGATTCGGGTGAGCTCTCAGATGCAGAATAAAGGCGCAGAAGGTGGAGAAGTAGAAACACCAAAATCAAAGGAGCCAGAAAATGCGCTAATGCAAATGTTAATGCTGATGTCATCGAGTCTGACTGCGAAGCTAGCTGAACAATCAGCGAAGCTAAATGAACAGTCATCCAGTCTGACTGCGAAGCTAAATGAACAATCAGCGAAGCTGGACCAACAAGCGATCGAAATCAAGGCAGACATCACACAGAAGCTGGAAAAACAGTCAACCGAAATAAAAGCGGAGCTCGGTCATCTGAACAAACAAATTAAAGGCGTCGAGGAAAAGGTTTACCAGGTCGAGGAAAAAGTCAGCCAGGTCGAGGAAAATGTCAGCAAGGTCAAGGAAAAGGTCAAGGAAAAGGTCAGCCAGGTCGAGGAGAGAATCAACCATGAGATGGAAAACATGAAAAAGGAATTGGAAGCAGCAAAGGCAGTAGTAACTACCTCACCAGTCCCGCTTACAACCGCAGCACAAAGCTCATCCAGAAATGTGAAAGCACCAATATTCGACGGGCAAACGGTGTGGACTATTTACAAAACCCAGTTTGAAGCAGCCGCTCGCATAAATCACTGGAATGAGCAGAAACGAGCAACTGCATTGATTCTTGCTCTAAGAGGCCCAGCTGCCGAGCTGTTGCAGACCATCCCCGTTGAGTTGCATTCAAACCCGGCTGCTATAATGAATGCGCTCGACATGCGTTACAGAGGCGATCATCTGAAGCAGATTTATCGGTCACAGTTAAGGCATCGGGTGCAGAGGTCTGGTGAAACCCTACAGCAGCTAGCCCAAGACATCGAGCGACTAGCACTTTTGGCTTACCCAGCCTACGACCCAGTACATCGAGATGGTGCAGCGACAGAAGCATTCATCAGCGCGCTGAAGGAATTGCAACAAGCCGTGCGTTTAGCTCAAAAGCAAACGGTTAAGGACGCATTGGCTTACAGTCTGAACTTTGAGGCAGCGAAAAATGTGACTCGTACCACTGCCCGGGTTCGTGAGGTAGTGACAGACGAGTGCAGGTGTGAGCGCATGGAAATTGGACGAGACCCGCATGTAAATGGTGCGCCTAGATGCTGGAATTGCGGAGAGAAGGGGCACCTGAAAAGAGACTGCAAGAAACGAAGAAAACCGAGCTATTGTCCAGGGTGTGCAGCTAGGAGGAGATCCAGACCGAGTCAGGAGCCCAGAATAGAAGCCCTTCAAACAGAGGGGTCGGGAAACATGTAAGAGCCAACTTCGTGGGGCAGAGGTTGGCTAGGAGGATCGACATCCTCAGCACCACCATCATCGTGTCAAGACTACATCGTGGAGAAGCGGACTTATGCCTTCCGGGTCAAGTTGACGGAGAACACTGCACCATAACGATCGACACTGGTGCAACCCGATCGATTATCCGACCAGACCTAGTTAGACAGCAACAACTTCACAAGGGCAGAATTTTCTCACTACGGACATTTACGGGAGAAACTACACCTGTTCATGGAGAGGTCAACATTCCGACATAATTTTCTGGTCGCGAACATTATGGACAACTGCATTCTCGGAATGGATTTTCTGCGACCACATGGAATCACGTTGGATTTGGGCAAACGTGTATTGAAATGGCAGAATGTCGAAGTACTGATGGAGGATCCCAGCGTCCAAACTCCCAAGATGAATGTAGTGGTATGTACTGACACTGATGTACCGAATTCTTCCGAAAGCATTGTATGGGCCAAGCTGGATGGTGATTCTGGAGACCAGCGATCTTATCTGATAGAGCCAACTAAGACGTCCGCATTGCGCAGTTTGGTTGTAGGACGAAGCCTTGTAAGATCTTTAAGGAACGAATATGTGCCGGTTAGAGTCCTTAACACCGCAGACTCAACCACGAGCATCAAAGCGCGAGAAGTCATCGGCAGCTGCCAGCCTGTTTCCACCATCACCTCTTTGGAAGCTACTCACAACCATCATTGGAAAAGGAGGCAAGACACAGACAAAGCCCGGGAACTCACGTCTGCAATATTGAAGCAGGTCAAATTGCCAGTGCAGCTATTCAAACGAGCCTCTGATCTGGTCAACAAGTGCAGTGACATCTTCACAACAAGCCCGGATGACCAAGGCCGAACGAGTATGGTATCTCACGTCATAGATACACAGGGAGCCAAGCCGATCCGACAAGCACCGAGACGTCTCCCTATAGCCAAACAAGGAGAAGTGAGCGCGCTGATCTCGGACATGGAAAAACAAGGCGTTATTGAACCTTCTGTCAGTCCATGGGCCGCGCCTGTAGTTCTAGTAAAGAAAAAGGATGGTAGCACTCGTTTTTGTGTCGACTGTAGGCAGCTTAACGACGTCACTAAGAAAGATAGTTACCCGCTCCCACGCATCGATGACATAATGGACACTTTAGCCGACGCAAAATGGTTTTCTACACTCGATCTCAAGAGTGGCTACTGGCAGGTAGAAATCGACAAGAAGGACCGAGAGAAGACCGCATTTTCAGTTGGGACCGGGTTGTGGCAATTTGTGGTGATGTCATATGGGCTTTGCAATGCTCCAGCCACTTTCGAACGCCTGATGAAGTACGTGCTACGTGGCCTCACCTGGAAAACCTGCTTGGTATACCTAGATGACATAATTGTCATCGGAAGAACGTTCGAAGAGCATGTGCGGAACTTAGAAGAGGTTTTCTCCCGATTGCGACTGGCAAATTTGAAACTTAGTCGCCACAAGTGTACCCTTTTCGCAGCTGAAGTAAAATACCTGGGACACGTCTTATCACCAAAAGGGGTCAAAACAGACCCTGAGAAAATTGAAGCCGTGAAAAGCTGGCCAACACCAAACAACAAGCGCCAACTACGAAGTTTTCTGGGTCTGACAACGTACTATCGAAGATTCGTCAAAGACTTTGCCAAAATAGATAAGTGTCTCCATCAGTTAACCGAAAAAAATCGTCCGTATGTCTGGAATGAACAATGCCAGGTAGCCTTTGAGACCTTGAAGGAGAAGCTGAGTGAATCACCCGTGCTGGCATATCCGAAACCCGGAGAAATGTTTGTAGTTGACACCGATGCGAGCAACGGCGGTATTGGAGCTGTACTCTCCCAGCAGATCGATGGCGAAGAAAGAGTCCTCTCGTATTACAGTAGAGTTCTTTCACAAAGCGAGAGGAACTACTGCGTGACCAGGAAGGAGCTATTGGCTATAATAGAGCCACCAAGCAGTTCCACAAGTACCTATACGGCCAGCAATTCGTTCTTCGAACGGTCCATGCAGGAGACGACTGGGCGACCTGAGTGGAAAGACGTTTCAATGCATGGCGCAACCCTGAAAAGCTGTTGGGCACAATGGAACTCCCTTCAGGTGGAGGGTAGCGTACTCAAGCGGAAATGGGAAACGGCGGATGGCAGCTCCTATATGATGCAAACTATACTACCCAAAAGCCGAATCCACGATGTGATTAAGGAAATGCATGAAGGATCCTCGGGGGGCCACCTTGGTGTTAACAAGAATTCTGGCAGCTACTGTCGCAATTGTTTTCACAACCAGTAAGAACATCAACAAATGAATTTGCTCGAAACTACGAGAAGCCAACAAGCATTATCAACATCTGAAAGTGAGTCACTGCTCCATTCATTCACTGCTGGAATGTTCCCGCTAATTCACCAATGTACGAGAACTGAGTTGAATGATTAGAGACCCTATATAAAGGCGAGCTGAATGAATGGGGGATCATTAATTTGACCTCGATAAGAACTGCGATAGTGTGTGGGAAGTGATTTTCGTAATAGTGAAGTGAAAATTAAAATTAGTGAAAGTGTTAAACTGATTATTGTACATTGTTGTAATTGAATAAACTTCTTAATTTAATTTAAAAGACATTGCGTTTTCACTTTCCCGGAACATTAAATTATTGGCCGCGAACCAAATACACGCGACAGTATGAACAATTTTGATTTTGGCCTGCCCGGTGCTGCACCCATGCCCTGCGCATGAATAAATGAGTCATGTCTGAATTTCAACGGGTTCTCGGAAGTGTCTCAAAAAGGGCTGCCAGCTTATATTTCGTACGTGACACAGAGTGCATATGCAGTAGAAATCTCGTTTCAAATTTGTTAAATAAAATTCGTAATGTTATCGTTTGTGAACTTATCGCGTTGTGTGTTCGAACCAAAAAATAAGATTGTTTACGATACAATAGCGCGAAAAAATTAACCTGATATTTTTTTTCTAATGGAGATGTATTGGTTCATTATCCATGTCGAATTTAAAGCATTTCTTTGCGTAACAGTTTCAAAAATTTTATTTTTGTTTGATTTTGCCTTATTTTAAATTCTAAAACTCAATTTTGCCCAACGTAAACTGCGAGCCTCTATTCTTCATTTAAAAACCGCTACAAAATATGCATAGATATATTCAAATTATTATTTCATCTGAAATCTTCTCCGCCATAACTAAAATCAATAAACCAGTTCAACTCTTTCTCCAACTGCCATCTGGTTATTGTTATCCATTTAAAAATTCTTTCAAGTTACCACACAACTTCTTAATTACATCATCATTAATATGGAACACTAACAGAATATTAATGCAGGAAAAATACGAAACAAAAAGCAACTTTCGAAAAAGCGGAGATTTTCTGGTCGTAAGCCAAATGAACCACGTACTATGAATTTTTGCGGTATTGCATATTAAACTTTTGCTTATATATTAACATGTCTTAATTTTTTATTTTAATATACCGATACTTGCACAAGCATCTTATAAAGTTTATTTCTAACTCCTCGTTCTCTCTCTCCACACATTTTCAGGTGTGCTTACCTCAGATTAATGACGTCCATTAATCTGTTGGAATTAATGCAGAACCAAGAAAATCAATCAGCCAGTATGTGGTTGAGTTGACGGTTAGTTAATTTTGTCGTCAACATCACCACTTGGATACCGTTGGCTACGGATGCAGATAGTAAAGTGGAAAAACAGGATAAGTAGGAAACGGTGGATATAAATGGTAAGTGGTAATTTCTTTTATGTTTTTGTATGATCATTTGGCTCCGTAAAGATATGGGATAGGGGTTGATTAGTTTTCTTGATGGCTTTTTGTCTGACCTAGTTTTGTTGTATCCAGCTTTTATTAAAAAGAGAGTTTCATATTTTTGCGTCTGAAGCCATTCATCCGCGAAACCGCCAAATGAATGAGAAACCCCCAAAAAAGCTCGAATAAAATTACAATCAATCAAACAAAAAAAATCGCAAATCACTATGAAAAATTCCAAAACCTAAAAATCCAAGATTTCAAAACTCTCCAACATTCACTTTCCTCCACCACAAACCACCCCTCAGGCGAAACTTTCTCCAACAAACAGCCACACTCGAAGCTATCAAAAATGATATTTCGCGAAAAAAATAAACATCTCCAAGATACACATAATGCCGACATCATCATCGGTTGTTCCATGTCACGATTGCTATAAAAATCAATTAGTTTGACTCTTGTTACTCGTACTGCTGCCGCCACCGCCATTTTTTTATTTTATTTCTAAAAGTGTTTCGCCTTCAACGGTACTAGCGCGTGCAAATACCTTAAAAATAATTTTTCTGCGAAAGTCATCACTCCGGAGCCCATCAAGTATCATATCTCATACTAGAAAATAAAAAACAAAATGGTAAAATGTACAAAATTTAACAAAGAACATCAACTTACATATGCTACGTTAAAAATAACGATATGAGGACCCTACAACAATTTTATATTATGCAATTAACTGTTTCTGCTTATTCGCGGGAGTACATTATCACCGCAAAAGACTTTCATTTTCGAATTGTCGGACACATAAAATCAGTTAGCGGTGAACAGATTCGCGCTCCTAAAAAAATATCCAAAAGAAAAAAAAAGCTTCATCGCTCTCTTGGCTTTTTTTGTTGTTGGGTATTTTGTGCTTTTGTTATAGGCATTTACGGTTGTGTCGCCGCTGTCGTAAACCATGTGTGGGATGATTTATTGTCGATACATATTCATTGTCATTCTGTGCCTTGGTTTGGTTCCGTTGCCATTATTAGTCAAAACAACACACCAAATACGAGCGAGTGGAATATAACAAGCACACACAGAGGGAAACCATTAATGGGAGTTCGTTCCGAGTTCGAAATCTGCAAATGCTAAGTCAGCCGAAAGCGAAATTGTTTTGGTCGAGTAAAATTTTGCAGAATGTTAGGTAATATAAAATTCTGTTTATTGCGTTCTTCGCGAGTGTGTTGGCGTAAGTAAGTACCACTTACATGTCCTGGAATAACAAAAAAATCGAAATGACTCCATTTATGGTTGCGGCTGAAATTATGTCAGCGTGGTTAACGGGAAGAGGATTATCTGTGTCGAGATTTAATGGAGGATAAAGGAAAAGTGGTTGAATTTATCTGGGGTAAGATTTGGAGGTGAATTTGGGTTTTACTCGTTATATGATAACTACCGCGATGAGTTATGAATATTTATTAACCAGGAAATTGATAACCAAAAATAGTTCATATAAAAAAAAATTAGAAAAAAAGGAAACTGGCATTGTAGTGTTTTGTTGAGATTTGATCAACTGACAGCTTGTCTTGCATTTACTGACAGAAAAAAACTAGTAGTCGGAAAATCGTTTTGAACTGGATTGAGTTATATAATTAAAAATATTCACTCCGTCTGTTCTCCTCGTGCATAAAAGTAGTGTCGGTTAATTGCAAAGACATCTCTGGTTAATTGAATGTATTGATGTATAGTTGTTTGTCAATATAATAATATTTATTCAGAAGTTTAGTCCGTGGTAGTTTTGAAACCCAGTTCAATAAATTGAAAATTTTTTCAACTTGGACTCGACTTTTTCCGAATTGAAAAACCCGAACCCACTGAAATAACAACAGGTTATGGGCCCAGGGCAGCTGTAAAAGGTTTTCTTCAAAAGTCAGGAAAGGAAATTGTCAGACAAGTCGAGAAAACAGTCCAAGACGTCAGAACTGGCAAGAACAACATAACCTACAAATCAGCGACATTGGAGCAGCCATCACACAGCAAGTCAACATTGAGCAACGAACACACAAGTCGCTTAAAGTCAGAAAATCGCCACGAAAGATTCAAAATGGATACTGTAAAATCTCAATTGGAAATGTTAAATGAAGATAGTCAAGGAAATGTCAATTTCATTTCATGGCGATTTAAATTAAACAGGAGGAAAAAGATTTGTATGATATGATAACGAGTACAAAGCCCAGACCAGCAGGTGTTGCGTCAACCGATACAGTCGCCACTTGGTTAAAGAAAGATGTTGCGGCTCAAACATTGATAGGTTTAAATGTAAACAGCAAGTTTGCGAACAAAATTGCAAATTGTAAAACTGCCAAAGATATGATAGACAAATTCGTCTATATAGTACAAAGACTGATGTAACTTTAGAAACGTCCCGAATCAAATTCTTTACCTGTGAATACGATGAAAGCAAGTTAGCTGTTGAGAACTGTATGGAGCTTTTGGATCTCGCGGATGAAGTGTCAACTGAAAATGATCGTGTGAAGGAAAGTTGGATCATGACGAGGATCATGAGTGTGCTACCGCCAAAATTAGCACATTTCAGGACATCCTGGGACAACGTGACCGGAGCAGCAAAAAACGTGGAAACTCTCATGGAACATTTGAGACTCGAGGACGAGCCTACTGCAAGAACAAGTATTCATGTAATATTTGTAAGAAGAAAGGACACTTCGCAAAAGACAGCGAATCTCGAGAAGAAGCGAATAAGTCAACAAGCGGGAAACCAAATAGGAAGGCATTTTTGACGACGGCACTCTCGACGATGGACAAAGACATTTCGAAGGACAAGGCCACTTCATGGTATCAAGACTGTGGAGCCAGCCAACACATGACGTCTCACCGAGAGTGGTGTGTTCAGCTTGTTGAGTTGGACGAGCCCATCCCAATTGTGATTGGAGACTCAACCAGGCTAGATGGAAACATTTGATGGTCAAAAGTGGTATCCAGTGGTACTAGAAGATGTCATTTACATGGCAAACCTCAACTTTAATCTTTTCTCAGTGAGTCAGATGCTAGACAAGGGACATGTACAGAAGGTCAACGTTTTACAGTCTGGATCGCAGGGATATTGTGGCAATAGCAAAGCGCAAAGGAAATCTCTACAAAATAATGCTCAGGAGAGAAGAAGAGACAAGTTTGATGGCCGTGTCGATCGAAGTCTGGCACGAGCGACTCGCCTATCAAAATGTCAAGTATGTAAGGGACATACTGAAAAGGAAAGGAATAAAATGATGACTGGAATGACTATGTATGCACAGGGTGCTGTTATGGCAAGCTACATAGATCCTCACACCCAAACAACCCCAAGACAGCTCAGCAACCGTTAGATCTCGTGCACGTCGACATCGCATCCTGTCATTGGGAGGAGCGAAGTACTGGCTCATGTTCAAGGACGATTTCGCTAATTACCGAACCTGTTACTTTATGTAGACGAAAAGTGAAGCACCAGAGAGGATCGAATGTTGCCTGAGACTCATTGAAAACCAGCTAGGGAGGAGAGTGAAAAGTCTGAGGTGTGACAACAGCACCGAACTGAAGAATGCAAAAACCAAACAGATGATGGACAAGTTGGGAATTTTCCACACCTTTACGAATGTACACACGCCAGAGCAGAACCGAAGGATTGAGGGAGAAATGAGAACGATTGTCGAGGCAGCCAGAACAGCAATACACATGAACGTGCTGGACAGAAGCAATGAACCATGCGCTCTTCACGATCAACCAGACTGGAACCAGCAACCTACCAGGGAAAAGCCCAGCAGAACTTTGATTCGGAAGAAAAAGGAAGATTGAGAATCTGCGACCCTTTGGATGCGAATGTTACGTGCTGACACAAAAACAGAAAAGTGGCAAGTTGGATAGACAATCAGAAAAGGGAATTCTGGTTGGCTGTGATATTGATTCACCCTGCTACCGGGTTTATCTGAAAGAGAAAAGAGAAATTATAAGTTCAGACAATGTGATCTTCGACGAGGAAAAGATGAGACTGAGGCAAGGAGCTGAACTTGAGACATAGGCACCAGCGCCAGAAGAAGAGTCAGGAAGGAGAGTTCTGCGGGATCGTCGGACTCTGCAACCACCACCGAGACTGAGAGACTGCGCACTTGACTCCCGCCGTGGAGGAAAGAGCGCCAAAGTAGCCATGATTGGTGAAACGGAGGACATCCCGGTGAGTGAGGCACTTACAGATGAGAAGTGGAGACGAGCAATGCAGCGGGAGTACGACTCGCTGATGGAGATGAAAACTTGGAAGCTAGTGGACTATCCAGAAGGAGCAAAGCCGATCACTTGTCGCTGGGTACTTCGAGAGAAGGAGGACGGGAGACTTAAGGCCAGACTAGTGGCAAGGGGATTTGAATAGAAGGAGGGAGTTGACTACACGGAAACTTTCAGCCCAGTAGCTCGCCATGCATCCATTCGCCTACTCCTAAATCACGCAGCGTCGGCGAAAATGAAGTTGGTATCGTTCGATGTGAAAACGGTTTTCTTGTATGCGAACCTGAAGCAGGACATCTATATGCACCAGCCTGAAGGGTTCGACGATGGAACTAGGAAAGTTTGTAAGTTGAACAAGTGTCTGTACGGACTTAAACAAGCTCCGAGGATGTGGAACGAGAGGGTCACCACCCACTTTGAGAAGAAGATAGGCTTGATCAACACAGATGACGACCCGTGTATATACTATAACAAGGACAAGAGCATTTTGCTCTCACTCTTCGTGGATGATGGATTGGTAGCCGGCAAAGATGAAGAAAAAATATACAAACTCTTACGCAAGATAAGCAAAGAATTCGAGATAACATTCAGCAAGAAAGTACAAAACAAGTTAACGTATTTGGGCATGGAAATCAAAATCTACCAGGACGGTATCTTCGTGAGTCAGCCTCGCTACACGGAGAAGATCTTGAGAAAGATGAAACTCGAGCAGTGCAATCCAGCGTCCACACACACTGAGCCAGGAATGATCAACCATAAGACAGACTTCAAGAACGACGACGCACTTCCAGCGAACAACAACTATCGCGAGGCGATAGGAAGTTTGTTGTACTTAGCCACAATAACCAGGCCAGACATAAGCTTCGCCGTGAACTACCTCAGTCGATTCTGCATCGAGCCCATGAAGAGCCATCGGGCGATGGTAAAACGTGTTTTCCGGTACTTGAGATGGACCACGACAGCCGGAATTAATTTGGGAGGAGACAAGACACTCGTGGCCTACACCGATTCAGACTTTGGAGGAGACTCTGAGACAGGACAGTCAACGGGTTGTGTGTTAGTGATCAGAGGGAGTGTTGAGATTTGATCAACTGACAGCTAACCTTGAATTTACTGACAGAAAACTAGTTGTCGGAAAATTATTTTGAACTAGATTTAGCTATATAAATCAAAAAAATAAAATAAAAGTATTTATTCCGTCTGTTCTCCTCGTGCATAAAAGTAGTGTCGGTTTATTGCAAAGACATCTCTGGTTAATTGAATATATTGATGTATAGTTGTGTGTCGATATAATAATATTTATTCAGAAGTTTAGCGCGTGGTATTTTTGAAACCCAGTTCAATAAATTGCACGTTTTGTCAACTTGGACTCGACTTTTTCCAAATTGAAAAATCCGAATCCACTGAAATCAACAACATGTTTACCGTGATGTTATAGCGTCCCGTGCAAGGCACGGGTGCCGATGGTCTGGCATAAGGCTCAGCGAGCTATAACAAAACCGAGCTCAGCTGAAGTGGTTTTGCCTGGTGACTTGCACGTGTGCTGGCAGCTGGCTTTTGGGGTTTTGTGAGGCGGGTTCTTTCCACCAACGCAAAACTCACACTACAAAAAAATTTCACACGCACGCTTTAGAGGGCCTCAAGGATCCTTATGTATCGAACAGATCTAGGCTTGAGGAAAAAAAAACTTATGAGAATGTTATAGTCCTGCCTATTTTCCGCAGTAGCACGCGCGATCTAAAAGGGGCCTCGTCTTTGGCGAGAGTGTTCACGGCCCACATCAAGAGTAGGGCAATCTGCTGGTGTAGTGTCCCCATGTACCCTCTTAACATTATATCAAATCCCGATGACGGTTTTGACATGCGAGAACCACACATCCCTCAATTTAGTCGCAAGTGCTTGTTAGGGCTGGCGTAGAGAGGCATTAACATTATCCCAACCCGAACACTACCATATCCGTCGCGTGACTCGTTAAACACAGCATTCCTAAGCCGCACTCGATTCGGGTTTTGATTAACACTTCTAATTGTACCCGTAGCAGTAATTTAAGTACGAGTACTTGTAGTAATGATTTTTCAAAAGTAAAAACAAAATAAATATAACCCATACTAGTAGATAGGTAGGTTACTGCGAAAGTATATGCCACATCAGGTCCGGCGTTAATCGGGCAACAACTTAATTTGGAAGGAAAGTCTAGAATCACTCACCCGCAACATTCACATCCTGAACAAGAAAGTTCAACACCGTTTAGAGACCGAAAGTGCCCTTATGAGATGAGTTGCGGAAATGTACCGACTAGAATATTGTGTATCATGACGAAGGAGTGCCTGCGGGTAAAGATTAAGGAGGTGAGTCAACATCCGAAGCTGATTGAAATTCCGGCAGCGATAACAACGATGACGAAGACAACGTAAGTGAAGAGGATAAGAAAGCAGAAAACGCGAAAAGCTGATTAAAAGTTATGTCGCATAATATCGAACAACTCTTTCAAAGGTGAACGCGAAAAAGCTTTCACGTGCCTGCTCCAAAAACAGGCTAGGAAACCTTTTTGAAGAAGCGTGTAGCATAATTTTAACCATTATGTGGAATTCTGTTTTGCTTCGATGATTCCCATCATTCTGAATTTCTCATGCTACTCTCACATTGTTGTTGACCACCTGTCACATACATGAGTAAATCAACTTTAATCGGATGAAAGGAACTAAATGTGGAATTTTCCCCTCTGTCTATTCTCCAAAACATACGAGCGTAACATTTGATATCAATTATTTATTTCTCTCGAATGACTTGATACGTTGCACGCAAACGAACGTTACCCTCGACTAGCTATTTACACAATTTTTAAAAAACGAAAATAATAACATAATAGCAAAATATTCATTTTACTGGTATTCTCCTCCAGACGTACTTGATAGAGCGTCGTACGATCTGTAGCACTAGGTAAATCACGTCATTTAAAACCCGGGAAAGCACTATTTAAACTCACGCAATTTTATTTCGCGACATCAATAATTATTGATAAACAATTTAATCTGACAGTACAAACTGTCCGAGAAGATGTTCAGCCGATTGAGCCGTGATTGTAGTGATCGCCACCAGAGTGGTTGAAGGTGGAGTGGAAATCACGCTGAGTTTGAGTGAAACCACTCTTCGAGAATAGGAAGAACCACTCCGAAGAGGTGGCTAAATCCGAGACAAAGAACTCGGTCGGATAGCGGTAAAGTGGCTGTTAGAGGGAGATTATAAAAGAGCGTGACGAATGACACGCCTCCTCTTTTTTCTTGGTTTTGGCGAATCGAAGGTGGGAAAATGAAGCGAAGCCGGATAAGATAGAGGACGAGCGTCGGCTGGATTTTGAAAGCAGTGGTAGCAAGTGCATACTAGATAGATCACGACATTGTGGAACACCAGAACGAAGTAAAGCGACGAGGAAGTATTTTGAGCAGCAAGTGACAAAGCAATTTGGATAACGTCGACGGAAGCAGCGGGAAGGGGCCCCTTTATAACTTGTACACCAGTAAGGTTTTCTTTTAAAGACTTCTTCTTTTTCATTCTATTACAATTGTAAGTTTAAATTAGTTATTCACATACCGAAACTTGAAACAAAAGATGAGTTTGTGTAATTGGAGTTTATTTCATAACGCAATTAAAGGTGAATTTCAGAAAAAGGTAAATTTTCTTTAGATAACACAATTGAATTAGAGTTTCAGGTTGTAACTGGTGCGGCTTGGGTGGTAAATCGCGGGAATAAAATTTAAAGTTTAGTGTTCGGGGGAAGTGTGTAAAGGGTGGCAAATTTTCGAGATATTAATTTGCTTTTGCACGTCTCGCAATCGAGACGTGTCTTTGCACGTCCTGCAATCCAGAGAAATTTAGATGAGTCGTATGGTGTTGAAAATAGCTTTTGTTCCATCGTTAGGGAGTTCCGAGGAAAGTGTGTTTATTTGTAGCCATTCTAAATTTTTGGCCGAAAAACGGTTGCGCTAAGTTGCATGAGTGACTCAGTCACATAAGAAGTGTAGTGGTGAAGTTCTCGCTTGGCGGCTTATTGGGGCCTTGGTAGACAAGCGAGTGGCGCCCCACGTCCGTCTCCGGACGAGCTGAACCGGGCCCGTAAGCCCCGCCGGACCACCCTAATTGCTTTTGGGTGTAACATGCTCTAATATAGAACGGCACGCCTGCTTGTGAAATATAAAAAAATTCAGATATATGGAATGGCGCCTTTATCACCGAAAGCAGCGTAATATGTGTTGTCGTGAGCAAGTGTATATAAATTTGATTTCTACCATAATATCTCCCTTTGTTATCCACACTTTGGAATTACTTGCTAATTTGCCACCCGAGTCAAAATATTTTTGCCCTCTTTGAAATCATTTTTTCAGGAATGCTGAATGACTACTGGGACCCCTCAAATCAGCCTTTGGATATTTTTCTTTCAATTTTTTTTCCTCTAATTTTTCTGATTCTTGAGGCTTAGTTTGCTCCGCTAGTTTTTGTGGTGAACTGTCCTCTTCAGTACCCAGTTCTTCGGATTTCGGACAGACGAACCCGCGCTCTTCCCGTGGATATTCACAAGGCAATCACTCCGATGCAGGCCACTGCCTAGAATGACTGAAAATTATGCATTCAGCGCCGAAGATCCTTGGCATGGTAAAGATCTTTGCCATTCAGGTCTGTCAACGAAAGCCGACTTGGTCCAAGGACCTTAGCTATGCGACCCTTGATAAATTTAGAGTCGAATTTGGAATTGTAATGAACGGCAGGGTCATTCTTTCTGAAATTCCTGTGGTAGACTTCATCGCCCGCCTTGAAGGCGGAATGCCGGGATCGCAGATTGTATTGCCTTTCATTTATATTTTTTGCGGCTTCCATGCTAAGGTGTAGTTTCTATCGCACTCAAATAAGGTTGTCATAGGAAGCCAAAACAACCACGTGTTCTAAGCATTTTAGCTGTCGGAGTAACTGGTGAGTCTTCCCATGGCACACCCTTTACTGGCCAAAGACAGAAAAATAGGAGGACGCCCCTGTGGCGGAGTAATATGAGAAACGCAAGACACATAAAACGGCATACAATCTGCGGTCCCAGTCTTTCTGTCTCGGATGGACTTAGGAACGAATCATGGCTAGTAGTGTTCTACTTAACCTCTCCGAGGCATTCGCTTGAGCCGGGTAGACGGCAGCGGTTGTCCGATGTTGAGTTTTGTATTTACTCAACAGATTTTGATATAACCTTGACCGAAACTGCATCCCATTATCGGTAAAAATGTTTTCAGGTACGCCAAATATGCGGAACACTCTCTTCTCCAAGAAGTTCACAATCGGTGCTGTGGTGAAGTGAATTTGGTAATTGGCTCAACCCAGGAGGATTCGGGGAGTTAATCCAGGACGATGATGGTACCGCTGCTGCCTGCCGATGAACGAGGATAGGGACCTAGGAGGTCCACATACAGGCGTTGGAACACGCATTTTGGGATAGAGAATTTATCTTTTGGAGGTCGAAGGGCTTGACTTGGGGCTTTGGTGCATTTACTGGTTTCGCATGAAGCCGCATACCTCTTAAGCTGTTTAGCCATGTTGGGCCAGAAAAAGTACGCTCGTCAGCACCGTAAGGTGTGGTCATAGCTGCCTTGGGCACTTAGCGGGTGGTCATGAGCGCGGACGATGAGCTCCGTAGTCAGTTCCCCTGGCACCCAAAGCTTCCATGCTCTTTTCTCTTGGTGTAAGTCTCTAGATGCATGTTCGGTCTTCCGGCGAAAAAAAGCCACCGACAACTTTCAGATCAGGTAGCTGTGCCTGATATTGTTGCACATGTTGAATCAATTCTAGGTAGCTGTCCGACTTAAAGTGGTGGCTGTTGAGGTCAATTTCGACAGTATCGTCCCCGTCACGTGCCAGTTCTGCACCTTTGGGTGAAAACATTCATGAAAGGGTGTCGGGTACGATAATTTGCGACCGGTTACGATGTTGGATAGATAATATAAAGCCTTGTGATTTCAAAGCTAGTTGCCCGTGTAGGTCCGTTTGACTCATTAATCATTTAAGGGAGACGTGGTCAGTTAGTATTTTAAACGCATCGCTCTCTAAGTACGCCCGGAAATTATTGATCGCCATCACAGCTGCCAGCATTCCTGCTCGGGAACGGTAGAATTTCGCTGGGCCGTGTTCACCTTGTGGGACATATAAGCTATGGGCACTTCCTTACCGTCTTCAGTAGTTTGCACGAGCATTGCCGCTGCTCCGTATTCACTTGCATCGCAATGGATAGAGAAGAGACGGTTGAAATTGAAGCGGTGCAAGACGGGAGCGCTAGTTAGGCGCTTTTTGAGCTGCTCGAAAGCCCTCAAGCTGACTTCGCCCCTGAAGAAATGCTTACCCTTCCGCAGCATTTCTGTCAGCGGTGATGACACCGCTGCTTCGGTACCATCCACAGACTTCTTGGAACCTTCGAAGTTGCTTAACGGATTTTGGGAGGGGGAACTCAGATATCGCTCGCGTTTTATCAGAATCGGTCGTTATAGTGCCGTCCCCTATTAGATGGCCCAAAACTTGACTTGAGTCATGATTAACTTACACTTCTGCACGTTAATAGTGAGCCCCGCCTTGCGGATCCAGAGAGCCACTCTTTGAAGTAGCAATAGGAGTTGGTCGAACGTCTCGGTAACGAGACGTCGCGTATACCCTGCTTCGTTCCATTTGCAGTGCTAATATATATGCTCAAACTTTTAATGCGATCGGGATATTTTTCCAGAATTTGAGAACTAAAGGTGGAAGGTATGAAGCTAACCCTTGCCTCTGTATCTACGAAATCTATTATCAGCTCATCGAAAAGACAGACGGAGGCATAAGGTCGAATATAGTAAATTGTGGCTTCTTTTGGGATACCCGGTTTGTCGTTTTTTTGATACGGACAGTTCACACAGTTGGTTCAGTATGTGTCAGGCTTGCCACACCAGTAGCAAAAGACCCTGCGATCTGCTAAACCGTCAAAATAGTCAGAAAACCTGTGGCCCTGTTTTCTGCAGTTTCAGCAGACTGCACGGCTCTCTGTAGTCTGGCCTGTATCTCTTGTTCGGCCCTTGAGGTGAAATCCTGTTCGTGATGACCGACGCTTGAGGTAAGTGGAAGGGTAGCTGGTGCTCGAGAAGGCCAACTGTTGTTTAAAATAGATAGTTCTGCTATGGCTAGGTGGTCTGAGGGATCACGCCTGTTGCCACATGATGCGTTATTATCTCGGAATTTACAGTAAATGCCTTCCAGTAGTCGGGTAAAAACTCGTAATTCATAAATGGTGTTGTGAGCTGCGTGTACCATTGCTTGTCTCACCTCTCGGCTACAGCCATCTCATAATATTTCCAGCATCTTTGATTGCGAAAAGGGTTGCGTCAGTCGGTCTACGATGCTGCATAGAGCATAGAGGTTTCACATGACTTTTGTCACCGTCTGCGTAATTGTTGCTTCAAGTCCTCATCGCCATGAACCTATGCCTATGCAAAGCGTTAAGAAAAGTACCTGTACCAGCTATGGAATGCAGCTGGTGCGTATACCTGCCCGAATGGCACTTGTCAAAACTCCAGTTGCCTGTTGTGAATTTGAAATGCCTTGATTCTGGGGTATGAGAAATCTGAAAGTAATCTGACTTTGTATTCAAAAGCGTGAAGAACTCAAATCCACTCAAATCTGCCTTATTTGTTCTTGCACCGCTGGCATTGGATATTTTTCCTTCACAGTAATAGAATTGAGCGGACGGTAATCAACGCAAATACGGGAGGTGCTGTTATTTTTCGACGCACTTGGCGAAGTTTAATTCGATGAGGATTCTTAAACTATTCCGTTGTCTAACAACTCCTGCACGGTTTCAGTTATGGCTTCCCGTTCCCCGAACGGTATGTAAGTGAAATGCTTCCCATCAGGTTCCTCAGCTCTCAGGTTGATCCTCTTCTCGCTATTTTTGCTTGCCCAGCCCGGACAGTTTTAAAGCAAAGCAACATCGATAAGTATTGACAATTGTTACTAACCTCTCCCTGGCATCTTTTGACAGGTGTTCGTTCACCTTCAATTCTTCTGTTGAATCTCGTCAAATTTCTTCTTCTTCTTCGTGCGAGTGCGAAACTATTACCAATCTGATGCTGACAATCTAAATTGTTTCACTTGGATTCTCAAAAAAAAAAAAAAAATACTTTTATGACAGTATTTTCCGTCTGAGAAATTAAAAGACGTTTTTGGACGAGCATATATTTCCGCCCGTCCATCCGCATAGTTTTCTAATGTCGATTGAGTTGATTCTGGCATTGATTTGACCCGTTTCGTCGTTGAGTTTCCTTCAAAGATAATTCTGGGTAGAAAATGAGTCCGCACATTAGTTGAGCTCTACAGTCGGCTTTTTGGTTTGAATTTCCAAATCCGTGTCAGGATGATTGAACATTACCCTCGCAAGTTACCAAGAAAGCCCTCATCTATCTCGCCCAAGCTCGCCCGCCACTACGTTTACCGGTTTCACTGTAAAGCTTCAGGCATCACAACCGCATGGAGGCCTTCAGCTTCTCCTCCTCCGTTTTCCGGCTTCTAGCAAACTTCCACTCAGTATTTTCACAACATCCACTCCAATTTTTACAGGTTGTGGCGATTGTGTAAGTAATTTGGGAGGTGATTTTCAACGATTCCTCCCTATACGCTGTAATTGTCTTGATGAGAAATCGGAAATCAATCCGACACTCTTCCGCATCGGCACTAATGGCTAGAAGCGGTTTTTCCGCGACTGTTGCGATAGAATCGAATTCGATCATGTAAAAATTCGGTACTCTCCCGCATGAGAGGCTCCCAATGTATCGAAATGCAGGGTATGTCCTAAGGATTGGGGAGGAGGAGAATAATTGGAGGGTAGTTTACGTAACTTTTATCACATGGTCACGATCGGACCGGCCGAGTGAGTTTCGACCTTTCGAGCGCGCGTCGGCCGATTCCATCGCCTTCCGCATAAATCTCACCCTAAGATCTTACCTACAATGCACAGGGTTTCACTCACGTATTTATTTTACCTCCAAGTTCGCGCGATGTCACGAATGACTCGCGATTTCTTCGTCTTTACGTTATTGATTCTTCTTGGGCGTGCGGCGACAAATTCCACACTCCCTGACGTTTCCAAAGTTCGTCTGCTGTCAGATTTACTTTGGGGTCTGTCCACACGTACATGTCAGCTGAACCAACTGGGTGGGTTCACGCGAACGCGCGCGAGTTCTTAGGTACGATTTGGGATCGGGACTATTTCGATCGCATGTAGAGGTGCGGCATTACAAGACAGTCTAAAGTCTAATGTTTCATATAGTATGTATGTTAATAGTATAAGCCACGCAATCACTACTACATGAAATGTGCAGTTCACGTCATCTATGAGAAAAAAAAACTACATGAGTTATCGAACAACCCAATATATAAATCAATAAATTGCAGTAAAATGCTAAACGACATGGTCCAAAATGTGGTTTGCCTAAATATCGTTAAAGCAACCGTAATTTTGTTATGGCTATCATCCAATCTTTTATTCAAAATCGAAAAAAAAATCATCTAAACGATTCACTTCTATCGATATGTATCACACTGCATAGCAAAGGCAATAAAATAAAATGTAATATTCTATTCAACACCTTAACTAATTACGAAACTATTTTAACACCTTAAAAACTAATTCTATTTTCACTTTAAAAACAAATATTCAATTAATAACTAATATAAAATTTTTCCATTATTTGTAGTTGATGTTTTTGCAATTTATTAGATTCATTAGTTTTCATCTTGCCGAGCGTAAAGAAAAAAAAACACGAAAACTTCAATGTGTTAACTTTTGATGGGTTTTTCCATAAATTCTATTTGATATTTATCTATTTTTTCATGAACTGCCGTTCACTAGTCTAGCAATTAATAGACATATGTAGATGTATAGGGGATGTGTGAATAAAAATGTCATCTGGTTTTTATATAGCTATCTAAATATTTATTTATCTATCGAAATTGTGATATGCTAATTAAGATGATGGTATATGAAAATATTTATAATTGTTATCACATTTTCATGAGTGATGGTGGTAATTATTATTTTAAGCTTAAATTGAGGATATGCTTGAGCTGTGGGGTTGCTTTTAATAGATTTGAATAATGAAATGTTAATTTCATTAATTAATGTTAATTCTATTAATTAATGTGTATCCTAATTAATAGAATAAAACGGAAATTAAATATAAACAGGAACAGCAAATAAATTTGAATACATAATAAAGTAACGTATAGATAAAAATATTGACTTTAATTGCACCCTGATCTGATTTCGTTTGACAAAATATTAATTGATTACCTTATGATTGTTTGAAAAAATCAATATGGTTTTATTTCTGACGCATTTGTTGTCCTTGTGCACTTAAATATCTGCATTTGTCTTTCCATCATACTTTTCAATCTAGATGTTTCCAGTCGCTTGAGCAGACATGATTGTTTCCTATTATTCCTTTTCATGGACACAGCCGTGTAGGAAATACAATTTTTAGGTTCACTTAGGAAGAATGTTATGTGGATAACCTTCTCTTAATCATATAGTACTAATAAAAAAAATCTCTTAACTTCCAAATTTACATAAGCAACAACTTCGGACCTTGATGAACTATTGAACTTTGTAGCTATTGTCGTTTCAGTGTAAAATGCCAGATATAAAAATTATCGGGGAGGCTGACATTCCACCTAACGGACAAACATGCTGGCGAACTGATAGAAGTTGCGTCAGTTTTTAGTGGCAGCCCGAGCATAATATAGACCCTCATGGTCTATAGCGATACCACAATATATTCTTACCAAAGATTAAATAATCTACTTCCTTGTTGCGGCGCAGATGCCCTGGAATTTTAGAATTTGCCTTCTACCACACATAAAGACCGAAGTTACTTCCATCTTTAGGTGAGAAATGAGAAACCACCTGGAAAGTGCTGTGACCCTAGCACTGCGATTCAACACTCATATGTTAACTAGTAACAAATTTGTATAAAAAATAACAGTTTCTGTTCTTGGAATTTTTAAATGTAAGAATCAGCTAGGCTTAGCTCCATGTTTGTGCATGACATCAACAAAATGTAGAGAAGACAACCTTTTGCACTTATAGAAAGGGACGCCTACAGGCAGCCATCAAGAAGACGCTCAGACATTCAGATCTTGAGCATCAAAAGTGAAATGGACACATTTGTTGCCGCACCCCAGACAGCATCACAATGAATGCAGTTTTCTCTAGCAGCAGCGTTCCAGCAACCTTCACAACTGTTTGACAGAATACTAAGAACGAAAGATGGTTGCAATATAACGCGAAAAAACACCTTTCTAGCATTTGAATAGGATAGTGCAATACAATTGAACCTGGGCGTCGATTATATACAAAATCCACAATCAGGATGATGCATTACGAGCTTTCAATAACTACAAAATTCACCAGCAACTAGGAAATTTACTATCAAATGCAACTTACCAGTATGTGTGAAGTAATTGCAGCCTGTGAATTTCGCTACAATTCTTGGTCGCCTTGGGGTTCGACATTTCGTCAATTTCATCTAATTTTTGCAACCACAAAAGGCGACAACAAAAACGCATTCAACAAATTATCGCCTGCTACGCCAAACAAGTAGATTATTTTACCAAGTGCAGTCAATAAGTATTGGCTGAATTACCTTCACCTTTAGAACAGCTAGGACATTGGCTCTATCAACCAACTTCAGCATGCTGCCTTCTCAAACAGAGCCGAGTGCTCGCACTACTATTTAACACCAGTCAAGTACGAATTGTCCTTGGCAGCTGAGAATTTTAGTTTATCTGAAAAACCCTGCTTCACCAAAGGCCACTATACGTTTACTTGAGCTGGCATTCATAAAAGAATCGTATTATTGTATGAATATAATTTATTCAATATCTTCCTCGTTCCACGTCCGTCACTCGACTGTCATTGACTATTCAGTGTTTCCTGTTTTATTGTCGGACATTGCCATGTGGCACCGTACGGACTTGACATACTTAAGCATTTTTTCCAGGATCCATGCGTGCACTCTACTTCACTCGTCCACCGTCATTCTTCCACAAGAGTCGCTGTGGTCCACACGAACTTATTGTAGATTGTAGGTTGTGTGAAATATGTGCCCTGCACTTCAACCTTTGACAGATTTATTATGCCCCCATTCTCATTGAAGTGCCTAGAGTTCTTTGAACAGATCAACCTCTCTCAGAAAGTGGCTGGTCTTGATTGGCTCCATGTGTCGCAAGTTGCTCCTTACCTAGGCAGTAAGTTCCCAGAATGTCTCTCCTTCTCTGGAACAGAGCTCCGCAGCACGTCAGAAGTTTTTCTGGTGTTTCATCTGCAAGCCTGTAGAACCTACCCGCAGGGGAATGCCGGTCGACAAGAGCTCTCTTGGAGGCTAGCATTCTTTGGGGAGTTCCGCCCCCACGTACCCGAGGAAACTCCGCAGGGGGAATGCCGGTCGACAAGACCACTCTTGGAGGCTAGCATTCTTTGGGGAGTTCCGCCCCCACGTACCCGAGGAAATTCCCGCAGGGAGAAAGCCGGTCGACAAGAGCATTCTTGGAGGCTAGCATTCTTTGGGGAGTGCCGCCCCCACGGACCCGAAGATATGGGGGGTGCCGTGAGGTTCCCTCTTATTGTATCTGGATTACGCTTTGGACAACGAACTGGAATTGACGCTTTGGGCTGGCGGATGTGATGGTTTGGACCTAGTTGCTTTGCACAGTAGCGCCGAGGTGAAACTCGTGTGTGAACGGCTCCAATTCAACTATCATACCGTCTCCGTCCCGGTAAAACCTTGGCAGGCCTCGGAGTACGTTCGAAGCTCGCACCATTGGGTTGGTGGTGTAGGTTCGGTTGAGACGGACTCCCGATTAGCGCTGGTCTGGCTCTGAGCACTTGTCCCCATAAGGGCTTGTGCCAACCCTCGCATGGCCTCCCTGCTCTGCAAAGATAACCATGGGACCAAAAAGGCGACTACACACACGAACGGAGATAGCGGCTCCGAAGGGGGGACCCAATAAAATGGAGCAAACAAATGAAACCACAAGCAAACAGGACGCTAGCACGGAGAACCCTTTCAGGCAAAAACCGCTGTTGGCAAGAACACCGATTAAACAAGTCACCGATTGCGGGTGGAGGCAGCAAACGCCAGAAACACTGTCAAAGTCAACATCACAGGTTAAACCATCGGAGACAGACCACAGACGGACTAACGAACGAAAGAAGGCAGAGTGCGTTGTGCAACCTGGCATCATTGCGGCCCCGGAGCGCCCAGTGCAAGACGTACACAATCCGGATCAAGCTGCGACACCAACGGAGGCCAGTGTAAGACTGGGGGAGGGAGAAGTTTTGCCGTTGGCCGACGCCACTTCAAACGCGACCCAAGCGATAGAAGCAAAAGGGCTAGGAAACGGGGGCCTCTCCTAAGAGGTGGCGCCAAATAACACAATCGCCCTTGACCGCGCCGAAGAGGAGCGGCTTACTCGGAAAGCGGGGAATATCGTCAAACAACTGAGGGCTGCCTGCGAAGTGCAGAAAAACATAGGCAAGAGTGTCAAGAATGGCATTCTTGAACTGGAGGAGCTTTTTGGCCGCATAACGCACTACAGGCGGAGGTGGCTTGCAACCGAAAAGCACCAAAAAGACACGCTCTCCCTCGAGGCATCAGTGGGTCCTAGCAGCAGCAAAAGAATGGCCGGTAGCCCAATTGAAGGCGACTGTGAGAAAAGGAGGAAAGACGAGACCATAAACGAAGTTGACACTCCAGGCGAGGAGTTTCATGTGGTGCGAAACAAGGCAGCGAAAAAAGCGGCCAAAAAGCTACTCCTAGAAAAAACAGACAAAGAGCTCAACCACGAAAAGAACAAAGAACCCCCCGATATACCGAAGAAAACAAAAAGCAAACCGCGGCGCAAACCCTTGCGAGAGGCACTGCTTATTAAACCCACTAAGGGCCGAACCTACGCAGATGTCCTTCGTGAAATTAAAGGAGCGGTCAAGCCAGACGACACCAAAACTGCCATCAAAGCAGTTCGACCAACCCGGACCGGTGGCTTGTTGGTGGAATTCGGGCCAGAGGCCACAAACAAAGATGCATTCCGTGACGCCGTTCAAAAGGTTCTTGGAGATGCGGCAACCGTTGCCTCGCTCGAACCAATGGCCTCGAACCTCGACTGCGTCACGGACAAAGCTGAAGTAGAGGATGCCATTAGGAGGGAGTTCCCCAGCTTAAGTGAAGTCAAGGCAAGATTGACACGTGTGAAAACACAAAGGGGCAACGCATGGCTATTGTCGAACTAGCTGATAAAGACGCCCAGCAAATCCTGGCGAAGGGCAAAATTAAGATAGGTTGGGTGATCTGCAGGATACGGAGAAGAGCGATCCCTATCCGCTGCTTCAGATGCTTCGAATACGGACACACCGCGTATGGCTGTAGGGGACCCGACAGGAGATCTCTGTGCTACAAATGTGGTGAAACGGGGCACAAAAGGAAGGAGTGCACGAACGAGGCAAAATGCATTCTTTGCAAGGATGCTAAGCTAGCACCCGGTGACCTCAAACATGAGCCGGGGACAGGGAGATGCCGGGCTTTCGAGGAGGCCCTAACTAAAGCCAAATCGATACTCAAATGATCCGTATCCTGCAGGTCTATTTGCACCGAAGCACAAACGCCCAGGACCTACTTGAGCAGTTTGCGAGGGATAAGAAAGCTGACCTCCTGTTGCTGAGCGAGCAACATCATAACAAGGACTCGCAAGCGTGGTACCCTGACAAAACTGGTACCTCGGCCATCTGGGTTCGAGACAGCGCCCGCCTTCAGGTGCAGGGCCATGGACGCGGGGATGGTTTTGTGTGGGTGCGGTGTTCAGGGATAACATATTTCAGTGTTTATCTGACGCCTAACGAGGCAATGCGATCCTTTCGAACCAAACTCGATGCCCTGGAGGACGCTGTCTCGAACACAGAGGGCCACATGCTGGTCGGGGGAGACTTCAACGCTAGAGCCATCGAATGGGGTATGCCACAATCCGACCCAAGGGGAAAGCAAATCTTGGACATGGCGGCCAGAACAGCGCTTTTTGTCCTAAATACTGGTAACACCCCTACTTTCCGCCGCTGGGGTTGCGTAGGAACCATACCCGATGTGACACTCGCTTCGGAGTCCCGGGTACCTAGAGTACACAACTGGCGAGTACTAGAGGACTACTCGGCTAGTGATCACTAGTATATAGCTGTTGAGATTCACGACGGTGCCACTCTGCGTGCATATGCCCAAACTTCAATCCTCGGATGGAGGACTGGGAGGATGGACGTCGAGAAGTTCACTGACGTGCTTACGGCAGGCGCACCGTTGCTGGGAGCTCCGCCAGGGAGTGGAGGGCCTACAGCCAAGGACTTGGTGAACTCAACTATGAGTACCATTATAGCTGCTTGCGAGTCTTCCATGCCCCGCCGGAGACCCCGACATGGTAAGCCTCCAGTATACTGGTGGTCAAACGAGATCGCCGAACAAAGAAGCGAGTGTCACAAACTTCGGCGAGAGGCCCAGCGGGCGCGAACACGGGAGGAGGCAGACACTAGACTAGCAGCATACAGGTCCGGCAGGAAATATCTTCGCAAGCTTATTAACAAGAGCAAGGCCCGATGCTGGCAAGACCTCGTGGACGATGTAAATAGGGATCCGTGGGGCCTTGGCTACAAGCTGGTCATGGGGAAACTTGGTGCCCTACGGAAGCCTTGTATACATGACGCGGAAAAGATGGACGCGATAGTGCGGGGACTCTTCCCCGCCCATCCCGCCCGTGTTGACGCTGTCCATGGTGAAACAGCAGTCGAGTGCCCACTCTTCACACAGCTGGAACTGGAGGAGGCAGTCCTCTCCCTGAAAGCGAGGAAGGCTCCAGGTCCAGATGGTGTTCCAGCCGAGGTTTTGCAGCTCGTCTATCACCATTGTCCCGACTTACTGCTCAGCACATTCAACGCTTGCCTACGGGACGGGGTTTTCCCGGTACGATGGAAGGTGGCGAGGCTCGTGCTGGTCAGCAAGGGGAAGGGAAATCCCGAATCGCCGTCTGCATACCGCCCGTTATGCATGCTAGACACGGCTGGGAAAGTGCTAGAGAAACTCATCAAGGGAAGACTCACTGACGCGATTCGTGCTGCTGGGGACCTATCTCCTCGGCAGTACGGCTTTAGAGCAGGATGTTCTACCATAGATGCGATTGCAGAGGTGGTGAACGCGGTCCAAAAGGCAGAGGCATATAGTCGCACCAAGCGACGGATCGTCCTGTTGGTGACACTCGACGTCAGGAATGCCTTCAACTCCGCTAGATGGGTGGATATTCTGGATACGCTGGAAAACTCTTTTGAAGTTCCAGAATATCTAATGCGGCTTTTGAGGAAGTACCTAAAGGACCGAAGCCTGCTCTACGACACGACACAGGGCCAACGAAGGATGGAAATTACATCGGGTGTTGCCCAGGGATCTATCCTTGGTCCGGACCTGTGGAACGTGTCTTACGACGGGCTACTGAGACTTGAGATGCCAGATAAGTCGCGCTTGGTCAGCTATGCGGATGATGTTGCGGCTCTGGTCGCCGGACGCACCGTTGAAGAAGCGCAACTTAGGCTAGGTATGCTAATGCGCCGAGTGAGGGACTGGATGACTGCTCGCAGGGGTCAGTTTAGCACTGGAGAAAACCGAAGTGGTCATCTTGACAAAAAAGAGAATCCCTAGAGTAAGGATGATCAGTATTGGAGATATACAGATCGAATCGAAGCCAGCGGTGAAGTACCTGGGGCTACTGATCGACTCGAAGATGAGTTTCTCTGAGCAAATCAGGGCAACGGCTGAGAAGGCTGCTTCGGGAATATCGGCCCTGAGTCGACTTATGGCCAACGTAAGGGGACCCAGCCCATCAAGAAGACGCCTCTTGATGAGTTCTGTAGGGTCAGTGCTACTGTACGGAGCAGAGGTATGGGGCGACGCTCTCAGCAAGGAGGTATACCGAAAACGATTGGCACAGGTACAGAGAAGAGGAGCACTGAGAATTGCATCTTCGTATCCAACAGTCTCCGACTCGGCGGTGAGAGTGATTGCAGGCGTGATACCTGTCGCCCTCCTTGCTAGAGAGTGCCGCGCTATTTACCGGCGCCGAAACGAGGATGCGAGGGAGATGGTTGTCCGCGAGGAGAGACAACGCTCGCTCAACGATTGGCAGCAGTCTTGGAGGAATTGCACGAAGGGAAGGTGGACTGCGCGCCTCATCCCGGATGTGAGACCGTGGCTAAATTGAAGGCATGGTGAGACTGACTTCTATCTGACCCAGCTTTTGAGCGGGCACGGATGTTTTCAGTCTTACCTGCACAAGATCGGCAAGTCACGGTCTCCCGATTGTCGGTTTAGCCCAGGAGAGGAGGACAATGCCTGTCACACATATTTTGCGTGTACCAAATGGGCCAGGCTGCAAAGGGAACTCTACAGGGAGACGGGAGAGCTCACCCCGGATAATATAGTTGCGGTAATGCGCGAATCGGTTGACAAATGGAACCAGGTGGCACATTATGCTCGGGCAGTCCTAAAATATAAAAGGGACTCACAGCAGCCGGAGGCATTGGGGCTGGGGGATCGCTCTTCTGGCAATTCCTCTTCGCCCCTCCCCCCCCCGCTAGGAAAGGGACTCCCCAGTTTGAAGGCGCCCCACGGCGTAACAAAACGAGACCTGGCCCGAAGTAATGTGTCAAACGGTTCCAGGCTAGGTTCTCAGATTGACAAGGGAGGTGTTTAGTGGGTAGTCTAAAGGTATCCTCGATGGGAGTCCCACACTGCCAGACTCGGCGGGCATAAATGCCTTCACCTTCCTACCACAAAAAAAAAAGAGAACCTACACTTGCCGCTCTCCCTAATACCCATGTTCTTAAAGTATCCTCCGAGTTTACAGTACCCCGTGAAGAATCCTGTAAAGATCCTTAATTGATTCTTGCCTACTTTGATGCATGATTTGTATCGTAAAGAACGCGTTCGATGTTTCAAGTCCTGGATGACACTGCAGGGTTTCTTGCTTTTTCTAGTTTCTGCTTCCTTCAGGTGTCTCTGTATAGAGTGCATCTCAACTGCACTGATGTGTTCAGGACGGCCGAGCACTGCCGACGATACTTTTCTCGCTAAGAGGTCTGCTTTTTCGTTACCTTCAACCCCTGTGTGCCCTGGCACCAGGTACAGAGTAACCTTGTTGTCCTCACCCAGTTTATTGAGTTTTTTGGAACATTCTTGAACCATTTTCGATTTAATCGTTCATCCCTCAAGGGCCTCAATAGCTGCTTGGCTGTCAAACAAGATAGCTATCGTTTTACCCGTGTATCATTTGTCCATGCAACGTTGTCCACTTACTGCAATTGGAATATGCTTGGCATCATTCCCAGTGGTTCATAATATTTGATCTTTGGTGCCTGGCCCAAACACTCCCGATTCCTGTTCCCTCTGTGGTTTTTGATTTGTTTGTCTATCATTACGCGCAGGGGGATAGATCTAATATTTTTTCGAGTGCCACCGTTGGGCACGACTTCATTGCTCCCGTGAGGCAGACACAGGCCAGACGTTGAACATGATTGAGTGCCTGCCTCGTTATCCGCTCCTAAGCTTTGTCCTCCGGACAATAGCCACGCATGTGGTGATTTGTCTCACCATCATAGTGTGAATCCATCGCAGTATAGCTAGGCTGCCTCTCCAAGATTTGCCTGCCATCTTCCTCTTGTGGGGTTTGTTGTCGCCACTTTAATATGTGGTTCGACGTGAGTTTACTATCCAGATAGATTCCAAAATACTTAATTTCTTTGTTGAATTCTTTTTCCACTCCATTTAAGCTTATTATGTAAAGTTGTTCCAGTTTCCGCTTCTTTTTAAATGGTACCAGCGTAGTTTTGGCAGGGTTAAGGCTCAATATAATTTGTTGTTACCAGCTACTGACAATGCGAAGTGCTCTCTGCATGATGTCACACAGTGTTCCTTCGTATTTTCCTCGGACTTAAATAAGGATATCATCCGCGTATGCCTGACATATTATGCTACTGTCAGAAAGCGTTTTTTGAATAACTTCGGCCACAAGTGATGACAGGACCCCCCTGTAGAAAACCCTGTGTGTTCTTGTCGCGAAAGATCGAGTCAGCCACTGAGATAGAATAGGACTTACCTGCCTATTTACTAGTGTTCGCCTCGCCGCTACATGGCTTGTTTTGTCAAAAGCCCCTTCAATGTCAAAAAATGCACTTAGTGCAATTTCTTTGTGCTCCAAGGATTTTTCAATCTTCCGTGTTAGCGCATAGAGTGCGGTTTCCGTAGATTTGCCCGTCCTGTATGCATGTTGATTGGGTGTAGTGGATAGTTTGTAAGTGTCGTTGTCCTTATATAATCGTCCACTACTTTCTCCATGGTTTTGAGTATAAACGATATTAGGCTGATTGGTCTGCATGCCTTTTGGTTGATGGTGTCACTTCTGCCCACGTTTAGAATGAAGAACACTTTTGCCTCTCTCCACCGCTTTGGTATACTTCCCAAATCTAGACTACTTCTGTAAATCCGTATTAAGTAGGATATGCGTAAATTCTGTCCTTTCTGAATACGGACTGGATATATCCCATCTTCATCAGGTGATTTAAAGGGTTCAAATGTGCTTAATGCCAATCTTATACGCTTTTTCGTACATATTGGGACAGCATTCTTCCCGGTTGTGCGATTTAGCCTTACAAGTGAGTCTATTTCGGCCTTTCTTTCATTTATAACTTCACTCCCTCGAAGTTGGGCTTCATTAGAAGAAGCATTCTCTCTTCTTCGTTTTTCGTGTAGCTGCCGTCAGCTTTCCTTAAGGCAATGTTTAGGTTATTTCCCTGTTTTGCTAGTGCTTTATGGAGCCTCGCTGTGTCAGGGGTTTCCGTAACATTCGCATAAAAGGCCCTAAAGCTGCGGCGTTTTGCTTTACAGATTTCTTTGCCTCATTATGTTAGAGCCCTATGGTGTACATCCAAGTTGTAACGTTTAGCTACATTGTACAGTTTCGGTACTTCCAATCTGAGTTGCGCTAGCATTTCGTTCTACCAGTTGGGTACTCTACCCTTCTTTATGGTGCAAATAGATAACTTTATTCTAGGCATTAATAATTGCCTCGTTGAGTTCTTCTACAGCATGTTCCAGCTCCACAGGATGTTTTGGAGTTCTCTTCACTGAAATGTGTTGTAGGTTACCTTCCCAAATGTTTTGGTATAAGGCCCAATTTGTTCTTCTAGGGCTTCTGGGTAAAATTTCCTCTTTTGAAAACCCTTCCACATCGTACCTCAGAGTTCTGTGGTCGGACATTGAGGGATCTGCCAACACCCTCCATCTCCTTACCATGGAGGCAATGCTTATACTACTAAAAATAATATTCAGTACTTTCTCACTTGCTCTTGTGATGAAGGTAGGTGTATTCCCCACAATGAAGATGATCATATTCGATTTGAATATGAATTCAAATATCTCCCTACCTCTATTGTTGGTATCACTGCTACCTAGAGTTGCCGGGCGTCCGGAATTTTCGGGATCGCCCCTGAATTGAGCGCTATGTCCCGTGTCCAGTAATCTTTATTTACGTCCCGGAATCGATGATGCTCATACTTTTTCACAAGAATGGACACCCAAATTACAACGGCTGGGCCAGACGTGTGCCGGCACGCAAGCGAGGCTCATGCCGGCAAGCAGCGCCGTAAGCAATGAGTTTTTGCGACCTGTTCCTAATATGGATTGATGCGGCACTGTTCTCGGTGAACTTTCTCTTTCCTTGTTTTGTGCTGATACAAAACAGACGTGTTCAACATAAGATGCATTCAATGCCGTCAACGAGCAAACAAAGGTTAGGTTTAAGTGACAAGTGGCAAAGTGATCCCGAATTCAGAGATTGGATAAAAAAAAATTACTGTATAGCCAGAAAACTAAACACATTGTTTATTATTACAGCCGTTCATTTCTTTGCAATTCATATTTCATTGTTATAGGTTCCCTTCAATAGTACAAAGTACCGAAAATTATGTCAGCCAAATTAACTTCAAACGTCATGAAAAACTTTTTCCTAAAAAAGAAAAAAAAGGAAGAAAATGTGATCACAAAGGCAGAGATAGCATTGATTTACAGTAACGTTAAGCATGGCCTAAGCTACTACTGTTTGGGAAAAAAATTGGCAACCTAAAATTGTTTCTATATGCTGTTCAGTATTTATATATAGTCAAAGGGGAATATGTCAAAAATTATTGGATCTCTACG
This sequence comes from Odontomyia ornata, assembly GCA_963969285.1. Lineage (NCBI taxonomy): Eukaryota > Metazoa > Arthropoda > Insecta > Diptera > Stratiomyidae > Odontomyia > Odontomyia ornata. The sequence continues at coordinate 10,874,451 of OZ017741.1, forward strand.
AAGACGCTGACAAAACATCGCTTAATATATATCAATGTATTAAAAAATAACTACCAATGCCGAACTTAGCATTGATCAAATAAGCCATACAGTGCTGATAATACGTCTGTCAATTATGCTAAACACAACTCTGTGTTTCAAAAGCTAGAAGTAGAAAACAAATAATAGTGTAAAGCATGCGCTAAAAGGGGTGTATGTTGGCGTGGAAAGCATCATAATGACAATCTATTCAGAGTTCAGTTCATCAGCTTTGAAAAAAAGAGAGCTAAAAGAATGCTGTGATTTTGCGCTGATCGAATATAAAGAGTTGCTGAGACATATTCCCATTAGGTGGTTGCCTCTTTTACCAGCTGTTAACAGATTGGTGGGATAGCTGACCCGCAGTGAAATATTATTTTTTGAAAAAAGATCCTGATAGCATCCACTAGGTGCTTTGGTAATTCGTTTCAGAAGGTTACGATATTGATGACATAAATAGTGATGGAGAGTGCAAAAAAGAAAGCGATTGCACCGCCAACGTCGAAGATGTGGCAAAAGTGCTGCATTCGGAAACGGAATGCGATAACCTGTCCCAAGGATGGTTGCAAAGTACAATTGCCGCCCAGCGATGCGAAGAAGAAAGGCTATTCCGAAAAGCGGGATATGTTCTGAAAAGAATACAATCTGCATGCGACTCCCCAAAAATCAGCAAAGCAGTAAAGGTTGGGCTCCTTCACTTAGAAGAGCTCCTAGATCGCATGGGGCACTATCGGAGGAGCTGGTTAAGGGCCGAAGACGAACAGAATGCTAAAGAGGCGCTTGGGACGAAATCTAAAGACGACATGCAGATAGCTCCACCATTAAACGTCAATAAAAGAATAGCGTCTAGCCCAATCGAAGGAGATCAGGATAAAACAAGGAAAGAAGAGGCATTTGATGGGCATGGAGTACCAAATCACGGGTTCCAAACAGTGCTTACAAAAGGAGCGAAGAAAGCCACAAAGAAACTCCTTCAAAAAGTGCCAGAAAGTAAAGTTCGCTCAGACGCCCGACCTTCAATGTTTCAAATGCCTTGGCTATGGTCACACCACACAATTATGCAAAGGACCTGATAGGAGTTCCCTATGTTACAAATGCGGTGAAATGGAACATAAAACAAAAGAGTGTACGAAGGAGGCACACTGTATTCTTTGCAAGGATGCTGATCCAAAACCTGATTTTGGACACGTCTTGGGATCAGGAAAATGCCGGGTGTTCCAGGAAGCCCTAGCTAAGGCAAAATCAGAACTCCGATGACCCGCATCCTGCAGCTGAACCTACACCGCAGTTCAACCGCCCAAAACCTGCTTGAGCAGTTTGCGAGGGACATGAAAGCCGACTTCTTGCTGCTGAGTGAGCAACACCATAATAAAAGTCCTGCATTATGGTATTTTGATGAAACTGGTACTGCCGCCATCTGTGTTCGGAACAGTGACTTTCAAGCGGAGAGTTGTGGACGTGCGGATGGTTTCGTGTGGGTTTGGTGCTCAGGGACCACCTTCTTTAGTGTGTACCTAACGCCGAACGAATCGATATCATCTTTCGAAGCCAAGCTTTGGAGGGCGCTGTCTCGAACGCAGAGGGCAAAGTGCTCGTTGGGGGCGACTTCAACGCTAAAGCAATCGAATGGGGCATACCTCAAACGGATCCGCGGGGAAAACGAATCCTGGAAATGGCGTCCAGGACGGCCCTCGTCGTACGAAACTCCGGAAATACGCCGACTTTCCGCCGTATTGGCTGTGAGGGAACCATATCGGACGTGACATTCGCCTCGGAGCCCTAAGTACGGAGGATACACAAGTAGAACGTATTAGAGGACCACTCAGCCAGTGATCTTCAGTGCATTCTGCTTGAGATAAGTGACGTCCGTGCTCTCGGCCTTCTACAACTGAATGGAACATCGGGAGGATGGACGTCGAGTGGTTCGTCGAGGTGCTCACAGCAGGTGAGCCACTGCAGGGAGCTTCGGAGAGGACGGAAGAACTGGCATCTCAAGACGTGGTGAATTCTACTATGAGCATCGTTACGACTGCTTGCTGCGCTTCTATGCCCCGTCGAAGACCCCGGCACGGCAAGCCCCCAGTGTACTGGTGGTCAACTGAAATCGCTGAAAAGCGAAGGGAATGTCACAAGCTTCGACGTGAGGCTCAACGGGCGCGGAACCGTGATGAGGCATGCAACTGGGATGGCAGCATAAAAGTCGACCAGGAAATGTCTTCGCAAATTGATCAACAGTAGCAAGGCTCGCTGCTGGCAAGACCTAGTGGACAATGTGAACAGGGATCCACGGGGCCTTGGCTACAAACTTGTCATGCGGCAGCTTGGTGCCCTACGGAAGCCTTGTTTACATGATGCGGAAAAGATGGACGCGATAGTGCGGGGACTCTTCCCCGCCCATCCCGTCCGTGTTGACGCTGTCCATGCTGAAACAGCAGTAGAGTGCCCACTCTTCACACAGCTGGATCCGGAGGAGGCAGTCCCCTCATTGAAAGCGAGGAAGGCTCCAGGTTCAGATGGTGTTCCAGCTGAGGTGTTGCGGCTCGTCTATCACCATTGTCCTGAATTGCTGCTCAGCACATTCAACGCTTGCCTACGGGACGGGGTTTTCCTGGTACAATGGAAGGTGGCGAGGCTCGTACTAATCAGCAAGGGGAAGGGAAATCCCGAATCGCCGTCTGCACACCACCCGTTATGACACTCGACGTGAGGAACGCCTTCAACTCCGCTAGATGGGTAGATATTCTGAAAACGCTAGAAAACCCTTTTCAAGTTCCTGAATATCTAATGCGGCTTTTGAAGGACTACCTAAAGGACCGAAGCCTGCTTTACGACACGACACAGGGCCAACGAAGGATGGAAATTACATCGAGTGTTGCCCCAAGATTTATCCTTGGTCCGGACCTATGGAACGCGCCTTACGACGGGTTGGTGAGACTTGAAATGCCAGATGAGTCGCGCTTGGTCAGCAATGCGGATGGTGTTGCGGCTCTGGTCGCTGGATGCACCACTGAATAGGCGCAACTTAGGCTAGGTATGCTAATGCGCCGAGTAAGGGACTGGGTGACTGCTCGTGGGTTCAGTTTAACATTGGAGAAAACCGAAGTGGTCATCTTGACAAAAAAGAGAATCCCTAGAGTACGAAGCCATCGGTGAAGTACCTGGGGCTACTGATCGACTCGAAGATGAGTTTCTCTGAGCAAATCAGGGAACCGACTGAGAAGGCTGTTTCAGGAGTATCAGCTCTGAGTTGACTTATGGCTAACGTAAGGGGACCCAGCCCATCAAGAAGGCGCCTCTTGATGAGTGCTGTAGGGTCAGTGCTACTGTACGGAGCAGAAGTATGGGGCGACGCTCTCAGCAAGGAGGCATACCGAAAACGCTTAGCACAGATACAGAGAAGAGGAGAACTGATGATTGCATTTTCGTATCCGACAGTCGCTGATTCTGCGGTGAAAGCTATCGCAGGCGTGATACCTGTCGCCCTCCTTGCTAGAGAGCGCCGCGCTATTTACCTGCGCCGAAACGAGGATGCGAGGGAGATGGTTGTGCGAGAGGAAAGACAGCGCTCGCTTAACGATTGGCAGCAGCCTTGGGTCAATTAAACGATGGGAAGGTGGACTGCGCGCCTTATCCCGGATGTGAGACCGTGGCTAAATCGAAGGCATGGTGAGACTGACTTCTATTTGACCCAGCTTTTGAGCAGGCATGGGTGTGTTCAGTCTTACCTGCACAAGATTGTTAAGTCACGGTCTCCCAATTGTCGGCTTTGCCCAGTCGGTCGGTCCCGACAGGGAGACGGGAGAGCTCACCTCGGATAATATAGGTGCGGTGATGCTCGAATCGGTTGACAAATGAAACCAGGTGGCACATTATGCTGGGGCAGTCCTAAAATATAAAAGGGACTCACAGCAGCCGGGGGCGCTGGGGCTGGGGGATCGCTTGTCTGGCACGTTCTCTTCCCCTCTCCCCTCCCGCTAGGAAGAGATCACCCAGCTTGAAGGTGCCTCACGGCGTAACAAAACGAGACCTGGCCCGAAGTAATGTGTCAAACGGTTCCAGGCTGGGTTCTCAGGTTGACAGGGGAGGTGTTTAGTGGATAGTCCAGTCGATGGGAGTCCCACACTCTGTGCACAAATGGCATTCACCTCCCTACCACAAAAAAAAGAATAATCGGTCTAGTGAAGATTGTCGTCACTGATTCAATGTAATTGTCAATAACAACCCTATCTGGTTGATTTTGTTGCATCGAAAAGGTGACATCTCCTTCTCCTCGTTCTTACCGTATTTCGTATAGCCACTGCCTCTTCCTTATCTGGCCTGAAGAATGCATGACTTTTATATGCAATTGGTGCCAAATTAAAACTCTTGTATCTTGTAAAACTCTTGTATTGATAGTTTTTGGGATGCATAAGTTTTCCCTGGAGCGGACAGTCCAACCATCACTTCATTTATCGTTCGCTCACCTTATCGGAAAGTTTGATTTATTATTATTTCCCGCAAAATTCAACAAATTCGCTTGATGCTCTCAAGAGATGGACACACATCAAAACATTTGATTATAAGCTATTAGCACTATTCTGACAAAATTTCACCGTACACGAGAACAATTTCGATTAAATTTCAATTTCAATCAAAATTAAATTTTCATTTCTCACAAATCTTGAACACAGCCACTTGACATCTCCTCGTGTGCACAACTAGAAATCATTCCCGCTGACACCTTGACGATTTCGAATTCCATTTTCGCATTTCGTCACTTTTCTTTATAAATTTTTTTTTTTTTAAAGAACAAGTTGACATTAGTTTGAATTTGCACGGTAGCCTTAGATCATTCTTGACGCCCGCCCCATTTCGCGATCACAATCAGACTTCCCGATCCGCCCAAGCAGATCCGCCTTTTTTATTAGGGTTTTGTACTAAAATACAAAACCCTATTGCAATCACGACCTGTGTCCGTCTGTCCGTCCGTCCGTCCGTCCGTCTGTATGTCACAGCACTTTTTCTCCGAAACTATAAGGGCTACAGCCATGAAACTTTGTAGAAAGGTCAGAAGTGGTGACTTCTTGAAAGTTCAAGGGTGGAAAAATTTTTCAAAGGCGTTTAAGGGGGGTCTCCCCATATAAGGGGGTGACCCCTCAAAAAAAAATTTTCACCATTGGTAGTCGAGTAGGGTGTCATTGGAAAGGTCTCAATGAGATCTTTTCAAAACTAGTCTTAAAATTGTCTTATAAGTACCGATGGGGGCAGGGGAAGGGGAAATGTACGAACTTTTCGCGTACCCCCCCTCGCGATTGGATACCTTCCATCCGAAAAATCTGAAAAAAATCATGAATGTAGGCCTTAGCGAGTACAACAACAACAAATACATGAGAAGTCGAAATTCACTCAACTTTGTTAGTAATAGTATGATTTATCGATTTTGTGTTTTCTTGAATAAAATCTAAACGGTACCCTTAAACTCAATAAATTTTAGCGAAGAGATGACTATTTATAAGATTGATCTTTTCGGAAAGTTTCATAAAGATCGAACAGTATTTACCGAAGTTATAGCGATTTGAATTTTCGTGTATTACTATGGAGCAATATGCCCTGTATTACTATGGAAACATATTGCTATGGAGCCATATGCGCTTTTTACCGACTTAGACACTACAGTTTTGCTAGAATTTACATGAAAATTTCAGGAGTGATAGGTATCATGAAGATAAGTACATACAATTGAAACAAGTCGAAGAGGCAGGAGAGAGCTCCTAGCAAAAAGGCTTTGTAACCATTCTAGGATTCGAAAAAATTTGCCATGAATCGATGATTACAGTACAGAGGAGTGGCCCCTGAAAAAAAATTTCATGAAAGGTAGCCGATATGGGTATCAACTGAAAGTTCTCTATGAGAGCTTTTCAAAACAGTTCTTAATCTGACAGTTTTTGCTTCAGTGGGAGCACAGGGGGGGGAAATACATGAAAAATGTGTTTCCTCCCTCGCGAATGGACACCAGTGATCTTAAAAAATCTGAAAAAAATATCAAAGGAGATATTTATGGGTATAACTATAACAAATACCTCAGAAGTCAAAATTCGTTCAACTTTGTTAATAATAGTATGATCCCCGAATTTCACATTTTCTCCAATTAATCGTCTTTGACATGTTTCTTGATTTTATTCGTTGCTGGTTACTGCATTTTGTAAGTTGAGTACAAAACCCTTCTGACATGAGCATAGGTCTGTCTACCCAACTTGTTCCAATTGCCAGCGCAACCTCAGCGCCGCAACGGTGGTTGGTGACGGGCTTCTTGCTCATCCACTGTAGATTGCAAAAACAACAATGCAATCCGTGGATGAGTTGCATTATATCGGTGTTGTCATGTCCGAATTTTAATTGCAGATCTGTATTATTAAAGTAATATAAGATAATAATATATAGAAAAATTTAAATTATAGTAAAAAGATAAATATCATAAAGAATATAATTGTAAAGAGAAATTTAACTTTAATATATGAAAACAAAACAATATAAAATTTATATTTATGATAAAAAATATTTTTTTAAATAAATTTTATAATTTATAAAGCTATAAATTTGAATAATATAATTTTTCAAATCTGCAATTAAAATTTGGAACCGTGTTAGGCCGATTTCTGAGTAGTTTGCTTAGGCGACTGCTCGATTACTACAATACTTCTCTCGCCACTAAATCAGTGCTACTGTGTTCCTCATTGTCAGAGCTGATCTCCGTGACAGGAAGGTCTAGCTCCTCAGATTGCATGGTCTTCTTTTCCGGTTCCAGCTCTTCAGGCAATATAGCCTAATTTGCCTTCTCCGGGTCCGGCTCCCCACGCAGTACAGCCTGATTCGCCTCCTTCGGGTCTAGAGTGGCCTGATTTGCCTTCCCTGAGTATAATTCCTCAGTCAATGTAGCCTGAGTTGCCTTCAGGTTCTGTCCAAAGAAGAGGTAAGTTCCTTTGTGCTGGGTCCCGAGGTAGGCTCCTGTGCTGCAGAGGATTTTTATGATTTTCCCAGTCCTCGTACACGCACCTTGCCAAACCCAAAACGCAGGTTTGACCCTCTCCTCATGATGAAGTTTGTTGACTTTTCATCAATACTTGCGCAAAGGATCTGGCAAGTCCCTACTGACCACGCACTTCCATGGGCTTTGTTTTCGGCTGCCAGTCTAGGACTTGGGTTCAAGAATTTATGGTTGATGGAGGCACGAAGGGCCCTCCTCTTTTCTCAAACGGGGTTGGGACCATCTATGGCGTAGTTACACGAGCTTGTAAAATATACCTTTTCAAGGCATCTGCTGCCGTCTTCTCTTGACTGTCCGCAAAAGTCCCCTTTTGTGGAATCGTCCTGCTGGCGCGGGTGCGCACGTTAGCTTTTTCGTACAGGAAAAATGCTTTCCTGCCGATATTTTCCATTTTTTTCGCCAGTTTTTCAAGTACAGTTTGCTCAATTCTGCTACCGAATTTTTGATCCCTAGTCGCGAAAATTAGCCAGGCCTTCAAATGAACTCCGCTGGACGCAGTGGCTTCTCTGATCCAAGTTAGATCCCTTATCTCCGTCGAGGTCAGGTCCGTCCTGTTGCCAAGAGTTCTTTCGTGCCTAAACGCTCTTCGCTTTCTCTTAAAGCTTTTGACCTATTAGGCGAACCCTCAGTATCCTCATGCTTCTCCAGAGTTCGAAGACACGTTCTTCCTCCACGTATTCACGTCACAGTATCCAGGGTATCAATGAATGACCCTGTAGCAAAAGGTCTTTTGTGTCTGATAAAATGGAACGGTGCAATTGATTGGAAGAAGGTTCTTAAATGATCAAAAACCTGCACTGTCTTTCGCTTAACATGTAAACTAATTATTGCAATTTAATCTTTTAAGTGTAGATTTAAAGCCTGAAATTTTCTTTCCTGAGTTTTCCCGGGCAGAAAAACCGTACATATCTGCACATCCTATACTCGAAATCACTTTGAACAATAAAGTCACAAAACAAACAAAATCGAATAAAATATCTTAAGTACTTTCATTCCATCTTTACATCACCAAATTTATTGTCAATAGTTCCGGAAAATGATTCACCTCAAAAATATTCCCAAACTGAAACCGCGTACGTATCTTCTGAATTTCTTCTCACTTAACACACAAATGTTGCGCAACATTTACTCAAATGTTGCTGGCTTCGTTATTTCATTCATGTTTTTGCGGTCAATCGAAAGCATGTAATCTTCTCTACTCCACATATTCCCCACAAGTACCACACACGCACTCCCCAAAACATTCCCCACATTACACCGCGGACCGGCGCAGCTGACCCTACTCCATCAACACCTAACCGATAAGGAATAACATTGCATCCCTCTCAGCTCGGTCATCGCCAACCGACATCCACTTTTCGCTTTCAATGTACTTTCAACACTTGCCACCCACAATGGGGAGCCCACATATCACACACGAGTAATCGACTCCAGCTGGAAATGAAAAGACCGGCGCCACGCTTGACTGCGGAATGGGTTCCAGGGGGATGCCCGTGTGCCACGGATTGAACAGCTGTGCAGTCAATTCAGCTTGGAGGAGCGCTAGCTGTAGCTCCAACCGCGGTCTGGTGGATCCGGTACTTGAATCCTCCATTCAGTTAGTCCGGCATTGAATTCGTCGCGTGACGTATGGCAGCAACGGTTCGCGAGCGCTCCACTACGAGAAGATATGAGGTAAGCGCGCCAACATTTTGAATTATTTCGCGAGTTTTTCGTACGTGTGGTGTCTTGTGTGTGGTGCTGTTGCTGATATCATCATCATCATCATCGCCACCACGGTCGTTGGGTAAATCGTAGGAGACAACTTTCGCGAATATTGCGCGATACTTGAAGCGAGAGAGGAAAAACTTGAAATTTTTCGCGGTAATCGTGGCTCCAGCGACTCAATTTCGATCGCTCAGGTGCGCGGCGGGCGCCCAGGTGAAAATATAGAGCACTGGCGAATGAATTGCTCCGCGGGGTTGGCTGTTGTCTGTTTTGTGCTATTTTTTTTTGCAATATGTTGTGAATTTATCTATTGTTCCCGAGGATTTCGATTGTTGTGCTATCGCGTCCGAGAGTTCGATTGTGTTTGCCACGTTTTATCTTATCTCAAATCGCGACGCCAGGGTCGTTGCTGGTCTAAAACAAACTTTATCAGTGAAACTATTTAGGTTTGGTTTCCTCCAAAAAATTCCTCAAGGGTTGTTTGGTTTGGTGGTGAGAGTTCGATTGAGATTCGATCCTTGCGGATGTGAATTGCTTCTGGGGCTGGTTTCGGGTGTGCGTGCAAAGTTGCAACGGAATTTGTGTTCGTTCTCCAGTTCATGACAATTTATAGCCCTCCCACACTGCTCGGAGGAATCATTTTGGTAATACCAAAGTTTGTTATCTATTTCTAGTCCTGATTTATTCGCCAATTCTGTCGTTCCTCGTGCGGAACTGGATCTATATTTTCGATTCTCGAATCGGATTACAATTTAAACAACCTGTTTCGTCAATTCTGGCTGGAAAGGCTGGTTCAGTGGTGTCCAGTTCAGCTCAGTCCCATCCGTTGCTAAGCGCTAGCGTGATTGACACGTAAAAATAATTGCCAGGAAATTGAAATGTCCATGAAATAACGGAAAAACGGACGTGAAGTGCAGTAAATGATCCCCTAAAGCGTTTGTCCACTGTCAATCGTATCGTCCTTTGATATGCTATTCGTCTTTGCCGGCCTGTTCGTATCTATATGATAGTAGTTGGTGCATGTATAGTTTGATTGCGATATAACGGAATGATAGTGGAAAAGTGAAGGTAAAAATAGATACGGAATGATATAATCTGAAGTGCAGTGTGATAGTGAGTTGGCATATGCTAGTGGGATAGTGCAATTTCGATTTCAAGTGTTTAAAGCGAATTTGGTTGAATAAGATTTGAAGGATTTTGGGAACTAATTTGAGATTGAAAAGTGAGTATAGGGCACATTTGATAGACCCTTTAAGCCTTTTTTAAGCATTTCTATAAAAATATAACAGTTTTAATGGTATTTTCAAATCATCCCCAAGGAGAATTTTGGGCCGGTTTACAATATTTAGTGAATTTGAATTCTTCAAAAATCTGGAAGCTTTTGAACACTCCTTAAATAAATGAGCAAATTTAGATTTACTTTCGTTTCTATTTAAGAATTCTAAGTAAAACTTATTACCAAATACACTAAATAACAACTAAGAGTTGCCCTGCAATAGCTTTCCGCAATTTTGATAAAAATGTACTGTAAATTTTTTACAATTTTAAATTTTGGCACAATTGTCATAAGATACAAAATATACCATATTGTACAAGAGCAGATCGTATCGTATGACAGATCGGAAGCATTTTTCCGCAATAAAATCAGATTCACTTAAAGAACCGAGGAGACAATGTCTAAGTTTATCGTTAGCCACGCCCTACAAATTAAGGTGTCGGGTAGAATCTACAGTTTGGAAGTGAGCGAAATTATTTATAAGTGAAAAAAATGAGTCTTTTGACACTTGTCAGACGCTTCGGCAATAAGAAACCGTGGCCCATTTGCGACGATTATCAATTGAGCAAATGATAGCAGAACAGAATCCGCTTGTCCCGCATGAGAACAATGAGAATCCAGTTGTGGAATAAAGTAGGGTTCGCAGAAACCCGATAATTATAAAAAATGTCAAAAAATCCGATATTTGATAAACATCCGATATATATCACGTAAAGTAAGCATTTTCCAGTCTGTAATTTATTTGTGTTAGAGCTAGTATAAACCAAACAATGTAAATTGTCATAGTTATCTAAATAGCTCACTAGTTGGAGCTACTGTCAATGCCTTGATTATGTCATTCCGCTCTGTCGAATAATACTCACTCTTGTGTCAACTGTTTTTCTGTGCTAACTCGATTATAAATAAATCTCAGTATACCAATTGAATCTATTGTTATTTTCGCCCAATCCCATCAGGTTATGGGCCCAGGATACGCGATAAATAAGTGTGAGTAAAAATTTATTTTCCAAAAACCGCGATGTCGCGTGGGGACGAGGTGTCAGTGCCGGCGCCATTATCTTCAACAGCAACAAGTTCCGGAATTACAGTCAATTTCGAAAAGCTCAATGGAATATCTAACTATGGAAACTGGAAGTTTATGATGCGGATGTATTAAGTCTATGAAGATTTATGGGATTGCATCGAAGAATCTGCACCGGGTGTTTCCAAGGTCAATGACAACCGCAAACAACTACTGGCACTCGCAAAGATATGTTTGATGGTTCAACCCTCGTGTTTTTCACACGTTAGAAATTCTGCCACTGCTTACGAGGCATGGAACAGCCTAGAGACAGCCTATGAAGACAGGGGGCTGTGTCGTCGTTTTGGACTCTTACGCACGTTATTTGGATTAAAATTGGAACAATTTAGTGACATGGCAGCGTATATCTTGAGAATCACGGACTTGAATCAACAATTTTGAGACATAAACGCCTCATTAGAAGATGATTTTCTGTCAGTGTTAATGCTAAGCGGTTTACCCCCAGACTATGATTCGCTTATCATGGCTTTAGAAAATTCGAACATTAAAACTGTGCAGTGAAACAGTGAAAAGTAAATTATTACAAGAAATTTTACGTAGAGACTTCGACAAGAGTGAATGTGCGATGTTTACAAACAAGTCTTCCACAAAAAGTGTCAACAAACATCCAAAATGCTTCATTTGCAAAAAACCAAATCACTTTGCTAAAAACTGTCCAACTAAAACGAACAATAAAAATATTAATAAACGGGGTGAAAGTGAAAAGTGTGAGAAAGCGTCGAACGGAACATTATTGACAGCACTAGCTGTGAACATTGACTCGAATGCCTGGTATGTCGACTCCGGCGCTACTTGTCTCATGACAAACAACAAAAATCTTTTGAAAAATTATGTTGTGGACACTCCGCGGTTAGTTACAGTTGCTAATAATCAGAAAATGCATAGTGAAGGTCATGGGGAAGTGGAATTATAGTTGAAAGGACAATCTCAAGTTACAAAATACAGTGAGGTTATTTTTGTGCCAGGACTGTCAATAAACCTTATTTCCGTAGGCAAAATGGCTTCTAAGGGACTTGAAGTTCATTTTGACATTGAAAAGTGTAATGTTTATTGCGGAAAAATGCCAGTTGCAAGTGCTACAAAGGTGAATGGTGTCTATGAACTGGACACAGTGAGTCAACAATCAATAAGTGGTCATGAGCTGGCTGCGACATGTCAAACAGTGGCTTTGGTGTAGCCACAGATCCAGTCCATGGATGGGAAACGCGCAGTAGCTGTGAATTTGTGTGAAGCGAATCAATCACAGGTGATTTGGCATCGGAGACTCCAACACCTGAACAAGCGAAGTATGGATTTACTAAAACAAGGCATGGCAAGTTGAATTAATTACACTTATAGTTAAAAATAATCCCTGTGCGGCATGTATTGAAGGGAAGCAGAGCAGAATACCATTTCCAAAACAATCCTATAGTCAAGCCACTGGGAAATTAGGTCTCATACATTCTGATTTATGTGGGCTTATGTCAGTTTCCCCATTTAGTGGTGCTAAGTATCTTTTAACATTTATAGATGCTATACCAGGATGACGTTTGGTTATTTTATTAAAAGTAAAGATGAAGTTTTGTCTGTATTCAAGATTTTGTAGCAAAACAAACTAATTTGAAAATAAAGATGGTAAGAACAGACAATGGTCGTGAATATGTGAATAAACATTTCCAGACATTCCTTCAAAAGCATGGCATCGTGCACCAGACGACTGTACCCTACTCTCCACAACAGAACGGAGTTGCGGAAAGGGCAAATCGCACGATTATGGAGGCCGGACGATGTATGCTACAAGATGCAAGTATGGACCAAAGATTCTGGGCTGAGGCTTTGAATACAGCAATCTTTATCAAGAATAAATCACCAAGTAAAGCGGTAAGAGGAACCACACCAGAAAAAAAAAATGGTCTGGTTGTAAAGTTGATTCATCAATTTTGAGAATATTTGGCTGTGTTGCTTATGCAATGATCCCTGATGGGACGCGTCAGAAACTAGATGCAAAGAGTAAACAATACATTTTTGTAGGATATTGTAATGAGTCAAAAGGGTACAGACTAATTAATCCTCAAAATCTCTGCAAATGCATTAAATCTAGAGATGTGTGCTTCTTGCAAGGAATGATGTATAAAGACTTAAAAATAAATCAAAATAACACTACTACTGATTGTCAAATAAATTTTAATGATGGAAAAGAAAATGTTGTGTGAACGAATGATGATAACAATGTCGATCCCTCGCCTACTAGAGAGTTATCTGACTCGATCACAACTAATTCAACTGTTTCTGACTGCAGCTCTGTGGATGACCCCAATGATGTCACATGGAATCCGGACATGACTCAAGATCAGTATTCTAGTTATATGAAGATATTGAGTGTGAATGCTGTAATAGCAATGACAGCAACAACTCTTGATGGAGAACCACAGACAATTGAGGAAGCATTATCAGGACCTGAAAAGGAACCCTGGAGGGAAGCTATTGAAGATTAATATAAATCATTTGAGAAAAATGAGGCTTGGGGCTTGACATTACTGCCTGAAGGAAACAAGGCTGTGCGCTGTAAGTGGGTTTTCAAGAAGAAGCTAGGAGCAGAAGATCAGTTACTTCGGTATAAAGCACGCCTTGTAGCAAAAGGTTATACCCAGGAATACGGGATTGACTACAAGGAAACCTACTCACCTGTGGTATGATGTTCTACGATACGTACATTGATTGCCCTGGCAGTAAATCTAAACTTGCACATTGATCACATGGATGTAAAGACAGCATTCTTAAACGGTGATTTGCAAGAGACTGTTTACATGGAGCAGCCAAATGGATACAAGATAACTGGTAAAGAAAACCATGTATTTAAACTAATAATAAAATGCCTTGACAGATCTTCAGTTTAGAAAAACACTCAGTGAGCCTTGTGTTTACATTAAATCATACAACTCAGGCAATATAATTATATAAGCTTTGTATATCGATGACATTTTAACTATAAGTAAAGATACACCAGAAAAGAAAGCGCTCAAGGAGAAACTGATGAAAAGGTTTGAAACAAAAGATCTTGGCCGAGCTACATATGTTTTAGGAATGAGATTAAATCAAAGACAAAATCAAATTACATTGGATCAGAAAAACTATATACAGAAGGTATTATGTCAATTTTTAATATGACTGATTGAAAGCCTGTAAGTACACCTCTGGAATATGGCATAAAGCTTGAGAAAGGAGATCAAACTGATATGGATTCCAAGTATAGAAGTCTAGTGGGATGTATTATGTACATAGCCGTTTGTACTAGACCAGATATTATGCATGCAGCAAGCCTACTCAGCCAATTTAATAATTGTCATTCTGATACACACTGGAAAGCAGCCAAACGTGTGATGCGATATTTACAAAGGACTATTAATTATAACATAGTATATGAAAAATCTTCATTGAGAGTTACAGGATATGTAGATGCGGATTGGTCTTCTAATCAGCTAGACCGTCGCTCATATACTGGTTATGTATTTAATTTGGGAAACTCAGCAGTTTCATGGGAAAGCCGAAAACAAAAAACTGTGTGAAGGAGCAAAGGAGGCTAAATTTCTTAGAAGCTTTCTTTATGAATGATTAGGTAAACATTCATTGGTAACTTTGTTCAATGACAGTAAGTCAGCACAAAACATTTGTAAAAGTCATGTTAATCAAAGCTGTAGTAAACACATTGATATTAAACATCATTTTGTACGACAAATTGTAGAAAATAAAATTATAATGTTAAAATACTTATCTACTGTAAATATGCCAGCAGATGTCCTTACTAAATGTTTAAGTAAAGATAAACATTTTAATTGTGTAGTAAATCTTGGATTACAGATTGTTTAGTTTAAAGGCAGGTGTTAGAACTAGTATAAACCAAACAATGTAAGTTGTCATAGTTATCTAAATAGCTCACTAGTTGGAGCTAGTGTCAATGCCTTGATTATGTCATTCTGCTCTGTCGAATAATACTCACTCTTATGTCAACTGTTTTTCTGTGCTTACTAGATTATAAATAAATCTCAGTATACCAATTGAATCCATTGTCAAAATGGAAAAACAATAAAAATTAATCTAAATATTTCACTTTTTATTCCTAAAGTAAACCTACTGGCCCGTTCCTTGAGGTGTACGGTTAGGTGAAGCTAGTGTGTTTTAGCACTTTTGCTCCTGTTCTATTTGTGAGTATCTTTGTACTCAACTGGCCTATGGCAAATAATTCAACTAGTTTCTGTCAGTCCTATGTAACAATGTTATTGACCTGAGGCTAGGATAGGTGAGCCTCGGCTCATTGTTGCTTCATCTTAGGGGATTCAGGGTACTATTAGGGTGTTCATCTATCCTGTCAAACAGCTGTAGTGCGCGGTCTAGTATATATTTGTCAATAGTGTCTAGTTTGAGGTCTTTGTGAATGTCAATGTTCCTAATGTACCAGGCCAGTCTAAATATTCTCCTAAGGGCCTTGTTTTACAGGGATTGAAGTGCTTTTTTGTTGGATTTTGAGGTCTGACAGAAAGCTTTGCAGCCATAGAAAAAAGAGGGTCTTATGACTTGTTTGTAGATGAGGAGTTTATTTTTCACGTTCAATTTTCCTGATCTTAAGATGGGGTGCAAGGAGGATAAGATACCTAAACGGTGTTGTTTCTCATCACGTATGTGGTCAGTCCACAAAAGTCTATTATCAAATTCTAATCCTAGGTATTTTGCCGTTCTATTCCAAGGTACTGAGTTTGAGTTGATTTAAAGTTCAGGACGTTGTTGTCGTCGTCTTCTTGTTATGAAAATTGCTTGTGTCTTGTCAGCGTTAATTTTTATCTTCCATCTTTGACAGCATCCCAAAAGAATCTCGGTAGATCGCTGCAGACTTGTAGATATGGCTTCACCTTGTCGCGAGGTGTAATGTATGCAAGTATCGTCGGCATATAAGGGAATTTGAACGCTGTTAAGCAGACATGGGCGACGGGTCCTAACGCGAACAATCGGAGCGAAGCTAGACGGGGACCAATGGTGAATTCGATGCAACCATGCGCTGTATGAAATTTTTGACGAACCGGAGGTCTCAACGATTGTAAGACTGCAGAAGCTGCAATGGGCTGGAAACATGAATCGTATGGACGAACAACGAATACCCAAGAAGGTATTCGTTGGAAGAACTGAAGGCCGGAGGCCAATGGGGAAACCGAGGAAACGCTGGTGTGACTCGGCCGATGAAGACAGTTCATCGCTGCTCGGATTTCGAAATTGGAGGACGTGGTCAATGGACCGAGACAGTTGGAGGTGCTCTTTGCAGGAAGCCAAGGCCTGAGAGGGGCTGTAGTGCTAAGAAGAAGAAGAAGAAGAAGGCAGACATGGGAGGTCCGCAGTGTATAGGGTGTACAGTAATGGAGAGAGTAGTGATCCTTGTGGAACTCCAGCTTGAATCGGTCGCATGTTGGATAGTATATTATCAATTTTGACGCGAAAAGATCTGCCGTGCAGGAAAGAATTGATAATATATATCAAAGTTAGTGGAATGGAAAATTCATGCATTTTAAAGATTAGCCCTGCATGCCAGACTTTGTTAAAGGCTTTTGCTATGTCGAACATAACTAGGCCTGTTGACTTTCTGTGAATCAACCCATTTCTGGTATGTTGGGCCACCCTTGTTAGCTGGAGTTCAGTGGAGTGTTCAGCTCGAAAGCCATATTGTTCATCTGGTATAATTTTATCGTCCTCAATATATTCGGACAACCGAGTTAAAAGCGACTTATTGGCCGTCAATTTTGTGTTAAAGTAGGATCCTTATCTGGTTTCGGGATGACGATTATAATTACCGTTTTCACGACTTAAGGAGTTTGCATAGTCGAAAGGTGGTGTTGATGATGTCCGTCAGGGCTTGCAGGATATTGTCTGGTAGCCATTTCAGCATCGTGCTCTTCAAAAAATTAGGGCCTGGGGGCTTTCCATTTGTTTAGCGTGCTTATCTTGTCTTTTGATTCCGGTAAGTCTAGTGGACGGATTTCGTTAGTGCGTGTCGTCTAGAAAGCTAGCAGTCTTTGCGCAGATGACTCAATTTCATCTTCAGATTCAGTGCTCTCCTCAGGGGAATTATTCTTATGGAATTGCAGTTCAAGAGTGTCTGCAAAGGCTTCGGCTTTTCCTGTGCTGTCGTATTTAAGGCCATTTGGTTTATGAATGGTGGGGGATATTTTGTTTGTGTTTCAATCTAAAAAGATATTATCACCAGGTTCCCATCCTTTCCAAACGTTGTAGCGAAATTCTTGAATTTGATCACGTATTTAGTTGGTTAACCGGTCGGCTATGGTTTTTAACCTAAGATCACCCGTATCCTAGATCGTCTCCGTAGTTGATTCCTCTCCCTTATCAAATATCTTCAGGAAGTTCATAGGGGTTGTTTTTCTTTCCCGGAGTTTGGGTTGTATTGTTTTCCTTGGTAAGTAGGGTTTAGCTGATAAATTGTTCTATGCTTTCATCGACATCACGTGCTGAATTTAACAGCTTGGTGAGGCTTTCTGAGGCCAGAATATCCCTAAAAGCTTGCCAGTACGTAATCTTCTTTACTTTTAAAGGTTTATATATAAAGATCATCGAGTACCGTTGAACGGACATTGTGGTGAAAATATCGTGAGATTACAAAGTCTAGAATGTTACCAGAAGCTCGGCCATAGTGCGTTGACGCTGGAATATATAGCTAGAAGTTCGCGATCGTATACACTATATTTACTTTCGGAGGCGGACAGCTTCTTCTGGAAAAATGGCAATGATAGCCAATTATTATTCTGCTTCTGCTCTAAAAAGGCGCTTACTGCAACGTCAGATGCATCGGTTGTGAGTCTGAGAGGTTCATTGGCTTGAAAGTGGACTAATAGAACAGCATTAACGAGACTGTTTTTACAGATTATAAATGCATCGCTAGCTTCTGGGGTCCATTCGATGACGGTTTTGTCATTCTTTTCACGTCCAGCACACAAGTCGTTGAGTGAGGCCTGTAGTACCACAGCATTGCGAACAAACCGCCTGTAGAAATTCATTGTTCCTAATAACCGCCGAAGCTCTTTAGCCGTAGTTGGCTTTTTAAAGTTTCGAATGGGGTCTACAGCGTGTTTCAAATACTCTAACCGACTGACTCCCAGCTCACATATGGCTAAATTTGTAACAATTCCGTATCTTCCTTCGTTTTTGAGGCGATTAATAAATCATTAACATAGCACACGCAAAAATCTAGCCCACGAAGCCCCTCGTTCATGAATCGCTAGAACGTCTGCGCAGCGTTTTGAAGACCAAATGTCATTACTGTGAATTCATAAAGGCCGAAGGGCGTAGTTATTGCAGTTTTTGGGATATCCTCTTCAGCTATCAGAATCTAGTGAAATACTCGGAACAAATCGATCTTTGAAAAATACCGCGCGCCGCTTAAATTCAGTGAGATGTCCTCAATGTGTTGCATCGGGTACTTGTCTGGGAAAGTCACGGCGTTCAGTTGGCGATAGTCCCCGCATGGGCGCCAGCCCCCGTTTTGTTCGGAACGAGGTGCAAAGTGCTTGTCCAGGGACTTTTGGAAGGTCGACAAAATCCATTGTCAAGCAGGAATTGAAACTCTTGCAATGCCACTTGTAGCTTCTCCTGATTTAATCGCCGAGGCCGGTCTGCCACTGGTTGTAATATAATGCTTCGTGCCATGAGTCAGAGCATGTCCAGCTTTTGTAGTCCTGGAAACTCTCAGAGGAGTGAGGCACACGATAGATTGTTGCATTCACGGTAAAAATCTGTTTTTGGTTGTACTCCTTGACTTTTTCTTTAGCAGAGGCGTTCTTACTGGGATCTGATAATTTGGCATTTTTGAGATCTACCACCAGCCCAAAACGACGAATAAAGTCTGCGCCTAGAATAGGTCGTGATACTTTAGTCACGGTGAATCGCCACTGGAAAATTCGCAGTAGACACAAGGAGAGGGTTAGAGCTCGGTCACCTTATGTGTCGAGGGTGGTTCCGTTCGCTGCAAATAACTTGAAGACTGATGATGAATGAGTAGGGTGCTTCCGGGATACTGGAACGACAGATATGTCTGTTCCCGTATCGATGAGGAATCTTATCTTTGTTTTACTGTCGAAAATTTTGAGGCGACTTTTGGATGTGCCGCTAGCTGTCGCCTGTTCAGCTAGCGGCTCGCTTGAAGAATACACATTTGCTTTGGCACCAAATTGCTGGTAGTAGAAACAAAATTGACTCACCTTGAATGGAGTAGCCGGCCGGTATGATGAGTGACACAAACTACACGTAAAAGCAACGCTTTGTCTTGAAGGTGCTTGAATTTGGCTACACTCTGCTCCTTTCTCCGCAATATTTTTCGCTAATTGCTCATATTCTGGCGTTGAGTGTGACATTGCACTATTTTGAATGCATGCTACCTCTGAGGCGGCGACGCTTGTTATTCGATCCGCAGCTGCTGCCAGTTCTTCTAAATTATCGCTATCGGTAGCCACCAGAATGGTTCGCACATTGAGTGGCACTATAATCGGCGCAGGAACTGGGACGGTGGGAGGCCTTCCATTTCCATTTCCTGGCGCGCTCTCTCCTGGTCCAAATCTCCGAACGTAGCCAAAAGCCTTTTCTTTAACGCGCGATACTTGGTGGATTCAGGCAGCGATTTAATCATATCGGCAACATTCAGTAATGTCTGCATTTCTGATTCCGCAACTATCCTGTCGAACCGAGCCGTGCCGGTAGTTACTTTGTGTAGGCGAAATTTGGCTTTGATGCTTGCGAACCAAAGGTCTGGTTTGCTATACCAAAAGCTGTACTTGGATGTAATTGCACTAGCTCGCGCATCATTTTCCGCTGTCATGCACGTGCTAGGGATTCGCACTTCACACTTAACGTTGAGCAGTGTGTCCGGCATCGTTGGATCACCACTTTAGGAAATAATGCAAGTACGGTCAAATTAGAGTTCCCTTTCGTTTATTTCCTAAGATATATAAAAGTAACAGAAGATTCGCGCCGCGTTCGCCGCATTCGTTGGAGGTCTAATTATCGACTGACTCGACTTCCACATAAAGTTTCCGTGTTTATGTGCTGCATCGCATTGTACATTGAGGGCCTGGCTGCCACACAATGTGCTTCGATGTGTGTGGTTAGCGTCGTTCTCCCAACAACGCCTAAAACGTTTGTCATCACACATTCATGCAGAACTGATTCACGTGGATTGTGTATTAGCATTGATAGCTTAATAAGCTTGGCTAATAACTTTGATGGGGGGTAAAGACACTCAGTCACTTGTAATCAAAATTTAAATTCTGTATAACTGGTAGATATAAGAACTAAGTGAAATTAACTGATAAACGAAAATAGTCAAGTGGGATCATGGGACCATGCTAATCCATCCTGAGCTAGAGTTGGCATCTGATGATTGTGCTTATAGATGACGAAATCTCAAAGATTTTTTCAGGTCTCTCTAGTGATTGTTAAAAAAGAAAACATAAATAAAATGTTTTTATGCACCCCAAAAGACACGAAAGCAAAATGAACTCACAATTTTAGATTCATCTAAACAGTTCCATATAAATTCATTTCAAATCGATAAAGAAAAGAAGAAAATCACACAAGGTATAAATTGGATAATTGACTCATACCCATCAAAGAGTGTGAAATCATTTTGTTTGCTGCAATCTAGACTTGCTTGGGAGAGAAACAATTTTTTCTTATAAATTTTTGGGTCAATAACTTGTTGGAAT
The DNA here is from genome assembly GCA_963969285.1 of Odontomyia ornata. NCBI lineage: Eukaryota > Metazoa > Arthropoda > Insecta > Diptera > Stratiomyidae > Odontomyia > Odontomyia ornata. The sequence goes on from OZ017741.1 coordinate 10,895,288, forward strand.
TTTTCAACTAATTTCATTGGATGTGAAAAAATTGTTTAAAAAATGAAAGCTAATCTGCACGTCGAACTAGAATTGAATGGTGTACGAAATAATAAGAAAATTTCTTTGCAAAAGTATTTTTAATATGTTAATAATTGAAGTTCATATAATATAGTATCACAATCGCAATAATTTCCAATAATAGGAATGAGATATAGTTTATAATTGAAGCTTACAAAAACTTCTAGGCATTAAGCGAGTATTAATGACCGATTAATGGCAGTACAGTCGCTTAATCAAATGCACGTCGAAGAAGAATAATTGCCCTAATTAGGTGTTTTTTTTTTTGTGGTGGGGAGGTGAAGGCATTTACGCCCGCCGAGTCTGGCAGTGTGGGACTCCCATGGAGGATACCCTTGGACTACCCACTAAACACCTCCCCTGTCAATCTGAGAACCTAGCCTGGAACCGTTTGATACATTAACTTCGAGCTAAGCCTCGTTTCTCTACGCGTTTAGGCGCCACCGAGCTAAAGGGATCCATTTTCCAGCGGAAGGAGGGAAAGGGAGAGGGATTTCTAGAAAAGAGACCCCTCCGCCCTGGACGCCTCCATGCGCTCATATATTTTCCTTTTTATCTTAAGGACTGCCCGAGCGTAATGTGCCACACAGTTCCATTTGTCAACGGATGTGAGCATCTCTCCACTGAGTTCATCCGGAGAGAGATCTCCCATTTCATCAATGAGCTCACCGCGCTGCCTTTCCCACCTCTTGCATACAAAAAATGTGTGGTAGGCATCATTGACCTCTCCAGCACAGAATATGCAGTCAGGAGACCGTGACTTACCAATCTTGTGCAGGTAAGACCGAAAGCATCCATGTCCACTCAGTAGCTGAGTTAGATAGAAGTCAGTCTCACCATGCCTTCGATTGAGCCACGGCCTCAGGTCACCAATAAGGCATGCGGTCCACCTACCTTTTGTATCGCTCACCCAGGACTGTTGTCAATCACAGAGGGAGCGTTCTCGTTCTTCGTGGGCGACAGCATCTCTGTCGCATTCGTTCCTCCGCAGGTAGATTCTGCGGCCCTCCTTGGTAAGGAGGGCAATGGGTATCACTCCTGCGATGACCAGCACTGCCGACTCCGAGAAAGTCCGATATGCAGATGCAATCCGCAGCGCTCCTCGTCGCTGCACCTGTGCCAAGCTCTTTCGATACAGCTCCTTGTTGAGAGCCTCACACCATATTTCCGATCCGTACAACAGCACAGGTTGTACTGCACTCATCAGTAGTCTCCTTCTTGATGAGGTGGGAACCCCTATGTTGGCCATTAGTCGGCTGAGAGCCGAAACACTCGCTGCAGCCTTGTCAGCTATTGCCCTGATTTGCTCGGAGAAACGCATCTTCGAGTCGATCAAAATGCCCAGGTACTTCACTGCTAGTTTGGTCTCAGCGAGTGCTTCCCCAATGTTGATCCCTCACTCGGCGCATTAGCATACCCAGTCTGAGTTGCGCTTGTTCAACAGTGTGTCCCGCAACTAGCGCCGCGACATCATCTGCATAGCCGATCAAGCGCGACTCATCCGGGAGCTCGATTCTCAGTAGCCCGTCGTACGTGATGTTCCACAGGTCTGGGCCAAGGATGGAGCCTTGTGCAACACCCGATGTGACTTCCATCCTCCGCCGACCCTCCTTCGTCTCATAGAGCAGGCTCCGGTCTGTCAGGTAGTTCTTCAAAATCCGCATCAGATATTCTGGAACTTGAAAAGAGTTTTCCAGTGCTTCCAGAAGATCCGCCCATCTAGCGGAATTGAAGGCCTTTCTGACGTCAAGCGTCACGAGCAACACAACTCTTTTGTTTGACTGGCAGTGAGCCTCTGCTCTTTGGACCGCGCTCACTACTTCCACCATCGCGTCAATAGTGGAGCGACCTGCTCTAAAACCATGCTGCCGTGGAGATAGGTCCCAGGCAGAACGGACCGCGTCAGTGAGTCTTCCCTTGATGAGTTTCTCGAGCACTTTCCCAGCCGTGTCTAGCATACATAACGGGCGGTATGCAGACGCCAACTCGGAATTTCCCTTCCCCTTGCTGAACAGTACGAGCCTTGCCACTTTCCAGCGTTCCGGAAATACACCTTCGTGAAGGCAAGCGTTGAGCATACTGAGCAACAAGTCAGGACAAAGCTTGTAGACAAGCTGCAAAACCTCAGCAGGAACGCTATCTGGTCTCGGTGCCTTCCTTGCTTTCGTGGATAGAATTGCCTGCTCCAGTTCCATCATTGTGAAAGGTAAGCATCCTAATGGTGTTTGTATGCATGAGCTGGTTCGACACGGACAGGGTGCGTGGGGAATAGTGCCCGTACGATCTCGTCCATCTTCTCTGCTTCATGTAAGCAGGGCTCCCGTTGGACACCAAGTTTTCGCATGACCAGCGTGTAACCTAGGCCCCACGGATCCCTATTTACATTGTCCACGAGGTCTTGCCAGCATCGGGCCTTGCTCTTGTTAATAAGCCTGCGAAGATATTTCCTGCCGGACCTGCATGCTGCTAGCCTAGTGTCTGCCTCCTCCTGTGTTCGCGCCCGCTGGGCCTCTCGCCGAAGTTTGTGACACTCGCTTCTTTGTTCGGCGATCTCGTTTAACCACCAGTATACTGGAGGCTTACCGTGTCGGGGTCTCCGACGGGGCATGGAAGACTCGCAAGCAGTTATGATGGTACTCATAGTTGAGTTCACCAAGTCTTTGGCTGTAGGCCCTCCACTCCCTGGCGGAGCTCCCAGCAACGGTGCGCCTGCCGTAAGCGCGTTGGCGAACCTCTCAACGTCCATCCTCCCAGTCCTCCGAGGATTGAAGTTTGGGCATATGCACGCAGAGTGGCACTGTCGTGAATCTCAACCGCTATATACTGGTGATCACTAGCCGAGTAGTCCTCTAGTACTCGCCAGTTGTGTACTCTAGGTACCAGGGACTCCGAAGCAAGTGTCACATCGGGTATGGTCCCTACGCAACCCCAGCGGCGGAAAGTAGGGGTGTTACCAGTATTTAGGACCAAAAGCGCTGTTCTGGCCGCCATGTTCAAGATTTGCTTTCCCCTTGAGTCGGATTGTGGCATACCCCATTCAATGGCTCTAGCGTTGAAGTCTCCCCCGACCAGCATGTGGCCCTCTGTGTTCGAGACAGCGTCCTCCAAGGCATCGAGCTTGGTTCGAAAAGATGGCATTGCTTCGTTAGGCGTCAGATAAACACTGAAATATGTTATCCCTCAACACCGCACCCACACAAAACCATCCCCCCGTCCATGGCCCTGCACCTGAAATCGGGCGCTGTCTCAAACCCAGATGGCCGAGGTACTAGATTCGTCAGGGTACCACGCTTGCGAGTCCTTGTTATGATGTTGTTCGCTCAGCAACAGCAGGTCAGCTTTCTTATCCCTCGCAAACTGCTCAAGTAGGTCCTGGGCGTTTGTGCTTCGGTGCAAATTGACCTGCAGGATACGGATCATTTGAGTATCGATTTGGCTTTAGTTAGGGCCTCCTTGAAAACCCAGCATCTCCCTGTCCCGGCTCATGTTTGAGGTTGCCGGGTGCTAGCTTAGCATCCTTGCAAAGAATGCATTTTGCCTGGTTCGTGCACTCCTTCCTTTTGTGCCCCGTTGCACCACATTTGTAACACAAAGATCTCCTGTCGGATCCCCTACAGCCATACGCGGTGTGTTCGTATTCGAGGCATCTGAAGCAGCGGATAGGGATCGCTCTTCTCCGTATCCTGCAGATCACTCAACCTATCTTAATTTTGCCCTTCGCCAGGATTTGCTGGGCGTCATTATCAGCTAGTTCGACAATAGCCATGCGTTGCCCCCTTGTGTTTTCACGTGTCAATCTTGCCTTGACTTCAATTAAGCTGGGGAACTCCCTCGTAATGGCATCCTCTACTTCAGCTTTGTCCGTGACGCAGTCGAGGTCCCTGATTTCCAGGGTGGCCATTGGTTCGAGCGAGGCAACGGTTGCCGCATCTCCAAGAACCTTTTGAACCGCGTCACGGAATGCATCTTTGTTTGTGGCCTCTGGCCCGAATTCCACCAGTAGGCCACCGGTCCGGGTTGGTCGAACTGCTTTGATGGCAGTTTTTGTGTCGTCTGGCTTGACCGCTCCTTTAATTTCACGGAGGACATCTGCGTAGGTTCGGCCCTTAGTGGGTTTAATAAGCAGTGCCTCTCGCAAGGGTTTGCGCTGCGGTTTGCTTTTTGTTTTCTGCGGTATATCGGGGGGTTCTTTGTTCTTCTCGTGGTTGAGCTCTTTGTCTGTTTTTTCTAGGAGTAGCTTTTTGGCCGCTTTTTTCGCTGACTTGTTTCGCACCACATGAAACTCCTCGCCTGGAGTGTCAACTTCGTTTATGGTCTCGTCCTTCCTCCTTTTCTCACGGTCGCCTTCAATTGGGCTACCGGCCATTCTTTTGCTGCTGCTAGGACTCACTGATGCCTCGAGGGAGAGCGTGTCTTTTTGGTGCTTTTCGGTTGCAAGCCACCGCCGCCTGTATTGCGTTATGCGGCCAAAAAGATCCTCCAGTTCAAGAATGCCATTCTTGACACTCTTGCCTATGTTTTTCTGCACTTCGCAGGCAGCCCTCAGTTGTTTGACGATATTCCCCGCTTTCCGAGTAAGCCGCTCCTCTTCGGCGTGGTCAAGTGCGATTGTGTTATTTGGCGCCACCTCTTGGGAGAGGCCCCCGTTTCCTAGCCCTTTTGCTTCTATCGCTTGGGTGACGTTTGCCAACGGCAAAACTTCTCCCTCCCCCAGTCTTACACTGGCCTCTGTTGGTGTCGCAGCTTGATCCGGATTGTGTACGTCTTGCACTGGACGCTCCGGGGTGCGCATAGTCCTTCTACTGTGCCCAAAGGCCGCAATGATGCCAGGTTGCACAACGCACTCTGCCTTCTTTCGTTCGTTAGTCCGCCTGTCGTCTGTCTCCGATGATTTAACCTGTGATGTTGACTTTGACAGTGTTTCTGGGGTTTGCTGCCTCCCCCCGCAATCGGTGACTTGTTTTATCGGTGTTCTTGCCAACAGCGGTTTTTGCCTGAAAGGGTTCTCCGTGCTAGCGTCCTGTTTGCTTGTAGTTATATCTGTTACAGAAGCCAAGTTCACCACTTCTATAACATTGCAGTCGCTGGATGACGACGGCCGGGAGCCTGCTCGCTCACTACCCTCTGCAGCCGATACTGGGGATCCGACCCCCTGCACCGTAATTTGGTTCCCCTTGTAGACCTGCATAGTTTGGTTTTCTGTCTGGGTTTCCGTTCCCATAGCATTTTACCTACTGCCAGGATATATGGATAATTGATGACGCTATATATTTCGTCATGTCACAGTGAAGATCATTGACACTCAGGTATTTGTCCTGAGACTCTCCCTTCACTGCCGACCATTGTCCGCGGCTGCTTATTGGTTATTCGCAGCGAACCTCTCGAGAAAGGTCTGCCCCTATCCGCAACCCTGGGGACGCGTTTGGTTCCCCGGTCTGAGGGCACTATCGATAAATCGATAACCAAAATAAAATGTTGCAAAACAATACACTGTTTGTTAAATGAAATGAATACCCAAACAGTAGCTTTCACAACAGATGGTATAAGAGGGTTAAAAATGAGGTTTTGGTGTCTGAAGAGTGAGTTGTTAGGGTCGATAGCCAAATGGAAGGCAAAGAGGAAAGAATTTGAAGACTATTGTGTACGAAATCCTGATATTTGCACATTGCATTCGTACCATCAGTTGTTTGGACTAGCGAGGCACACACTTGTGTGAACTTTTTCTTCTCAATTGTTGACAATTTTCGTTAGTACTTGCAGATTCCAATGAAATGGATTTGTTAGCTGTGTTCTTAACACTGGAAGATTAAGGTGTAATTTCCGCAACTACCTTCGTAGTTGAATTATGTAGGATATCACTAAGATTGGAGTTTTCTATGGTTTGTGAGATTATGACAAAATCAGATTTAGCCAAATTATTACTAAAATTGACTTCAATGAAGGTTCTGAGTTCTCTCCACTTTTTAAAAACCATACCATCCCAGATATAGACTACGTTACAGGTGTTTACATTGGTGAAAAGCCGTGCATACCTGTACGGCACAAAAACTTTGAAGGCACGTCTTCTTTTATCGCGATGTGATACCCTCCACTTTGCATCCGCTAATTAAGAAATTCGTTTCCATTTTTCGCTGAACTCTGCATTAAGAGGATGGGGAACTTTTCTTTAATAGAAGATGTCGTATGATATGTTGTTGCCTGAAGATGAGTTTACGGCCTCCAGTCTAGAAAGTCTGTTTTTCCATTCCTCCGACCAGATGGCTCCTAACTTGAAGATTTTTGATGTGGTCATCTGTGACAGCTGACGAATGATGTACGCTGTTTTTGTCTCTCGACTCTCGATTTTTCTTCATTTGGCTTTTTAGGATGGTTGAATGCAATATGAACAGCATCTTTCTCTTGGAGTTTTGCCTCCAAGCTTGAGAACTTTTGATCAATGCTGTCTAGTTTTATCATAATGGTTGAAACCTGGTTGATAACTTTGGTGACCATTTCGCCGATAGAACTTCGCTGTTTGGGTGTTGAGTGTTAGCTATTAGCTCTTTTCTTGATTTCACTTGTTTGTCCGACATCTTCATTGTTTTGTTAATCATGTTATTACTGCATACAAGTGATGAGGAAAGTTCCTCAAAATAGCTAATGACCGATTAATGCCAGTACAGTCGCTTAATCAAATGCATATTGAAAAAGAATACTTGCCCTAGGTTAGTGTCAAACAAATTTGTGTACGATTTAGAGCCGTGCTTATTATTAAGCTAAGAAATAGCTTCGGGTAGTATGTATCATAGCGAAGAACGGTCTGCTGAAAAATTGCTCATACATAAATGGTCCGCCAAAATTTAATAAACAGATTCAATTTTATGTTTAAACGAATTTCAACATTGCATTTAATTTTATAAATTTTTTTTTCACCGGGAACTTTCGCTAATGTAATTTTACCAAATCATGGAGGAATTAATGCAAGTAATTTCCCTCTCTATAAGTAGATTCTATTAAAAATAGAACATCATATCATCGACACCATTTCGACTTTACCACAAAGAACAAGAAAAATCGCTTTTCATCTGCAACCTTCACTCGACAAGTACATACTTAATCGAGCCTATAAAAAATCGTGCTGTTGCACAATAAATTTATTTCGCGGTCTGATTTCTTCGTAAACAAGATTAAAACGAAAATGTTTTACCTTTTGCTTTGTATCTTTGTTTCTCAACATCTTTATTTTGTTATTCAATATTTATTTTATTTATTGCATTATCAACGACACAAAGTAGACAAAGTATTGTACATACTCGTATTTACAATAAATTTCAAGGCATGAAAAAGAAAATCCTCGGAAAATCAAATAAAGGAAAAACCACAATACTGTGCAAATTTCTTGTTTCTTATTTTATTTAGTTTGCTTTATGTTTCTATGCAACGCTAGAATGCAATCAATAGCCTTCACATGTCAATGCACGACTTTCTAACCGACTTAACTACTGGTAAAGTCTATCAAAGTACATATTGGAATTTTATAGAAGAGCGAAAAAACCGCACGATTTGATTATATTACATGCATTCCATTGATCTATCGTTTTGATGGACAGGTCATGAGCTATTGCTAACAATAGAATTGAAATTAAAATTCTATTTATAGTGTTTTGAATCCATGCATGATACACAATACAATTTTATCTATGTCATTTCGATTATTACAAATGTATCTACGCGAAATCAATCACTATGCTAATGTGGATCACATATGACGTCGCAAGTCTTTTATGCGTAAATTCCATATGTAATGCAAATTAAATGGGAAATGTGTAATCAATTTAATTTTGTTGTGCGTGTGTGATCCATTTTCGTAGATGAAATGACAATGGGAGGAAAAGTAATTAGAATGATGGAGAGAAATAGATAAGAGAAATTATATCATATGATTTGAGGAATGATTTTATATCATTTCTGTCTGCCATCCAGCGATAAATTGCAACCTGTTAGCTTCTGATGGTTATCAGCAATTAAACAATGCGAACATATTTGAATTCCTTACTGGTAATAATTATGATTTGAATGATGTATGCATAGGAGTCAAATTTACAGAGAAACTAATTACGATGACAAAAAACATATCCTGGTCATAGTTACCCAATTTCACTTTCGAACTTGATGAAATAAACTAATCGCAAAAATTCCTATCATTCTTAATGAATTTTATCGATTTCAGCGCAAAAATGCTGAAATTAACTTAAAATCAACGCTTGTATAGTCATCTAATTGATTTCTTAATTCAATGAAAAGCTTCAATCTTGTATCTTAAGAAATAGAAATTTGGCAAATCATAGAAATTAATTTTGATTATTCAACTTAACTATTGTAATTTTTGGCTGAAAAATAAAACAGCCTGTTTTTATGATCACTGAGAAATCAATTATCTCTTCTAATAGTATTAGAAATTAATGACAATGCAAAATGGAATGAAAAATGACAAGAACTCTTCCATACCGAAAGAAAAAAACGTTTAAAAAAGTACAAAAATATCATGGTAATGCCATAAAAATTCTTAGACGTAATTTGGGGCCGCACAAATCTTTGTTTGATACTTGATCCAGAGTTCTGGCCCAAAGGAACATTAGTCAAAAAGTTTTTTCCTAAGCAACGCCCTAAATCAAATCTGCGTCGCTCCCAACCAAACCAACTCTAGTGATTCCTCTCTAAAAATTTATTATCAAAATGTAAGAGCGCTTAGAACCAAGTTGCAGAATTTCCTAATTTCCACCACATTAGCTAATGACGACATTATATGTGTAAGTGAAACATGGCTGAATGATACTATTCTTAACAAGGACTTATCTACCTTTCATAGTATTTTTCGATACGATCGAACAACTGATTCATCTGGGAAATCAATCGGTGGTGGTGTACTTGTGGGTGTCACAAAGTCCCTTGGTTGTCTTTCTTGTACGGATTTCATCCCAACTTCTCCTGTTGAATGTGTACTTGTTAGGGTAACCATTTCATCTAATATTCATCTTTTGGTGTCGTCAATTTTTGTGCCTTGTCAGTCCTCTCTTTCCACTTACGTTAAATTTCTCGACAAACTTTCTATCTACATAAACGCTAAATACCCTTCAGATATTATTCTCCTATGTGGTGATTTCAATGCTCCTTCTCCTTCTCTCACTTTGCTCACTAAATCTAGTAAATAACATCACAAACGTTAATGACTGCATTCTTGATCTGGTTTTATCAAACTGTTCAAACAATCAGTCTACTATTTTGGACTTAAAACATCCTGAATTTGCTTATGTTGCATCCGATCTCAACCATCCACGATTAAGTATTGATGTTAAACTGTGTAACATGAGGCGTAAGAAGACTGAACCGCCTTCAAGGTATAATTTCCGTAGACCAAACTTTGCAATTATTGTGAACAATCTCCAATCGACTGATTGGGACTCCTTCTTTGCTAGTATATCTTGCAATGATACTGTTTCTAAATACTACATGTATTTGAATACGCTGATCAGCCAACATACACCAATAGTTCACACATTAAAAAGCAATGACGCACCATGGTTGAACGCCGATATTTTGACCCTTCTAAAAAGTAAGGATCGAGCTCATCGAGACTTCAAACGTACTGGGTGTCCTGCAGCTTGTACAGATTATCAAAGACTTCGTACTCTTGCTAAATGTCGCATTAAAGCAGCTATGCGTGATTATTATCTCTCCATAGAACAATCTCTGTTGTCTTACCAAACAAAACCTTTTTGGTCTTTCATCCGTTATTTGAACACTTCCTCTCGTATTCCAGATTCAGCACATTGGAACAGCTTGGAGGCTAATGGGCCTTCTGCTATTTCAGATCTTTTTGCCAAATTTTTCTCTGAATCTTTTAGTGCCTCGTCCTCACCTACAAACTATTGCCCTCCATTCTCTTATTCGACATTAGCTATTGATTTCGAAACCACTCCCTATGACATTGAGCTACTCATCAGCAAGTTAAATGGAAGCATTGGACCGGGTCCCGATGGCATTCCCGCTATATTTGTTAAGTCACTCATTACTTCTATTTCTACTCCTCTTTCAATTCTGTTTAATATAAGTTTAGCCAATGGAACTTTCCCTCAAATATGGAAACTTGCACATATTGTTCCAATTCTGAAGAATGGTGACTCTTGTAATATTTCCAACTACCGTCCTATATCTATCCTCTCCTGCTTCTCTAAATTGTTGGAGCGCCACGTTCACAATAAATTAGCATCAAAGTCAAAAGCGCTTTATTTAATACCAATCGTTATAAATTTTTAAAAGAACATAAAGCAAATTCCAAACAATAAAACTATAAAAAACAATGGCCCGAATGGCTCTCTAAATTTATCCGCTATCAGTTAAACACATTTAATGAAAAAAAATACACTAGCAAATTTAAATTAATTAAGATTATTACATATTTTTTGATTCAATTGGTAAAAGTAGAAAAAACCAACCAGCATTATTCAAAAATTACTTATATTACTAACACAACAATGAACTTATATCCTATACCTAATATGTTACACCCTAATTCTAAATAAGTTCAATCAAAAAAAAAAAAAAAAAACATTACCTTATATTGAAACCTATACCTAATTTATAATACAAATAAACCACAACACTAGATGTAGCAATAATGAGATGAATCTAAAAAACTAAGTAACGAGAAAAAAAAAAAAAACACAAAAACAGAAAATAAACACGAATAATTTAGACATTGTCATTCAGCCACCAATACCTAGATTGCTTTATCTCAGCTCGACCAGCCTCAACGAACTTAGAAAATTAGTATCTCCATTGGAATTGTTGGTCTCGTGAACTCAAATTTGGAGGATATTTTATCTTCTTATCGGTGGCCCGTCTATATATGCGATGTATGACTGGGACGCCGTCAGAATCAAAAACGTATCGATTCATGTCCAAATACACGAATGCTTCTGGAGGAATGAAGCCAGTAGCAAAGCAAGTCGCTATATACCCGTCTGTAGGGTGGAACGGCTGTGAAATCCAAGGGTTTTCACTCACAGTTACAGATCTTGCGATATGATTCCGAAGAAGTTTCAATATGAAGATATCGACTGTTGTCACTTGAGCGGTTTGATAAATTTTTCTATTCGATATATAGTGCTTCCAATCCGTCTCAGGCTTTCTGTACAAACCAGTACATGCATGAAGACATTTCCTTTCGAAAACTCTTAATCTTCCCATAGTACTAGCACTCTGGTTGTACCAGATCTGGCATCCGTATGTCCAAACTGGCCTAACCAGGGTCTTGTAACAAATAACTTTGCCTTTTTGATCAATGTATCTGGAATGAAAGAGTCGCCGAAGAGCCATGACTACTTTCAGTGCTTTACTGAGCATGATTTTCACATGTTCATTATAGTACAGATACTGATCGAGATGAACACCGAGGTATCGAACACAGGATTTATGTGGAACCCGTTCTGAACTACCCTCACCAGCCATAATGTGGAAATCCTTCCAATTACGTTTCAGGTCTTGACTGGCCCCCTGCAGCGTTGTCCGAAACAAAATTGTTTCGCACTTCTACGAATTGATTTTCATTCGCCAATTGTCAGTGTAGAGCTGCACATCATTAAATATTTTTTGAAGATTGCTCTGAACTCTTGTAGCTCATCGGTCTGCCGTATAGATGATCAGATCATCAGCAAACGCTACCAATGATCGCGTTGGCGAGACATTAAAATCAAAGCTGTTCAATAGCTTGCGAATGAATATTGAGACAAGCAGGGGTGCAGTAACTGTTCCTTGTTGTAGACCATTTAAGACCTTGAATTCGCGCATTTTAGTCAGATTTCCATCAGTTACGACAAATGATTTCCCGTATAACATATTACACATCATGGCGACAAGGTGTCTGGGGAACCTGTCCTGAAAAATTTTGAAAACTAGTCCATCTAGCCACACCGTATCGAAGGCTTTCTCCATATCAATGAGACATGCTCCAACACATTCTTTGTTGTTTAGTTTCCAACAAATGTCTGAGGTTACTTTCGTTACTGCATGTATGGTCGAATGCCTGGCACGAAAACCAAATTGGCAATTCGGCATCAACTCATATTCCTCAATGTGGACGTTTAATGCTCTGTTGAGTATCACTTCAAACACCTTGCTGATGTTAGGCAGCAAGCCGATTGGGCGATAGCTTTTAGGGCATGAAGATTATTTTCCTTTCTTCAAGATCGGGAATACCTTAGCCTTTTTCCACTCATTTGGGAAATATGAATTGCTCAACATGTTGTTGAACAATATGCAATAATTCCTAATAGCAACCTCAGGCAAATGTCGGAGAACTATATTTGGAATACCGTCAGTACCACATGATTTTTTGTTGTTTATTCTGCGAAATATGAAACACAAGTTTTCATAGCTGACAAAATAATCAATAAGATTCAAGTTCGGTATGAGGTCAGATGTTAACGTTTCATCGAAATGAAGAATTGATTGGCCGTTCAGGCTTGATTTGAAGTCGGAAACTTTTGCTTCAACGATCTCCGAAAATATTTAGTTCCTTCTCTCTGGGTTTGGCAGATGAACCAATTCAAAATGTGTTCCAATCAGGGCAAGCTTCTGCAATCCATCACATATAATCCTGTTTCCATTTCCATCCGGAGTCGTACTATCAATTCCGATACCAGCCCTTTCGAGAAGATTTATCTCATCACTAGCGACTTCAAGATTCGATACCTTCACTCGAGACTTCCTGCAGAATAAGCTATTCACTTTTGCGAAAACACCCTCTGGGTCCTGTGGGCTAATATCCCTCAGTTTTTCCGCCCATTGAATGCCGACCTTACTCCTGAAATATGACCGGATTAAGTTCCGGACATTCTTCAGATGTAACTTCAACAAAGCCAACGAGGGATGGTTGTAGTCCAAAAATCGCCGATAAATATTGTTGACGCGGGTGAGAAGAAGGCCTTTCAATCTTTTCAACCTTGCGATGGTGGGTGTTTCATATCCTTCCATATTGTTTCGATGTTTAATCTTGGGAACAACTTTCTCAATCGTTTCCAACGTCAGCTTCTCTAACTTCGACAAATAGAGATCTATTTCATCGTCAGTTAGATTTCTATTATTAGGAACCATTGAGCAAGCGTTGCCATCATCAGAAGGAGGACATTGCTTCTGGTACTCCCGATTAAACTTCTTTTGAAGCTTTCCCCAGTCTGTTTTTTTGAAATTCAACCGATGGTTTTCATGTTGAACTGGAATGAGGTAGAAATCATCCCTTTGATGATTGATTTCCATTACGATTGCGTTATGGTCGCTATCGTAAGGGAGGACCTGCAGTTTCCGTTGAGGGCTATTAAAGCTGAATTCAAGTCTTGCGTCAGCAATGCAGAGGTCCAAATATGAATTTGTCCTAGTGTATGTTGGGAACTCCGACCCATATAGGTTGCACCTGTCTTCAATTTGGTTCTCTGTTATCCACGATTTCAGGAATACACCTCTTGGATTATTGGTGGCGTTCAGCCATGATGTATGCTTGGCGTTCAGGTCACCAGCAAAAATATAATAACTGTGCAGCCTGTTCAATTCGAGTCTTTCAAACAATTGAGTTCCTCCTTGAACTTGAGAATATTTTGACCAGTTGCAAAGGCAGAGATAACGAAGAGGTTATCCCCACCTGGCAGTGAAATTTTGATGAAGGACACTTCAAGAAATTCAAAGTTTTTGAATTCGACCTTCTCAATATTTTGGAAACAATAGGGTCTTCTAACCAATATCCCGGTGCAACCTCCCCCATCGCCTATTACCCTATCGTTTCTTACGAATGCAAAATCTTTGAATTCCATGGAATGCCATGAATTGAGGTGGGTTTCAGTGAGAAGTATGATGTCAGGCTTTTGCTTAACAATAAATTCAAGGAGATAATCACGTCGATGTATGGCAACGACAGAGTTGACGTTGATCGATATGAGGCGAAGCCTATCCATGGGAATATGACTGGATAACAAGTTATTATTAGGCATTTGAAAGACCTAAACGCTGAAAAGCTAAGTTAATTTTTGAATCTTGTTTGTCGATTCTCTCCGATAAAGAATTAAGTTGCTGGTAAATTTTGAGAAGCAGCTCATTATTGCCACTTACATTATTTACATTATTTCCAGCATTTTCTGCTGGTCCTCTAGCGGCGAGTGCAAATGATACTCCGGGCTTGACGAAATCGGAAGGTATGATATTACGGTATACTTGTGTTTGTTTTGGAGCAAATTTAACTTTTGCATCTTGATATCAGGAGCATCCTCGATAAGATGCTGGGTGACCCAAAACACCGCAGTTAACGCAGTATAATTTTTCTTTAGGCTCCGTCTGAGCCAATTTGCACTCACCGGGAGAATGAACGTCTTTGCATTTAATGCAACGATAGTGCATGGAACAATTGGCAGCCGAATGTCCAAATCTTTGACACCGGTAACACTGGTTAACTTCTCTTTTCTGGAGGCGTTCCCACCTCACCACTCTGAAATTCAAGTACCTTATTTGTTGACGGGCACTTGGACTGCTCTTATTTGCAATTTGTACCAGGTAAAGTGGTAAATTCTTCCTTTCTATGGTCGACCTTCTTGTCGCAAAAGCTTTGACCGAAACGAAATCAATATCTGGTGCAGCCTCCTTGAGCACCTGAAGAAGATCGACCGTATCCTCTCCGCTGTCCAAACCCTTCAACAAGAAGGTCTGATTCTTTTCACTTTTTGGGGTATAGGTGAAGTGTGGAACCTCCCCAGAAATCAGCGCATCTTTGGCTGACTTGAAATCAACCAGTGATTTCGTCCTTATAGTTAATTTTTCGGCATTAACTCTTTTGATTTTGAAATTGGCCAGTTAATTTTCGGCTGCCAATAGCCGAACCATATCTTTCCCGGTCTGTCCGAACACGTTGAGTGGCGGAACTTTTTCTATCTTGTTCGAAGCTTTTTCAGAGGAACCAGCAAAACTGCGGGCTGGTTTTTTCTCCTTATCTTCGTTCTTTAAATATTCAATAAAATTAACGTCATTATCTTGGTTAAAATTACCTCTGATGTTTTCTTCGATTTCCATATCTGCGGGTGATCCCTCCAGCGCTGCAAAATAGTTTTGGCTCTCCTTGGTGCCACCAGCACTTAGAACTTCTTCTGGAATTGCTTGCTTTGTACTTTTCTTCGGCTTTGTTAACTGTTGCCATTGATTTTGTGGCTGCGTCTTTTGAGGCTTCATCATTTTCTTGAAGAGATCCTTAAGAGACTGTATCTTTGCCTTAGTTCATCATTTTATTTCTGCAATTTGGCCATTTGTTGATTGTCCGCTATTATTTACAGCTCGCATCCTCCATCTGCGGAGTTTTCTTCGTTATGTTTTCTTTCGGTGATTATCGCCAGTTTCAAATTCGTCGTTTCCCCAGGTTGTCCCAAAGGTGGGAACCCGTCGGGCTCCTCCATACCAGCGGCGAAATTTTCTTTGGTAATTTTTTTTTCGTTTCCAATCGAAGTAAAAATATTCGATAGAAATTTCCTGAGTCGATTACTTCGACAATATAAGATTTTTCCCGATAAAAATTAACTTCGGACTAAAGTTTTTAAAAAATTAATTTAATTTTTGAAAACTTTTGACAGGTGCGATTTAAAAGACGTCTATACGCAAAGATAAATTAGCATCATCTCTATCGCGAATTTTTGCTGCCGAGCAACATGGATTTCTTCTTAATCGCTCTACTACTACTAATTTACTCGAAATATCTCATTCGATTTCTTGTGCTCTAGATAACCATATGCAAGTGGATGTCATGTATACTGATTTTCGCAAAGCATTTGATCGAGTTGATCATTCCTGCTCCGATGTTGGCTTGGATAAATTCTTATCTAACATATCGTTCTTGTTGTGTTCGTGTAATCAGTTCATTATCTTCAACCTTTTACCCTACGTCAGGTGTCCCACAAGGCTCAATCCTTGGGCCTCTCTTATTTATACTTTTTATCAATGATTTACCTGCTGCTTTAAACTCAAAATCCCTTCTATTCGCAGATGATTTGAAACTATTTAGGGCTATCGGTCAAGTAGAGGATTGTTCTCAATTGCAGAATGATTTGTCTATCCTGGAAAATTGGTGTAGCATTAACAATCTTGAACTGAACATATCTAAATGTCATGTTATGTCGTATTCCCTGAAAGCAGTGCAAATCAAATTTATCTTTTCAATTGGAAGCGAATCTCTTTCAACTGTTCTAAAAATTAAGGATCTCGGTATAATTTTTGATCCCAAACTCAAATTTGATATGCACATTTCAAGCACTAAAACCAGAGCTTCTCGGTTTTGTACTGCGGCATACTTTTATTTTCCAAGATATATTCTCCGCTGCCCAGCTTTATAATACTCTAGTTAGAAGTATTTTAAGTGTATAGCTCTCAAGTTTGGTCCCCACACTTTGAATGCCTTATTGCTGACATAGAATATGTCCAAAGAAACTTCACCCGCTGTCTTTTTTATAAGGACAAGTTTCCCTATGGTCCCTATGAAGACCGACTCACTTGTTTACATCTTCCTTCATTAAAAGCACGTAGGACTTTCCTTGATGAATGTCTTTTATTTAAACTTCACCACCGCCTGATTGATTGCCCTAACTTGGTAAATCAAATAAGTTGGAGGAGCCCCGGCAGGCCTCTGCGCTCCTCCAATCTTCAAATCCAATTTGCGCGTACTGAAACCCATTTTCATTCTGCCATGATTCGTTTGCCTCGCGTGCACAATCAATTAGAACTTGGTACTTTCCCTCAATCTTTAATAGCATTTAAGCATTTACTTAGGAACAAACTACATTAATTGTTATAATTTATGATTAATTGCTTAATTATCTTAAATATTCTTGTCTATTTTATCTATATTGTCTTTTCTTTTTTTGTAATTGGGCATTTTGCCTGTTAAAATGGATTCGAAATAAATAAATAAATAAATAAGATAAGCTGATGCTTTAAAACAAGGCCTAATGAAGGTAAAGTAGATTCTAGTACTCGTACGCTTTCAATTAGGAAAATGCCAAAGATAGTGCCTTAAATCAAATATTAGGTACCTACACCCAGAAAATAAGCCGCGCGTTCCAGTCAAATCAACCACATGGCTACTGGTATTATTGATTCACATACTTTGCTTGTTAATTTTTTTTAAATAAGTTCTTGTATGAAACAGTGAAAGCTCAGTGGCTCTTAGGCCACCAGGTCATGTAAGCGAATCCATTCAAAGCCTTTCAGCTGTCTTTATTTATTCTGTGCCAAAACCAGATCAAGGGTAACGCTTGTATAGCGGTGACTTCAAATTTTATGATTAAATCCTAAACAAACAAATTTCTGTCGTATTGGTTAGAGTACTCACCTCGTAAGCCGAAGGTCCCTGGTCCGATCCCGTTAATGACAGCGACATTTGTTTCGAGGGATTCTTCGGACGGACTATAAGCCCGTTCAGTTATGATACGTGTTGGTTTAAAATCAGAACGTATCACAGCTGTGTGGATGGATACATGGCCATAGCGTGATACCGACCATATCACCTTCTCGAGTGCCGATCAAGATAATCAGATACTTTATCTTTAAGTGAAGTTCCGTAAAGGATTGCGGTGCTCAAATAAAAAAAAAAAAACGATATCCTAAAAATACGCTGACAGTTGGTAGAGCGAAATCATGATCGCATAGCACCAATCACTTATAAAAAAAATCCCGTTGCCATCACTAGCCGAAAAGACAAATTTCTAGTAGGTACTCTTATTTTCAAAAGCAAATAATAATTTTATTGACTTTGAAAGTCAAACAGGATTGTCCTCCTAGCCGGAAGGTATTGTCAAATAATTAGTAAATCAAACAACGTCCGCCGTTTCCCATTTCTGCTTGAGTACGCCAACCTCTACCTGGAGGGAGTTCATTGTGCCCAATAACTTTCAGGGTGGTGCCATGCATCGAAACGTCCTTCCACTCAGGTCGCCCAGTTGTCTCCTTCTATAGGAGCACTGGTCCGATGTCTTCATCGGCTAACTGGGCATCTTGAATCTCCTCCAATGACAAACCTTCATCGAATTCGACTGTTATCACTTGCAAATCAACGGTCGGCTCCTTTTCTTCAATCCATCGGCAATGCTTGCAGCGAGCTGGACATGGACGACGAGATAAAGC
Source organism: Odontomyia ornata (assembly GCA_963969285.1). Taxonomy (NCBI): domain Eukaryota; kingdom Metazoa; phylum Arthropoda; class Insecta; order Diptera; family Stratiomyidae; genus Odontomyia; species Odontomyia ornata. Next base: position 10,913,531 of record OZ017741.1, read on the forward strand.
GTCAGAATTTCCGTAAACCCCGCTCTTCCCATGAACAATTTTGTAGTCGTATGACTGCAATCTTTCGATCCATCTCGCAACTTGTCCCTCGGGGTTTTTGAAGTTAAATAGCTGTCTTAGTGAGGCATGGTCTGTCCGAAGAACAAATTTCTGGCCATATAAGTACTTGTGGAACTGCTTGGTGGCCTCTATTATAGCCAATAGCTCCTTCCTGGTCACGCAGTAGTTGCTCTCACTTTTTGAGAGAACTCGACTGTAATACGAGAGGACTCTTTCTTCGCCATCGATCTGCTGGGAGAGTACAGCTCCAATCCCGCCGTTCCTCGAATCGATGTCAACAACAAACATTTTTCCAGGTTTTGGATATGCCAGCACGGGTGATTCTCACAGTCTCTCTTTCAGGGTCTCAAAGGCTGCCTGGCATTGTTCATTCCATACATACGGACGATCTTTTTCGGTTACCTGATGGAGACACTTAGCTATTTTGGCAAAGTCTTCGACGAATCTTCGATAGTAGGTCGCCAGACCCAGAAAACTTCGTAGTTGGCGCTTGTTGTTTGGTGTTGGCCAGCTTTTCACGACTTCCATTTTCTCAGGGTTTGTTTTGACCCCTTCTGCTGATACAACATGTCCCAGATATTTTACTTCAGCTGCGAAAAGGGTACACTAATTTGAAAATTCGCCAGTCGCTATCGGGAAAAAACCTCTTCTAAGTTCGGCACATGCTCTTCGAACGTTCTCCTGATAAAAAAGATGTCATCTAGGTACATCAAGCAGGTTTTCCAGGTTAGGCCACGTAGCACGTATTCCATCAGGCGTTTAAAAGTGGCTGGAGCATTGCAAAGCCCAAACGGCATCACCACAAATTGCCACAATCCGGTCCCAACCGAAAATGCAATTTTCTCTCGGTCCTTCTTGTCGATTTCTACCTGCCAGTAGCCACTCTTGAGATCGAGTGTAGAAAACCATTTTGCGTCGGCTAAAGTGTCCATGATGTCGTCGTTGCGCGGAAGTGGGTAACTATCTTTCTCAGTGACGTCGTTAAGCTGCCTATAGTCGACACAAAAATTATTCCTACCATCCTTTTTCTTTACTAGAACTACTGGCGCGGCCAATTTGCTTACAAAAGGCTCGATAACAACTTATTTTTCCATGTCCAAGATCAGTGCGCTCACTTCTCCTTGTTTGGCTATAGGAAGACGTCTCGGTGCTTGTCAAATTGGCTAGGCTTCCTGTGCATCTATGACGTGAGTTACCGTACTCATTCGGCCATGGTCATCCGGGCTTGTTGAGAAGATGTCACTGTACTTGGTGACCAAATCAGAGGCTTGCTTGAATATCTATACTGGCAATTCAGTCTGCTTCAATATTGCAGGCGTGAGTTCCCGGGCTTTGTTTGTGTCTTGTCTCCTTTTCCAATGGTGGTCGTGAGTAGCTTCCAAAGAGGTAATGGTGGAAACAGGCCGGGAGCTGCCGATGACTTCTCCTGCTTTGATGCTCGTGGTTGAGCTGCGGTGTTAAGGACTCTAACCGGCACGTATCCGTTCCTTATGGATCTTGCAAGGCTTCGTCCGAAAATGAAACTGCATAATGCGGATGTCTTCGTTGGCTCTATCAGATAAGATCGGTGATCTCCAGAATCACCATCCAGCTTGGCCCATACAATGATCTCGAAAGATTTTGGTGCATCAGTGTCGGTACATACTACCACATTCATCTTGGGAATTTGGACGCTTGGATCCTCCATCAATACTTCGACATTCTGCCATTTCAATACCTGTTTACCCAAATCCAACGTGATTCCATGTGGTCGCAGAAAATCCATTCCGAGAACGCAGTCATCCATAACGTTTGTGACCAGAAAATTATGTCGGAGCGCAAGGTCTCCCAGCTGTATCTGCAGGTTGGCCTCCCCAGGGACAGGTGCAGTTTCTCCCGTAGCTGTCCGTAGTGGGAAAATCCTGCCCTTGTGAAGTAGTGGTGGCCTCACTAGGTCTGGTCGGATAATCGATCGGGTTGCACCAGTGTCGATTGTTATGGTGCAATGCTCTCCGTCAACTTGACCCGGAAGGCATAAGTCTGCTTCTCCCCGATGTAGTCTTGACACGGTAATGGCGGTGCTATGGACTTCGATCTTCCTAGCCAACCTCTGCCACACGAAGTTGGCCCCCTCAGTTTGATAAGCTTCCATTGTGGGATTCCTGACACGCTCTGGATCTCCTCTACCCTGGACAATAGCTCGGTTTTCTTCGCTTCTTGCAGTCTCTTTGCAAATGCCCCTTCTCACTGAAATTCCAGCATCTAGCCGCACCATTTACATGCGGCTCGCATTCAATTTACACGCGGTCACACCTGCACTTGTTTGCCACTATCGCGTGGACCCTGCGGTAGTACGAGTCACATTTTTCGCTGCCTCAAAGTTCAGATTATAAGCCAATGCGTCCTTAATCGTTTACTTTTGGGTTTGTTGCAATTCCTGGTCCTTTAATGCGCTGATGATTACTCCTTCTGCTGCGTCATCTCGATTTGCTGTGTCGTAAGCTGGGTAAGCCAATAGTGCCAGTTTCTCAATGTCTTTTGTTAGCTGCTGTAAGCTTTCGCCAGACTTCTACATCCGATGCTGTAGCTGTGCCCGGTAAATCTGCTTCAGATGATCGTCTCCATAATGCTGGTCAAGCGCATTCATTATAGCAGCCAAGTTTGAGTGCAATTCAACGGGGTAGCCTGCAGAAGCTTGGAAGCTGGACCTCTTAGAGCAAGAATTAATGCAATTGCTCTTTCCTTCTCATTCCCGTGATTTTTCTTAGCGGCAGCTTCAAAATATGTTTTGTAAATACTCAAGACCGTTTGCCTGTCAAATCTTGGTGCTCTCGCATCTCTGGATGTGCTTTGCGCTGTGCTTATAAGCGGGACTGGTGAGGTGGTTACTACTGCCTTCGCTGCTTCCAATCCTTTTTTCATTTTTTCCATCTCATAGTTCATTCTCTCCTTTACCTGGCTGACCGTCTCCTCGACCTGGTAAACCTTTTCCCCGACGCATTTAATTTGTTTGTTCAGACTACCGAGCGCTTTTATTTCGGCTGACTGTTTTTGCACTTCCTTGAATTGGATCGCTTGTTGGTCAAGCTTCGATGATTTTTCATCTAGCTTCGCAGTTAAACTGGATGACTGTTCATTTAGTTTCGCTGATTGTTCATTTAGCTTCGTAGTTAAACTGGGTGACTGTTCATTAAGCTTCGGAGTTAAACTGGAAGATTGTTGTCGCTGCTCTTGCTGCATCAGCATCAACATTTGCATCAGCACATTTTCTAGTTCCTTTGATTTTGGTGTTTCTGCTTCTCCCTTAAGCTCTGACATGGTAAATTCATTAAATGTTAGCTTAGTGGTATTTTTATCATTTCGGTTCATTTTTTCCCATTAGTTCCCACGTTACGTTTCACTATTGTGCGTGTAAAAAAAAAATGTTTAAAAGTTTTCACTTTCACAATTTTCATCCCACTTCTGACACCATTGTGACGCGTTACGGTTCGCGGCCGATAGTTTTAATGTTACTGGAAAGTTAAAACGCACTCCCTTTTAAATTAATTTTTTATTTTCACTATTTTAGAAATAATTAAAACGTTATTATTTTTCACTTGTCTATCAATTTATATTCCAACTGTCTGTACCACGAAAATCACTTCACTATCAATCAACATCGCCTTTAATTCGCGCTTCACTCTTATCGCAGTTTTTAGTATCGCGGTTTTACTATTCTCCCCATTCATGCAGCTCGGCTTTATATAGGGTCTCTAGTCATTCAATCCATTTCTCGTATATTGGCAAATGTTCTGGAGAGAACTACCTGGAATATTCGAGCAATTCAGAATACACCGCAGTGACGTAACTTTCAGATATTGATCATGCTTGGTCGATTCTTGTGTTTTCGAATACATTTGTTTATTGATCATGATGTTATTAATAGTTGCGACAACAATTGCGACCGTAGCTCGCAGAAATGGTTGGACATGTAACAATATATATATATATATATATATATATATATATATATATATATATATATATATATATATATATATATATACAATATATATATTGGATATTCTAAAAAGTATTGAGCTTTTTTTGTCATTTTACGATTGAATATTCCGTTTATTTAAAATGGATTTTATTTAAGTACATATTGTCCATTATTATCTATGACATTTTGCCAATTTTCGGGTGGAGCCATTATTCCATCTATGTAGAACTTCTGTGGTTTATTGGCGAAAAACTTGGTCAGTTTTACTCTTTGTTTATAGGGCTTTTATTTTACTCTTTGTTATAGCAAGGTGTCGGAGGAGACCGATAATGCGGGTAATAGTATTGAAGACGATGATTATGATTTAGTAGTCTCCGCCATATTTGAAGTTTCGGCGACGAATCCTGTAGATATCTCAGATATATTAATTTATAAGGCTCTAGAAGAGCGGCTCAAGCAAATTTTCCTTTTTCTCGCGGGAAGGTTGCTTGCGCCGCTTATATGTGAATTTGACGGCAGGCGAAGATTTCTCGGGGAGCGAGAATCTGCTTGCCTCGTGAAGAGTGCGCTGACGTTAGGACATTCCGTACCGCTACAGTTATTTCCTCCTCAATGATCTTCGCGTTCGACGAAGGGAGTAAAAAGGGGATCATCTTCTTGGTGGCAGTAGACGTGAGTTCTTTTTGTTTCAGCATGCTAGCGGCTGGTTGAATCGCCTGAGTTTTGTTTTTTTTTTGTGGTAGGGAGGTGAATGCTATTTATACACAGAGTGTGAGACTCCCATGTGCAACTGGACTACCCACTAAACACTTCCCCTGTCAACCTGAGAACCCAGCCTGGAACCGTTTGACACCTTACTTCGGGCCAGGTCTCGTTTTGTTACACCGTGGGGCGCCTTCAAGCTGGGGAGTCCCTTTCCTAGCGGGAGGGGAGAGCGGAAGAGGAAACGCCAGAAGAGCGATCCCCCAGCCCAGCAGCTGTGAGTCCCTTTTATATTTTGGGACTGCCCGAGCATAATGTGCCACCTGGCTCCATTTGTCAACCGATTCGAGCATAACCGCAACTATATTATCCGGGGTAAGCTCTCCCTGTAGAGTTCCCTTCGTAGCCTGACCCATTTTGTATACGCAAAAAATGTGTGACAGGTATTGTCCTCCTCTCCTGAGCAAAACTGACAATCGGGAGACTGTGACTTACCGATCTTATGCAGGTAAGACTAAAAACACCCATGCCCACTCAAAAGCTGGGTCAGATAGAAGTCAGTCTCACCACACCTTCGATTTAGCCACGATCTCACATCCGGGATGAGGCGCGCAGTCCACCTTCCCTTTGTGCAATTCACCCAAGACTGCTACCAATCGTTGAGCGAGCGCTGTCTCTCTTCGCGGACAACCATCTCCCTCGCGTCCTCGTTTCGGCGCAGGTAAATAGCGCGGCGCTCTCGAGCGCCGCGCCTGAGTTGGCAGCATGTGCGGTGACGTGGGTGACTGACTGACCATTTACATCTATGACGTAAGTGCGGTCACTGGCCTTTTTGATGACCCTGTATTGTCTGAAGTACGGCTGATCGAGCGGCTTCTTTTTTGTGATGATGCGGCGAAACACACATTTGCAGGTGACGAGGTCCTTGAAGACGAACGGACAATGTTCGGTGTACCTTGCTGCTGGGACGGGGCGAATCGCTTTGAATAGGCGGCTTAAGTCTACGACGAAATCCGGTGGGTAGCTGGTTAGTTTCATATGAGGTACGATGAACTCGCCTGGGATTCGTAGCGACGTGCCGAAAACTATCTCTGCTGGGGAGGCTTGCAGATCTTCCTTGAAGGTGATGCGCAAACCCAACAGGATCGCGGGAAGTGCTTGCTGCCAAGAAGTTTCGGGGTTGGACTTCAAAGCGCTCTTGAGCGTTAGATGCATCTGTTCCACCATTCCATTGGCTTGTGGATGATATTTATTTATTTATTAGAAAATCCTATTTACACCTTTAGTTAATCCAATTACAAACCAGGCGAAAATTAAGAAGAAACAAAAACACGGTTAAAAAAGAAGTTACGCTAATCATTAATATTGAGAGCGCTCCAAACTACAGATTTAAAAATTTGCAAAGAATGCGGTGAAGAAACAAGCTGAAGATTATTGTAGGCTCTTACAGATCGCACCAAAGGCGAGTGTAGTTACGTGTTGGTTTTTGCAAATGGAATGATAAAACATATACCGTAAGTTTTTATACAAACAGATATCGTAAGTTTTTATACAAACTCGGATTGAGCGCCTACCAATCGATGGAGGTCCAGGTCATCAAGAATACGTCCAGGTAGGTGGCATATATTCTTGAACGATAAGGCAAATTTTACAGATATCCGCCTCCAATTGTGATCTTACGCTGTTTCGTTACCCATTGCCAGATACATTTTGGGAATTTCTCGATGTAGGTATCGTAGTATGAACATAGCCACACCATTTTAAAGTTCTTGGAAGATGAATGAATTCTTATGCAAAAAACATTACTTTAATTCCATTACTTTTCAATTCCTGAAAGTAATGGGAAGATTTCGATTACCCAGTTCAACTACTGAAATAATAATGGGTTAAGTTCCAATTCGCATCGCTCAGAAATTGAAATTTCCAATTCTTCAAGTACAACTACTTGTAATGGGAGCTGAAAAGGAACTGCAATAGAACTCTCCCAACTCTAGTTTCACCCATATTAAAACCATACACCGCCACTTCTTAGCCATGTAGGAGATCCTAGTTCTGGTTAATCCCCCCGCGAAAAAAACTTTAAATACCCATTACCGTTCTTAAAGCTACCCATCACTAGCACCAAATACTCATCACAACCAGGAACACTCACAAACAAAACAATCACAAACAAATCTTTATCACACCAATGATTCAATGGAGTCACCAGTTTCCGCTTCTGAGCAGAGCTGCAGCTGATTTCGAAAAGTTTGTTGTGCATAGGAATTTAACAACGTGAATCGCATGCCATCCATCAAATAATTCTGGTCGTCTGCAAAGCATCCAAGTAAGTCCGTACCTCATGAACTATGGAGATCGATACATGCCGTCCGCTAAAATACTAAAGGCAGCGAGATATAACTCTGCTCAGCATATTTTACAACTTGCAACATTCATCAAACGACGACTGTTCCACCATGCGTTAAGAGTACCTTAACCCGTCAGAAGGAACTCCAAACCAAAACGGAAGCCGACATGTGGAACTCGCATAGTTGACAGGACATCCGACAAAAATATATAACCGGGGGGCACTAATTTCACCTGGTTTGCCAAACTGAGATCATGCCGTCTTCCAATATGCACAGAATTCTGAAACGATTCTGAAGCCTGATGTTAGCGTCTCAGCTTTCCTTATGCTCCCATCCGCAACCTGAAAGCCAATACTCGACGGATGATTTCCAAGTCCAGTGATGTAACTCCCATTAGAACCTGCATGGCGTCAGTTGAGAACGTACAATGTGCAGGTAGGCATACCAGCCAAATAACTCTATGGAATTGCGTTTTACAGGTATGCCTTCTGCCAGTTGCACTAAACATAGATTGCACATGGGATGAACAGGCCACCATATATTTCCTTGAGGGCTCTTCTTCGAAGCCCTTACTTCTTTCTTCAAACACGGTGCAGAATGCAGCATGTATTGGAGGATTTACAAGACGCTTGAAATGGAGCCAGAAGGATAGTCTCTCTCCCACATAAAATTCAAAAAATTGGACTCTTGTGTTATACTTGCGAACTTGTCCCTCAAACTACACCCATGTTGGACGTCTTCGGCTAAATGCACACTTCAGAAGCATTATTGAAGTCTTCTGCATAGATACAGCGAACTTGGCTCTGTTGCACCATTATTACACTATGTACATATACCGCATGCCTTCAGTTTGAAGCTCTAGTCAACCTCGACCTTTTACCAGTACTATAAATAGCAGAGAGCTCTGCCACCAAATCATCATCACAAGGTTCCATATAAATGGATCCACTTTAGACCGCTGAAGGCATCCTCTCGACGCTGACACCTCCGCCTTGTCTCACAAACACTAAACGACTGCACTTCTACCTGAGGAATAGCTCCTCCAAAGCCCTAGTTCCTTGCGACAAACTAAAGTTAGTTTAGCAAGGACTGCTGGCGAGCTCGAATTGTGACAAGAGCTCTTGAAATCAATACAGATTCCAAGGATATGCTTTTGTTCGCTTGCACGTACTGTGGGCATGACATATTGCCACGTATAGCTAGTACAACGCCCCGTACGAAAACCGTACTGCCTATTTGACAGGGTCAGATACCAGTTCATTAATCTCTGGACCATAGCCCTTTTCATGATTTCCACAAGCGGTGGAAGGAGGGAGAAGCCCTTATATGAGCTTGAGAAGCCAGGATCCTTATCTGACGTCTTAAGCAGCGGAATCATCAACAGCATCGAAGCAGCATTGTTCAAAGAACTTTCTGAGGAGACACTGAACAAAGCCCACAGTCCATGCTTTCACGTATCTCACCAGTCATGCCATCCCATCCAGGTGACGAGTCCCTCCATATTGATGTTGCATTCTCACAGATATGAAGTCCCGACACATCTGATCTATTAATTCTTCTGCAACCTCTAGATTCCTTCCTGTCCTTGTAATTTTTAACCTGTTTTGTTGACCTTCATGCCTGTAAATTTCTTCAATATGCATTCAACCGCTACATTTTTTGGATACTTAAATCAAATCATTAAAAGATTTTGTTAACATATAATTCAAACTTCAGTCTTTTTTTGCCGGGTTACTGCCTAGTAGTTCGCCCTTTACCAGTCTTCTTTCTTTTTCGTAGCACTACAGCCCCTCTCGGGCCTTCGCTTCCTGGAAAAAGCGATAACTGTCTCGGTCCATTGGCCGCGTACTCCAATTTTGAAATCCGAGAACTGTCTTTGTCTACTGAGTCAAACCCGCATTTCCCTGGTCTTGCTACTGGTCTCCATCCTTCAGTTTGCCCAACGAATACCTTTTTGGATATCTGTTGCTCGTCCAAACGGTTCACGTAGCCAGCTCAATGGAGCTTCCGCCGCCTTTGAAACATTGAGATCTCCGGCTCGTCGAAAACTTCATATAGCTGATGGTTGTCTCGAATTCGTAATTAGTCCCCATCTAGTTTCGCTCCAATGATTTAATATGCATACAGATCCCTGAGTTAGGGTTCATGTTTCACATCCATAGCATAGCACAGGTCTTATCACTTGACGCTTTGTTTTCCTGTGTACAAAGCTGGTCTTGGAGCTTTGTTTTCCTGTGTACAAAGCTGGTCTTCAGGCTCGTCAAAACTGAATAAAAAATTTGATTTGCGAGCTGCATTCTTCAGCGTATTTCGTCTTTTTCATTCCCAGCTCTCTAGTCCTCCTACCTACGCGTAATCAGAAAGAACCACTGCAAACTTCTTCTTTTCCTTTTGAAAATTCCAAGAACAAGGAAAAGATATTTCAAATGTTAATATTAGGTGTTCCTAATAGTATATTGAGTCTCCTTATTTGCAACCCTGGTTCGTTGAACTCTCGTCCTAGAACCAGCCTCTAAATAAAAGCATCCATCATAATGTGTATGACAAATGCCAGCTTGTCCTACGGAGTTTTTCCTCGCTTTTGGACGACAGCCAATATCTTCCTAATTCAAAAATCTGGTCCTCTTTTGTGTGTCTCCAACTACCCTCCAATCTCACTTCTATCGTGTTTTCCGAAGATCCTAGAACGTTTAGTTCATTATCACATTTATGAACTTATATATTCCTCGATATCACCTACTCAACATGGCTTTCTTCCAGGTCGGTCGACGCCTGCAAACCTACTTGAGTTTACTCACATTGTTGGTGAAGCCCTTGATAACAACTTTCAGGTTGACGTCGTTTATACTGATTTCACCAAGGATTTTGATAAAGTAAATCATAACGTGCCGTATAAAAAGGTAACACAACATGGAATTTCTGGTTGTTTTCTCTCTTGGCTTGTCTCATACGTAAACAGTCTTTCATGTAGAGTAAGTCTCTGTGGAGTGTTATCTCACTCCTTCTATCCAAAGACTGGAGTCCGTCAAAGATCCATCCTGGGGCCGCTATTATTCCTCATATACATTAACGACTTGCCCTTTTTAATAGGTGCTCCATGTCTTCTCTATTCTGATGATCTTAAAGTTTTTAAAGTGATTAGATGTATTGATGATTGCAGCTCCCTCCAAAATGACCTGAGCGTCCTATGCAACTGGAGTGAATCAACTTTTCTTTCCCTTAATATACGAAAATGTCATAAAATGACTTTCTCTTTAAAGCCGAATCCAATCTCATTTCCATATAGTCTACACAATGAGCCGCTATCTGTAGTAACCAAGTACAAAGACTTAGGGGTGATCTTAGACGCGCGACTCAAGTTTGAAGAGCACATCCTCGACATCACATCACGTGCTTCTCGGCTTTCCGCATATGTTCTCCGTCATTCTTGCATCTTTGGAAATACCCTGTCTCCAGTACATCTTTTTATGTTCGGCCTATCTTCGAGTATTGTTCCCAAATTTGGACACCGTATTATAAGTACTTAGACTGACTACTGGAGTCGGTACAACGGAAGTTCATCCGAATATTATTCTTTAAATTTAAAGTCCCGTACCAATCTTATGAAGAAAGACTTTCTTTTCTGCCCCTCCCATCGTTATCATCCCTTAAACACTTTCTTGGTGAATGTCTCCTATATAAGCTTCAACACCATCAGTTGTAGACAAATGTAAGAGAGCTACTGACAATGCGGACATCTAATTATCCCTCTAGAAATGAAGGATCATACCGAATCCCATTGGAAAGAACGGAAACATTTTACCATTCACCACTGCTGCGTCTGCCAAGAAACCACAATGCTATGGAGTTTGGCCCGTATCCTCCATCTTTAATAATTGATAAGCTTAGACCTAAGAATTTAATTTTAAAAGCCTAGCTAGTTGATATATTTTGTTGTGCTTTTCTATTTGTATTGTTTGAACCAATCTTGTAATTGGATTTTAGTCTGTAATTTGCACGAAATAAATTAATAAAGAAGCCACAGATATATATATATATATATATATATATATATATATATATATATATATATATATATATATATATATATATATATATATTGAATGATAATTTTGGTGCCAGCTATCTACCGCTGCCATTCCGCAGCGGCATCAAATCCATTGGAAGAACGAGCAAGTTCTAAAAGCATACAGATTTCTTAGAAAATTTAAATCTCATGCGAAACCCATTACTTCTATTACATTACTTTCAATTACTGAAGGTAATGGGAAGAAATCAGTGATCCAGTACAACTAGTGGAATTATAATAGGTAAAATTTCAATTCGATACAACTACTTGTAATGGGAATTGAAACGGAATTATAATATAACCCTCTGGTTTTACCCATATCGAAAAAAAATTGGGTTCATCCTTGTTAAGTGTAGATGAATATTACATTTGCGGAACTAATACGACCGTTGGTTAGCTATACAAAAAACAGCTTGATTTTGCTGTTTTTTCTTTGTTTCACCTTGTCTTCTCAAGCTATTTGCCTTTACCAGTATTGAACTGAACATAATTTTTATACAATTTGCCTTAGCTCTGTGTCCACGAGAACGAAGCTGCCGTTGGCTAGATTAAATACTGAAAGTAATATAAAAAATCATCCTGAATCGCACTTTCTATTGCCTCAACCTTCTATATAATTAAGGATTCTAAAGTTCAACCATTTAAATGGGAAATGTTTCCTGCAAATTTGTTCATTGTAAACCAAACTTACCATGAACTTGAAAGTCATTTGCAGTTCAAATATTATAATGAAGGACTCGAATACACTTGCATATTTCCAGAAAATCCTGATGGCAAAATACATTGACTTCACATTTTCAATTCAAACTCTTAAAGTTCATGAGTCAAGTTGACCTACACATTTCAACAACTTCCCTTTGGCTATTCAATGCTTTGGAACTAATTATACCCTAGTTCAGTTAACTGTTCAAAATACCTTATCCGTAATTGCCTACACGCAAAAGGAAGCATCAATGACATTGCCGAAGCTTCCTTCCTAGAAAATATTACAAGAGTTGTCAAAGAAACTCCTAGCATGGTTAACAATGTTCGCACGAAATACCATTCAACAAAACGTGTTATTACTCAAATAGATTTTGGTAATGATAATGACTATCCTGAATTTTCCTTAAATACATCCTATCTGAAAAAACATCATAAAATTTTATGATCCTACCCAACATTCAGCAAAAAAGAACCACAAAATCTATTAAGCAGCTTTGGGCAACGATTAAAAACGCCTATCAGTAGTTCTCATTCGACAATTCTTTCTCTCTCTCCCTCCTTTTCGTTGTTAATATTCTCAAAGGATATCATAATGAAGCTTTAGATAGGCTTTGATTTGATTGTACTATCAATACCAAAATTTGGCATCCCCTCATTCTCTAGTTGCTTTCTACGCATTGTGAATCTTTTATCAGAGAGAGAGAGAGAGAGAGAGAAAGAGAGAGACTCCTGCAACCATTCAAACGGACAAACAATGAAAGCAAAGTATCATCAGAAACTTCCATTTTTCTTTATTTCCTTCCGTCAACCTTTCACTGTTTCTTTCAATTTACCGAACAACATTCGCAAGAAAAGAAAAGTGTTACGAAGAAGATAACAGTTAATGCCTTTCGTATAGAATGGAAAGTATTTAAGGAAAAAGCATGTAACTAAATAAACTAAAAAAGGAGGAAGGACCTTTATCTGAAGATACAACACAACCGATTGCACGTCGATAGTGCTAGATGGGAAATATAGCATGTAGGGAACAGTGGTAAGGATTCGAGCGTTTAAGACAATGTGCCAAAAGAAGGAAAGGTGTTGTTTTGAGAGAATCGAGTGTCTAACTAATGGTTGCAAGGTGAGGCGTCTTACGAGTAAAGTTAAACTTAGGACATAGGATGGGTGTATGTTTGTGTGCTACAAAGTTGGGGATTTCTAGTAAAAACATCTTTTCGTGTTTAGAAGAGTAGATTACAATGTTGCTTCGAAGAAGATTTGGAATGTACTACGTGAGAGATTTGTAATACGGATAACAAAGGAATCAAAAAAAGGACATATGATAGGACCTGAGAAAACAAAAACTAATTAGAAAAGGTTGCCCATACTTAGGACAGAGTGCATCTAGTGTTCTTGCGATTAAGGGCTTATATCAGGCCATGCTTATCTGTACTTGATCCAGCAATTGTCGACAACAATCAACCTCCAACATTTAAATGAAGTATTTTGAGTTCTAATCTGGCTTGCTCATGGTATAATAACTATTGGGAGATGTTTTATAATGTTTCAACATCATAACCTATCAAGCAGAATCTAAAAGTCGTCTTAAATATTGTGCGGCTTCGTGAAAATTCAACAGTACCTCTGCGCTTTTTTGATTTTGGTTTTTCAATGTTTTGGGATGGGTTTTGATTTTCTGATTTTCGCGAGAGTTAAGAAAGTCTGGAAAGGTCGTGAGTTAAAGCACAAAATCTCTGTGGTGAATCTTGGCTCAATTCTCTGCAACACTTTTCACTTAACTCAAAAGACGGCACGTGATACTAGCATCGTTTTTCTCATGAGTGGCAGAAGGTTTTTGAAACAATTTGAAATTGCCGTTTTATGCCTTGAAATGTTTGTTTGCTTTCATATTTTTGTTTAGTATTCCCTACTATGAAACACTGGAGACAACTTTTTCATCTCTTAAAGTGACTCTTCATAATTCTATCCTATTTGTCTTTACAATTTATGTATGTAGGTGGCCCAATACGGGCAAAATCTCCTCTTCAACAAACTATTTCGACAAACCTCCAGCAGGCCTCAGAGTTCCACCTAGGAGTTAAGGACATTTTTGTCACTTAAACACGCCTGCAATCGCAGTGAAGACCGTTGTGTAAAGCCTGTTGGTAAGTACAATGTGTTCAAGTTTTAGCGACTTCCAACTCGCAGATACTTAGAGGTTACTAAATAGCTTGGCACTTAAAAAAAAAAGATTCCAAATTCTTGCTTTTGGACCTGATTGTCAAACGTCAAATTATTTGAAAGCTAACTGCTGGATGCAGCATATTCTTCGCAAAGTTGTTGAAGTCGGAGCCCTGCAGATTCACCAAGCATGTGGTGAGCAGCCTACTAAGAACGCGTAAGAGAAAGTACTCGAAAACTTGAACTGGATTCATCACAGGGAATAATTTTATACGTACACTTTCATAGAATAGATAAGCCAACCATACACTATATGATCGGTTTTCACATATGAAAGGCTGCTGGTAATTTGTTGTAAGAAAATGAGTTAGAATATTGTCAACCCTTTACCAGGACCGACTCCGGCCGGGCGATCTGGGTCTCGGGTCGCTCCGTCAGTGACGGACGTGAGCGCTATTGTTTCACCTGTAAAATCTTCCCATGAGCCTCTGCGAGAGTTTGGCCAAGGCTGAATTCCCGTACTAAATCGTTCCGGCGTACAAACCGAAACACATACAAAACTTTCAAACTTCCCATTCCTTTCCTCTGCTATCCTTTTCCTAATAACCGGTAAACCCGATACCTTTTCATAGAAACTTTACTAAAGAAATCAAAATGTTCTCTCGATTCCCACACCAAAAATTTCCACACACTGTAACTCCCCGAATGATCACGAACTCCCGGCTAAAAGCAAATGTTCATGCATGTTTATTGGCACAAAAAGCAAAAAAACCACACCAACTAGTCATTGAACGTATAATGCAAATAATGTAAAATAACAAATCAATTTAGGTTAGTTTTGGACTTACTTCTACACCCAATGTGGGGGTCCCCTAAGTCGTCAGAATTTTTAAACTGCCTCAGCACCTAATGATCCACGTCAATTCTACGCAGACCAATATTAAAATTCTTCTGGCCGTTCCAAACTTGATCTGATCACCCCAAATGATTTCCTGACTTAGCAGGCATATCCACCGAAAGAAACTCGCGAGATGGTCGTACCAGTTCCAAATTCTTCTTCCAAAGAACATCCGTACTGATTCCACAGATTTCTGCCAAAAAAAACTCGTGCAACGTTGGCCGTTCACCAAGAACGAAGGGAGAAAAGATCAGTTACAACCGCTGCGGACCCTTTTATTAATTCGACGGCTCTTCTCATGGATTCCAGAACAGTGGTAAGTTCAAGGTTAACCCACTCCTCACAGCTAAGCAACCTCATAGCATTATTTTGGACACCGAAAATTTCTTTTGGCGGCCTCATCTTTTTTTGCCCAGCATCTGTATTATCCATCCAAAAAAATATCACGATTGGTTTGGTTTCGTGATTGTTTTGATTTGAGATGCAGATGGGTCTGGTAAGTGCATGCTGTCCTTTTTTTATGGGTGGGTGGTGAATGTCATTTACAAACTCAGTGTAGGGCTCCCATGCAGGTGAAGAACGACTCTACCCACCAAACACCTCCTTTGTCATCCTGAGGACCTAGTCTGGAACCGTTTGACACATTACTTCGGGCCAGGTCTCAGTTCGCTACATTCAATCCCCCATTCTCTACCGATAGGGGATGGCGGACGTGAAATCGCCAGACAAGCGATCCCTCAGCTCCAGCGTCCCCGTCTGTCATCAGTCCCTTTTTATCTTTTAGGACTGCACGAACATAATGTCTGACATGCTTCCAAGCATCACCGCGACTATATTATCTGAAATAAGCTCTCACGTCTACCTATAGGGGTCCCGTAGCAGCCTGTCCCATTTTTTGCACGCCAAAGATGCATGGCAGGCCTAGTCTTCCTCTTTTCGGTAAAATCTACAGTCGAGGGACGGTGACTTGCCACTCCCTTGCAGGTAAGACTGGAAATACTCTCGCCTGCTCAAAAGCTGGGTCAGATAGAAGTTAATCACACCATGCTTTCGATTGAGCTATGGTTTAAAATTCGGGATGAGCCATGCAGTCCTCCTTCCCTATGTGCAATCACCCGAGACTGCTGCCAATCGTTGAGTGAGCGCTGTCTCTCCTCACGGACAACCATCTCCCTCGTGTCCTTGTTTCGACGCAAATAAGCAACACGCCGCTCTCTAGCAAAGAGGGCGATAGGTATCATGCCTGGTTTAACTCTTTCCACCAAATCAGAGACGATAAAGATGACATCCTCAGTGCTCCTCTCCTCTGTGCCTGTGCCAAGCCTGTGCCAACTCCTTACTGAGAGCGTCGCCCCCTAGTCCTGCTTCGTTCAGTAGCACTGACCCTACAGCACTCATCAAGAGGTGTTTTCTTGATGGCTATAGGGAGCCAAGCCAAAAGTCTACTCAGAGTCGACGCACGCGAAGCAGCATTCTTAGCCGTTGCCCTGATTAGCTCAGAGAAACTCATCTTCGAGTCAATCAGTAGCCCCAGCTACTCCACGGCTAGTTTCGATTCAATTAGTATGTGTTCAATACTAATCGTCCTTACTCTAAGGACTCGCTTCACATATGTGGTAATCTTGATATCTCGTGGGCTCAGTGCAAAACTGAACCCACGAGCAGTCATCGCGTCTCTCACTCGGTGCATTAGTTTCCATAGCGTAAGTTGCGCTTGTTCAACGATGTGTCCAGCAATTAGAGCCGGAATATCATCCGCACAGCAGGTGTAGCGCCACTCATCTGGCATCTCCAGTCTCAGTAGTCCGTTGTAAGAAACGGTCTGGACCAAGGATAGATCCCTGGACAACACCCGATTTAACTTCTATCCTTCGTTGGCCCTGTGTCGTGTTATAAAGCAGGCTTGGTTCTTTCGGGTAGTCCCTCAAAAGCCGCATGAGATATTCCGACAGTTGAAACGGGGGTTTTCAGCGTATCCAGAATGCCCACCCAACTAGCGGAGTCGAAGGCGTTCCTAACTTTGAGTGTCACCAATAGGACGATCCGTCGCTTGGTGCGGCTATATGCCTCTGTCTTATCGACCAAGCTCACGACCTCTGCAATTGCCTCAATGGTGGAGCATCCTGCTGAGGAGATAGGTCCCTAGCAGCACGAATCGTGTCAGTGAGCCTTCCCTTGATGAGGTTCTCTACCACTTACCCAACCGTGTCTAGCATGCATAACGGGTGTTATGTGGACGACGATTTGGAATTTCCCTTTAATCCGCTGATCAGCATGAGCGTTACCACCTTCGATCCTACTAGGAAAACCCGGTCCTGTAGGCAAGCGTTGAATATGCTGAGCAGCATGTCAGGACAATGGTGATAGACTAGTTGCAACAACTCAGCTGAAACAACATCTGGGCCAGGAGCTTTCCTTTCTTTCAATGATAGGACTGGTCTTCCAGTTCCAGCTGTGTGAAGAGTGGGCACTCGATTGCTGTTTTACCGTGGACAGCGTCAAAACAGGTGGGATAAGTGGAAGAAAGTGCCCGCTCTATTTCGTAAATCTTTTCCGCATCTATTATGCACGAAGCTTCCGCATAACTAGCTTGAAGCCAACGCCCACTTATCCACTAGATGAGCTTTGCTGCTGTTAATCAGCGAAGGAATTTCCTGCCCGACTGACATGCTGCTTCCCGATTGCATGCCTCGTCACGTGCCCGTTGAGCCTCACGCCGAAGTCAACTACTGGACAGAGAAGCGCTGCAAGCAGCCGTGTGGATGCTCATAGTTGAGTTCACCATGTCTTGAGCTGCCAGTTTGTCTTTCCCTAACGAATCACCTACCGTAAGCATCTCGACGTCCATCCTGCAGATGTTCCACTCAATTGTACTAGGTTGAGAGTACAGACGATGAGAGACAGCATCACGGATCTCAAGCGGAATGTATTGTTGATCACTGGCTGAGCAGCCCTCTAATACTCTCCGATTGTGTACCCTCCGTACCAAGGACTCCAAGACAAATGTCACGTTCGCTATGGTTTCTTCGCAGCCAATACGGCAGAAATTGAGTCTCCTTCCGGTGATCGGTACAACGAGTGCCATCCTGGCCGCCATTCCGAGGATTCGTTTTCCCCTTAGATCTGTTAAAGGCATGCCCCATTCGATTGCTTTAGCGTTGAAGTCTCCCGCAACGGGCACGTTACCCTTTGTATTTGAGGCAACGCCCCCAAAGCGTTAAGCTTGGCTTAGAAAGATGCTATCGGTTCTAAAGAGGGTGCTCCCTGAGAACCGAACCCACACGAAGCCATCTCCCGTCCACAGCCCTCCGCTTGGAAATCACTGTTCCGGACCCGGATGGTGGCAACACCGGTTTCGCCAGGATACTATGATGCAGAGCTTTCATCATGGTGTCGCTCACTCAGCAGCAAAAAGTCGGCTTTCATGTCCCTCGCAAACTGCTCAAACCGAGTTTTGGCGGTTGAATATCGGTGTAGATTTATCTGCACGATGCGGGTCATGAGAGTATTAATTTTGCCTTGGCTAGAGCTTCCTGGAAAGCCCGACACTGTCTTGATCCCAAAACGTGCTCAAGACGTCGTCTTGGATTAGCGTCCTTGCAAAAGATACAGTGTGCGTCGCTTGTACACTCTTTTCTTTCTTTTGCTCCTATCAGGTCCCTTGCAAACTTGTGCGGTGTGACGTTAGCCAAGCAATTTGAAACATTAAAGAGGTATCCTGCAGACAACCCACCCTATTCTTACTTATACCCTTATTCAGAAATGGCTCGGCGTCCTTTTCGTTCCATTCAATGATGGTCATGCGTTATGCGCTATGGTTTTCTGATGTAAACCCTGCTTTGATTCTGCCCATGCTACGGAGCTCCCTTTTGATGGCCTCTTCTACCTCGGCCAGGTCCGTGACGCAGCCAATGTCCCTTATGCCGATCTTTGCTATCAGCTTCACCGAGGCTACAGTTAGGCATTTTCCGAGGATCTTCTTTACTGCGTCGCAGAATACTTCCTTGTTGGCGGCCTGTGCACCAAAATCGACCAGTATATGCCCCAACCGGGCTGGGCGTACTGCTTTAATAGCTTTAATAGCAGTGTTAGTCGTACTGCTTTAATAGACGTGTTGGTGTCTTCGGGCGTCACACTTCCCGTGATATTCCGCAACACTTCTGCGTTGGATCGGCTATCTTGGGGTTTTAGGAGTAGTGTCTGATGTCAGGGTCTTCGTCGTGGCTTTTTCTCTTCTGTTTCAGGTCAGGTCTTTTTTCTTGGGTGTCCCTGCAAACTTCATTTTCTGGAACTCTTTGAAGGAGTTTCTTCGCGGCCTTCTTTGCGGCTTTCGTCGCTGCTTTTGTCAGTATTATCTGAAACCCCTGATCCAGCATTCTGTGCCCATCAAATGCCTCCTCCTTCCTTCTTTTATGCCGATCTCCTTCGATTGGGCTAGACGCCATTCTTTGATTGATGTTTGATGGTGGAGCTATCTGCGTGTGCCCTTTAGACTTCGCCCTCAGCGCTTCTTTAGCCTTCTGCTCTTCTCCGGCTTTCTGTTCCTCTTCGGCATTCAACCAGCTCCTTCAGAAAGGCCTATGTGATCTATAAGCTCCTCTTGTTCAAGGAGCCCATTCTTTACACCTTTGCTAATTTTTGGCGAATCACTATCAGATTTTATTCTTTTTAGAATGTCTCCCGCTTTTTGGATAAGCCTTTCTTCTTAATGTCGCTGGGCGGCAATTGTACTTTGCAATCTCCTTTCAAAGAAGAGTTTATCGGCTTCCGGTTTCGAGTACAGTACTTCAGCCAGATTTTCAACAGTAGCGATGAAATCACATAACGACGCTTCTTTCGTCTGATCACTCCTTTCATTTTCCGCCGTAATCACTTTGTGGACTTCAGGATGGTTCGTTATTATTTCGGTATTTCAGACCCTTGCATTGGTCGCTTTGGGTGCTTTGGTAGTGGTCGCAGCAGTAATGATAGACTTCTTAATGTTCTTAATATTTTCTTCTACCGCGCAAACATTTGACGCGTCCTGCAGAATTCCCCGCTCTTCATCTTTAGGCCACCTTGGCGTTCGCATCGTGTTTTTGCTGTGCCCGAGCGTCGCAATGATCCTAGTTTGGGCAAGGTTGTCCATTCTTTTCTGTTTTATCCCTGATTCTTAGTCGACATTGTTGCTGCTAAAGATGATGCCTGGATTGTTGATTCCTCTATCGGAACCTGCGTTATCTTTGAAGGCATTTTCTGCGGCTTCATTGTTGGGGCTACCCTGCTTTCCCTACGTTTGGTTTCTTGTTTTGACGGTGTTTGTCCAAGCAAGGGTCTTCGCCAGAATGGATTTTCTTCGTCTGGCCCTAGATTGTTTGTAGATGTATCTACTATAGAAGCCAAGTTCACCACTTCTATGAAATTGCAGCCGCTGGATGACGATGGCCAAAAGCGTGCCCGCTCACTACTCTCTTGCACTGGTTATGATAATCCGACTTTCATCGTGGTTTTTTTCCTGGGTCAATCCCGTAGCGTTTTACCTACAGCTACAGGCACTTGCATATTGAAAGGTTCGCTAAGCCTCGAGGTACCATCCATGACAGTCATTTACGCCACTGGCTGCCTTCTCTCGATGAGTATGGGTTACTTAACACCCCGAGGATATGAGGCAATGTAGAATCCTGAGTGCATGCTTACGTTGTAAATCCATTTCCTACATTTTCGCCCCATATTTGGACTTGTTGTATTTCCCTTGCAACTTTGAATCTTTCAGTAGACTTTCCGTACTTTATCATGGGTATCTTACCTCATGATCTTTGTTTTTCAATTTAATTTCAATCCTAGTGCACACTGCTTCTGGAGCATCGGCTCTGGGTCGACTTATGGCCAACATTGGGGGACCTAGCCCATCAAGAAGACGCCTCTTGATAAGTCCTGTAGGGTATTGCTACTTTCTGGAGCGGAAATGTGGGGTGACGCTCTCAGTAAAGAGGTATGCCGAAAACGATGCATAGAAGAGGGGCACTGATGACTGCATCTTCGTATCCGGCAGTCCTGATTCGGCGTTGAGAGTTATTGCAGGCGCGATACCTGTCGCCATCCTTGCTAGAGAACACCGCCCTATCAACATGCGTCGGAGCGAGGATGCGAGGTTGTCTGCGAGGAGAGGCAGCGCTCACTCGACGATTGGCAGCAGTCTTGGGTGAATTGCACGAAGGGAAGGTGGACTGCGCGCCTCATCCCGGATGTGAGACCGTTGCTTAATTGAAGGCATAGTGAGACTGACTTCTATCTGACCCAGCTTTTGAGCGGGCATGGGTATTTTCAGTCTTACCAGCACAATATTGGTAAGTCACGGTCCCACGACTGTCAGTTTTATCCAAGAAAAGAAGACAATGCCTGCCCCACATTTAGTGCGTGCAAAAAATGGGGCAGACTGCAAAGAGACCTCTACAGGGAGACGGGAGAGCTCATCCCGGATAATATAGTCTTGGTGATGCTCGAATCGGTTGACAAATGGAACCAGGTGGCACATTATGCTCGGGCAATCCTGAAAAATAAATCTTAAAGGGACTTACTGCAGCCAGAAGCGTTGGGACAAGGGGACCGCGTATCTGGCAATCCCTCTCCCCTCTCGCTAAAAGATGGATCCCCAGCTTGAAGTTGCGTCATAGCGTAGCAAAACGAAACCTGGCCCGAAGTAATGTTTCAAACGGTTCCAGGCTGGGTTCTCGGGTTGACAGGGGAGGTGTTTGGTGTGTAGTTCAGTCGCTTGCGAGCATAGGGTGCCACACTCTTTGCGTAAATGACATTCACCTTTCAACCACAAAAAAAAATGAAACAAAAAGATAGCGACGAGACATAAGAAGACAAATTTCATCACATTTTCGAAAAGTGTATACTGATAGCAAGCAAAGAATTTCTACAAGTGAGCAAAGAATGTGAAACTGCAGAAAAATACGTACCAGCACCCCTACATCAAAATTGACTAGGACAAGAGGCAACACTTTTTTGAATGCGCTAAATAACGAGCTGTCTGCTAAGCATCACGACATGAAGCAAATTTTAAAAGAGATAAAATACTATTAATGCCCTATTGCTATGCTGGCATTCAAACAATTGTTATATCGAATTTATATAAATGAAAATGAGCAAAAAAAAAATCTTGTGTAAAATGAAATATTAACGTGTTAATTCCATACACAGTCTTTGGCATTTACAGGTCAGAAGAATCTGCAAATTGACAAAAAGTTTATTTCATACCAACGCTTAGCTAAATCGTCTAAATTTATATTTTTTCGCCCGCTTAAAAAAAAGCTTCTCTAATATTTTTAATTTCCTTAGACTAGACTCGAACCCATATGTTACGGACTACAGGGCAGAAGCGCCCGAATCGAGCCAAGCCATATCTTATGTGACCCTACCCTATTTTGGCGGTTATTATGGATAATGTTGATTGCCTTACTAGACCAGTATAATTTGCACAAGTTTTTTGTACATTTGACCTAGTGTGGGTTTATGTACTTTGCTCTAAGTTATCTATGGTTTTCATTCTTTATGTGAAACTAACTTTTCAAAGTGATTTTTGGTGGTTTTACTATAATTTTTTGTCTAGTAGTGATATCTACATAACAATCCTTATATGATTGAAACCTGCCAAATATTTACATACGTAGAAGGGAGAAGAATTCGTTTATCAAATTGAAAATAAATACCAAAGTAATTCAAAATGGCCGCTTCAACCCTTTGAAAGCCTCAAATAACAATCACATTCAATACTTTATAATAATCACCCCCGTGCGGTCAATTCGTATCCTCTGAACAATCGTCCTTTTATCTTCTAACCAAACAAAACCTCTAACTTGACAATTGTCGAACAATACAACAATACCATCGACAAACAATACACATAAAATCCTTTCTGTTTCCTTCCCACTTTCAATCCTTTCATATGACTTCCCTCCGCCTTCCATCTATTTTCCAGGAATTTGCAATACAATATTACAAAGCCGTTGACCCGTACAAACAATCGATTGATTTGTACTCTTAGTAATCTTTTGTATACGAATATGTCTTCTCTTTTATATTGCATGCATGCTACGATGACGTGTCCTGTTTTATGCTCCTTGTATCGTGAAAAATTGATAACAATACAACAAAAAGCTGAGACCAATGCAGAAAATCGTTCAGAATAGCACTGAATGCAATATACTCATACCCATAATAGGGATGTTATTATTCAGGTTACATTCTTGCAGGACTAAGTATCCTTTATACTCATATGGCACATACTTATTCGTTAGATCAGGAAATCGCATGTATGGTATGAAGGAGGCATGTTCAAAGCTATTGAAGTAGAGTCCTTGCTTTATCCTGTGAAATCCTTTTTTTTTTGTTGAAGCTAAGGAAGTGATGACAATTTGGTGAGGCATTCAGGATGCAACCTAGGATAATTGTAAGGTTTTAGAGAAGAGAAAAGATGTTGCCGATGATGGAGTTTGTTTGACATGAAATCATAAGAGCATAGAATATGGTATATGCAACGGTTTGCACTTGATAGGATTAGGAAATGTTTTGAGCTACAAGGAAAGGGGGTTCAATCCCCAAGTTTTTAGGTGTGGTTTTTGCTGCAAAACATCAAAGGCATAGTCAGAGATCACATTGAAAATTTAAACAAATTGGATCAATGTGTAATTGTTTTTTTTTTAATTGTCACCGGTATTGAAACCTGTCAAAAAATTTGTCATTAATTTATGTCGAAACAAAACGAAGTCATGAAAACTTGGTATGAACAGTTTTATGTAATTTTAAAACTGAATTAATACAATGAAATACTTTGCACCAGTGTTATCGTATCATTACTAACTAAACGTCTTTTTGAAGATCGAAAATCTCTAAGATCATGGGACCGGGTCGTCCCTATGTGGGTTGCGTCATTTGTTATATCCACACTAAATCTTCAGGTTTATGTTTCGGTCATTGCTTTTTGAGTTGTGTTATTTGTGATTACAATTCTCTTTTATTTAAAATCTGAACTATTATTAAAAAAAAAAAAGATTTATTATTTTTCCTAATTTTCTTCCAATTAAAGACTTTTCGGTTTTCTAATGATTCTTCTATATGCTCATCAGTCTCACACTTTGGATTCGAACTGTAGTATTTTTAAGTACTCCTTTATGTTCCAAATTTCCTCTACCCCCAAAATAAGCGTTTCTCTGTTCGGCACGGCATTTTGAGCCTAAGTTGTATCATCTCCATTTGGAAATTCTTCAATTTCGTTGTTTTATTTCTCATAAATTTTAGTGATTTTATTTGCTAACGATGAATTTAACTATTTCAATGAAACTTTGGCCTGGTTCAGAACCAATATAAAGTCAGCACAGGGTGAATTAAACCTTAAGGCCCGGCATCCAATGCGTTCTTTAAATATTCGTCAAATTAAAAGCTCGCCATGTTTCGGATAAAAAAGATCAACGTTAAGTTAAACAACGTTGAAAGATCACAATTTAGTACGACACGACCCTTTTTAATATCTAAATTACAAAACTGACATGAGCCAAAGAAAATAAACAACACGAAAAGCCAGATCCAAACTGGCATCCACAATAAAAACATATATGTACAAAGGCTAACGAGTGACAGCAGCGAAGTCTGTGTAAACCCCGTCGGGAAAACATGTCATCAAGACGAATTCAGCGCCCACAAACAGATGTACTATCCGTATGTCACCAGCGTTACAAAAACATATTAACTTAATTCTTGACATGCTAAAGATGGGAGTGGTTGAGCCATCTTCCAGAGCTTGGTTCTCGGTGATTTTCATGATCAAAAAGAAGGAAGGGTCCTGTCGTTTCTGTTTGAACTTCCGAAAGTTTAATCGGTAATGAAAAGAGTGCCTGCACTCTGCTGTTCATCTCCGCAACGCTCGATTAATTGCGCGATTTAAGGTGTTTCCCTACGTTATACTTATATTAAATCCGCATATTTGCAGGTGTCGGTGGTGGAATAGTTCCGTCAGTATAGGGCTTTCTCGATACAAAGTGGATGTGTTTTTCAGTTCCGCCGAATGCCTTTCGAATTGTCAAATGTTCCAATAGCATGGTAGCGCCTGATCATCCGAGTAATTAGGCCAGCACTTGAGCCTTATGTGTTTAAGTGTAGATCCAGAGAAGGTTGAGTGTATGCTTAAGATTCCAAGGCCCCATTAGCATAGCAGTTTCGCCTGTTCCCAGGAATAGTTTCCTGGTATAGGTGATTTATACCAAACTATGCCTCTTTGGTTCTGCCTTTAACGGATTTCCTCGGTAAAAACCTGAGTTTTGATTGGTCGCCACAATGTAAACCAGTAACCGAACGGTCCAAGCTGTGTTGTGCAAAACGTTTCCCAAGGGAAAGAAGGTAATTTTTTAGCTTAGCCGCTGCCTAAACAACCTTATATTGAGGGAGCCCAATTTAAGGTGATAGCAGATCACCATTCTTGGCCGTACGAATACAGGAGTTTTAGAGAGTTTTGTTTGCAAATGGCAAAACGATTTCGTCCCTGATCCACTTTCCTGACTGACAAGTCAAAAGTGAAGACTCATGAAAAAAGTTCTCGGACCGCCCGCCACATT
Organism: Odontomyia ornata; assembly: GCA_963969285.1. Taxonomy (NCBI): domain Eukaryota; kingdom Metazoa; phylum Arthropoda; class Insecta; order Diptera; family Stratiomyidae; genus Odontomyia; species Odontomyia ornata. Next base: position 10,939,026 of record OZ017741.1, read on the forward strand.
AAGTGGTAACGTTTGGAAGATCAAAGTCCCGAGCACCGAGTGCGAAAAAATTTGGGATATATTGAGGCACGAAGAACTTATAATCTCGTATAGGTCCCTACATAGTGAAATGTAAGGTCTGCCAGTCTGTAAAGTTAGAAAGGAAACCATCATGTGGTTCTTTGGCAACTCAGATCGGGCAACTGAATAAACCATGGGAAATATTGTGCTTTGATCGAATTGGCCCTTAACCACGTTTGTCGCGTAAAAATAGCTACATCTTGACCGTTGTGGATTATCTTAGCAAGATACCTTTAATTTTCCCCTCAAAACAGTCCACCGCCCGCCCTAGCAGTGATGCAAATTCTAGAAGAACGCGTTTTTTTTCTTTTGTTTTTACTGTTTTGGGCTCCAGCGGCGGTTGTGTGTGACAATGGCATTCAATTTAAACCCAAAGAGTTCCAAAAACTGTTGTTGTCTTTTGAAACTAATATTCAGTATGCGATCTACTATCATCTCCAATTCGGTGAAGCGCGTAAACCAGTGGGCTCTTGAATCGCCGGAAATTGGGTGTACCCTACGAACGTTCACTCATGAAGCTATAGGTGTCACACCGTACTTCGTGAATTTGGGCGCGAAATGTTTGTTTCGCGGAAGGGACTGAGAACGCCTACTAAAGGTGAAACCAGTGATCTGTCGAGAAGCGCGGAGCTATTGGAGAAAGTAAGCGAGGATGTCACAAGCCGCCTGAAAGAGACAGTGAAAACGTGCGGAATTCTACAATCTTCGAAAACGAATACCACCATTTAGTGTGGAGATGCAATAATACGAATCCTGATGACGTTTATTTGGAAAAGTTGGCACCAGAATCTGTGGTTTCCTAAAGAATATCGTTATGGGGAGACGTTACATTGGGCTTTGGCATGCCAAAGATCTTAAACCTAAGATAGATTATTTAAAATATTCTGAAAATTCCGCTAAGTAAGGAATCCGGCAAGAACTGAATAAGGCTAAAGACCTACAGGGTAGGATCAAAAATTAGTCAGACTGAATTTTTAAGTAATGTGATCTAAGCGGTAGACGGAGGTCGGATCACATGGACGTGGTAGTGGGGAGCCCTACGAAGAGACCCATATTTTTCTTGTCGCTTGCGGGCAAGAGAGAGTAAGTGCGTCAATTTCCGTGAACCTCTGTTAAAAGGTGTCGTCGCGATCTATGATTGTGAAAAATTTCGAGCAGCGCTCTGCTATCAACTTATGTATCAAACTCGGCGAAATCGCAGCGCAGATCCTCGGAATGATTAAAGACGCCTACGGGGATACTGCCATGAGCGTTGGAGTGGCATCAGCTGTTCCAGGAGAGGCAGAAGCTCGTCAGCGCATTTGTCGCCCAGATTGATGAAAATGTGACAAAAGTAAAGGTGCTGTTAAAACCGCGTAAGTCACCGCAGTTGCAGACATTATGTTTCAGCCCGGGGTGGCATACTGAGGCCGGCTAGCGTTCAGTCGTGTCGTGGGGCTTCGGGGACACCCTCTGCTCGTGCTGAGCCACCCTACATAAAACAAAAACTAACACGAAGGGATAGGGACGGGAAAGCGAGAGGTCATTTTAAGAAATAAAAGATGATTGATTTTACCACTTCATCATATTTCTAATTACAAAATACCGATGTGACCAGTCAATTCCAAAAACAAAAAACAAATTCCGTTAGATAAGGCCCCTTTTCAAATTTGCAATTGAATAGATTAAAACCAAATTATCGCGTAAACAGTGACATTGAATTGAAACACAGAATATAACAGAAAATATATGCCAATAAATTATTAATAAAGAGAAGAAAAAAAAGATATGTAAATACTTGGCCCTTGTACGGCTGCGGAGCGCTCGGCAACTGGAAGGGCAACAAGGCACTGCTAGAAATTAACATTTTTAAAACAAATTTTTAAATTAAATTTCCTTTTCTCTTTGTTTTTATACAAGTTGCTCACTCTGATCGCCAGACATTAAAATTGCTGATAGTCTTTTTAATGATTCGGTGTAAATGTGCTCTACTGTCTTTCACTAAAAGGGCACAACGAAATTGATTCACTATCGGTCATTGATAATAAGAAAAATTCTCCTCCTCAACGCCTCCTCTTATTTTCCGCACCATTTGCTTTCAGTCATTATAATCCCGGATAATCCCAACACAAATCTTTTCGCCTAACACATCCCAAATCACTCAACCACTCCACCACCCAATTCTTAAATTTCCTTCCAATAATCCAAATTAAAATGACTTCCAATTTCCAAATTAGATTTACTTTTCAGCTTCAGGATTAAAATTACTTCTTAATTTTCAAGATTAAGATCACTTCTCAACCTTCGCAATAAAGTCAGTTTTCATTTTCCAACTCAAAACCACTTTTAAATTCCAAATTAAAAGCACTTTTCAACTTCCAAACTACAATCCCTTCTCCAAAGTCTAAATTAAAACAAATCTTCTCCAAATCGCCAAATAACTTCCTCCTCTTATTAAAACCCAAAACCAAATCCCCAAAACCTAAATACCGCAATCATTTCATTCCCAATGACCGCTGCCGCATCTGAGTAACGTAATCGAAGTTCAATACACTTCGATTCCGCTACCCACACATCTTTTCCATATCGACATACGCAGCAATTTCCATTATGTATATATAGGGATTTGCATAACCATGATATCGTTTGGTTGGATGCAAATCGTCATATATATACGGGAACAGTTGCTTTTGCTGATATTCCAAAAAGAGTGCTTTGCTGCGCTCGGGGAACTTGAACCCAGGGTCCCAGTGGACCCCGATCGAGAATCCACGACGCTTCCAACGGAGCCACCTTCTGTTGATTTCCCATTCAATGCCTTAACAACTTCAACTATGCTACTTTCTAAGTAGGCATTGAGATGAAATTTGTTAGTAGGGAAACGTGTATGAATTTTTGTTAGTATGAAAAATAAAATGTGTTAGTGGGAGCTAATGGATAAAATTAGTTAATATGAAGGAAGGAATTAGGTTTTGTTAGAGAAGATGTGTCAAATGAAATTTTGTTAATGGGAATTAATGAATGGAGTGTTGTTAGTGGGAAAATTAAAATTATTATTATATTACTATTTTTTTTTTTTGTAATTGAAAATAAAGGTAAATGGTAAGATTGAGATGATGGAGAATAAGAATTATAGGGAAATTGTGAAGTGTTAATAAAAAATAAATAAATTTACTGAGGAAAAAGGAATATGTGCCCAAAGGAAGGTGGAGATTTTACGGCGGCAATTTGAAGTTGTGAATGCGAGAAAGCTGGTACGCCAAAATTCGCAACAGTGCTCCTGAACTCCCACTGGCGTACCAACATTCCTCTGATTTTAAATGAGTTAGGGATTTCATACGGTAGCGTCCAAAAAATAATTACTGAGCATTCGGCCATGCAAAAGATGTGCGCCACGTTTGTGCCAAGAGTTCTGAGTGATGGTCAAGAAGTTTCTGGCCAAGCAAATGGCTTCTACGTTGCCTTTCATCTTACCTACTACTTCGGTGGAAGTCTAATTTTGTTATTTTTCCAGACACCATCGGCTTGCAGAAATCTCTCCCAGAGCGAGAAGAGGAAAAAATAGGGAATACTAGAAAATAGATCCCTTCACTCTCAACACCTCCATGCGCTCCTTCTTTGCAACTAGAGCAGCGCGAGCGTAACATGCCACCTTGTTCTATTTGTCAACTAATATGAGCATCTCTCCGATTAGACTATCTGGGAAGAGCTCCCCAGCCAGTCCTACACTTTGTAAGGAAAAAATCCGTGGCAGGCTTCATCGACCTCTCCAGCGCTTAAGTCACAATCAGTAGTCCGTAACATGCTAATCCTGTGCAGGTAAAACTGGAAAAATTGTTGCCCTTTCAAGAACTGGATCAAATAGAAGTCTTTCTCACTATGACTACGATTGAGCCACGGGCTCATATCAGGAATGAGGCGCACGGCCCTACTCTCCTTCGTGTCATTCATCCAGGATTGTTGCTAACCGCCGAGTGTTTGTTGTCTCACTTCGAGTGCAGCTGCCTCCCTTTCACCTTTGTTTTTTGTGTAAATGAATGTTACGGTGCCATCTCGCAAAAGGAGCGATGGGTACAGCGCTTGCAATCACCAGCACGGCCGACTCAGAGACTGACCGGTATGCAGTTGCTCTCCTCAGTGTTCCTCGGAACTGCACCCATGCCAGGTGTTTTCGGTACACCTCTTTGCTGATAGTGCTGCTTCATATTTCCGATCCCTACAGTAGCAAAAATTGCACCGCACTCATCAGAAGCTGCCTTCTTGATATAGTAGGTCCGCTACTATGGACATCAGTCGACTGGGTGCGGACATACCTGCTGCAGCTTTATCCGCAATTGCCCTGATTTGCTCGGAGAAATACATCTTCTAGTCAATCAAAACGCCCAGATACTTCACAGTTAGCTTTTACTTAACTTGCATTTCCCCAATGCTGATTATCCTTACTTTAGGGATTCTCTTCTTCGTCAGGATAGTTACTTCGGTTTTGTCAAACCCTAGACTGAACTTGCGAATAGTAGACCAGTCCTTGACTCGGCATATTATGTTAGTATGCCAAGTGTAAGTAATCCTTGTTCAACTTTTTTCCCGCGATTAGTGCCGCAATATCATCCGCATAGCCAATTCGGTGCTACTCATGCGACAGCTCGGGTCTCAGTAGCCTGCAAACGTGATGTTCCATAGGTCTGGCTCAAGTATGAAGTCTTAAGAAACATCCAATGTAACTTTCATCCTTTGCTGACCCTCCTTCGCGTTATAGAACTGTCAGGTAGTCCTCCAGAAACCGCATATGATACTCTGGAACTTGGAAAGGGTTTCTAATGCTTCCAGAATAGCCGGTCATCTAGCGAAATCGAAAGCGTTTCTGACTTACAGGTAAAGCGTCACTACAGGTAGAACCCGCTTGTTAGTCCGGCTATAAACCTGCACTCTTTGGACGGCGCTCATTGCCTCTGTTATTACTCCTGCTGTAAAGCCGCGCTGCCTTCCCTTGTTGAACTCCCAACAACTTTCCCAGCCGTGTATAGCATCCTTCCCCTTGCTGATGAGCACGAGTCTCGCTAGCTTCCATCATTCCGGGAAAACCTCTTCGCGCAGGCAGCAATGAATATACCGAAGAACGAGTCAGAGCAAAGAGTGCAGGCAAGCTGAAATATGTCAGGAGGAACCCCATCTGGTCCTGGTGCATTCCTTGCTTTCGTAGATAGAGTTGAATTCTCTAGTTCCATTCTCGAAAAAAGTGGACCTTCCACTGGTGCTCTGTCGAGGTCTGCATTGATACGAATAGGATGTGTAGGGAACAGAGCCTGTACAATCTCGACCATATCTTCTACTTCTTGCGAGCAGCGATTCCGTATGGTGCCGAGCCTCCACGTTACCGGCTTGTGCCTCAGGCCCCTCAGATCCTTATTCACACTACCCACAAGGTGTTGCCAGCATCAAGCCTTACTCTTATTAATTAGCTTCCGAATAGATTTCTGTGTGCTGCTAGCGTTGTGTCTGCCTCGTTTCGCGTTCGTGCCCGGTAGGCATCTCGTCGAAGCTTGTGGCAATACCTTCGCTGTTCAGCGATTCCCGTTCCCATCAGTATACTGGGAGCTTATAGTGACGGGGTCTTCGGTGGGCATAAAGACTTGCAAGCAGATCTGATGATATCCATAGTTGAGTTCAACGCGTGCTCGACAGTTGGCTTTCGGATTTCATCAGAGAACCTCCCAACGCCCTTCTTCCCAGTTTTCCATCTAAAGGCTGGAGTCTGGGCATATATACGCTGAGGAGCACGGCCGTAGGTCTCAAGTGCTATATACTGGTATTAGCTGGCCGAGCAGTCCTCTAGCACGCTCCAGTTATGTACTCTCGGGACCAGGGACTCGTAAGCGAATGTCAAGTCAGTTATAGTTCTTGCATAACCCCAGCGATAGAAAGTAGGGGTGGTCCCAGTGTGTAGGACAAGTGCTGTTCTGGCCGCAGTTGCTAGAACCGGCTTTCCTCTGCGGTCAGGTTAAGGTATATCCCATCCACTGGCTCTAGCACTGAAGTCTCCCCCGATGAGCACCTGACCCTCTTTATTCAAGACAGCAACCTCCAAAATACATTAGGAAATATTTCTGGTAAGGGTTACGGATTGGGCATCGAGCAGGTGAATAGAGTCTAGATTATATTTCATCATAAAGGTTGCTAGTTAGATTTGATATAGGTTAATTTGACGACCCGGAGGTCTCAACGATTATGAGACTGAGGAAGCTGCAATGAGCTGACCACATGAACCGTATGGACGAACAACGGATACCCAAAAAGGTATTCGTTGGGAGAACTGAAGGCCAGAGACCAGTGGGGAAACCGAGGAAATGCAGGTCTGACTCGGTCGGCGAAGACAGTTCATCGCCGCTCCAATTCCGAAATTGGAGGACGCGGTCTATGGACCGAGACAGTTGGAGGCGCTATTTGCAGGAAGCGAAGGCCTGAGAGGGGCTGTAGTGCTACGAAGAGCACTCAACCACTAAACTTTACCTCGTTTTTACTTCAATGATGCAACTAAGGTCTATGCAAGGCAAAAGTCCCTGTTCACCGCATATGATCTTAATGGACAAGGTTTTCTTTAAATATGAATTATTGAACAATCTAAGTTACTTAATTCAATTGAAGTATCCTTCATGGCGCAACTAAATTTTTGATAGTGGTTGCCATTGAATATTAATATCTCTATTCTATCACTTGATTCATGGGGAAGTTTATGGGTTCAATAAAATTAATTGAAGCACACAAAAGTGATGTACTGGTGCTGAACTTTTCACTCGTTCCAATATATGTTATCCAGATGCATGTGGATATTTAGTTACTGTTTTCCAGTTACTGCTCACAGTATTTCATTCCTAAAATCTAAATTAATATGCTCCCACTTTCCATCACCAGTCAGTGTTTTATAACTCATAATATCAAGTATCCTTTTTGCTTTCCTCTTCCAGCAAAAATATTCTCATGAAATTAGTTATTCCCGCGGGTTGTCATCCCTTCATATCCATCACCCAACACAAGATTTCTCCTTTCTATTTGAGTGGTTCCTTGCATCGTTGTAGAATGCATCCTACTACTGTTAGATGAGTTTGTACATGTGAGATATTCCTCAAAGTAACGCTAATTTATCATGTACTATATTTGTCACCTGTCGCCGTAAGGTATCATTTTATGCAAATATTTATGGCAGGATGTGCATTAGTTGAACGTGCTGAGGTAACTTTTAATGAGTTCTAGAAATTCAGGAAGTTTAATGGATGTTCCTGGTGAGAATGTTTGAAGGATGAAAGTGTCAATGCTCAAATAAATTTTGGTTGCGAATCATATTGTCGCGCTTTTCTCAGGTGCGCTGTCGTTACCTTCAAGTTAAAGCACATTGTTTTTGTTTATGTCGTAGCTTGCAATAACAGTGAGTTCTTTTCGCTCCGAAAAGATGTCTCTTCATCTTGCGCTGCAGCCTCATTTGCATAGTAAGGGCGAAGCGATCTAAGTGCACAATTTTCATTTTTGCTCTTGGTTTTCTGGACTCCTGTATGCGGTACACGACGTCGTTGATTCACTTGATGATTCGGTATAGTCCTACCCAATTAGACTGTAACTTCGGAGACCTACCCTTTCGTCGTTGCAGGTTGTACAGCCACACCAGACGTCCTGTTAGAGTCCCGATGAGTTAGCCCTTAGATCATACCTAGTCTTCATTTGGTCAGTGGCTGATTCGATATTCTTCCGCACTTTCTGATGCACGTTTTCCAGGCGATGACTGAAGTCACTTGCATACTCGGAAATATATTGTGGTTGTTCAGGCGGGATGCCGAACCTCACGTCTGCTGGCAAACGAATTTTCCTTCCAAACACCACTTTGGCTAGAGCCTCACCTGTTGACGCATGCTCTGCAGTCCTGTACGCCATAAAAAATAAGGGGATATGTCGGTCCCAGTTTCGTTGGTTCTCGTCAACCATCTTCGCCAGAGGCTTATTGACTTACCATTAAATCATTCGACCATTCCGTCGGATTGGGGATGTAGGGGTCTCGTTCTTGTTTTCGGTATTCCCAGCAGCTCACACATTTCAAAAAAAACTTGCGACTCAAAATTTCGGCCTTGATCGCGAGGCATGCCATATCTTACCCAGTGTAGCACGATCTGTTCGGCTACGGTGGTCGCTTATTGATTTGGGATGGGTTACACTTCCGGCCTCTTACTGAAGTAATCTGCCACGACAAAAGTGTAACGATTTCCCCATTCGGACTCGGGAAAGGGTCCCACGATATCCACCGCAATCCTTTCGAATAGTATTGCCACGTTGTAGGTTTTCAATTGACACCAGTCCTCTACGCGTGAATGAAGCCAATAGAAGCGATCATGTACTTTCGCCAGAGTTTTGTTCACGCCCAAGCGGCCTCCTGATAATTCTGCATCCTTTATCTGACTACGGGGGAGTACGACTTGCATCCGGTATGATGTGCCATCAGCTGTTTCCCATTTCCGCTTGAGCACACCGTTTTCCACCTGAAGTGAGTTCCATTGAGCCCAATAGCTCTTCAAAACAAGACCGTGGGTTGATATATCCTTCCATTCTGGGCGGACCGCAGCTTCTTTCCATTGCAGCAACGGCCCAAGATCCTCATCAGCTTACTGGGCATTTCGGATCTCCTCCGGTGACCAACCTTCGTCGATCTCAGCCGTTATCAGTCTGGCGTCTACACTTGTCTCCTTTTCTTCGATTCGTCGGCAGTGTTTACAGTTAGGGGGACATGGGCGATGATATAGAGCATGAGCATTTTCATGGAAACTTCCTTTCCGGTGCACTATTTCATAATCATAAGACTGTAACTGCTCGATCCACCTAATTGTCCGTCAAGATTTTTTAAATGAAGCAACCATCTCAGCGAAGCGTGGTCTGTGCGAAGCATAAATTTTTGCCCATACAGGTACTGGTGGAAATGTTTGGTAGCGTCGATAATAGCTAAAAGCTCCTTCCCGGTTACACAGTAATTCTTTTCGCTCTTTGATAGAACTCGGCTTTAGTACGCGAGAAATCTTTCTTCACCATCAACTTGCTGTGAAAGAACGGCTCCTATGTCCGTATTACATGTGTCGATGTCCACTACAGAGTCCCCGGTTTAGGGTAGGCCAAAACTGGGGCCTCACAAAGCTCTTGCTTCGAAGCCTCGAAAGATTCTTGAAATTGCGCATCCCAGATGTAAGGACGATTCTTTTCGGTGAGCTGATACAGGTATTTCGCGATTTTGCCGAAATCTTTGACAAATCTGCCGTAATATTTATGTCGCCAGCTCAAGGAAACTCCGTAGCTGGAGTTTGTTACTCGGTGTCGGCCAATTTCGCACTGCTTCTATCTTCTCCAGATTGGTTTTGATTCCTTTGGACGGTACGATATGCTCTAGGTAAGTAACTTTCGGGGAAAACAGAGTGCACTTAGTGGGACTCAGTTTCAAATTTGCCAGTTGCAATCTTGAGAACACTTCCTCCGAATTTCGGATAACACTTCCTCCAAATTTCGGAAGAACACTTCCTCCAAATTTTGGATGTGATCTTGGAACGTTTGCCCTATAACGATGGTGTCCTCCAGGGATACTAAACATATCTTCCAGCTTACGCCTTGGAGCACACATTCCATTAGGCGTTCGAACGTGGCTGGAGCATTGCACAGCCCAAAAGGTATTACCACGAATTGCCACGAACCTGTATCCAGTAGCCACTCTTTAAATCAAGCGTAGAAAACCACCTCGCATCTACCAAAGTGTCCATAATGTCGTCGATGCGTGGAAGCGGGTCACTGTCTTTCTTGTTGACGCCGTTGAGCTGCCTATAGTCGACATAAGAGCGGGTGGTTCCATCCTTTTTCTTGACTAGCATGACTGGTGAGTTCCAAAAGCTAGCAAATGGTTCAATGACCTCTTGTTTTTCCAAGTCTGAAAGCAGTGCACACGCTTCTTCCTGTTTAGCTAAAGGAAGTCGCCTTAGTGCTTGCCAAATCGGCTTAGCATCCTGAGTGTTTATGGCATCTGTTACCATACTGGTTCGCCCTTGGTCTTCCTGGCCTGTTGAGAAAACTTCGCTGTACTTGATGACTAGGTCTGAGGCTTGTTTGGACAAATCTGCAGGTAGTTTCGTTTGTTTTGATATCGCAGATACCAGCTCGCTTGTTTTGTGCATCGCTTGTTTCCTCTCCGAATGATGGATGTTTGCATCTTCCAAAGATGTTACAGTAGATACAAGCTGGCAGCTCTCGATGACTTCTTCAGCTTTGATACTTGTGTCGGAATCCGTGGTGTAAAGAACTCTAACCGGCACATAATCGTTCTTATTGGCTGTGACTAGGCTCCTTCCGAGAACCAAGTTGTGCAGTGCCGGCGCCTTGGTTGGGTCATTCTAAAAGAACTGATTGTCTCCATAACCACCCTCAATTTTTGCCAATAAAATGCTTTCAGACGATTCCGGCACATCAGTGTCGGCAGGTACAATCACGTTCAACCTAGTGGTATTGTCGCTAGCGTCTTCCATTATAATCTCGATGTTTCGCCATTTTAACAGTTGCCTGTCCAAATCCAACTTGATTCCGTGTGGACGCAAGAAGTCCATTTCAAGGATGCATTCGTCTACTATGTTAGCGACCAGAAACTCATGTTTGAGTGCAAGGCCTCCCCATTGCACCTGGACGTTGATGTCACCGTGGACAGGTGCAGTTTCTCCCGTAGCTGTTCGTAGTGAGAAAATCCTGCCCTTATGAATAAGATGTTGTCTGTCTAAAATGGGTCGTATAATTGATCGCGTTGCACCAGTGTTGATGGTTATTGTGCAGTGTTCTCCGTCAACCATTCCACGCAGACATAAGTATGCCTCTCCACGATGTAGTCTGGATACGGTGATGGTGGTTCTGGGGACGTCGATCCTTTTAACCAACCTCTTCCCCGCGAGGCCGGCCCTTACAAGAGTCTCGACTCCTGCATCTGAAGGGCAGTACTTTCGGGCTCTATACTTGGTCTCGATCTTCTTCTAGCCGCACAAGAAGGGCAATAGCTGGACTTCCTCCACTGTCTACAATCCCATTGTAGATGACCTCGCTCGCCATAATTCCAGTATCTCGTCATTCCATTCGTTTGCGGCTCTCTACTGATCTCTATGAGTTCGCATCGGCCCTCCTCTGCTACAATTGCACGAGCCCGTGCTGTGCCTTGTGTAACATTTTTGGCCACCTCAAAGCCCAAGCTGTATGCTAACGTCTTTCACCGTTCGCTTCTCCGCTAACCGTACAGCTTGTTGTAACGGTATCATCCCTGTGTTCTGGATCGTAGGCCGGATAAGCAAGCAGAGCCGACCTTTCAATTCCCAGTGCGAGCTGCTGCAGTGTTTCGCCTGACTTCTGGGTTCTGGTTCGGAGCTCTGATCGGTATACTTGCTTAAGGTGTACGTCGCCGTATCGGCTTTCGAAGGCGTTCATTATGTTTGCTGCGTCGGAGTGCAAAAAAACAGGAATAGTTTGTAAAACCTCGGCAGTGGGAGCTTTAAGAGCAAGAATTAAGGCTGTTGCTCGCTTATTTTCGTTCCAGTGATGGGATTTGGCTGCAGCTTCAAATTGGGTCTTGTACATAGTCCAACTAGTTTGTCCGTCAAATGCAAGTGCTTTTAAAATTTTGTAGCGTGTTGGGTGAGCGGTCTTAGACAGGGCTGGTGAATTGGTACTAGCACTGCTCTCGCTACATTCTTCCATTTTGTTACGCATTTCGTAACGTATTTCCTCAAAATTGGCACTTGGTGCAGCAGCTACCATTATTTTTGTTTGAGCCAAGTCTTCTTTTACCTTTTCCATTTCGTCGGATACCGATCCAAGTTTACCGGCCACCGTGTTAATCTGCTCATTAAAGTATTTGATTTGGGCGTCTAGCTTTTCATCCAGAGTTTTCAAGTCTGCCTTCAATTCGGTTGATTGTTGATCCAGCTTCTTGTCAATTTTGGTTGGTTGGTTGTTGAAATCAGCTTTTAATTCGGCTATTTGTTTGTTGAAATCAGCTTTCAATTCAGTTGATTGTTTTTTCATCAACTTTTGAATCGTCAGCAATATTTGCATTAACACATTTCTAGATACTTGCTATTTGTCATGAGCCTTCCCTCCTTCTGCCCTCATTTCCACAAAATAATACTCGCGTTCACTGCTTTCTATCGCCACCGTCGCTGGTATCGCCGTTATATTACCCCAACTCCACAGCTTTACTCACCCGTCTCATATGTATACGGCAGTGAGTACGTATCTAGATTGATCTACACGCATCACTTTGGTGTGTTGGTAGTTTCTAGAAACGTCAGATCATTTATTCCATTATGGATCATCTGTTTTTGTTTACGTGACAATATTACGTGATTAGTAAAAGTACATTAGAAAGTAATGTATGAGCGAAAGAGTTCAGAGCAGCCCAAAAATCATTTTTTTTTTTCTTATTAACTTACAATGTTTTTCATACTTCCTCCCCAGCTTTCTTTCCACAGAATTAATATACCCAAAAAGAAACATTAGCATTCCTGTTAAACTCATACACGTTGCTATTACTTTGTTTAGTTTTCGTTTAAAACAAGTTTTTGTATGGAACTGCGAGATCTCACGTATCTTCAGTTCTTCAAGCTACAAGAACTCGTTTAATTTTTTCCTTGTGTATTCATTCGCTCTGCACTCCTTTCCTCACTTCATCTCAAACCACCTTCATCCAATTCATTCTATCTTCTTGGTTCCTCATATTTTCTCTGATTTCCCATACCTTCATTCTCTCCTCATGTAATTATACCCATGTATTTAAGACGTCTCCCAGCAAAATAATATCACGCAAAAGAAACGAACCATAGGAAAAAATCCAACGCAGAATCATAAATTAATGAACCGAATTGGGTGATTTACGTGTAATTTTGTATCTTTCATTAATTCATTCATTCACAACTTTTCGTACTGTTTGTCATTCCCCCAAAGAAAATAAGAAAAAAAAAAATCATTTCAAGTCAGGTGTTGTTGATGGTATAGATTTTTTTTATCACCTTATCATTTATTTGCGGGTAAAATATTTATTGCATTGCACAGACCACAGATTCGTGTAAGGAAAATTCCTATCTTGTAGTCATTTTCATTCATATTATTCCCATGCTAATTGTTTTCATGACATACATGGAAAAAACATTAACAACAAACAAATCTGGAGGAAAAGCGAACAGCCACCAAAAATAATTAAATAAAATTGAAATGGAAGTACGAAAAAAGTTTATGTTCATTGCAGATGTATTTTGCAGATATTACCTAAGGGTGAATATAAAATTAAAAAACAGAAAGGTTACGTGGTTTGCCATTTTACTCTCTTGGGTTCGAAAAAGCTTGAAATTTTTCGAGTTGCTGTGGTTGTTGGATTACCGTTTTGGAATAAATTGATTTCAGTTGAGAAGTTGAGCAGTTTTAAAACTAATTAATTTTTCTGATTTGTTTAAAGAAATACTTTGCAACAGAGTAAATATGTTGAAAGGTTAAGCTGATTCTGGTGGATTTTGAATGACAGTATTATTCTATACTGTTGTTTGAAAATATACACAGAGTATTAATTTTCAATTGTCTATATAAATGATAGTATTCTTTCGATATTCTCTTCAGTGCCGATGCCGCTTGACTTCGGCGAGCTAAAAAAAGTAAGATATATCAGCATTGTTACGTGAAAAGTGAATATTCAGAGACAGTCACGTGCTCAGCCTGAAATCACTCCGATACTTCAGATTTTATTTTTTTCATGAGGTTGGGACAACCACTTACCAGCAACCGCTAACTTCAGGATGATGATAACTGCATCTTGTTTTTTAGTTTCAACTCGAAATACTTTTGCTCCTGTCCCCAATTTTCGTTTCTTCTCATCGTCTGAAATATTTTGCAATTTATAGTGAAATGCTATTTTGAAGACTATAACTGTTCTAGACATCATCAAAGTATTAAATCGATTCTTCTTCCGCGAAAATCCTTACATATTGTAATTCAAGGAACTAACTCATATCCTGGATCTTCCTGAAGATCTTCTAAGATCTCGAAAAGCTGCATCGAAGTAGTAGAATGACGTCTCTACCTAACTTACGCAGGGTTCTTTTAGGTTTCTTTTCTGACCGAACTTATAGTAGTTCTGCTGAGGTAGCATTAAACTCAAAAAATAAAATCCTGGAAATAAAAGAAGGTTGCTTTATGCTGCATTGAACAAACTTACAAAACCAGCTAAGTATTTCTTTAAAGATATTTATTGATGGGTTTTTTGAACCATTCTTCAGGGATTCTATGGATTCATTACTCACATCATTCAACCTAAAGTGCTTAAATCAATGCAAAACTTCCTTTTAATTTCTTTTACCGACTGTGCTATACTGAAATTTTTCCCGGCCATTGTTCACCCAATTTTTACCCGTTACGGTATCTTTATGTTGCTGCTGTCTAAACTTTGCAAAGCATTTTAAAGTTTTACTCATCAAGCCTCGACATTAAATGGCACCGTGGCTGCAACATGCCTTACACCAATAAATACATCACACAGTTATCACATTATTTGCAAACTACTTCTCGATGGTAGCATGGATGTTACTGGAAATACGCCAAGTGCTTTAATTAATCTGTTGGCATTATTTTGAAATTCATGTTAGTCGTTTCAATGTAAAAATAATTGAGTGAATTCAAATATGAATCTCAAGATTTTACATGCATATAAAAGTCAGCATTCTTAAGTTAGTCAGCTCTCCAATAAGGCCGTTAAAGCTGATCTTGCTTCAGGCAATTAGTCGTCAATAGGCGGTATACTGAGCATGGCATGTAGACAAAAGAGAGCCGCGGAATCGAAGGTAGTCTACATCATCAGTTGGAAGAGCAGAGACAATAGATCCCATTTAGAAGTTTAGGTTTTGGGTCTTAAGTTGCTAGGTTTGTTGGATTCGGACTCGTCCAAGACGAACAAAGCCAGTGAGGGGTGGAAGATGTTGCAGAGTGTGGAAGTGGACCCACTGGAGGCTGTATCCAGGGAGTTCAGGATGGGGATTAACGTCTGTATAGAAATGGCAGGTAGGCATGTACCCCCATCACATTTTAAAAGTGGGATGAGTAGATCCATGCTATGGTGGTTCCTTCCTTGACCTAAGAAGTTATTTTGGGTGGTCATTAAGCATTCGTAGCTGTCAGGCAAAATAGTTTGGGCTTTCTTGACGTGTTGCAAGGGAGGGGTATGGAGCAGGTGCCATTGCAGAAACGACTGGCAAAGTCAGGGAGCTTAGCTTTAGAGCCCCTTCTGCAAGAGCAGTTTAAGCTGATTCCGAGAGCGGCACGAGACGTTCCAATCTGGTGGAGCATGCAATAAAAATTGAGTCTATACCGGGAGAAGGACGAAAACTTCTGATTTTCTGTAGACGACAGGTAATCGAACAAGTTCCTGGAGCATGATGCTTATCCCATCCCATATTTCCCGGCCTCGCTCAATGAATTGAGAGTTACTCGACATGAAGTCGGGGCCTATTGGCAAGTACTTTTGGCCACCTTGGAGGCTTTTTTAGCTTCGAAGCGTAGTTCAAGTGAGAGCGTGTGATTGATAGTGCTCTGAGATCGAATTTAAAACTTTTCGTTTCATCTTTCTCAGCGATACCAGGACTTTGGGAAGCAGCTAGAAGTCCGACGAAAGATATCCGACAATTATTTTTTTTTATTCATGTGATAGGGAGATGTAAACATTTACGCCCGCAGTGTAGTGATCTCATCCTGCTATGCCTTTCGACTACCCACCAAGCACCTCCCCTGTCATTTTGAGCACTTATTCTGAAACCATTTGACATATTATTTCCGGCTAGGCCTTGTTTTCCTACATCATAAGGCGCCATTAAATGCCGGAATTAGATTTTAATTTGAAATCTCCATGTATGAAGTGGCACTGTGGCCGCAACATACCTGGCACCATTAAATCCACAATCAATATATATATATATATATATATATATATATATATATATATATATATATCATATCATTCAAAAAGTGCTCCTCGCTAGTATTTTAAATGTCACTGGAAGCACTCCGTGTTTGAGTTAATCCATCCAAATTGTTTAAAATTATATGTTGATTGTTTCTATGGGTGACGATCAAGTAAATTCAAACTTGAAACTCAAAATTTCCCCTTAAATATAAACTACTGCGCAAAACAGTCTGAAATTAGTTAGCTATCTAATAAGGTCTTTAAAATTGATCTTGCTATAGGCAATTAGTGGTCAATAGGTGGCGTAGTTAAAAGTAGAATACATCATCCATGGGAGAAGTAGAGGTGATAGACACTAAACTTTGATATTGCAGTATTGAGTCATAAGTTGCTAGGTTTGTTGGGCACAGAGGCATCCAACACTATCGTAGCCAGCGACGAGTGGAAGGTGTTGCAGATAGTGTGAGTGAAGCTGCTAGGGACTACTTCAAAGAACGCCAAGATAGCGAGTAATGCCTGCATAGACGTGACAGATAGGGCGTGCATACCAATTACTTTACAGAGGCAGTCCCTTCCTTGACTCAAAAAGCTATCTTAGGTGTCGATTACACTATGTGTTTCAAGTTAGCCTTGAGGCCAAACGCTTGGACTTTCCTTGACGCACAGGTGATGGAGCAGCTGCAATTGGCTGACGGAGTCAGAATGCTTAGTACTAGAGGCTCTTTTAAAAGAAAATTGTGAGCTAATAGTGCGTGAAATCGCATGTACCAACCTGATGGAGAATGTAACAAAAACGGAGTCTCTAGCGATCAAGCAATGCTATTATCCGGTGTCCCCAGTGGTACGGAAACATATAGACATGGCGGGCAATTCTATGCTGGAGTAAGGTATGATAGAGTTATTTGGCTGCCCAATACTGATAATACAGAAAAAGGACGGAGCCTTCCAATTTTGTATGAGCTACAAGGCATTGAAAAAGGCCAGGGAGCATGATGATTACCCTTTCCGATATGTCTCCACCACATTGAATAAATTGATAGAGGCCAAATATCTCTCGTCGTTCGACGTGAAGTTGGCTATTGTTGAGTGTCAGCGGTGGGGAAATCCCAATCTCTCACTGTTTTCACCGTGCCATCGTATGCTTTTCAGTTTTCGGTTTATAAGTTGTGCTGGCGACGTGTCAGCGTTTAACTGACAGGGTTTTGTACTGGGAACCAGAACCTGTCGTTTTTATGCTACCCCAGGGCTTTGGCAAGTATCTAGAGTCCTGACGGAGAAAGCACAGAAGTTGCGATCGGCTAAGTTTGATAGTTGCTCGGAAGAAATCCGAATTCTGTAAGCACCAGCTGAAGCACCTGGGTTATATGGTCAACAAAATTATTCTGAACATAGATATGAACAAAATTTAATGTATGCTAGAAGTCCCTACCTCGCAAAATGAAAATGCATTGCGCCACTTTTGAAAAAACATTTTGCGGTATCAGTTATTGATTCCGGGTTGCACCGCGCTAATTTCCCCGTTAACGCACTTCTTTGGAAATAATACCTAATTTAAAAGGTCAGAGCAGTGTGCCTAGGCTTTTTGGAAATGAGGTGCAGAAATACCTCCACTTAAAGGTGAATTAGACATGGAAGAGAGTGATCCCAGCACACGAGTGAAAGAAGTTCTTTGTCCGATTCCATGTGGAGATGTCGGCGAGTCATAAGAGGCAACAGCGCACTGGAAATATTAGTGATCCTATTTTTCCGGCTATACCTAAGGAAATGTATGCTGCAACTTAGTACAGAAGAGATAATAGGGTCGGAACGAAAGGGCATGTAACATACTGTTAAGATGCTTGACCGTGTACGCTCGTTGCCAAGCTAGGCAAAACCTATACCTCACAATTATCGAGTAAGTTACTGGATGTGCTCTCGACTTTCCTCTTCGAAAAGCGATGGCGTCTGCTGTAAATCGTCTGATAAACGAGCATATAATATTACTCTTTGAGGTACCGCGTCGGCTAGTATGTGATAGTTGAAAGTTCCGGGGGACGCAATTTCAGCAGCTAGCCAAAGCATACAGAATTGAAATTAAACACATGACTTTCTGCCATCGATAGGGACATCCGGCCGAAAGAAAGAAGGATAGTAAGCGAAAGCTGAGCTCATACGTGGGAGATAACCATCGCGAATGGGATTTGCACTTGGAGCGAAGTAAGTCGCAAAGAAATTCCTTCAAAAAGTGCCAGAAAATAACCTTCGCGCGCACCTCCAACAAGAACAAAGACCTGATGGAAACAGGAGAGCAAGAAGCCCCGACGAAGATCTCGGTTCGTTAAAACTCAAGATTGCCGATCCTATGCGGAGGTGCTGCGGGATATCAGGGGGAATGTAAGGCCAAAAGACACAAACACTGCGATTAAAGCAGTACAACCAACGCGCTGGGCCACATCCTGGTTGCATACGGAGTAGAGGCCGAAAATAGGGAAGCATCATGCGACGCAGTTACAAAAAAGTCCTCGGCAAAAGCGCAACCATAGCCTCGCTTGAGCCGATGGCAACGATCGAAATAAGAGACATTGACGGCGTGACGGATGTAGTCTCGGTAGAAGAGCCGAATCAAAGCGTGCCTGACACCAGAAAACTAAAGGGAACAACGCATGGCCATCATTGACTTGACCGAAAAGGACAGGAGAATAGGGTGGGTTGCCTGCAGGATATGGCAAAGAGCAATGTTCCAAATGTCTTGCCTATGGTTACACTGCACAAGTATGCAAAAGACCCGATAGGAGTTCTCTATGTTATAAATGCAGTGAAATGGGACATAAAAGAAAAGAGTGTACGAAGGAGACACACTGTATTCTTTGCAAGGATGCTGATCCAAGACCGGATTCTGAGCACGTTTTGGGATCAGGAAAATGTCATGTTCTCCAGAAAGCCCTACGCAAGGCAAAATTAGAACTTTGGTGACCGGCACTCTGCAACTAAAACCACACCATAGTTCAACCGACCAAAACCAGCTTGATAAGTTTGAGTAAGACAAAAAAGCCGACTTATTGTCGCTAAGTGAGCAGCATCATTGTATCCAGATGAAATGGTTACTGCTGCCATCTGGGTTCAGAATGGTGATATCCAAGCGAAGAGTTGTGGATGGGGGGATATTTTCGTATTGGATTTGATGCTCCGGGACCACCATCTTTAGTGTATACCTAACGTCAACCGAATCGATATCATCCTTCTAAGCCAAACTGTCCTGAACACAGACGGAAACCAGCTCGTTGAGGTTGATTTCAACCCGAAAGCAATCGAATGGAGCATACCTCAAACAGATCCCCGGGGAAAACGAATCCTAGAAATGGAGGCCAGGATGGTGCTCGCCGTACTAAACACTTAAAAACACGCGCCGTATTGGCTTCAAAGGAGCCATACCAGACGTGAAATTCACCTCGGAGTCCTTAGTATGCAGAGTACACAATCGCAGAGTATTAGAGGACTACTCAGCCAGTGATCATCAGTGCATACTGCTTGAGATCTAGGATGTTGTCTCCCGACGTCCGCGCTCTTGACCCTCTACAATTAGGTGGAACATCGGTAGGATAGACGTCGAGACGTTCGTCGAGGTGCTCACAGCAGGTGCTCCACTGCAGGTAGATTTACAGGGGACAGAAGAACTGGCAGCTCAAGACGTGGTTAACTCAACCGTGAGCATTAAAACGACTACTTGCAACGCTTCTATGCCTCGTTGAAACCCCTAGCACGGCAATCCCCCGTGTACTGGTGGTCAACTGAAATCGCTGAAAGGCGTAGGGGCACAAACACAAGCTTCGGCCTGAGGTTTAACGGTCGCGGAGCCGTGACGAGGTATGTAGCTGGGTAGCAGCATATAAGTTGGTCAGGAAATGCCTTCACAAATTGATTAACAACAGTAAGGTTTAATGCTAGAAATATTTAGTAGATCCGTGGGGCCTTGGCTACAAACTAGTTATGAGGAAGCTTGCAGCCCTACGACAGCCTTGCATACATGATGCGGGAAAGATGGACAAGATAGTGCGACCACACTTCCCTGCCCATTCCCTCCGTGTTGACGCTCTCCACGGTGAAATAGAAATCGAGTGTCCACTCCTCACACAGCCGGAACAGGAGGAGGCAGCCCTTTCACTGAAAGCGAGGAAGGCTCCAGGTCCAGACGGTGTTCCAGCTGAGGTGTTGCAACTTGTCTCTATCATCATTGTCCTGCTGCTCAGCACATTCAACGCTTGCCTACAGGACGCGTATTTCAAGGTACGATGGTAGGTGGCGAGGCTCGTGCTGATTAACGAGGGAAAGGGAGATCCTGGATCGCCGTCTGCATACCGCCCGTTATGTATTAAGGGAAAGTGCTAGAGAAGCTAATCAAAAGACGATTCACTAACGGTATTCGTGCTGCCGGGGACTTTCCCCTCGTTAGTACGGCTTTAGAACCGGACGTTCCACCATTGATGCGATTGCAGAGCTACTGAGCGTTGCCCATGTAGCCGCACCAAGCGACGGATCGTCCTGTTGGTGACACTCGACGTTCGGAACACGTTCAACTCCGCTAGATGGGTGAATATTCTGGATACGCTGGAAAACCCTTTTTAAGTTCCAAAATATCTAATGCGGCTTTTGAGTTCCTACCTAATGGACTAAAACCTGCTTTACGACATGACACAGGGCCAGCAAATGATGTAAGTTACATCAGGTGTTGCCCGCGGATCAGTATTTGGTCCAGACCTGTAGAACGTGTCTCACGACGGGCTACTAAGACTGAAGATGCCAGATCAGTCGTGCTTGATTGGCTATGCGGATGATAAAAGGTATTCCAATATGAGGTGTTATTTTAAATAGCCCACTATTTTGGTAGTTGTCACTTTTGAAGCTGTAATTTTTTGACATTTGACAAGTAGAAACTACGCCATAAATAAAAATGGAACGATACACGCTTCAACAACGCATTGAAGTTATTAAAATTCACTATAAAAATGGTGAACGTTTGGCAGAGGCGGTTCTTTAAACTCGAACATTTTCGGGTCATTGTGAAGCACCTTGTCGGACTGCAATACAGAAATTGGTGGAAAAATTTGAGCTGATGGGACAACTTAGTGAAGTGAAGAATAAAACCCGTGCAGGTCACTCAAGAACAGCCGAGAATATTTCTGCTGTAGCCGAAAGTGTTGAAGAAAACTCAGGTTTATCTACGTCTCGTCCATCTTTGGAATTAGGCATTCCACAAACGTCATTACACCGTATTTTGCATAAAGCTTTGGGTCTTAAGGCTTATAAAGTTCAGTTAACACAAGAACTCAAGCCGGTCGATAATCAACAACGTCGTGTCTTTGCTGATTGGGTCCTTGAAATGCATGAAAATGATCCGGAATTCCATCGAAAAATCATCTTGAGTGATGGAGCCCATTTCCATCTCGGTGGCTTCGTCAACAAGCAAAATTGTTGCACCTGGGGCTCGGAAAACCCAAGAGTTATTGTTGCCTCTCTATCCTCAACGTGTGACTGTTTGGTGCGGTTTATGGTCCGACGAAATCATTGTACATTACTTTTTTGAAAATGAGGCTGGAGCAACAGTTACGGTGGTTGGATTGCGCTATCGAGAGATGATTAATGATTTTTTATGGCCGGAATTGAATGGTATTGATCTGGACAGCGTTTACTTTCAACAAGACGGTGCTACGTGCCACACAAGCAACGAAACCATTGATCTTTTACGGGAAAAGTTTCCGGACCGTGTTATCTCTCGAAGAGGTGATCACAATTGGCCACCGGGGTCCTGTGATTTAACACCTTGCGACTTCTTCCTTTAGGGCCACGTGACAGAGAGGGTTTACGCCAACAGCCCAGCGTCGACTCAAGACCTCAAAGGTGGAATTCGTGAGGCTATCGAGGACATAGGGCAGCCAGTTTGCGATTTGGTTATGGAAAATTTCATGAAAAGGTTATGGTCCTGTAAGCTTAGTCGTGGTGGTCGTTTGGCTGATGTTATTTTTCACTATTAACGGCATATCTTCTTCCTTATAATGAAATAAACATCCGATCATTTATATTGAAAAATGGCATTTTTCTTTTAATATCAAAATAACACCTCTTATTGGAAAACCCTGTATTAGTTCTCTGTTCGCCGGACGCACCGTTGAACAAGCCCAACTTAGGCTAGATAGGCTGATGCGTTGAGTGAGGGATTGGATGACTGCTCGTGGGTTCAGTTTAGCACTGGAGAAAACCGAAGTGGTCATCTTGACAAAAAAGAGAATCCCTAGATTAAAGATGATCAGTATTGGAGACATACTCATCGAACCGAAGCCAGCGGTGAGGTCACTGGGGCTACTGATTGACTCGAAGATGAGTTTCTCTGAGCAAATCATGGCAACGGCTAATAAGGTTGCTTCGGGAATATCGGCTCTGCGTCGCCTTATGGCCAATGTAGGGGAACTCAGCCTATCAAGAAGACGCCCCTTGATGAGTGCCGTAGGCTCATTGCTACTGTACGGAGAAAAAATATGGGGCGACGCTTTCACAAAGGAGGTATACCGAAAACACTTAGCACAGGTGCAGAGATCAGCAGCACTGAGGATTTCATTTTTGAATACGACAATCCCTGATTTCGCGGTGAGAGTTATTGCAGGCGTAATACACGTTGCCTTTCGTGCTAGAGAACGCCGTGCTATTTACCTGCGTCGAAACGAGGATGCGAGAGATGGTTGTTTGCGAGGAGAGACCGCACTCACTCAACGATTGGCAGCAGTCTTAGGGGAATTGCACGAAGGGAAAGTGGAGTGCGCGCCTAATCCCGGATGTGAGACTGTGGCTGAATCGAAAGCATGGTGAGACTAACTTCTATCCAACGCACTTTTTGAGCGGGCATGGATGTTTTCAGTCTCACCTGCACAAGACTGGTAAGTCACGGTCCACCGATTGTCGGTTTCGCCCAGGAAAGGAAGACAGTGCCTGCCACACAAATATTTTGCATGCACGAAATGGAGCAGGCTGTGAAGGGACCTCCACAGGGAGACGGGAGAGCTCACGCCGGATAATATGGTTACGGTGATGCTCGAGTCGGTTGACAAGTAGAACCAGGTGGCACATTATGCTCGGGCAGTCCTAAAAGACAATAGGCAAGCACAGGAGCCAGGGGTGTTGGGGCTGGAGAAAGCTATTCTGGAACTTCCTGTTTCCCTCTCCCCTCCCCTTAGAAGAGCGCCTTAGGGCGCGACGAAACGAGACCTGGCCCGAAGTAATGTGTCAAACGGTTCCAGGCCGTGTTCTCGGATTGATAAGGGAGGTGTTTGGTGGGTAGTCCAGTCACCTTCTTGCGTGCATGTGACTCCCACACTTTGTGCGTAAATGAAATTCACCTCCAAACCACAAAAAGGGCTGGAGCGTAAGTCAAGGTTGTTTTAAAGTCACTGCAACTTTCAGACTTTGAACTGAAAATAGAGGCACTCGTAATGAGGAAGCTGATTCAATTTATGCTAGCAACGATTATCGAAAACGCATCTAAGAGTCACATTAAGGAGCTGCAGAGCCCCTGGACCAATCGACTGTATCATTGGAGCCGATTTCTACGGAAAACTTTTCACTGGCAAGTTAAGTCGAGGCAAAGACCACCAGCCAATTTTTCAAAAAACAATCTTTGGGTGGATATTATCAGGCCCCAGTGCTACAGCGCAGTTTCTCTCTTTATATGAATCACTACGCATCTTTTGGCAAATCAAAGAGCCACCATCATCGCATGTGATCAGGATTGCGGAAAAGGATTACTGTGAGAAATATTTCACATCCATCCACACAAGAAATAACTTAGGCAGATTTGTGTTACGTTTACCAGTCATGGATAATCCTTCTCATCAATGAGAATGATGCAGTATCGCCACGGTTCGTTGGCTTCAAACAGAGGCAAGACTCATACGCAATCCAATTCTTGCCGAGCTGTATCAGCAATTCATGCAAGAGTACATAGGCCTAAACCACATGGAGTTGTTTAAAGATGACGAAATGTCATAACAAAGTTAGTTTATGCTCCATCATGGAGTCCTCAAAACCGATCTAGGTGGGAATAGAATACGCGTCGTTTTCAATGTCAATACCCTGAAGCTGGTGAAATAATTCTTCGCAGCAAGTACGTAGACGACCTTTTGCAGGCGCCGACGGCATCAATGCAGCGCAGAATAGCAAGAAACAACTTGTAAACATCCTAGCATAAACCAGTGTTTCTTTTAGCAAATAGGCCTCAAATTGTCCAGACATATGATAATGGATAGCCACTCGTTGAATACAGATCCTTTGGGAAAATACTTCAAACTCAACGAGTGTGTATCAGCCTTTGGAGTCATATGAATGGCACAACAAGACTGCTTTACTTATAAGGTGAAGCTGATCACCCCTGCTGCTAAATATACTAAGCGCATCGTGCTTTCAGAGACCGCAAAGCTTTTCGATTCGTTAGGGTGGCTTGGACCTGTAATTATTGAAGCCAAGGTAATCATGTCGTTTTTGCCCAGGGGAGGAAGACAATGCCTGCGTGCATAAAATGGGTCAGGCTGCACAGAGACCTCTACAGGGAGACGGGAGAGCTCCCCCCAGATAATATAGTCGCGGTGATGCTTGAATCGGTTGACAAATGGAACAAGGAGACACATTATGCTCGGGCAGTCCTAAAAGATAAAAGGGACTCAAAGCAGCTGGGGGTGTTGGGGCTGGAGGATCGCTTTTCTTGCACTTCCTCTTCCTCACTCCCCTTCTGCCAGAAGAGGAAGCCCTCAGCTTAAAGGCACCTCACGGCGTAACAAAACGATACCTGGCCCGAAGTAATGTGTCAAACGGTTCCAGGCTGGGTTCTCAGGTTGACAAGGGAGGTGCTTGGTGGGTAGTCCAGTCGCCTTCTTGCGAGCATAGGAGTCCCACAATCAGTGCGTAAATAGAATTCACCTCCCAAACACAAAAGAAAAAGGTAATCATGCAGGATCTCTGAATATCCAGAGTGTCGTGAGACCAACCACTGACTCAAGATATCGAAAGCTGCTGGAAACAGTTCGTGCAGCGGCTGCCACATCTTGCAACGATCCGCATTCCTAGATGGTTTGGCGTAGCTACGGTTGACAAGGTGGAGTTACACGGATTTTCAAACACTTCTAAGTGGGTTCATTTCGCTAAGACTTACGCGGTAAATAAGAACTCCGAAAAGCGTTTTTCCTCGTTGATGTTCGCAAAACCAGAAGTGTCACCAACTAAAACTTTGAGAAGACCAAGGCTGGGGCTATGTGGAGAAAATTTGTTAGTCCCTCTCATCAACGAAATAATGAACTCCTTAGTAATAAGAATCTCTGGCATATAGTGTTGGACAGATTCGCGAGTCGTACTCAGCTGGCTCTCTGATCATCCATCTGAGTAGGTAACGTTTGTAGCTACGAGAGTCAGCGATATAATCACTATGCTACCAGATGCAAGTCAACCAGAAAAAACCCCACTGACTTAGCAACCAGAGGGCTAACCCCCGTAGCATAAACCGCATCTGCACCCTGGTGGAACGGATCTGAATGGCTGCCACAGTAAAGCACGCCTACATTCAAAGCATGTTACGTTTTCCTTCGTCTCACAGAGTCCTGAGAACGGTATCATCGAAAGATTTTTGTCGTACTACAAACTACTTCGAGTCATTGTCTGTTGCATTAGATTTGCCAACATTGCTCAAAAACGAGTCACAAGGGAATACCTCCCCAAATAAACGCAGTTGAGTTGAATCAAAGCAGAATTGCGATTGTCAAGCTGGCGCGAAAAATACACTTCGCTGCTGAATCAATGCGCTACAGACAGCTCGCGGTGTCTCGAACAAGGGTACATTGCGATTCCTTCGATCGTTTCTGGATTCTGATGAGCTAATTCGAGTAGGAGGGCGTCTATCGAATGCAATGCTTATGTTTAGTGAAACACATCCAGTACCCGAAGCAAGCACCCTGACTAGACTGATCATTCCACATGGAAACTATCAAACCCTTCATGGCGGGCCGCAACTAACCTTGAGTTATTTGTTAAGGTCATTTTGGATAATTCATGGGAAATGCAGAGTCCGGTCTGCCCTTCATAATTATATCCGTTGCGCACGATTCACTGCGAAAGCCAGGCCATATCGACATTCACACGCCCTATTGACAAGCTTCAAGATGCAACGAATAAAAATTAATCATTAATGCAAATTAGTACGAAGTTAGGCACCTGCAAGCTGATGCTATCTGGGCTACAAATTCTTTCTAAGTAGCCACGAAAGGCGGGTGGTCAAACAATTACTCTCCTTGTTTTCAGAATACCAGTCGCTTTGCTAAAATATATACAAAGGCGGCGGAATATCGAGACGCGCTCATTTCATAGTCAAAAGGTAGCAGCAATTTCCGTCAGCATTACCACATATTTCCGAATGGTCGTCTTCAAGTTATCCTCAATTGCCCTGAAGAGTTCAGCTATCCCACTAATGGAGCCGGACCCGCATGCCTTGACATTTTAGTCGTACACCCCTTTTAATTTGCTAGTTACCTTTATCCGCATGATTGATTTTATTTGTGCTAAAATAAAGAGTGCACCACAAAAAACAAGGTTTTATTGTGCCAGTTCCTCGATCCTATCAAGTATAACGGAAAGCGCTAAATCCCTTCGTGCTCGTTGCAACGGCCAGAATTCATAGCACTTTAAAAGAAGCAATGATACGATTCGGTAGATTTTCCTTACTACGTTTTAAACTTGGTTCGTTCTCAACTGATCCTCTTCAACGTTTATGACTTCATCAACAGAAGTATCACATATGACAGACAAGAAACAAATACTTGAAGAGGAGACTTCACAAGTTTAAGTTGATTGGGCTATGATTTACCCGAAACTTTTCATAAATAGTTGCTTTGCATGATGCAATTGTTTTTGCTTATTGTAATGTGTTTGTTGTTCTTATTTTGGATGCTGTAATTCATGTTAACGCGTACAATAGCAACAGTAACAGCATAATTTTAATCATATGACTAGACTGAATGCACTCTTATCATTTTCGAAGCGTTAAAAATATAAGATGTATATTTTTTTAAATATGAATCTATTGTAATAATAACCTTCTTTCTTTCTCTCTTTAATTACAGATACGTTGATGTCACTTCGCGTAATATTTTGAATGAGAATAAAGGTAAGAATTGTTGAACCTTAAAAATTAAAATAAAGCCCAACTAAATCAATTTTACATATCAAAACTATTCAGCGTTATTTTGCAAGACCCAAATTTTATCGTCGTAATATACATCGCTGAAATCGATTTTAACGAGAATATAAAATCCAAAAACAACTCTCATCATTTCCATCCCGAAGAATATAAATTTTGTGATAGAAATAATGAAGCACGAAAATGAAACTTCATAAAATATCAAATCCTTCCCAATGAAAAAGGATTCATTCAATGAATTTCTCGTCAAATTGGATAAATTTAAGTCAACAGTATTTACTCGTCGTCAGTACGACTGGGTAGGGAAAAGCCCATAATCGTATTTCCTTATAACCGACTAAAGCAATGATCCAGGATATTATTTTCCATGTTTAAATTTTAAAGCCAAAGCGAAAAAAACTTCTACTAGACTGATACTCCATGTAATATTTCCGTACGTACAAAAATAATTTGTGTCTACCGTATCGAAATACCTTTATCTCTAGTGGGCGTAAAAATAACGCAATTTTTTCGCAAAATTAATCCACGAAATATGTATGTATATATTTACCGTGCATAGCCATAGTCATGGTGAATTTTAAATTTTTTATATGCGTATATCTGGAGATGACATAAATCGATATTGTCTGTGAATGTGCGTGTGTATGTGTACTCATATTGAAATGACACCATAATAGAATGGCAGGATACGACAGCGACCTTTTGGCTTCACCGTAAATATATTCTCTCCATTGATATTGTTTTCGTAGAATCGCGAAAATTTCAAATGTGGGTTGAAAATGGGATCAATCAATTAGGAAAGGTTTGTCGGAGTAAATTATTTTTGGTGGATTTTCCAGGAATGTGTGTTTAGCGTTATAAGGTTATTCTTTTCTTAGAAAAATATAAAAGTTTAATAGAGCCCTTTTCAACGTGGGTCGGGAAAAAGGGGAAAAAGAACTTTTTTTTTGAGTAAACTGATTATCTCTTACGCTCGAGCCAATGGTACACTAGAAGGTAATATGAAAAATATCACCATTCAGCGAATGCACAAACCTCTTGATGCGCCGCGAGTGCTGCAATCTCACAGATTTAAGACCGATAAATTCAATTTACGAATTCCATCATGATATCAACATAAATATTAGCTTCACTTTTTTTAGCCGAGTAAGAAATCTTAAATTGGAAAATAAGTAAATGGAATCTGCAATTTCCGGAAATAAGTTTCATTCCCATTAATCATCATTCAGATGAATTCCCAACATTTTTCATCACCAGATATAAATGGATTTTTGTCTGAAAATATGAAATTCCTCGCGATAAGGAGAATTTTATCAGCATTTTGTGGCTTACCCTAATATTAAGTGGTGCTGAGATGTTTACAGTACAAAACAGAAGATATTTCGAGCAAAAACTTTCAATATGTATTTTTCTTTTATTCAGATCAAAGAAAAACAAAACAATTGAATGAAAAATCGAAATAACAAATGCTTGTAAATTGCCTATGACGTCATTTGTTTCTTTTGTTTATTTTCTAAGAACACTCGTATCGTGAAAAATTGCGATAACATTTTCTTATATGAACAATTGCGGCACACTAGCCGCAAAGCTGAATTGGAAAAAATATCCAATTTTCCGATGAAATTGAACAGTCAAAATGGATGGCGGCGATGAAGTGGATAATAATGAAATTTATCATGAAAATATTGAATGATTGTTTGTGGTGATAGCGTTTGGTATATAAGACCGTGCATATTGACACTGTCACGAGACGAAACAATCAAAAATAATGCCAGATATATTTTGTTTGAAAATAGAAATATGTGCTCTTCAGAAGATAGATGGTCGTAACAGTTATAATTAAAGCTTTTCTATAATTATCTTAAGCTTTTCACTTTAGTTTACCCAAACTCATTTCGTTAATTAAGAAAATCCGTGAATGTTCCATTAAACATTGACCTAGAGACAAGAAACAGATTAGATAGTCACTTTAGTGCTGCTAGGAATTATCTAAATTAGCTGAAAGTATCTTAGATCCCATCTCGTCTAATTATATCTCTAGTCATAATTAAGATAATTGCAGAAGACAAGTTCGCATCGGTGTTGCCCGTGACTGCGATGAATCTACTCTAGATTGAATTCCGTTTCGTAATGGTGATTGTAAATTTGTTTGAAGTGCCAGAACATGATGTTTTCTATCATTATGAACAATTTCAATTTGATTTCCAACTGTGTAAACTACAGTTAATACCTACAGAAGAACTGGAACACGAAACATCAATGATATGACTTGCATGTTTTATTTTCACTCTTACATAATCAGCCAAGCGCTAAAAAACTTTAGTTGTGTCTATTATAATCTCTCAAATAAAGTTACTGAAGTGAAAAGCTTCAATTGTTTTCACTTGAAACAAAAGTGTAGTTTGCCACAGTATTCAAAGCAGTCCCAGATATTTTCAAGTGGCAGAAAGTTATGACTTCCGAGGTGGTATGTCTTCGTTGAAGTCCTGCCTGGGATTCTACCCATGCCCTTGCCCGGCCACCTACATCAAATGACTTCCATATTAGCGAGAAGAAGGATTAGGGAGAACCATTCAGGAATGAAATATGTTTGTATATAAAATTTTTCGTAATTTATTTTACCGGTGCGTGTACCATAAATTAACTATAACATGACGTAACAAAACAGATAGTCAGATAAAAAAATTTAAAAAATGTGCGAAGCACAGTTAAAATGTATAAAAATGGGAAATAAAAAAAA
Source organism: Odontomyia ornata (assembly GCA_963969285.1). Classification (NCBI taxonomy): domain Eukaryota; kingdom Metazoa; phylum Arthropoda; class Insecta; order Diptera; family Stratiomyidae; genus Odontomyia; species Odontomyia ornata. Next base: position 10,968,993 of record OZ017741.1, read on the forward strand.
TCAAATTTAATTCATAGTTAGAATAAATCTAGTTGAAGTAAAAAAGTGGTCTTGTTAAAAGGGTTTCGCAAGATAGGTATGTAGGTAAGTTGATCGGTAGCCTCCGCCGATGCGGGTCGGCGAAGGTTTACTTTGACACACAAAGGCCCATTGAGATACCGCAAGAAAATGGGCCCGACCTTTTAATCACAAAATGCAACCTCAGATCTTAAAAAGCCGAGGAATTTTCCCCAAATTCCCCAGTGATTCTTCTATTTGAAGCCGAGAAACTGCATTCTTCTCCTTGCATGAACTGCTCTTTTCATATCTACAGAAATGGTCATGGTTTACGTGGGTATCTACTAGAAATTGTCCTTATTCCATGGTCGTCATCATTAGACGAGGATTGGTTTGAAGCGCCAATCGACGCTCCTCAGACTGAAGGTATGGATCCCAATTAACCCTCCGTTTTGGGGTAACCGCAACACAACTGGTGTATGCTCGAAATTACTTGCTACGCTATTCAAGCCACAGCCACCACGTTTCAGCCTCGATGTATGCAGTGACAGTAACCTGTCATGGGCTCTCCCTAACCCGTGGTATAGATCAAAGCTCTGCTCTGTTTTTCGTGACACTCTGCCTGAGTGACACTGCCTGTCTCCGAAGAAGATTGCATCGCCTTGGGTGCGTGAGGGCGGTCTTCCCCAAACACTACTAGTTTCTGAGAATTTCTCTCAAAATTTAGCAAATCTTCCTGCGCTTTCGACTTCATTCTTTCAGTTTTCAAGCATCGTTAGAGAGTTGAGGGCCGAGAAAAGTAGTCGCGGACTATGATTCTCGACCCTTCTTTAAAGTATTATCCATGTTGTTCAGCTCTTTACGCTACACGAGACACTGATTGCAAGCTCAGTCACACATCTTCACACCTCCAAGTCCCTCGCTTTACTTCCTTACTAAGCTTGCACCGTTCGTTCAGCTCTACTCCTTCCTTCAGTCACCTTACCCCCAGATCTCCGCTTCCCCTCGTTACTAGGCTTCTCGCTTCAGCCACCATGCACCACAATCCAACTTCCCGCTTCCCTTTCCGACTAAGCTATGCCGTTCGTCCGGCTCCCATCAGTTGCTTCGCCACCAGGTCTCCGCTTCCTCTCGCTACTATGTTCACCACTCCTTTCGCTTGGTTCGACTTCTCTCTTCCGGCCATCTACTCCTTCGGCCTTTCCATACGTCAGTACACTCAGTACTTCGGTATTTCCATCCCTCCGTTACGTCTGTTCAGCTTGTTCTGCTTCTTCAATGATATCTCCTATTGTTCCGGCTTCCGCTTTTCTTCCCTTTCAGATCCGAACCCTTACGACAATGAGAATGCTTCACGTCCATTTTCACTTCACTTCCACCTTTTCCTCCCCCTAATACTGGCTTGGGACAGTTATCACGGAAGCACCGGGGCACATCCGCTTGGTGGGGTTTCCCATATCTATGTGCATGTCGACGTAATTCACGTGGGTACCTATCTCGAGTAGACTTATCCCCACGGTCACCATTAGACGGGGATTGGTTAGAAGTCAACAACAACCTTTGTTCTTAACCACAAACCCCGCGATACTCCCCGAAGGGCCGCAACCAATCAACTGACCATCGGAAAATGGGGGCTCATCAGTTGCCCGTGGTACCTGAATATACCTTCAGGGTTGAGGTTCGCAGCTATGAGTTGATCTTGTTACCAAACAATCACATAGCCACTATGTTTCGGATCAAGTTCTTGTCCTAGTATTTTTATTAAGGGCCTCGGGTACCCCGGGAACGATAGTCCCCGTAGATTTCACTGGAATCGGAGACGGAAACCCAACAATATCAGTCGTACTCCTTTGAATTACTAGATCAGCCTCGCCCTAGGGGGGTCTCATACCTACATGAATTCGATCTGGATTAACGTGGGTTCCTGCCACAAATAGGTCTAAACCCAGGGTGACCATTAGACAATGATTGGTTCGAAACGCCAATCATCGCCCCCAAGTAGGGTTGCAGTTTACATTGGAAGAACTCCCAACTTTCATACTTGTAGATACGAGACCCCACTGTATCTGAAGCTATAAGGTTATCGCCAAACTTTGTCTGCACCACAACCAACACGATTCTCCCCGAAGGGCCGCAACCAATCAGCTGACCATGTGAACTCATCAGCTGGGGAGTCATCAGCTGCCCGTGGTACCCAATACATCCTGGGTTGAGGTTCGCAGCCATGAGTTGATTTTGTTATCAAACAATCACATAGCCAATATGTTCTGGATCAAGTTCCTGTCCTAGTATTTTCTACTAAGGGATTCGGGTACCCCGGGAACGACAGTCCCCGTCGGTTTCACTGAAATCGAAGACGACAACCCAACGATAGCAGTTGCATTACTTTCAACTACCAGATCAATCTCGCCCTGGGGGGCTCTCATATCTACATGAAGTCGATGTAGATCAACGTGGACCCCTGCCACAAATAGGCCTAAACCCACGGTCGCCATTACATAATGATTGGTTTAAGCGCCAATCATCACTCCAGGCACGGTCCCAGTTCAAATTGAGGGAACTCTCAACTTCCATTCTGGTAGATACGAGATCTAGCTGCATCTGATGCTATAAGGTCAACGCCAACTTTTGTTTTGCCCACAACTACCACGATAGTCCCCGAGGGGCTGCAACCAATCAGCTGACCATCCGAAGATAGGAGCTCATCACCTGCCCGTGGTGCCTGAATATACCTCCAGGGTTTGATGTTAGCAGCTATGAGTTGATCTTGTTATCAAACAATCACATAGCCACTATGTTTCGGATCAAGTTCTTGTCCTAGAATTTTCTACTAAGGGACTCGGGTACCTCGGGAACGCCAGTTCCCATAGGTTTCACTAGAATCGGAAACGAAAACCCAACGATAGCAGATGCGCTCCTTTGAATTACCAGATAAGTCTTGCCCCGGTGGGCTCTCATATCTAAAGGGTGGTCCAACCATAATGCGCTATGTTAGTTGTGTCATACCTTAACGTCAAGTTTTTCGCCCACCTTAATTTGACATTTATTTGTTTCAGTGTTTGACGAATTCAACCACGGAGAGGCACACGATTGAACAGCGCGTTCAGGTTATCGAAGCCTTTTACGAAAATGGAATTAATCAAAATGCGTTTCGTGTTCTCCGTGATTTTTTTTTTGGTCAGCGTAATTGACCAAATGTGTCCACAATCGGGAGAATTGTGCGCAAATTTCAGCAAACCGGGTCTGTAGGAAATGTGAAATCACCTGTGTATGCTCGCCCAGTTCGTTCTGCGAAAACCATTGCTGTTGTTCGCGATAATGTGGCAGAAGAGCCGTCAACCTCGACTCGTCGTCGTGCCCAAATAATTAAACATCTCACGAACATCACTGATGCCAGTTTTGAATAAAGATTTAAATTTACACGCTTACAAGGTTCAACTGACTCAAGAACTGGAGCCTAGTGACCATTTCAAGCGTCGAAAATACACTAAATGGTTGGTTGAAGAGACAGAAGGGAATGGCGATTTACCAAAGAAAATCATCTTCAGCTACAAGGCACACTTTCACCTCAGTGGATTCGTTAACATGCAAAATTGCCACATTCGGGCAAATGAAAATTCACAAGTGATTGTTGAAAAGCCGATGCATCCAGAAAGAGTGACTGTTTAGTGCGGTTTATGGGCTGGCGGCGTCATCGGGCCGTACTTCTTCGAAAATGAGGACGGCCAAGCAGTTACCGTGAAAGGTGTTCGTTATTGCGGACTTCTTATAGCCAGAAATTGAGGCTGTGGACCTGGACGATATGTGGTTCCAACAGGATGGTTCCACTTGCCACACATCCAACGAAACAATGGCTCTTTTGCGCGAGAAATTCAATGGCCGTGTTATCTCACTTTGTGGTGATGTTAATTGGCCGCCACGATCATGTGATTTGACACCGTTGGACTTCTTTCTTTGGGGGTATTTAAAAGGAAAGAATGGCTTAAGGATGAGATAACTCAGCATATTAACGACATTGAACCTCAATTATGTCTCAGAGTCATTAAAAATATGGACCATCGGATAGAAGTATACCACCGTAGCCGTGGCAAGCATTTGGGCGATATTTTGTTTCACACATGATTGTCATAGATCTTTCTCTCATAATAAAACATATGAACATAATTCTCTGAAAACTTTTTGTTTTATTTACAATTAACACCGTGTGTTTTGGTTGGACCATCCTTTATTTTTAACCGCTTTATTGCATTCTTCGTCGTACCTACTTTTCTTTGGTCGATGCCGTAAGATTGGTGTTCCTAGTTTACAACTCTTGGAGATGCGGCATCTGAACATGAGGCTTATTAGATAGTGGTCCGAATCGCTGACAGCACCGTGAAACAAGCGCGTGTCGAGAATGCTGGTGGCCACTCAATTTCGTGTAAAAACATGGTCGATCTAGTTGAATTTCGGCCGTCTGAAGATGTTCACCTTCGAACGAAACGAAACGAAAGAAGCGTGGGCCGACTGTAAATTAAGATTTAAATGTCTGTAATGCAAAAAAAATTCAAAGAAAGATAGTAACACCATCCGCTGTCTATCTGTTTCTTTCGTTTTTTTCCACTTTTTGTAACTTCTGCACTTGTTTACTTAAACTGTCAAACTTCCCACTTTTATTTTCCGGCACTGTACCTTCGTTCCTCTTCACTTTAGATTGAACGCCTAGACATTCACTGTTTTTTTTCCTCAATCCTTTTTAATTATTTTTTTTATTCATAAGTTTCATTTATTTCATGAATATCGAAGCTGAAATCTTCTGACAACACACTTCGAATTAGGATTGTGCCTTCAAGTTAAAATTATATTCGTTCACTTAAACTTTCGCCCACTAAAACTTGATCTACTAACACCCAAATTACAAATCTTTTTCATAAACTTCTTCACACCGCCAAAGAACTTCTTCCTCTTTTCAAAATGAACGCCTGAAGCACTCCCTCTTATTTTAAAGTGAAATACTGACTGACTTTCCAATTTCGCTCCTCAATCCCGCAATCTTTTCATTCTCAATTACCGCTGCCGCATCTAGGTAACGTAATCGAAGTTCACTGTTCCACAAAAAGTGTTTTCCTGTGCCGGGGGAACTTGAATACAGGGTCCCAGCAGACCCCCGGTCGAAAATCCACGACACTACCAATGGAGCCACCTTCTGTTGATTTCCCATTCATCGAACTAGCAACTTCAACTATGCATCTTTCTTGATGTGCATGGAAATGAAATTTGTTAGTAGGGAAACGAGAATGAATCTTTGTTAGTATAAAAAATAAAATTGTTAGTGGGAGCTAATGAATAAAACTAGTTAGTATGAAGGAAGGAATTAGGTTTTCTTAGGGAAAATGTATCGAATGAAATTTTGTTTATAGGAAGTAATTAGTGGAGTGTTGTTAGTGGGAAAATGAAGATTATTATTGTATTACTATTTTTTTTTTGGAATTGAAAATGGTGGAAACGGGTAGGGGTTGAGACGATGAGGAAATAAAAAATATAAGGTCATGTTTAAATATTAATTTAAATAAATAAATATACCAAGGAAAAGGGTATATGTGCCCAAAAGAAGGTGGCGATTTTACGGCGGCAATTTGAAGTTGCGAATGGGAGAGAGCCGGTACGCCGGAATTCGCAACACATTCTCTTTTCATTTTTCAATTTTTTACATTTAATAATCCTAGCACTTGATAACTTAAATCTTTTGGTTTTATATCGAACACATGATTCTACTTTCACCACAAGCAACACAAATATAAGTATATTTAAACCGTCGTTGTTTCTTATTTTTTCCTCACTTCACTAGTTTCAATTCTAACAAAACAAAAAACATCCGATGTTGGTTCGTTTTTTTTCCTTTCTCTTAACACAAATTTTATTACAACTTTTCGCTTTGTCGTTTCGTCTAAAAGTCCTAACGCAATAAGCAATTTACGGTTTGGCTAACACCTGATTTTTATTCACCGAATCACAAGCAAATTTTAGTTCTTTTTTTTTCTTTTATCATTCCCGAACTTCCGTCACCAACTTTCGATAAATCTCGGCGACTACCAATACATTCGTCTCCGAATCCAAATCAAAACTGACTAACAATCTTGAAACTCTTTTCCTCAATTATCGCTGCCGTACCGAAGTAACGTGATTGAAATTTAATACACATCAATCGTGTTCCTCCACGCATCTTTTCACTTTCGACAAATGCAACGATTTCCGTTAGCATATATGGCAATCTTCATACAACCATGATAACGTTTATTTATATGCAAATCGTCATACACACGGAAACAATTGCTTTTGATGAAACTAAACAGAGTTTTCCTGCGCCCGGGGGAACTTGAACCCAGAGTCCCACTGAACCCCCAGATTGAGACACCACCGCACTAGCATCTAAAGCATTTTCCGATAAACTCTCATCCATTCAGCAGGCAAGTTCAATTCTGCAAGATATTTGGATGCTTGCTTGAATAATTTTTTTTAAATGGGTAATAGCATAAACATTTGTGAGTAGGAAAGGAAGAATGAATTTTTGTTAAAATGGTTACGAATAAAATATTGTTAGTGGAAAATAAAGAAGGAATTTTGTAAGTGGGGAAAATTCGTGAATGAGAGAATTCCGGTGCCCCCGGAATTCGCCACAGTGCGTTTCAGGGCCCTGTAGAATTCATCCTTGATTGCCTCCTTTTTGTCATAGTTTCTTCGCCGCCAGACTCGTCCATCGTAAGCGTCGTCTTCCTATTTAGCTTTTCCCTCTTTTCACACTGGATAACTTCGTTGCGTCTGTTCATATTTCGGTTCTACAAAATTTTCGGATAAATTGGAATTAATTGGATAAGAAATTAGATTTATCGAAATTAACATTTGTTCTAAATACTCCACTGACGTGCTCAATGTTACAGGATTTAAACCCGAAACGTTGATTATCTTCATGTTTGATAAAATATCGTGTAGCAGGGTTACCAATGAATAAAAAATCCCTCGGCGTTTGAATAAATTAAAATTTAGCGTACTCATCCCTTACATATACTGAAATTTAGGAGTCAGATAGCAATATTTGCAATGCACATCTAATAAAGGTAGAACTTACCCCACTGTTCTCGAACACTCGATGATAACGCTGGGTAGGTTGACAATTCGATTTTCCTCTTCTTCTGGATTTTTAGGATGGTGAATAGGAAATCTAAATTAAGTACATAATCAGAAAAATCATATAAGCCTACTTTAAGCCCTCTAAGAAAAGATACTTTAAACTTTTTGATTTTAAGAATATCTTCCCGTCTTAACTATTCACTTTGCAAAGCTAAGAGGCTAAATTTCATCGCAATTTTCTCACATTATTCCAAAAATAATCAGAAATCGCTCCGTCTTGAGAATATCCATGCTGAGCATGAATACGAGTTAGGAACTTAACTTAGGCCTTTTCTATTATTCCCACTTTCAAACGCTCTCCAAATCATCAAATTCTTTATGGAATTAGAATTCATTGAAAAGATTTTTCTTCTATATTTCTTAAGTTCTTCCTCGGCATGAAGCTTTTGTCTGGCTGCAAATTTCTACGTCCATGATTGTTAGATGATTTATTATTGAAAATGATTTTTTTATCGTAAGCAGTCCGTAGCATGAGATACATTGATCTACCATTCTGACGTGATGATTCCTCTTAGGTTTGCATCATTCAAAGATGATGCTATCTTCACAGTTGAATTTCTCAAATCTTCCTAAGACGGTACAAACTTATTTGGTACTTCTCGCATCTTAAGTGGAAAAGCCACGTCCAGCACTGTATTGTTCGATTGTCTTTTTCTGCGCCGTAAGTCAATCCATCGCATCTATTGTCCAAGTGATGCTTCTTAAGATTCACAATGATGAGGTAAATATGTAAAAATAGATGTGGTTATCAAATATACTCAAAATGCTTTTATATTTTGCAGTAAGCTTGAGATAAGTGTGAATAGATATTCTCCATTTTCTAAGATTTTACTTAAAAGAATTATAAAAAGTAGAAATGAACGCAAAAAGATTAAAACATAGAAACTATTGTTCAAATTCATTCAATTAAAATCAAATTAGCATTAATAACCTTGCCGAAAGGTGGTTTTCATTTTTTGATTTTCTTATTTGTAAATTGATCAAAGATAAAGCTTTCATGTTTATATCTTTTAGTAATTAAAAATTTATCGATATACTAAAGTTTCTTTTAATTGTTTATTTTGGGTTTCACTCCTCCGTAAACTGCTAAGAGTAGAAAAGATCAGCAAAATACATATCATGAAAAGAAATTGGTAGTATTCAATTAATAATTTTCATAACTCACCCATCTTTATGGCTTGATAGATACAAGTATGAATATGTAGCTACTCGTAATGTAGCGGCTTAATAAGTGAAGTAGTCATTTTCTGTTGAACGAATTACGTTCTGTTAATTTTAATTGCCTAAAATTTCTCCCAACTTCACAAACTGATGAATAAATTTGGTACGAGAATTCACCATGACTGGAAATTGTGTCTGCAGATGTATTTAATTCATGGAATTTTTATTCAATTTATAAAATTTTTACTGAAATGAATTGCTCATACCCACGGCCGAAAGTTAAGTTAATTTGCAATTTTAATCGGTATTGATACTTCTTTAGTATTAAATTGAATACTTTACTAGTGAAACCAATTTTAGCTGTATGGGTTCATGCAAAATGATGCGTCTCACGAGAAGAAAGTAAAAGATTTAATTGTTTTTAAAGTGACTGAATTGAAGTAAACTTAGCTTTGATTAAATAATGTCTTGATTCAATCAGAATAAACGCTAGTTTAAATTTACAACGAACGATTTATTGAGAGCTAGAAACCCATTCTTTTTTTGTGGCTGGGATGAATGCCAGTGAGGCTCCCATGCTCGCAAGCGGCTGGACTACCTGCTGAACATCTCCCCTGTCAACCTGAGAACCTGGCTTTTAACTGTTTGACACATTACTTTGAGCCAGGTCTCGTTTTGCTCCATAGTGAGGCGCCTCAGGCTAGGGATCCCTCCTCCAGCGGGAGGTGAGAGAGGAAGAGATGAGGGATCCCCCGTTCCGGCTGCTGTGAGTCCCTTTTATCTTATAGTTCTGCCCGAACATAATATGTTACATGCTTCCATGTGTCAACCGATCCAAGCATCAGTGCCACTACATTATCTGGAGCGAGTGTTCCCATCTCCCTGTAGGGGTCCCGTCGCAGCTTGTCCCATTTTTTGTAAGCAAAAAATGTGTGGCAGGTATTGTCTTCCTCCTCTGGGCAAAACCGATAATTTAGTGATCATGACTTACCAATCTTGTGCAGATAAGACTGATAACATCCACGCCCGCTCAAAGGCTAAGTCAGACAGAAGTCAGTCTCACCATGCCTTCGATTCAGCCACGATCTCACATCCTGGATGAGGCGTGCATCCCATCTTCCCTTCGTGTCATTCACCTAAAACTGCTGCCAATCAATGAGTGAGCGCTATCTATTCTTGCAGGCAGCCGTCTCCCTCGCGTCTTCGCTTCAACTCAAATAAATAGCGCGGCGCGTTTTACCCTCCAGGCTAAGCATCCTTCGGCGTGGAACTTCGGACCCGGTTTGCCCGTCGGAAACGGTCGTAGGAGGTGTCACTCGCTTGTCCCTTGGTCCCAAGTAGCCGCCAAGCGAGAAACGCGGTCGCCAAAACACCCCTCACAAAGCATGAAATCAATTTCTTTTATCATAACCTAGTGGAGCTTCCCCCGATAGGAATTACGCAGAAAGAACAATTCTTAAAGCATGGGGCGACCACTTCGCACTCTACCCAATATGTGTTCACCCGACGTAAGATGAATTCAAAACCTGTTACGAGATAAAACGATCTCGAGAAGATGACCGAGATCGACCGGCCGACTCCGGCCGGGAGCGTTTTGTATCCCGGGTTGCTTCGTCGGAGGCGGACGTGGGCGCCACTCGTCTACCCGTAAATTTTTCCCCCAAGCCTCGAGACGAGCTTGGCTCTTCACTTTTAGGGGAAAGGATCACTGCTTTTATCTGTGTACCAGTCTAGAAGAGGAAGACAACCCACTTAACTAACTCCCGCGACGATCCCGCAATCTAACTACCCTAAATCCTAGTTTACGAGAAATTTCCTTTCATCGGGAGCTGGGATTCGAAACCAAACAACGAACAAATTTACTCCAGCACTTGCGGAATATTGGCGCGAAAAATGGGCGCATTGAAATTTTCGTCTTTACCCCGAACTAAGTATCACACTTCACTTCTAGCGGTTTTTTCCCTTTTTTTTATTGGAAGAAAAGAAATGAAAGTACATCCGATTCACTGAAAGTCCAATAATAATTATCATTCACAGGTTATGCTACTCATTCTAAACAATCTCAAAGAGATGCTCAATGTAAGTTACCATACTCATTTCAACCAATCTTAATGCAAATTTTTCCTTAACTCTAACACTATATTTACCTTAATTCAATTAACTCGTAGACGGGAGCCCCGGTAAATTTTCCGCTTTGCTCGCGTCCCGGTGCACGACTCCCGCTAGCCGCGTGTATTCCGATGAAATTCACCACCAATTCCTCGAGGCGTGTCCTTGGCGGCCCGATGTTTTTTTGTCGTTTCCTTTCTGGGAGAAGTCCTGAAGTTATCGTTTCGGTGACAGCCACGTTCTTCCCTTGCACTCGGGTTATAAAAAATAATACAGCCACCAACTCGAGAATTGCTATAGGTGATTTCGGTGATCGGTTCCAAAACAAGAAAGAGCTCCTCGCTCAGTACTCGATCCGTCCTAGCCTTGGATGGGATTTTTCGCCCCGTTGAAAAAAACCATTCGATGAAGTTGGCCTCGACTTCTTGGACTTGTGCATTCTAGTACCACCATTGACCCTTCGGATCTTCAGATATCCGTAGCTCCAACCATCTTTGTTGCAAGCTTTTCCCTGTGTTTTTTTATTTAGTTGTTCTTATTTTTTGATGTTGGTGGCCGTGCCTGATTGAGACGTCAAGTGTCTTCCGTTTGTTTATGTTTATTTTCACCAGCAGTTGATGACATCGAATGTGGGAAGATGTAAGCTTGCTACGTAATCGTCCATCCATTGAATAATTTTATCCATTGAATGATTCTATCAATGCCAGAGCCAGTGTAGTAGATGTTACCGGAACAACGAATGCTGGGATACTTGAGCACAATAAATTCACCAATCGTCCTTCAGCCAACAAGATGATTCGTTTATCATACGGCCAACCAATTTGGTCTACTTGCGATCAAACTGGAGGCTGTAAACTATTCAAATTAATTTCGGTATTCGAATGCCCCATGTTGCCGACTATACACCCATTCTTGGTTTGTCCATATAATCACGAATTACAACATTTTTATTACTGGTGGCGGTTACAACAATGTCTACATTTCGAATAACTACATTAAGTTTGCCCGCACGAAAACCGTCCATGCTGGCCTTAAGAGCGTAGGTAGGGTCAATTTCAGAAATATATACTTTGCATCCCAATCCTTCCAATACTTGTGCGTATCCTTTTCCAAATTCACCATATCCGCAAATTACTACTTGCTTCCTGATAATCATAACGTCTGTTGAACGCTTTCACCTATCAATAATAGACTCTTTGCAGCTATACAAACTATCGAATTTTGTTTTAGTGACTGTTAACTTCTCAGATTCTGATAGCTGGTACAGTCTATGTACCCCAGTGACGCTTTCTTCTACCATGTGTTTAACCATTTTAAACATGGCTGGATATTTCTTCAACATAAACTGCGTTGCATCGCCTCCATCATCCAAAATCATATTTGGTTGCCAATTTTCAGCATTTACACATTTATCGTTGCACCACCCAAAATCACCTTCGGTCTCACCACGCCATGCGAATATCGGATAATTTGCTTGAGCCAATACCGCAGCCACTTCAATCTGTGTCGAGTATATATTACAGGCCGCCTATCGAATCGTTGCACAAAATTCAACCAAAGCCTCGATTAAAACTGCCTATGTGCATGGATATGTGTACCGCCAACAATTCGTGCTTTTTTAAAAGGTTTGTCTTCGGAGGCGTGCTTTCTCAGAACCATTATTCTGGGCATTTCTTGATCAACTATCGTCCTAACTTACATACTATATTTACTCTTAGTATTCATAATGATTACAACATATTTCTATTTACAAAGTTTCCAATAGTAACTTGGCTCGGGTGATTCTATCATTTTTTTCCGTACCACTTATAAACTTACTGCAGAGGCAAGTGCTAAGGTTTGGTAGGAATTTGTCCTTGACATACCCCCTGAAAGTTTACTCACGACACTGTAACCCACTCAAGCCAAGTGTACAATCCACACAAGAATAATTTCGCTCAAATGCACAAGACTGTGTTTAAAAAAGAAAGCAAATCGCAAAATATAATTCACCGTTCATTTACGAGTATAGTACAAATGAACAATGCATCCACTATACCTGCCCTTACTTCTAATCTCCTGATTGGGGGCCCCTTGAATTAAGTCGCGTCGCAAAGTTATCTGCTCGAGCGCACCACTCGTCAAACTTGCAGATCCAATACTCTACGTCGCCGATGAAATTCCACCCAATTGCTTTGCTTCGTCGCATTGTCGATCCTCAGCTGTCGATCTTCGTTCACCAAAAGAGACCCGTCCTTTCTCCGCAGGTTCCTCGTCAGCTCGGTTGAAACCGGTGAACCGTTAACTTTTCTCTTCGAGACAATTGAAATTTCGATTGCGGTGCTGGCTGACATCAGCGACCCCCAACTGGCATTCATCGTGTACGCTCCTACGTCCCACATTCGCTTTATCGAGTTTCGCTGTCGTGGGTTGTCCGATGGATTGTCATTCGTAAATGTCAATGAGCGCAGAGTCCACATGTCTAGAATTTGGCTACTGCTTTCAACATATTCTCCCGAGACCCAAACTGCAGCTCGATGTGCCTTCGATGATTTAATAGCTGGGAATGCTTCGATCAGTTTTTCTACTATCGAATTGCGGAGGGATAGGAACTTATGTATGGCCGCACAAATAAATGTCAAAACATCTATAGCAGCACTACGATCAGTTTTTCTACAATCAAATTGCGGATTGACGAGAACTTATGTATGGGCTAACGAATCAATGTGAAAATATCTGTAGCAGCAAGTTCATTGTTGTCTGACAAGAATTCGACAAGGACTGGAATGACAGTTGCAGCAACGTCAGGGAATTTGATTGAACAGCTATCCAAGGTACTTACAAGGCAATTGTCGTCGACCAATTGCCAATGCATGGGCCTTACATTGGACCTTATGTCAGGAGCCGCTAGGACACGCAAAATGTCCATAACCAGATCTGGCATTACTCTTTCCATATTCTCATTTTCTTTCGTTGCAATCGGGCGATGTAATACGATACTTGACGTGATTATCGCTTTCATTCACGATCAGCTCAATATAACATCCAGCCGCTGCTTTTATCGCTGATTCAGGCAGCATCTTAACGACTGCATGGGAGAGTGCAAAGGGTCTCCGTAACACGTTCTCTAGCAAGGAGGGCAACAGGTATCACGCATGCAAAAACGCTCAGCGCTGAATCAGAGACTCAGTGCTCCTCTTCTCTGCACCTGTGTCAAGCGCTCTCGGAGTAACTCCTTACTGAGAACGCTGCCCCTTATTTCTGCTCGGGACAGTAGCAACGACCCTATAGGGGAGGGAGGCGTCTTTTTGATGGGTTGGGTCCCCTTATTTCGGCTATATGTCGACTCAGAGCCAATACGCCCGTAGCAGCCTTATCAGCCGTTGCCTTGATTTACTCAGTGAAACTCATATTCGAGTCGATCAGTAGCCACGGTACTTCACCACTGGCGTCAATCCGATTAATATGTCTCCAATACTGATCATTCTTATCCTACGGGTTCTCTCCTTTGTCAAGATGACTACTTTGGTTTTCTCCCGTGCTAGATTGAACCTGCAAGCAGTCATCAAGTCTCTCACTCGGCTCATTAACATACCTAGCCTAATTTGCGCTTGTTCAACGGTGCGTCCTGCGAATAGAGCCGCAACGTCATCCCCTTATCCGATTAAGCGCGACTCATTTGGCATCTATAGTCTCAGTAACCCGCCGTCACGTTCCACGGGTCTGGACCAAGGATAGATCACTGGGCAACACCCGACGGAATTTTCATCCTTCGTTGGCCCTGTGTCGTTTCCTAAAGTAGGCTACGGCCCTTCAGGTAGCCCCTCAAATGCCAGATGTATTTTCTGGAACTGAAAAAGGAGTTTTCCAGCATGTCTAGAACATCCACCCATCTAGCCGAGTTGAAGGCGTTCCTGACATCGATCGTCACCAAGATAACGATCCATCGCTTAGTGCAGCTAAATGCCTCTGCCTTTTAAAGCGCGCTCACCACACCATCCAGGCTTAAAGTCTTCCTTTTTTCAATGATAGGACTGCCTCTTCCAGTGGCTGTGGGGAGAGTGAGCACTCAATTGCTATTTTACCGTGGACAGTGTCAACACGAACGGGATGGGCGGAAAAAGAGCCTGCACTACCTCGTTCATTTTTTCCGCTTCTTGTATGCAAGGCACCAAACTTCCGAATATTCAATCCCCCCACAAATTCTCGTTGACATAGTCCACTGGATATTGCGAGCAGCAAGCCTTGCTAGTGTGAATGACTTTGTGAAGGAATCCCCTGGTCGACTGTTATGCTGTTATACCATTGCATGTATCCGAACGGTTCCTTTCCTCTTGAGCCTCACGCCGAAACTTGTGACACTCCCTTCGCTTTTCAGCAATTTCAGTCGACCACCAGTACACTAAGGACTTGCCGTACCGAGGTTTCCGATGGGGCATAGAAGTGTTGCAAGCAGTCGTGATAATGGTCACAGTTGAGTTCACCGCCGTGAGCTGACAGCTCTTCTGTCCCATGCAAATCACCCTGCAGCGGAGAACCTGCCGTGAGCATCTCGGCAAACCTCTCGACGTCCATCCTTCCCCTCAATTGTAGAAGATCGAGAGCACGGACGTCGGGAGGCAACATAACGGATCTCAAGCAGAATGCACTGATGATCACTGGCTAAGTAGTCCTCTAATACTCTCCAATTATATATCCTCCGTACTAAGAACTCCGAATTGAATATCACGTCCGGTATAATTCCTTCACAGATACTACGAGGGAAAGTCGGTGTATTTCCAGTGTTTAGTACGACCAGCGCTGTCCTGGACGCCATTCCTAGGACTCGTTTTTCCCGCGGATCTGTCAAGGGTATGCTCCATTTGATTGCTTCAGCATATAAGTCTCCCCCAACAAGCACGCTGCCCGCAGCGTTCGAGGTAGTGCCCTCCAAAGCATTAAGTTTGGTTTAGAAAGATGATATCAGTTCGTTCGGCGTTAGGTGTGTGTACTAAAGAAGGTGGTCTCTGCGCACTAAACTCACACAAAACCATCCCCCTTCCGCAGTTCTCCGCCTGGAAATCACTATTTCGAACTCAGATGGCGGCAGTACCCGTTTGATCAGGATACCATGATGCAAAACTTTTATCAGTTTGCTGCTCACTCATCAACAAAAATTCGGCTTTCATATCCCTCTCAAACTTCTCAAGCTGATTTTGATCGCTTGAACTGCTGTGTAGGTTTATATGCAGGATACGGGTCATCGAAGCTCTGATTTTGCCTTGGCTGAGGCTTCCTGGAAAATCCGACATTTTCTTGATTCCAAGACGTGCCCAAGATCCGGTCTTGGATCAGCATCCTTGCAAAAGGTACAGTGTGCCTCCTTCGTACACTCTTTTCTTTTATGTCCCATCTCACCGCATTTGTAACCTTAGGAACTCTTATCGGTTCCTTAGCACGCTTGTGCGATGTGACCATTGTCAAGGCATTTGAAATATTGAAGAGGCGCTGCTCATTGACAGCCCACCCAATTTTTACCTTTCGCTTAGTCGAAAATTGTTTGGCATCCTTTTCGGTCAAGTCAGTGATGACCATGCATTACCCCCTATGGTTTTCAGGTGACAGCCTCGCTTTGATCCTGCCCACGCTAGGAAGCTCCATTTTGATGGCCTCTCCTACCTCCGCCATGTGCGTGACGCAGTCAATGTCTCTTATTTCGATCATTAACATCCGCTCGAGTTTGCTATAGCTGCGCTTTTGTCGAGGACTTTCTTTACTGCGTCGCAGAATGCTTCTGTATTGTCGGATTCTGCTCTGAATTTGACTAGTATGTGGCCCAACCTAGATGGACTTACTACCTTATAGCAGTGTTGATGTCTTCAGGCCATACAGTTCCCTGATACCCCACAAGAATTCTGCGTAGGATCGGCCATCTTGCAGTTTTACGAGCAGTATCTGCTGCCGGAATCTTTGTCGTAGCTTTTTTCTCTCCTGTTTCACGCAAGGTTTTTTTTCTTGCTGTTGTCCGTGCGAATTTCATATTCTAACACTTTTTTAAGGAGTTTCCTTGCGGCTTTTTTGCTGCTTTTGTCAGCATTGTCCGGAACCCCTGATCTATCGTCCCACGCCCGCAGATGGCTCTTCCTTCCTTCTTTTATCGCAATCTCCTTTGATTGGGCTAAGGGCCATTCTTTTATTGATGTTTGGTGGTTTAGCTACTTGCGTGTGCCCTTTAAGCTTAGCCCTCAATGCTTCCGAAGCTTCCTGCTCTTCATCAGCCTCCTGGTCCTCTTCAGCCTTTAACCAGTTCCCCCGGTAATGCCCTATGCAGTCTAGGAGCTCGTCTAGATCGAGGTACCCATTTTTTACACCTTTGCGGGTTGCATGCAATTTTTATTCTTTTTTGAACGTGTCCCGCTTTTCGGATTAACTGTTTTTGATCATGTCGCTGGACAGCAATTGCACTTTACGACTTCCTTTCTTGGGGGACGTTATCGGCTTCCGTTTCCGAGTACAGTACTTCAGCCACATTTTTGACGGTGGCGGCGAATTCACCCAACGGTGCTTTATTTATCTGGTCACTCCTTCCTTTTCCTGCCGTCATCACTTTGTGGACTTCAGGATGGTTCGTCGGGACTTTAGACCCTTGCTTCGGCCGCTTCGGTTGCAATCGCAGCAGTAACCACCGACTTCTCGATGTTGTTTGTATTTTACCCCACCGCGCAAACATCTGACGCGCTCTGCAGAATTTCCGGCTACTCCTTTTTAGGACGCTCTGGCGTTCAACAGTCTTTACTGTCATTATGTTCGTCGTCGTTAGTACCGCTCTCTATGCGCTGTTAACATTGTAGCTTCAGCCGCTAGTTTCGTCGTTGTTGCTATTATTTTTGCAGATTTTTTTTGGAATTTTTTAATTTATTTTTAGGTGAAATTGCTCCATTTTGATCGGGTCCCCCCTCAGAGCTGCTGTCTCCGTTCGTGTGTGTATACGCTTGTTTTTGTCCCATGATTATCTTTGCAGAGCAGGGAGGTCATGCAAGGTTCGTAGAAGCCCTTATAGGGACAACTGCTCAGAGCCAAACTGATGCTAATCGGGAGTCCGTCTCAAACGATCTTACACCACCAACTTCGAACGTACTACAAGGTCTGCCAAGGTTTTATCGAGACGGAGACGGCATGTTAATTGAATTAGAGCCGTTCACATACAATATTACTTCGGCGCTACTGTGCAAAGCAACTAGATCCAAAACACAATATCCGCCATCCCGAAGCATCAATGCCAGTTCGTTGGCCAAAGCGTACTCCAGATTCATTCAGGGTCGTTACCTGTCATCCCAGGAGGAACCTCACGTCGGCCTCGATATTCTCAGGTCCGTGGGGGCGGCCCTCCCCAAAGACTGCTAGCCTTCAAGAGTACTACTATCGACCAGCATTCCCCCTGCGTGTATCCCTCTGGATTCGAGTACGAAGGGTGAAGGGGTGACTTAGACCCTAAAACCTTAAAATCTTCATTTTGAGGTATAAAGTCGTTATTGGAATCGATTCAGACTAATATATTAGCGCTCACTGCGATCGGATAGTCGATCTGATCAAATGCTGGCCATTTCGAGACCAATTTAACGTTCTTTGTTTTTTAATATTGTTAGACACGTGTCCAAGCCAATTTAGGTGACTTTTCTGACGTAGATCTTCGTGTCTTATCTGAGCGCGAATTTTTACCTATTTTACATCGTGGTCAGATTCTCTCACTATATTCTAAGGAGCAGCCATTTCAGGGCTAACTGGGCTCAGTCTCGAAGCACTGAACTGGCTTGATCATTCCAGCTAAGATTTTTTGACAAATGTTCGGCATTAAAAGGCAGCTTCCTTGAATGTGATAATCCATTTCTGATCACGATTGAGCTGCTCATTGCTTTCAGCGCTAGGTGTGTAATGGACAAAGATGCAGTAACGGCATAATCACATGGAATACGCATGCTGAAATATTTTCTGAAAGACAGACTTGTTGGCCGTAGTAAGTAAGTGTATGACACAATGCGGAAGTGCCACGTTTCTATTCTTACGTCACCAAACCGGGCACAAAAGATGCCCTATCAAACAAATGAGACCTAACTCTCAGTGTTCCTTCGAGATGATGATCGAACCCCACCTACAATTCCAGAAGCGGACAGAATAAACCTCTTGTCAAAACTCTCAAAAGAACCTGACAGAACACCAGAGAAATATACAAACAACATCGTGCGAGCCTATTGTCTTCGACGGAGCTGCCCTCGTGCATGCTATGAAACCCACATCAGCTAAAAAAAATGTTCAAGATCACGTTACACATTCAGATTGTTTACTACGTGTTGGGTATGGCCACGAAGGGTGGTTCCCAATGTACTAACCTCGATTGGAACATGAAATGAAATGAAAGTCTGAAAGGGATCACGAGAAACAGACGGGGCTCTGATATACGCTGACATCATCTTCCCTCCATATTTTTTTCAGGTAATCGACCAAAAGTTTGCACCTATTATCTGAAGAATAAGGAAAACAAGCAAGAACTTTTCGCACTTCTTGCGCAGGAGTTCTTGCAAGAATTGCAAGAGTACAAAGTGGTGATAAACGTCCAAGAAAATATTCAGTGCACTACTCACACTGAGACTTCACTCTGTGGTACGAATATTAAAGGACTAGAGGAAACTGATGTGAAACACACGTGGTTGTCATTTTCGTCTCCTTTACCGCCCTCAGGGATCCTGGGCTTGAGGAACTTTGGCTGCTCTATGGAACAAGTAAGACTCTCCGATACATTGCGGCTAATGCCATTGTAGTCGCATTGGTTGGAGACTTCCATGTGCTGATAGGCAATAACCCGATACCATTTCTTGTCACAAAAGGGAAACATAGTGGTATTGCTGCATAGCAAGATGAAGACACAAATGCCTTTACTTGCCTTAGACACCCTTCGGATGATGAGCTAGACGTCAAAACGATATCTGATCTTAAAAGGAACTTATCAAGACTATATGGTGTTAAAAAAGAGAGGAACAGGGGTATCAATAGAACCAGAAAATACCGTTCCTCTACTCAAAATCGAGCAGTCTTTGAAATTCCACCCTGCTTATCAGCCTTCCTAGAATACGCCAGGAAACCTGCCTTAGTCGAGGCGCAAGTTTGAAGTAGAGCCGTAGACATAAGCAGACCTTCTTCGCCGGAATCAAGGGTGTAGAAAATGGACCAGGAGGTATTAAGTAACGTCTGAAGCTCTGAGTCGTTGATATAGAGTAAGTGTCGCATGCAATGCAGCCGATCGATTTGCAACTAAATTTGCTCCACAAATTATTCCTGTAGTCATTCGTCGTCGTATTGGGCAAGTGTTGTGTAAGCTTGAGGATAAGTCCGATAAGCTGCTCAGGACCTTTCGCACTAAGGACATTCGATCTGACTCCTAATTGTCCCTGCCAACGTTCAATCTTTGGCCGGCTGAATGAGACACTCAAGGTCTGGGTCGTCCCCACGATTGTTCGAATTCCGGCCGTGCCAGCATTCTCCCATTCACAAGTTCAAACTTCATTGGTATCATTTTCCACATTCTTTTGGGAACACAATGATTTTTTTTTTTTTTAATAAAAACGTTTAATCATTTTCCTAATCTTTTTTTCCCTGACATCATTAATATTATATTTCCTGCCTTAGTTTTAAGTACAAGTTCCTTTTTTTGTTCTATCATATTTATTTCCTTTCATCTTAACTTCCTTCTTACAAACTTTAATTCTTTACCATAATAACATCCCAGAAAAGAACTGCTGGATTGCATTATGATCTGAAGCTTCAAAAGTACGATATATTCACTAGCAGGATTTACTGAATCTCATCGAATCCTTGACTGATTGAAGTGAAACGCAAAATTATTATTAGTTATTTTTTGGCGTCTATTGTAGCTACAATTTACAACCTTTAAATCGTGGCATCCAACGACTATTTGAACAAACAATATCCTTCTTGTTTCCCATGCAGGGAATAGAGCCAACTTTGTCACTAAGTTTGATGGAAAGGATCCAATATCTCATAAAAGTATGGAATTTATTAACTAACTCTCTACGGCACAGAAACGTTTGATGTGCACTTATTCATATAGCGAGTTTTCCAATTTTTCCTCTGCTCCGCATTTAATACAATGACTCTTCTGGGAAAACTTGATCATGAGATATGAACAGAATTCAAATAGATTCTGTTGAATCCTTTTTATGCACACATTCGCTTGTGACAAGAGTTTTCCGTAGCACTAACAACTCAAATGTTGAAGTGTCTCGTAATGAATCCTTCTGCTTTGGTAGAGTTTCTATTAGAGAAATCCTCTTTTAACATAGTCATTAAAAACGTTTATGGTTTATTCTAACGTGTCTCTGTAACGGAAAAAATTAATTATTGTTGCTAAAGTCTCCCTCAACTAAGGATGTCCTTAAATTTAGAAAACTTCTCACATAAAGCCTACACGCTTCAGGCATGTAGTCAAGTTTCACTTTATCATGATTATACACTTGTAGTTCAATGACTTACATTGTCCTAGTTCTTCGAGACATCAATTGTGTTACGAGGATAATTTAATTTGATCCTGGCAACTTTTTCTACGAGTGCTTAAGCCAAGACCTATATTAAAAGCTAAAACAGATAACCGAATCGATTTGTAGCTGATGGAAAATTCAATTGCAGAGTTGTCGATAAAACCGGAATAGAATAAAAACAACTGAAAAAAATATCCTAATGATGATACAGGACATTCAGGATACTAAGTTTAAAAGTCGAGAACTACAAGCAATTCGCTTCAACAGGACATTATTTTGAAACCGAATCTCTACCCGCAGCACAAAAATCGCCAAATCCACACTCAGCACAAAATTTAAATATATTTCAGCAAATCCAGGACATTTCTTAGTATCCTGGAAATTTGGCGAAGCAACATAAATTTTTCATCTGACCGTAAATCTCCCTCCATTCGTTCTTTTTTCATAGAATGCAGAACTCCCTTCGTAAGCACACTGTTGGATGTTGAGACAAATGTTTAAGTATTCTAAGCTTTATTGGTTATCCTCGTTAATGCGAAATTCAACGACTCAAGTCAAAAGGATATTATCGGAAAAACACTTTAAAAAATTCCTCAAGAAAGTTCAAAGGAATGAATGGAATTTTTTCAACTTTGTGGCTTACTAATATTGCAAGTATCATTTGTCGAAATTGTTTTGTAACAAATAGAGGGTAAGTACTTGGGTGTTTAAGGATAATACTTTTTGGTTTGGTGAATTTTAGGATGTTTTCAGTTGTTAAGATGAGCTTTGATGTGCGAATATTAGGATTTGGATGACCTGTTCTGCTGGTGTGCTGTAAGAAAGATAAAAAAGAGAGAGAAAATCAGAGAAGGATTAAAAATCGAGCAGGATAGAATTATTTCCATATGGAAACACATCCATGTTAATTGAAAGCTGTGAGCTATAAACGGAAAGGATACATCTGAAGTTCTCTCCAAATCGTTATGATATGTGTTGATGGAAGCCATGCCATTAAAATAACGTGAAACTAAGTGCACTCTGGTATTCTGTGTCAAAGGATGAAATATAATTCAAAGGAGTGCATATGCTATGAACAATTTGACCAAGATTATGAAAATTTTGCCTACATAAGTTAAAATTTTATAACGAAATTGTCAACACTCATATAGAGGCTCGTTTCTGTATTTTTGAAAATGCTCATAAAAAAGCCGCGTAGTTTAATGAATAAATTTTCAGGAAGGTTTCGGATTTCAACCTCTTATCCAATTTTTGTAATAAGCCTGTTAGTATTCCATATAAATAACGTATTTAGTATACCAAATCCTTATTGGACGTGATAGAGTCATAGTCGACCAATCGCTTCGTCACTAGAAAGTTAGAAAAGGCGTTAAAATTACGTTACTTCACAAGTCTTTTGTTAAAAAACTATATAGATAGTTCAGGGGCTCATCAAAAATATTACGAATGTAATGATCTAATTCCTCTAGCTAAGAATATATCAAATCCTTATTTCTTTTTCTTCTTCGTAGCCCTACGGCCCCTTTTGGGCCTTGGCTTAGAGATAGTTAGAGTATCTCATTGTCATGATCTAATGTATCGGCACCCCACAAGGTGATATGATCATTATCACGCTTTAGCTGTGTGTCCGTCCACTCAGCTGCGATACGTTCTGATTTTAAATCAGCACGTATCACGACTGAACAGGCTTCGAGGAACCACTCGAACTAAATCTCGTTGACGCCAACGAAACTTGAACCAGAGACCTTCGGCTTACGGGCTTAGTGCTCGCTCTGGCCACTAAGCCACGCAGACTACCAAATCCTTATTTGAAAATGCCTAATTTCCTGTATCCAAATTTACAGTGTAAGATTAATAAATCATAGAACTGCATTTCTGTAGCTCAAACTGAGTGGTAAAGCGGGGTCGAACCAGCTGGGCGTGGTAGTGGGAAGCCTTCCGAAGAGACCGATGTTTTTTCAGTCGCCTGCGGGCAAGCGGAAAATAAGCAGAACGATTTATGTGAAGCTCTGTTAAGAAGTGTCATCGTGATCCGAGATGGTTAAAAATCTCGAGCAGCCACATGCCATCAATTTCTGCATCAAACTCGGGAAGACCGCAACGGAGACTCTCGGAATGATTAAGGACGCCTACGACGATACTGCCATGAGCCTCTCGACAGTGTTTGAGTGGCATAAACTGTTCGAGGAGTGAAAGCAGCTTGTTGAAGACGACCACCGCGCCAGTTGCCCGTCAACTTCAAAGATTGATGAAAATTTGGCCAAAGTCAAGACGCTCCTGAGCTCTAACTGGCGCACGAAAATTCGTGTGGTTGTTAATGAGTTAGGGATTTCGTACGGTAGCGTCAAAAAAATTATTTCCGAGGATTTGGCCATGCAGAGGGTGTGCGCCAAGTTTGTACCAAGAGTCCTGCGTGATGGTGAGGAAGTTTTTGGCCAAGCACAGGGCTGGCATGGTGCTCCACCCCTTCTACCGTCTAGACTTGGTACCGCCGGACTTCTTTCTCTTTCCTCGGCTCAAGCGGGATCTCAAGGAAAAACGATACTGCTCCGTAGAGGATGGCCAAGGGGTCATGACGGCATTACTGAAGGGGATCCCAGCAAGCGAGTTCAGAAGGCAATGGAAATGGTGTTATACGCGAAGCAAAAGGGTGATGTTTCGAGGAATACTAAGGATTTGTACCAATTAGTCTAATAAAAAAATTCCGTTTTGATCCTAATCTGTATTGTATGGTAGTGTTCGGGGTGCCAAGTACATGCGTTTTTGCCGTTCATATCGAGCAACTTGAACTGAGATGCGGACTCGCTTTTATCATCCTTAAAAGGTCCCAGGTATTCCGGAGCCAGCTTAGCGGAGTAGTATTGAGCCGCGTCCGACAGTGCGAAATTCCACCTCCGCACAAGATCGTTGGGTTGATATGCAGGATGGCTCCTCCGCAGATTAAACCGCTGATTTCCCTTCTCTGCCGTCTCTTTCAAGCGCCTCATTACCTCCTCTCTCACTTCTCGGAGCTTCTCTGCCCGTTTTAGCAGATCACTCAGGATATCCCCATCATCAGGCGGTCTCGGTCCCTTCCGTGTAACTACCATCTCCCGACCGAAATTGATGAAATAAGGCGTGTTGCCTATTGCCTTATGCGTGTAGGTGCGCAAGGCACAACCAAATTTTTCAGAGATGCTCGTCCCATTCCCGATGGTTATTTCCTACATACGCTCTCAGCAATCGTTTGATAGTTTGGTTGGTCCGTTCCTCTGGATTCGCTTGCGGATGGTAAAATTGCGTGAGCTGGATACTGCCCCCGTATCCGGTCACTAAGCTATGCAGCTCCTTCGAACTGAATTGGATGCCATTGTCACACACCACCACGGCCGGCACCCCAAAAAGCATAAATACTCTTTCCTCTAGAAGCTTAGCTACCTCAACCGCAGTCACTTTTCTCAGGGGGAAGATAAGAGGCATCTTGTTGGAGTAATGGACCACAGTCAAAATATGGGTGTTGCCTCGAGTAAGACGCGGCAACGGGCCAACCAAATCCACACATATAATTTCCCACGGTTCTTTGGCTTGGCCGACCCGGGAGGACATAGACTCATAAGGAAGTTTCCTCTCTACCTTTGTTGCCTGACAAGTTTTGCATTTTGTCACGTACCGCCGAACACGCCGAACACAATTGAATCGTTGGGCCATGCGATCGTAGGTTCTGCTAATACCCATATGCCCTGCCGTTGCATCGTCATGGCATTTTAAAGGATCGTTTGCCGTTCGACCTTGGGGACCACCTGACTGCAGGAATTTCCACTGAACTCTGGATGCCGTCCGGGTATGTTCCCCCATAATGTCTCCCCTTCAATCCGCCAGTCAGGGAACTTTGCAGCGTTCTTTAAAATCCTGGATTGCATGCCACCTACCCACTTGTCCCCGCTGTCAGCTTCTACCACCGCATACACTTCTAGAAATGCCCGAGATAGCGCGTCCGGAACCAGATGCTCCTTGTTTTACGGTACACGACATTATTATCGAATTGATGCAGCCTTAGCGCCCAACGAGCCAGACGCCCATTCGGCTCCCGCAAGTTGTTAAGCCATACCAGAGAGTGATGATCGGTAAACACCGTAAAGTGGGACACTTTCAAATAGGCCCTTGGTTTTTCCACTGCCCACAACACTGCTAAGCACTCCTTTGCGGTGGTAGAGTAATTTCTCTCCGTCTTTGAAAGACCACGGCTAAGGTAACCTACTACCCTCTCTATCTCTGGGCGGCCCTAGCTTAACATTGCACTCAAACCATGATCGGATGCATCCATCTGGACGTTAAACGGTAAGGCGAAATCGGTGCTGATAAAAGCATCGCCTTGCAACGCCTGATGGCCAACTCACACTGCTCCGTCCATACAAACTTCTTATTTTTGCGGAGTAAGTTTGTGAGAGGTGCTGTTAGCGTAGCGTGATCCGGAATGAAGCGCCGATACCAGGACACCATTCCTAAGAATTGTCACACTTTCTTCACACTAGTTGGTTGGGGAATACGCAGTATACAATCTACCTTTTCTGTGTCGACGTGCAGTCCACTCTCGTATACCGCGTATCCCAGGTACTTCAACTCACACTTCTCGCATGATACCCGTAAACCCGCCTCTCGAAGCCGTGTTAGCACTACCCGAAAGATTTCCAAATGTCACTCGAAATCCCCGGTGACTACTATAACATTGTCTAGGTATACAAAAACATATGGCTCGAGTTGCGGCCCAAAAACCCTATCCACAAAGCGCTGCCACATTGCAGGAGCGTTGTGTAAGCCAAAAGGCATTCGATTAAAATGAAATAGTCTACGTCCAGGTACCGTGAAGGCTGTGAAAGGCTTGGATTCCTCCGCCATAGGAATTTGCCGATAGGTGGACTTAATATCTAACGAAGAGAGATATCGGGCTGCGCGCAGTTTGTCTTACGTGGAGGAGATGTATGGAAGTGGATAGGCGTTTCGCTGGGATACGCTGTTCAACTTCTGGAAGTCCACACAAAAACGAAAATTCCCATCCTTCTTCTTTACCAGGAGGATAGGTGATGGCCATGGACTTCCGGAAGGTTTTACGACTCCCAGGCGCAACATGTCATCCAGCTCTTCGTTGATATGTGCCTGTAGCACCGGAGAAACGGGATAGTACCGCTGTTTAATGGGTTCAGCCGATGTCTTAATCACATGCTCCACCCCTCTAGCACACTCTAGGCTTCCCCCATCAACACAAACTCCTCCGCTATCAGTGACTACAAGCGTGCCTCATCCTTTGGATTCAACCTGGTTCTCTGTTGTAGTGCATCACAAGCGGCTACCGCCGCGAACTCCCAAGCTTCCCTGCTGAGATATAGGACGATCCGAAGTGAACGCAGGGAGTCCACCCCTAGGATAACTGGAACTGCAGGCACTACCAGAATTTCCATCTACCGCGTCACCCCCTTCACCGTTACTTGTACCTAGGCTATACCCTCAGTTG
The DNA here is from genome assembly GCA_963969285.1 of Odontomyia ornata. Lineage (NCBI taxonomy): Eukaryota > Metazoa > Arthropoda > Insecta > Diptera > Stratiomyidae > Odontomyia > Odontomyia ornata. The sequence goes on from OZ017741.1 coordinate 10,995,423, forward strand.
GGACACATCGACTAACTGCTAAGTTAATTGCTGATTGTCTCGCCTCCTGAAGTTCCAACCCCTGCGTGTGTGCGCAGCAATTATTAACCGGGTTTCCCGAGGATGGTATGCATTACCCCGGAATCCAGTAGTCCTACTATGGCTCGACCAAATACTTCTACCTCCATATGTGGACGGTTATCCGCTAACGTTTCCTCCAGTGCGAAATTCACCCTCGTATCCTGTGCGACTGACCTACTTGGATCGCTCGTACCTCCTACGTCGCTTAGTGAGTGCGGTTCCCGTTTCCCAAGGGTCCCGCATTCGGTGCTTAGCTTGGTTGGCTTCGCCTCAGATGATCCTTTTGACCCTTAGACAGACTTGGTGAACACGTTGGACATGTTGCTTTCCGCGTTCCAATTCTCCCACCACCGAAACATCTTTGAGGCTCACTAAAAGTCCTGGATGTGTGCCCTTCGCCCTTACAATTCCAGCAGCGGATACCTCTATGCTCCCCTTGTAACGCGGCAATCATTCATCCCTCTGTAACCACACAATATGCTAAATCCCGTTCCAATAAACGATGCGTCCGGAGGTTTGGTGGAGGAACAAAGGACTCAACTGTTGCTCTTGTGGTTTCTGAAGTCCTACCCAGCTGTACCTGGTCAACTATTGAGGAGACCGGCACCAAACTGACCTGAGTCTGGCAGAGGGGTGCGATATTCCGCCTTATCCAGCGCAGCTTCTCTTTTTCCGTACACGATATTGTAAGTCGGCGAAAAAGGCCTTCCATCGCAGCCACTGACACTCCAATAAACTCATCCTTCCCCTGAGTGCGGTGCCGAATTTCCTCGAAAAGCCTGTCATCGTAGTCCGGTGGTAAAAACGCTGCACGCAACTCCTTCTTTACGTCATCCCAATCTTAGCACCTGTGTTTGATCACCCTGGACCATGTTAATGCTTTACCCTCGAACAAGACCACCACTGACCTTAAAAGGTATGACTTAGATACCCCCTTTACCTCCCGCCATTCTTCTACCCTTACCAGAAAGGAGCTAACCGAATTCGAATCTCCCGTAAAACGAATACCCCACTTACTTACATTTTGGTATTTTCCCATAGGCTCCTCGGCTCGGGGGGTAGAGCGTATCGGTCCCATAGAACTTCCCAAAGCTTCTCCTGGCGCCACACAACCCCCAAAAGTTGGTACGATTACCTCTGCCTCATCCTTATCTCCTTCAGCTTTAAGCATCAGCTCGCCCATGGACATTCTCTCAAATTAGAGCGAGAAGCAACGCACCATACATTTCGTGTTTAGCAGCGGATAGTTAGGTCATATTTGGCGCGAATACCGTAAAAGACAACGACAGACGAAGAGACAACATGCTCTGCCCCAAGAATAAATCTGATCTTATGAAGAGCGATATCGTCAATGCCTGAGGAAACGAGGTAAACATGACAGATGCCAACGACTAGAATCGAACCCTGAAAGATACCATCACTAATGAGGCGAAACAATTCAAATCGGCCAACTAGCTACAAAAAAAATAATAATTTCTAATAATAACGTTAATATACATCAATATTTACAACAATAATGTACAAAGATTTTCACCACTAACAGAGTTAGGTGCTCCTCCTCAATGCGCTCACATACCTGTTAAGAAAGAGATTAGTGGCTTCCACCCATTTTCCAAAAAAATTCCTGAGTCTTTCTCGGACACTTTCCACAAAATAACAGTAGATAAGGGGACATGGGGGTCACTTCTTGACCCCAAAAAGCAGGCGGGAGCATTCTGTAACTCGCAAAAGAATTAGCGCTCCTTTTCCAATCACAGAAAAAAGACGTAATCTCACAGATCCCTGACATAGGAAATTTTGAGGTAACCAAAATGTCCACCTCTTAGTCCAGAATTAACGCGGTTACCTTCAACCAATCACAACCAGGTAACGATCTGCCTAAATTTATTAAAATTCGATTTGTTCTGCATCATGAAATTCCCTAGGGGGAACTGAAGAAAGAGGACCTCATTCAACGCTACCGCTGTCAATGTTTTGGATACATCGCAGCAAATTGCGGACATAAAAGTCACCGTGTGACTTGTGGCAAAGAACATTCGGACGATATCTGTCACCGTAAAGGCATTGATATCAACGCCACAGTGGGTCTCCGCCAAAAATTACCCTGCCAATTTTTCTGGCTGTCCCGAAAGACAAAAACTCAAAGTCAAAGCAGCTTAAAGACATTCACTGAAAATAACGTCAATAACGCAAATAACTTTCCAACCATGTCCTCTCTCTCAAGAAAGAAGAACGCCAATTAAAATTACTGTCCAGCTATATCAAGAGCAGGAGAGTGCAAAAATCAGCGGAAGTATAAAGAATGGGCTCCACGAACTAGAAGAGCTCCTAGACTACATAGGCCATTACCGGAGGAGCTGATTAAATGCGTAAGAGGACCAAAAGTCCGAAAACAAGCGGAAGGCTAAAGAAGCGCTGGGGAGTAAGTCTAAAAAGCACGTGCAGGTAGCTCCAGGATCAAACATCAATGCAAAAATGGCGTCGAGCCCAATCGAAGGAGATCGTCATAAAACGAGGAAGGAGTAGGCACTTAGTGCATGTAGAAGGTTAGACCAGAGGTTTTAGACAGCGCTGACAAAAAGAGTGCAGAAAGTTGTAAAGAAGATCCTTCAAAACGGACCAGAAAAAGAAGTCCTTGCAAGAAAAAAAAAACCTGACGCAAGACAGGAGCGAAAAAGCCACGAAGAAAACGCCGGCAGCAAGCACTGCTTATAAAAACTCAAGACCGCCGATTCTACGCAGAGATGCTGCGGGATATCAGGGAAATTTTAGAGTGGAAGTCACCAACACTGCGATTATGGTCGAACATGAAGCAGAAACCGACAATAAAAAAGCATTGTACGAAGCAGTAAAGAAGGTCCTCGGCAAAACCGCAAATCTAGCCCCACTTGAGCCGAGAGCAAGGTTCGAAATAAGAGACATTGAGCGTCACGGACATGGCCGAGGTAGAAGAGACCTTCAAAAGAGGGCTCCTAAGCGTGGGCAGGAACACATGGAACAACGCATTGCCAAAAAGGATGTCGAACAATTTCTGAATAAAGTAAGAATAGGGTGTCCAATCCATTCCGAGGCCTATCTGCAGGTATCGAAACATTTTAAGGTTTTCCAGGGACGGGGAGTTAGCCCGTCGCCCAACCTCCACTCCGGTGGCATGGTTATTACGTCGATTCTGTTATCAGGCACGGAAGATTTGGCTACACCCCATAAAGGAAGTGTAAGTAGGATTTAGTAGCAGAGCTGTTGATGCATTTACAGTTATTAGCGTTTCTCGGCATTTATATCCCATTATTGGGGAGCCAGTAAACTCAATGTGCGACCCCGAGAACATTTACTGCCATTTCATGCCGGGGTTTGGGATTAGGAATCATAGAAGCTGTGGGTAATGAAAACAAGGGGCCCCCTCCTTCTCTCTCAAACAGGCTTGGGACCGTCTACGGCAGAGTTATCCAACTGTCTCGGTCCTTGAAAAATTATATTGTATTTAAATTTCTGTTTGACTTTTTAGCTCAGTTTTTTAAAAAAAAGAATGTGTTTCTAAAATTGATTTTAATTCTATTTTTTACTTCTTCTCCTAATCTAATAATTTTGAATTTTTTTTCACTAATTTTTTAACTTTTAAGTGAAACCACGAAACCAGGTACATAATACAGCTTTGGGTAAAGCTATGAGGCATTAATACAACTGGATGTACTCGATGTGCAGAGGTTAATACGCAAGTTACAACGAATCTCGTTCTGGACGCCCAACAATGGCGAGAACCGACAATTGCTGACACTGTAAAGGTGTCAACATATGCGGTATATAGAACAGTGACCGAGGATCTGCAAATGCGCAAGGTCTGCGCAAAGCTTGTGCCGAAAGTGATGAAAGAACACCAAAAAGAACTATCAGCTTCGCGCTATCAAGAATTGTCGGATTATATTATAAATGAGCCGGACTTTCTTAGCTCTGTCATAACCGAAGACGAGCTGGATATTCGACTTCGACCCAGAATCAAAAAGGCAGAGCAGCGAATACGGCTCAAAATCCTCCTTCCACCCCAAGAAAGCGTACATGAGCAAACCTCGCTTCAAAACTATGCTCATTGTCTTTTTTGATGTCCGAGGAATCGGCCATTTTGAGTTTGAACCGCAAAGAGAAACTGCCAACTCAGCCTTTTACCTAGACATACTTAAGATACTGAAACGCCTAGTCGCGTGCGTAAGGGCTGTCATCAAAGCGATGGTCAACCTCCAGCATGAGAATGCCTCAGCCGCACGGACTTCAATACCCGGAACAACACCCCAGTGGTCTTGCAGCCCCAACTTGATTCCGTACAACTTTTTCTGCTTCCCCGACTGAAAACGGATCTGAAAAAAGGATTGGGTGCTCGTAGTAAACATCCAAAAGCATGTCACAATGTTCCTAAGAGACATTCCCGTCAACGAATTTCAGGGTGCCTTATAGATATGCTAGACACGTCTCCGCATGTTTCTTGATGCTAGAGGAGAGTATTTTGAAGAATTGTAAGCATTTGTGCCTGTGCGTCCAATAAATCTATTCTTGCCAGAAAACATGCATTACTTTTATGCCCAATTTCAGTTCAATCAGCATTCTGAATGTAGCTTGCTCGAATGGTTCGATGATAACTCGGTACTTATATAAAAAAATGTGTCTCCAAATTTCATCTCAATGTGACATCAAAAAGTAGTGTTTGTCAGCGCATACGGATGTCAGCAAATAGTTGAATAATAAATTGCAAAGTTTGACGGATATAAGCCAAGCAAGTTCAACAAAAAATAGTAAAAGCTCATAAAAGTTGAACGATATCATAACTTTGCATTGTTACCAAAACTGACATAAAGGTTAAGGCATATGCAAGCAGCACATGCCTCCACTTACATGACCACTTGCAAGACTTTTTTGCAAATTCATATGATTGTATATGAAGAATTGTGGGGGGGGCGTGGATGAAAACTCGAGAGTTTGTACGGTTTCGGGATAGATTTCAACAATAAAAAGCAGAAAGTTCCGCGGAAAACATAAGAACGGTTTTTGTGAACTGGAAATCGTTTCTACCATATGTATTATACATTATATCATTGCTAGAGAGCGCCGCTGTATTTATCTGCGTCGAACCGAGGATGCAAGGGAGATGGTTGTCCGCGAAGAGAGAAAGCGCTCGCTCAAAGATTGGCAGCAGTCTTGGGTGAATTGCACGAAAGGAAGGTGGACTGCGTGCCACATCCCGGATGTAAGACCGTGGCTAAATCGAAGGCATGGTGCGACTGACTTCTATCTGACCCAGCTTTTGAGCGGGCGTGGGTGTTTTCAGTCTTACCTGCACAAGATTGGTAAATCACGGTCCCCCGATTGTCGGTATTGCCGAGGAGAGGAGGACAATGCCTGCCACACATTTTTGGCGTGCACAAAATGGGTCAGGCTGCGAAAGGCCCCTCAACAGAGAGACGGGAGAGCTCATCCCGGGTAAAATAGTCGCAGTGATGCTCGAATCGATTGACAAACGGAACCAGGTGGCACATTATGTTCGGGCAATCCTAAAAGATCAAAGGGACTCACAGCTCTTCTCCTCTCCCCTCCCGCTAGAAGAGGGATCCCCCAGCTTGAAGGCGCCTCACGGCGTAAAAAAACGAGACCTGGCCTGAAGTAATGCGTCAATCGGTTTCAAGCTGTTTTCGCAGGTTGACAGGGAAGGTGTTTCAACTTCTTGCGAACATGGGAGTCCCACACTCTGTGCGTAAATGGGTATTCACCTCCTTATGACAAAAAAAAAAATTATACCTTATATCAGTTTTGACTGCCACCCAACTTCGGAAACGTCCCAAAACTGAAGGCTACATGGAAGCCACTAGTCTATTCAAGAGTGATCAAACAGCCACAGCAGCCCCATCGAACGACTATCGCAGTTTAATCCAGCCGCCCAAATCATTCCCTATCTGGGTATTAACCGAAACTAGATCCCGACGTCCTAGCCGCCCGTTTAGGGACCTAGGTTTGACGAGATGCTTCAACTATAAGCGGTTTGTGCACATAGCGCTTCACTGCCATGAGCTCGTACGCCTGGATAATGGATGTTTTACCTGTTTTGAACCAGGTCACAACTGTTTCAATTATCCCTTTCAGGAGCAACCCCCGAACGTTACTGCTACCGCAAGAGCAGCACCTATAGCAAACGAGCCTGAACAAGAGCCCTGTAACAGGCAGGTGTCAGTTTTGATCGAGTTGAAGCCAGCAGTTGTAAAAATGACGTTATCTACCTTTTTGATACCGGTAGTCCAGACAATCTCGTCGCGACCCATTACGTACCGACAGATACTCAGAGTACTCCGATCAGCCATAACGAACTCCTGGAGCGGGCTTTGTCGTTATTCCTGTTGCAGGTACATCAAATGCTTATATAACGTTCACATCTAAAACTGAGCAAGTCACCCTTTGCATCCTTCCAAGTATGAAGTTTGCGTATCACTGCAGAAATGCTTTCACTACTATGGTCGCCTCCAGCGAATAATCTCTGACTATGGATTGTGCTTTACCTCCTCTGAATTTAGATCATTCATGCAAAAACGTAACACCATTTACGTTAAAGTTTCTGTCTCTTCTCCGCAAAGTCAACGGGCAGTTGAAGCATGCCAATCATGTGCTGACTCCTATACTTACTACGTTATCTGGGCCTCTAGAACATTTTGACAGATCTCTTCTCATCACTAGGGTTGAATATGCTCTGAACAACACCGTTCACTTCTCTGTCCGCCAAATCCTAAGTGTTGTTTTGTTTAGTACCAACCATAGTGATCCAATGGTTGGTCGATTTGGTGGAATACCTAGACTCGAAAACTATTGCTACCTAGGTCAATCTAGATCTTCTCGAAGTGAAAGCTGACGCGGCCATCCGTCAAACGCAAGGCCACAATCTTATGGTATGTTAAGAGATACCATCCTTTAACTAAATATCAAGTGGGTGATGTTGTCGTCTTTCGGAATGTAGATACCGCCTTAGACCGTAACAATAAACTAATCCCAAAATACCTTGGGCCGTGTATTGTCCATCGTGTTCTCCCGCATAGTCGCTACGTGAAAATTGCCAGCTGATGCAGATTTCGTATGACGGAGCTTAGTTGGCCGCACGCTTAAAATGTTGAATCCCTTCTGCCGGCGATCCTCCGAAGGGCAGATCAATTAAGGCTGGTACCAGACCGAGGTCGACCCGCAATAAATTGGCCAAGCTACAACCATTTGATTTTAATTTTTGACATTTTGCATATGTAAGCCTGATATGGCATTCACTTAGCATTAGGTTAGAGAAGAGTAGAGTACTGACAAAAGCAGGACAAATTGCGAATTAGAGGTGATTGTGAATAGATAGAGGGGCCATTCAAGAACGACCACAATTAAAGCTCTTGTTTAAAATATTGTTCGGTACGTCCATAACTACTATAGATAAAGATCCCTTTTTGTAGAAGCACCCTTCTGCGTACTCCACTTGTCTAATTTTTGTTTTGGTTTTACCAAGAGCACAGTGAAAAGAAATTATTTTTAAAGTTTATAATTTGAAGTATCTATATGTAATTATAAATATCATGAATTCTTAAGCCACGGTTTTTCTTTTCTCAACCGATTTTTTTTTCTCCTTCCTCCCCCTTAGTGGTTCTTCCTTCATATAGGTAGCCTTTCAAGAGCAGAGAGTTATCCGAAACGGGCCCGATTGAAGACTGTCGCTAATTCACCCAGGGTGATGCTTAGGGACCAATAACTGTCTGTCACTTTTAAGTATATGCGGCTGAATAAACTAGGGTGCAGCAAGATTGTGCAAAACTTGGAGCAGCAGTTTAGAATATTAAGACGCATGTCTTAAGATTTGTTGCGAATGCTGCGGTAGTTTTGGTAACAGATTTTTAGTGTAACTAAATGTGAATAAGAATTTAATAGTATTTAATATTCCAATGAATCGAATTTCAATCCAAAATTCATAAAAACGGTCATCAAAAAAAAAAAACAAGTTGAGTAAGCAGGAGAGTTCTCCTACTAGGTCTTTGTAACCATCCTAGGGTTCAAAACTAGTTCGATACGATTGAAATGGCTATAGCTCACTTGATTATGATTCGATTTTTACGAAATTTTGTGAGCGTAAAGACCTTATATCAGTCTTTATAATTACAAGTTTTAAGAAGTTTAATTATACCGTTTTGATTTTATGGGGAAATTTTAACCTTCAAATCCCAGAATTACTAACAAAGTTGAATGAATTTCAATTTCTAAGGTATTTGTTGCCCTTGTTTTCATAAAGACCTACCTCCGTGATTACTTTCAAATTTTTTGGCTTAAAAGTGTCCAATCGCGAGGGGGAGGGACACTAAATTTTGGTACATTTTACCTCCTTATGGACCCCCTGATGCAACAAATGACTTCTTTTCTTTCAGATTATTAAAGTGCTAGTCAAGACCTTTCATTTGATACCCAATTCAACTACCTTTGATTAAAAAAAAATTTTTTAGGGGCTAATCCGTTATTAGGGGGAACCCCCGTTAAAATTTTTTTGGAAAGGCCTAAACTGTTGACAGACCATTATTTCTGATCTTTTCACAAAGTTTAAACGTTCTAGCTTCTATAGTTTCTAAAAAGACTTGCGGCGATGCACGGACAGGCTGACAGGTCGCGAAACTAGTAGGTCATTGTAAAAATATTTTTTACAAGGCCTAAAAAAGAAATACAATTGCACAAGATAGTATTATCGTGTCGACAAATTTGACCACCTTACTACCTTACATTCAGTGAGTAGCTACACTGAAGATAAGCTTCGTATCCACTCAAATCGAACCACGCTACATCAAGTACTGTCAAGCATTTATTTCATTTAAAACAAGTTTTTGTATGGGACCACATGTGTTCGTGTATCTCATGATCACAATGCTAGCTGGCGTAATTTGCTTTAACCTTTCCTTTATGATATTATTATTCCGTAACATTAACGAATGATCACCCAAATGTCAAAAGTAGACCTCAAATACTCTAAAAAATACGATTCCCAAGCAGAGTAAAACATCAGATTTAAACATCAAGTTCATCCATTGACAAGTTGGTTAATTTGATTTCCTAATCAGATGTTTTCCCCTATTTATAACCCTAATTGAGACATTCTTTCCCAACGGTACAATCCATTTCTTTCAAAATGTTAAACGCTTGACCGATTTCCTAACCATAGAACCTTTTGCGGAGCTCCCTATTATTGAAAACTTTGAAAACTATAGAAAAGCCAAACTTTTCTTTGGTACGAGACAAAAAGGGTTCGTTTTTACTTTTGAACCTTTTAAGGTAATTTTCTTAGAAAACTCACCATAAAGCATCTTTGCAAGCCAATGAATCTCAACTGAATTTCGAAAAATCCCCATTTCCTTTCTCAATCATTTAGTTTGAATACTCTCTTATTCCATGAAATTCGGGTACCACCTGTTTTATTCTTCCTGCTCTTCTCTCTTCTTCTAATCATCGTGCTTTGAACATCACAAGGCAATTAGCTTGAAAAATTTAATGAAGTTTGAGTTTGAATTATATACTCCAGGTACATCGATTTCGACACAAAATGGAAATTGATTGATTTATTTTTCGACGGTTCACGGTCCTGTTTCGAGAAAAAGTGACGGTAAAGAGACTGAAAAGCTTTTTGTTAATTTTTCCTTGGAAAAACTTTGAATGTTGTTGCCAAACGATACTTGGTGAAGATTCTTTCAAAAATACTATGCTCAGATATTTGATTAAGATTGAATAGAAATTTTTTCTATCGTTGAAAATCAATGAATATTTCAGTTTATAATTATTAAAGTTGATGAAATGTATAAAGAAACCTTGAAAATTTCTGGTAAATCGTCCAACAGAATTGAATAATTTATTAAGTATGAAAAAATGGGAGTCAGAGAACAAAATATTTGGCAAAAATTAGGAAGATTTTGTTCCATTATTTACAATGGAACAGAATAATACCAACAAGCTTCCGATTTCGTGACACCTCGGTATAACTCTTTTTGTTATAGTTGAATATTCAAAAAGCTCTAATAAGAGTTTTTAATTACAGTCATGACAATCAAAAAAGTATAAAAAAATTTTCCCGAAACTCGTAAGTTGAGGCTACAATAAAATACCGCCGGGCAAGTGCCACGCTAGTAGTTCGCGTATTGCAGTGGCTAGAGTACTTACTTCGTAAGGTGAAGGTCCCTGGTTCGAATCCCGTTGATGATAACAAGATTTTTTTCGAATGATTCTTCGGACGGATTGAAAGCCCGCTCAGTTATGTTACGTACTGGTTAAAAATCAGAGCGTATCGCAGCTGGGTGGACAGACATACGGCCAAAGGATGGTACTGACCATATCACCTTCTCGAGTGCCGTTCCATTCGTTCAAGATAATGAGTTACTCTAACTATCTCTAAGCGAAGGCCCAAAAGGGGCTGTAATCCAAAGCAAAAGAGTGTTACGCTACTGTGTTATAGCACTTCTGGTAAGGACGATCATTCACAGGTCTTAGATATGATGGAACAAAGCAAAGAAGTTATTACCATGGAGAAAAAGATGAATTAATATTGTCGCGTGTTATTGGTTCGCGGCCAATAATTTTAATGTTCCGGGAAAGTGAAAACGCAATGTCTTTTAATTTAAGTTAAAAGTGTTTATTTAATTAAATAAAATGCACAATAATCAGTTAACACTTTCACTAATTTTAATTGTCACTATTTAAAAAAATCTAACACTTGTCCATAAATTTATTATCGCAATTGTCTTCTAAATTACTTCACTATTACGAAACACACTTCCCACACACAATCGCAGTTCTTATCGCGGTCGAATGAATGATTCTCCCCATTCATTCAGCTCGCCTTTATATAGGGTCTCTACCTATTCACCCATTTCTCGCACATTGGCGAATGTTCTACCGAGAGGTACCTGGTAGGTTCGAGCAAGTTCATGAATGGAGTGACGTCACTTGCAGATGTTGATCATGCTTGTTGGATTCTCGTGGGTTCGAGTAAATTCATTCGTTGACGTTCTTAATGATGATGAAAACAATTGCGACAGTAGCTCGCAGAATTATTTGTACATGTAATTATTTGTACATGTAACACTGCCCCCACCTCAGTTCTTTTCGCCCCGAAAAGATGTGTCGCTATTTGTAGTCAATTCTCCCTGGGTGTAATATGGGGCAAGACGGTCCAGATGCACGATTTTCATTTTAGCTCTCGGCTTACGATGTTCCTGTACTCGGTATACGACGTCGTTGATTCGCTTTGTAACTCGGTATGGTCCCTCCCAATTATGCTGCAACTTTGGAGACCTACCCTTTCGCCGTTGCGGGTTATAAAGCCACACCAAGTCATCTTGCTGGAAGCCAGTAGAATTAGCCTTTAGATCATACCTGGTCTTCATGCGGTCAGTAGCCGATTCGAGGTGTTTTCGCACTGTCCGATGTATCTGGTTCAACCGTTGTCTTAGATCACTTGCGTACTCCGAGACCGTTTGGGGTTTCTCAGGGGTCGTTCCGAACTTTATATCGGCTGGCAAACGAATAGTCTTTCCAAAAATGACTTTGGCTGGGGCTTGGCCCGTCGATGCATGTTCAGCGGCTCTATACGCCATTAAAAATAGTGGGATATGTCGGTCCCAGTCCCTTTGGTTCTCGTCAACCATTTTGGCCAAGTGTTTATTGAGCGTGCCGTTGAAACGTTCGACCATTCCATCGGATTGGGGATGCAGCGGTGTTGTCCTCGTTTTCCGTATTCCCAGCTGCTCGCACATTTCGCTAAAAACTAGTGACTCAAAGTTTCGGCCTTGATCCGAATGTAGTTCACTAGGCACGCCGTACCTGCTGACCCAATTTAACACTAGCTGTTCGGCTACAGTAGTTGCTTCCTGGTTGGGCATGGGGTAGACCTCGGGCCACTTGCTGAAATAATCAGCTACAACCAGCGTGTATCGATTTCCCCATTCAGATTCAGGAAAGCGTCCAGCGATGTCAACAGCAATCCTTTCGAATGGCACGCCTACGTTATAGGTTTGCATTTGTCCTCTCAGTCGTCGCTTTGGGCCTTTGACGGAAGCGCAAATTGTGCATCTGCGGCACGAGTCCTCTGCGTCTTCTCGAGCGTGGAGCCAGTAGAATCTTTCCCGCAATTTCGCTAAGGTTTTGTTAACACCAAGATGGCCTCCCGAGGATCCTTCATGCATTTCCTTTACCACATCGTGGATTCGGCTTTTGGGTAGTATAGTTTGCATCCTATAGGAGCTGCTATCCGCCGTTTCCCATTTCCGCTTGAGTACGCCACCCTCCACCTGTAGGGAGTTCCATTATGCCCAATAGCTTTTCAGGGTTGCGCCATGCATCGAAACGTCCTTCCACTCCGGTCGCCCAGTCGTCTCCTTCCATACGAGCAATGGTCCGATGTCTTCATCGGCTAGCTGGGCATTTCGAATCTCCTCCGATGACCAACCTTCATCGAATTCGGCCGTTATCAGTCGCAGATCAACGGGCGGTTCCTTTTCTTCAATCCGTCGGCAATGCTTGCAGTTAGCTGGACATGGGCGACGAGATAGGGCGTCAGCATTTCCATGAACTCCGCCCTTTCGATGAACAATTTCGTAGTCGTATGACTGCAATCTTTCGATCCATCTCGCAACTTGTCCCTCGGGGTTTTTGAAGTTAAGTAGCCATCTCAATGATGCATGGTCCGTTCTGGCCATATAGGTACTTGTGGAACTGCTTGGTGGCCTCTATTATAGCCAATAGCTCCTTCCTGGTCACACAGTAATTCCTCTCACTTTTTGAAAGAACTCGACTGTAATACGAGAGGACTCTTTCTTCGCCATTGATCTGCTGGGAGAGTACAGCTCCAATACCGCCGTTGCTTGCATCGGTGTCAACCACAAACATTTTTCCGGGTTTCGGATACGCCAGTACGGGTGATTCACATAGCTTTTCCTTCAGGGTCTCAAAGGCTGTCTGGCATTGTTCATTCCAGACATACGGACGATTTTTCTCGGTTAGCTGATGGAGACACTTAGCTATTTTGGCAAAGTCTTTGACGAATCTTCGATAGTAGGTCGCCAGGCCCAGGAAACTTCGTAGTTGGCGCTTGTTGTTTGGTGTTGGCCAGCTTTTCACGGCTTCAATTTTCTCAGGGTCTGTTTTGACCCCTTCTGCTGATACGACATGTCCCAGATATTTTACTTCAGCTGCGAAAAGGGTACACTTGTCGGGACTAAGTTTCAAATTCGCCAGTCGCAGTCGGGAGAAAACCTCTTCTAAGTTCCGCACATGCTCTTCGAACGTTCTCCCGATGACGATGATGTCATCTAGGTACACCAAGCAGGTTTTCCAGGTTAGACCACGTAGCACGTATTCCATCAAGCGTTCGAAAGTGGCTGGGGCATTGCAAAGCCCAAACGGCATCACCACAAATTGCCACAACCCGGTCCCAACTGAAAATGCGGTCTTCTCTCGGTCCTTCTTGTCAATTTCTACCTGCCAGTAGCCACTCTTGAGATCGAGTGTAGAAAACCATTTTGCGTCGGCTAAAGTGTCCATGATGTCATCGATGCGTGGGAGCGGGTAACTATCTTTCTTAGTGACGTCGTTAAGCTGCCTATAGTCGACACAAAAGCGAGTGCTACCATCCTTTTCCTTTACTAGAACTACAGGCGCGGCCCATGGACTTATAGAAGGTTCAATAATGCCTTGTTTTTCCATGTCCGAGATCAGCGCGCTCACTTCTCCTTGTTTGGCTATAGGGAGACGTCTTGGTGCTTGTCGAATCGGCTTGGCTCCCTGTGTGTCTATGACGTGAGTTACCAAACTCGTTCGGCCTTGGTCATCCGGGCTTGTTGAGAAGATGTCACTGTACTTGGTGACCAGATCAGAGGCTCGTTTGAATAGCTGCACTGGCAATTTGACCTGATTAAATATTGCAGACGTGAATTCCCGGGCTTTGTCTGTGTCTTGCCTCCTTTTCCAATGATGGTCGTGAGTAGCTTCCAAAGAGGTGATGGTGGAAACAGGCTGGCAGCTGCCGATGACTTCTCCCGCTTTGATGCTCGTGGTTGAATCTGCGGTGTTAAGGACTCTAACCGGCACATATCCGTTCCTTAAAGATCTTACAAGGATTCGTCCTACAATCAAACTGCGCAATGCGGACGTCTTCGTTGGCTCTATCAGGTAAGATCGGTGGTCTCCAGAATCACCATCAAGCTTGGCCCATACAATGCTTTCGGAAGAATTCGGTACATCAGTGTCAGTACATACCACTACATTCATCTTGGGGATTTGGACGCTGGGATCCTCCATCAGTACTTCGACATTCTGCCATTTCAAGACACGTTTTCCCAAGTCCAACGTGATTCCATGTGGTCGCAGAAAATCCATTCCGAGAATGCAGTCATCCATAATGTTCGCGACCAGAAAATTGTGTCGGAACACAAGGTCTCCCAACTGTATCTGGAGGTTGACCTCTCCATGAACAGGTGCAGTTTCTCCCGTAGCTGTCCGTAGTGAGAAAATTCTGCCCTTGTGAAGTTGTTGCTGTCTAACTAGGTCTGGTCGGATAATCGATCGGGTTGCACCAGTGTCGATTGTTATGGTGCAGTGTTCTCCGTCAATTTGACCCGGAAGGCATAAGTCCGCTTCTCCACGATGTAGTCTTGACACGGTGATGGTGGTGCTGGGGACGTCGATCCTCCTAGCCAACCTCTGCCCCACGAAGTTGGCTCTTACATGTTCCCCGACCCCTCTGTTTGAAGGGCTTCCATTCTGGGCTCCTGACTCGGTCTGGATCTCCTCCTAGCTGCAAAACCTGGACAATAGCTCGGTTTTCTTCGCTTCTTGCAGTCTCTTTGCAAGTGCCCCTTCTCTCCGCAATTCCAGCATCTAGGCGCACCATTTACATGCGGGTCTCGCTCAATTTCCACGCGTTCACACCTGCACTCGTCTGTCACTACTTCACGAACCCGGGCAGTGGTACGAGTCACATTTTTCGCTGCCTCAAAGTTCAGACTGTAAGCCAATGCGTCCTTAACCGTTTGCTTTTGAGCTAAACGCACGGCTTGTTGCGATTCCGGGTCCTTTAGTGCGCTGATGAATGCCTCTGTCGCTGCATCATCTCGGTGTTCTGGGTCGTAGGCTGGGTAAGCCAAAAGTGCTAGTCGCTCAATGTCTTGGGCTAGCTGCTGTAGGGTCTCACCAGACTTCTGCACCCGACGCCTTAGCTGTGACCGATAAATCTGCTTTAGATGATCGTCTCCATAACGCATGTCGAGCGCATACATTATAGCATTCGGGTTTGAGTGCAATTCATCGGGGATCATCTGCAAAAGCTCGGCAGCTGGGCCTCTTAGAGCAAGAATCAGTGCAGTTGCTCGTTCCTGCTCATTCCAGTGATTTGCCCTTGCGGCAGCTTCAAACTGAGTCTTGTAAATACTCCAGACCGTTTGCCCATCGAATATTGGTGCTGGCACATTTCTGGATGTGCTTTGCGCTGCGGTTACAAGCGGGGCTGGTGGGATGGTTACTACTGCCTTTGCTGCTTCCAATTCTTTTTTCACTTTTTCCATCTCATTGTTCATTCTCTCTTCGACCTGGCTGATCTCATAGTTAATTTTCTCCTCAATCTGGCTGACCTTCTCCTCGACCTGGTAAACCTTTTCCTCGACGCATTTAATTTGATTGTTCAGGCTACCGAGCTCCACTTTTATTTCGGTTGACTGTTTTTGCACTTCCTTGATTACGATCGCTTGTTGGTCCAGCTTCACTGATTGTTCATTGAACTTCGCTGATTGTTCATTTAACTTCGCTGATTGTTCATTTAACTTCGCTGATTGTTCATTTAACTTCGCTGATTGTTCATCTAGCTTCGTCGTTAAATTGGATGACTGTTGTCGCTGCTCTTGCTGCATCAGCATCAACATTTGCATCAGCGCATTTTCTGGTTCCTTTGGTTTTGGTGTGTCTACTTCTCCACCTTCTGCGCCTTTTTCCGCATCTGAGAGCTCACCCGAATCCAGATTCACGCCTTCCGACTCGATCGCGTCACGCAAGCGTGCAATCAGTATGGCCTTTGTACCTTGTGTGGCCAGATTCCGCTGTTCCAACTCCTCCTTGAGCTCCGATATGGTCAATTCATTAATTTTTAAGTTTAAGCTTCGTGGCATTTTTAATGTTTCTTTAAATTTTACTATTGTGCACTATAAAAATGTTCAAATTTTCACTTTCAAAATTTTTCTTTCGCACTTCTTGACACCACTGTCGCGTGTTATTGGTTCGCGGCCAATAATTTTAATGTTCCGGGAAAGTGAAAACGCAATGTCTTTTAATTTAAGTTAAAAGTGTTTATTTAATTAAATAAAATGCACAATAATCAGTTAACACTTTCACTAATTTTAATTGTCACTATTAAAAAAAATCTAACACTTGTCCATAAATTTACTATCGCAATTGTCTTCTAAATTACTTCACTATTACGAAACACACTTCCCACACACAATCGCAGTTCTTATCGCGGTCGAATGAATGATTCTCCCCATTCATTCAGCTCGCCTTTATATAGGGTCTCTACCTATTCACCCATTTCTCGCACATTGGCGAATGTTCTACCGAGAGGTACCTGGTAGGTTCGAGCTAGTTCATGAATGGAGTGACGTCACTTGCAGATGTTGATCATGCTTGTTGGATTCTCGTGGGTTCGAGTAAATTCATTCGTTGACGTTCTTAATGATGATGAAAACAATTGCGACAGTAGCTCGCAGAATTATTTGTACATGTAATTATTTGTACATGTGACAATATGCTTGTTGGGTTGATGAAGTAAGAAAACTCACACAAAAAGTGCGCGCTCTCTAGAAAAAAACACATTATTTTTAGGCAACTGGTAGGTTAGGTTTAGATTATCTAAAAGTTGATTGAATGATCGGTCTGATGGAATACGTTGCTGAAATAATACTGTTTATTGCCATATCAAATTTTACCAATTTCTCTTATACTAGGTACTCTTTATACTAGTACGCAATAAAGCCATGTTTATTAAATTGAGTTCACAAAGTCTTTGCCAATAAATAATGCGCCACCAGATATTACAGAAAAATTTTTTTTATAAAAAATACGTTTAAACTTTAAGTTATGAGGCATACTTTGCACGATGGCCAATGTTAAGGCCACAATGTGGAAAGTCAAAGCGTTCCGCAATAATCTGTTTGTTAAGAAATACATTCCATTTATGCTATTGACTCGTTATACACAATCTAACCAAAACTATCTTACTCTACGTGGACAACAGATTTTTGGCTTACCAATGTTTCAAGATATTCATTTCAAATAGGAGAGATCCTTAGAATGGCTGACGTTGCGGTAAATGAGTCTCTTTACTAACATGTCCTCTTCATTCTTCCACTCATTAAAAAGGGACTCCTTCAATCTGTTGGTGTCTTAAGGCATAGGAAAACGAGATGTCTTAGAGTAGGCTGATGAGGGGAAGCACTACATACTCCAGAAACCTTAAGCGTGTATGAGTCTCATGCTTAATGCGTAAACCGACCGCGAAAAATTTATTTTGGTGCCAAAATTTTTCGTGTTTAAAGCCTCGCATCTACACTCTCATCCATCTCAAAGTCCATCTATTCGCAGTTTTAAGAAAATGTCGGAAAGACCTACGATGACCGTATAGTATCTGTGCCACAGAAGTCTCCTGGGAAATTGGTTTTTTCTGTGCTGAAGAGGTGAAGGCTATTTTCGCCCTGAGCGTGAAGCTCTCAAACGCACAAGGCTTCTGGAATACCCAGCAAACGAAAGCGAAAGCGTTTAATACATTACTTTGGGCTAGTCCTTATTTTCCTACGCCTTGAGACGCCTTCGGAATACAAAAATTACCTTTGTAGCGAAAAGAAAAGAAGAGAAAGGGACTACTAGATAAGAGACCCCCAAATCCGACACGTTCGGATGCTGAATTATGCCCTCTTATCTTCAAGGACTGCCCAAAACTATGTGGTTCAAAGTTGAATTTTTCAACCGATGCAAGCATTTTACCGATTAAAGTCTCCAAAGAGAACGATCCAACTTCACTGAAGAGATACCGCATAGCTTATCCCATATTGAGAAGGCAAAATTGTGTGACAGATCCTACGCAAGATACGCAGTCGTTAAAGCGTCATTTGGAAATATCGTGCTGGTAAGACTGAAAACATCCATGCGCGTTTAAAAGCTGGGTCAAGTAGAAGTCTCATCAAAGCCTCTATCGAGCCTCGGCCTCACGTCAGGAATAAGGCTCGCAGCCCATCCTTCCCTTGTGTCGCTCTACCAAGACGTTCGTCAATCACTGAGAGAGCGTTATCTCTCCTCCTTAGCGACCGCCTCCTTGTTGTCTTCGCTTTTACTTGGTAAATATTTCTTCTGTCATTAGCAAGCAAGGGAAGATTTGGATACCACCTCTACAATCACAAATATTTTCGACTCGGAGACTGTTCGATATAAACATGCAGCTCACAACGCCAGTTGTTTCCGCACCTCTAC
Organism: Odontomyia ornata; assembly: GCA_963969285.1. Classification (NCBI taxonomy): domain Eukaryota; kingdom Metazoa; phylum Arthropoda; class Insecta; order Diptera; family Stratiomyidae; genus Odontomyia; species Odontomyia ornata. The sequence goes on from OZ017741.1 coordinate 11,014,014, forward strand.
CAACCGCTTTCGATGCACCTCTTTGTGAACAGCGCTGGCCTATAGTCCTGACCCATAGAGTAACCTAGACTACATGGCGCTCATCAGGAGCCATCTCCAAAATTAAGTAGATCCCCCTGTGTTGGACACCAGTCGAGTTAGTGCTATTACCCCTTCCTGCTTTATCAACTGTTGCCCTGATGTTCCTGGAAATACTCATCTTCGAGTGGTTCGACGCGCCCAACTATTCCACTGGTGGTTTCGATTCGATCAGCACTTCGCCGATACTGATAGTTTGTACTCTGGGGACGCCCTCTTTGCCAGGATAATCACCTAGGTTTTCTCCAGTACAAGGCTCAGGTCGCTAGTCGGCACCTAACTCCTCACTCGGTACATTACCATGTGAAGTCTGTGTTGCGCATTTTCGACTGTGCGTTCAATGACTAGCACCGCCACATCATGCGCGTAGCCGATCAGGTGTGACTCACCTGTCCTCAGTAGCCTGACATTGAAGATATTCCAATATTTAGAACGGCGGATAGAGCACTGAGCGACACCCAATTGAACTTCATCTTTCGATGACAGTCTTTCAGATGGTCCCTCAAACTTTGCACTAGATGTTCTGAGATGTGGAATGAATTTCGCAGTGCTTTCAGGATATCTGCCTATCTAACGGAATTGAAAATGTTTCTGACCAGCCAGATCGAATCGTCTGCGACTTCACACGCTGGACCGCGCTCACCACTTCTCCGATTTTATCGTGGTAAAGGTAACTACTTTTAAGACATACGGCCGTGAAGATATGCCCCAACAGCATGTATCACGGCAGGTATGCAGACAATGACTTGAGGCTCTTTTTCCCCTTGCTTGCAAAGTCTGAATCAGACAAGTTACTAATTAAAAAAAGTAAAGAACGAATTTAAGGTGAATTTAGAAAACGGCAAAACTATACCTTAAATCTTTTTGTTTCAGACTTATTGGTCCAAGAATTAACTGTCCGCAATGAAGCAGCTTTTTTTGGCAAGCAACTTTGAGCGCCCTCTATTAAATGTACAAATAAAATATAATAAAAAACAATTTTGTTGTAATCTTCAAGAGTTGTTTTATACTATAGACAAAGTTTGATAACTATATACAATAAAGATCATGTAAAAAAATTGTTGAAAATATGTCTGTTCTTGCCGTTCTAGACAGTAGTAGTACCAAACGACGTCTGATAACAAGCTGTCTAACCACGTACGGTCGTGATCTCTGACCAAGGGCAGAGCCTAGAAGGAGTACTTACCTTTGCTAATGAGCCGTTAGTTTTTACCTAGAGGTAGTTCTATAAATTTGACCACCCCCCCTTGAACGATCCGTTCAACCTCTTCCAGTGTGTGTGGCAGGCTGTGAAGTCCGGGCAGTGGAACTGGTCTCGGGCGTTGCGATCGCGGTTTGCAGCTTACATTTTTGGCCTTTTTTTTTTGTGGTAGGGAGGTGAAGGCATTTACGCCCGCCGAGTCTGGCAGTGTGGGACTCCCATGGAGGATACCCTTGGACTACCCACTAAGCACCTCCCCTGTCAATCTGAGAACCTAGCCTGGAACCGTTTGACACATTACTTCGGGCCAGGTCTCGTTTTGTTACGCCGTGGGGCGCCTTCAAGCTGGGGAGTCCCTTTCCTAGCGGGAGGGGAGAGGGGAAGAGGAAATGCCAGAAGAGCGATCCCCCAGCCCCAGCACCTCCGGCTGCTGCGAGTCCCTTTTATCTTTTAGGACTGCCCGAGCATAATGTGCCACCTGGTTCCATTTGTCAACCGATTCGAGCATCACCGCAACTATATTATCCGGAGTGAGCTCTTCCGTCTCCCTGTAGAGTTCCCTTCGCAGCCTGGCCCATTTGGTACACGCAAAAAATGTGTGACAGGCATTGTCCTCCTCTCCTGGGCCAAACCGACAATCGGGAGACCGTGACTTACCGATCTTGTGCAGGTAAGACTGAAAACACCCGTGCCCGCTCAAAAGCTGGGTCAGATAGAAGTCAGTCTCACCATGCCTTCGATTTAGCCACGGTCTCACATCCGGGATGAGGCGCGCAGTCCACCTTCCCTTTGTGCAATTCACCCAAGACTGCTGCCAATCGTTGAGCGAGCGTTGTCTCTCCTCGCGGACAACCATCTCACTCGCATCCTCGTTTCGGCGCAGGTAAATAGCGCGGCGCTCTCTTGCAAGGAGGGCAACAGGTATCACGCCTGCAATCACTCTCACCGCCGAGTCGGAGACTGTTGGATACGAAGATGCAATTCTCAGTGCTCCTCTTCTCTGTACCTGTGCCAATCGTTTTCGGTATACCTCCTTGCTGAGCGCGTCGCCCCATACCTCTGCTCCGTACAGTAGCACTGACCCTACAGCACTCATCAAGAGGCGTCTTCTTGATGGGCTGGGTCCCCCTACGTTGGCCATAAGTCGACTCAGGGCCGATATTCCCGAAGCAGTCTTCTCAGCCGTTGCCCTGATTTGCTCAGAGAAACTCATCTTCGAGTCGATCAGTAGCCCCAGGTACTTCACCGCTGGCTTCTATTCGATCTGTATATCTCCATTACTGATCATCCTTACTCTAGGGATTCTCTTTTTTGTCAAGATGACCACTTCGGTTTTCTCCAGTGCTAAACTGAGCCCACGAGCAGTCATCCAGTCCCTCACTCGGCGCATTAGCATACCTAGCCTAAGTTGCGCTTGTTCAACGGTGCGTCCGGCGACCAGAGCCGCAACATTTTTGGCCTTGCACCACAGAAAGAAGACAACACTGATGACTGCGATGAAGCTCAGATATCCCAGTGCATACTGGTGAACATCATGCACATCCAGCTGGTCACTCCAAGAAAGATCTTGTGCCTTGAGTTGGTTTCGCAGGTCGTTGATCTCCGAAGCGTGTTTCCCAAAAAGGTGTGGGCGCCATGTGCTGTTGTTCATGGTCCCGGCTGTCGTCAGCAGTGGAATAATAAGCCCTGGGATGAGCTTCATTGAAGATTCATAAATGCGGTGACCTTAGAAGGTCACTGCATCGGGCTTGAGCGTGCAGTCGGGAGCAGCTGCACACTAGATGGGCCACCATCTGAATTTTGAAGGCATATATTCATTCACTCATTGGGTTGTGGGATGTTCGCCCACGAGAAGGATATAGGCAGCTCAACCAGGTGACAGTTGGTCGCCGTCGGCACTCCCTTTAGCAGTGTTACCTCGCAAGTGCTCACATTGGCTTTCTTGTGATACAACGGATGAGATTGTCGGCATATGTGAATGTTTGGCCCCATCCAGTTACAGGCAGCGTAGCCCATCTCGTTGAGCGCATAGTATACGTCGCGATGTGGGCTGATGATCGGATAAGGAGCGGTAGGCTGTACGCCGGTGAGATGATTACGTTTCGCCGATGGAATTGGTAGGATTCGATATAACTCGAAAGTTGAAACATCGATGAGTGGCATCCTAAGCTCGAAAAGGATGAAGTCTGCATTTGCCTTGGTTTTGATAGATTTCAACCCAAAAATTCTCTTCCAACAGGAAGACGCTGACTTTCCGGCAGATGATCCCCGATGTCTGTCATCGCTGGATTAAGCTGCTGTCGAAACAACAGCAAAGGGTTAAAATTCCCATGCTGTGTGTCCGTGATCACGTCTGAGATCTTGAATTGAATACGTAGCATATTGAGAGTCGCCAAGGTCATCTGTAAGGATAGCATTGAAATTAAGTTTGGAACTCGAGCTGTGCTGCCTTCGAGTTGCGGACCCTTGATCTCATTGGACAGTTTTGCCAGTTCGTGCTCAATGGAGACGAAACGTTTGTGACCCATCTGTTCCGTTTTGCCGAGGAGATTCAATGTCGAATCGATAAATGATGTTTGATTTCTGAGTAGGAAGTACAGCTTGTTCTGATCTCCCTGAATCGTCTTAATGATCTGAGCCATTTTGTTAGCGTACTCCTCGTCCAGAACCAAGAACAACGATCTGACCGGTCTGCCCACTGCGTTTATTGCTCGTCGCCTTGACCTGATCCTCAGTACCTGGTTTGCGCTGGAAAGCTGGTCGGTTAAGTGGCGGACCTGCTTACGCAGATGTAAGCAGTCGGTGTGCCGAGGATCATGATCACATAGTTGTTGTAGCCAGATCGTGCCGTTCTGCAGCGTGGCCAGCTCCGTCCAGTAAGCCTCCAGGTCATAGTAGACTAAGAGGTTCCACTTGCTTGTCGACAGGAAGGCATTTCCCAATGATTGAAAATGCAGTCCTGGATGTGGTCCAGTTGATGACACCTTGACAGGATTGGCCACTGTTAGAGGGATCAATAGGCAGACCAGCAGGAGCGATAGGAGTGGTGTCCTTCTGCTTCTTGAGCGAAGCCCCTTGTGATAATTGCTGGGTGCATCTGCCTAACGCTGTGCCTCGGGTCGGATTAGGGTATTCGCCTCGGGACCAGCTGCTTCTAGTGTAGTGTCCTCGATCACTGGTAGCGATGCTAGGCGATGGCTAGGCCTTCTTACTATTCTAGTGTCCTCACGTCTGCGACTCTGAAGAAGCCGTCAGCCCCTTGACGTGTTTCTATGATTCGTCCCAGGGGCCATTTCATAGTTGGTAGGTTATCGTTCTTGATGATGACGATGGTTCCCCGGGTAGCATTTGGTTAACCTTGTCGCCACTTAACGCGATGTTGCAGTTGGTTCAAATATTCGCGGGACCATCGTCACCAAAACTTGTCCTTCAAATGATTTATTCGCTTCTATCGGGCATGAAGTCCGCCAGTGACAGGCTCTACCCGAGCATCCACCATGGCTGTGAGGGGTTCTCCGATGAGGAAATGTCCTGGAGTCAACGCTGCCAGATCGTTGGGGTTGTCGGACATCGCAGTTAGAGGCCTGAAGTTGAGGATGGCCTCCACCTGGACCACCAAGGTGTGCAGTTCCTCGTACGTGAGTGTGGCTGATGAAGCGCCTCGACAAAACAGGTTCTTGGCTGATTTGATGGTCGCCTCCCAAAATCCATCAAAGTGAGGAGCGCGAGGGGGGATGAAATGAAATTGTATTCCCCGAGTGTTGCAAGAGTCGGTCACCTTGTGTTGACCCTCGGCTGAGTGAAGTGAGGAAGACAGCTCATGTAGCTGATTTTGCGCATTTACGAAATTGGTCGCATTGTCGCAATAGATGTCCTTGCAGAGACCTTGTCTCCCGATGAAACGCTCCAGCGCACCGATTAAAGCTTCGGCGCTAAGATCGCTCACCAATTCCAGATGGACGGCCTTGGAAGCGAAGTAGCAAAATATAGCGATGTATCCCTTCCGAGGCCGCACATTTCTGCCTCGGTAGTGTATCAGCACTCGTCCGCAGAAGTCGACGCCCAAGCGGATGAGATGAGCCGCTTGCACGCGAGCACCTAGTAGATTCCCCATGATCTGATTGAACAGTTGTGGCCTTGCCTTGATACATCTCCCGCGCTAGCTGCTTCCCCTTAACGGGCCAGAAGCGTTGTCTCCTGGCAGTTAACAGCGCCTGAGCTCCGAGGAGGCAATTGTTGCGATGAATATCCGTTGAAATGATTTAACATTATTTCGAGTCTTGCTTCCAGGGTGAAAAAATCGATTAATATATTAGCTTCTAACTATCTTTACTCAAACCTACGCAAGCGGAGAATCGCTCCGTAGAGAACATCGCGAGGACATTGTCCACAACGCCGCAATTTCTATATTTGCCAAAATTACTTCGCGGAGGGAAGACTTGTAATGAGAACGCCTAGACGATTCAATCACAATTCTTAATTTTATTCAATCACACTTCTGTATTTATACACTTTTCTTTCACTTAACCTATGTCTAACAAGCTAATTTATTTATTTTTTTTTTTTTTTACAAATGTGAGCAAAAATTCATTATTTGACACATTTCTACCTATGCTTTCCATTAAATCGATTTTAGTGCCTCATGAACAAAAACTCACGCGTCTCGATATTACCAATGTGCATACACATGCATTTATTTTCTTCATAGGATAGATATCCAAATTCCATACATTATGCATGCACTCATATGTCAATAACCCATGCTCGTACGTATCACTTGGGTATGGTCGCTAACCTCTTGATGAGTAATACAATTAGCGTGCATTGAGTGTGGTCAGGGAATGCCTCCACACGTGATGAGTTATGAATGAATTGCAACGTGATATGGGTACACTCGATATTTAGAATGAGTGTATAAGAAATAAAATAAATCGCATTGTATGATTATGCAGCTGGTATGTTTACATGTAGCCATGCGATAGGATTGATATTTCATTTTTTTCTTTTTGTTTGCTTAGGTTGGACTTTAGTCGGTAAACAAATGAATTTTGTTAGTAAGCAAATGAATTGAATGATCTACAATTGAACATATGTATATATGGTTGCTTATGATATGTACGCATGAATGTTATTACGATTGTTGTTTTTGTTCATGATATGTGAATTGAATCTACTACTAAAGTAAGTGAATGAATGTGTACATATGTTTGCTTAAGATGTGTAGGATGCGAGTTGTGAAGCTTCCTGCCTCCTGCCAACGCGCAGGATTCCGTCCGAAACCAGGAAAGGAGTCAGACCGGATATGGGGCTGCTCTTGTTGATCTGCCTCTGCAGTTGGACGTCTCGCAGGTCCTCACGAAAATCATATTGCTGAATACATTTCACGATCACTCCAGTTTCTCTGGAGAGTTGGCAACTCCTCACTGCACGACTGCGCACCTGAGGAGACTGGGAGCTTGTCCTGCAACGCTCCACAAAACGCAATATATAACCGACAACCCGTTGAAGCCTTCCAAATGAGTTCCCGTGTTGAACCTCGTTCACAAAATAGTTGCTTGAACTAGCTGTTGTTATGATTGCAACCCAGATTCGCTTCCGCTCGACTACACAGGCTTCGGTACCCTTGTGCAGTGGCGGCCAGTCCGCCTCAGCTCCGGTCAAGAAGGATGGCCCCCGTGACCAGAACTTGCAGTCCTCTAGCTCGGCTGGTGCCAGGCCACGGCACAGGATGTCCGCAGGATTGTCGTGGGATGCCACATGTCGCCACTGAGTTGGTCTCGACAACGATTGAATGGTCAAAACATGGTTGGCCACGAAAATGCTGTTGAATGAAGCGGTTGAGTTAACCCACGTCCATGCGACCCCTGAATCGGACCAGAGGACGTGAAAAATATCCAGCAGACTGAGCGCCCTCTTGACTCAACTCGTTAATTCTGCTCCCAGCTTTGCGGCACAAAACTCCAAACGTGGCACTGTCAACACCTTGATGGGAGCCACCCTGGACTTGGCATAGAGCAGCCGAACGTTGACTTGACCGCTCGAAGATGTTGAGCGCACATAGATCACAGCACCATACACCTTCTCCGAGGCGTCGCAGAAAGTATGTAACTGCACCTGGACTGTTTTCTCGCAGGCGATACGAGGAAAACGAACCCTTCGCAATGATGTCAGTTCACCGCGAAGTTGGGCCCACTGTGTATGTATGTCGGGCGGCAAGGCTGCGTCCCAGTCAATTTGGCGGTTACGATAACCGGGGCCAGGATGCCGCATGGGTCGAACATTTGGGCGATGTTTGATGCGATCGTCCGTTTCGTGAATTTGACCTCAGCGAGGTCCAAGTTAATGCCGATCTGGAAGTCGTCTGTTTTCGGGAGCCAAATTACCCCCAAAGTCTTTATGTAGTCTTCTGAAAGACTGCTGAAATCAAACTGGATCTCCTGGTCTTTGACGCTGATTTGCTGCAGAAGATGCGGATAATTGGCACACCATTTGTGGAAATGCATCCCTGCACTAGTAAGAATTTGAATTGCCTCCGTCAAGCTTTCTGCCCCTGTCATGACGTCGTCGATGTAACAATCATGCTGTAGTGCACTCTTGCCTAAGGGTGCTCGATCTTGTTCGGATTGTACCAGAACCTGGAGGCATTTGGTTGCCAAGTACGGGGCGCACGTTGTGCCTTACGTGACGGTCTTGAGTTGCTTATATCGCAATGGCTAAGTTGGACTTGTTCTTCAAATAACCGGTTGAAATCTGCAATCGTGGTGGTGAAGCACTATTTGCCGATACATCTTGGCGATGTCGGCCGTGAAAACGAAGCGTGGCAGACGAAAACGGGGCAAAATCGCAAACAAAACATCCTGAATAGTGGGTCCGGTATGTAGGATGTCGTTCAGGGAAACTTTCGTTGATGTTTTACTGGACACGTCGAAAACTCCTCTCAATTTAGTGGCACTACTACTTGGCTTCAGGACGCAGTGGTGCGGCAGAAAATAATGTGCTTCCTTACTTGCTGACCATGTGATCTGCTCCATATGTCCCAGTCGCTCGTACTCGTCCATGAATTCGAAATACTGCCGTCCTAGATCGGGATTCTTCTCCAGTCTGCGCTCGATCGCCATGAATCTTCGTATGGCAATGTCCTCAAAGTCGCCCAGCATTTCGGAATCTTCCTTGAAAGGAAGCCGGACCAAGGACCGGACATCGGACTCAAGTTGCGTCGTCTGGGTGAATTCTACTTCGCAGGCTCTTTCAGTCGCTGTGAAATTATGATATGGATCCGGTACCTGTTCAACTCCCAGAATCGCTTCATAGCCTCAGTCAGCTGAGTCTCTTCGATGAGAACTCCACATGTCACTGGAAGCGTTTCAGATGTAACTACTCTTCCAGGGACAATCAAAATGAGGAGCGTGTGCTGGAGCACAGGGAGTTCAAGGCCCAACTTGATTTGTCCGACGGTAAGGACTTCGTAGAAATGCTTCGCACTCAGCAGCATGTCGATTCGCTTCGTTCAGTGGAATTCAGGATCCACCAGCTTTATATTTCTAGGAATCCGCCACGCCGATGTGTCAAGATTCTAAGAAGGTTGAGGAGATATGATTTGATTCAGGACGTAGGCCTCCAACTACGCGGCATATCCAACTTACGATGCGGCTTCTCGATACTTCCGCCCACCCCCTAAATCAGTGCAAGTTGCGGTGTAGACGCTAGACCCAGTTTCTTGATAATCCGCTCGGCTACTAAGTTGATTTGCGAGCCAAATCCAACACTGCTCGGCAGTCGGTCACTCTCCCATTGCTGGCAACCACCTTAACGACGGCTGTGCTCAGCAGAACATTCTTCTTGGATCCAGGTTTCATAAGATTCGTCAGAGTGAGGGCAGGCGGCGCAGCTGGCGGTTGAACATCTGGCTTCCTGACTATGGAGCCAGGCACTGTGGTTCTGGTCTGCTTGGAATTTCGGTCTCCCGTCATGTGAAACAGGGTAGTATGTTTCTTGGCGTATTCCTTGCATCTTCTTGCCGCGCAGACGGAGGCCTGATGACCTTCTTGCAAACAATTGAACATGCAAAGCTGAGCCTCTTCGCAGCGTTGTCCTGGAGAAACTCCGGACAGTAGTCCAGCGGGTGATCCAACGAGCACTTTGGGCATCGCAACGCAGCCACGGAACCTTTGGTAACCTTCTTGTGGTTGCGGCCCGGGTCCTTAGTTATACCGCCGAGCGCTTCGAGTGCCTGGAATCGCAATTGCTAGAAATCCAGTAAACCCATCAAAAGTGGCAGCTCGCTCGGGTTAGCCAAAGAATGGTGATGGAGGGCAAGCGTTGTCGAATCCAAACTTTCGCACCAAACGTTAAGTAGCAATGGATTCCAATCCCTTGTGGATATTTGCAGGTTTTACAGTCCTCTGAGACACTCTTGTGTGGTGTCATACAGCGACTTTATGGCTACCACTGACGGTTTTTCACTGGCCTGAGATGGCTGACCCCTCAATTTGTCAATGAGGGCCGACACCAAGAGTTGTCGATTATCAAATCTCGCATTAAGTGTCTTTCAGGCAGCTAGATAATTTTCGCCCGACAATGCAAAGTTTCTAATTAAGGACCCAGCCTCTCCTGTGAATTAACCTTTAAAGGTTCTGGCACGCGGACATCGGCCGGTTGTGCATCATTTGCATAAACAAATCCCGGAATTGTCGCCAGTGCAGGTAATCTCCGTTGAAGGTGGGCAAGGCAATGTTTGGGAGCAACAAGTCTGGAGTCGCAGCGGGCGGAACAGGTGAAGGTGGGATTCGGTATTTGCGTCGACGATATGCTCCTCCAAATTGAAGCCCTGCGCTTCAGGGTCCTCACAAGATTCATAGAATTGCTGATGATGTTCATCCAACTCCAATTCCATGCATCAAAGCGCTGACGGTGCTTTTTCGCGCTTGACCGTGGAGTTGATTCTAATGTTATGTCTACGCTTGAACAATATTTTGCTGACTCGTGTGCGTCAGCTAAGAAATTTCAACTTAGCATACAGTGGCTTCCAAAACGGATGGTATGCAACTAACTTGGAGACGATCCACCCCCGAGCTATGTTTATCTTAATCTAAATAGCAAAGGGCATTTATAAACGGTTTAAAATTCAGTTAATTTTGCTATACTGGATGAATGATTTTCGAAGATAGAACAAATTTGATTCAAGTATGTTTCACTCAGTTATTTATTTATTTTTTTGCTTTTTTTTGTCTTTTTTCAAGAAAGGTAATTATAATTGAGTTTCGAGGTATTTCTGCGGATGTCAAATGAACGATTTCGTATATTTCCCCTCTCGCTGTACTCCATAAGGCTAGTAACACTTTTAAGACCTGTTTTGGAAAGTTTTCATCACGAAGTTTTGTTTGTCAGTCCACACGTTAAGGCTCTCTTTCCGATATGGGGGACGCCCCCTTTAAAATCATTGACAAATTGGTTTTATTGGTTCATTATTTTTGATCTACTTATCAAGTTTGGTGTCTGTAGCTGCGATAATTTCGGTAATACTCCGCTGTGATACACATATGGACGGACAGATAAACAGATAATGACCTGACATCAAACTAATCACACTCCCAACAGTAATCTTCCCAATCAATTTTAAGTGAATTCATTTCCTCACTGAAATTTTCTCATATTAACACCCAAAGCTAATCAACTCGTTAACATCTTCCACTGAGTCACAGTCAAATCATTCAAGAAAAAAAGTCATTGACTCTTTAACTTTCTTCCAACGCTTCACTCGACGACGGCATCTTAAAAGACCGAGCCCCCTCGTCGTTAATCCACTCAGAAGCAGGCAGAAGAAAAATAAAACCATTTTGAACTTGAAAACGGTCAAAGATGAATGAATGTCATGTTGAATCACATAATTCACAAATGATAATCAAATTCACATAATCCACGATTAATGGGGACGTTGAAAATGACATAATTTATCATATCTTGACATTATTTATGCATTCACACACGCCGAGAGAAATGCGGAGAAATTTATGGTCACAGACCGAAATCAAAACATTGAGCTTTTAAAAAATAAAGTTTTTGTCATTTATTTTTATTTGATATTTATTCGGGGAATCTGTTCTCTACACAGGATTTGTTTTCGCCATTGTTAAAAAAAAAAAAAAACAAAGAATAAAATCAAGGAAAAATAACGATAAAAACTTTTAAAATTGGCAGGTTGAATATGTCGATTGTCTGCATTGGTGTATGAAGGAATGTAAATGGGGCAGATGCCCCATGTCATGTCATTTAGATCATACTCACATGAGCGGGAGTATGTGCATATGTTGGGTGTGCAGACTACGAGACGAATGGGGAAGTTTGGATGTTTTGCTTGGACTATTGCCAAATGGGCATATGACGACGAACAGGAGGCAAAAATTGGAATAGACATAATGCTTCCTCGCCACATCATCGACGTGGTATTGAAGCAAATGAGGGTAATTGGGCCAAAAATTGAATGTTTAGGAAGTTTGGCTAATATTGTGTGGTATAAATCGAATTTAAATTTAGCGGTCGTGTAGGAAAATAACTTTGAAACATTTGAAATTAATTTGAATTGCATTGGTTTCCAAATTATCAAAATAAAAGAATAATACAGGGTTATCCTTTTCGTAGTTGGGAAAGTATAACCCTGCCATTTAACATCTGTCAGAATTAAATGTCATCCAAAGCGTGTTTTTTTAGTTAAAGTTTTGCCATTTGGAAATATGGATCGTTGAACAGTCGAAAAACGCATTAAGATTATCAAATTTTATTATAAAAATGGTGATTCTGCTGTATCATCATTTAGGGCTTTACGAGCCGATTACGGTCGACATAATCGACCTACACAGCAAACAATTTCGAACACAGTGAGAAAATTCGAAGAGACTGGATAGGTTATTAAAATTGCAAGGCCTGTGCATCGTTGCATCATTCGTTCTGCTGAAAATATCGCTTTCGTTGCTCAAAGTGTGGAGGAAGACCCGAATTTGTCGATTCCTCGACGTGCTCAACATTTTGGCTTGTCCTACGGCTCATTGTGGCGGATTTTGCATTTGGATTTGCATCTCCATCCGTACAAAATCCAACTCACTCAAGAACTTAAGCCTCAAGACCATACACAACGCAGAAAGTATGCGAATTGGGTGATTGAACAACAACCTATTGATAACGATTTTTCGAACAAAATGTTCTTTGGTGATGAGGCTCATTTTTCGCTCAATGGCTACGTAAATAAACAGAATTGCTGCATATGGGGCTCTCAAAATCCTCAGATGATCGCAGAAAGGCCTTTGCACCCGGAAAAAGTGACCGTTTGGTGTGCATTATGGTCTGGTGGTGTTATTGGCCCGTATTTTTTTGAAAACGATCAAAGAAGAGCCATTACAGTCAATTCTGACCGCTATGGACGGATGTTAACCGATTATTTTTGGAGAGAAGTTGAAGATTATGATCTGGAGAACATGTGGTTCCAACAGGACGGAGCCAAAAGACACACAAAACAGGCTAATCGAGCACTTTTGCAAGAAAAATTTCCAGGACGCGTAATTTCGAGATTGAGTGATGTCAAATGCCCTGCAAGATCCTGCGACCTAACGTCTTTGGAATTCTTTTTATGGGGCTATGTGAAAGATCGTGTCTACGCCAACAATTTGCAATGATTTTTTTTATGCCCGTGTAGGACACGGGTGCCGATGGTCTGGCATAAGTGTCAGCGAGCTATAAACAACACCGAGCACAGCTAACTAGCTTCGCTTAACGACCGCATACGCGTGCTTGACGACTAGCATTTGTGGGATCATATGAGGCGGGTTCTTGTCGAGCCACGAAGCTACACTACAAAATACTTATCACGCGTACTCTACTCTACAAGACGCACCGATCAATTTTTATTGTCTTTAGAAAAGCTCTATTAGGTGTCAGTTAAGCTACTCTACAGAAATTCAATATTTTTTTGCCTCGTTCAAGTCAGCGGACACGGAAGCTTGAGACAAACGCAAACATTACACAAAAAGCAACCGTTACTTTCACCGAAGAAGGTCGTTGCATTACAAGGGGAATGTCAAACCTGAAGATGTTAAAGTGGCTGAAGTGAACCACTCATCTCTGCCTAAAGGATGGAAACTTGACGGATGCAGTTTACTTTACACTAGTAAAAGAACAAATTAAGCAGTTTCGACGGGGTGACCACCTTATCTCTTCAGGATCACCACGGGGCTGCTCGACTGCTTATGTTTATTACAAATTTCTCAAAATCTTGAGCTATTGAAAACCAATATTCGTGAAGTTATGGCCGAGATATAGCCGGAAATGTGCCGAAAAGTCATTGAAAATTACCTCAAAAGGGTTGAGGCCTGTAAGACATCCCGAGGAAGACATTTGAATGATGTTGTTTTTCACGTATAATGGCAAGGTTCAATTTTTATATTGAATAAAAAATTTCGTTTCCATCTCAATATTTTATGTGTTTTCTTTAACTTTACTTTTCCAAGCGTAAAATGGATAACCCTATATAATAGCAAATAGGTTTACTCATAGTCGGAAAGGAAGAAAATTACATAATTAAAATTACATAACAAAAAATCAATTTACACAATTTGGAGCATTGTTCTTCATGGCTTGGATATTTAGGAGCATATGCATACGTAACCTATGTATAAAATGATACTGCATAAGTTTAACAGCAGTGCCCTTCATGATGTCATCAATGCATGGAAGCCCCACTTTCCTCTTTAATAACTTTTCTTCCCTCTCCGTTTCCATGTTTTCTTAAATCTTAATCTTTAATTGAAACAATTTTCTAACCTTAATTTGCTGATGAGGCTGCCAGTGGCGTCGTTGGGTAGCAATTGGCCTTGGAGGGCCAATATCTTCCAATTGCTCTGGGGTGCATATTGGGCTGAGTTGGTCAGTCACGCAAGATGGTTGGTCTGCAAGGTTCAATCATGTAGCTTCCCGCAAATAGGGTTTCTACTGACTGTTGGTCAAAACCGGACAATTGGGCACTTGGTACAGAGTGCAACAAAATCGAACTCTTTTCAATATCTTTTCCGCACCTGTACCACTTGTCCATCTTCCCTCCCTTGACCCCGGAATTTTACCACACTGACTGTACATGCTTTGTGGTGGACTAGGCGATTCTGCCTAGTTCAAGTTATCGTGGGATATGCCGCTTATTGCGGCCTCAGTTTCACCGATTTTATGGTCTGGTGGGAGCATTGGTGACCCCGACGTGATCCGACTCAGCCGAAGCATGTGATACAAAAGTATCGCTCCTAGCATTCCAATAATTTGTTCGGGACATCAGCGAGTTTTTTCATCGAGGCTATTCAATCGAAGATAAATTAGCGAAGTAACGGAAGAGTCAGCCAAACCCCATGCAGAGATAGGAAGGACAATCGAGAAGAATTACACGAATTTTACGGAAAGCATCGAACGGAAGAGCGTGTAGTACCTCAATCAGCGCTTGGCTATCTATAAAAGCCTGTGAGTGGTGAACTGAATGACGGTGTCCTTCAGTAGTTTGAGAAGGAGAATTTGGAGCATTCATATTTTCCAAACAAACATTTAGGAAAAATCAAAAAAATTGCAGAACTTCATTGGCTTATAGGCTCTACTAAATCCAGCATTTGGTGCCCAAAAACCAATGCTGAATCCAACGAGGTAGACGAGGCAGCCAAGCCTCTAAACGCTGAGGCACAATTTACTCATCAATAAGTGTCAAATTTAATTCAAGAGGTGCTCTGGGTAGTGTTATCAATACTAAGTAGATGCTTTATGCAATCAAAAGCGAGGTCTCGATGAGGAGTTCCTTCAACGACAATTGTTCGAAGTAGGGAACGAAGATTTTCAAAACGCGGTCATTGAACTTCAAAATTTTATGGAGCCCTCTTCAGCAGTTAAGTTGCCAAACATTACTCTGCCATCTTTCAGCGAGAAGTGTAATATCTGCAATGGTTACAGTGTTTTTTTTGTGGTAGGGAGGTGACGGCATTTACGCCCGCCGAGTCTGGCAGTGTGGGACTCCCATGGAGGATACCCTTGGACTACCCACTAAACACCTCCCCTGTCAATCTGAGAACCTAGCCTGGAACCGTTTGACACATTACTTCGGGCTAAGCCTCATTTCTCTACGCGTTTAGGCACCACCGGGCTACAGGGATCCCTTTTCCAACGGAAGGAGGGGAAGGGAGAGGGATTTCTAGAAAAGAGACCCCTCCGCCCTGGACGCCTCCAGGCGCTCATATATTTTCCTTTTTATCTTAAGGACTGCCAGAGCGTAATGTGCCACACAGTTCCATTTGTCAACGGATGTGAGCATCTCTCCACTGAGTTCATCCGGAGAGAGATCTCCCATTTCTTCAGTGAGGTCACCGCGCTGCCTTTCCCATCTCTTGCATACAAAAAATGTGTGGTAGGCATCATTGACCTCTCCAGCACAGAATATGCAGTCAGGAGACCGTGACTTACCAATCTTGTGCAGGTAAGACCGAAAGTATCCATGTCCACTCAGTAGCTGAGTTAGATAGAAGTCAGTCTCACCATGCCTTCGATTGAGCCACGGCCTCAGGTCACCAATAAGGCGTGCGGTCCACCTACCTTTTGTATCGCTTACCCAGGACTGTTGCCAATCACTGAGTGAGCGTTCTCGTTCTTCGTGGGCGACAGCATCTCTGTTGCATTCGTTCCTCCGCAGGTAGATTCTGCGGCGCTCCTTGGCAAGGAGGGCAATGGGTATCACTCCTGCGATGACCAGCACTGCCGACTCCGAGACAGTCCGATATGCAGATGCAATCCGCAACGCTCCCCGTCGCTGCACCTGTGCCAAGCGCCTTCGATACAGCCCCTTGTTGAGAGCCTCACACCATATCTCCGATCCGTACAACAGCACAGATTGTACTGCACTCATCAGAAGTCTCCTTCTTGATGAGGTGGGGCCCCCTAAGTTGGCCATTAGCCGGCTGAGAGCCGAAACACTCGCTGCAGCCTTGTCAGCTATTGCCCTGATTTGCTCGGAGAAACGCATCTTCGAGTCGATCAAAATGCCCAGGTACTTCACTGCTAGTTTGGTCTCAATGAGTGCTTCCCCAATGTTGCTCATCCTTACTCTAGGGATTCTCTTCTTTGTCAAGATGACTACTTCGGTTTTCTCCAAAGCTAGGCTAAACCCGCGAGCAGTCATCCAGTCCCTCACTCGGCGCATTAGCATACCCAGTCTGAGTTGCGCTTGTTCAACAATGCGTCCCGCAACTAGCGCCGCGACATCGTCTGCATAGCCGATCAAGCGCGACTCATCCGGCAGCTCGATTTTCAGTAGCCCGTCGTACGTGATGTTCCACAGGTCTGGGCCAAGAATGGAGCCTTGTGCAACACCCGATGTAACTTCCATCCTCCGCCGACCCTCCTTCGTCTCATAGAGCAGGCTCCAGTCTGTCAGGTAGTTCTTCAAAATCCGCATCAGATATTCTGGAACTTGGTTACAGTTTAACTAGCTCTTTTTTTAATTGATGCATTTCCAGGAAATAAGCAACACTCATAAGGTGCTTAACCTGGTTACTAGTCTTCGAGACGAAGCGAGCGCTTTAATTAAACATCTACCCATAGCCGCCTGGAACTATCAGCCTGCACAGAACTTATTGTGTCAGCGGTACGATATCGGAAGGTAGTTGGTGAATGGCTACTAGAATAAATCCACGCAGCAACTGGCAACACAAACGGATTCCGCTAATTCGATCAAACGGCTTCATAATACAACCAAGGGACTCAAAAACTTAGTATTGGCTGCGGAACATTGGGATGCGATGATAGTGCATATTTTGCTGGAGAAGTTGGATAAAATCGCACTCTAAAGAAACTCAAAAATCTATTGATTTTTCTAGAAGTTATATTTCAAGGCAACTAAGACACGAGTAAACACGCTAGGGGCTACAGGAGCTACGCAATGCATGGTATGTACTCAACCGTATTCCTTATTTTCTTGCAAGATGTTTCGAGACTTGTCTGTCCATTACAGACAAACAAAGATGTGATGATTCCACCAAGATACATGACAACGAGTCCTATTCCAAATGAGTCCTGTACCAAATGCAACCAAAAGCACAGCACGTTATTGCATTGTGCCGATATCAACCAATAGACAATACACCGAAAATGTGTCACGGTCATTAATAGCATTAGGGCTGCAAGTGGTAGATCAATTTAATGTAAAGCACTGCTGGGTTCTGAATCGCAAATCAGCAGCATTTATGAACGCGTAATCGAGAAACGAAAACCAAGAATTATCTCAGGGATCGACAAGGTCACGAAAAGAGGGCGTATATTCAAGTCAAATCACTTATCACAAAATGTGAGCTCCAAGTGGAAGTCTTTGTATTGCCATCCATTACCACTGAACAGCCCGTAAGATGTATCAACATTCTGTTCTGGGTCCTACCAGCTCATGTGCAACTTGCTGATCCCACCTTCAACTTTCCCGGTCCCCACTGACGTTTTGATCGGCGCAGAACACAGCCATCTTTGATGGACGTAAAGAATTGGGGCACGATCGGCCTGCGCTACTAAACACAATTTTTGGGTGGATAGTGTCAGGATAGACTGTGTGTTAGAATCCTACTATACTATATTACAGCTGCCAGCTTTTCCTAAATAATCTACCTCAACCAGGATCATTATCTAGGCCTGTACCATAAGGATGCAGTCAAGCCAAGCAGAGAAAGAAAGAGTTCCGCCTCCTCGTACCCGAGGAAGTTCGTGCAGGGAGAGGTTCGGTCGACAAGAGTATTCTTGGAGGCTAGCATTCTTTGGGGAGGGCCGCCCCCACGGCCCCGAGGATATGGGGGGCGCCGTGAAGTGCCCTCCTAGGGCTACAGGTAATGACCCTGACTGGATCTGCACTACGCCTTGGACAAAGAAGTGGAGTTTATGCTTTGGGCTGGCGGATATCATGGTTTGGACCTAGTTGCTTTGCACAGTAGTGCGGAGGTGACACTTGTGTGTGAAGGGCTCCAATTCAAATATCGTACCGCCTCCGCCCTAGTAAAAGATTGACAGACCTCGTAATACATTCGAAGTTGGCACTATTGGGTTAGTTGTGTAGGTTCGGTTGGGACGGACTCCCGATTAGCGCTGGTCTGGCTCTGAGAATTTGTCCAAATAAGGGCTTGTGCAAAGCCTCACACGGCTCTGCAAAGATAACCATGGGATCAAAAAGGTGACTACATACACAAATGGAGATAGCGGGACTGAGTGGGGACCCAATAAAACTAGAGCATTCAAACACCATACAAAAAGGTAAAAAAAACCAAAAAAGAAAGCAATAATAACAACAATGATGACGCAACCAGCAGCTGCAGCCACGATGTTAACAGCACATCGAGAGCGGTACTAAAACTAACAAAAACGACGATTAATACAATGGCACAAAAGACGGACGGAAAATGGAGATTAACGGACAGTCTTGTCCAGGCTGAAATTCCTGCGGCATTTGGGCGCAGCAAAATTATGCGAACGCCAGAGAGATAAAGGAAAAGCGGGAAACTCTGCAGGACGCATCAGATGTTCGAGTGGTCGAGGAAAATATAAAGAACATAAATAATTCGATGGTCGCTGCTCCGATCACTACCAAAGCGACTGAAGCAAGGGTCGTAAATCCAGGAATAATAACGAACCATCCTTAAGTCCACAAAGAGATTCCAGTAGGAAAGGAAAGGATTGACCAGGCAAATAAGGCGACGTTGTGGGAAAATGTGGTGGAAGTACGTTTTCGGCAACGGAAGCCGATGACCTCTCCCAAGAACGATAGTCGCAAAGTACAATTACCGCCCAGCGACATGAAGAAAAACGGCTATTTCGAAAAGCGGGAGATGTTCTAAAAAGAATACAATCTGCATGTGACTCGCCCAAAATCAACAAAGCAGTAAATATTGGGCTACTCAAACTAACCGAGCTCCTAGACCGTATGGGGCATTATCGGAGGAGCTGGGTAAAGGCCGAAGGAAAGCAGAAGGCTTAAGAAGCGCTAGGGGCTAAATCAAAAGGGCACATGCAGAAATCTCCACCATAAAAAGTCAATAAAAGAATGGTGGCTAGTTCAATCAAAGGAGATTGGGATAAAAGAAGAAAGGAAGAGGCACATGATGGGCGCGGAAAGCCAGATCAGGGGTTCCAAATAGTGGCAACATAAGAAGTGAAGAAAACCACAAAGAAACCCCTCTAAAAAGTGCTAGAAAACAAAGTTCGCACGGACGTCCCACAAGAAAAAAGACCTGATGCGAAACAGGAGAAAAAGAAGCACCGACTAAGACCCCGGCAGCAAGTAGTGGTCGTAAAACCTCAATATTGCCGATCCTACGCGAAGGTGCTGCGGAATATCAGGGGAAACGTAAGGCCCAAAGACACCAACACTGCCATTAAAGGAGTACAACCAACGTGGGGCGACCTACATACTAGTCGAATACGGAGCAGAGGTCGACAATAGAGAAGCATTCTGCGACGCAATAAAGAAAGTCCTCGGCAAAAGCGCAATTACAGCCACGCTCAAACCGATGGCAACGATCGAAATAAGAGACATTGACTGCATCACGGATCTGGCGCGAGTAAAAGAGGCCATTAAAAGGGTTCCCTAGCGTGGGCAGGATCAAAGCGAGGCTGACACCAAAAAATCATAGAGAGCAACACATGGCCCTAATTGACTTGACCGGAAAGGAGGATACGGCGAAAAGCAGTGCCTCTTCAATGTCTCGCACAAGTATGAAAAAGACCCGTTACGAGTTCCCTATGCTACAAATGCGGTGAAATGTGACACAAAAGAAAAGAGTGTACGAAGGAGGCACACTGTATTCTTTGCTTTGATCCAAGACCTGATTTTGGACGCGTCTTGGGAACGGGAAAATGCTGGGTTTTCCAGGAAGCCCTAACTAAGGCAAAATCAGAGCTTCGATGACCCGCATCCTGGAACTAAACCTACACCGCAGTTCAACCCCCCAAAATCTGCTTGACCCTTTTGCAAAGGACATGAAGCCCGATTTTATGCTGCTGAGTGAGCAACACCTTGATAAAATTTCGGTATCATGGTAATCTGATGAAACTGGTACTACCGCCATCTGGATTCGAAATAGTGATTTACAAGCAGGGAGCTGTGGATAGAGGGATGGTTTCATGTGGGTTTGGTGCTCAGGGAATACCTTCTTTAGTGTGTACCAAACACTGAATAAATCGGTATCATTTTTCCAAGACAAGCTTAATGCTTTGGAGGGCGCTGTCTCGAACGCAGACGGGAACGTGCTCGTTGGGGGAGACTTCAACAATAAAGCAATCGAATGGGGCATGCCTCAAACATATCCAAGGGGAAAAAGAATCCTGGAAATGGCGGCCAGGACGGCGCTCGTCATACTAAACACCGGAAATAAACCGACTTTCCGCCGTATTGGCTGTGAAGGAACCATACTGGATGTGATATTTGCTTCGGAGTCCTTAGTACAGAGGATACACAAGTGGAGAGTATAAGAGGATTACTCAGCTAGTGCTCATCAGTGCATTCTGCTTGAGATAAGTGATGCTGTCTCCCGACGTCCGTGCTCTCGGCCTCCTACAACTGCATAGAACATCAGAAGGATGGACGTCGAGAGGTTCGTTGAGGTGCTCACAGTAGATGCCCCGCTGCAGGGAGATTCAAGTGAGACGGGAAAACTGGCAGCTCAAGACGTGGTGAACTCAACTATGAGTATCATTACGACTGATTGTGACGCTTCTTTGCCCCGTCGGAAAACCGGGCACGGCAAGCCCCCAGTAAACTAGTGGTCAACTAAAACCGCTTAAAAGCGAAGGGAGTATCACGAGCTTCGGCGAGAGGTTCAACGGGCATAGAACCCTTACGAGGAATGCAACCGGGGCAGCATACAAGTCGGCCAGGAAATGCCTTTACAAATTGATTGCTTGCTTCTGGTGTAATCTAGTGGTTAATGTGAACAAGGTTGCGTGGGGCCTTGGCTACAAGCTAGTTATGCGGAAGCTTGGTACTCCACGGAAACCTTGCATACATGATGCGGAAAAGATGGACAAGATAGTGCGAGCATTCTTCCCTACCCACCCCGTCTGTAATGACGCTGTCCATGGTGAAACAGCGGTCGAGAGTCCACTCTTCACTCACACTGGAAGAGGCAGTCCTTTCACTGAAAGCGAGGAAGGCTCCAGGTACAGATGGTGTTCCAGCTGAGGTGTTGCAACTTGTCTATCACCATTGTCCTGACTTGCTGCTCAGTACATTCACGCTTGCCTACGGGACGGGGTTTCCCTAGTACGATGGAAAGTGGCAAGGCTCGTGCTGATCAGCAAGGGGAAGAGATGTTCCGGATCGCCGTCTGCATACCGCCCGTTATGCATGCTAGACTCAGCTGGAAAAGTGCTAGAGAAATTCATCAATGGAAGGCTCACTGACGTGATTCATGCTACCGGGGACCTATCTCCTCGGCAGTACGGCTTTAGAGCAGGACGTTCTACCATTGATGCGGTTGCAGAGGTGGTCAGCGCGGTCTAAAAGGCATAGGCCCTGGAAACCCTCGAAAACCCTTTTCAAGTTCTAGAATATCTAATGCGGCTTTTGAGGGACTACCTTAATGGACCGAAGCGTGCTCTTCGACACGACACAGGACCAACAAAGCCTAGAAATTACTTTGGGTGTTACCCAGGGATCTATCCTTGGTCCGGACCTATAGAATTTGTCTTACGACGGATGCGGATGATGTTGCGCCTCTTGATGACTGCTACTGTACGGAGCAGAAGTATGGGGCGATGTCCTCAACAAGGAAGTATACCGAAAACGTTTTGCACAGGTACAGAGAAGAGGAGCACTAAGGAATGCATCTTCGTATCCGACAAAGTCTGATTTGGCGGTGAGGGTTATTGCAGGCGTGATACCGGTTGCCCTCCTTCCTAGAGAGCGCCGAAATGAGGATGCGAGGGAGATGGTTCATCGCGAGGAGAGACAGCCCTCGCTCAACGGTTGGCAGCGGTCTCGGGTAAATTGCACGAAGGAAAGGTGGACTGCGCGCCTCATCCCGGAATGTGAGACCGTGACTAAATCGAGGGCATGGTCAGACTGACTTTCATCTGACCCAGGTTTTGAGCGGGCATGGGTGTTTTCAATCTTACCTGCACAAGATTGGTAAGTCACGGTCCACCGATTGTCCGTTTTGCCCAGGAGAGGAAGACAATGCCTGCCACACATTTTTTTGCGTGCATAAAATGGAACAGGCTGCAAAAGGACCTCTATAGGGAAACGGGAGAGCTCATCCCGTATAATATAGTCGCGGAGATGATCGAATCGGTTGACAAATAAAACCAGGTGGCGCATTATATTCGGGCAGTCATAAAAGATAAAAGGGATTGGGGAATAAAAGATAAAAGGGGTTAGGGAATCGCTTGCCTGGCACTTCCTCTTCCCCTCTCCCCTCCTCACGGCGTTACAAAACGAGACTTAGCCCAAAGTAATCAAACTATCCCAGGCTAGATTCTCGGGTTGATAGAGGAGGTGTTTAGTGGGTAGTCCAGTCACCTTCTTGCGAGCATGGGAGTCCCACACTCTGTTCGTAAACGGCATTCACATCCCAACACAAAAAAAAATCAAAAAAAAGTAACGAATCATTGGAGTGCCAGTTTAGGGACACCTCTAGTAAAAAACACAATGCCTATAAATAAATTTGATAAAAATCAGACGATTTATGCATTTCACACGAAAATTCAAAATCGCTTGCCACTTGATAGGTTCAGGTTATTTTTGTATTGAGAAAATTGCAGCAAAAAAACTTACCCGGATGATCCAACCAGGCCACAAATGCAATACAACGCGGGAACAGTCATTGAGCGAATAGTCATTCGAAATCACTTCAGCCAAGACTCGATAATTGACAGCCTTATGTCGTTTTCTCAGGAGAAAGATATTGCAGTTCAGCGAATCAAGGTGGAATTGAAGGAAAACAATTCAAAATGGTATTAACGTTCCAGAAGAGCCGGTAATTTCTAGAACAAGGATGCTGATCGCGAAGAAAGACATTCCCGGTTCGTATAATAAGGAAGCCGTTAACATGGTTTGAAAAGAGCATTTTTGGCGCGCTTGGGTACTTTTTGTTTGACTGGATGTTGAAACGTGAAGGTATCACATGGTGATCGCTGAAAACAGAGCAAAACAGTGAGACCACAGGGTCAATAATTTAAAAGAATGAAATTGGCTAGCCGAAGTTGCAACCAGAGTTTTAACAAGAAGGTGTATGTTTCCTAAAGTGGACCCTTTCGGACTCGTGCTGGAAATTATCAACTACTTCGTCGAGGGTTGCAAGCTTAATCCGTAGTAGAAGCGGAGTTAGTGCCAGCGAATTTTTTTCTGTGCATAGAGTCCCCAATATATGTAAATCGGATGTAGGGGTTTGTTTTCTCATAATATTGAATGACAGAATATGTTTGGTTCTCTGTCGTAGTATTTATGAAATTTCATTTGATTAAAGTGAAGAAATTATTATAAAAATTTTTTTGAGAAAATTGGTTTTACAGGTGGGAAGAGATTTCTTACATACGCATTGGGTTGTAATAATGGATTTGGCAGTGATTCTAGAGCCTAGGTTCTTTTTTTGCTTAGCTCTTCTGGAGAAAGGTGGTTAAAGAGATTATCCAGTTGGAGTGTATAAGTGTAAGCAGAATATTGAGGAAGACTGAAGACTTCAGTTTGAGCTAAGCTCAGGAGAAATTTAAGGATGAACGAGTGGCGCTCACGCCCAACATCGGCGAAGTAACCGGGGCACCTTATCATGAAGAATTTTGGTATCCAAAAGTTTTCCTGCTCATACGAGGCGGAAAAGATGGACGAGATTATTTGGGCCAATTTGTGTTGGTGCCGCCCGTGATAAAAACTCAGCGGAATGGCCACTTCTACGAAGGTGAATGGAAGCAAAAAGTCTATGAAGACAAGAAAAACTCCAAGGCCAGATGGGGTTCCAGTTGAAGTGTTGCAAAGGGTCTATCATGCTTGCCTGCGCGAAGGGGTATTCTCGGAGCGTTGGAAGGTAGCTAGTCTGGTGCTAATGTGCAAGGTAATGGAGTTTTAAGTCACCGTCTGCATGCCGGCCGCAATACATGCTGCTGGGGACCTATCTTTCCTTCAGTATAGCTTTAGAGAAATTGGCCTCCCCACGATGCGATTGGGGAAGTCATGAGCACGTCGGAGCGTGTGGAGGTGCAGACGATTTGATCCGACTGGTTAGCTTGCCAGTTACTATTGCTTTCATAAATGTTTTAATTCCGCTAGATAGGCGGACATCCTGGACGCACTGCAAAACCGATTACACTTTCCAGAACATCTAGTGTGGGTTTTGAGGAAGGACTTTAGCCTACTCTCCCATACGATGGAAATTCGTCGGAGGATAATACTTCTATTGGCTGTCGTTGAGGGTTCCATCCTCCATTCTGAATATTGGCGTATCTCCTATGATAGGCTACTGAGACCTGAGGCCAGTTGAGTTGAGGTTTGTTGGCTATGCGGATGATGTGGCAGTGCAGGTCGCTGAACGCGCAGCTGAACATGCGCGAAAAAGACTATGCATGGTAATGTGCCGAGTGTGGGACTGGATGACTACTCATGGTTTGGGCCTTGCACTGAAGAAATCGGAAGTGGTTATCCTGACGAAGATTAGAGTCTACAGAAATCGACTATCAGCATAAGGGTGAAATATTGACCGAATCAAAACCAGCAGTGAAATACTTGGGCGTGTTAAATAGCTTGAAGATGAGTTTTTCAGAAAATCAGGGCAACCGTTGATAAGGCAGCAAGGGGTAATAGCATTGACTTGGCTGGTGGCCAAAACAGGGGGATTTTCTTGATTAGGCAAATTACTTCAAATGAGCACCATGTAGTCCACACTATTCTTCCGGGCCGGCAATGATTGTAGGGGTAATATCTATCTCCTGCTATTGGGTGAAGAAATATATACCTACTGCTTCGATTGTTTCGGTGGCAGTCGCAGCATTCACCATCGAATTCTCCATATTCTTTATATTTTCCCCCCACCACACGAACTTCTGGTACGCCCTGCAAAATTTATCGCTCTTCCTTTTTAGGACACTCTGGCGTTCGCATCATGTTTTTTTGCTGCGCTCAAACGCTGCAGGAAAAACAGTTTGTGTCCATCTTTACTGTCATTGTCATGACATCATGGGTGTAACTTCTTAACTTCTGGCTCCGTCGTCGTCGTTGAAAGTTTTACTTACATTTTTCGGAGTCTCGTTATTAATTTTAGGCTTCTTTGTTGAAATTGCTCCAGCTCGTTTGGGGCCCCCTTCGGTGCTGCTATCCCCATTCGTGCCTTTTTGGACCCATGGTTATCTTTACAGAGCAGAGAGGCCATGCGAGGGTTGAAGGCAGCCCTAATGTAGCAAGTACTCAGAGCCAAACCTGCCAAGGTCGGCCAAGGTTTTACCGGAAGGGAGATGGGATGACAGTTGAATTTGAGCCGTTCACGCACGAGTGTTGCAAAGTAACTAGGTCCAAACCATCATATTCGCCAGCCCATAGCATCAATTAAAGTTCATTGTCCAAAGCGTAGTCCACATTCAGTCAGGGTCGTTACCTATCATCCCAGGAGAAACCTTACGACGACTTCCATATCCTGGGTCCGTGGGGGTGGCACTCCCCAAAGAATGCTAGCCTCCAAGAATATTCCTGTCGACCAGCACTTCCCCTGCGGCGAAGGGTCAGTTACAGTTTTACAAAGCGGAAATTGTAAGGGCATGGTACAGTAGCTGCCTAAAAAAACGCAAAAAGAAGGTCAACGATAAGTCATCGGGATAGAGTGCAGCAAGGAATTGTGGAAAGTGGGGGCAGTCGACTTCAGGGCTGTCAAAAGACAAGATGAGATATAGAAGAGTGAGTTGATTGGTTGCTCTAAGATAACACATGTAATACAATTTTATATTGTGATTTCTTAAAAAAAAAAATTAAGAAAACAGCCAGGATTCCGGCAAGACAAATTGTCGACAGAGACCAATTCTTATAACGAAATTTATTATTTATGAATTTGACAAGTAACGTACATTACCTCCTCCACTTATTTTTCCAGTTGTCGAGCGCTCGAGCAGCAACAGAACGTGATAAGCTTATATTCTTTGCTTCCTTTCCACTTAATTGTTTATTCTGTGGTTCATAGTTTTAATTGCTTTCAAATTTCCTCCTAATCTTCAATAGTCATTTTATTCTTTTTAATAACATTTCCAAATAGCGTTAATATACGACCAACGATATTGCTTCCATTTTTCAGATTGGTCATCCTCCTTCTTTCCCTCTCCCGTTTTGTAGTTTATGTAGGTGGCCAAGCACAGGCAAATTACCCCTCGAACGAAACCACGGCCGGCCTCAGGATGCCGTCCGAGGAATCAAGACGTTCTGCTAGTTATTAAACTGCCGGCAATGTGCCGCTTCAATTGTTTGTTTTATTAATCAAGTGACAGCCTGATAGGTGCTACTTTCCGATTTCTTGTTTGAGGGCATGGACATTTAAGAATACAGTAGCTTTAATATAAAGGTTCAAAAATCATATGGATAAACTTTAAAAAACGGAATTGTCGTAAGTAGAAAGTCTCTTTCATAATATTTTGAAAAAATAAATTGTGTTTGGCTAAAGAAATGTAGATTCCAAAGATATCCTTGCGCAGAAATCGTTCAGAAAACAAAACCTTCCGACTAATATATATGTACCATTAAAACACCCATTTTTGCCCACTGCTGTGTTAACACAAGGACGATTTCTCATTCTGTAACCTAGAAATTCTTTTTGAAACATTGTAATTTATGTTCGTGTATTCAAATATCCTTTATCAAACGCCCCGAACATTTGCAACTAATTGAAATCCAGCCCCCAAATAAAGCACTGCCACTGTTGCGTTTTTTATCGGTAAGTTATATCTTACCAACTTTGACGTACTAAAGCTCTTTCTCCATGTGATACCACCACTAACATCACTCATATACGCGAAAGTATTAACGATGCTGTTAACGTACATTGTATACATCATTTCATATATCTTCCGGATGCTGGCTCTGTTCTCGTACTTTGCAAAGGATATTTTTCTCTCCTTGAAATTGCAAAATGTGAGCAAAATTTAAATGTTTAGCAGCTGATAGCAATACGCCAAAAGTATAAAAAGATGGAGTACTCGCACACATAAATTCAACAGCCGAGTAAATATGTATATGCGTCTGAGAATATTGCTCAAGTTTTAATATCCTTTTTTACGACTTTGTCCGGAATGAGGGTAGGTTGTTGCGATACAACAATGAAAATGGCTTTGAATTTGTCACATCATATCGTGATCAAAAGCAATGTCACATAGTATTTACTGAGATTTGAATAAAATCCAATGTACGTGTATTTAAGGATCCCTTTGACATTTTTTCGTTGTATCCTGTAGTAGATTGTAATTCGATGCCTATCGATTGAACTACAAAGAGAAATGTTTCTTTCCAGAAACCAATTTTCTAAAATACAAGCCACATGTTTGGGATCAGAAAATAAAAGAAAGAGTCTTCTTCTCTTATCTAATATCCTTGTACTTATTTCTCTCAACCCTTCTATTTCCTTTTCCCATCACTCATTAATGTAATTACCGGTGAGCAAATCAGTTAATAGAAATTCACCATGGGAACTCATCAATAGGATAATCAAGCGGAAATTCGCTTATCCACATATGTGGAAATCCACTCACTCACACAATGTGTTAATTATCCAGGATTTGTTCGGAATGGATGTGAAATAGAGCAAACATAGAGTAAACTCTCTCCCATGTGTGTTGTATGCGTTCATGCATGAGATTTTTCGCCTATTTTTAACGAATTCCGCAAGAGTAAATGTTGATTATTATTTGATGTATAATTAATCCTAATTAAATATGTGGATAAGATTTTCTCTGGTGCAAAGCAAAAGAATGTGTTTACGATTGTATTTAGTAATTATTTGTGATTCATGACGTGATAATAATTTGTTCATTGTTCGGAGAAAGTTAACAACAATTATTTGCTGATTCATGAAATTCCTCATGTTTCTTTATAATTATTTTATTGTATGCTGATGGCAAACTTCATCGTAAACCTTCCTGTCATTAAAGCTGACAAAACGAATCTCGATTTCCTTGAAATGCCAAGTCAAAGCACAGAGCTCTTAATAAGCATTTAATTCAATTTAATTGCTGGTATAAGGATTTCACAAGTACATTTGCATACCCAGTCAATAGTAATTTTATCTTCTCTGCTTTCAACCTCACTCTCGAAACTTAGCTACGTGTGTAAGTAGCGTGCTTTACTCGCCATCATATATGAGATTCATGCATTTCCTGAATGCTCAAAACTCCAACAACAATACTACAATAATATCTAGCCACGGTGTACACCACACCCGCAGCTGAATCCCAGCTAGCACTCAGTCGTCAAAGTCTTTGGAGACATTATACTCTTGCTAGGCCACCTGCATAAAATACAAAAAAAGAATATTGTGGAAGAAGGAAAAAAAGAGGAAAAGTCACCTAGAAATAAAAGCAACGGTGGAAGAAAATGTTGACGACTTCCTTATAAATTTATAAGAAGTTGAGTAGATAGAAGTATGCATCTGTTAGAAGGGCTTTGTACTTAATCTAGAATATGCAGGAACTTTCGCTTCATAACTAATGAAAATATTCATGAAACAAGGAATAAACTCCAATTCGTTTCTAGGTCAATGTCAAAATGATTGTAAATTGAATAACATACAAAATTAAGTTAAATAAAACCAAGATACTCTTGATTTGAAAACGACATTAAGTCATATCTAACTAACTAACTTAGCTAGATTCAAATAGTCGCAGCAACATATTTGGTATAGTCTGCCGCCACGACGAATGCAATCACTGAACAGAAATTATGACAGTGGAGTCACCCATCACCACCCACACATATGTATGGCCAATATACCATCGCCATCTCCTGTTCAAAGGGATGATAAGGCCTCAGCTATTCAACAAGCTGAGAAAGATGGTAATTCGGAGAACAATCTATGGCTGGTCACATGACGATAAATAATTTTGGCAGTTCTGTTAACCGTGACATGTCGATCGAGCATGAGCAGCCTAACTCTACTGCTTCAGAATGAACCATTAAATGTAGATTAGAAGCATGCGGTGGTCCAATACTGAAAAGAAAGGCAAATTATTCTTCGGCCAGAAGAAAGAACTACTGTAATAAACTTAAGGTACCATCCCGGAGCGAACGCCTGCGGAGGAGTACTAGTTGACAAGAGCATTCTTCGGGGAGTGCTATCTCCACGTTTCCGAAGAAGTGGATACTTCCATAAGGCTCCTCCGTGGACTACGATCTTGGAACGATCTCCGGACTGCGAAGATAATATTGAATTGAAACTGACATTTGCACTGGCAAGGCACGGTATCGCTAATGTGACACTCGCATGTGAACAGTTCCAATCTCAATAATATACGAGGTGTGACAATTAAGTAATGAGACTGATTTCGCGAAAACCGTATATTTAAAAATTATTCTACAACTCTGCTATCTCCTTCAAAGTTTTCCCCTTGGGCAGCTATACAACGATCCCAGCGCGTTTCCCATGCTTCGTGACATTTCTGGAACGCTTCGACTGGGATGTACGAGAATACCCTCGTCATGACCGCCTGAATGTCCGTAACCGACTCAAAATGGGTTCCTTTGACCACCGATTTGGTTCTAGGGAACAAAAAAAAGTCACAGGGTGACATAGCGGGCGAATATGGCGGCTGTTGCAACACGGCGATCCCTTCAAAGGCCAAATACTGGAATACGCTGAGAGCGATATTCTTTCGAACCATCTTCGTGCACAACTTTTTCATCCCAAAATCGTCGCTGAAAATTTGTCTGACTGTTTCACGGTTCATACCCAGTTCCGAGGTCAACATTCGAACTGTTAAACGCCGATCTTCACGGATTAAGGCGCGCACACGCTGCGCATTCGCGTCAGTCCGCACCTCGATTGGTCTCCCACACCGCGCCGCGTCTTCCACACTTTCACGCCCCTCCTTAAACTCTTCATGCCATCGAAACACCTGGGCACGACTAAGAGCACTATCACCATGCACTTTTACAATTTTAACGTACGTTCCCGAAGCTGTCTTGCCCAATCTGGCAAAAAAATTTATCGCGACGCGTTGCTCTTGATTTCGTTTCTCCATTTTCGTGACGAGCACCACCAACACACGTCTACTCAACACGACAGAGCAGGCGAACTAAACAAGCTAGAGCGATGATAAATATATCAATGGAGAGGGGCAGAATGCCGTGGAAGGGGAAGAGGAAGGGAATTTCAAGGTCGCAGGTTTACCACAAGCGCGGCAATAAAATCAGTCTCATTACTTAATCTTCACACTTTGTACCAGCTCCCCTTTCAAAACCTTTCCGCAGCGAATCTTCTTCTTCGTAATTGCCGGAAACCAGAGCCGTTCCTGCAACTTTGGTGTTGATAAATTTGCCAAATGTTCATTACAACGTTGAAGAAAGCCTTTTTTCAAGTGCGCCAATATTTCCATCGATGGTAACCGTAGCCAATCACTCAGGTTTGCATTCGTTTAGTGCCTTCAGGAGCTAAATTTTTACTCGCTGCAAAACATCAACAACTCGCCCTTACGCACCTCAGCTTTCAATCAATCTCCCCTTGAAACATGGCCAACAAGTTGAAAGCATATTGTAGCCTCCCACTCATCCATGTAACCAAGCGGCAACAGACGTACCGCTACTGACAGCGGAGCATATGGACCATGCCTATTTAAATACAGCGAACTGTCGTTCCCTTCAATTAATTGTATATATCATATTCTCTCGATGAGAGTGGTGTCTCCTCTTCATTTTAGTATCGCATCTTGCATTTAATTCGACCACACCTGAAATGACGAATTATATTGTATCTAAACCAGGAATTATATTGTATCTAAAAGGAAGACTTTATGATAGTCAACCAAACAATATTGTCGCACCATTTTAGGAACGGTATCAGCTGAGACAAGAATTTGGCTAAAGACGACCTTCTGTCGAAGCACTTTGAGCGTTCTCTGCAGAAAAATGTTGGTGCCTTCAACAGATTTGAACAGAAAAATTGAACGCTAAAATATCGAATAATGGGTTAAACCCTCAATTATCAAAGCTTCAGGGGTACAAGAAGTAAGCTAGACCCTCTCAAACTTGCGTCTATTCTTTCTAATGACGATATTATAAGTTTAACCGAAACCTGGCTCATTGATGAGATGTCAGATAATGAAACTTTCCCTCACCATATGCTTCTCAGAGTCATCGAGATCGGTCTGTCTCTGAAAAATTAGATAAGTGAGGTGTCGTTATATCGTAATTAAACACTGCACTATGGAGTTTAAAGTTCCTTCACCTTCTAGCCTCCAGCTGAGGATTACCGAACAAATATCTTTTCAATGAGTTATCGAATTTTAGAACTAACACCAAATCACCAGCTCATTTCCAAATCTGTGGATATTCAATTTGCCATGTGTCATATGGGTCATTAAAATCAACTCCATTTTCTCTTCAAATGAATTTTCTATAGCCTTACCCTCATTTTTGTCACTCTGCTGCTTAGCATTCTCAACCATATTATCTCCAAAAAACCTGAGGTGATACATCCTGTGCATTCTGCTGCCGCTCTTTATGTCAAGCCGTACCTACACTGTTCATCCTTAGAGGTACGGCTACTCATGAGCCATCCACATTCGGAGCCAAAAGTAAAATGATCCTGTTTTAAACTTTTCAAGGCAAAGTACGAAGGCTTGGCGTCTGAGCTTGACGATGTCAATCGGCGGGCTTTTCTAGATCCAGATGATACTAACCTCTCTACACAGCAGCTCTACGCAGTTCTTAATGAAATCGTTCCACAACATACACCGACAAACCGCGCTTCTAACTTATCGTCCCCCGTTGTTCACAAGCAAAGCTTATAATGCATTGTCCTTAAACAATGTATTCCGAAAAAGTAACCTACGTTTGAAATCAGACCTGGACCTTTCTCTGTACGAAAAATCCTAAAAAGTCATTAAATCTTTAAGGCTTTCTGAACTTAGATTTATTGAAGTATCTTTTGATAATAATCCGGAATCCTTCTCATTATACGTCAGTTCTATAAAAGACCGTCATTAGGCCATTAATTCCCTTTCTGTCCAAAACCATACAGCGGTTAATGCTAAGGAGTGCTTGTTGACTGCTTCCCGCCATATACACTCCCCATCTACCACGTGAAATAATGAATCCTCTGCCACCTTACTAGTCAACCTATAAACAAAAACCCTCGAAGGTCGCTGAGGCAATTCAATCATTTGATTCTGGTAGTGCAGTCGGACCCGATGGGTTTCCAAACTTATTTATCCAATCACTCTATATATTCCCCTGGCGTACATTTTCAATTCTTGTCTGGTACTTTTCCAGATTTATAGAAACATTCTAATGTAATTCCTATCAATAAATCCGGTGATCGCTCCATTGCATCGATTTACAGACCTATCTTACTCTTATCATACTTTGACAAAATCCATATTAGAATACGTTGTTCGGACCAAAGTTTATAATACTTTGGGACAGGACCTATACGAAAATCAACACGGGTTTCTAAATGGGCGTTCCACCGTTACTAACCGGGGTGAATTCATCAACGCGATTGCCGACACTCTTGAATTTGGTTGCCAAATGGATGTGACCCACACAAGTTTCGCTAAAGCTTTCGATAAGGTAGATCATAGCATTATGTTACCAAGCTCCGGGAACTCGGATGACCTCTTTTCTCTTTCAACGTTCCTGGACAGTTATCTGTTGCCGATACAGATCTTACTCCATTTCCCCTGTCTCGAGATACCTCGAGATCAATTTTAAGTCCATTCCTATTCAACCACTTTATGAATGATATCCCAGCTAGCTTTGTATCCAACATTCTGTTATATTTAGACGATCTTAAAATATTCAGAGTGCTACATCCAACCCAGGACTTTCCAGCTCTTCCAGTTAATTTGAATCTCCTGTCATCTTGGTGTGATAGCAATCGTTTTCCAGCCAACATCTCCAAATGTGTTTTCATGACCATATCTAATAAAATTTGTCTCGTTACGTCTTCATACTCAATCGATATCTCAGTTCTCCCATCGTTCGATAGTTTTAAGGACTTAGGTTTGACATTTAATATCCGTTTGAAATTCGAGGACTACTTTCTTGAAACAACTAAGAAAGCGAGCTTTGCTTTGCGTTGCTCTCACAAATATTTCAGTATCCAAATCTGTGTACGTCTTTTTATCATGCTAGTTCGGCTGATCCTGGAATATGCATGTCAGATCTGATCCCCCCTTCAAAAGTATCTTGTGATGGCGTTTAAACTTGGATAGAGTAGGTTCTCTGTACAGTTTAGTTTCTTCCATATCGCGCTTCCGATGAATGCATAAATCTTCTGGGGCTACCAAGCAATTTCTTGACCAGTGCTTCCGTTTCAAACTGGTGACGGGTATGTTATCAATAAACCTGCTGAACACTATAAGCATAATGTGTGATAGGCGTTGTCTTCCTCTCCTGAGCAAAACCGACAACCGGGGGACCGTGAATTACCAATCTTTAGCAGGTGAGACTGAAAACACCCATGCCTGCTCAGAAGCTGCGTCAGATAAAAGTCATCTCACCATGCAATTTAGACACGGTTCCACATCCGGGATGAGGCGTGCAGTCCATCTGCCCTTCGTGCAATTCACCCAAGACTGCTGCCAATTGTTGAGCGAGCGCTGTCTCTCCTTGCGGACAACCATCTCGTTTCGGCGCAAGTAAATAGCGCGGCGCTCTCTAGCAAGGAGGGCGACAGGTATCACGCCTGCAATAACTCACCGCCGAATCAGAGGCTGTCGGATACGAAGATGCAATCCTCAGTGCTCCTCTTCTCTGTACCTGTGCCAAGCGTCTTCGGTATACCTCCTTGTTGAGGACATCGCCCCATACTTCTGCTCCGTCACCCCATATTTGTGTTCCATACACTAGCACTGAGCTTACAGCACTCCTCAAGAGGCATCTTTCTGATGGGCTGGAGCCTCCTACGTAGGTCATAAGTCAACTCAGAGCCGTTAGTCCTGAAGCAGCCTTCTACGAACCTTGGAATTGTATGGGGAGTAATATTAAAGAACCTACAGCATCTGTTGATTGTCCCAGTAAATGGTATGGCGTCTGCTGGTGGCAAGCATGGTAGAGTGTTTAGTGCTTCTAAGAGGTTCACTCAAGCGGATTCCATTACAGACAATTTTTACCTTAATACTGCCCTTTGAGACATTGAAAGCCAGACATGCTGACAATACGATTCTCCTTGAAGAGTGGCTAGTCAAATTTAACAACTGGAGACGATTTTCATAAGGTGGAAGGTTAATAAAAGCCTGGGTTTTTAGAGAGACCTCAAAGCAAAGAGTACAAACTGCTTCTGCACTGACTCCAACCTATTGCTGTGAAGATCAAAAACAGGATTCTAGATTAGGCAGACATATTCAAGAAAAGGACGTACTAGTGATATGTATAAATTTTGCCCAAATATTCTTGATTTTTTGGCACTTCTTTTGGTAAAGCTCAGTATTTTATACGCTCTGGAAAGGACTTCATCGTAATGAAGGTTGAATCGGAGCATTGTATCCAAGACTACGCCAAGATCTACAACTCTATCGACCCTACTCAGAAGGGAATTATGAATGTGGTATTCGTAGAGGATGGCTTTCTGTTTTCGAGTGAAGCTGATTACATGGCATTTGTCCAAATTCTGGGAGAGTTGGCTGTCATTACACCACTGAAATAAATTATTTAATTTGTCCTGGAGAAACAATGCGTCGTTTTCAGAATGAACTACATGATAAGCTTGAAATCGTCGGCGTAAAAAATATGTGATAAATTAGATAACGCCACTGAAAACTCAGAAATAAAAATATTGAAAAGCAACGGGCCAAGATGGCTACCTTGAGGGAACTCCAGAGAGAACATGAACTTCTCTGGATAAACATCCTTGAAACATGACACACTATAAGCGGCGCTGCCGATAGGACTGAATCCAACTAACGAGTGATCCGGCAATACCAAATCTTCTTTATCAGAACTCTATGTTTCACATGATTAAAGGCTTTGCTAAAATCGGTGTAAACATCGTGAATCTGGTAACCTCTTTCCAGACCACATAGATTGTCTGATGTCAAACATTGAATTTCTCGCGCAAAAGAGCCATTGTTTCGTTCGTTGTGTAGCAAGTGGCACCATTCTGTTGGAACCACATATCGTCCAGGTCCATAGCTTCAATTTTTGGCTACAAGAAGTCCGTTGTCATCTCGCAATAGTGAACCCCATTCCCGTTAACTGCTTGGCCAACCTCATTTGGGAAGAAGTACGGCCCGATGACGCCGCCAGCCCATAAACCGTACCAAACAGTCACTCTTTGTGAATGCATCGGCCTTTCAACAATCACTCGTGGATTCTCATTTGCCCAAATGCGGAAATTCTGCTTGTTAACGAATCCACTTAGGTGAAAGTGTGTCTCGTTGCTGAAGATGATTTTCTTTGTAAAGTCATCATTCACCTTAGTCTGTTCAAGCAACCATTCGGCGTATTGCCGACGCTTGAAATGGTCAGTAGGCTTCAGCTCTTGAGTCAATTGAACCTTGTAAGCGTGTAAATTTAAATCTTTATTCAAAATTCGCATCAGTGATGTTCGTGAGATATTCAATTGTTGGGTAAGACGACGAGTCGAGATTGACCGCTATTCTGCCACACTATCGCGAACAACAGCAATGTTATCCGCAGAACGAACTGGCCGAGCATGCATTGGTGATTTCACATTTCCTACAGACCTGGTTTGCAGAAATTTTCGCACAATTCTCCCGATTGTGGACACAATTCGATTATACTGATTAAAAAAATCATGAAGTGCACGAAATGCATTTTGGTTTGAACACCCATTTTCGTAAAAAGCTTCAGCCACCTTAACGCGCTGCTCAATTGTATACCTCTCCATGATCGAATTTGTCAAACACTGAAACAAAGAAATGTCAAATTAAGTTTGGCGAAAAGCTTCACGTTAAGGTGTGACTTACAATTGACATCGTGCATTATGGTTGGACCACTCTTTAGTAGACCTTAAAATTGCTGAAGCTAAGGGATCGTGGTAAACTTTCTGAAAATGATCAAAAAAAATTTACCAATTCGATCTGAAGAAGTTGAAGTGGATTTTGAAAGTCAGATACAATTGTAGCGTTGTATAAAATAGAATTGATTTTATCAGAAGTTGAAAATTCAATAAACAAAGCGAGTGTGTGTTGCGAAAAAGGTGCTCGTTGTCAACAGTTGGATAAACCACTACCTCGTCGCATGAATTAGTATAAATCAAGTCTAACCAGTTGCCGTTTTGGTTAGGTACTGGAGCAACCTGCTGCAAATCATTGCCATAAAAAGGATTCAATAAATTAAAATCCCTACAATGGACGAGATTTAATGAGAAAAGAAAATTGTCTTGATTGTCGACTATGAAATTGAAATTTGGTCGATTAAAGCTTCCAGTAATGATAACCCTGTCATCTTCATCAAGATATGGCATAAATTCGGCTATAATATCGCAGATTTCATTATAGGCAGCTTCACTTGAATTTAGAGGAATATAGAAAAGACCAAATAATTGGGACCAATTCATGTTAGAATAGAATATTCGACGCAGTATATACAACCTCATTAGAAAAAGAATTGTATCCAGCGACCAAAACGCCACCTTCTTGTGTCTGTTCAGTACTGCGATAGTCTCTATCTCTATCTTCATTTTCGTGAGACTCGTTTAACCATTTCTCCGTAAGGGTGAAGACATAAACTGACAAGATTTTGCGTCAAGAAAGAGTTGATTCAACTTACTGCGAATACCGCTACAGTTATGGTAAAAAAGTTTAAGCTGAACGGAGATTCTATTGCGGACGAAAAATTTGTGGTGTTCTCCTGTTGCCCTCTGTAGGGAAGAGATATAGTTTGAGCTAACGTGTGAAGAATATGCTTCCAGATCTTTTATGGCTTGTTCTGAAGTAACCCCTACTTCTACATGGTAGCAAAAATAGACAGCCCAAAGGGTATCAAGATCAATTGGAAGGCCTGTTGCGAATCCCGGCCGTACTGACATTTTCCCATTCGCAACTTCAAATTTCCTACGTAACATATCCACCTTATTTTGGGCACATATACCTTTTTCTTTTTATATTGTTTTTTTTTTTGTTGACGTTTAACCGTTACCTTTAATTTTTATTTCCCCATCATATTAATTCTGCCCTCTTACTCTATTTAAAATTACAAAAAAAAATTATCTTATCTTTCCCACTAACAACATTTCATACATTACTTCCCATTAACAAAATTTCATTTGATTCCTTTTCACTAACAAATCCTAATTCTGTCCTTCATACGAACTAATTTTATTGATTTTCTCCCACTAACAAAATTTTAATTGATATACTAACAAAAATTCATTCTCGCTTCCCTACTAACAAATTTCAATTCAATGCTCATTAAGAAAGGTGCACAGTTGAAGTTGCTGAATAGATGAATGGAAGATCAACGGGCGGTGGTTTCAGTAGTAGCGTCGTAGACTCTAAATCGGAGGGTCTATTGGGACTCTTGGTTCAAGTTCCCCCGAGCGCTGGAACATTCTTTTTTATCGCCAAAAGCAACTATTTCTGTGTGTACGACGATTTGCATATAACCAAACACTATCATGATTAAGCAAATTGCCATATATGCAAAATGGAAATTGTTGCATGTGTCGAAAGTGAAAAGATGTATTGGTAACGAAGTCGAAATGTATTGAACTTCGATTACATTACCTCGATGTAGCAGCGGGAATTGAGGAAAAAAGGACTGCGCGATTAGTCTTTTGAGTTGGGAAGTCTGGATTTAGCTTTCAGAGAAAAGGGAGTTCTTTTGTGGTGTCGGGAAAGTTTTTAATTTGAATTCATGTAGAAAGTCTTGATTTGGAGTCGTGGAGTGAGTTTTCAATGCGGGAAGAAAAGTTTTGATTTTGAGTTTGAGTTTGGGATAGAAGGTTCCTTTTCTTTCGGTCAATTAGCGATAGTGGAAGGTGAGAAAGAATAGTTTTATGAAGTGATGGGATAAAAGTGTTGAGTGATGGTCCCGTGAAGACCAAAAAATTTAGGAAAAAATTAAAGTTAATGAAAATCAACGTAAATTTCAGACGAATAAAGTGGAAAAAGAATAGTGTGATACGATAAACTGGTGATTCTAGTATCGATTGAATGATAGAATAGACAGTCAATCAACAGTTGTATTCGTGCCAAAGGAAGCCATGGTTTGCTTTCTATTGGAAGTAGTTTGTGGGCGACATAGTGATTAATTGAGTTAATCTAATCATCCAATTAATTGTGTAGATTTTGCGGCCAGACGAAGTTCGACGATTTCAAGGAGCTGGCACGCGGATTTGTGGTCGTTTGATTTTTCTGTGTTTTATTCTTTACTGAAGTGAATTTAATCCGGTTTTTATAAATTTAAGGCTCGTCTTTGTTTTCCTATCAATGCAGGCTGTATCGAGGGCTTAATAAGATAGATAGAGGCGGACGCACTCATAACCATTATGATTTCTGAGCCTAGAAATGAGATACCGCTTTTCAAGATCACTATTTGAGTTGATTGTGGCTTTTACTGTTGGTGGTAAAAGTGGATCTAAAAACGATCGGTTTTAGCTATGAGAAGGCGATGACCTTGGTTATTCTATTGAGCCCAAAGATAATAGTATTTGATCCTGGCCACGTACGACATTATTGTACAGAGATGTAGGAGTCGAAGGTTTTTTTGTTGAAGCCGGATTTGCTTCTATGTCGGAAGTAAATTACGATTTTCCAGCCACTGAGTTGATTAAAGCTTGAGGCAAGTCGATACATTAAAAACAGAATCATCTGAGGGTTCCATTAGATCAATAACTTCTTGAATAGTTGTGGTCGCGGGAGTTATAGTGGCCGATATTGGAATGAATTTGTTAGTAGTGGGTGGGGTGTTAGTTGAAATACATACTTCCTTCCTTGGATTTCTTGATTACCACTTTTTGAACATCCATCCGTTCCAAAAGACGCTACCACTTTCGGGCTTATGATTAGAAAACAGCCAGGCATATTACCATTTGCCAGAAACCGTAATCTAAAGTTACTCACTGTTGGTTTGCATGATAAGAGAACATCGCAGTATTCAGATTGGTCCCCCTTTGGATTCCTTCGTCTTTTTCAAATGCAGGCAAAGAGCACTCCTCAACAATGAACTTCATGAAATTTAATTTTTATTCCTAACTTAACCGGTCTATAATTTATATTATTGTATTTTCTTCACTATTTTACAATGGGACCTATAGTTCTGTAAAATAGTTTTAATTACTAAATAAATAAATATGGCATTAAATCTATCCACAATATGACCGATTGTGTGCTATGATGGACAATTATGCGCGCCATAAAACTCAAGTCGTGAGAAACAATGTCCGGTATTCAAGGCGAATTCGGATAATATGTTCGCGTTGCTTAAATGAAAGTCTGTTCTTAATTACTTGCCTGAGCATACTCGTAATTAATGCGGAAATTTCATTGGTGCTCGTTTGGCGGCTAATCCTGTATAAATTCTTCAATAGTCAATAAATGCCAAATATTTCCAAATGATATATCTGCACGTGTTTCTTAAGCAGTTTTCCAACAGTTACACTTAAGTAGTAAGATATCCAAAAATAGTGGTTAAATATTGAGATCTGATGTTTTAATAGGGGTACCGGTTAATTTGGTTTTTTTTCGTAAATTGAAGCTTTATTGTGAAAAATTGCTTTAAGACGATCGGAAATAGTTTGTTGGGCGATGTCAAGTGATTTTGCAAGTTTGAGATGGATCTTGGTCGAGCAATGTCTCCGATTCGTGATCTTCAAACTTGTTTGGCTATCCGGGTCGTTCATCGTCCTCCAAGTCAAAATTGCCACGTTCAAACCGTGCAAACCACTTCTGGCACGTACGCTCAGCTAGAGCATGCACACCATACACTTCCACTAAAATACGATGACTTTCGGCAGCCTTTTTCTTCATATTGAAGTAATGAATAAGCACTCCCCGCAAAGACACTTTATTCGGCACAAAATTCGACATTTTCAGAGATAAAAAAAAGTATTGTTGTTTACGCTTCAGCTAAATGACACATTCTGATTTCGAAACTATATGACAGTAGCTTTCTAACACATATTTGGAAAGGTGAATCTCTGGAATAAAAATCAAGTTACGCCATCTGTTAGAAAAACGCACGAATTAACCGGTACCCCTTTTAGTCCAAAACTAAGTACTTTTTCCATCGATAAAGTACAGACCTGAAATTGATTTGCTCATGTCATAAGATTTTTTTGACAAGTAATCTGAAAGTCCCCTCCTTAATTGCAAAACCTGGGTTCGAACCCCCGTGATGA
Source organism: Odontomyia ornata (assembly GCA_963969285.1). Taxonomy (NCBI): domain Eukaryota; kingdom Metazoa; phylum Arthropoda; class Insecta; order Diptera; family Stratiomyidae; genus Odontomyia; species Odontomyia ornata. Next base: position 11,054,808 of record OZ017741.1, read on the forward strand.
CTTTAAAAAGTTACTGTCAATCAAGAATTTTTTTTTTTGTATTTTATCAAATATTCATAGCATTCATCAAATTTAATATTTATATAAAAATAATGTATCCCATAATATTACAATTATCTCCTTCATAAAGGCACTTTCCAGAGCGAAGCAGTACTCTGCATTGGACTGTACCAGAATCTTCTTTGTACTACGGACTCGAAAATCATCGTTAATACATAAACATTGCGACATACATTTACACCTCTTTATAATCAGAATAATATAGAAAACATACTTTGATTAGAATAACACCTCCAACATGTTCTAATCATTAAGTTGTCCCCATATAAAAAGCCCCAAAATATACATATACGCCAAATTCTTATCACCCATAGAACCAAACATACGAGTAAGCATAAAAAAACTCCCAAGTTTGCATTGTAATTAGAACATTTAGCGAATGTTAACAACCAACACGATATTAAAGTGCAAATTGTAATATAAACATTCATATACACATCATATCATTATCAGAACATGTGTATACAGAATATCATGATATTGGCGGATTCATATCTTCATCGTCTATCGCGTACGGGAGTAATTTGCCAATTTGTTTTGAGCAAATTAATTTAGAATAGCTTTGAAAGCAAGTTTTAATCCATAATGTACATACATACGAGTATGTACTCACACTCAAAATATTTGTAGAATGGATAGACAAGAACGTAACATACTCGCAAGGTGTGATCAATGGAAGTAAACAAATGTACATATATGGATAGGAACTTCCTACTCTTACTTGTAGAGTACGAGTATGTTATGTGCAAACTTACGAAAGTTCTATTGAAGTTCAGACGAAATTTAATCTCAACTTGGTGTTTGTTTTACGATCGAAAATTGCTATCTTTTTCGAAATTAACCACTTCGCAGCGATTAGCGGTGTGATATCAGGTTGTTGGAGTGCGTAATATTGACGGGTAATAAATTTTATCATTACGAAAAGAATACAATACAAAAACAAAACAAAGTGGGAAACGGGTTGGATTGGTAGTTTCGAGCCTGCAAGGGAAGAATAGTTGAGAAGTTTTCGTTGGAAACTTGTCCGCGTATGTTGCCTAGATACAGAAAATAATAACACCTATTATAATTGATGATTTCATATGTGAAAAAGTTGTTGATAAAAGCTGATTGGCAAAAATAATAAAGTAATAATCGAAAATAAGATTCAACAGGTGCCAATTCGCGGATTTAATAGTATTATAGTCAATCATTTTGTTTATTTGATATCCGCAAGCCGATTTTCTTTTTTCTACAAAAGATTTTGGGCCTTGCTTTTTTGAGTGAGCAAACACGTTTCGACCCCTTGGAGTTATCGTCAGTGTCACTGAATATGACTCATAGGAGTTGAAGTGCGTCTGCCGACGGCTTTCTGGTTATAGTCTTTAGTGAGAGCTTTTTATTTTCATTCAAACGTCACCACGCTACCCAACCCAAATTATGCACGCAAAAAAGTGTATCGCAAGTGTCATCAATATTTCCAACGGAACAAACCAATTCAAGAAACCGTGCCGTACCAGTCTTGTCCAGGTAAGATCAGAAACATCCATACCCGCACAAGAGCTGCGCCAAGTAGAGGTCAGTCGATTGACCCATGACCTCAGGTCAGGTATCAGGCATTTATTCCACATTTCATTTGTGTCAATCGCTGACAGAGCGTTGCCGCTCCTCACCAATCACCTCTCCGTACCCTTTACTTCTCCACTTTCAGAGCTTTACAATTGAGGGTACCGCCCCACATTTCTGATTAGTAGAGTAGAAGAGACTGCACAGCACTTATTAGGTGTCCTGTTCTAGATTGGATGGGTCCCTCTTATTTGTTCATCAGTCAAGAAACTGCCATCACATGATCCGCTACTTTATCAGCTGTTGACCTGATTTACTCTGCAAAGCTCAGCTTCGAGTCCATCAATACGCTCAAGTATTTCACTATTGGTTTCGATTCGACCAGCGTTTCCTCGATACTATAGTTCTTACCCTTCAGATTCTTTTCTTTTCCAGGATGATGCCTTCGGCTTTTCCCAAAATAAAGTAACAACCGGCCACAGTCTTTCAGATGTTCGTCAGAATTTGCTTCAGATATTCTGGGACATATTCAGTTCAAAGCATTTCTGACGTTAAAAGTGACCAATAGAATAACCCGTCCGAAGGATCTGCTGTTATTCTCAACAAGCTAAACCGTGCTCATAGCTTCTCTGAATCTATCAATGGTGGAGTGACCTGCTCTAAAGCCAATCTGCGAGGAAATAGGTCCGCATAAGCATAGATCGCGTCAGTGAGCTTTCTCCTAATGTATGTTTTTTTACTGATCATTTTCCAATCTACAGGAATATAATGTCATTCAGATAAGCGTTGAACTTACTGAGTAACAAGTTAGGGCAAAACTGATGGAACATCTGCAACGCATCTGCTGGAGCCTAGACCCAATGGATCCCTATTCATGTCGTCCACCACATTTTGTCAGCAGCTGGAATTGCTGTTCTTGGTAAGCTTCCGAAAACACTTCCTGACCGAATTGCATATGCAAGCCTTGTGCATGTCTCTCCTGAACACCGTGTCTGCTGAGTCTTTCATAGGAGATTGTGACACTCGCTTCGCTGTTTAGTGACTTGGTATGACCAGCAGTACACTGCGGGCTTGCTAAGCCGGGTCACCGGCGAGGCTTAGAAAATCTGTAGGTTGATGTGACAGCACTCTTATCCGAAGCTGCTAATTCTTCACTCCCTTGTGAAGCGCCAGGCAGCGATATTTGTGCCATGACGCATGAACAAACATCTCAATGTTCATCCTCGCAGTGTGCCACCCAGGACTGGGAGGCCGTGCACCGTAAAGAATCGTCGTTCATCCCAAGTACTATGTACTGGTGGCGGCTGAGTAGTCCTCTGAAAACTCCGCAACGAATATCACATCTAGGATGGCTCCAACACAGTCCAGCAGCGGTAAGTAGGATTACTGTCGGTGTTCAGCATAACAAGACAATTTCTGGGTGCCATTTTCAAGAGTTGTTTTCCTCTAGGAACTGTCTGAGGCATTCCCCATTCAATGGCTTTCACATTGAAGTCTCCCCTAACGAGGGAATGCCTTTCAACGGTCGAAATAATGTCTTTCAGAACGTCAAGCCTGGCTTGAAAGGCCGCAAACGTTTCATTCAGCATAAGAAATACACCAGAAAGAGTTGCTTCCATACACCGGACTTGCACAAAACTATCCCCCCCGCCCATGGCTACATCTGTTATAAAATTAACCAGGGTCCTACCGGCCACTTTGGGGTTCCCTGCACCAACTTACCTATCCTCCATTCAGTCCACGCACCTGAAAATAATTCTTCTTCTTTGTACTCTTAATATTAATAACAAACACCCTTTTGTTTGTTTCCTAGTTGCTGCTTTATTTGAGCGGATGTCAGATACAAGGTTTCTTATGTTTCTTTGACTGAATCTGCTCCCTGATCTCCTCCTTCACTTCGCGGCGCAACTCCTTAGCCTGACTCCAGAAGAGGACCCGTTCCGCTGCTGTCGTGGAAAGGCGGGCAAGTCGCCACAACTCGTAGAGCTCCGTCCGTTTGCACTCTTTGCGACCTCCACGTTGCCGTTGCTTCTGGCTGGTGTGGCGTGCACTGTCCAGGGGTGCCTTCCGCCTGGCGAGATACTCCTGCACCGTGATAGGCTGAAGTTCCGCCTGGAGTGCCTGCTTGAAACTCCTGGGCGGTGCCGGATGGTAATTTCTTGCGGTGACGTGATGCCTCGCTGCACTGGTTGCCAGCGGGTAAATCGGGTTGCTGGCAAGCTGGCGTTGGCACGGAGTTCCTTCTGAGTATGAAGACGCGAGTTTCCCTCGTTGAACTGTATCCGCAGGGACCGCCTCCCCTGATTCCTTGAAGGGGGCTTTAAAATTGCTGAGGCGATGAGAACGTGAGCTCTAATTTACCAGGAACTTCTCGCTCCCGCTATGCCTTATTAATTTGTAGATGATGAGAGCCATTCGACGATATTTACGACATTATGGTAGCCAGCTTGAGGGAAATATTTTGCATATGAGCGAAGAAAGCTTTCGCCCCCATAGTCGCCGCAGCTCTCAGTTCGCTGGCGAAAGCTTTTGCAGTTGATCGCTATAAGCCCCCTTAGCTTGCTCATACATAGAGCTTCTCGCTTGTAATCAATCGCCGACGTGTACGCGTCGTCCATATGCTGAAGCTTAACAGCGGCATATCGGCCGCAACGTACATAGCTATCATTTGCTAGCTCTTATCAGTGTAATATACATTGCCGTTATTTGCTGACACTTTTTAGCGCTAAACGGCAGGTGGGAGTTCCACTCGCTCGTTCATAACATTAAGCCTTCATTCGCTGGTGCTAAACGATAGGCGTGAAGTTTCCTTCGTTCGTTCATAAATAAAACATCCACAAATGAGCATCTCGAACCTACATGGCGGCAGTACCGAATTCATCAAGATACCATTCTGATCAACTCCTATCATAACTCTGCTCACTGAGCAGCAGCAAGTTACAAATGTATTTCGCCTGTGTATTTCATTTTGCACCCCGCTTTACTGAACCTGTAGCACACTAAGCTCCTATAGGTACTTTGCATCCTTTTACGGTATATTAATAGCCGCGATTGTTAAAGCAGCGATAAGACTTTGCTATTCACGGTATCCTGCTGATTACCCACCCAATTCTTATTTTTTCCATGCTAAGCAGATCTCAGGAAAGTTGACGATGGCTTCCTGGTACTTTCTTTAGTGAGCCCTAGTATAACCGCAGTTAAGCCAAGGAACTCACATTGGCAGTGTATGGGGAGAATAACAGATCGAAGGGAAAACCGTGCATGCAAAAGTGTTTTACAAGGCAGAGTATCAACTCCGTAGGCCGTTTATATAGCTCACGGTCAAGTGAGGGTCCTGGGCTAAGTGGTTAGTTGTCTGCACCTGTCTTCTGTAACCGAGATCGAAGCCCACAGGACCCATAATCGGGGTGACTAATTGCGAGGGAATGAATTGACAAGTCCTCAAAATCCGCTTCAGATACTTTGGAGTATAGAAAAGACTTTCCAGTACTTCTAAGATATCCGCTCATTTAGTGAAGTTGAAAGCATTGCTGACGTCAAAAATAACCAGCAAGAAAATCCGTTAAGTGGAAGTGCTGTGTGCCTCCGCTCGTTGGTTCGCGCTCACCACTGCTGGTTGCATCGATGATGGAGCCACCTGCTTTAAAGCCATACTGCATGGATCATGTCAGTGAATCTTCCTCTGATAAGTTTATCGAGCATTTTCTTGGCCTTGTCTAGCCTACTTAACGAGCAATATTTAAACTTTCCTTTGCAGATTAGCATGAGCCGTGTTACCTTCCAGAACTCCGGGAAGACCTTTTTAGGTAAGCAAATGTTGTACAAAGTGATAAATCATCTGCAGCGTCTCGGCCAGAACATCATCTAGTCTTGGAGCCTCCCTTACCTTTAAAGACAAGACTACTTCCTTCAGTTCTGTCCTCACAAGAAATAGCATTCCAATAAAGTTGCATCATGTATGAAATCACCATAAACGAGATGTGTAGGGAAAAGAGCTCGCAGAATCTCGTCCATCTTTGAGCATGGCAACCTTTGGAGGTGGAGCCGTGGCATAAGTATCTCGTAACCAAGGTCCCATGGATACCTTTTCAGATCTTTCAGTTGTTGATTACTTTCCGGAGCCGTTTTATAGATTACTTTTATGCAGCTGGCCTGGTGCATGCCTCATCCTATGTCAGTGCGCGCTGAGCCTCTCGTCAAAGCTTGTGAAATTCACTTCGCTTTTCAGCTGTTATTATTGCTGTTCAGCGATTTTAGATGACAGTACACTGGCAGTTTGCCGTTTCGGGATCACCGACCGGGCATGGTAGACCAGCAGGTACCACATCCACAACTGCTATCATCCGCTCCTCTGCAATGCTCGTGCCATAAGTATATCAACAAACTTTTCAACGCTTCTCAGTGTTCCACCCGAGATCGGAAAACTGGGCATAAGTGCACCGACAGGCACTGTCGTTTTTCTCAAGTACTATTTTTTGCCTGCCAAAAATGGGACAGGCTGCGACTGGAGCTCTACAGAGAGATGGGAGAGCTCGGCCCGGATTGGTTGACAAATAGATCCATGTGGCACATTATTTTCGGGCACTCCTAAAAGATAAAAGGGACTCACTGCAGCCGGCGACGTTGGGACTGGAAGAACGTTTGTCTGGCAATTCCTCTTCTCCTTTCCCCCATCCACTAGAGGAGGGATCCCTCAGCTGGAAGGCACTTCACAGCGCAGCAAAACGAGACCTGGCCCGAAGTTATGTGTCAGACGGTTCTAGGCTGGGTTCTCGGTTTGACAGGGGCGGTGATTAGTGGACAGTCCAGTCACTTATTAGTATGGTCGTCCCACACTCAGTGCGTAAAGGACATTCACCTCCCAACCACAAAAAAATACTATGTTCTGGTGTTCATTGTTCTAGTAGCTCTCTAGAACTCTCCCGTTACATACCTTTGGCACTGGGGGATCCGAAACAAATGTCACATCTACGATCATTCCGACATAAGTAGAGATGCTGATGTTCAACACAGCAAGCGCAGTTCAAGCTGTCATCTCCAGAACTTCTAAGATCAGACGGAGGCATTCAATGGCTCTTGCATTGCAATATCCCCCAAAGATAATGTGCCAATCTGTCTACGAGGCAGCGTCTTCCTGAGCGCCGAGCCTGGCCTGAAAGGATGCTTGAAAGTATTTTTGGCGAGCGTAATAGCCTAGTGAAAACTCTTCAGCCGTAGACATTCGTTAGGTAGAGACTGTTTTCTGCGAACCAATATCAAAGGCGGTCTTCAAGGGATTACCTCTTTTGGACCAAAATAACTTGTTATTTGGAGTGCTAGAACTCTTCTCGAAAGCAGTTTTTGAGAGCAAGAAAAAATCATAGCTGCGAACGAGAAATTTAAAGTTGTTTCTTAGTAATGTTTAATTGAACTCGTCGTGAAGAATTATATAAAGGCTGTCCAGAAAGTAACAAACGTTATGAAATAAAAAACCACGAAGTGAAAAAAAAAAACTATTTTGATTTATAAAAAACATAAAAGTAAACTCCTAGGCTATTTTTCTACATAATCGCCGTTTAAATTAAGGTGTTTATCATAACGTGGCACTACCTTTTCAATACCCTCTACGTAGAACTCTGCTGTTTAAGAGTTCAACCACTAGTTCACACTGGCGTACAGCCGAGCTTCAAATGTTGTCTAGCGAGCCACATGATTATTGCTGGGAATAGATGGTAGTCACTCTGCGCCAAACCCGGGCTGTACGGCGGATGACTGAAAACCCATTCCCATCCAAAAGTATATGAGAGCCTTTGGGTACCATTGGCCGTGTGTGGGTGAGCGCCGCCGTGGAGAAACGAAACTTTGTCGCTGAGTTTTCTCCGATGCTTGTTTTGCATCGCGTGTCTTAATATTCAGAGTTTTTCGCCCGAAAAGCCTTATTAAAGCTCGCACTTCACAGGTAACAGGATTTTCAATTGCGGCGCTCTCTATAACCCTCCACTGTACAAAATTACGATAGGCACGATGTGCTAGCTATCACGGCTGGTTGCGTACTGAGTGTAGGAACACTCTGACAAGTGCGGCGCAAGCCCCATCTACTGCCGTGCCAGACTTAAACGTCTGTTACTTTCTGGACATCTATCGTATTTTTCTAGATTATAAACTAATTTTTTCGCGTATTGTTACATTTTTTTTACGAAATCAGCTCACAATAGATTGAAGCATTTTACCGTGAAAAATCAGCGTTTACTTACGTGAACAGGCAACAAAGGAGCAGAGGGTAATGATAGCGACGAAAAAATGGCCGGTGATACTTCTTTCTTTGAGTTAAAATTTTGCTTTATTAAGGAAAACAGATGTCGGGAGTCGTTTTACTGGACAAACGAGCCAGTGATTCTCTTTTCGGCAAGAGTTCTTTCTTCTTTTTTTGTGATTAGAAGATAATGGCCATTTACAGCCTGAGTGTGGGGCTCCTAGATTGATTTTGAACTACCCGCTAAACACCTCCTTTGCTTACCTCCCCCTTCACACCTCTGGCACTCGGGGATCCGAAACGAATGTCACATCTACGATGATTTCGACACAAGTAGGGATATTGCTGATGTTCAACACGGCAAGCTCAGTTCTAGCTGCCATCTCCAGAATGTCTAAAAGTAGGCAGAGGCATGCCCCAGTCAATGGCTTTCGCATTGAAATAACCCCCAAAGAGAATGGCCATTCTGTTTTCCGGACAGCGTCTTCTAGAGCGCCGAGGCTGGCCTGAAAGAATAGAACAGTTCGTTTGGCATTAATTATACACTAAAGATTGTTGTTCATATACACCGAACCCACAAAAAGCCAGGATACCGTGCTGCTGAGCTCGCTAAGCAACAAAAATTCAGCTTTCACTTCATCTATGAACTGCTCCAGCAGATTTTGGGCAGTTTGGTTGTGGTGCATATTTATCTGTAAGATACGGATCATTGCAGTGCTGCTTTGAACTTGACTAAGGCCTCCTTCAAGTCTCAACTCTTCCCTGTCTCTAGAACGAGCTTGCGGTCATCAACACTAAAGTCAGCGTCCTTGTAAATATCCAAATGTATATCGCCCGTGCATTTTTTGATTTTATGGCCCGCTTCAGCGCGGTTGTAGTGCTCTAATCAAAACCTTTGCATCCTTTTGCAGTATAACAGACAAAGCACTTGGAGCATTGAGGTTATACTAGACTTCTTCCCGGGGTCCTTTTTGACTGTATCACAGCAAGAGTCCTGTTATTTGACTCTGCCCTAAATTCCGCAAGTAGATCGCCTGACCGGGTGGGCCGCATTATTCCAATGGCAGTTTGTATGTCACTCGGCTGGACCTCTCCCCCTATTCCTCGCGGGACGTCTTTATAGCACCTAACATCAATAGGTTTGACCAGCAGAGCCTGCTTTAAGGATCTATGCCGTTAATTGCCTTCCTAAGAAGGCTGCTGCATTGCTTTACCTATTTAGAGTAGTGTTTGGCTGTAGTGTGATTACCTGGAACCCCTTCTACGACTAAGTGTGCTTCTTAGTGAGTTTGTCCTTCCTTCTGCTTGTGGTCCTCGTTTGACCTCAGTCATTCGCTTCTGTTGTGTTCATTTTTATCTGAAATCTCCTCTTTCTCTAGGATGGTGATCATGACTCCTTGCTAATGCTCCTTTGGACACTACAGCAGGCTTTTATTCCCTTCTGGACCGATCCTGCGTTCCATATGAACTGCTATTTTCCAGAAGGGTCGAGAGCAATCGAGCTACCTAGTATCTCCCCTGCGCGGAGGCTTTTGAGACTTTCACCCCGTTCCTCAATCACGTTCGTCGTAATGAGAACAACTGCATGCACCAGTGCTTGTGCTGTTATGTTTTTCTCCATCATTTGTACTCCGCCCGCGCTGCTCCACTCACATGGGGCGCTGCGGCATGCGAACGGTACATTGCTGCGCCTCAAATCTAGTAAGGCCAGCTGGTCCATGTTCTTCGTTTTTTTTTGTGTATTCCGAGTTTTCTGATTCCCATTCATCTTCAATGGTTTCGACGTTATTGTTGGCTGCACTGCAGGTGATAATGTAGGCTGCGTTGATTTCAGACCTATTTCCTGCGGGGTCTGTTGAATTCTCTCACGTTCGACTTTTGTTTCATTGCTTTTCGCACCAACACCTGTCTCCGGCTGAACGAATTCTCTATTTCAAGTTCATATTAGAAGCCAAGTTCATCACTTCTACAATATTCCAGTTACTGAATGACGATGAACGGGAACCTGCTCATTCACCAACCTCTGCCACCAATGTTCGTTCCTCCTCTCTTCTTCCATATTTGGTTCCTTGGTTTCTTCCCATAGCGTTTTACCTATCGACAGAATATATAAATTTTTGATCATTATTGACACTCAAGTAATTGTGGTAGCATCAGGCACTCTGTTGCTTCTCTGTTTACCATTGTCCGCTGCTACTTTTTGGTGTTTCTCACCAAACCTCGCGAGAAAGATCATCCCCTATCCGCAACTCAGGTAAGGCATTTAGTTCCGTGGTCTGAGGTCATGTGGAATTCCGAGAAGAACCACATTTTATCTAATCAACAGCTTCAGCTAACCACTAAGCTCAGATATCTGGGCATTAGCAACTGACCGAAAATTAAGTTAAGGAACTTAAACCACAAGTAGTATATCAGCTATATCGTGCCATAGTAAAACTCAGTCTCCTACGGTGTCCTGGTTTGGTGGAGCAAGATAGAACACTAAAATAGACTCTGTTCAAAAAGTAGTCGAAACGTAGTCTACCTCACTATTATAGAAGCTGCAGAATCTTTGTGCCAAAGAAATTATGAAGCACACTTTCTATAACAGAGAAATGTTCATTCTCTTGGTTAGCCAATTTTCGAACACAGCCGAAACATAATACTAGGATTCGCGTAATATAATACTATAACTGTAAAATTGAAGCCGGGCTACAAAGGATTACTTGGCAACGAAATTAGGGATAGGCATCCGAAAAGAAATTTGCAAGCCCAAAACGCACAATAGGTATCACTGAACCTACAATGAATCAAACAGTCAAATAATGGGCAAAAAGGAACTTATGCTGCTACAAACATGAAAGTATAGAGTTGAAGATACGATGAATCCCAACAGAATAAAAAACACAAAATTGTTACCAGCCTTATAAACGGTCAGTGTCAATTGCGTAACATCTACAAATAATGGGAGTAGGTTCTGTGTGACGAGCCAGTATGCAGGCCCTGCGATGAAGAAGAGGAAATAGCCTTTCCATTGTTTTTGATTGTCTGGCCATTATCGGGCTTCTCACTTAAAGCACACTCTTGAAGAAGATACAATAAACGTCACTAGCTGTAGTATTTGGCTAACCTAAGCTAACATAACCCTAGATCTTCCATCTAACCATCTACTCAAGGTGTACTCAGCAATCGATTATATATACCCTCTAACCAAATTTGCCTTGGTAAATCCACGATGACTATCCCAAGCCAGTATGAAAGGTGAGAGATAGGTTGAAAGTGAAACCGAGCTGGTTGAAAACCCCGCAAAGCAGACAGGGAAGCTGAAAAACTGGACAAACAAATGAGTTCTGTCCAGGTCGTTTTTAACACATCTAGTGTACAATTATTTGACGACATAAATTTGCTTTGAAATCATATAACGCCTTTTTCCTGTATATGACAACCACGGTTTTTCCCAATCCATTGAAGAGTAAATAGATAAGCCGATAGTACTCCTGGCGTCCAACTTGCTTTTCGAGAATGATGCTAAACAAGAAAATTGTCGGTAAGCTACATGTACAATATTTAATGCTGTCGGCGAAGATAATACTAACTTTACGGTAAAGAAAACAAGCCGATAGAGTTTCGGCATAACCTCGTTTCTATGGTAATCCTTTTACCTGCCATCTCTTAGAATCGCAAATACTGTACTTCCTCTGTATCGAGAATCCTAAAATACATCCCACTCAACTCCATCATTAAAAAAAGATACTTTTTGCACTCAGCCACCAGCAGTTGCTATCTCAACGTTTGATACAAAGCTCTGATTTTTTTCTTGTTAATTCAATTAATTTCCTAATTAAATTTCTCTTTTGAATGCAGAAAAACTGTGTGGCAACAGCAAAAATTGAGATGTTTTTATTTTTCACAGGTTCATTTCAAACTCACTCGCAAAATGCAATTATTTAATTGCATTTGTATCTTCTCGTAGAGATAAAACAAGGTCACAATCATGAATGTGTTATAATTATTTCAATATGCATTTCACGCTACTTTGCACTTAATTTATATTGATAAATCCTGGTACGTTTTTCGAGGAAACTAATACATCTACTCTCAGATAAATTTTTTTCTATGGAAAAGGTGAACGATACATGCTCGTACGTTGTGGACACATTTTGCTTTTGATTATTTATTGCTGATAAAATCATGTGTGTTTCATCCTTTTCAATCAACTCGATGATACTTTAAACATTCATTCAACACTTTTCGGTTCACACGTGTGGAAATCTCTTTGTATTAAACATGTAGTTGAAGTGATAGATGTGACACCATTTATCTGCTTCATTGGAACGTACATGTCGGTCTCAACACATGAATGATTGGAAATGCGATGGGGGTGTGTTAGGCATCCTTTAATTTGAATTTTGTGGGCACTTGTAGTCAGCAAATCAAATTCAACTCCTTTCCAATAGAAAATTTGTGTGGGCAAGTAGGCTATAAGAGTGAGCTTTAAAGAAAGAATACAGCTTAATTGGATGATATTTAATGAAGTGAAACGTATTGCAAATTACAATAAATTAAATGTTCCTTTTGTACGCCCTACACTTTTTCTTGTACTAAACCATTATTTAAATATGGTCAGAACCACGCTTTGGCCATGTGTCCGTCCACCCAGCTACGATACGTTCTGATTTTAAACCAGCACGCATCATAACTGAATGGGCTTATAGTCCATCCGAAGTATCACTCGAAGTAAATCTCGTTGGCACCAACGGGATTTGAGCCAGAGATCTTCGGCTTACGGGTTGTGTGCTCTAACCACTACACCACGCGGACTAATGAAATGGGCATACTCGGAAAGATGGAAAGATTTCGCTTGCCTTCGGCATTCCTTGCGAGTATTTTTGGCGAGTGTAATAGCCTAGTGAAAACTCTTCACCCGTAGACATTTGCTTTAGCTGGAGACTGGTTTCTGCGAACGAATATCAAAGGCAGTCATCAAGGGAGTACCTCTTTTTGACTTTGTGTGATTTGGCACAAAGTGACTTGTTATTTGGAGTATTAGAACTCTTCTCGAAAGCAGTTTTTGAGGTCATGGTTGCGAACGAGGAAGTTATCTTTAATTGAATCCGTCTTAAAAAATTATACGAGGACTGTCCAGAAAGTAACAGACGTTTTGAAATAGAAAATAAACGAAGTGAAAAAGCTTTTTTTTATTACATGCATTTCGGAGGTGAACGCTTGGGCTATTTTTCTACATAATCGTCATTTAAATTAATACATTTATCGTAACGTGGTACAAGCATTTAAATACCCACTCTGTAGAAATCTGCCGCCTACAAGTTCAATCACTGGAAATCTGCCGCCTACAAGTTCAATCACTGGTTTGCACTGGCATACAGTTCAGCGTGAGCGTCAAAGTGTTGCGTAGCGAGCCACGTCTTCATCGCTGGGAAAAGATGGTAGTCGCGCGGTGCCAAATCCGGGCTGTACGGCAGATGATTGACAACTTTCGGTCCAAAACCCTACAAGAGCCCTTGAGTACGATTGGCCCTGTGTGGACGACTGTTGTCGTGAAGGAACAAAACTTCCTTGCCGATTTTTCCCTGACGCTTGTTATGTATCACGTATGTAGATATTCTGTGTTTCTTTGCTAACAAAAACCTTATCAGAGCTTGTGCTTCGCACCTAGTGGGATTTTCAATGGTGGCGCTCATGTTAAAACTTCACTGTATACAAGGCACGATGCCCAAGCTACCATGGATGGTTGCGCACTGAGTGCAGGAGCGCTGTGACGCCAAGATGGTGACGCTAGCCTCGCCCACTGTCGTACCAGGCCAAAACGTCTGTTATTTTCTGCACAGCCCTCGTAATTTTTCTACATTGTTAGCTTATTTATTTTTCGAGTTTGATTGTTATATTATTCATGCGAAAAAGCTCACTATGAATTAACGAACTGGAGCATTTCAACCGTAAAAGGCTAGCATTTATATACGTGAAAAGCCAACGAAGGAGAGGAGGCTATTGATAGAGCGATAAAGAAATGGGTAGTGATCCTTCTTTCTTTTAGTTAAAGTTTAGGCTTCTTAAGAAAAACATGCGTCGTCTTACTGGGCAAATAGGCTAGTGATATTCTTTTCGGTCAGAGTTTCTTACCTTTTTGTGGTTAGAAAGTTAAAGCTGCTTACACCCCAAGTGTAGAGCTCCCATATTGATTTTGAAGCACCCGCTAAACACCTCCTTTGCCAACTTGAAAGTCCAGCATGGAACTGTTTGACACATTACATCGGACAAAGCCTAGTTTTGTTATGTCTCGAGGCGCCATAAAGTTGAAGAACTTCCTTTTTGAACAGAAGTGGAGGTAGGAAAAGAGAGTGCTAGATACTCAACCTTCAATGCCTCCAGAAATAAAAGCCCAAACGTAACATGCCTTCAGGTTCTATTGTCAACTGATCTGAGAATCTTTCCGATTAGATTATCTGAAGGAAGCTCGCCTAATCCGTAAATGAGGTCATCGCGCAACCTGTTTCATGCTTTCCATGCAAAAATGTGTGGGAGGTCTCAAGTGAACCTATTCAGCGTAGAACACACAATCAGAAGATCGTGACTTATCAATTCCATTACTCACAGCTCCTTGCTGAATATATAGCACTCATCAATCGCCTTCCCGAAGAGGGAGGTCCCCCAACGTTGTCTACCGGTCGGCTGATTGCTGACACATGCGCTGCAGGCTTATCTACCATTGCCCTGATTTTAAAAGAAAAACGAATGCCCAAGTATTTCACAGCTAGTTTCGACTAAATTTGACTAATTCCAATGCTGATCGTACTTTAGTTTTCACCAAAGCTGGGGTGAAACTGCGAGCAGTCATCCAGCTAGTTACTGGTCGCATTAGCATACCTTACCTAATTTTGCATGTTCAAAAGCAGCTCATTTGGCAGCTCCAATCTCAGTAGCGCACCGTTCAAAATGTTCCACAAGTCTAGGCCAAGGATGGAAACCTGAGCCTAACCCGAAGTAATTTCCATTCTTCTACAACCTTTCTTCGTGTCATAGGGTAGTCCCTCAGTATACGCACCAAGTATTTGGAAATTAAATGGGTCTAACCGTGCTTTCAAAATATCCACCCATCTAGCTAAACTGATGCGTGTTTCTGTTATCAATTGTCATCAGCAGCCCAACCCATATATTAAGATGGCTATAAGCCTCCGCTTCTGAACCGTGCTTACCACTTCTGAGATTGCGTCAATGGTGGAGCGACCTACTTTCAAGCCGTATTGCCCTGGAGGTAGGTCCCCAGCAGAACAGACCGCATCAGTAAGTCTTCCTTTGGTGAACTTCTCGGGCACTTTTCTGGCCTTATCTAGAACGTATACTGAGCGGTAGGCGGAGGCTGACTCAGGATTTCTCTCCCCCTTGCTTATCAGTACGAGCCTCGCTATCTTTCAGCGTTCGATAGACCCTCTGAGTAAGAAGATCACATACACAATTTATATGTCAAACAAGACTAAGATTCATATATTGTACAATACTGAAAAATGGTTCAGATATGGCCTGTTTGCTGGGCATTTGGTTCAAACTAGACCTAATTTGCAGTAAAATTAGCCTAAACAATGCTCAACGCGGCCTAAACTTGGCCTAATTTACAATAAAGTAGACCCGAACATGGCCTAAAAGAGATGTCAGCATTGCCTTAATAAAGCCGAAAGAAGGCCTAAAAAAGACCAAAAAAATGGCCCGAATGAGGCCGAAAAGTAGCTTAACAGAGGCTGAAAGATGGCCTAAACGAAGCTCAAACATAGCCTAAACAAGGCCCAAATAATAAATAATAAAATATTTGATGCAGAAATTTCTTAATTATTCATAAAATAAGAGACTTTTTTCATTTCTCCTGTAGAATATAAATTAAAAATAATATTTTTTACTTACAAACAGTCCACGGCTGCACAAATTCCTAAATGGAAAGTTTATGGACTCACGAAGATTAGTTAAGTTAACCAATGTATGCTTACATGAACAACTCATAGCAGACCACCTTCAAGCCAATTTTATTCAAATCAAGATGCACCAATATTTTGAATTTATGTAAATTTATAATGTCAACACACTACCGAAGAGTGTCCACGACTACCCATTAAAAGCAAATTTTAATGATTCTATATTTCTCAACTTTTTTGGCTAGGTTTAGATTGAAATTTAAAGTCTTCAGACCATGACAATCATTTAGCCAATATTTGAGAAAGTTTTTTGCCCTGAGTAGATTTTTCATGTTTAAATGCAAATTGTTTTTGTGTTGGCCCAGTTTCGGGCCATTTCACGGCCTTCATAATGTTTTTTTCGCACTTCTGTAGTTGCAAAAAGAAAATAATCTACTTTAAGGCCAATTGTGGACAAAGTTTAAGCGAATATAATTTGAAAATCTCCATTCAACCAACTTTCGGGCAAAATTTGAGTCATAACCAATTTTTGGGCCTACTTTGGGTCTTTTTAGGCCAATTTTATTTTTAATCAATCTTTTGAGCCATTTGTAGGCGTAAATGGCCAAAAAAACGTAATTAGGCCCCGTTTTGGCCGTGCTTGGGCCCTCATTACTTGCCCTCGGGCCATCTCATAGGAGAGTCTTAAACGTACTGAGCTGGTTGACCAGCTGCAATACCTCCGCTGAAACGCCATGTAGCTCTAGTGCCTTCCTGGCCTTCATAGATAGAATTACTTCTTCGAGTTCCAACCTTGTGGAAAGCGGGCACTTCTCTGGTGTTTTGTCGTTGACGGTGTCAACAAAGATAGGATATAAGGGAGAAGAACCCTTTAAATCTTGTCCATCTTTTTCGCTTCAAATAAACTGGACGTCTGTGGAGCACCAAGCTTCCGCGTTAGTAGATTGTGCACTAAGCCCCATGGGCTCCTGTTCACTGCATCTACGAGATCCTGTCAGCATCGGACCTTACTGCAACTGATAAGCTTACAAAAGCACTACTTGTCGAATTTTTGCTTCGACCGGTAGACTTCCCTATTACGATTGTGGCACTGGCTTTACTGTGCAGCAATTTTAGCTGACCACCAGTACACCGGAGGCTTACCTTTTCAGGGTCTCCGACGGGGCATAGCAGATTTTCAAGCAGATGTAATGATGTAGTCGAGTTCACTCCGTACTTAGCTGTCAATCTTACACTCCTCGAGAAAACTGTGCCTGCTGTGAGCACGCCAACAAACCTGTCCACACCTACTTTCCCAGTATTCCACCCAAAAGGAAAAGTCTGCAAATGTATACGAAAAAAAAACATCGTCACTTGTCTCAAGCGCAACGTACTGGTGATTACTGGCTGTGTAATCCTCTTGTTCTCGCCGATTTTATATTTTTGGAATAAGGGACCCTGATGCTTTCTGCATATCGGGTATGCTTCCTGCTCAACCCTAGCGGCGAAAAGTGGGCGTGTTGCCAAGTTTAAGCTCTGCAAGTGATGTTCTAGCTATCAGATCCAAGACACACTTTCCTCTAGGATCAGATTGAGGTATGCCATGTTCAATGGCTTTACAGCATTAAATCTCTCGCGACGAGAACCTGACCCTCTGCATTCGAGACTACGTCTGCCAAAACATTAAGGAATGGCATTGGAGCATTCGAAAAAACTTAAAAATGTTGCTCCTGAACACTGAACCCACACAAAACCATCCCATCGCCCATAGCTCTGCAGTAGAAGGTTAGCACCATTCCGCTGGCTTGGTGTCAGCTTCGTCAGGATAACAGGCTGGCGAGCTCTTGTCATAATGTTGCTCACTGAGGAACAGCAGATCGGCTTTCATATCCCTCGCAAACTTTTCAGGTAGGTCCTAAGCGTTTACGCTTCGGTATAAGTTGGTGGTCGACCTCATTGTCATTTTGGTAAGACGGACTCATTTGGTTGGTATTGCAGGCAAATTAGTCTGTCTTACCAAAATGACAATAACGTCGACGAGCACCCAAGTCCGCATCAAAAACCAACTCAACAACACCTTTGACACAAATATCGGACTAAAAAAGGGATATGCGCTGGCCCCATTGCTGTTCAGTTTGGCTCTGGAGAAAGTCATCAGAAAGCTACCTGTCAATACACGAGGAACGTTACTATACAAGTCGAGCCAAGCAGTAGCCTATGTGGATGACATCAAAATTTTGTCACAGTCATTAACAACTACCAAAGAACTCTTCCTGAAACTCGACACCGAAGCAAAACTAGTAGGGGTACAAACCAATGAGAATATCACAAAGCTTATGACGCAATCAAGGAAAAATACCTCAAATACACAACATATCACACTCAGCGAATACAGTAAAGCAAATGTGAGTGAATTTATATACAGAGGCGCAAAATAACGAAAACCGGTAATGAAAGACACGAAATACACAGAGGAAGACGGCACGCAAATAAAATAACCTTTTTTTTAGTTTTGACGATCTTAACGACCAACTCCATACACAGAAAAACAAAGCTCCAAGTATAAAAATCGGTGATAAGGCCTGTGTTATGCTATGGGTGTAAAACATGGGCCCTAATCCAAGCACCCGCAAATATATTGAACGCCTTTGAGACACCAGTCCTGAGACGAATAATCGGAGCGAAGCAAGATGGGGACCAATGGTGAATTCGTTTCAACCATGAGCTATATGAAATTTTCGACGAGCCGGAGGTCTCGGCGATTGTAAGACTGTGGGGGCTGCAATGGGCTGGCCACAGGAATCGTATGGACGAAATACGGATACCCAAGAAGGCATTCGTTGTGAGAACTGAAGGCCGGAAACCAGTGGAGAAATCAAGGAAACGCTGGTCTGACTCAGTCGACGAAGAAAGAAAATTAAAGGACGCGATCAATAGACCGGGACAGTTGCAGCTGCCATTTGTAGGAAGTGAAGGCCCGTGAGGAGCTGTAGTGCTAAGAAGAAGAAGATAACTTGGCTTACAGGATAGTATCATTGCAGTTTCGCTTTGGCCTAAACTGAAATCTAATTAAGAACCCGACACTTTCTGCTTCCCAAAACGGGTTTGTAATCTTTGTATCCTTAGTGTTCGTCCTTGCAATGGATACGAAGTGCCTCGTTCGTGCAATCTTTACATTTGTGACCCATTTTGCCACAATTACAGAACAAGGAACTCCGATCAGCACCCGTACACTCTTGCGACTGTTGGGCATCACCAAGTCACTCGTAGTAACGTATTGGCCGTATTTTGCTGATTTCTTATCCTGTTTTAGTTTCCGCATATATTGAAACTTGTTCGGCGTCTCTCTCTTGTTTTCCTGAATCAATCTTACGTGAACTCGCTTTAAAATTCCTTCGGATGGCGATTTCTGCCTCAGCCAAATTCATGAAGTAGTCAAAGTATCTGATTTCAAGAGTTTTCACGGGCTCAAAACGAGTTGATCCCCCTCCACGAACCTTCTTGAATGCATCACAGAATCCTTTTTTCTTAGTTGTCTATTATCCAAACATCACCAGAAGGCAAATGGACCGAGTTGGCTGTACCGCGCGTCATTTGGCTCAGCGGCCCCTTTGATTTCACGCAGTACCTCTGAATAAGATCTTTTGCCGCTCGATTCACAAGCAATGCTTCTAGTAAGGGTTTGCGCGGCTGTTTATTTTCGGTTTCTTCGGATCCTTGACTTTCTTTTGCTGGAAAGGATGATATCAACATCTTGTCACGCAGGAGCAGTTTTTGGTCGCCTTTGTGGCGGTCTTTGATACCCCCGCTTGAAACCCCTTCTCCTAAGCAGTATTTTTGTCTCTTGCTAGTGATGGATGTTGGGGGGACTGGCACTATGCCAGGGAGTTTAGTATTTTGTTTTTCATCTGTCTGCAATCATCTTCGTGCGTAATGACCTATCTGAGCTAGCAGTTCTAATTCCAGGACATTTTTGACCTCTTTGCAAAGGTTTTTTTTGACATTGCTTCAAAACTGCTTCAGCCTTTTGATAAACCCACTCCTTTTCAGATCAATTAAGGATAATTATTCTATCCAGTGTGGTTTCCGACGGAGGTATCTCCAAATTTAAATTCTTCGTCCCCTCAGCTCCCTTTGCGATTTCTAAGCCAAGCTGCTCTTTTGTTTGTTTCCCTCATAGGCATTCGCATCGTTTTATTGCTGTTCCCAAATGCCGCAAGGATTCCCTGTCTAGTAATTTCCGTTTGATTTCTTAGTCATTGTTTTGTCTTCGATATCTTGGCCGTCGATATTGTTGGCATTAGTGTTGCTGTCGTTAGTGCTATCATCTTTTGTGTTTTTTCGTTTGTTCTTTGTTTGTTTTGGGGGAATCAGATTGATTAGATCCCTCCTCGGAGCCGCTATTTCCGTCCTTGTGTGTGTAGTCGCCTTGTTGCTCCTGTAGCTATCTTTGCGAAATAGGGGGCTATGCTACTGTTCGCACAAGCCCTCGTGACACAGAAGCAGGTACTCAGAGCCAGATCGGTGCAAATCGGAAGTCCGTCTGAACCAAACCTACCCCTCCATTTCAATCGACAATCGATCCTATTCTGAGGCCTGTCAAGGTTTTACCGCTACGAAGGCCGTATGGTAGTCAGAATGGAGCCGTTTGCGCACGAGTGTCACCTTGGCATCACCGTGCAAAGCAACTAGGTCCGCTGGCCGAAAGCGTCAATTCCAATCCGTCACACGGATTGTATTACATGTCTAATACAGAGTAATTTTTCATATAGTCCGGGTAGGAACATTACAAAAACCTTCATTAACTCGGGCATATGGGGGTGCCACTCCCTAAAAAAAATTAGCCTCCAAGAATCCTACGAATACAGCGATCCCTCCGCTGAGGCTTCGTACTTAGATTATAGTGAATTGAATTAATTACCGTCAATTATGGAAAAAATTTCCGTGTCTACTCTACATACAGGTATATGTCGAGCATAAGATGGATTATGTGTACATGTTTATTCTTAGTAACATTTTGTGTGACTTTCATCATAATATTTGTACCAAGATATTAATTTTCAACTATTTTGACGAGGCTCGCTACGCAATGTTGACCTCACAGGCGGCATATTTCTATAAAGAGAAAGAGAGGGAGAGAGAGAGAGAGAGAGAGAGAGTATTGAAAAGCTTGAACCACGTTTTGGCAAATGCCTTGGTTTAAATGGCGATAATGCAGAAAAGTAGCCTTAAAGATTACCTCCAAAATGCACATCGAAAAAAATTGTTTATTTCACATTGTTTTTTTTTTTATTTCAAAACGTCTGATACTTTCTAGACAGCTTTGTACTATTCTAGGTTACTTCTACCTACTTACATATAAGACTTAAATTTAATCATATTCATCCATTTCAAGTCTACGAAAATTTCAATTTCCTTCTTTTCTTTCAGGTAATTTTCGTTTCACATCGTACACAAACAACTCTGAAATATCAAATCTGATCGTGTAAGTAAGTAGTTGATGGAAAAAATCATTTTCAATTCCTAAATAACGCAAACTAAAATTTCACCCAAATCGACTTCAGTATAGGGTAACGGCATTCCTCCCAATTACTGTGAGCGATATAAAATTAATGGGGCGGAAGTACTGGGCTGAAAGTAATGGAAATTGAATACATATCCAATTATTTTCAAATTGAATTGAAAACAACAATTTGTTGATTTATTTTTTACGTAATTAAAGAGATAATTTCGAAATTTTTCAGTTTCAAATAATTTTTATATACTACCATTCAAAAAAAAAATGCTTCAACTTATATATTCATTCGTGAAATAATCATATAAAAGAAAATAATTGAGTTGCTCAGCTTTAAAAATTTGTCATGCATGAGTGCAGCCAATAAAAATATATACAAAGACATAAATATTTAGTCTTGATACCAATATTCATGATTACCTCATAAGCAAAAAGTAACCATAATTACTCCTACATCTGACTTATGACAAAATGCAAAATTTCTACCGACAACATCCAATAAAAAACATTCATCAGAACATGTACGAAGAGCTTGCTGACCTTCTGCTGTATCTATATCGAATCTTCCTCTTACAGGCTAATACCTAACGAACATTCCACATTAACAAACCCATTGCACGGCAGCATCAAGAGTAAGTCGCCGTATCCATTTCAATTTCAAGGTAATTGGACCCATATTCAACTCCCATTACTTTCATTGAATTATTTTGTCAATTCGACTCAGTGATTGGCCGAAACCCCATTACAACTACTGATTGGAATGGCAACATTTTCAATTCAAATTATTCAGGAATTGAGTTCGTAGCGACTCGGTTCCCGTTGCTTGTAACTGGAATTCATCAAAAAATTTCATAACTTACATGTAATCATTTCCAATGCACTTCCACAAAAAAATTAACACAATAAAGCCCTTGTCAACTGAATCCTGTCCCCAATTAGCGCTTACAACCTTTTTGAAAACATCATAGGAATCCAAACGTTTATAAATAATTAATCCTAATATCCATTCAAAAAAAAAATAATAAGCCCTGCTTTGACAGTACGGTGTGAAAAAGGTTCACAGGATGTGTAATGTAAACGTGTGGCTTCACACGTTGCACGTATTTTGAAAATGAAAAGCCAACCCAACCGTTAACATGGAGTCTGAAGTACCTGAAAGTTTTCATTATGCTTAATTTTGACTACATGAAGGGTTCTCCGTCCTTTCCGACCAATTGCTCATAAACATGGTTTACATTTTAAGGACTGTGAGAAAAGCTGACTCAAACCGAAAATTCATTATGAAAATAGAATAGCTTTCAACTCTTGTGTAAAGGATAATAGTTTTGATGGTATGACAAAGTTAAAATTAAATTTCTGGAAAATTTCTACGTTATGTCATTTTGAGCTGAAACCCCAACATTCCAAAATAACACCATGACATTTATCCCGAATATTACACGATAAGAATCCTTAATTGACATTTTATTTTATAAACAGTTTAACCTTTCCATCTCGGGTAAAAAAGAAATATCAAATGCTAACTCATCTCTTCACCTTCTACCAAATGTCTCCAGGAAAAGCTTGCCACAAAAAAGATTCGTTACTTTCCAAGGATGATATGAAGAAGCTATCACATCCCTACGCCAACACTGCCTTACCTGATTATATCACGTTTACACATGACTAACAATGTTGGCAGGTAATATACACTCAGTATATGGAATATTTTGTATATAGTATATCATGTCTTCTGTGTAAGGATATAAATGAAGGATAACATGATTTTGCATAACGTCATCATAATGTACTGAAGTCAATGTTTTCTCATCGTTTTTGATTAAATTAGCGGCAAACGTAAATACACCTCAGCTAAGTGAGTAAGCCAGTTATTTTGTTTTTGTGGGTATGGTGTAGGACAATTTACATGACATTGCTGAAAGGGATTAAAGATTGTGTGAAAATGTATGTTTATTTGAACAAGGGATTTACTTATGCATTGATTTGACTCTTTCAAAGCCAAGAAGATTTATGGACTTTGCACCAATAATATTGTTTGTCTTGTTTCTGTCGGGGTTAGGCTGATACTTGTGAGAAATAAAAGATACAGCGCTAAAATCCTGAGCGGAGGCTTTCTGGGAAAGCATTTTGCCCGTGCCGGTCCACCTACATAAAAAGGGCAGTGAAAATAAGAAGAAGAACAAAGAACAGACTGCCACTTCATATGAAAAAAAACTGAGGTCACCAGTTTTCTTTCATTGCATTGCGTTCTTCCTTCAAATCCTTTTCCTCTTCTTTCGTTCACCCATTACAGTCATCAACTTCATCTGGTTGCAACGAACGAAAGTGATAGTGGTGGAATCTTAGTGGATGTCAGTAAGCCATTGACTAGTTCTTGTTGTTCCGACTTTTCTTTTCCCCGAAATCTGGAGTCCGTCATTGTTGAAGTTTCTCTTCCCCACAATTTATCCTTGATAGTAGTGAAAGTGTTTAAAAAAGTTTTAAAGGTTTTTTTTGTCCAGTTTGACGCTTTATTGTGTTAAAATTTGTCACAAATTCATTTTTCAAAGTATTGTCCATCGCTAGCCACTACTTTTTCCCATCTTTCTGGTAACATGCGAATTTCACGTCGGAAGAACGACTCATCTTTTGAGCCTATGCACGAATCGATCCAATTTTGGAGTTCTTCAAAAGAGCGAAAGTGCAGCTCCTCAAGGGCTTGCGTCATCGACGAAAACAAATATAAATCGGAAGGAGCAATTTCCGGGCTATATGGCCGGTGGGGTACGACATCCCATTTAAGCGTATCAAGGTATGTTTTGACTGGCCTTGCAACATGTCGAGCCTTGACATGTTGAAGAATAACTTTATCGTTTCTTTGCTCGTATTACACCCGTTTTCGTTTCAATGCTCGGCTCAAACGCATCAATCGTAGTCGATAGAGTTGCCCTGTGATGGTTTCACCTGGCATTAAGAGCTCATAGCACACTACGCCCAATTGGTCGCACCAAATATAGAGCATGACCTTGCCACAGTGAATATTCGGCTTTGGCGTCGATTTTGGCATATGGCTGGGCGGCCCGTATGATTTCTTGCGCTTAGGGTTATCGTAATGAACCTAGTTTTTATCACCAGTCATAATAACATGCGAAAATCCCTTTATTTTTTGCCGTTGGAGCAGCTGTTCACATGTGAAAAAACTCTTTTCGATGTCTCTCAACTTCAATTTTTACGGCATCCAATATCCTACCTGCTGGATCGTTCCTGTGGCTTTTAAGCGAGCAGATATGGCTAGATGAGTCACTTCCAATATTTCTGCGAGTTGTTCTTGCGTTTGGCACGAGTCTTCATCCAATAGAGCATTCAACTCGACATCCTCAAACTTTTCTGATCGTCCTTCGCTTTCTTTGTTATCGGTTTTAAAATCACCACTTCTAAAACATCTAAATCAGTACTCACCAGTAGAATTCGATGGAGCAGGATCTCCACAGTCTTCCTGCAGCACACGACGACTTTCAGCAGCAAATTTCTTCGAATGGAAGCAAAGAAGTAATCCTTCCCGCGAATTGTGTTTCGTTGGCACAAAAGTTGACATATTCGGAGCACAGAAAAGCTATGCTGCTTATACTTCAGAGAAATGACACATGCTCAAAAAGAAAGCCTAATTATGAGGCTTCGAAATGAAGTTGGTTGCAATATTGTCCGATTCGATTTAATGCCAGTGACGCCATCTCTTGAAAATCCTTTGAAACTTTTTTGTACACCCAATATATCCCATGCAACTCCCCGTTATTATTTTTGAATCTTTTTTTGACCGTCTTTCCTCATACCGGTTTTGATGTTTTCTTTTCTCTAAACTGTTTACACTTGTATGTAATGATCCTGATCTGCCATCAGTCAAATGAAGCTTGCATTTTCCCCCTCCTATTTCATTCCCAAATAGTTCCTCTTTGGTTCTTTCCTCCTTCCTTGCTTACGTTTTTCTCTTTCAACAAAATGAGTTTCGCAATCAAAATGGTCGTTTACTTGACCTAAATTTTCCTATATTTCAGCAATTGTATATGCGCTACACGTACCCTTCATTCATAGGCGCTACCAGATCTACATCACCCGCCATTAACTATCGACCGTACAATAGAGGCTGTTAAAAACTCGGTTCTAGCTTCTCCTTTAAATTTCAACTTCTATAATGCAAATTATGATTCTATAAACGCTCCACTTCAATATATTGATTGGACTTCCTTCTTTGAGGGTCTTGTATGTGACGGAGGTTTGAATGGATTTTTTATGTATCTGAATCAATTCATTGTTCTTTCACGCCTCCTCAGCTTCTTCGGAAAACTGATCAAAAACCTTTGCTTGCTTTACGAGTCCTTGGGGCCTTGAAAGCAAAAAGTAAAGCGTACCGTCACTTTAGGTCTACTTGCACTTACGAAGCGAGAGTGAATTTTGTTAGACAAAAAAGAAGACCACAATAGCATTGGAAAACTATTTTCTCAATTCGGAGGACTTGCTTTTGGTCAGTAACGTACAGCCTTTCCGGTCTTTCTTTCGACCCTAAAAATCACCTTCTTCCATTCCTGATGCTGCTCACTAGAGTAGTATTGTAGATTCGTCTCCCCAGACGAATTCAGATTTGTTTGATCAGTTGTTTTCTTCTAGGTTTACCTCACTTGTAATAGTTACCCCAGTTACGGAGACATTAGTATCCCATCCCGTGTCCTGCTCTACATTATCTGTCAATCCCTCTGAAATTGAACCCTTAATTAACTCTCTTAATCCAAATACAAGCCCTGACCCTGATGGTATTTTTAATATATTTGTGAATTTCATAGCCTCTTCAATGTGTGTCTCTTTTTCTTTGATTTCTAACCATAGTTTGAGTTCTGGCACCTTTCCATTCAGTTGGAAAAACGCAAATATAGTTCCTGTCCTCTAGTGCGGTGATCCTTCATTTGTCTCAAATTACCGTCATATATCACTGCTTTCTCTAGTTGCTGAAATGCCTAGTGCACAATAGATTTGTTGAGTCAATGCACCCATTTAGCTTCCGAGCAGCATGGGCTCTGAAAAAGTTCCACTACCACAAGCCATACCATGTTTACTGATCGCATTACAAAGGCCTCAGATAACCAAACGCAAGTCGATGATTTTTCTAAAGCCTTTGATTTGGTGGACCATTCCCCCCTTTATCTTAAAGCGAAGTTGTTTAGAATCTCTGGTTGTCTTCATTCCTGGGTTTCAACTTACCTTATTCTTCAGTCGTGTCATGTCCACCTATGTGGTACAACCTCTTCCCCCTTTCAACCTAAATCCGGCGTTCCATAGGGCTCTAACATTGGTCCTCTTCTTTTTCTGTTGTTTATAAATGATCTTCCTTCTGTTATAACCTCTCTCTGCTTTTTGTACGCTGATCGTTTCAAGATATTTCGAGAAGTAAGATCCGCTCAAGACTACCAGCATCTTCAAAGTAACATGGTTGCCCTTAACGTATTGTGTCAAATGAATCTTCTAAGCCTGAATATTTCTAAATATCATAAAATGACCTTCACTCTTAAGGTCTCCCCTCTTGCATTCAAGTATATATTGCAATGCATTAAAAATCTTGGAGTAACATTAGATCCTTAGTTAAAGTCTGATGTTCAAATCGTTAATGTCAGACACGTCATAAAGTTTCGTAATATTCATGGCTCTGTCAGATTATTTATATGTCTGGTTCGTAGTTTGGTATCGTCGATAGTCTTACCTTGTGTCTTCCTTGCATAATTTTGAGCGCAGATTTAGTAAATTCTTGTTTTAATAATCCAGCCTCCCTTATCAATCCTATGAAAGTCGGTTAACTTTTCTCTGTCTATTTAAGTTTGGTGTCTGGTAGAAGCTACCTAAATCAGTGTTTTTTATTCCAACTTTGTCACCATCAACAAGCCTCAAATCGTTGCTCCGGAATATGCTCGCGGTGGTAAGAGCACGCTATGCTTATACCGCATTCTACCTGCGTCAAAACGACGACACGAGAAAGACAGTCGCCCGATAGGAGAACAACGCTCACTCAATGATTGGTAGCGGTCCTAGGTGAACAGCACGAACGGTAGTTGGACTGTGCGTCTCATTCCTAATCTAAGATCGTGGCACAATCGGATGTATCGTGAAACTGACTTCTACCTGAGCCAGCTCTTGGGCGGGCATTGATGTTTTCAGTCGCGGTCTCCCGAATTTTGGTTTGGCGCTGGAGAAGAAGACGATGCCTTCCATATATTTTTGTATGCAAAAAATAGGATACTTGAATCGGTTGAAAAATGGAACCATGTAGCGGATTATGTTTGGACAATCCAGAAAGGTAAAAAGGACTTACAAAAACAGGGCACATATGGATGAAGGGATCACTCTTCTAGCAATCCCTCTTGTTCCCTGCTCTCCCGCTAGAAAAAGGGGCCTTGAAGGGGCTCCACGTCTGGCAAAACGCGGCGATTTTGCGTTTGGGAGGTGAATGCCATTTACGCACAAAGTGTGGAACTCCCTTGCTCGCAAATAGGCGACTGGATTTCCCACTAAACACCTCCCCTGTCAACCCGAGGGCCAAGCCTGAAACCGTTCACACGGTACTTTGGGCCAGATCGCGTTTTGTTACGTCGTGAGGCGCCTTGAAGCTCTTCTAGTCGAAGGGGAGAGGGAAAGAAAAAGTGCCAGAAAAGCGATCCCCCAGCCCAACGCCCCCGGCTGCTATGAGTCCCTTTAATATTTTAAAACTGCCCGAGCATAATGTGCCACCTGGTTCCATTTGTCAACTGATTCGAGCATCACCGCAACTATATTATCCGGGTGAGCTGTCCCGTCTCCCTGTAGAGCTCCCTCCGCAGCCTGACCCATTTTCCACACGCAAAAAATGTGTGACAGGCATTGTCCTCTTCTCCTGGGCAAAACTGACAATCGGGGGAACTTGACTTACAAATCTTGTGCAGGTAAGACTGAGAACCCCCAAAGCATGCTCAAAAGCTGTGACAAATAGAAGTCAGTCTCACCATGCCTTCGATTTAGCAACGGTCTCACATCCGAGATGAGGCGCACTCCACCTTCCCTTCGTGCAATTCACCCAAGGCTGCTGCCAATCGTTGAGCGAGCGCTGTCTCTACTCGCGGAGAACCATCTCCCTCGCATCCTCGTTTCGGCGCAGGTAAATAGCCCGGCGCAGGTAAATAGCCCGGCGCTCTCTGGTAAGAAGGGCGACAGATATGACGCCTGCAATAACTCTTACCGCCGAATCAGAGACTGTCGGGTACGAGGATGCAATTCTCAGTGCTCCGCTCCGCTGTACCTGTGCCAGGCGTTTTCGGTAAACCTCCTTACTGAGAGCGTCGCTTCATACCTCTGCTCCGTACAGTAGCACTGGCCCTACAGCACTTATCAAGAGGCTTCTTCTTGACAGGCTGGGTCCTCCTACGTTGGCCATAAGTCGACTCAGAGTCGATATTCCCGAAGCAGCCTTCTCAGCCGTTGCTCTGATTTGCTCAGAGAAACTCATCTTCGAGTCGATCAGTAGCCCCAGGTACTTCATCGATGGCTTCAATTCGCGATTCTCTTTTATTGTCAAGATGACCACTTTGGTTTTCTCCAGTGCTAAACTTAACCCGCGAGCAGTCAGCCAGTTCCTCACTCGGCGCATTAGCATTCCTAGCCTATGTTGCGCCTGTTCAACGGTGCATCCAGCGACCAGAGCCGCAAGATCATCCACATAGCCGACCAAGCACGATTCATCTGGCATCTCAAGTCTCAGTAGCCCGTCGTAAGACACGTTCCACAGGTCCGGACGAAGGGAAGATCCCTGAGGATTCTCGATGTAAAGGGCTCGATTTGGTCAATGACGTTAAGCCGTTCTGGTCTTACTTCCGATCCCTTGAATCACCTTCTTCCTTTCCTAGTGCTGCTCGCTAGATCAATTTCGCAGTTTACTTGCTCGGTTTTTTCTTCGACGTTCACCCCTATTTTAATAGATAACCCAATTAACGCTACATTAGTATCCCATCCCATGACCCCTCTGAAGTTCAAGCCTTGATTAACTCTCTTCATCAGAATATAAGCCATGACCCTGACGGCATTCATAATATATTCGTCGAGTGCACAGCGTTTTCAATATGTTTACCTTTTTCTTTGATTTTCAACCTACATTTGAGTTGTGGCACCTTTCCATCTAGTCGCAAAAACACAAATATATTTCCTATCCTCAAGAGCGGTGATCCCTCATCTGTCTCAAATTATCGTCAAACGAGTATATCATTCCCTCCTGCTTTCCCAAATGATTCTCTCTCTCTCTCTCTCTCTCTCTCTCTGTCTCTCCCTCTCTATACCTCTCTCTTTCAAACTATATAGAATCCCTTCTCTGTAAGCTTTTTTAGCTCGGTAAAAGTGTCAGTGCGACCGTGATATTCTAAGCTTTGTATTGTTCCTTGACTTTAAAATTAAATTTCGCATTAAGTTTGGCCTTATCTACTACATTTATTTATGTTGCGGTTTTTGCATCGTAAAGTTTTCAACTAATATAGCTAGATATATATTTCTCCATCTCTAAATCATTGGAAAATTTCGAAGACTATACCATGGCTTAGCATTCAGATTCCTTTTGTCGTAATTCTACTCTCACAGCCCGGATCATCCTCTTCTTTTCTTTTAACTAACGTTAAGCTGAGGGTCTGAATCGTCCCCACGAATGTTGCTGTTCGTTGCAATTGTGCTGATAACGTCGCCACTCTCTAAATTAATGTAAATCTTTCCATAGGAAATATTGAATTTATTAATAAAACTATAAGTTGTAAAACCACAATGTTGGTAAAAGTTTTAATAATTTCTCGAAAAAGAAATATTATCGGATTGTTGATTGAGTGAAATAATAAAATTTAAAATCTTATACATTTTAAACTTTCGATTTCATTTATCCTCCACGTATTTTTGTGCAATCAGAATTAATAAGCCCGTCAAATTTTGAATTCACAAATATTTTGTCGGGTAAAAATACTAAACTATGTATAAAATAGAAAAAGTAATAAATTATTTACAATGTGGATTTCGTTCAATCGAATCATCATTTCTGCACCAAGAAAAATAAATTACTTTTTGAAAAATAGCCACAAAGAATAAAATTTTTTTTTGAAAATAAACGTTTAAATGCTGCATAAGCTCAAATTTTCGGAACTGCAAAAATCTATGCCAAGTTGCTAAGAGTTTTAATGAATTTATTTCATACTAAATGCTTATATAAACACTCGAGTTCATGTCCAGTAGGCAATTTTTAAAAGGCAATCAAATCATTATGGAGGCATTGTTACATAACCAGTAAACTCTATGTATACTGGTATAAACTGGGAGCTCGATTTCATGTATATCCTATATACAATACACCATCAAGGCTCCTGTACGACACTTACCTGCCACTATAACCATCCAAACTAGAACAATAAAAACGAGAGTTTATTTTAAAGGATTCAACTTTATTTATTTGTTAACTCCGTTGTATATTTACACATTGTTTATGTTTCTGTGTATTCTTTGAAAACTTATAACGATCGATATTGACTAAAGCGCTTTTGAATTTGGTTTGAAATTCCTTGAGGTTGGCGGGACTTATCACGCTCCTTTTGTGAACGTTAGCTGTAGAGGGAACCGAGAAGATAAGCTTGTGGATCGGGGTGGCCACAAGGGCTGAAACGCCAAAAGGGCGATTGAGATTCACGGCTCAACCCAACACCTCACTCCTCACCATTTAATTAAACACTAAACAACACCCCCGTCAAAACTTCAATCGCGTAATTACTCAGACGTTGTAATTAATAATTGGGTACCAGCACGCTTCCTACTAGACTCGAACACAAACTGACTTCCATAGTTCACCCATGAACTTAAAATATTGTTCCCTCGTAAGCTTTTAGCCTCAATTCTCCTGAAAAGTGCTGAATAGCCAAACAGGTGCGTTCTCGTTCCACGGAACACTTTTCCTCCTCGCTCCGTTTCGCTTGCTCGGACGGTGAGAGTCAGCAAACGAATAGGCGAAACTGGGGAAAATGAGCGAGAGAGTGCTTTCCGCTTAAGCTCTCGGCTTTCTCACGATCTTTTGAGGAGAATTGGCGAAACTGGAGGCATTGAACGGGAGAGTGCTTTCGCCTGAACTTTTAGCTTTCTCTTCAGCTTTACTCTTCTAGAAGCACACCTTAAGCTTATCGTCAACGATGTGATAACTCGTATGAAGCGCATTGCGGGTTCATCTTTGCTTATTTACTTTTTTGCTTGCTCATTGGACGACAAGTACATACTTCGATGACAATGGCATGATGTGCTTGCTTGTATAATTACATTGGCAAAGCGCAAGTACATAGGCAGTGTTTGCTCGCCCGCAATCACCTCATTGTAGAAGCGTAAATACATAGGCGGTATTTGTTTGCTCGCAACAGCATTCTGCCAATTTCAATGCTTGACCTCTCCCTCTCTCTCAATGAGATACTATAATCTTACATCTAATAAAGAAAATTAATAAATAAAAATTAATTTATTTTTTCATGGAAAGCCGTCGGACCTTGCTCCTTTGAGTGAGCAGAGGCGTTTCAGCTCTTTTGCGTCATCTTTCATGTCTGAAGATGACTCCAAGGAGTCGAAACTTTGGTTTGCCCAGGTTGAGGCAAAATTCAACAACCACAAAATTACACACATTTCCTCCCAAGTTTCATAAGATGGCATCCGAGCTCGGAATGAATTTCCTTGCACAAGTAGTAAATTTTATCGAAAACTCTCCACCGCTTGACAAATATCAAGCCCTCAAGGAGCGCTTGTTACAAAATTTTCCCCCCTCATATATAAAATAAAGGAGCTCGTCTCAAGCCTGGCCTTAGCGGTCAACCTCCGTCGCAGCCGCTTTGTGCGATGCAGTCTAAAGTTGCAGGGAAATTCCTCGACAGCGTCCTCAAATCGCTTTGGATGCAACGGCTTACCGCGGATATTAGAACTGCGTTAGTCGCACCTGAGACAGCAGATCTGAGCCAGTTAGCAGAGCTCGCAGAAATAATACTGGAAATCAGAGTGGCCTTTCATTTATCGAGACTTGTCCTTCCAGTATTGATTCTGCTTCTACCATTGCAAATTTAGTAACAGGGCGATCAAGTGGCAGCCCTCTTGCAAGTTTAACCATGATGCGGATCCAAAAAATGTTTCCCTCGTTGTCGCAAGTCGCGCTAAGCAACGCCTCATCCTCAAGCCGCATTTTTATCAGAGACAAAGCTAATAACATGAATTTCCATATCAACTGCAGAGCTGATGTGTCAGTCCTACCGAAGAATTATTCTCTTACTAGTAAGACAACGGAGCACAAATTATTCGCTGTCAAAGGTTTGCATGCGTCCAGGTACGGGCATAATGTGCTATCATTAGAAATTGCCCTCAAGCGCGTGCTCTATCGAGCTTTTGGTGTCACTGACGCAGCTACACCCATCACTGGGGCCAAATTCCTCGGAAATTCCGGGCTCTTCAGTGACATACAAAACCTTTACATCCTAGACCCAACCTCGAGTTCAGCAACCACTGGATCCCGCTCAATCTGCAATTTCTCCTCAATCGCCACCGTAGAAGGAGAATCCCGCTACCTCAATTGTTAAAGCGATTCCCTTTCTTAACAAATACCAATCGCAAACGGCTTGAAATCAGTTGGATAGTCAAAAAACATATCACTATTTCAGGCTCTCCAGGAGCCAGCAAAACTCCAAGTCTATCCGTCAAAAACTTGCCATAGCCAAAGCAAAATTTGCTTATTTACTTGAAAAAAAGCATTGCCACCCATCAGACAGCCCCTGGATCAGCCCTCTGTATCTAGCGTCTGAAAAGGACAATTCCTAACGCCCTTGCGGTAAGTGATTATCTTTAGCGCGACGTGGTCACTCAGCCCGACCGTTAATCGATACTGCATATTGAAAATGCATTCGCTGATCTTCATCGTATGAAAAGTCTTCAGTACAATAGACCTGTTGCAGGCGTTCCACTAGATCCTCATCTTGGAAAGCAATATCCCAAAAACAGCAGTAACCATCCCCTTCGGGCAGCTATGACTTTTCACCGCAGGAACCCCGCTCAAACCTTTCAGCGACGAAGCTTAATGGGGGTTGGATTTTTGTGTAGTCTACATGGACGACATCCTTGTACTCTCCGAAACAGAGGAGTAACATTTTAAACATATTCGCTCTCGGCTCGAGCGGTTGAGCCAGTTCAACTTAGTAATATAAGTGACTAATTGTACCTTTGCGGCCCCTGCGGTCAATTTCATGGTGCACTTGGTCTCAAACCACGGCTTATCACCATCTACCACTAAGATCAAAGCTTTCCTAAACGCCTTCAATCGCGGCAAGGAGGGTCTGGCTTATCAACCAGGTGAAGCGCGGAACTTGGTCACCGACGCCTTCAACTTAGCCATTGGAGCGGTCTCTGAGCAGACGCAGGGAGGCACATGTATTCCGCTGGCTTTTTTCAACCGTGTGATGTCACTGTCAAAACGATAATATAGCATGTACAACCAGAAACTGCTCGCCATTTACATGAGCATCTAACCCTTCTGCAACTTTCTGAAGGGAGTAGAGTTTATTATTAAGACTGACTACAAGCCATTTAACTGGCGAGCGACGTCCCAGAACCGTGATGATTGGAGGAGATTAATCGTGGAGGCCAAGGCCTGTTGTGGATTTCGCGCCATAGATGATAATGAAGAGCCGTTGATTTATGCTTTTAATAGTAAGGTTGATGAATCTACAACTCGTGAAACATGCCAGCGCGGATTCATTGTGCAACTTTCCACCCAAACGGTACGTCACTGGCCGTGCGAAAGTAGTAGCGGACGCACTCTTCCGCTTGAAGGAGTTGATGATCCCGCAATAATATCGATGCAAGAGCCACCAGAAGAGAAAGCCTCCTACATAATAACACTATTTCGGTTCACCTAAACATAGTTACCTTATACAGTCTAAGAATAGTATACGGAATATCACATCCATCGTTTAGACCCTTAGTACTCAAGTCATTGTGCAAAAGTGTTTTCAACCTATTTCACCGTCAAGAATACATTCGTTTGGCCCGTCATTAACGGCGAAGTCACTTAGCTGACCCTTACCTGCATCAGTTGCCAGCAATGCAAAGTTTCTAGACGTATCATAAACCCCCATGATAAACTTCTCAGTCCTGAGCAAGCGATTTCTGCAAGTACTCGTTCATCTGGACATCATGGGTTAAGTTTCTCCGTCGCTTGGATTCCATTATTGCCTAAAGATAATGGCTTGCTTTTGAAATGACCTGAAGCTGTCCTTTCAGCCGAGCAATCAGTAGCCCCGGTTGCATGGGCATTTTACACAAATTGGGTCACCCGCTTCGGAGTCCTTGCGATCTTCACTATGGATCAGGAAGCGAAGTTCAAGTCCCACCTTTACTTCTCGCTCACTACGTTCTTAGGCTGCAACCGCACTAGAACGTCGCCGTACCACCTGGCATCAAACGGATTAATCGAGCGCTGTTACCGTACTGTGAAAGTCACCATCATTTGCCAGACGGAAAACCAGGACTGGACCAACGTCCTTCGCACAGTTTCATCGAGACTACAAACAACAATCAAAGAGAATCTAAGAACTTTGCCAGCCGAGCTTCTATTCGGAGCCACGCTATGTCTGCCGGGGGAATCGTTTACCGACAACAAACTGCAGGCAAATCCGTCGGAGTTATTAAACGTTTCCGTTAGGAAACTCGTCAACTTTGGCTCAAGCTAATCTTTCAGAAGAATCCTAGAAAAACTTTCGTGCTCAAAGCACTCAGTTCCTGTTCAAATATTTTCGTTCAAGTAAATGCGGTCTGGAAATCACTAAGTAGTCCGTACATCGGTCTGCACCAAATCATCAACCGCCTGGCTCTAAATCACTATCAAAGAGAATGGCCTGCACGCCAACCTTTCCACGGAGTGTGTGGTGGATGCGAACATGAACTTGCACCACGACCATCATCCCCAGCCCCGTTGGACAAACGCCCCCATCTAGTTCTGAGCCATTTCCACTTAGTCAAGCGTGCAGTGCCCCCGACAAGAGAGCCTTGCCAGGACCTGCCCCAGCCTCCAGAAAGTCACCGAAGAATTTCTCTATCTTCACTGTAACCGAATGCCTTCAGGCCACAGAAGGAAGGAATGTTTCTTTCTCCACTACTATCGAAGGCTTCCTGGCTCGTAACAACCTGAGCGATCAGAAGAACAATCTTGCGTCACCAGATCCCAGTGCCTCCCAAACGCAGGACAACCCCGGCCTCCCGGACCACAACTATATGAAAATATCGCACCACCATCCTAGGAACCGTCGTCGTACGCAGAAGGAGCTAATCAGTGGTTATCCTCACACTCAAACTGTTCGCATCCTTGCAGCGTCAATCATCGTACATAGTGTCAGCAGTGCACCTGCGGATGTAGGAATCGCCTTCAGCCTTCTTCCGGCCTATATGTAACAATGAAGACATGATTGTTGGATGAGGGGTGCTGTAGAATGCGCTCACCACGCTCACCAGTAAGCAAATAAGCGTTATCATTCATACGCCATTCGTAGCTGCCAAAAGCGACCAGTACGCAGTTTAGAACAGGAGGAAAATGAATAAGTATTATAGTATAGATCGAGTTTCATTCCTCAAAATCCTTTGGCCTCTCCTTAGCGTACTGATTATTTTTACTTGTACATTATTTCTAAATATATAATTTCTAATCAAGTTCTCTTTATGTCAAAGCAAACTTAGCACTCCAATACACGCGCCTCCTAGTGAGACATAAATACACGCGTGTCATCTGTCAGATGACTGTTCACTTATTTGTCAAAAGTGAATAGTATAATTTCGCAATTTTGCAGGAATAATGGCGCATAGATAACTAAAAAAGTTCATAAATGTTCATAAATTTGTATTTGAAAAAAATTATCTGTATGTAAATCTTCAAAAATGTTAAATTTTTGTAACACAGTTGCCGCGGTAGCTTAGTTTCATTTTTATTCCTTATTACTGGCTTGCAAAAGGTAAATCAACTAATAAACCTAGGAACACAACTCTTATCAGTCTTGTCAGATAGTTTGGTAGAACATAATATTAATGTAAAATGTATGAACACATTGACAATTGAGCCTCATTTCTAGAACTTGGAAAGTTACTCAAACAAATGGACATGACCAATAAAAAAATACTAAAGAAAACAAAGAACCCTTTGCTTTTAAAAAATTTTAAAAAAAAATTTCACTCTGAATCACTTTCGTTACCTACACCCACGTTACATCCATCAACACAAGAAAAGGCACAGTGCTGCAGACATAAATATTGGCCACATTCCTTGCAAGAATATTTGGTGTTTCGTTTTGTTTTATTTTCCAAACAAAATCCGCAATGCTGGCGTCCACCAGCATCAGTAGCTGCTGAGTTGCTTGAAGCTCGTGGTGGTATTTGATCATTGGGAAGGAGTTCTCGAAGACATGAGGTCATGGTCCGTGGCAAACTGCTGAGCTGCACTCGCATAATCAACTTATCTCTGATGAGTTCATTCCCCAGTTCACGAAGGAAAAGTCGGCGAGTTGGCACGTTTTGTCCGTTCTCCAGACTGATGACTTAGCTGTTGATACCAGCCACATTTAAAATTGCGTAAAATACCTCCATTGGCCACCTTCTTGTACCTCTTTTGACATTGTAGGCACCGGACATTTTATCCACCATGTCCACACCAATTTTATGGTGATTATAATACGTAATCACCTCAGGTTTTCTTTTAACTCCACTTTCTTCGTCGATTGCTCTATTCGTATGCATGCTAGATATCAAAAGCACATTCTTTTTCTTTTTTTGAGGTACATATGAAACAATAGTTCCATTTTTACTGAATGCAAAAATACTTGAGTACGCTTCGATATTTTTCAAAGCTTTCATCTCTTTTGGGATTTGCCATTTGTTTTTTTTTAGAGTCCTCACGTACGATAGCCCATAATTTCTTGACAGAGTGTGAAGGAGAGTAGTGTCGCTGAATCAATTGTCGGCAGTGATATTACGGCCTGAGTTACGGAGGGGCGTAACCATGCGTTGAACGACATCCACAAGTTTATTGCTGACTTGGAAAGGGCCCTCAGTTTGTTTGCCTGCGTAGATCTCCATGTTACACGTGTAAAAAACGCCAGGATCTACGGCTGCAAAAATGTTGATGCCGTATTTTGCAGGCTTAGAGGGAATGTATTGAACGAAGTTGCATCTACCCCTAAAGCCCTCCAGTTTCTCGTCAATAGTGACATCTTCTCCCACGTGATAACACACCTGACAGTTCTTGACAAAATTTTCAAAGATGTCTCTGATTGGGACGAGTCGATCTTGTGCTTTTCGTTCTGCTCTGGTTTTCCTGTCATCGAATCTTACAGCCATAAGTAGGAAACGGAATCTGTTGATACCCATGGTGAGGCGGAATATCTCAATTCCAAAACCATTACTAGCCCATAAGTCTGCCAGGTTCAGCTTCCCGGATTTATGTATCCCAGCTATGTAGAGTAGGCCAATAAACGCTTTGATCTCTGTTTTTTTTTGTCTTTTTAGCGTCTCTAGGTCGTGAATAATTGTGTTGGATGACCTCGATATATTGGTTTGTGAAAGATACAATAATTTCCAACATGCTGTCGTCAAATAAGTAAGCCCATGATTCGAAAAATGTTTCTGTGCCCTTTCCTTGGCCTATCGGGCCAGGGAGTCTTTTCAGTAAGTTGTGGGTCCCCCTCTTCTTACTGGAGAAGGGAGTTTTTTTCCATGTAATTGAATCAATTACCTTTTTTCCCTGCTTATGGTGACAACCAAAAACAGGCTCAGTGTCATCACAGTCAGTCGATACTTCCGAATCACTTTGACTTGTATCTGAGTTCTCTTCCCGTTCTTCAATCTCTCCTTCTGCATGAGTGTCAAATTCCTCTTCAGGAACTTCAGCAACAAGGTTTGAAGGCCCTGAAGCTGGAGATCCAGGGTCATATTCTTGAAAGTGTTCACCATCACTCAGGTCGCAGCCATCAAGAAAAATTTGATGAATTTGTAAGATTTCATCAGGGTTATTCAGATCAAAGAGTTCGCCACATTGAATCTATGAAGAAGAAAACACAGTTTCAGTGAACAAACATACCAAAAACAAAATAAAATAGTCCAGAACATTGATCTGAACGAAAATGGTTGAAGAAAAAAAATGTTCTCATTGTGAATAGCATGAATACACGCGTGTCAATTGTGAGATGACCATGCGCCTATCAGGCAGAAAATACACATTTTTGAAAAATGTTGTTATCACAAGGTAGCAAAAAATTGTAACAAAAAAATGTGAAAGGTAGAAATCCGAAATCGGGCATTATGAAAAACTTACATTTTTACACGCGTGTCATCTGTGAGATTCTCTCGGCCAAAACACGCGCAAACTGCACTGGACGCACACACACCGGCAACTGAACTGTCGAGCTAGGCGAGCTAGAAGAATACTAGGGCGGGGGACCAGGCTCCCCTCCCTCCATCAAACTTATGACGAAAAAACAGAACTGGTCATCTGTGAGATGACGCGCGTGTATTGGAGTGTTAAATGGCGCATGCTAGACCTTTTCACAAAGCTGACCAAATGTTATTGTGATCTTTTTTTTAATTTTTTTTTCCGTTTGGCATTTCTGTAATTTTTAATACTACCCAAATCAGCCGGAAAGCTACAGTGTGACCGTCTATAATGATTACTGTAGCAATTTATTTACAAGCATCGATTATTTTTTTGGCTTCTAATTATCAACCTTGATTATTCTTTCACTTAAAGCGTTAAACATATTTCTCAAAATCATATGGACCTACAATGTTAATCCGACTTGAAGGGTTTTGCAAATGAAAAGTTAACTTTTAAGGAAATTAGCACCATGCAATGCTTTCTTGTATCCTAATCATCTTTTAGCCTTAACAAAGTTATATCCAATATTTGGGATTGGTCGGCCCCACGATTGTTTCGTCGCAGTATATTTCAAATATAAATGCTATGATTCGGAAGGAGTGAATTTTAATTTCTCGCATTCTAACGTCAATGGTTAGAATAATTTTCATAATCATTGAATAAAAAAAAAAGTTAGGTAAGGCTATGGAAGATTCCGTAAAAAATTCCAACTTATTTCTCACAAATTAAACTTATCTATGTAGTATTCATACGGAAGGTGTGTGCTTATCATGCCGCAAAACAACTTCAAAATCCAACTGTCTTATCAATATGTTGACATACTCCAACGTTTATGAAAAAATCGATCTAATGCCCCATTTAAAACCAATATCATACACTCAATTGATTCAATAATAATGATTATTTAATCCATGTTGACTCCATTGAAATATAAAATAAAAAAATCAACAAAATATTTACACCCACATTTGAATTCCTAATTCATTCCAATATCTTTTTAATCTACGATTATGAAACTTTTCCTTATCATCGTCGTCAACTTGACGGCATTCATTCCACCACTATACATGCAATACGTCTTAAGCAATTTTAAACTGCAAACATACTAGTATCTTTGTAATCGTTCCGCCTCTCCCTACATACATCTTCGTCTCTTGTTTCATATGTTGTCCTGAAAGGATGACGCTCCCAGCTTGATATCAACTTTTTCCAATTACTATAAAAAGCAAACATACAGACATACTCATACAGAGAATAAAAATGAGTGAGTTTGCAAGATTAACAAGACCCAAATGTGCTCGGAGGGGAACCTGAACAGATGGTTAAGGAGTCTTTTAAATTGTAAAAAGGGTTAGAACTGTTGGTGCCGTCAACAAGGAGGAAAGTGAGTGACGCACAGATGAAATGAAAGAAATGTAAGATCCTGATGATATCTTCAAGGTAGACTGTCCTAGATCTGTGTTCCTTTTTTTGAAAAATTCATTACACAGGACCAACAGAGTTTAAAGATGAGAACATGAACCTTCGCCAAGATAAGGAAAAACTACGTTGAACTTAGGTACTTGTCTCTCAAAGGAATGATAGCACGAAGGATAAGGATGAAGTTGTTTAGGTGCAATTGACGAAGTGTAGTGTCTTGGACGTTTTAATAAAATTATGAAAGTTTTATTTCCGTGGGACAGCACGAATGTTGACCGAAATGTTGGGTGTTGTAACTCTGAGATTTTTCTTTGGAGGACTATGTTGAGGTTCTGCAAATTCCTTTGAGTCCTTGTAAAATTTTATAATCATATGTGATACTACGTGGATCAATTGAAACTTATTAACTGGCAATACTTCTGTAATATTCTATAATGTTTATTTAATAAAAGACGAAGCATAGAAAGGCCTGTCATCACTTGCACCTACGGCTATCCATCTGGTGCGTTCCTCTTATGGGAAGACTCTTGCTCGTGCCTGGCCACCTACATAGACAAATTAAGCCATGAAAATATGGTCATTTGAGAAATGAAAGATATCGGTTTAAAATTCTCTAGTCAAGTTTATTACAAATTCAAAAATATGCAGTTTAATTTTCTACTTCTTAGAGCAACGCTCAAAAATAAGAGCGATAAAAAAATTAAAATTAAGCAAAAACAAAAAGGAAAATAAGCTAGTTGATTCAAATTGATGAGTAAAGTGGAAAAATACTTTAAAGACGAAAGAGGCTTGCCAAAGAAAGTAAAGCCTGTAGGAGCATACCACTTCCATTTCTAGGACAACCGGGCGGTCGAGATGATCCACTGAAGAAAGCACTCAGTGGAGCCAAGACAAGCGAGCCCTGTATTGTAGTATATCAAAATCCAGACAGGCTCCGCATGCATTGGGAGATGTGAAAGAATCAAATAGCATCCGGTAGAATTTTCCAACAACAGCGAAGTCATCATCTTAGCATCACGCGCAATCGAAAAGTAGTTGAGAAAAATACTTCCTATCGATTTCTAGATTTTCTCGACTAGAAGCATTAGACTATAGTGTTGCAATTTTTCCAAGCATCGGAAACTAAAGCTTTGTAGTGGACCTTACGCTGAAAGACAGGACTCACTTGGTGAGGCTGGAGATAGCTAGCTGTCAGCAGGCGTACGTGTCTCCAGGTTTGGTCATTCCAGCTGAACACAATCATTTGTAGTTCACTGAGGCAGCAGACCATCGCCACCTCTATATTGAGCTCATGAAATTTTATAGTCACTGCATATGGCGTCGAACGTGGGGCCCGAGAAGCCCTCTCGTGAGCACGAGGCAACACAGCTGTCTGATATGCGGGCAGGTAAGTCAGGTGAAGGCTTATTGCAGACAGTCGATGGTTCCGTTCTGACACTAAAAAGACTAAGTTCTGTGCTATATGCCAGCCAGCAATCAATCATGGGTACCGATCATAGTTGTCTGCAGAGCCACTTGTAGTCTGGCCGACACCTGTACGCAGTGAGGTCCCTTGATCTACCCAAGGAGCGGCGTCCAAAAATGCCATCCAAAAATCCACAATGCCACATTAGTGAAGGTGCCACCGGAGGGGTCGAAGTGCCATCAACGGTCGAAGAAATAACATCAATAGCGTAATCAGAAACTCGAGCCATAAGCATGGTTCGCCCGTTAGTCCGGGGACTAACCACAAAGTTGGAAGAAATGGACCGCACTTTTGAAAATCCGTCACAAAACGCCTCGCAGATCATGCATCAAAGTCTTTTTCAATGATATATAGACTCCATTCTTTAGCCCTTACCAATAGAACGACATGACAGTTGGTATTAGCCGATATTAGGTT
This sequence comes from Odontomyia ornata, assembly GCA_963969285.1. Taxonomy (NCBI): domain Eukaryota; kingdom Metazoa; phylum Arthropoda; class Insecta; order Diptera; family Stratiomyidae; genus Odontomyia; species Odontomyia ornata. The sequence continues at coordinate 11,096,778 of OZ017741.1, forward strand.
GGTTGAAGGATGAACCCAATGGCCCCTGTTTAACAACCTTGTATTGGCAGGATGATGCCACCACTGATCGAATCCTTTATTCTATTTATTACGCAAGAACGCACCAGCCATAAATACCGAGTCAAACCTTTGCAAACTGCCAGCTCAGTGCAAGACTTGAATCTACAATTCATTAAAGAACCAGGCTCCCGAATAGTAGAAGTTTTCATTGCACGGTTGAGGCTCTAATAGGTTGTTGTTGAGACGTTCAGCGCTGGAGGCTTTTTGAAGAATTTGTGCTACCTCACCACAACAAAACTGGTCTCGGGTCAATGTTACGTGCAGGATTCCCGAAAATTCATCAAGAGAAGCTATTCGCGATAAAATAGATTCAAGAGAAGCGCTTTCGCGATAAAATAGAGTCTGCTTAGAGGCGACCCAGCAAAATATTTAGTTCTTTTCAAGCGGATAATATGCGGCTCAATGACTGTCTAATTATACCCTTAATTCATAGCAAGCTGATGTAGCTATTGTAAAGAAATTTCTACCAAATATTCAGTGACGCCTTTCCGTTTTGAACATTTCATAAATTGGTTGTCTGATGCAGTGCGTCAGTCGTATTGTGGGTGTAGAAGACGACCTCACGGAGCAACCACATATATGTAGTATATCATCTAAGCCTAATCCACACCGAGGACGCATGAATGTGGCTCAACCAGAGACCAAAGTAGCAGCCTATGAGACTCCAGAGCATCAAGAAGCTTTTGCTGTAGCCGTAGTAGCGAATTTCATTATCTGTTGGCCCTGCCAGGAGCCTGGACATTGATTCTCGGCATGTCGAGCAGAGTGTAGAGTCCTCTTGTATGGCTGCGGCAAACCTGACACGTACTCTCCTGACATTTCGGACTACGCGTCTTCAAAAAAAACGTGAATTCAAGCACTAACACTAGACAGAGGTACTGCAAACCCCAGAGGTTGGGCTTGGGCAAACAAATGACTTTCACCCAGTTGACTCCAAACGGGAAGGTACCCGATGGACTGTGGATGTGCCTCCTATACTAGAGGCCCTTCTAAAGACCTTCCTGTTACACTCACGAGCAGTGTCGACAGTCTGCGTTTCTAATTTCTCTGGCTTCGATGAACGTCTGATCAAATCGTGATGATGTCCTTTAAGAGATTTTCATGAGCACCAAATACATGAAAAACATGATCCTCCAAAATTTGGTGTTGGTTTCAAATGACGAGAGCACCAACGTGACCGAGTAGATCTATATACAGACGTTGGAATATGCACTCCGAACGTTGAGCTGGCTATTGGAGGTTGGAGTTCGAGGATCCTGATTGAAAGCTTTTGTGCTTTTACTAGTTTGCCAAGCGGCTACATACGCCTTGACCTCTTAAGCTATTTTAGACCACAAGAAGTATATTTTTAATCGCCAGAGTGTCCATCTATAGCCGCTGTGAGAGCTAAAGGAATAATCAAGTGCACGGAGAATCAGATCAGGTGTCAGCTTCTCCGAAACCCAAAGCTTCCAAGACTCTTCAATGATTATCGGTTAGTTATTTCACTTTCAAGTCAGGCAACTATGAGTGGTGGGTTACAACGATTTGTATTAGCTTTTTGTGGCTGTCTGGATTGAAGAGGGGCCATTAAAATCTACTTTAATAGAACGAGATATTCTCTACCAGTTCGACTTCCTCAAGGAAAAAAAAACCGGAGAGGGAGTCTGGCAAAATTTTTCGGGTCCCTTACGGTATTTGATGGTGAAATTAAAACCTTGCATTTCAAGAGTCCACCAAGCGACGCATCTGTATAGGTCTTCTTGGTTTATCAGCCATTGCAACAAAGCGTGGTCGGTAATGATCTCAAAGAAATGGCACTCCACGTATGCCTGAAACTTCTTGATTTCCATCACCGCTACCAGATATTCTCACTTGGATCCGGTGTGATTCCTTTGAGCCGAGTTTAGCTTACTCGATATGAAAGCGATCTTTAGTCAATTATACTAACTCAACATATACTCCATATTGACTAGCGTCACAATGGAGAAAGAAAAGCTTTCTAACGGGGCCATTGTTGGCGCTTGTTTCAGCTCGTCGAACTCTATTTATAATCCAGGCGAATTTGCAATTCCACAGTATAGCTAAACAGACACTGATACTGTCGCATATTTCGATACCATCCACATACCTTGCGAGTATAGAGGGCAACGTCTTGCAGCATTCTGATTTTAAACCAGTACGTATCATATCTGAATGGGCTTATAGTCCGTCTGAAGAACCACTCGAAGCAAATTGAACCAGGGACCTTCGACTTACGGAGTGAGCACTTTACCTACTACACCACGCAAACGGAGTGTATGTTAGCCTAATTTATCATTGCATATTTAGATTTGAAAAGTGATATAAAGCCGTTATTCGTATGTCGTCGATACCACAAGACGAGTACAAGCTATATTCACCGGAAATTTCCCATATGTACCAGGACGGTCCCAAAAGTACCCGACCCGACGAAGAAAGCAGTAAAAAAATTGAGAAAATATTTTTTAATTTTTCAACATATTCTCCTTTCAACTCGATACACTTTTCCCAACGATGATCAAAATAGCTATTATTCGCAAACTCTACCTCTTCATTGTTGCCAAATCTTTTGCCACCGAACCATTTTTTCAAATTCGGAAAAAAAAATAGTCCGAGGGAGCCAGATCTGGCGAACAGGGTGCGTGAGCAAGCAATTCGAACTTCACCCCATTGATTTTAGCCATCGCAATTACGCACGTGTTGACTGGCGCGTTGTCGTGATGAAACAACACTTTCTTTTTCGTCAGATGGGGCCGTTTTTTCTTGATAAAACGCTGCAATAAGGCTGCATGATATGCGCCGTTGATTGTTTTTGCTTTTTCGAGATAATCAATGAATATTAATCCACGCGCATCACAGGAAACGGATGCCATGACCTTGCCAGCTGACTGAACTGTCTTTGCTTTCTTTGGAGCCGGTTTTCCCTTTTCAGTCCACTGCTTTGACTGCTTCTTGGTCTCAGGTGTAAAATAATGGACCCATGTTTCGTCCATGGTTATGAATCGACGCAAAAACTCGTCTTTATGGCTGTGAAACATTGTCAAACACTCGATGGAAACATCCTCACGTCGCTGTTTGTGCTCCATTGGGAGCAAACGCGGCACCCACCTTGCGCACAGCTTTCTCATGTCCAAATTTTCGGTCAAAATGCGATGCACAGCACTTTTTGAAATGCCTACCATGTCTGCTATCTCGCAAACTTTTAGTCGACGGTCATCCAATGCCATTTTGTGGATTTTCTTCATGTTTTCTGATGTAGTGACCTTACTTGGTCGGCCCCTACGGTGTTCATCTTGGCAGCTCGTACGACCTCGCTTAAACTCAGCTACCCAATATTTGACCATTGTAAACGAAAAATCAGACTTCCCCTGAGTAGAATCCAACTCGGCTTTGATATCGGTTGAACTTAGATCTTTCAAATGAAAGTATTGTATCACATAACGATGCCCGATTTTTTCCATATTTGCAAATTCACTGAGAGCGTTCACTTTGGATGTCTGTAAAAAAATAATAATAAACGTACCGTCATAGATTTTTCACATTAAATTGTTGAAAGGTGGTATTGTTTATCGCAGTAATTGTTTTTTTAAAACTACCTGTATTCATAAGTCAGGTCGGGTACTTTTGGGACTATCCTCATACAACTACGGCTGACCATCTGGTACGTTCCTCCTACGGAAAGATTGTTTACCCGTGCCTGGTTACCTACATAGACAAACTACACCATAAAAGTATGATCATTTGAAAAATGAAACATCTACTTTTAAAATTCTCTGGTAGAGTTAATTGAAAATCTAAAAACATGCACAACAACGGTTTAATTTTTGTTTATTAGATCTACACTCAAAAAAAAGACCAATAAAAAAATCAAAATCAAATTGTAACAAAAAAGATAATGAACTTGGTAAAAAGGAAAACTCTCTAATAACGAAAGAGTCTTGTAAAGGAAAGCTAAGGTCTGCAGGACAACCGCGAGGTGGAGATAATCTACTAAAGAAAGGACTCGGCTTGGCCAAAACATGCGAGTTCTGTGTTGTAGTATATCAAAATCCTCCACATGCACTTAGAGATGTGAAAGGATCAAATAGCATCCGGTAGTGTTTTGAAACAGCAGCGAAGTTATTTATATAAACACCACGCGCAATGAAAAGTAATCGAGTAAAATAATTCCGATCGATTTCGTCAACGACTGGAAGCATTCGGCAGCAGTGTTGCAATTTTTCCAAGTATTAGATACCAAAACTTTGTAGTGTGTTTTGCACTGGATAAGAGGACCCGATTAATGACACTGCAGATAGTAAGCTGTCAGTGCGGATACGCGTCTCCAGGGCTTGTAATTCCAGCTGAACATGTCGTTCCTAGTTCACTGAGGCAGTATACCATCGCCGCCTCCTTTATCGATCTCAGAAGTATTAAAATCGCTACAAATGACATCTAATATGAGTCCCAAAAAGCCCTATCGCGAGTTCAAGACAGACTATCACCACAGCCGTCTGACAAGTGGGCAGGCGAGTGAGCTGAAAGTTGATCGCACAAATATCCCCTAACTACTACCTTCGAGCTTGTCCTTTCTTTTGACCTCATTCTTTGGGGTCATACCGCTAGAGTATGATTAGTAAAGCGAAGTGGTTTTAAAATCCCTGGATGTTGCTGGAGAGTTTGTTTTCTCTTCTTCGTGTTCTTTTGGTCCGCACCCAAACATAAAGTGTGCCTTAGCATTTTAAATAAAATGGATTTTAATTTTCGTAAGACTGGCATTTCAGGTTATTCACGACTATCCATGGCAAGATAGGTCCTGTTGGTGGATCATAACGAACCCAGGGTAACCTTATTTTCTTTTTTTTTGTTTTTTTGCTCAATCGTTGTTGTCCCTATTAGACGAAGTAGATGCAGCTAAGATTGGCTACACCTCTCTTACCAGCTCTTACCAGTGCGTGCTTGGAAATGAAAATACCAAAAAACTGTTATAGCTCGCCACGTTAGCATTCTTAAATTTATTTTGTTTATATTTATATTACTTAGACTATATTTGTCACAGCTTTTCCTTCCATTTATCCATCGAAATACTTAGCGTAACGATGCCCACAAAGAGGATATCAGACAAACGCTGGTTGCATTCTGACGCTGGGGAGGCCAAGTTCTGTGCTATTTGCCAGCTAGCAATCAGTGATGATCCACCCGTGCAGGCGCTATAATGTAGATGTCAATCCCATCATCGTTGTCCGCAACGCCACTTACAGTCCCCTAGTAGCTGCCTGCTGTACGAGCAGCCGATCCACGCGCTAGCACCTATACCTTGTTAGCTAGACGGACAAAAGGATTTGAAAATTAGGAATATGGAGGAGTCAGCCAACGATAGTGCTCAACAAAAATTGGGCGCCCTGTTAGCTAAACTAAAAGTAACCAAAATTCACAAGAAAATTCGGGCTATTGGTAATAAAATAAAGGTAATACTGCATTACTACTTCCACTTCTGGCTTCTCCCGTTTCCAGTTACTGCTTCCAGAAGTGGCTTCATGCGTAGTATGAAGATCGGATGCTAAAAAAAATTTAAAGCTACATTTTTGTTATGAAAGACCCGATGGGTCACCTTCGCAGCAAAAAAGGAAAGAAAAGAAACGTCTAGCCAATAAGCTGCATGATGGCAGCTGAAATAGTAGAAGGTTGCCGGCTAGGCTCACCTGCGACGGTCGGGGTTTATTACCACATTAAATACCGTAAGAAAGGAAAGACGGAGAAAGAGACGACCTTCGTGCAGTCACCATGAGAATGCCCGCACTCCACCAATCTTGCCTCAATGAAACATGTTAATTTTTAATACTGTACATAATTTAATTTTATTTATTATATAATGTGGTTATATATATATGAAAATATTAAATCAAATTAAAAATACTATGATGAAATCAAGCAAAAGGATCCCAACGATTTTTTTTCTTTTAATACGGACAAAATATTTCGTTCGTGCCCTCTTTGTTCAGAGATATTTTTAGGCGAATATTTTCATTTGTGTATTATTTACGTTAATTGTTTATAGCTTATTAGCAAACTTCAATTTTTTTGTCATTTTTTTCACTTTCATGTATTTAATTCCAAACTACTTAATTTTTTTTTTTTGTTTTTCTGCAAATAGATCATTTAACGCAGCCCTTTCGCCTTGACTACCGCTTATCGATTACTCGTCCAATGAGAATGAATTGTAAATAATTTGTTATCAGCCGTTAAAATAAATAACCTTCAACATGCATGTTTGGCCCTAAACCCTCATCATTCATTTTTTTTCAAATTCAGAAACCAAATTACTAATGCTGGATTATTTGCTGTAATATTGCTTTATGATCTTGAAGCTTTCATAAATTGTACATGAACATATATACATTTCTACAGAATTAATTTTAACTAATCGATAATATATATAACAAAACCAGAATATGTGCTCATTCTTCCGACAAAGTTTTCAATATCTCTATGTTTTTGAGTATTTACAATGTACAAAATTCAAGTCCAATTCTCTAAATTCTATTCACACCTTTTGATAAAATGCTTCAATTTCAAGGTGACATAATAAGCAAAATATACTAACACCGTAGAAAGAAATGTAACAACATGAATCAACGTAATTACTTTAGATATGTTATCTTCGACATAGATGACACACAACTTGTGTTAACAATTCAGTTTTATTTACCTTTTTAAAATCATTGCTTCTCTTCCAAGAATTTCTAACGCTTTAAATGCGTTAGGCACCAACGAAACCATATACTTCTAAAACACGGATTCCAAAAATCTCCCGCCCGACATAAAGGCGGATTATTGAATGTTATGGAGTGGTCAATTTTCCCAAAATCGAGTATTTTCCTCCATCCAGATTGCTTGACCTTCCCCCTTTGAAATAGTAATTTTAGGTAGGTGATACAAGAATCGTCCGGCAAAATTTCGTTAAAACGTTGTCGATATCATTCCTAACAACATCCGTATTTAGCCAGTATTATTCATAGTAGCATGTTTATGAAAAGCATGAGAATCGCTAAATCAACACGAAAAAAAAAAATATTAGACGCAGACCACCTAGTATCCACCAGCACCAATCTATGAAAAGTCGTTCTAATTTCTGCTCAGGACACAGTCTTTGGAAGTAGATAACTACAGATTTCACGTAATTGTAGTACAGTCTGCAGTACAGATATTGGCAGCACAGTTTTCTAGGTTACTTCATGCAATAGCTTAGTTTGCGTTATCACTAAGGATTTCACTGAAGCACGCGCCAAACAAGCGCAAATGGTGCCAGAAAACTTCCCCGAAAGTCACTTTGTAGCACTAAGCAGTTTTATTTTTTCATTGGATGAGCCACCAAATATTTTAAGCCCAAGCAAATGAACGGATTGCCAAGCGACTGGCATAATGCACTTTTTCTCTGACTTTTTTCACTACACGGGCACACTTCAATCCGGAAACGATATCCATCAACGACTTACTTATATCGTGCGCATCGCTGTGCTCTTACCGACCAACTTTTCAAAATGTTTCACGGCCTCGTATTCGAAACGCCGAGCTCACTGCGCTCTTATTTGCAGCAACTCCAACTAGTTGGAATTGGATCTTTCGCCGGAAAAGTTCTTTCACTGAATCCCGTATTTCATGTACTTGTAAGATAAACTTTCCACAATTTAATTTTCTGTTTGACTCATTTTGTTTTAATTTAGTTCGAGAACTTTACACTTGAAGAACAGATAGTTAATTACTTGAACTCTAGAACTTTTTAATCTGATACGACCGGCCCCAAATCTCAGATCCCTTTTTCAACGTTACGATCGTCAGAAAATAAACTCCCCGAGGACACGATCGTCATCTCCGACTGTCTAGCTAGCAACCGCCTGTCCAATTCGCAATGGAAAATTCTCTCTCTCTCCAAATTTCCCAAGCCGATTTGGACGAGAGAGAAAACTTCCCAAGCCACTCTTCTGTTTCCCTTTTATCTTTATTCGGGAATGTTTTGAGAAAACCTCAATCAGCATTGAAGTGTGTCGTCATGGCCAACATTCAGTGTTGCCAGTTAGCATGAAAATACTTTTAGCTAGTAAAATTTTTATTTCAGGGAAAATTTTATTTCAAAATTTGCATTTTTATTTCTTGAGGATTTTGTTCATAGCTAAAATCGTAACAACCTAGCAAGGTCCCCCACCCGCTACACAAAAATACCAGTAGTAGAGAGTGATCGTCGCCATCTCACAGCGAGGAAGATGCCACCCGAGGGGTCATAATGTCTCCAACGATCGAAGGAATAACATGAGTAGCGCAACCAGGAACCCCAGCCATAAGCGAGGTCGACTCGTTACTCCAAGGACTAACCACGAATCTCCATGAAATGGAGCGCATTTTAGAAAATCCGTCACAAATCAACTTCTTGAATCAGATAAAGACTCCAGTCTTTGGCCTTTTTTTTGTGGTACGGAGGCCCATTTACGCACAGGATGTGTGACTCCAATATTCGCAAGAAGGCGACTGGACTACCTACTAAACACCTCCCCTGTCAATCTGAGAACCTAGCCTGGAACCATTTGACACATTACTTCGGGCCAGATCGTCCACCTTCCCTTCGTGCAATTAACCCAAGACTGCTGCCAATCGTAAAGTGAGCCCTGTCTCTCTTCACGAACAATCATCTCCCTCGCATCCTCGTTTCGACGCAGATAGTTAGAGCGGCGCTCTCTAGCAAGGAGGCTAAAAGTATCACGCCTGCAATAACTTTCACTGTCAAATCAGAGACTGTCAGATATGAAGATGCAATCCTCTGCGCTCCTTTTTCCTGTACCTGTGCCAGGCATTTCCGGTAAACCCGCTTACTTATAGCGTCGCCCCATACATATTCTCCGTACAGTAGCACTGACCCTACAGCAGTCATCAAGAGGCGTCTTCTTGATGGGCTGTGTCCCCCTACGTTGGCCATAAATCGACTCAGAGTTGATATTCCCGAAGCAGCCTTCTCAGCCGTTGTCCTGATTTGCTCAGAGAAACTCATCTTTGAGTTGATCAGTCGCCCCAGGTACTTCACCGCTGGCTTTGATTCGATTTGTATGTCTCCAATACTGATCATCCTTACTCTAGGGATTCTCTTTTTTGTCCAGATGACCACTTCGGTTTTCTCCAGTGCTAAACTGAGCCCGCGATCCAGTCTCTCTCTCGGCGCATAAGCATACCTAGCCTAAGTTGCGCTTGTTCAACCGTGCGCCCAGCGACCAGAGCCGCAACATCATCCGCATAGCCAACCGAGCGCAATTCACCTGGCATCTCGAGTCTCAATAGCCTGTCGTAACACACGTTCCACATGTCCGGATCAAGGATAGATTCCTGGGCAACACCCGATGTAATTTTCATCCTTCGTTGGCCCTGTATCGTATCGTAAGGCAGGTTCCGGTCTTTTAAATAGTCCCTCAAAAACTGCATTAGATATTCTCGAATTTGAAAAGGGGTTTCTAGCGTATCCAGAATATCCAACCATCTAATGGAGTTGAAGGCGTTCCAGACGTCGAGCGTCACCAACAGGACGATCCGTCGCTTGGTGCGACTATATGCCTCTGCCTTTTGGACCGCGTTCAGCACCTCGGCAATAGCATCAATGGTGGAACGTCCTGCTCTAAAGCCGTACCGCCGAGGAGATAGGTCCCCAGCAGCACGAATCGCGTCAGTGAGTCTTCCCTTGATGAGTTCCTCTACCACTTTCCCAGCCGTGTCTAGCATGCATAACGGGCGGTATGCAGACGGCGATCGGGGATTTCCCTTCCCCTTGCTGATCAGCACGAGCCTCACGACCTTTCATTGTACCGGGAAAACCCCGCCCCTTAGACAAGCGTTGAATGTGCTGAGCAGCAAGTCAGGACAATGGTGATAGACGAGCCGCAACACCTCAGCTGGAACACCATCTGGACCTGGAGCCTTCCCCGCTTTCAATGAGAGGACTGCCTCCTCCAGTTCCAGCTGTGTGAAGAGTGGGCACTCTACTGCTTTTTCACCATGGACAGCTTCAACACGGATGGGATGGGCGGGGAAGAGTCCCCGCACTATCGCGTCCATCTTTTCCGAGTCATGTATACAAGGCTTCCGTAGGGCACCAAGCTTCCGCATGACTAGCTTGTAGCCAAGGCCCCACGGATCCTTGTTCACATTGTCCACTAAGTCTTGCCAGCAGCGAGCCTTTTGATCAATTTGCGAAAGCATTTCCTGGCCAACTTATATGCTGCCACCCAGTTGCATGCCTCTTCACGGTTCCGCACTCGTAGTTTGAATATTAGAAGTAGTTGAAGTTTCGTTGTTTCCAACTCATTCACAACCGGCGATTGAATGAATTGTGTTAAACTTCGCCAAACGACTGCTCTAATTGGCACAATCCAGTGACGCGAATTCAGAGGTTCAGTGAGCATAGCTAAAGATGTTAGGAATGCGATCTTTAAGACAGGACTATACTGCTGAGAAATTCTTCATAAATAAGCAAAATATTATTTACTCCAAATGGGCTCACAATAATATTTACAAATGAAACGAAAAACAAAATCAACTAAGTTGTTTCCGCAGGAAGATTTAACTCCAAATTAAGTTCGACAAATGAGCTTTCTGGAAGAATTTCCTAGACTTCCAATGTTAGTTTTTTCTTATGAATATTCCATTTGTAAATCCCTTATCAACAAGTTCAATCCCTTTCAAATTGATTTTCCTTTCATTGGCTCTGACACGTGGGGATCTCTTGATAATTAGAAATAGTTCCATCCACGTGCACTATAAATAGATGACACTTGAAGCAAACTTTGATATTATGAATTTAATTTCAATGAGAAGTATCCAGAGCAGAAGCCCATTATGCCGCTATTGCATTAACACCGGTAATTGGATATAGTGAAAGTCCCAATAATTATTATCGACTCTGATTTTCAAACGCATTCAGCTGCTACGGATTAATTACAAATCCTCTCAATCCACTTGGTCTGCATCCGTTTTGTTGTCTCTTCCTACCGTGTTCAGCCGTTATTACACATGCCAACGATATTGACTTTAAACGTGAGAAATGTATGCTTTCAAGTCTGCAGAAATTTCAAGTACCATCGCCACACCAGAGCATGTGTGGTTCTCTCCCATCTACTCGTATGTACTATATGAATAATCCCAAGAGCAGTCGGAAAGCTCTTCATGATTCAGCTCCGGCACTCAATCAACTTTTGCCTGCTTGATGACTAGCACACACATTTGTACTTCACAGAGGGAGGGAAATCTGCAAACATGTGGATTTGATTTCCTTTTGAGTTTTCCTCCTTGTGACATGGACAGAAAACGGTAGTAAATGAAACCAGACACTGTCCCAACAAGGCGACCCTCGTTGTTGTGTTGAACTTTGCGGCTTTATCGACAGACAGACGAACTTGGGATATTGTGCAGAAATTGTTTATTTTGCACTTTGATGTTTGTACATTTATTTTGTTATTGTTTTTGGTGTTATTATTGCTCCCCGAAAGTTTATCATTGTCACGAAATATTTGAATGTCATTTAGAGTGACTTCAAGTTTATCTTATCTTCTCACTCGGAAGATACTTAGATACTTTACTTGTACGTTGAGCTTGAAAATGTTGGTCATGGCCAAATTTGTAAAGTCTTCTGCAAATTTATGTTTGAATTTAAAAGTGTAATTGAGATATTAAGTTTTATTTATTTACTTATTTAATTCATCACTATTTTACAGAATTTGTAATCCCAATTGTAAAATAAAAAAAAAATTCAAAACATAAATATCAATCAAGAATTAACCTAAATTTAAGAGTATGTAAAATAAACGAGAAAAGAATTTATTGCTCGTAGATTACTCTTCGCAGCATGTTTTTAAATGAACCAAATGAGCCAGAAGCAGGACCAAGCTGGAGATTAAGATGGTCTCTTACAATCTGAACCATCGGTGAGTGACTGTAAGATACGGTTCTGGCAAACGGTACAGCGTAGTATTGCGGTCATATTCGGGAGCGCGTATTTTTGGCGGTTGTTTTTATTCGTTTCTTCCGGGATGAGAAGATACATTTTAGAGTAGTCGATGGAAGTTGTTTGACGCGTTATTAAATCGGGCATGTGAACCGGTGGCCCAATTTTTGTATTTCGGACTTAGTCTCCTCGCGTAAGACCGGCGACCGAAAGTCCTCTCCGAACTAGCTAGCTAGCCAGTAGCCACCTCGGAGTAGACTTAGAGTGTCCGGACTTATTGACCTGCTGAGTACAGTCCGTTGTCACGTTCCAAGACTTCACGTCTAGAACCGATGAGAGGTTGGTTCAGATTTCCTTCGGGAACTCGCGACGTTCGAGACGTGTGCGATTTAATCATTACAAATGGCGCCCAGCGTGGGGCCCGAACATCCTGAAAGGGAAAAAGATTAGCGTCTTTTGACGACTTGGTCCTTTACGAAGGATGTAAGGTACATCGGTACTCGAGCCCCGCGGACAGTAGTAGTGGAGTTGTGTTTTACACCCATTCAGTCACGTCATGTGAGTTGTAGCTTCCGCTCTCCTTTGTTTTATTTTTTTTCTCGTGACAGATTCCTTCCGATGTGTTTTCCGAGGGTTAAACCTGTAAAGACCTTCTATTAACTTGATGGGAACTGTCAACCAGAAAGGTTCCTCCTATCTGCCTGGACTTTCAAGAAAATAGAAGCTTACCTTGTCTTTATGTTTATATTGCGGAAGGATTCCACCCATCTTTTATGCGTGATAGGTGAGTGGTTTCGGTTCGACTTGTTACGGTGGCGCTATCACTCATCACGTGGAGCCAACTAAGATTAGAGACGGTTTTTGTAACTATTATCCCCAATAGTTTTTAAAAATCGGCCAGGAGCACCCTCTTTTCAGCAGACCATTATTCACTCTCATTTCCCTATAAAGAAGTCGGCGCTGCTGGAAAGGAAAGAGTTCAATAAATAATTTTTTTTTATATAGATCACGTTAGCTCGCCACTATCGGCCACTTAAAGATACGAACTAAGTTTTTATACTTAGGATTTTATATATATATATATATATATATATATATATATATATATATATATATATATATATATATATATATAATGTATATATATATATATATATATATATATATATATATATATATATATATATATATATATATATATATATATATATATACTTTTACGTTAACATCGAAGAACCAAAGATTACAACGAAGCGGACTCCGGAGAACGCTGGAGCCGCTCCAAACCTGTACAACCAGCTGACTGCGGGATCTGCTACGAGGACGTCGTAGAGGGCGTAACCAGTGTAAGATTCGATATATATACTCGTATATATATATATATATATATATATATATATATATATATATATATATATATACTCGTATATATATATATATACATATATATATATATATATATATATATATATATATATATATATATATATATCTGTCCTTTATGCAGACCCCCAATCGAGCAAAATGCAGTCGATGACCCCCCGGAGCGCAAGTCCCTATCCGTGGAGTGGTTGCAAAAGACTCCCAGAATAATGATCAGACACAACCGCTTTCGAACAACCAGGGAGCCGTGTGCAGGGAAGCTCCGGTTGCAGGAGCATGGGCAGATGCCCCAATAGCGCATTCAAACACCACGGTCAATGACACCATTTTGTCCTTATTACAAGGGCTGTCCGACAGTCTCGGGCACATGCAGAGAGATTTCCAAGACTTCAGGAGCAGCCAGCACCCCAGCCGCGCAAGAACTCCACCTGGCTGGGCTATGCCCACCTTTAGACTGGCGAATGATTGGAACATCCCCCGAGGGAGCTCGGGAATGGATCCCAGAGCCCCAGAGTATCAACCTCGACACAGTACCCATCTCTCCCGATACCTACAAAGCACGACTCAGTTCCGTACGGCAAGCCTACCAATAAAGCGAACCTCCCCGCGAATTTTGCGATCCCAGCCCGAGACCCAACACCACGCATAATGGAGGGTTGGCGACTCAGCTTTACCAGCTTTAATTCGGTGACACCAGTGGACAGGTTCCTGTGCCGGGTTCACGCTCTAGTCGTCAGTACGCTAGGAGGGGACTTCTCGGCTTCGTTTCGACACGCACACTTCTTATTCAGCGGCGATGCTGATGAATAGTACTGGAGTTTCAAAGAATCCGTAACACGGCCCGATCGGAATTCCTTCTGTGCAGCTTTTCGCAACCACTTTGATGACGGCCTCACTGAAAGAGAATTGCCTGAACAACTACGGAAAAGCAAGCAAGGCTCCCGCGATCCATTCGACCAGTATTATATCAGTATACTACGCCTAAGCACTCGGCTACTAACACCCGTGCCCGAGGACGAATTGGTGGAAATCATTCGGGAGAGCATGCGTTGGGAGCTTCAAAAGAGCCTCCTTCATGTGCCAATATACACCGTGCAAGGCTTATACCTCCATGCCCGTAGACAAGAACTGCGGGGAACCTTTCATCCACAACTTCGCACCACGTGACCTAGTCAATGGAGCAATCATACTGCATTATTAGCAGCTGATCACGTAGATACGTAGCCGACACATACTCGTACCTCGAGCAGCGGAGTTCCCCTGGATCGCGAGTCCGCACTAGCAACTGACCGACCTTTTGTCGTGGTAGTTGCACGCCCGACGGTCTGTTGGAACTGCCGACAACCGGGACCCGTCGGCACTCCTAAAGCCCGAACGGACAGATACTGAACCCATTGCTATGCACAACCAAGCCTCGTATACGACCCTAATCTTGCTGATTCGCAACGCCAAACACAGTTCTCAGCCGACGTCACGCGCTGCCGAGCCAGACGTTCAGGGAAATGGTAATGAGACGAAAGTTTCCTGGCATATTAAGCCCTTTCATGTTAGACTGCGGGACTACCAGATACTCGTCAGCGCATCTTCAATGAGGAGATGGTTCTTACCACACCTCCGAGAAGGAAGCGAGCCACTCGTCGGATGCGGAGCTTCTGGAGAAGGGTGAGGCCGTCGAAGAAGACGTTGCGGGCGATCCAATTAGACGAATTATTGAAGGATGACGTTCGCCCATACGCGTCAGTACATATCCTGCGAAAGCGACTGGTCGGTTTGATTCACACTTGGGCCAGTATTAACTGCATAGCAGCTGAGAGAGGTTCTGACGACGCACGCAAATCAAATCCAGCATTTTACTACCTGGTTAAGCACGGCGCAAGGAACTCTTCCCTCCGTAGTGGGGAAACTCAGGACGGATGTCATCTTTCAAGGTGCATCCAAGTCTTTGGAATTCTACATTATACCCAACTAACACAAAACGTTTACCTAGGGGTGGACTTCGTCCGAAAATTTAATTTGGCCCCGGCATTTTTTCTAGCACGATACTTTACTCTGTCGACGCTGTCCATGACGCGACCCCAATTTCTCACTCACTTCGACATGCACTGGATCCGAATCAACAACTGCGACTTGACTCGGCTATATCGGCTTTTCCATCGCATGAGAAGAAAGGTCTCGGCAGGACAACCTTGGTGTCTCACACAATAGATGTGAGGGATGCTAAACCCCTCAAACAGAGACATTTTGCCATATCTCCGTCGAAGGAAAAGTCGTTATACACCGAAGTTAATCGAATGTTGGCACTAGGTGTGATCGGAAAATCACAGACCGCATGGGCTTCACCGGTCACTTCAATTGTTAGATTAGATGCCCGACGTTTGAATGCCGCCACTGTCAAGGCCGCATATCCGCTACCGTTGATTGAGGGTATCCTGAGTCGATTACCTAAAGCCCATTTCATTACGAGCTTGGACCTCAAAGACGCTTTCTGGCAAATACCTTTAGATCCTGGCTCAAAAGAGAAGACAGCCTTCACGGTCCCAGGTCGCCCACTGCAACAATTTGTGACCATTTGGACTATGTAATGCCCCTCAAATAATGACGTGCCTTATGGATAAAGTAATACCACCGCATTCACGGCACCAAGTTTTCTTATAAGTAGAGGACCTATTGCTTACAACTGAGACCTTCGACGAACACATCGGCCTGCTTCAGGAAGTGGCTTTGCACATCCATAACGCAGGGTTAACCATCAATATACAGAAGAGTCAGTTCGTAATGACGGAGGTTAAGTATTTGGGTCACATCATTGGCCATGGCAACATTAAAACCGATCCGGACAAGACACAAGCAATTGATGCTTTTTCACTGCCCAAGACCACCGAGCAGTTATGCCAATTCCTAGGTTCAAGCGGATGAGACTAACGATTCGTGCGTGACTATGCAACCATCACTACACCCTTGACCGAAATGCTGCGTAAGGGACGAAAGTTCGTCTGGGAAGAGCCCAGCTTGCAAGCCTTTGAAGAGCTAAAGAAGAGTCTGACAACAGCCCCCGTACTACATAGCCCAGACTTTAGGAAACCGTTCTCAATCCAATGTGATGCTAGCCAACATGGGGTGAGAGCAGTCTTAGTCCAGACTGCGCAAGACGGCGAGGAGATGCCTATAGCCTTTACGTCACACAAGTTTAACCCGGCCCAGCGGAGCTACACGGTCTCGGAGCAGGAATGCTTGGTAGCGGTGTTGGCGGTGAAACGTTTTCAAGCATATGTTGAGGGACACCCCTTCAAAATTGTTACGGATCATGCCTGCCTGAAATGGCTGATGAGCCAAACTGACCTGCATTGCCGTTTGGCTAGATGGGCCTTGAAACTGCAGACGTTTGACTTTACGATTCAACGCCGGAAAGGAAGCCAACATGTGGTATCGGACACCTTATCGAGGATGTTCGCCCCGGAAGGAGCCGAGCTGGCCCAAGAGGACGACGGCCCGGTAGTCAGCTTTTTGGAGAAACGCGTCTTCTATGTATTTGGAGTACCGGAAAATATTGTCTCCGACAAAGGAATCCAGTTTGCCTCGGGTAGATTTCGGGACCTGATAGACAAGTGTGGTATTACTCACCAGCGGACCGCAGTCTACTCTCCTCAAGTAAATGCGTCCGAGCGGCTAAATCGTACACTCCTAGTCGCTATTCGTGCCTATGTCTATCCGGATCAGAAGGATTGGGACCGCAGGATTTCCGCCATTACCTGTGGTCTGCGCTCTTCATACCACACCACTGCAGAAATCTCACCTTACCTTGCCGTTTTCGGCCAGTACATGATTTGCCACGGCAACTCGTACCGGTTGTTGCGGCAGTTAAAATGTTTGGAAGACCCAATAGTGGCTCTGGAGCCGCACGAGACACTCCGAATACTGCGAGACCAACTCCGTGATAAAACTGAAGATAGCAGACGTGCGGGGGAGGAGCGCTACAACCTGTGATCTCACCCTTATGGTTTCAAGGCCGGTGACGAGATCTATCGACGGAACTTTAGGCAGAGTGAAGCGGCCCGGCACTACAATGCTAAATTAGACTAGAAATTTAAGAAGTGTCGGGTTGTGAAGGTGTTAAGTCCCACGCGATATCTCATTTCTGAAATGTTCGGAAAAGAACTGGGAGTCTACCATGCCAAGGACTTACGACGGTGAAGCACGCCATCCCCAAGAAGTCCCCCTTTTTTGTGTTATTTTACGATTGGCATTGTTCACCTCCACCTGGGATCGTAACGCACCCAGCGACTTTTCCTTCTAGAACTTACCTTGGGAATGTTAGCCATCCATCCGACACACGCCCAGACGGGTGGACTCAGTTTAGAGCTTGACATCCTATCCTTCAGTCTCCCCATGTTTGGTTGCTATCGTGGACACTGCCCTGTAATAACTTAGCCCTTGACGCCCTAAGCCACTGACGCCAATCAGCCGATCCATGCACCCTATGAGCCTGACGTTGACGGTTCGGGAGCGACCATTTAACTACTCGCTGCCACTGAACCGCGATTTAACAGGTGTCAAAAAGAAAAAGGGATGACGTCCGGTTCGTGCGAATTTGAGTTCCACGTTGCGAAAATCTTGACGTTTAAGACGCGTGCGATTGATTCATTACAAGATTTCTGGGTTATTTCAAATATGTGAACAATTAGTTTTAAATGAGAATCAAAAGTTACACCTAATTTCTTGAAACTCTTGACCAAAACGGGCAATGAGCTTTCGATAGAGTACGAAAATTGAATGGGGTAAATTTTATTGGTAAAGATCCTGGAAAGATACTTAGAGATGTTAAGTTGAAGTCCATTTCTATGACACCAAGAGGACAAAAGATTTAAGTCATCCTGAAAAGCTCGGCAATACTGTATTGAATTAATGACTCCAAATATCTTCAGGTCGTCAGCATATAGAAGGGGGTTAGATGTGAAGATAGCTGGGAGCTGATTAATAAAGAGGTTGAAAAGAAGTGGACTTAAGATTAATCCTTGTGGAACATCAGAAGCTGGGACGTAGATCCATTACAGATAACCTTGTAGGAGCGATGAAAGAGAAAGGAGTAAATCCCGAAGAGAAGAGATCCCTGAATGCCGAAACGGCGGAGTTTGTCGATCAGGATGTTGTGATCCACACTATCAAATGCTTTCGCAAAATCAGTGTAAATCACATCAACTTGAGCTCCTAAGTCAAGGGTGATTGCAACCGTGTTGCTAAATTCACCTAATTTAATTACAGAAGAACGTCTTTTTACAAATCCATGTTGATATTTGGATAGGGTAGCGTGCAAAACATTGTAAAGTTTACAATGAACAATGCGAAGTGTAATGGGTCTGTAATGAGAGCCCTGGGAGCGGTCACCCGCTTTATGAATGGGTAGGATATTTGCAAATTTCCAAACGTCTGGAAAAGTCCCCCTTCGAGACTTGCATTAAAGATATAGTCGATAGGAATACATAACTTAGACGAAAGCGATTAAATAAAAATTTTAGGGACTCCAGCAGTGCCGACTGCGCTGCAAGAATTCAGTGACTGAATTACATCTGCAACCTCTAAGTGTATAAATCAACTAATAATTCTTGAGAAGATTGGGGGTTTTCATCCGAAGTAGAGGTCGGGGAGCTATAGACGGTGGAGAAATAATCAGCAAACATGTCGTATATGGCCTGGTCAATATAAACTTAGTGGTTCTGGTATGATAATGCATTGATATGCTGACGCAAGTTCTTTATAGAGTTGGCGTAAGACCAAAAGGATTACGGATTATTGGCAAATGATGCTTCTATTGCTCTCAATGGTATTTCGAACACAGTAACTGTAATGGGTAGTGGCTGTTCTTCCAGTTACTCTCAGGATTGAAGAAGTTGCTACCCAGTACAAATTAAAATGTTAGTTGAAGTGTGTTAGCATGCAATGGAACCGTTCGATACAGATGCTCCTCTGCCGCATCTGTATCGAACGGTTATTAAAACTATGCGTTAAAAAACAAAAAAAAAAAAAAAATATATATATATATATATATATATATATATATATATATATATATATATATATATATATATATATTTATTTATTTATATATATATATATATATATATATATATATATATATATATATATATATATATATATTATATATATATATATATATATATTTATATATATTTATATATATACTCGTATATATATATATATATATATATATATATATATATATATATATATATATATATATATATATATATAAAGTTTTAATAATGATATTCTTGTAAATGAAAACTCACCTTATCAATCATCATCATCCATGGCGCGACAGCTCAATCCAGGTCTTTGCCTCCTAGATTAATTTCCTCCATTCACGCTGGTTCTATGACCTCATTCGCCGTTTGATCACTCCTAGCAAGCAATTCACAGATCTAATTTATATAAAACTGCAGAAGCGCATGAATATCTGAAGTTGCATGCCATCACTCATCGAGTATTTCATACAGTCAATGCTATTAAACTCAGCATTGATAGGATGACTCAATCCCATTGTAATTCGATTGCTTAGTCATTCCTTAGAGTTCATGAGGGAAAAGCCATTACTCAATACAACTAGTTTAATTGAAATTGGCAAAATTTCAATTACGGCTACTTATGAATTGAAATTTACGTTACGTTAAGTAATTGTACTATAAATGATTTTTCCCAGCTCTGATTGCGAACTCGATTTGGCCTTAGATTTCCTGAATAATTTTTGTCCGTAATCTAGATGACGAATTCAATATAGATGCTCGTTTTTCAGTTAAGAAGTAACTGAATGCTTTTCTAAGGATTTCTACGGAATATCCTGGTCAAAGAGAAGTTTTTTCAGGAAATGAAAATATGGTACGAAAAATCTCAGCGTGATGTAAATTCACATTCATTTGTTCCCTATTGTTGAACTTACGTTTCTCGAAAAGCATGGTACCAGCATATATCCTGAAAAAAGCCCAAGTTTAATATCTCTTTCACATCCTGCACAATTCGTCCTTTAGCCCACTGCCACCACTTTTTCTCAATTCTACTTCCTAGAAGTATAATCCTGTGAAAAACATCATTGCTACTGTAACATTTTCATGCTGGATACAAAAGATCTAATTTAAGAGAACAAAAAAATATCCTTTCTAAACAGGAAATCTGTCTTTTTGAAGCGAAATTGAAAATGAATTCACTTGAAATCATTGAACGATAAATTAAAGGCAAGAACGAAGAAACTGTGACATCTCTCCCACATATCCTAGTTGAGTTTTGCATATTTTTGGTCCTAGCAAGATTTCCATTGCCTACCTGGGTCTATTATGTATGTCAAATTCGTACTTCCACATATGCCGTATACAAGGATATAAGGATTTATAGATGGATCCATTTGACTCTCTTCCTCTCGCTGCTGGAGATGGAATTGGCTGGTATGTAGCTATCAAGTCAGTACTCGTATGTGTTCCCGGTCTATGAATAATTCAGATATACACACAATTTATCAAATATTTCAAGGATCATATGTTGTTCTCGTTGCAGATGTTGAGAAGTGGACAGGTGTAAATGTTGTTGTTCTTCGTGGGTAGACCAGAAGTTAAATGAAACGAAAACATTTAACGGAAACAAATGATGGAATTGATTTTTATTTTTGGGGAGTGTTTATCATGAAGTCAGTTTTAGGTTAAACTGGGACGTGACTGAATAGTTTTGGGATAACATAAATATCCTTGGATAAGAATTGTAATAAATTTACTGAAGGTTCTATTTCGAATCCTGCAGGTGATGGAAGGTTCGGGATGTGTTAAAGAGGAGAACAATTTAAGTTAACATTAAAGTTCTCCGGCACAATTCTGCTCAATTATGTTAAGGTTCAATTATGTGGTTATCCTTGGGATTAGATACTAGATCAAAAAATAAATTTTACGACGTACATATGGCAATGGTTCAAAGTAATTAGATTTCGAGCATGAAGTCCTGTGGTGACAACAGTCCAGGATTTTCTTGCTGCTATTCCATTTAGTCTCGACATAAAAGAGGAAGTAACTGTGGAATGGACGAGTTGATTGAATAATTTCATTAGTCGGACTTTATCGTGATAGTCATAAAAAAAGATTTTCATTAATGAGAGTGTGACTACTAGTAAGTTTCATGGTCATATGGAGAAGATTTATTTCCTTTGTGTTGAGCTTAACATTTTCTTTTGGCTAAATTTTACATCTAAGATTACTTAATTTATGGCTGCGTCTGTATAGAAAGATAAATTATCATTTTCGTGACTCCGGTACGTTGCCTTTAACTTTGATGTCCGCGAAAACCAAAGACTGCTGTCATGAAATAAAATCTACCTCTGGAAACCCTATACCAAAATAATTTCGCTTAAATTCTTTTTATTTAAAATTTCATATGGGGTAACAACTTTCTTCTTACTTTCTCGCTCATTGCGTTCTTTTATCAAAGGTCTTCACTTATACAAAAGACCCAGCCTTCTTCAATTTTCCCTTCATATATTGTAAATCAATGAGACTAGTCTTCACGAGCACATTCTAGCATTCTATAAATTGTCCTACGAGAGTGGTCCAATAAATGCTTAGCCTCACTGCCCGGTGGTGCCACTATCACAAGAAACATTCTCGTAGACGACCATTTCAGCCAAATCGGATCGCTGTTTTGTTTTGACCCCGTGCTGAAGTGGGTGTGTCCGCGCAGCTTAGAAAAATGGAGAAAGAGCAATGTCAGTCGGTGCTAAATCAATGAGCGCTTGGATGCTGTGTATGATGACTTTGCTCCTGCGGTAGCGATCGTAAAAAAATGGTTTAATTTTAATGAGTTTCAACGGAGTCGCACGTCGGTTTTTGATGAGCCACGCCCAAGTGCCCCAAAAACGGCTACCATGGAGGGTAATGTGCCCAAAATCCATGAGCTCATATTGGTAGACCGCCGATTAAAGGTGCACGAGATAGGTGAGACTGTAGGCATCTCAAAAGACCGCGGTTGTCATACCCTGCATGAAATTTTGGGTATGAGAAAGCTGTCAGCGAAATGGGTGCCACGTTTGCTCACTCCGGACACCAAACGCAACCGTGAGACAACTTGAGAGCAGTGTTTGACGCTGTTTAAGCGCAATTCAAAGGAGTTTCTGCATCGGTTCGTGACCGTCGATGAAACATAGTTCTACTGGTGCACATCAGAGACCAAGGAGCAGTCGAAACAGTGGACTTCACCCGACAAACGTGCTCTAAAGAGGGCGAAGACTGTCCTATCGGCCTCCTGGAATTCACACACGACTTCTTTTTGTTTCCAAACTTGAAAAAGTCACTCGCCGAGTAGAAATCTGAGTCGAATGAGGAGGTGGTTGCCGCCACGGAAGCCTTTTTTGCAGATATTGAGAAAACGTCGGCTAAAGAAGTTGGAACACCACTGGATCAAATGTATTAAGCTAAGACGAGATTATGTTGAGAAGTAAACCGCAACTTTTCCAAAATTTTGGTTTTTCTTTTGCATGCTAAGTACTTATTGGACCGCCCTCGTACTTGTTTAAAATGACTAAAGATATTTTCTAATGATTGAAGTACAAATTTCATGTCCCGCAGTAGCAATTCTTGTTTTTGTATGTTTTTCCTGGAAGCAGCTTAGAATATTTCTTATAATTTCAAAGCACTATAATCTAAATTAGACAGGTGCCTCTCTTATATATCGTGACTATTTTTCTCGATCTTTTGATCGTGTCTTTCTATTTGAAATTCTCAGCATCGTTCTGTTGTTTGTGTCAGTTGAGTCTTCCTTCTCCGTGGTCAATTCTCTTTAAACAGTCGTTTCAGCATATTTCAAAGTCTTACTCGCTGTGATCTTTTAAAAACTGAGCCCTGGGTAGATACGTCTAGAACTATCCTAAATTGACTTATAAATGTCAATTTAGGGTAGTTCTGTGTGAAAAATAGAAGGCACTTGCAAATCCGAATCCAATTAATTACTCACCTTATCTCCACTGGTGATCCCAATTCGCCTTTCACTTCAACCTCAACATAGTTTGTCAATCTTATAACACAACCTAGCGCTGTAGCCCGCATCTTCAAAGCCTTTTGTTCCTCATCTTAAAAGATGCATGCATCATATTGGTCCAATAATGTTTGCAAAAGTATCTAGCACAAAATTTGGGCGACTTTTCTTCGCTGTAGATACTCTGCTGAACGATGTGACAACCTTTCGCACTACTGCAAATCTTTTAACATTCACCTTCCCAGTATTACACGGAACCCAGAAGACTGAGCGTACCGGCGTAGAGAAATAGCGTCATAGACCTCAAGTGCTATGTACCAGCGATCATTAGCAGAGTACTCCTCTAGAACTCTTAAATTATTTAGCCTTGGTTTTAGGGACTCCGAAACAAATATCCCGTCTGGTATGGCTCCAATGTAGCCCTCTCGGCAGAAGATGGAATGTGGCCAATATTCGACACATTGAGCCCAGTTTACAGTTTGCCGCAAGGATCTGATTGTGGCATGCCCCTTTCAATTGCCCTAGCTTTAAAGTAACCCCCCACCAGGAAGCGATCCTCTGGGCTCGAAAGAGCGTCCTCTATAACATTGCGGTTAGACTGAAAACATGGTGAGGGTTTGTTCGCCATTAGGTATACTCTGAAGAGTGTAGTTCCCAAATACCGAACATAAACAAAACCATCTCCTCGTCCCTGACCCAGCATTTGTAAGTGAACGCTGTTTCGAACTGAGATGTAGGAAGCCAAATTCTTCAGAATACCATGTTGGCAAACTTTTGTTATGATGTTGCTTGCTGAGCAGTAGTAAGTCAGCTTGCCTATCTCTGCCAAATCGTTCGAGCAGATTTTGAGCGAGATTGCTCCAATGACTATTTATTCGTAGCATAGGGCTCATTGCAGAAGTGCTTTGACTTTGCCTAGAGCTTCCTAGAAAACTTGGTACTTCCCTATACCTGGAACTTTTTTCAAACAATCTGCTCTTAGAGCCGAGTCCTGGCAGAGTACGCAGTGTAGCTCTTCTGTGCACTTTGTCTTTTTATGTCCTATCTTGCCTTATGGTAGCACAAAGGGCTCCTATCAGTCTCCTTACAACCCCGCGGGGCTTCCCATGCTTTGACTTGCACGCTCATGTTTCTACACTGCATTGTAATCCTTGCCTCCCGACGGTGCCTTTTGGCATAGGAAAATGAAGCCGGTCCAGAATTAATCTATCAGAAGGTTCCAGGCCAGGGTTCTAGATTGACAGGAAAAGTTTTCAGTGGTAGTCTAGAAAAATGTATGGGTCCAAAGTCATGCAAGAAAGCTCCAGCTAAAGAGCACCAGTATTAGACCTTGTAGAAGCTTTAAGAGCAAGCTAATCAGAAGAGTCTCATTCTCTCGGAGTTTATCATCAATGAATATCTTTGCACTCGATGAGAACACACTGACAGGCAGGGTGTATGATCATCCGTTAGAGTTCAGATTTCACGATTGTCTTATGCAGAGGAGCTGAGTTTGGATGTAGTGTGTATTATCATGTTTGAACAGGGGTCTCCAATAAGCATCGATGAGTCCTGGCTTGAAGTTTATTTAGCGAGTATCTCAGAATAAAGATGTCTTTCTTAGGCTGGCGCTAAATGATGCAAGGACCTGTTCTGAGAGAGAATCTCAAAAATTATCAGATACGCTCCCAGAATCAAATGATGATGTATTAAATCGACTCAACAACTGTATAATGTTGGTGAAAACTTTGTTCCCGTCTCTTAAACTAACATGTTTGTCGAGCTATTAAAACTACCATAATGGTTTATGATTGCTGTTTCGTCGTAGTACGAGTATGACAAAATAAAAGCGGGTTTTGAAAGATTCTAGGATTGGATGTGGTACGTAGAAATTATAGGTGTCAGTTCCATATTCAGATCAAAAGGCATCAACTATTTTCGTGCTGCTGCTTAGCCTGAAAAGTGTGTCACATTCACTGAGAATACAAGTTCTCAAAGTATACAGCTAGTCCAAGTTTACGCAAACTTGTGTTGAAATAGCGTTCCAAAAAATAATGCTAAGGAGTTTTAACAAATTAATTTGGCTATAATGCCACACAGCATATTGTAAAGAGTAAAACTATATTTCCTTATTTCTTTCAGGCCGTCCTGTCGCACTGTCGTTCTCTTTATCCATGATATCCGCTTTCTATGCATTGCATTATCAGTCATAGAATTTTTGGACCCACGCTATTTCTTGAAGGAAATCATTAGTGCCGCCATGGATCCTTTCCTTTCTGATATTTTCCAAATTCTTCTCGCATTTCTGCATCAATTTTGAATGTATATTGACTCCCTTTGGTCAGCATCTTATTCACTAACATCTATTTGCGTTCGTTGAAGCCTAATATGATCCTTCGAATTTACCGGTAGTAGAGTCTATACCTCAGCTGTTGTTTGCATACAAGTATTTCTTGCCTTTCCGTCTCTCTTAGGTATTTTCAAACAAACGTTTCCCTCCAAAATATAAAATAACAACAAGATACTAAGTATTGCTGAATGTATAAACGAATGAACGTATTACTTTTGTCATTCTTTGCGTTAGCATGAATAAATCATCCAAACCAGCAGCAGTCAACACTTTGCAATAAATCAGATGAGTTAAATTATTCAAAATAATAACAAACTCCTGGCATTCAATAAAAGCAAATACATCATCAAAAACAATTTCAGAATAATCCTGGCCGACAATTATTACAAAAGCTATCAAGCGGATCATGACGTCAACATCACCGACAACAAACAAAAACAATAAGTAATGATGAGTCATCTTTGATCGAGACGATGCCCAAAAAGGGTCGTTAATTTGAGTTGCAATAGATTTACCATGTAAGCAGATAATGAATTAAGTGGAGATTGACTGATTCTTAGTAAGTGAAAAAAAGGTACTCCAGTGGGTGAAGAAATCTATCAAGCATTTATTGAAATGATATGATTTTCTCTGCACTCAGTGATTAAAAAGTGAGAGTTTCAATAAAGAATAGTTTGACTCCTATGAAAAGACCGTTTTTGTTTGTATAAAATTAACTTTCGGCTACACGCCCAATACCCTTACCAGTATTAAGGTACCTACTACCTCCGTCATTATTAGACAAACGTCATTAATAATTGATCAAGAGAATATTGGGTAGCATTTACAAGTAACGCATGCTAATACTGTCGCATCTAAACTATTCACCTTAGTAGTCATAGTAGATCTGGCAGTAGCCTTTAATCCGCAGGTGGCATTCTGAGCCGGCTAGAGGCCAGTCGTGTGGGGGTTCTTTGGGACAAAACTCTGCTCATACTTGCCAACCTTACATAGGATAGACGAATACAGCAAGGAAATGGCATATGAAAAAAGGCCATGCTGAGAAAAGAAAAATATGGGAATTAGTTCTACATGATTTTATTCGTTTACTGCTAAGAATAACAACGAAGAAATTCCTCTAATGAAATAATGCGGTTCGAAAAAAATACCCCTTAAACAACATTGAAATCAAATCAATTAAAGTGAAGTAGTAGAAAAATTTTCTTTATTTGATATCCACATGCTCATTCTCTTTTTTCTTGAAAAACCGTCGGGCCTTGCTTTGTTGTGTGAGCAGACGCGTTTTGACTCCCTTGAGCCATCTTCAGTGTCTAACACTGCCACTGAAGGTGACTCAAAACAGTCGAAACGCGTCTAATCACACAACAAAGTAAGGCCCGACGGCTTTTTAAAAGAAAAAAAATGATAGAAAAAAATTGTATTTACAAAAAATGGTTTTTTTTACATCATAAGTTAATTTTCTACTTACCCCTTGTTTTATTGTAGAGCGCTCTGCAACTGTCTGTCGCAATTTGTCGAATTGAATACGAGTTTTACGAGAGCACGTGAAAGTGACGGACACTTTTTCCCACATTCTACGCAAATGGGAAATACGCCTGTGAAAGAGGTGACAGATCAGGTGATAAATACATTAGTAGTGAGCTCAACGCTAGAATTTCAAAGCGAGCGTTTAGAATATACCTTTCTATTTGTACTTATCGTAAATATTGCCTCCCTCGCGTGTATATTGTCTAGGGATCACGTCCGCACTGTAGAGAGGCACGCTGAAGTGGACCACTTTCAAGCTCGAGTGTGAGTACCGAAAAAAGAGCAACATTTCTGCTGCCAAGCACGACGATGAGCGGCCCGTAGCCGAATAAGTAAATAGCGTCATATTCCAGGTCCTTAAATTCTGAGAGGAAAACATCGAGCTGCAGTTCGATCAGGTGACGGCCTACTTCAGGACGAGCCCCATTTCTGGAAACACGAAGCGCTACTAGATTATTGTCTCCAGTCTGGATATGAAAGTGTTTAAGCAGGTTAGGAGCGCAGTATCCAGGTCAATGATAGAACGCAAATATGAAAACCACAAGCAGGAAATAATTAAAGCTTCCAGCAGCGAATCCAGAAGCTGTTATCTGAGGTTGAGCTTAGCGATCAGTGGCCATCACAGCTATAAAATCAAATGCGCACACAAACCACTGACAGTATCACAGATGAAAAACTGAAAAATGTCGCTAAACCGACTCGACATAACGCTGCACAGCATTCTTTCAGGTACAAAATCTCATCACGATTGCCAACAGAGTGGTAATGAAGGCATCCTGCCCCTACACCTTCTGGTTGATCACACATCACAATTAATCTAGAGTCTCTCGGCCAACTGAGAATTTCTACCGAGCTCAGAAAGCTCACGGAATAAATTCAAAGGCTGGCACTCCGAATCGATGAGGGTACCGACCAAGCCTGCTCATGCCATACAAGCCAAGGGAGGCTACGAATTCCATTGACACGCCTGAAGTCACCCAAAACAACAGCCGAGGTCTGCTGGTAGCATACGTTTTATGGATGAGACGCTTAAAAACTGCAAACCGTCTTGCACTCTTAGCAAACAGAAAAACTGTTGCGCACGCAACAAGTGTATAGGCGCGCTATTTATCGGCACTGATGCAGATTCAGCCAACCATTCAAGACCGAAGTAACCCTGATCCTGGCACCTGCCCTCTAGCCGCCCCTTACTCGTACATTTGGAAAGCGAAGGCTAAAAGCTCTGTACAAGGACCAACCATCAAAAGTCTCCTCGACATCATCAAGCGTCAGAAGCGAATACACTGCCATTCTGGCGATGTTCCATGACATCCCAGTGACCGCGCTTCCTCAGAAAGTTAATTGCACGACGACGCATCACAGTGGGCCGAAAGGTCCTGCGGTCAGTGCCAAGGCACTCCGGTCACCACCGAGGCACACAGCACGAAAGGTAGATAGAGTGTGAACCTCATCTTTAATTTGAGACCGTTTCTCAATTGAACGCACGATGAGACTGACCTCTACTCGACCCAGCTCTTGAGCGGTTATGGATGTTTCCATCCATGCTCTTCGTGATAGGCTGATTGGGGAGATGCTTGCATCAATTGAAAAATGGAACCATGTAATATATTATGTTCATGCAGTCCTAATAGATAAAAAGATTCACATCAGCCGGGGACATTGGGGTCGGAAGATCCCTTTTCTAGCAATTCCTCCCTCCCTCCGCTAGAGAAGGGATCTCCCAGGTTGAAGGCGCCCCATGGCGTAGCAAAACGAGGCCTGGCCCGAAAAAGTGTGACAAACGGTCCCAGGCTAGATTCTCGGGCAGACAAGGGAGGTGTTTAGTGGGTAGCCCAGATGTTTTGACCGTCTGGGAGCTCCACACTCAGGGTGTAAATAGGCTTCACAAACCAACCACAAAAAAAAACACGCTGCCTGACGGCCGACAAACTTGTCGCTGTGGAAAGCGAGTTCAGCCAATTGCTATAACAAGGCATCTGTTGTCCATCCAAAAGTGCGCGTAGCAGTCCTTTGCACATGGTACGGGAAACCAAGCTGACTCGTATCCATGCGGGGACTATCGTGCGCTCAACGCCTTTACTGTCCTAGGTCGTTTCCCTATCGGATCACTGCAGGACTGCACCGCTTCGTTGCATGACATGAAGGTCTTCACTTTCATTGATTTACAGAAAGCGTTTCACAAAACATCAGTCGAGCCGGATGACCTCCCCAAGACAGCAATCATCACGCCGCTCGGGTTGCAGGAGGTCATCTTCATGGCATTTGGCCTATGCAACGCTTCATGTACGAGGTGCTACGAGGGATTTAAGAACGTGTTCTTCTACATACGAGTAGATGACATACTGGTGTTCTCGTCAGACCAGTAGACTCATTAGCAGTTCTTCGCTTAGAATCGCTTACAGGAATATGGACTGGCAATGAACATCGAAAAGTGCCGATTTGAAAAGAAGGTCACATGATATCATCAGACCGTTGAAACCTTCGCGTGAGAAGACAAAAGGCATACCCGAGTACGAAAAGCCCAAGTGGGTCCTACAGCTTAAATCCTTTTTGAGCATGGTCAACTTCTACAAACGATTCCTCCCGCACGTCGCGCAAAATGAACGCACGCTTCAACAGCTGACACCGGGGAAGAAGAGGCGAGACAAGACGGGAATGTAGTGGACAAACGAAGCATCCGCAGCTTTTGAGAAGTGCAAAGCATATCTGAGAAAAGTATCACCGCTTGCACACCCTGATCCACCAGCTACGTGTTACCTGTCCGTGAACGCCGTGGGTGATGGATTCGGAGCCGTCCTGCAATAGACGGCGAAAACCAGAACAAAGCCTCTCAGATTCTTGTCGCGTCAGCTGACAGGCACCCTGTGACGTTTCAGAATCTATGACCGTGAGCTATTATGTAGTAATCTATCAGGCCATAAAACATTTCCATTAAATGCTGAAGGACAGGGTGTTTTCTGACAACAAGCCACTGCGGTTTGTATTCAGTTATGTACCGGATAAAACGTTATCGAGGCAACAGCATCAACTGGACTTCATTTCCCAGTTCACGGTTGACTTGGATAAGTAAGATCAGCAAAATCGATTTCTTTTCTGTCGCTACACCTCCACAAGACGATCAAGAGCTGAAGGCTTTGTTGGAGTATCGAACACTACAACTCAAGTGGAAGAATCAGAAACTGGTTGGCTCCACTGTACTGCTGCATTGTATCGTCACGAATGATAGGGTCCGGCCTTATGCACCACAGCAGTTTAGGTCAACAGTCATACAAATGATGCGTGACCTAATCAATCCGGGCATACGTGTGACCAGAAAGCGCATAACAAACCGGCTCTCCTGGCCGGTCATGAGCGTGGGCATCAACAACTTTGTAAGAAATTGTATGGCCTGCCAACGAAACAAGCTCAGACGTCACGAAAAGTCACGCCTTCAGGAAAATACTCAGCCAGACGCCAGGTTCGAGCATATCAACATCGATTATTGAACCACTATTGCCAAATAGTAGTTATCGATACTGCCCGACGATTATCGACAGGTTCACATCAGTCGCTGATCAATGCATGGAGTGCCAGCACTGAAAACTATCAATTTATGACGCCAGTTTGAGAGCCAGACCTTTGCTGAGCTGACCCGAATTCTGGGAATAAACCACCTACGAAAAATCCCTTACCATCCTGCCACCACCGGATTCGTCCATAGGTGGCATTGAACGGTCAAAACGGCCTTCCTTTGCCACCGCACACCCGAATGGACAAAAGTGCTTCCTCTCGTACTCCTTGGCCTGCGTGCTGCGTTGAAGAAGGATGTCAATGCAGCACCGCATGGTATACGGTGCCAATTTATGGCTTCCAGGAGAGTTTTTAACCTCATCGCAGCCAAGCATCAACGACACTGACTTCGTGCGCGATCTCAACTCACGTATAGTGATTGTGGGTGGTTAATTGTCCGTAGAGGACTTGCAGCGATGTTGGACTGCTTCAGTGAAATAGATGTTCGTTTCCACTGAGAGCGACTTGGATCAGGGACCCGTTTTTGCGCTTGCACGCTAGCTTCTGCGGCATAACACTAAGTTCCACTACAAATCATTTATCTCATACATGATTTAAAGGGTGAAAAAACACGAAGTGCAAGAGAAAAACAGGAAGGCGCAGGTTCGACGGCTGAATGTTTGTTGTTTTATGATATTAACCATTCGTGTGCAAAGAGCCCTGTCAGAAACTGACCTCATCCTCGATGAGAAATTTGTATTGCAAAGAAGAGAGTGGGCCATCCAGATGGAGTCGGTGCCCCTTCACACTCCTCCCAACCAGACTATAGATCCTGCTTCTACAATGAAATGAAAAACCACAAGCCGCTGCCTGGGTTAGTGGAGGTTCCTCCCATCGATGCGAGTCCTGGCGTCTTGCTTTGCAGGTCAACACTCTCAGCTCACAACTTCACAATCCTGATACGTGATTTTTCGAAATTTGAAATTCACACTGTTGTCAAATCTCAGCGACAAATGCGTTCCCGGCTCCCGGCTGACATGTCTTTCATTCCTTCCTCGTATGTACGCAATGTTTTTCACGTACACCCAATTTGGGCATTACCAGATAGAAATTTCAAATCTAAATTAATGGCTGGGCGGCAAAAATTTTGAAATTTGTTTCGTGGGCTTTACGACACATCGTCTGCTTATGCTCCAGTGCGACAATCAGCAAATAATGTATACATGATGTGCGGGCCCATGCTCATGTGCTTGGTCAGCTTGGCCAGCGCTGATAAGTGAGCTCGATTGTGAGCATATCCCTCATTCGATCGACACTTGTGCATTCATCGACAACGACTTCGTTCTGCATCTTCACGAGTTAGAATATGAAAATTAGAAAGTAAAATGTATCTTAGCTCTATGTATCTTAAGAAGAACCTAGTATTAAAGAAATTGAATGTGTTGGAGGGCACATCGTGTTCTCAAAAGAACAAAGCTTCACATATTAGAGCACTATCAATCCTTCCATCGTTCGAGCAATATTACACAAAGGCAAAGCTTTTCTTGCACTTTCTCTTCATTTGTTTGACTACGCAAATTCACGAATTCCACTGGGAAAATAGCGATACTACTCAAAATCGTACAAAAGTGTCCAGATAATGATATTGAACCGAGAATCCCTGAAGATCTACAAAATATTGGTGGCATACGCACTCGTGGTAACGAAAAATTTTAGCGCTTAAACATCACTTCAACTGTAAAATTACCTTTTCCTCGTGTTTAAAAGACGAAATGCAGTGAATTGACTTTTCCTTGTTTTTTCATTAAAAAAAATACTCTCAAATAACGCATTTTTCTCCGGCAATTCACATCTGCATCAAAAAAACTTAAGTAGTATTCTACTTTTATAATATATTCTCGTTTAACCCCAACATGCCCTACTTTATTCACTCGCCTAAGAGCTTTCCGCTCAAAACAAACGCTGCCCCGCCAAGACTCCTGCTACGATCATACTGAATCTTCGCTGCCCAAAAATCCACTAACACTATGTCCACTTAATCTGAACTTTCCGTTTAATCTTCACATCTTCCCCAAATACAACAATTCATATCTACTATATGCACAAATCATCATCAGCTCGAAAATGTTGCCATTTAATGAAGGTAGAAAAGGTTTTACCCGCGAGTAGACTTGAATTCACAATCTCAGTGAGCCCTAGACCGGCAATCAGGCATACTATCGCTCACACTACGCAGATGTTGATGTTGGGTAGGTGAGTAATCACACCAGTTGCTGACATTGCCTTCGCCCTCTAGAAATTGAATGATCAATATCCAATTGATGCAATACGATAAAATAAAATGAGGTGGCACAAGCGCCACAAGAGAATTAGGTGGTGTTAATTATTTTATGATTGCTGTCTCATTGCAATGAATGATTGGGAACAACAAAAACAAGGCATGTTGTTGATGTAGATAACCGGCAAGTTGAATTTAGTAATAACAGAGGATTAAAGGAATGGGAAATTAAATAAATATTTTAAAAGGGATGTGAGTACCATCGAACTTGGAAATTGATATCAATGAACTCTAAACCAATGCCCGCAACGGCCGGAACTCAGAACAATCCTTCAATAAAATGCTGATATTTCACAGGATATAGACTAGTCATATTGAAAAAAAATGCATCAATACTTCACCGCATGCCAATTAACTCCACCTACCGCAAAAACAAAAATGTGAAACCACTAAAACTAATTAATATTGCATGAGCTCAATAGCAAGCGATGTGGTTTAACTGACCCGATTTAATATTTAACAACAGCATTGCTGATAATTTCATTCCACACGATGATATTCGTACAAATTCCTGCTTTCCTGATTCTTCCCTACCTTTTCCGCGATGTGGCCGTCCTGTAAACTCATGAATACGCCAAGAGCTACTATTTAAAGGATACAGGGAGCTATGGTCGTGCTATAAATTGAGTTTAGTCACGAAAGCAATGAGTTGAAGTATGCTTTTATCGGTCATTCTTCGGGATGGGAAAACTTAATAATAGACGCCAGGATTACTGCATTGAAAGGAAAGGACGCGGCAGGAATTTCGTCTCGATTTTAATGACAGAGAGTTTTTGCTAGTGTTTAAGAAAGACTTATTTCTACATGACTGAATATTCGACTTTTTATAAATTACAAGGATAATTGCTAACTCATTTCCTCTTTTGTTCTTTTTTCAATACATCTGAAAAAATTGGTCCTGACACAAAAGCCAATACAAGTTTGAATTGATTTCCTTTAACTGGGTCCATCAATTTCTCGTTAAATCCTATAATTGATGGTCGATGTCAAAAGGCTTTATTGAGATCTTAGTATTGTGTCCTTTGGTAATCGCATCAAAATTGTGATCCGCTTTTATATGCGAAAGAAAGAGAGAGAGAGACTCCTTCCAAATTTGAACTCAATCAACATAAATCGGCCGAATTATGTCGATGTACCGACAAGCCCAACAGCATTCAGTACAACGGGAAACTAGGCCTATGTACATTTATGTAAATTTTAATTGCTGGCTACACACGAGGAAGCAATTTGTATCCTTGAAGCCTGGAATTAATGCTGGATGGAGAAGTCTTCAACACAAAACGCTGTTTTTGATTTAACGCTGAAACAACCACTTGTCGAAAAGGCCCAATTAAAAGCACTTCTTCAATTTCACGAGCTCTAATTATAATCAGCTTCACCATCACTCTCGCACATAATTACAAGGACTCGAAAAATCTGGCATGCAAACGAATAGTACTAGTGCCATAATGCGACCTTTGAGCGCTCTATCAGTTCTCTTTCGACGGCAAGAAACATAATTAAGTGCTTGGAAATGTTGAGCGCAATTTTCGAGGCATTGTCCTGTGTTGTCGCCAACAAGCCATAAACTTTCCTCCTGGTCCAGCTTAGCCTTATCTCCTGCTGTTAATCATTAAAGACCGCTGCAAACTATAGCTTGTGATTGTCGGAAATTAATTGCGTCATCTTCTCTTGACAATAAACAATAGCGTAGCCGCAATAAAGTCTGCACCAGGAATTCCCAACCATACTTCATACAAACGGAGCAATTTCTGGCCTAAAGGAACACTCCAGGATATTCGGCGTGCCAACATAATTTCAGACTCAGCTATTTAAAAACAAATCAACTGACTCGTACCGGGATTGCTTGGGTAATAGTTAGTCGAATCCTTCCCGAAATCATTTGGAACGTGCTCTACAAGGACTTCTCTCTATTTTCTCTCTCTCTCTCTCTTTCTCTCTGTTGAACTACACCATTATTCGTCCGAACTGACCTCCGTAAGCTACAATGTGGTCGTACTAAATAGATTGTAAATTTATTGTCGGGATCTGTTGGCCTGAAAATTGCCTAGAATGAGTGCAATTTACATACAAAAGGATATAGAAAGGTGAGTGTGAAGTTTTGAAAATTACTCTTGTATGGTGGTTGGATAATGGAGTGGGCGCCAATGTGCTTTATAGGCAATTCACTTTAGGTCCTTGTTCGGTTGCTTTGTTGGCAGATTTAGAAATTTTCACAATATTTTGTAAAAGCTTTTAGAACAGAAATCTCTGAAGTAACATGAGGAAAATTTTAAAGGACTTTCGGTAGAAAATGACTCTGATGTGCTGTCAGCTTTTATAGCAAATTAATAGGGTATGTAAAGAAGGTTTATGTTGATTTATGGTATGTCTTTTGCTAGTGTCTGACAGCCAGTTCCTCCGGTTGTGATGAATCACTGGCGCTGATAGGCTATTAGGTTAGCAAATTTGGAATGCCAAACAACCAAATGTCTTTTATATGTCGCTGTGTCAATTTTGTTCACACATGAGACAGTGACTCCGTTCAAAACATCAGCAATCACTTTCTAGATTTCTCCATTAGGTTAGTTGTTTAGTAAGTTAAAGCTTTTAATCCTTTTTAGCTGTAACCGTAATAAGACGTCATTCTCG
Source organism: Odontomyia ornata (assembly GCA_963969285.1). NCBI lineage: Eukaryota > Metazoa > Arthropoda > Insecta > Diptera > Stratiomyidae > Odontomyia > Odontomyia ornata. Next base: position 11,132,508 of record OZ017741.1, read on the forward strand.
AAATCATTAGTATCCAAAAACTCGCACCAGAAATGGCCGATTATAGTGGACATTACCAAAAGAACTTTTGAAACAGTGATGGTCTCCAAATAGATAGTGTACCAGTGAGTGTAAATATTATTGCACGTATAAAATGCGCGGCCCCTAACATAGATTTTCCACGAAAGCAAAAGCTGTCATGTAAATGAAACATGATTGTTCTTTTTTCAAAAAAATCATTCTTTAATTATTGATTGTATCGAAAATAATTCTTGATTCCGCTAGTTTATGCTTTATTAAATCGACCCCACTTAAGTTCGCGTAACAACTTTGTCGCTCACAGTGTTGCCACTTTCACGTTTTATTTCATTTATCATCTGGTTATATTATAAATCTAAAAAAAATTGAATTTACGATCCAATTCTGACATCGTCTCGATCAAAGATGACTCATCAGTGCATGTTGTTGTTGCTTGTTGTTGATGGTAATGACATCAAGACTCTTGTGATTTTGATTTTTCAACCTGGCTCGAGACGTTTTGAAATGATTTCTGATCATTTATTTGTTTATTTAAATAATTTATGTAAACAGAAACGTATCCAGTTATATTATAGATAAGTTAATTTTAAAAAACAATTTGAGTGGTATATTCATTTGATGAAACAAAATGAACAGAATAACGTCGTTAGCGCGCATTAAAGTTATGAAGTGAAATAGGAATAGCACTAAGAAACAGAAACGGAGAGTCAAGAAAAGCTTCAGTACGATCAAAAGGAAAGCTGCTGGATCTACAGCACATCCTGAAGCAACGCAAAATGAAGTTACACGAGGCCGGAGAAAGAAGCTTGTGGTGTTAATATTCACCATGCATCCAGGAATATAATTCTAAATTTCAAGGATGATAAACTTAACAGTGTTCGACGATCAATGTAGCAAAAATACAGGATACCGACGCAGGACCTTTGCATGTTAATCTCCCGGTTCTTCTCCAGACATGTCCAACGTGAGGTTTCAGGTCGGACTCAGTACTTTAACAACCCGACATTATATAAATTTAGTGTCGAGCTTGGCGTTACAATGTTCGGCCGCAGCCGCATTGATTTGCTTAAAATTTTGCCGGCATATTGTATCAGCGGCTTTGAAGAAAAAAGGATTGCAGATAATGTTGCTCTTCGCCCGCACGTTTACCATCTTCAATTCTTACTTTGAGTTGATCGCGGAGGGCTCAGAGTTTATCGTGTGGCTCAAGTGCTACGATTGCTTCTTCCAAACAACTTAATTGTTGGAGCAGTCTATATGATTTACCGTTGCAAATCATGTACGGACCGAACACGACGATGTAAGGTGAGACCCCAGTGGCCGCATGGTGTGCAGAATGCAGTTGATTGCAGACAGCCTGCGATCCCTGTCTTTCTGATTGGTACTTATATAGGGATGTATAGCAGCTGAAAGTGTCCGATTGAGATGATCAAAAGCATTGGCTTGAGGGGAGTATATGGTTATACGCTGGTGTGTAATGCCATACCTATCCATCAACTCATAAAATATGGTGGGTTTCAAATGTACTTCGTTGTCGGAGACAAAGTATTCCGGTTCTCTGAATAAATGAAATACACGTTTCTCTGAAAAGCCCAGATTAGGGGCTGTATTAACGTTGTGGAGCGGTTCTATTATCGGAAATTTAGAAAGTTGATCCTGGACGACTACAATTCCAACGTGTACAGAAGTCGATCTGGGATATGGAACTATGAAATTGATGTGCAAGCGCTGGAACACATGCTCCGGTGTTTCGAATTCGCCCATCGAAAGTCGAAGAACAGCGTTCGGCGTTTTGGTGCACTAAGAGGTCTCACATTCACATAAATCTTAACCTGCTGAGCCAATTTTGGCCAAACAAAATAAGCCTTCAAACGCCTCAGTGTCCGGTCGTAGCCGCCGTTTGCGCTCAAAAGATGGTCATGAGCCCGTCTGAACGAATCAGTAGTTATTTCCTCAGGCACCTAGAACTCTCATTGTTCTTATTCCTGTAGAGGGTCTCCGGTTGCGTTCCCCGTGCGCTTGTACACAAATCCCTCGATTACTTCCAAATCCAGTAGCTGTCACAGTTGGCTTTGAATGATTTGCCAACTGGATGTACATACCTTACCAACTTAAAAGAAAGATGCTGGAGGTCTATCACGAAGGAGCTGTCCCCGTCCTGTGTCAGCACCGCACCTGCTGGAGCGAACATCCTCGACAAGGTGTCGGGGACAATATGCAGACTTCGGTCTTGATTACGTAATCGTAAAATAAAAAGCTTGTAGCTTCAACGGCCATCTTACCAGATAAATTCTGCATATCTGATTGACTCATAAGCCACTTCAGAGAGGCATGATCCGTAAAAAGTGCAAAGGAGTCCTTCGATGTATGCACGGAAACGCTTCACTGATAACGCCGCTGTCAGACTCTCCTGCTCAAAAATACTAGAGTTTCGCTAGGTCGGGCTCAGTTTATACGACATGAACACTATAGGCACGTCCTTACCATCCTCTGTAACCTAGGCTAAAACTCCTTCCGCTCCATGTTGACTCGCGACACAATAGATTTAGAACGGTTTATTCGAGTCTGAGCTATGAAGTACTAGAACTTTTGTCAGGCTCTTCTAAAGCCTGTAAGCCATACTTGTCGAAGATTAACTTCTATACCTTGCGCAGTATGTGTGTCGGAGGCGTGGTGAAGGTGGCGAGCGACGTAGCTGATACCAACGACCCAAATAATTTGCTTCCGTCATCGTTACCCTCTTCGATGAAGGGTGTATGGATGCCTTGGTCCCGCTTAGCTCGTCGAAGATGGGTCTAGCGCCAATCGGTCTGATTCACCGGAGTTAACTCCTATAAGAATCGATGATACTCTTAACAAGAATAAGGTTCCTGGCCGCCAATAAGGGACCTGGCCCCAATCTTATTCCTCCTAGTTTTCTAATCTAGTGCAAAGAGCAATTAACCACGCCATTCTCAATCATTTTCAACAAATCACTCTCTAGCGGCATCTTTCTTTCTCACTGGAACTAAATACCAATCCATAAGAAGAATGATTGAATAAATACTTTGCAACAATATCTCCCCTTTTGTAGAACCGTGACGTAATGAAGAGCAGCATGGGTTCAGAAAAAATAGATCTTCTAACACCAATCTCCTCATCATGACATCAAGTATTCTGTGTGAGATGCAAAAGGGTCTCCAGATTGAGGCAATACAGGTACATCAAGTTTTAAGTAAAGCATTTGATCGTGTACATCATGAAGTTTTGATTAGCAAGCCTCGTAGTTTTGGAATTACTGGCCGTTTACTCAGTTGGATTCATTCTTACCTTAAAGACCGCACAAAAGTTGTCAAATTTCAAGGACAATTATCGAAATAAATTCAGGTCCTCTCTAGGGTTCCTCAAGGAAGTCATCTTTAGCCTCTTTTGTTTAATATCTTCATATCTGATCTCTCAGCAGTTTTACATGATGTACCTCATCTTTTTTATGCAGATGACCTAAAGTTCACCACGTCATATCATCTCTATTCGATATGATGTTTCTCCGGTCCAAGCTTAACACTGTCTCGGAACGGTGTTACAACAACCATCTCTCTCTAAACTTGGAAAAATGCCAGGTGATAATTTTTTCCAGAAAACGGAGCCTTCTTCTGTTTGACTATCACATCAACAACACAACACTTAGTAGAGTCGATAGCATTGTGGACCTTGGTGTCTTTCTGGACCAAAAGCTTCGTTTTAAACTTCAGTATGATGGAGTTATACAGGACCAATAAGATGCTAGGGCTCATCAAACGAAGAGCTAAAGAATTCAAAAATATTTCGGTTACTAAACCACTATATGTCTCATTAGTACGCCCTATTCTTGAATATGCCAGCCTGATTTAGAGCCCTGTTTTTGATATTCGCGCTGACCGGTTGGAATCGGTCCAGAAACAATTTCTTTTTTTTGCCCTCAGATCCCTTTACGACCCTAGGAACTTCCACAGCCTACTATCATATAAATATCAGCTCCATGTGCTAAATATGGCATCACTAGATTCTAGGAGAATGATGATGTCTGCATGTCTAGCATTGGATGCCCTCAGAGACGATAAAGTCGAAAGTTTAACGTGAGTACCTGCCACGAATAGGCCGAACCTCACGGTCTCTACAGACAGGGTCGAATCAAGCGTCGACCAATGCCCCTCATCCAAAAACAAGGTTCCAGTAACCCCTGTTGAGAACCCGCCACACACTGGTTGGTGCGCTAATCTCCTTTCTAGCCAGAGAATAAAAACCACAAACCACCACATTTCAGACAGCTTGTAGCTTGTAGGGGAGTGACAGTCACCTGTCATGGGCTCCCCCTAACCTGTGATACAGATCAAACCTCTGCTCAGGTTCTCGCGGCACTCCATTCGAGCATCGCTACCAGATTTTCGCTCTCAACAGCGATGGGTTGGTGTCCCAGCGTCGGGTCCGTAGGAACGGCATTTCCCAACAAGTTGCAGATCTGGTTCCCCAGTTCTGGTCCATCCCCCTGCGGTTGCCTACTTTACTACCCACCACCTTCCTTAGACTACCAAGCACCAGGAACCACCACCTACCAACACCATAGACAATCACAACAGGACGATCACGAAAAGACGACCACAGACATATTAGGACACCTAGGACCTTGCAAAATCACCAGTCTCACCCGCTTTTGAAAAGCTCATCGGGCATAGAAGTTTATCTCCGTGAATTTCTCCTCATCCATTAGAACCTCATGGACTTCTGCGGGGGATGTGAGCGAGTCTATGCCACATGCCCTACGGAGTTAGGCATATGCCGGACACTCAAATAGTACATGTTGCCAAGACTCACTCTCAGCCCCCCATTGCATCATCCACTAAACCACGTCTAAACAACCATTCATGCAGACTTTCATGTTCTGTAAGCAGCAACCCCAAATCAAGACAAAAGTCAAGGCGTGGTGTCCGCCTAGCAGACAGGACGTCAGGCATAAACATATATGTCACACGTCCCCTAGTTCACTCATTCGACCTGGCTTGCCAGGCAGAAATCATGCAATCCTCCAGCATGGTCAGAATGCTGATTAGACTCTGACGTCCAGGTTCAGCACTTTGTAACCACTCATGCTCAATAACAGGCGATCCCCTCCGCAACATGAATGATAATCCTCTCCGGATTATGTCCAAGTCAAGCGATGGAACTCCCATTAGTACCTGCATGGGGTCAGTCGAGACTGTAACATACAGGAAGGTATACCAGCAGAGCTTATCTCTGACTGTCTTCTGCCAGTTGCACTCATTGCGCTCTCAGTGAACACAGGTGCCCCGTAAGCCACACAGGCGACAAACAGGCCAACATATATTCTCTTGAGAGCACTCCGACGGAGCCCCCAGTCGTTCTTACACACTCGTCGCAGCATCGAGGCTAGGAGCGTGAGACGTCCCTTCATGCCCCTAAAATGGAGCCAAATGAACAGTCTCTCACCCACAAGAACTCCCAAATATGTGACAGTTGTCACATACTTGAGAGGTCGTCCCTCATGCCGCACCAACGGCGGACGACAGACTGAGCACACCTTTCAGAAGCATCATCGATGTTTTCTCCACTGAAACCCTAAAATGGGGCCAAATGAACAGTCTCTCACCCACAAGAACTCCCAAGTATGCGACAGTTGTCACATACTTGAGAGGTCGTCCCTCATGCCGCACCAACGGCGGACGACAGACTGAGCAAACCTTTCAGAAGCATCATCGATGTTTTCTCCACTGAAACGGTCAGCCCCACTTGGTTACTCCATTGCTGCGCTATGCGCATATATCGCATGGCTTTGTCTTCCAGTTCCAGTCGACCTCAACCTTCAAGTAACAACAACAAGTCATCAGCATATGCTTTCAGATTACAACCAGCAGAGAGGTCAGCCAGCAAGTCATCCATAACAAGGTTCCATATAAATGGACCAGCTATGGACCCCTGGGTATCTCCTCTTCCCTGAAGAGGAGATACCCATGCATGAAGAAATGCACTTCTGCCCGAGAAGTAGCTCGTCCAAAGCCCTAGTTCCTTGAAATCAACCGAGGTTAAATTAGCAAGGACTGCCGGCCATCTCAGATGGCCAAAAGCACCCTTGAAATCAATAAAGATTCCCAAGACATACTTCTGTTCACTTACTTGTACCGCAGACATAACATGCAGCCAAGCCCCATGCAGAAGCCATACTGCCTATCCGACAGAGTTTCAGAAACCAGCTCCTCCACTCTCTGGACCACAACCCTCTCCATCACTTTCGCAAGTGATGGGAGTAGGGAGATGCCCCTATACGAGCATGGCAAGCTGGGATCCTTGTCTGGCGACTTAAGCAGCACAACTACCTTTGCACGTTTAAATTCAACGGGGAAGCAGCCTTGTTTAAAGCACTTGGAGAAAAGGCACTGAATATAGTCCGGAACCAGATGCCAGATGCTTCCACACATCTCGCCAGTCATACCATCCCATCCAGGTGACTTCCTACAGCGCAATCTGTTGGCACCAGCTTCTATCTCCCAACGCTGCAGAGGGCGGGCATGCTCCTGCTCTGTAGCACCTTCAAGATACTGTCTCTCACATTCCAATCTAGGAAATAATTCTCCCAGCAAGTAATATACTCAACACATCCACTCCATGTTGGTGTCGCATTCTCACGAATACGAAGACCCGACACCTCGTGCCTGTTGCTTCTTCCCCGACAGATTTTATACGCCTGCCCCCACGAATCATTAGCGTTATTACTAACAGAGCGTTGCCAATGTTCTTCCTTAGACATCGTGAGCAGTCTATGATACTCCTTAGCAAATTTCTGGTGCACCCATCCCAGTTGTCTGCAGTTTCCAGCTTCCGGAATCGCGCTCTTTGGAACTTCTTCCGTGCACGCCAAAAATCCCTGCGTTTGACAGATAGTTCATTCGTCCCCCACACGACATGCCCAGGAGCAGCCGGGCGGCTTCTTCTGAGCATGGCATCGTTGACACGAACAAAGCACTCCAGAAGGTAAGATACCATCCCGTCAATGCTGAGTTCAGTATATAACAAAAAAAAAAATTACTCTGAATAAACCCCTAAGAATCACAAGACTTTTGTAATGATTTTCGAAATTCCCGTGTAGGACACGGGTGCCGATGGTCTGGCACAAATGTCAGCGAGCTATAAACAACACCGAGCTCAGCTAACTAGCTTCGTTTAACGACCGCGTACGCGTGCTTTAGGACTAGCATTTGCGGGATCATATGAGGCTGGCTCTTGTCGAGCCACGAAGCTACACTACAAAATACTTATCACGCGTACTCTACTCTACAAGACGTACCGATCAATTTTTATTATCTTTAGAAATGTTCTATTAGGTGTCAATTAAGCTACTCTACAGTAATTCAATATTTTTTTGCCTCGTTAAAGCTAGCGGACCCGGAGGCTTGAGACAAACGCAAACATTACACAAAAAGCAACCGGTACTTTCACCGAAGAAGGTCGTTGCATTATAAGGGGAATGTCAAACTGAAAGATGTTAAAGTGGCTGAAGTGAACCACTCATCTCTGCCTAAAGGATGGAAACTTGACGGATGTAGTTTACTTTACACTAGTAAAACAACCAACTAAGCAGTTTCCACGGGGTGACCACCTTATCTCTTCAGGAGCAGCCACTCCTGATCATCGCGGGGCTGCTCGACTGCCTATGTTTATTACACTTTCACCAATGCTTACCGTAGGTCGCCATCACACTACTTATGCAGACAGTGAGCCAATAAACAGATGTTGTAAGGCATTTAACAAGTTTAGTAATAAATATTACTCTCCCATCCATTTCCAAAAATAGTATCCCGAAATCCTTTCATTCCTGAATATAATTGTATAATTGTACGTAAAAATTACTGTACCAAAAAAATTTATTGTTTACGAGGTTTTTTGTGTAATTTTATGCTATAAGGATATGTCTTGTTTGGCAAAAATAAATAAATTATATCTTGTCCAATCTGTGGGGCAGAGATTCAGACTTGGCAGCATGTCCTATTTGAGTTTTCAGTATATGTCGACCTCGGATGGGCATGGGGCAAGATTCACTCAGATGTGCCGAGACGTCCAAGAAGCCATGATGGATGGAGCATATTTCACTGCGTTGAATACTTATGCTCGACAAGATTTTGAAAAGCGGTTGCAGCTCTATCCAGCATGTAAGGCTGGTGATTCTGCTGGGATCTAGGTGTCTAATGTGCTTGTGGTCGTCTTATTGTGAACGGTGGTGGTGCTGCTGATGGGTAGTTAATAGTAAGACTGGTGGTGGCTTTACAGGTAATATACCGCAAGGGGATAAACAGAACTGATTTTCAAGCTCTGATTATCTCTGGGGAGTGCCGCCCCTACAGACCTGAGGCTGGGTCATCAATCCATCATTGTTAGAAGTGAAAATTAGTAGTGTGTAGCAGGCTCCTTAGTAGGGTAACTAGAACTTCATATTGAATGAAGGGCGTTGTTTGACGCCTGATTCAAATCTGGCAATAGGGATCACGAGGTTCAGCCTATTCTTGACAAGTATTCGTCTCAATCTTTATTTCCATCGTATACCCAGCCTGATAAACTTGTCGTCACCATTGAACGTAACGCAATATACCTTTCACTAAATTCGAAAGTATTTTATTGTGGCAATAACTTCAGCTGATATTACAACTCGACCTCATCGCCCCTAAAAAGATCATAATGAATCGAAGTGTGCTCAATCTATTGGAACAATAAAACACCTCCTGCACAAAAAATCATGCTTCTTCTTTGTAGCACTACAGCCCCTCTCGGGCCTTCGCTTAGAGATAGTTAGAGTATCTCATTTTCATGACCGTATTGATTTTTTTGGAAGCTGGTTTGGTCAGTACCATGCTCCCGTGTGCCTGCACAGCTATGATATGATCTAATTAAATCAGTACATATCACCACTGAGCGAACACTCATAGTCTGTCCGAAAAATCCCCTGAACTAAATCACGTTGCTCCCAATGAGATTTGAACCTGGGACCTTCGGCTTGTGCGAAAAATCATGCTACTACGTATTAAACTAGAAACTGTCGCCTGTGACGTTAACCACTTGACCGAAGATGACTCGAGAATCATTAATAAAAACAATAAATTTTAATGAATGCAATACTTTGTTAATGAACAGAAGAAATTTTTGGCTGTCATAAATCCTCGTTATATATCTTTTTATATAAATCATACCCACAAATATTTTATTACAATCTGAATATTAAATTTCATCAACATCTTCCTTTCGACTGGATTTAATCTGCCGAAATCATCCAATAAAACACTCTAACAGTTCGTTTTATTAAAATCTGCCTCATACGTGACATGAGTCAAAGGCACAATCACTATCCTTTAACACATCTCGACAAGCTGTGTTCTATACGTGAAAGCGCGAAAAAACTGCCTTGTCTAGGATATATTGGCATACACACGTACTACATTCCAGAGAATAAATTCTGTTGCCTGCAAACGGTATGTTGGATTAAGAAGCACGCGTGAGTATTTTACAGAAAATCGTTATTTTTTTAGTAACATTCCATGCTTTTCAAGTAAATGCGTTGTCCTGGCGATACGTGCGTACGATTTACACGTTTTACTTATGATCATACGTATTAGTGGGTACAGTAGTGCGTGTCTCAGCTAAAAGTCGAGGATAATCGGGATTAGATGGTAGCTTAGTAAAAAGCGTGGATGTCGTTCATAATACCGTCAAAATGTTGTACTGACATCACATACTAACGGTTATGTTTCTACCTTGTCGTAAAGGACGTTGGTGTTAGTAAGTGGTTTTTGGTAAGTTTAAGGTTTGTTTATTGTTGCATAGAAGATGGAAAATGTCTTCTGTTTGTTCGTGCAAGGATAATAAAATTTTATCTCGGGGATATCTGTGAAAGATAGAATGTGAAAGAGAATTTAAGGTTATGTACTACGTGCAAATAATTCAAATTCGTTGGAAAGCTATACTCGCATGACATGACATTCTGAGTAAATATAAACGTTATCTGATTCAGAAAAACATTGAAAATGACGTACTGAAACTATATAAAATGCTAAGTTCACATGATGCAAGTCATCCTGACAAAACACGTCATTGACGAAATAGCTGCAGAAGTTAAATCCTGGAAAGACGTCAAGTTGTTCGATTGGATAACATGTGTAAATTGAACCCTAAAGGCGGCTCCAGCCACGATGTTACCAGCACATCGGGAGCGGTACTAAAGATGACAAAAATGAGGGTTAATACAATGACAGGGCGCAGCCAAAAAAAATGATGCGAACGTCAAAGCGTCCTATAAAGGAAAAGCGGGAAGCTCTGCAGAACGCGCCAGATGTTCGAGTGGTGAAGGAAAATATAAAGAACATCGAGAACTCGATGGTCACTGTTGCGATCGCTACCAAAGCGACTGAAGCAAGGGTCGTAAATTCCGATATAACAACGAACCATCCCGAATTCCACCAAGGAATGACGGAAGGAAAGGACAGGACTGGCCAGACAAATAAAGCAACTTGGTGTGATTTCATCGCCAACGGGGAAAATGTGGCGGAAGTACTGTATTTGGAAACAGAAGCCGATAATCTCTCCCAAGAACGATATTCGCAAAGTACAATATCCGCCCAGCGACATGAAGAAAAGCGGGAGATTTTCTGAAAAACAATCGCCAAAAATCAAAAAAGTAGTAAAGATTGGGCTCCTTAAACTAGAGGAGCTCTTAGATCGCATAGAGCATTATCGGAGGTTAAAGGTCGAAGAGGACCAGAAGTCCGAAGAAGAACAGGAGGCTAAAGAAGCGCTAGGGGCGAAATATAAAGGGCACGTGCAGATAGGTCCACTATCACAAATCAATAAAACAATGGCGACTAGTCCAATCGAAGAAGATCGAGATAAAAGATCAAAGGAAGAGGCACTTGATGGGCGCGGAACGCCACATCAAGGGTTCCAGATAGTAGCGACAAAGAAGCAAGGATGCGAAACAGGAGAGAAAAAACCCCCGACGAAGATCACGGCAGCAGGCACTGCTCGATAAACCCTAAGATGGTCGATGCTACGCGGAGGTACTGTGGGATTTCAGGGGAAACGTAAGGCCAGAAGACACCAACACTACCATTAAAGCAGTACGACCAACGCGGTCGGGCCACATACTGGTCAAATTCGGAGCGGAAGCCGACAATAGAGAAGCATTCTGCGACGCAGTAAAGACAGTCCTCGGCAAAAGCGCAAATATAGCCTGGCTCGAGCCGATGGCAAAGATCGAAATAAGAGACATGGACTGCGCCACGGATCTGGCCGAGGTACAAGAGGCCGTCGAAAGGGAGTTCCCTAGCGTGGGCAGGATCAAAGTGAGCCTGGCACCAGAAAACTATAAGAGGACAACGCATGGCCATAATTGATGACCAAAGAAGAATTTCTGAATAAGGGCAAAGTAAGAACAGGGTGGATTATCTGTAAGATACGGAGTGCAGCACCTCTTCAATGTTTCAGGCTAAGGTCATACTGCACAAGTATGAAAAGAACTCGATAGGAGCTCCCTATGTTACAAATGCGGTGAAATGGGACATGAAAGGAAAGAGTCCACGAAGGAGGCACACTGTATTCTTTGCAAGGATGCTGATCCAAGACCGGATTTTAGGCACGTCTTGGGCTCAGGAAAACGCTGGGTTTTCCAGCAAGCCCTAGGCAAGACAAAATCAGAACTTTGACGGCCCGCATCCTGCAACTAAACCTACACCGCAGTTGAACCGCCCAAAATCTGCTTGAGCAGTTTTCGAGAGACATCAATGCTGGTTTATGCTACTAATGCTACTGAATTCGGCATAATGGTATCCTGATGAAACTGGTACTGCCGCCATCTGAGTTCGAAACAGTAATTCCTTGGCGAAGAGCTGTGGATACCATCTTTCCAAGCTAAGCATAATGCTTTGAAAGGCGTGGTATCGAACACAGACGGGAACGTGTTCGTTGGGGGAGACTTCAACGCTAAAGCAATCGAATGGGGCACGCCTCTAACAGATTCACGGGGAAAACGAATCCTAGAAATGGTGGCCAAGACGACGCTTGTCGTGCTAAACACCGGTAAAAGGCCGACTGTCTACCGTATTGACTATCAACGAACCGTACCGGACGTAACATTCGCCTCGGAGCCCCTAGTACGGAGGATACACAATTAAAGAGTATTAGAAGACTACTCAGCCAGTGATCATCAGTGCATTCTGCTTGAGATTAGCGATGTTGTCTCCCAACGTCCGTGCTCTTGGCTTTCTACGATTGGATGGAACATCGGAAGAATGGACGCCGCGAGGCTCGTCGAGGTAGGGAGATTCGCAGGGGACGGAAGAATTGGCAGCTCAAGACATGATGAACTCAACTATAAGCATCATTACGATTGCTTGCAACGCTTCTATGCGCCATCAGAAACCCGGCACGGTAAGCCCCCAGTGTACTGGTGGTCAACAAAAATTGCTGATAACCGAAGGAAGTGTCACAAACTTTGGCGCGAGACTCAACGGGCACAAAAATGTGACGAGGAATGCAACCGGGTGGCAGCATATAAGCCGGCTAGGAAATGCCTTCGCGAATTGATTATCAACAGCAAGGCTCGCCGCTGGTAAGATTTAGTGGACAATGTGCACAAGGTTCCATGGGACAATGTGAATAAGGATCCGTGGCTATAACCTAGTTATGCGGAAGCTTGGTGCCCCACGGAGCCCTTGTATACATGATGCAGAAAAGATGGGCGAAATTGTGCGGGCGCTCTCTCCGCCCGTTTCGTCCGTGTTGACGCTGTCCATGGTGAAACAGCAGTCGAGTGTCCACTCTTCAGACAGCTAGAACTGGAACAGGCAGTCCTTTCACTGAAAGCGAGGAAGGCTCCAAGTCAGGATGTCGTTCCGGCTGAGGTGTTGCAGCTTGTGCTCAGCACATTCAACGCTTGCCTACGGGACGGGTTTTCCCCTCTTCGATGGAAGCTGGCGAGGCTCATGGTGATGAGCAAAGGCGAGGGAAATCCCAGATCGCCGTCTGTATACCGCCCGTTTCGCATGCTAGACACTGCTGGCAAAGTGCCACAGAAACTCACTGACGCGATTCGTGCTGCTTGGGACCTATCTCCTCGGCAGTGCAGATATCCTGGATACGCTGGAAACCCCTTTTCAAGTTTCAGAATATCTAATGCCACTACCTAAAGGACCGAAGCCTGCTCTACGACACGACACAAAGCCAACGAAGGATGAGAGTTACATCGGGTGTTGGCCAGGGATCTATCCTTGGTCCGGATCTATGGAATGGGTCTTACGACGGGCTACTGAGACTAGAGATACCAGATGAGCCGCGCTTGATCAGCTATGTGGATGATGTTGCAGCTCTGGTCGCTGGACGCACCGTATGATAATGCGCCGAGTGAGAGACTGGATGACTGCTCGAGGGTTCAGTTGAGCACTGGAGAAAACCAGAGTGGTCATGACAAAAAAGAGAATCCCTAGAGTAAGGATGATCAGTATTGCATACATACGAATCGAATCGAAGCCAGCGGTGAAGTACCTGGGGCTACTGGTCGACTCGAAGATGAGTTTCTCTGAGCAAATCAGGGCAACGGCTGAGAAGGCTGCTTCAGGAGTATCGGCTCTGAGGTGACTTATGGCCAATGTAGGGGGACCCAGCTGATCAAGAAGATGTCTCTTGATGAGTGCTGTAGGCTCAGTGCTTCTATACGGAACAAAAATATGGGCCGATGCTCTCATCAAGGATGCATACGGAAAACGCTTAGCACAGGTACACAGAAAAGGAGCGATGAGGATTGCATCTTCGTATCTGACAGTCTCTGATTCGGCAGTGAGAGTTGTTGCAGGCGTGATACCTATTGCCCTCCTTGCTAGAGAGCGCCGCACTACTTACCTGACTCGTAGCGAGGATGCGAGGGAGATGGTTGTCCGCGAGGAGAGACAGCGCTCACTCAACGCTTGGGTGACTTTCACGAAGGGAATGTGGACTGCGCGCCTCATCCCGGATGTGGACCGTAGCTAAATCGAAGGCATAGTGAGACTGACTTCTATCTGACCCAGCTTTTGAGCGGGCATGGGTGTTTACAGGCTTACCAGCGCAAGATTGGTAAGTCACGGTCCCCCGATTGTCGGTTTTGCCCAGGAGAGGAGGACAATGCCTCTCACACATTTTTTATGTGCATGTAATGGGACAGGCTGTGACGAGACCTCTACAGGGAGACGAGAGAGCTCACCCCGAGTAATATAGTCGCGGTGATGCTCTAATCGGTTGACAAATGGAACTAAGTGGAACATTATGTTCGGGCAGTCCTAAAAAATAAAAGGGATTCACAACATCCGGGGGCGAAGGGCTAAGAAATCAGTGATCACCGAAGAATCCATCGAAATTGTGCGTGAATTTATCAAAAATGAGTCGAAATCATCGTTGAGGTTCATGGAATCGGAGTTGAATATCTCCAAAACATCGATTTATCGCATTTTAACCGATCATTTAGGCTTACCACAGGTCTGTGCACGTTTTGTTCTCCACAAGTTAACTGATGATCAAGAATTGCTCAGAATTCATCATTCCTTTACAGCATTGTAACTGGTGATAAAACGTGGTGTTGCCAATGTGAACCCGAAACCAAACGTCAAAGTGCCGAATGGAAGGCCCCAGACGAGCCACCACCCAAAAAATCGCGTTTGGTGATGTCAAAAATCAGGTCGACGGTCATTTGTTTTTACGATTCCCAGGGGATTGTCCACAAGGAGTTCGTGCCAACGGGCTAAACCGTCAATGCAATTTTCTATGTTGGCGTTTTGAAGGGTTTTATTGCATCGCATTCACCGAACCCGGCCTGAATACCGCGAAGGAGGAAGCTGGTGCTTACTGCATGATAATGCACCATCTCATCGATCCACTCTTGTGACCCATTTTTTGACTAGAAATCGCATTTTAACCATCAATCACTCACCATATTCGCCTGATATGGCTCACTGTGACTTCTTCCTATTCGGAAAACTGCATTTGGCCATGAAGGAAAAATGCTTAACGTCCGTAGAGAGCATCCAAAAGGCTTGTACTGACATCCTGAAGGACATCCCGATCAATGACCTGAAACACTCTTTCGAAAAGCTTTTGGATCGCGCAAAACAGTTTGTCGAGGCCGGAGGAGACTATTTTGAATAAATACACTCGAATTTATCAGAAAAAAGCTCCTGTCGTTTCTACTTTAGCTCAGTCTCGTTTATTTTGGAACGCACCTTGTATTTTGTTTGTTGTGACTTTACACTAATTATGCAGTCTGTCTGTAGATAATTTCTGTCATTTATCAAGAAAATTAGATTGAAAGAATATAATATACGAGGGGAGCTAAAACAATATGGTGGAGACAAACGCTGTAGATGGCGCGCGCATGTATGTCTTGAAGGTCGCGGCTTGATAGCTGATAGCTGGGTCTCTTACGAACAGTGTGGCATAGTTTTCGTTGCAAGTGCATGTTTCACGCGCGTGTTACGACCATGAGTGAGCGTCAAGTACCGATCGCCGTTGCGCAACGCATTGTCATTCGTTTTTTAGTGAAGGAAGGCGTTAAAAACCCGGAGATTTTTCTGCGTTCACGAAATCAGTTTGATAGTGAGTGCCTGAGTAGGGCTGCTGTGTTTAAATGGGCCAAAGTATTCAAGGATAGTCGTGAAACCGTCGAGAATGAGCCGCATGATCGTCGACCGCGAACCAGCATCACATAAGACAACATTTGCCGCGTAGAACAACTCATTTTGGAGGACCGTAGGATGAATGTTCGAGACATTTCGGCTGAACTCGGCATCAGTATTGGTAGTGTAGAGTCTGTCATCCACGAACGCCTTCAATATCGCAAAGTAACGACGCGATGGGTTCCTAAACCAGCACGAAGTGCGATTCTTCTCCAGGATAACCCGTGCCCTCATACCGCGCGTCTCACGCTCGATACAATATCGAAATTGGGGTGGGAGGTACTTCAATACCCCCTACAGTCCAGATTTATCACCCTGCGACTACCGCAAGTTTGGACCACTGAAAGAAGCCCTCGGGGGTCAAAGATTCAACACCGACAACAAGGGAGTGGAGTTCGTGCGCACATGGCGGTCCGAGTTGCCCAAGGAATTCTTCCATACCGGTATCAGAAAGCTTCCGGAAGTTGGGCAAGATTCGCAACTACCTAGAAAAACTGTAAATTCTTTCGATTCTAAATAAATGAGTTAGAGCATTTGTCTCGATCATATTTGAATCACGCTGGTAACATTGGTGCACCCGGTAATTTCGGTTTTCAAGTTTACAGCAGTTCGAAACTTATGTCAGAAGTCGATTCTATTCAGCCTGACTGCTCACGCTTGCGGAAACATTTTTCAGCTCGGACACTTTACTCGAGTTAAGATAACAGCCACACGAAGCGACCACTAATCATTTCTTCGTGTGGTTGATTTCGCCTTCACTGATATTTTAAAGCTAGTTTGCCTTTGCCCTAGTTTAACTGATTGGCTTAGTGCCCAGTCTATTCCGAACAAACCATTCTTTCTGGTTAGCCTAATTGGCTCAGAAGGTTTACCTCTTCCTGGTTAGCTCGTTAGCTCAGGAAGTACCAAACCTTTCTAGTTAGCCTGATTAGCTTAGAAAGTACAAAATTTTCCTACTTGGCCTGTTGACTCAGGAAGTACAGAGCCTTTTTGGTTTGCCTGATTGGCTCAGAAAGCACAGTAATCTCCCTGGTTAGCCTGCTGACTTGGCAAGCATAAAGCTTTTCTGGTTGGCCTTTGGGCCCAGAACCCCAACCGCATATCTAAGTGCTCTGGTTGGGTATTTCCCTAGAACCGTTAAATGCCGCCAAAACTAAGTTTGGCAGAGGCCATCGCAGCGGACCCCCGAGCCGGCCCGAACCCATGAGCATCACTGAATATTGGGCCCGGCAGGAGAAGCCGCTCGACGACACAAAGGTGGTAGAAGCAAAACCACCGGCGTTGCGTGGTAGCTGGTAGGTGTAGAAATGGCTGCCCAAGGTCGCATCGACTGCAGCGGAGTGCGAGAAATTCCGGGGCTGGTCAGCGAACTGCGGCGGGAGTACCGTCGTTGCTAAAAGGAGCTTCAGCGACAGACCGGGAAAGTGAAGGCATCTCAGCAACGACACGCCGGACAAACGGCCTCCCAATCAACGAGGCAACAACCCCAGGCAACCAGAGCGGCAACAAACACCTCCAACCCCGCAGCCCAAATCTAAGATCTGCTGCAGATTAGGGTCCTTAGCTCATAAGTGGTAAAGTGTAAATGAGTAGTGAACTTAATGTACTGATAATCTGGGAAATTCTAGTGAGGAACAGGGAAAGCGCTTCCATCAGGGCTTAAAAGTGATAGAGGAAAGGCATCAGGGTAGATAAAACTATCACATAATGTCAGATTACTGTTGGTCTTTAAAAAGAGATTATCCCCAAGAAAATATTGAAAAAAACTTTTCATAGGTGTTTCTCAAAAGTATAACATAATTGTATGTTTAAAAAATTGTAATCACTCTTACTTCTATGTACATTAGTTTTTCAATAAAAACTTTATATTATAGAATAAATTTGTTTTTTTTTTTCATACATACGTTCTTGGTTTTTTTTGTGTAGTATGAAAGTAGAGGTTTTTAAAAAAAACTAGCCCCAATCTTACATAATGATTGACAATTTAATAATGTGTTGGCGCGATATCATTTGAAGCCACTTCAATATTCGAGGCAACAAAACCACTGTCGACCAGTTTTCTCTGTTACACATGTTCACCCGATTCAGTTGTCTGTCTTGGCGGACTGGGAGTCTAAAATGTTTCTTCTGTTTTTTGAGTCATCAGTGTTTGTTTGTTAATTATAATAAATGGTTGATTATTATACTAAATAATTATTATAAAAAAATCCTTATTCTACGAATTTGATGACAAGACTCTCATCCAGAGTGCTGGATGTAAATGCTTTCCATTACTCATTAAAAAAGTAATGATATAATTTTGTCCCATTACTCATTACAAACGTATAGTAAATTACTTATTTAAAAAGTAATGGCTAATGAAAAATATTTACATTATTCATTTAAAACGTAATACTATGTAATAAATCGGTATTGTATCGAAAATGAATTGAACTATTCATAAATGCTAGCGTCAGTATATTGAAACTAGTGCAGTAAACTGTAGAATTTTAATTTCTACCTTTGGCGATGCACTTGTTTTGACACTAAATATGAGAAACAAAATTTATCACTACTTAAATGTTAATTTAATTTAATTTTTTTCAATTATATTTAATATTATTTTTCGTTTTCTTGCTCTCATTACAGTTCTCAAGATCATCAAAGCATCCAGTTTTCCACTTTAGAACGCACTCGAACGTATAAGTATGATGGAGAAAGAAGCAATTGATTTGCATGCATAAAGTCATCAATTACAATAATTTATTATCTGAAGAAAGAAAGTGTTAAAAGTGCCTATAATGTCTAAAATATTAGATAATTAGTGAAATTTGCTTTTATAAAGCTCTAATTATTTACGGCTGATTAAACCAAGTGGATAAGTCAATTCGAAAAGAAATAGGATTTCCAAAAGCGGGAAAATTCATGCTGTAAATCTGTAAACATAACGTTCGTGTTTTTTATACTATAAAATTTAAATCACCGTAATTAGTCGATATTAAGTTAATGAAAATGGATCACTCTGATTTAATAGCTGAAATGCCTACAGTGGAAAATCTACCGACGCAGGATCGTCTGCACTTAGCGAGAATGTGAGTATTGAATATATTTTAATTTACATATACCTGTAATAGTCTATCAGGATTAACAAAGCGTTCAATTTAGTTTACTATTAATAAGCCATGCCGTGTAGATTAAATTTGCTTCAACAACCTTATTCTTAATCTTTATAACAAATCTCGTCGCAATATCCCTACGTAGTCACTAGCTTACAAAAAGACTATCTTATTTCCCAGAATTTCGTCCGTCTTAGGCTAAGGGCAACTCTTTTATTACCCCCTAATGAATAGCGCTGATATGTTTTCCTGGATTTTGAGTGTAAACATACTGAAATATCAATCCCTGGTTCGAACCCCGTCGGTGACATCGAGAGTGTTTCTTGGGATGCATTATTAGTCCGTTCAGTTATGATGCGTACTGGTTTAAATCAAAACATATCATAATTGGGTGGACGAACACCCGACCAAAGCTTGGTACTTACCATATCACCTTTACGAGTGTCGAAACATTTGATCAAGATAATGAATACTCTAACTATCTCTAATCAAAGTCCCGAGAGGGGCTGCATTTTAAAGCAAAAAAAACGCAAAAAAGGAAAAGATAATTTGCCTAAAAATCGTCTTGCTCTTCTGGACAAAATCGGGGAACCGTCACTTACAGATCTTATGTAGGTAAGACTGACAACACCAATTCCCACTCAAAAGTTGGGTCAGAAAGAAGTCAGTCTCACCATGCCTTCAGCTTAGCCACAGTCTCACATCCGGAATGACCGGCGCTGTCTCTCCTCGCGGGCTAAGCCAGCGAACTCCCTTTTGATGGCCTATTCTACCTCGGCCAGCTTCGTAACCAGTCAATGTCTCTTAATTCGATCGTTGCCATAAGCTTGATCGAAGCTATAGTTGCGCTTTTGCCGAGAACTTTCTGTACTGCGTCGCACATTGCTTCTTTATTGTCGACCTCTGCTCCGAATTCGACCAGTATGTGGCCCGATCTCGTTGGTTGTACTACGTTAATAGCATTGTTGGGGTTTTACGAATAGTGCCCCTTGCCGGGATCTTCGTCGGTGCTTTTTTCTCTCCTGTTTCGATTCAGGTCTTTTTACTTGTTGGGTGTCCGTGCGAACTTTAATCCTAGGCACTTTTTGAAGGACTTTCTTTGCGGCTTTTTCGCTCCTTTTGTCAGTACTGTCTGGAAACTCTGATCTGTTGTTCCACGTCCATCAAGTGCCTCTTTTTTCCTTCTTTTATCTCGATCTCCTTCGTTTGGACTAGACACCATTCTTTTATTGATGGTGGAGCTATCTGCACATCCACTTTAGGCCTAGCCTTTAGCGCTTCTTTAGCCTTCTGTTCTTGTTCTGCCCTCTGGTCCTCTTCGGTTTTTAACCAGCTCCTCCGATAATGACCTATGCAGTATAGGAGCTCATCTTGTTCAAAGAGCCCATTCTTTACTCCTTTGCTGATTTTTGGCGAGTCGTATGCAGATTTTATTCTCGTTAGGACATCTCCCGCTTTTTGGACGGCAATTGCACTTTGCGACCTCCTTTCCTGGGAGACGTTACCGGCTTTCGTTTCCGAGTACAGTATTTTCGACGGTGCTGGTGAAATCACAAAACGGCGCTTCATTTGTCTGGGGGCTCCTTTCTAGTCCTGGCGTGATCTTTTTGTCGACTTCAGGATAGTTCATTATTATTTTGGAATTCACGACCCTTGCTTCGGCTGCTTTGGTAGAGATCTTAGCAGTAACCACCGAATTTTCGATGTTCTTTATATTTCCCCCACCACTCGAACATCTGGCGCAGCCTGCAGAGTTTCTCGCTCTTCCTTGTCAAGACGCTCTGGCGTTCGCATAATTTTTTTGCTGCGCGCGAACGCCGCAGGAATCTCAGTCTGGACAAGACTGTCTGTTAATCTCCAATTTTCGTCCGTCTTCACTGTCATTGTATTGATCGCCGTTTTTGTCGTCGTCAGTACCGCTCCCGGTATTTTGTTGCGTCCTCGTTTTTGTTATTTTTGCTTTCTTTTTGAGGTCTTTGTAAAAAATTTTTTTTACAAATACCTAACATACGAATTTCGCGAGCTGCCTGTCCGCCTGCCCGTCCATCCGTCCGTCGGAACACAGCAAGTTTTCTCAGGAACTATAAAAGCTATAATGCTCAAACTTAGTGGATAGGTCAAAAATGATGGTCTCTCACAAGTTCAGGTCATACCAAAAACTCAAAAATTTATTTAATAAAGAAGTAGCCCTTAAAAAAATGTTTTTAATCAAAGGTAGTCGAGTTGGGTATCAAATAAAAGGTCTTGACTAGAACTATAAGAATCTAAAGAGCTCATTCTATGCATCAGCGGGCCCAGGAGCTGGCAAAATGCACCAAAATTTTGTGTACCCCCAACCTTTGAGCTGGAAAATCTGAAACTGATCACGGAGGTGGGTCTTAATGAGTACAAGGAGAACAAATACCTCGGAAATCGAGATTCGCTTAACTTTGTTAATAATAGTAGTAGTAGATTTTTTAAAATTCTTGAAATTCTGTTATCATATAGATTGGCTCACAAATTTGAGTGAGTTATAGTGATTTCAATTGAATGGAATTACAACAACAATAACACGTGTTTTTAGTTGAACCATATTTCAAATTGACTTGGGCACTTTAATTTTCTTCCGATTTTCATGAAAATACAAGGAATAATATCTAATTTAAATATGTTCGATCGGCTGAGCATTCAAAAAATTTTTTAAGCTCCGTGAAAACTTCGGCTGCAATGTGTTTATGAAAGAAACTCTGCACCTTTTGCATAAATTGGAACGATTTCTTATCCAAGTATTGGACGAATAATTCAAATTATCGCTTCACACTACTAGAAAATTTGTTTCGAACCCTAGGATGGTTACAAAGACCTTCTGCGCTACTGTGCAAAGAAACAAGGTCCAAACCATCTATCCGCCAGCCCAAAGCATCAATTCTAGTTCATTGTTCAAAGCAAAGTTCAGATTCAATCAAGGTCGTTACCTTCATCTCAGGAGGGAACCTCATGGCGACCTTCATATCCTCGGGTCCATGAGGGCAACGCTCCCTAAACAATGCTAGCCTCTCAGAGTATTTCTGTCGACCGGCATTCCCCCTGCGGGGATTTCCTAAGATTCTTTAAGGGTGGCACTCCCCAAAGAATGCTAGCCTCCAAGAGTATTCTTGTCGGCTTGCACTCCCCCTGCAAGGGAGGGGGGGTGACTGAGCTGGCCAGATTTGTATTAGTAGGGAGACATCGCGGTAGAGATGTGCTAAGGAATGGGTGTCGCCCGGTTTGCCACGAAGGTCTTCCAATGACAGGAATGTTTCGCCAGCCCGACTAAGATGATGGTCGAGTCAGCCGAGCAATATGTTACTCTTGGTTTGAATTCAATGTTCTGAATAGGTTAGTGGGGGAACTAGGTCAGGAGTGCAATCCTGTCCAGCTCTATATTTGACAGCGGAACTATTTCTGTAGGAGCTACTTAAGGTTTGGCTTCTAAAGTGGATGTGTTCCATCCACCTTCGAGCTCCAGATCGAAAAGTTCGTCTTATTGTATAACCATAACTTCTGCATGAGGATCACATAATCACGGGTACTGAAGCGAGCCAACCCATCGTGTCAAATAGTTGTGCGAGAGAGAATAGTATGATCAATTTGCCGGCTTGTCATTCTAAGATCCAAAATGAACTTTCAGCCCTCACCACCGCAATCATATCCCATTAAACACGACCGTAGAATCAGAAATTATTTACGTCCCACGTTCCATTTTGTCAGACTCGAAAAGGTGTGAGATGATGATAAGATCATTGGAGATGATGATACGATCATTGAACACTCAACCCTCACTTCAGCAGAAAATGCTATGCGATGTAATCGCCATCTGGTAGTGATAGTTTGCAGACTCTGATATAAGGAGGCTCATGGTTGCAGCGCTTCATTCAACAATAGTCCGCTATCCGTGCTGCAAGAGGTCAGAGCATATATAATAACTAGCGCCTGCAATCAAGGAGCCGTCAAAATGAAAAGGGAGGTAAATAAATGTGTAAAAGATGGATTAAATTTTACTATATGTTGGTTCAATTGCTTGTAAATTCAGATTTTTGTTTACCATACATATGCACTTTTAGTCCGATTCTCTCTACTCTATATGTACCGGAAGAAATAAAATTTGTTCTTATTTAGCTGATATTTAGCAGATATGCAATGAAGAGGCATTAAATACTATGTAGAATTTGGCCGTAGAACTCGTTTTCTTCACTTCGCCGTGGTGGGCAAGGAGAAATTGTAGGATTTCTTAAGGTTTGTTGATGAAATAAGTTCCTTGTATTTCAACATGAGGTATTCTTGCATGCAGTGTTAGTAGGCAGTTTGGAAGGCGGAGTCACTCTGGGAGGGCCATTCTAAACCATACAGTTTTAAAACGCTTTAGAAAAAGAATATCCTAGTATTTTTGGAATTGTCTTAAAGGGTAAGGCGACCACGTATTCCTAAACGCTAAACCTTATTTCTGAACATAATATAATAAATATAACTAATGCCTTTCCCAAATATTGAACTCTTTCCCTGATTTTTAATATAAACAAACAACAACACTAAGTGTAGCAATAACCAGCTGAAGCTCAAAACTTAGTAACGAAAAACATAAACAAAAAATAACCACAATTAATTTAGACATTGTCATTTAGCCACCAATACCTAGAAAGCTCCGTCCCAGCTCGACCAGCCGCAACAAATCTTGCAAAAGAGTATCTACATTGGAATTGTTGGTCTCGTGAACTCAAACGTGGAAGGTATTTTATCTTCTTATCGATGGCCCGTCTATATATGTCATATACAAACGAGTATCATTGGGATAGCGCCAGAATAAAAAACATATCAATTCATGTCCAAATACACGGATGCTTCTAGAGAAACTAAGCCAGTAACGAGACATGTCTCAATTTATCTGTCTGTCGGGTGGAACGGCTGTTAAATCCAAGGGTCTTCGCTCACAGTTACAGATCTTCCGATATGATTCCGAAGGAGTTTCAATATGAAGATATCGACTCTCGTCACTGCAGTTTGATAAATTTTTCTATTTGATAAATAGTGTTTCCAATCCGTCTCAGTGTTTAGTGGATAGTCCAAGGGTATCCTCCATGGGAGTCCCACACTGCCAGACTCGGCGGGCGTAAATTCCTTCACCTCCCTACCACAAAAAAAAAAATCCGTCTCAGGAGTTAAAAGCACGTCGAAGCGCTACGGATGCTAAATGTAGAATACAAGTACATACGGTCTGACGCTAAGCTAAATAGTCTACTCGGGGCAAAGTCAAATGTATGATTGTCGTGGCGATTATTATGCGTAAGGCTAATTGTTTTATTTCCTATGTATAATTTTTACAATATATTTCTACATTTTACAATACTTAGCTTGATCCGACGTAGCTCACTTAAAGTAGTGTACGAGTATAGTTTTGATTAAAGTTATGTACCATCTTCATCGTTGCAACGAGAAAAAGCTTGCCAAATCAAGTGAGTTAACTACAGCTTTCTCCCTCGGTACAGAGTGTGCTTGAAATGCTACTAAAGTTATTAAAATTTAACCTAAATTTATACCTACGGACTCTTCAAAATATTGCGGACAATGCAATAAAAAAAAAATATATATCAGTTTGTAAGACGAAATTAAAATGAGAACGATCTTTTTTTTTGTTTTTATTTAGTTGCTTGGTGAGCATACGCACGCATAACAAATTTTATTGTATGGAGGGCTGTTGGTTGACCGTGGGTTGCGGCCGTCCAAAGGGGCTGCAATGAAATAAAATAGAAACTCGTAAGTACACATGCACGCCGTGTGTGTGTGGATGACCATGACCGATGTAGCCCAAAAGAGAATTTAACATGCATTAAGACACTGATGTTGTGAACTGGATCACTAATTCCACTCGGACATAAGAGGATTCACCATCACTACGCCGTAGGAAGCCAGTCATGCCTTCATGGAGAGGATCGCCGTCTCACATGTGAATACCCATGCATATGAGGTACAAAAGAATAGGGGACTCATCCTGCGAACAATGCCATCAGAGAAAAATCGCCATTCTCCACGACACGGTTCACTATCATTGGTCTTCCACTATAATTCATCGCATGCAGAAACTAAATAAAAGAACATGCAGACGGTAACGCATGAAGCACTTAGTAAGCTAAACTTACTTCTTGAAGGGGCACAAGACATCCATCGCACGCACAAGTAAAAGACTGACTACTCGTAAGTGCGCCTCAAGGGTGCTAACAAATTAATTACGCATGAAAATTATACTCACAATGTTTTGCTTACAATCGGCCATTCTGCCTTTAACTCGCGTCGAGTTATTGATGTTCTTCTTCCACCTCGCTTGAAGGAATTATCTCGTCTTCACCACTATCACTAGCAGTTTTGTCGGACACTCCGCCTGGCGTACACCATGGTTTCATTCTATCAACTGCTACCACTCGTTCGTAAGTTCCCTTCTTAGCTGTGCGATGAGTACCTTGCATGTTCTGGACGATATAACGATCGTTAGGAAGTACTGATTTGACCAACATAGGGCCACTAAAAGCAACAACTAACTTGTGGCTTGTATTAGCAGTCGATTCATTTTCTCGATCAGTACAATGTCACCTTGTAAGTATTTTCTGGGTTTTTTTCGACGCCGATCGAAATGCTCCTTCTGTTTTTTCTGAGCTGCAACTATGCTCTCAAGTGCTTTTTCTCGTGTTGTTACTATGTCTGCAATCAGCCTCGACGATTGTTGAATTTCATCTAACAGGCTAGCGTCACTACCACCTCTCGCCTTATAGCCGAATAATAATTCACACGGAGTCTTTCCTGCAGTCTTGTTTATGTGGTTATTTAAAGCGAACTGGATATTATGTACATGTTCATCCCACAACTCCTCATCGGGTGTAGAGGTCTTCAATGCTCTTAAAATCGATCGGTTTAATAGCTCAATCAGCCCATTTGCTCTTAGAGTAGCGACTGCGGTTTTAGTATGTCGTATATTATTCTGGAAGCAGAATTTCTGAAATTTCTTTGACATGAAGACAGTTCCTTGATCAGATATAATTATTGTAGGTGCTCCAACCATCGCAAGAATGGCCTTTAGATGTTGCAATACAGACTTGGTCTTGGTTGTTTTAACTGCTCTCAGGAAATAAAATTTTGTGAAAGCATCCATGAACGCAATGATGTAGGCATTCTTCTTCTTACTTAGCGGGAAGGGTTCTAAGTGATCAACGTGTAGCGTCCTCATTGGCTCGGATCCTTTCCAGATAGGATGTAGAACCCTTCCTTCTTACCTCCGGATCGTTTATTATACTGTTACATGTACAAATAATTCTGCGAGCTATTGTCGCAATTGTTTTCACAACCATTAAGAACATCAACAAAATGAATTTACTCGAAACCACGAGAACCCACCAAGCATGATCAACATCTGAAAGTGAGTCACTGCCCATTCATTACGCTGCTCGAATGTTCCCGCTAATTCACCAATGTACGAGAACTGAGTTGAATGATTAGAGACCCTATATAAAGGCGAGCTGAATGAATGGGGGGATCATTCATTAGCACCGCGATAGTAAGGTTGTGAAGCGAATAGAAAAGCGATATTCGTTGATTGTGAAGTAATTTTAGAAGACAATTGCAATAGAAATTTATGGACAAGTGAAAGTTAGATTCTATTTAAAATGTGAAATAGTAAAATAAGTGATCGTGCATTTGTAATTTAATTAAATAAACTCTTTTAATTTAATTTAAAAGACATTGCGTTTTCACTTTCCCGGAGCATTAAAATTATTGGCCGCGAACCATAACACGCGACAATACAAACATTTAATACAGCATGAAATATAATTTTCTACGTACTGCCTCATACGCGGCAACCAATAATGTTCGCATAAGCGGAGAAGAGTTTTTTCCACCGCAAAGTATCCAAGATCATCGTGTGCTGCTTTCACTACTTGCTGTCGCATTCCTCTTGGAACAACTCATTGAATACCACGTGTTGTTATTCGATAAACGCGTTCGTCTCTTAAAGTATAATCCTTATAAATACCTTTCTCGTAGTCTGTTTTTGGTGGATGTGTCAGTACTTTCCGGATTTTTTGAACCTTAGCATCTGTTAGTTGACCAGCTAAGATCCAATCCGCATGAGCGATGCGCATAATCACCATTCCGTTCTCTGGATTGCGGCTTAAGGCACCGACGCGTTGCATCCTATTTCCCGGACGGTACTCAATCTTAAACGTAAACTCCAACATTTGCAGCCACCATCGGGCAACTCGTGGAATCATTTCCTTCTTTTCCTTTGTCGCTTTCAGAGCATTGCAGTCAGTTACTACAGTAAATTCAATACCCAACAAAAAAGAACGGAATTTTTTGAGAGTATCGACCACCGCTAAGGTTTCTAGTTCATACGAATGATATTTCGACTCTGGTCCTTTAGTTTGCCGACTGTAATATGCAACTGGTCTTCCATCAAGCTGTTTTTGCAGTAAAATGCCAGCCAGTCCTAATGCGCTTGCATCTGTATGTACTTCTGTTTCCGCTCTTGGATTGTAAAGAGCCAGTACCGGTGTTTGCCCTAAAATGCTCTTAAGTTTCTTGAACGCTTTTTCTTCATTTTCTCCCCATGTCCAGGGTACAGATTTTTTTAATAGCATTGTCACAGGTTTGTCGAAAGTAGAATGTAAGACCGATAAACTGCCGAACATTGTGTACATTTCTCGGGGTTAGAAAATTTTCTACTGCGGAAATTTTCTCTTTTCCGAGTTTGATCATTCTGTTGGTTATTTCGAATACAAGATAAATTACTGTTGTCATCAAAAATGAACATTTTTGTAGGTTTATCGTTACTACTTCAAATCGAAATATTTCAAACGCTTTTTTTATACCATCCATGGCCTCTGGAATTGTTTCAGCATGCAATAGTACATCATCCAAATATACTGCCGCTATATCTTCAATTGGACTTAGTATTTTGTTCATAAATCTTTGGAATGTCCTCGGTGCATTGGTCAACCCGAAGGGCATCCGGTTGTATTCGTACTAGCCGGTCGGTGTTACGAAAGACGTAAATCGTTTAGAGTTTCCTCGATGGGAATCTGATGACAACCTGATTTGAAATCAAAACTGGAGAAATATTTTCCTGCCTGTAGTCTACCAATTTGGTAATCAATGCGGAGAAGTGGGTAGTTGTCGCGGACCGTGAGTGGGTTCAATTTCCGGAAATCAATACACATTCTTTCTTCTCCGTTTTTCTTTTTCATGAGAATCACTGGTGATGCATAATCCGAATTTGATTCCCGAATGACATCTGCTTCCAACAACTCATTAACGATATTTTTCAACGTTTCTGGCTCAGCTCTAGCCATTTTATAAGGTCTACAATGAAACGGTTGGTCGTGATGCAATTTAATGATCATCTCCGTGGACTTAGCACATCCCAATTCATCAGTGGAATGTGATATACAATCTTTATATTCAGACAAAAGGTTTAACAGTTGGGTTTTGTACTCCTGCTCAACGTCGCCAACCGCCACATCTTGTATTTTGATTTCCGAAATTGGTCTTGTTCAATCCGCAATGTAATTGCTCCATTTGGTCCCGAATCAACTTCGCTTCAAAAAGGCCACCCACGAGCTAACAGCTCGCTTTTTCTAATAATTAGGTCCTCATTTTCAAGATTGATAACTGGAACGACTGACTGATGATTACAGTCTAGGCAATGATAGTTTACGGCAGACAAGATTCCCGTCCTTCTGGTGACTGTATGCTTCCTTCAATAAAAATATCTTCTACAAATGTATCTGCCAAAACTTTAATCAATCCAAGATGATTGGGCGGTATGAGGAATTCTTCAGCAGCCTTCAACGCTATTTCGCGTGTCCATTGGTCCATATCAAGCGTAGCAAACTCGTTTTTCATGAACTTCAAGCTTGTGTTGTCTTTGAATACTAATATTGTAGGCAATTTGGTAAATGATCTTCCCACAATAATCGGAACATTCTGCTCATTGTCTTGCACAACGACCGCATTCACTTCAGCCTCCACACTCAATACAAAGTTTGTTGTTCCAATGCTGGTGGTGAATCCATTTCCGTAACCTCTCAAGGCGGTTTTATCGTCAATATTTATGGGCAGATTCAGCCGACGAGTCTGGCTGGCTGTTATTATGGTGCATTCACTACCCAAATCGATATAGGCCTTTGTGGTATGTCCGTTAACAGTTGCACTTTTAAAATATTTTTTATTTTTTGTATCCTGCACTGAAACTTCGAGCAACGCGACCACTATACTCTTTTCGCCCGTCGGTTTACGTGGACAGTCAGACTCTTTGTGAGCCCAGCTTCGACAAACTTTGCATCGATCTTTTTCTACAACAGAGCACTTATTAGCAAAATGCCCAGGCTTGCCGCACTTGTAACACACCAGATTAATAATAATAATAATAGCGCAGGATTGATTCATCGGATCGTTTCCGACACTGCATCATTTCCGTCAGTTGTTCGTGAAAATCACCAGTATACGGAAATGCTTGTTTCAATTTCACCTTCCATTCGTCCCATGAAAAATTCACCGTTCCCAAATTTTGATACCAGGGTTCCGCCATTCCACGTAACTTTGACACAGCAAAATAAATGGGCGCCTCCTCTGACCAATGAAAGATTCCCCGCAGCTCATCTACTTTGTGACACTACGAATCAACTGATTGGTGTCGATATTCCGGATTAAACAATGGCACTGCTTCTCCTTTGGTCTCCATAATTTGAGAAGTTGTACTTCTTTGCAATACCGCAGTGACAGCCTCCGTAAACTTATCCAAGGACTCTCTGTTAGGCGTGTTATCATTTTCCTTACTTTTTCGTCGGTATTCCCAGTCCGAGTCCGAAGACTCAAAACATGGAGAGCGATCTCTTCGTCGATTCTTTTTTGATTTTGATGAACGACCCATTTATGCTACCTCAGTCAATAATATACGAGTAAATCGGTGCCGCTACGTAAAATGATCTCTCCGTCAATCGTTACAAAGACCACGCAACGAGTTTTTTTTTTATCACACACACCACTCGGAGAATCGTTTCGTGATCGTATAAATTAATTGCTCAAATGTAAAATAATATATCTGTTCGTTCCACATGCCGACAAATTCGAATTAAGACACACTACGGTAAGGAACCGCTCTTATTCACACAAATCGATGATGGATCGAGAAATCAATTATTAGTAGCGCAGCTACAATTTAGAGTATACGAAACTACATGTGCTCTCTGACGCCAAAAACTGAGGAAAATTCCTTTTCAATGCGCGCCTTAAATAACATCACATATGTGCACACAAAATTGCAACGCATTCATAAGCGATAAGCGCTAGAAATGAACCTCAACTGAATGTTGCACGACCGAAACAGAACCAACGACAGCACTTATGAACATATGTATGTATGCCCCGATGAGCAAGCCATATAAATACGTTTTTATGGGTGCAATATACGCAAAACAAAGAAATATCGTGAGCAGTCGAAAAATTCCAATGTATCCATTCTACAAAGGACCGCATTTGCATTTTAGGGTAATAAAGGATGATTCGGGGAAAATCTGTGTTGCATAACACGTGTACGCAATATGCAAGGCTCACTTAGACCGCCGATCACAACCATCCAACTAGTGAGATCCAGTGTTGCCATAAGCAAAAATGGGTTCCCCGCTAGGGACGCTGTGAAATTCCGCCAGATTCCGCTAGATTCATCAGCGGCAGCTGAGCACTGTTTATATATCGATTCCATCAATTTGTCACTTACAGTTTCTATACCGTGATTATGTACCTAGTTACCTGCTATGTAAGTATATGTATACATAACTAAAATTTAAGCGACAAATCTTCAGGAATCCTGAATTTGAAGTATTTTTGCTTATTTTGTTGGTATCATATCAACAAGCGAGAAAACAACAAATTGAGGCGAAAATCGTTGTCCTTACTGTATTGAATAAAACAAGGATAAGGAATGTTTTCAATTCAATAAAAATCGGTTTCGTCTATAAGCAATTTTACTGAAATTCGAATTCGAATTTTATTTTTTTCACATATTTCTCTATTTTTCAAACATTAAAGTGTCAAAGTACAAATGTATCGAACAATTAATAAATATAAATATTTATCAATTATACGATAAAGATATATGGCACAGTATCACAATTTGGCAACAAGAACGTAACATCACATCAAAAATTAATGCCATTCGATTTCTTCGTTGTTGAGCAGCGATACCATTTCGTTTACCACATCGCAATCGGTGATTTCTTCTTCATCATCTGCGGCGTATTTTTTTGAAGATTTTATCTGCGACAATACTTCTGTGGGAAAAACGTAGCTTTTGCAGCATTTTTCCTGACGTCGAAGTGCAAATCTTGTGACCAGAAGGGCATTGAGCATTTTGGTTCGCATTTTATTGCGCAGTTTGTTCTTCACGATATTCATTTGGCTGAATACTCGCTCGACGTCAGCGTTGGAATGTGGCAGTACAAAAACACCAAGTGCGAATTCGACAAGCTCGTTGAAGGGATTTTTTCCTGCTGCGTCCGTATACTTACGAACTTCATCCCAAAACGCGATTGTATCGTTTTCTCGTTCCACCGAACCAAATGAATTTCGTCGTATTGTCGCTGAATCGTAATTGCCAAGTCTGCCGAGATACCCGAAGAGGCAAGAAAGTCGCAAATTTTTTACTTGTGGGCGTTCAAACTAGTTTTGACGGAAAATCGGTCGATTTGTTGCAAGACTTTTATGCTCTCGGGAAGTCGCTGTTGCAATTGTTTGAATAAACTCAGCATAAAATTTCTCGCGCGTTGCCGAAACAGGGTCTCTTCTGCTCATGAGATTATGTTTCTTCAAGTGATCCAGCTTGGCTTCAATCGCAAAACCCAACTAGGGTTTCGGATCCAAATAATCGTCGATGCTTTGAGTCAGAACATCACTTCTGATATTTGGCAGCATAATTTTAGCTGCTGTTAAACGGATAAGCAAAACCAAATCCTGGAAAACATAATAAGTCAATTTCCCGTTTAAAAAAATATTCTACAATAATTAAAATAGCTACCTTGAGCAGTTTGGTTGGGTCCACGCCATTAGACTCAAAGAGTTTGTTTACTCGTTGCACGTCAGTGAGTGTTGGCTTTAAGAAAAGCAAGTAAAGCAAATTCTGCTCGTCATTATACATTAAAGAAAGATTTTCAGCGGTAAAACATCTTTCGGAATCTTTGACCAGTGGGAAATGAAGTTTCAGCGAATCCCATTGATAGATGATACGAGTTGTCGCAGGTTCAATGGAAATCTACCTCGTATTCGCCGTTTGGAAAATTTTCAATGGTTTCTTCCCACAATTCAAAGTTTGGTACAGTTCACTGTATTTTGCTTGTCGGGGGCCTGATCTCGAAAGCCATGTATGCGTATCGGCGATCAGGGTTTCGATGTACCGCGGCAAAGTTTCAGCGCCAGCATGGGACAGAGCTAGCTGCAACGAGTGGCAAAGGCACTGAATTAAGATGAGGTTTGGTATGAGCTGTTTAAGACGAGCGTAGACCCCGTTGTTGATGCCCGTCATAACGCTTGCATTGTAAGTCCCGATTCCTCGCATTTTTAAAATGTCAAGTCCTAACATTTCAACTGTCTCTGTCATTGCTGTGACGATGGCCTCCGAGTCACACGCGGTAAGTTCCACCAGCCTCAAAAAGGTGGAGATTATTTTCCCCTGCGATTTGCTGAAATAGACGATGACAATCCCAAGAAGCTTGGATGCTGATATGTCATTAGATTCATCAAGTAGCAAGCTGTAGGGACCACCAGTGATGTCCTCTAGAAGTTTGCGCTCAAAATGAGGAAAAAAAAATGTTTTTGATGATTGCACTACACTTAGTACGGTGCATCTTTATGCTTTTGGCGAGTTGACTATCGGTAAAAACCGAAGTACATACTTTGGTCAAATGATCTGCTGCGTTGATCGAACAATGGACGGCGGGAAATAAAGCCAGGGCAGCTTTGACTTTCGACGTTTCATAATTTTCTGCGGGAAACGTAATGACTCGCTGTCTGCTGGTAGAAAATGGCTTAGCTGCGTTCAAATGTGACTTCGCTTTCGCATGATTGACGAGATCACTTTTTTTAGTGTTCAGAATCTTTCTTGAACCGTCAGCTGATCTACAAAACCTGTAAAAATTTTCAGTATATAATTTTTTATATTGTTATTTTACATTTTATACCTCTATCGTCGAATATGTCGAAAAATTGGAATCTTAAAATCAAAAAATGTTTTATTGCAGCTAGAAAAAATTATTTCTCCTAATTTTTTCGTTTCATTTTTAACGTTTGAAACTTCAGGCACATTGCTTGACAAAGTAAATTCAAATAATTTCATATATGAAATTATCGTTGGGGCGCTATTTGAATAAAAAAATAATATATATATTTATGGCTTTTTAATAAAAAAAATTACAATTTTTTCAACATTTGAATATCACTTCCCTTTTTCTGTTAAAATTAAATGTTTTTTCTAAATCAGATATATATATATATAATTCTGTACTTCTACATTATTCATCATTGTTTATATATTAGTATAAATATATGTATACCTGCATGCAGCTTTTGTAGGATCCCCGACAACTGACATGATCCATTCTTTCAGCTCCGGAATCTGCTCCCATTGTCTGCAATATTTTTGAGAATATAGTTTTACGGCAGACATCGCCTTGTCATCATTCACTTTCGACCAATTTCAAATTTATCCGTCTCGAGTGTTCACGTTCACTTCACCGTATTTACTTTTAGGATTCAATATATCTATACGGAAGTATGCAAGAAAGAGAGAGAGAGCATTGCTTATATATCACAAACAGCGTGTTTTATGCAGAGCCAGAGCCGCCACAGCACGGCTCGGCACGAACCGTCGACGTCGTTCCGTTGCCGTTTTCGTAGACGTCGTCGTTGTCCGTCGCCGCAGTCATCGCAATTCGCGTTCGCAGTCGTCATCAGAGAATTCTGGGAAAAGTGTCCATCTTCGAAAGTATGCGGCTGCGGGCGGAGAGCAGAGGTGTGGCGGCTGGCGGACTTGGCTGTGTTTCTCCGCCATATCGCTGGCATAGTGTAGTGAAGTGTAGTTTCTTCTTCTTCAATTTGGTAGCGTTGGCAGCGCGATGACGATGTTGACTATATAGCTTGCTTTTCACAAAAACCACAATTAGAGTTCTCATACTTGTTTGATAAAAAGAATGCATTAAATTAATGAAAATAGCCATCGGTATCGAAATACGCTAAAAATTCCGCTAGCCGCTAGGGGCACATTTTTTTCCGCTAGCATATCCTAAAATCCGCTAGATCTAGCGGCATTCCGCCAGATTTCCAACACTGGTGAGATCCTATCCCACTTGTGATAAATTGTAAGACGAAATTAAAATGAAAACGATCTTTTTTTGTTTTTATTTAGTTGCTTGGTGAGCATATGCACGCATAACAAATTTTATTGTATGGAGGGCTGTTGGTTGACCGTGGGTTGCAGCGGTCCAAAGGGCCTGCAATGAAATAAAATAGATACTCGTGAGTGCACATGCACGCCGTGTGTGTGTGGATGACCATGACCGATGTAGCCCAAAAGAGAATCTAACATCCATTAAGACACTGATGCTGTGAACTGGATCACTAATTCCACTCGGACATAGGAGGATTCATCATCACTACGCCGTAGGAAGCCAGTCATGTCTACATGAAGAGGATCGCCGTCTCACATGTGGATACCCATGCATATGAGGTACAAAAGAATGCGAACAATGCCATCAGAGAAGGATCGCCATTCTCCACGACACGGTTCACTATCATTGGTCTTCCACTATAATTCATCGCATGCAGAAACTAAATAAAAGAACATGCACACGGCAACGCATGAAGCACTTAGTAAGCTAAACTTACTTCTTTAAGGGGCACAAGACATCCATCGCACGCACAAGTAAAAGACTGACTACTCGTAAGTACGCCTCAAGGGTGCCAACAAATAATTATACTCCGGGAAAAAATGTTGCTACTTCTATATTACACTACGCATGAAAATTATACTCACAATGTTTTGCGGACAAGTTGAGCATCCAACAACAAATTTATCGTTTCACAATCTACTTGAATATAAAAACTTATTCATCAGGTTTCCCCTCTATGTTTAGCCATTTCACAGTAAGCTAATGAAAATGTAAATATTTCTTCTTATTTATTTGAGGATGAATGCTTTGGGCAAAAAGCGGAAAATTAACAAATTTTTCTTTTCAACTTTCCTTCCGCAATCAAATAAACAAGAGTTTACTACAGAAGGAAATTAAAGCGAAAACAACACAAAAAAATTACATTTATTTTCTTGTTCAGCATATTAAGGAGATACAGAAAAAGGAATAAAGTGTAAGGTCCTATTGCCTTTAGATGTAGAGAAGGGATTTAATTTTTGTTTTATTTTTATTAAAAAGGTTTGTTACGGTGTAGCAAATTCAAATTAAAAGAAATATTTTAAAAGATACAGTAATGAGATCCTCGAAGGTAATATGAATATTACATGTTAGGTATAATTATATTCGTGGATTCCTTAGAGTATCCTTTATTTGATATTAAGCGTTATTAATTAAAAAATTCAAATTTCCTGAAACCAGCATGCTTACAATTTAATTATAATCTCATGGAAAACATCTAAAAACTAACTTTACTACTCGAATATTTACTCAATAGCTCGGACTACCTTTCTTGCGACTACGACCTCTTTTTTTAACTAAGAAAGTCCAATCAGGTCAAAGTGTATCGCAAATATGCCATCCCAGATATTATAATTATCAACCCCAAAATGTGCAGTAAGCAGTTAATCATATGTATGTTCAATAACAAATTGAATAAGAAGGAAAAAACCTTCTCATGTGCTCATATGTACTCGTAAGCACATACTTTCATGCCAGAGCATTACACTCAGATTTAATAATACAACGCACGTTTTCAGTGACCATAAACACAAAATAATGTAAATGATCATTCGATTACCATATTTTAAATCAAATTGATACGATGCCCCGATACGTATTGTAATGGTATAAATAATTTACAATTAATTCCATAATAAGCACTTAAACGATATATGTTCAATGATATAAAACAGTTCTTGTTGTTTCCGGTGGGTCTGTCGTGTCTAGGCCGCATCTACGTGTAGGAAAGCACAAAAACGTTGCCGAGTGATGCGTTGGCGGGAAATTTATCGAATTAAATAGAAAATATATTTTCAACACAATATGTGTAATGCAAATTTAATCGTTTATCGACCAACGACGTATGGATTTTGAAAACAACTGCCAAATGTGTGCAATATGTTTTCAATGTTAATCGGTAGTTTGGATAAATTTGCAGAGTTAAGATTTGGAGTGGAAATTTTGAAGAAATTTAGCACTACTTTACTTTTATTTAATGCAATCAAGTAGAAACTTTCAATTGTATTTTTTCAAGGGTAAAGGCATTTGAACATTGAAATGGAATTGAGTTTTACGATATCAATATAATAAAAGATCGAACAACAGTCCAAACCATATCACGAATGTTTTGTATTGCGAGAATTAATTTATCTACTGAGCCGGAATTTATCGATCAACATAAAACATCACATAATCACATATACTTTGATTTTCTTAAGTTGCAGATTGCCTCACAATACATGTTACAGCCACGGAAGTCATCGCAGTTGCAGACATTAGTATTTGGCAGAGGATTACCTATCCCGGGGTGGCATACTAAGGCCGACTAGCGCTTAATCGTTTTGTGGGTCATCTCGGGGTATCCTCTGCCCGTGCTGGGCCACCTTACATATACAAATGAAAACTAACACATGAAGGAAGTGAAGGGAGGAGGGGTTATAATGAGAAATGAAAAAATATTATTTGCTTACGTTTTATTTAATTTCAAACCAGAACAATTCAATGGAATATGGAAATCAAATAATAGGGGTATCGGTTAATTGGTGCAGTTTTCTAACAGGTGGCATAACTTGTTTTTTATTCCATCGATTCACCTTTCCATATATGTGTTGGAAAGCTACTGTCATATAGTTTCAGAATCAGTATATGTAATTTAGCTGAAGCTCTGAAAATGTCGAATTTTGTGCCGAATAAAGTGTTTTTGCGGGGAGTACTTCTTCATTGTAGAAAAAGGCTGCCGCAAGTCATCGTATTTTGCTGGAAGTGTATGGTTTGCATGCTCTAGCTGAGCGTACGTGCCAGAAGTGGTTTGCAAGATTTAGAAGTGGCAATTTTGACTTGGAGGACGATGAAAGGCCCGGACAGCCAAAAAAGTTTGACGATCACGAATTAGAGACATTGCTCGACCAAGATCCATCCCAAATGCAAGACGAACTTGTAAAATCACTCGGCATCACTCAACAAACCATTTCCAATCGTCTAAAAGCAATTTTTCACAATAAAGCTTCAATTTTCAAAAAAACCGCACGAATTAACCGGTATACCTATTAAATTAAATAATCAAATTCATTAGAAGTAAAATAAATTCAAAACAATCACCTAAACTCAATTGAAAACAGTTTTTTGCTATTAAGGAAGGGGGAAGCCTTGAAAAGATGGATAGACAGCATATTAAAATCTGGTGAACCGGTCTAAATGATGTGGGATTTTCACCAGCACTAAAACCTAACCTGCCGGCCACCGGAGACCTGAATGGAAACCGCTTTCGCATTACTTCATTTCGGCAGTGCATGTCACCTTCAGGTGTCATCCGTCATTGGGTTGAAAGTCCGCAATACATCCTTCCTGCCGCTTCAGCCGTATAACAGTTTCAGCGTACTGAGAAACTAGTAGCTAGCTTTCCGTAATGCTCAACATTCTACCGACAATCGTGTCTGGTTCGATGGCACCAATAAAGGTGTTTAGTTAACTATCTCAAATTCAAGTCATTTCCAAATTTAAATTTTCGTCCTCACTTTTCAACTTAATTGTACACAAATGTACGTTGGAAACAGCAACACTTTTCAGTCATTTCATTTTGCAACGAAATTGCAAAGTCGTTTGTTTATTTTCAATAGCCTTTACTTTTTTGCTATAATGTGTTGCGGTCATCAAAATTTCATCTCAAAAACTATCACATATCCTCGAATTTCCATCAAACGTTTAGCCACTGGAGATGTTTTTGAGATTGCCAACGTACTTTGTAATACTAAGGGCATTTCATAAATATTGCACAGGTTGGTACCACTGCGAGATAGTTAGCGCTGCAACAATGAGCAATTCGCCAGTTGTAGTTCAAAGCTTGAGGAAGAAGTGTGTTATTTTCCTTCATTTGTAGTGTATTGCATTTTTAAGTTACGCGACTTTTAAAGGGAGCCTGCACGTGTCTCGGGTATTTTGACTATTGAAGACCAACGGGCATACATTAAGATTTAAACTTTACGTCGAAAAAACCCGACAGAAATCCACAGTGCTTTAAGTGAAGTTTGTAGTGAGTCAACAGTGGACCGTAGTTCAATTTCTCATTGGTTAAAACGTTTTCGTGGTGGTCGTGCTAGCATAAATGATGATTCAAGACCAGGAAGACTGAAAACATCAACCGACGAACGACGTGTGAAACTTGTGGCTGATGCCCTCGAAGAAGATCGTCGAGCGACTTGTGAGGAACTTTCTGCAGTTACAGGTATTCCACCAACATCAATTTAAAGATTTAAAGAAAAGAAAAATTTCGGCGCGATGGGTGTCGCACAACTTGACTGGTGAACAGAGGCAAAAACGCCTGGACATTGCAACCTTGCTGAAACAAAGATTCAGTATTGAAGGTCAAACATTCTTGAATTGAATTGTTGCGATTGATGAGTCATGGGTTAGAGACTTCGAGCTGGAGTTGAAATCGCAGTCCAATGAGTGGAAAGGTCCATCTTCCCCAAGACCAAAAAAATGTCGACGAACACAATCAAAGGTCAAACAAATGACAGACAGGGTTCCGAATGGAAAAAGTGTCATAGCAGTTTACTATCGTGATTTCCTGCAGAATCTGCGTAGAAAATTGCACAAGAACCGACCTCAGTTGCTCAACGCTGGACCACTCATTCTCCATGATAATGCTCGTCCGCACATTGGACATGTCGTAACCTAAAAGCTACGCGAATACGGTTGGAAAGTGTTGCCTCATCCCCCCTACAGCCCGGGAATGAGCCCACCAGACTTCGACCTATTCCCAAAGTTGAAAAAACATATGCGTGGACGTCGTTTTCCATCTCTGGAAGAGTTTTCTACCGCCGTTATCCGAGCCATCCGCCAGATGAACAAAGGTGGTATCCTCGATGGTATAGTAAGGCTTCCGACTCGTTGGGATTCAGTCATTGAGAAGCAGGGAGACTATATTGAAGGAATGTAGAGAGATATTTCTGTGAAAATAAAAAATAAAATTAAAAAAAAATGTTGTGCATTATTTATGAAATGTCCCTCGTATTAGAACTAAATCAACATTTCCCTGTTGGCACATGAAATCATTTTTGTTTAGTTTATAATTTTTCGAAGTAATTTATTGTAATTTAAAAGGTTGTATTATTAAAGTCAGTTGGTTTATAGAAGTGGGCGAGTCAAGAATAAAAACATTGAATTTCTAGTGTTCAGTTTTGATTTGATGTTGCCCTAAACTGGGTTCAAACAGTAACAGGCGTTTCGCCTTTAAATAATTCATCCCTTTTTTTTGAAGTTTCTTTGGTGTTACACCAAAAGAATAATAAGCTAGTAGCACGTGTTTCACCGTTACAGCTTCTGCTGTATTACAGGAATTCGGTGTGTCAAACAGTGAGTAGTGGTCATAGACAGAACATTCAACAAGTGTTTCTTGCGGAGTTGGCTGGGTGTTTCAATCTAGCCAACAGCGATTTTGCGTTTGGTGCTACACCTCCACTACTATCGTTCTTTAGCATTATTTGGTAACCCCGACGTGAAAGAAGCGAATAGGCCAACATGGATGGATTGGCAAAGGTACAAAAGAAGCTAGGCAGCTCCATCGAAAAAGGCTCTTCAAATTTTAGAAAGAGTAGTCAGGAGAGGAAGACTTTGGACTATTGCAGAAAGAAGTTAACAATCCTTGAAGAGAACTGGAACGACTCCCAGAAGAACCACAAGGTATTGGACGAATTTTCAGGGTCTCATAGTGAGCATCCATACTTCGCAAATTCTTATTTTAAGCAGGTCGAAGATGCCGTTCAGAAATACACACGAGCCCTGCAAGACCTTTTGAATAGAAGATCAGGGAACGAGATATCCAGCGACAAGCCCAGTGACGTGATCCAACTTCTGCAACGACAAAAGGCCCTCATTAAATCGAAGTCGCATATGCTTACTGAGATAAAGAAAAAGTTGGAAACGGTTGAATTCCCGCAGTTCTACAAGTTGCTTAAGAAACAGAAAATTTTCTTGGACGATAACTGGTAAACGGTCTGGGCTTACCCAGATCAGGTTGAGGACGGAGAAGCATATAACAAAGTAGACACTGAAGTACAAAGGGTCATAATTGAGCTTTACCAATACAAAGAAAGCACTCCCAAGA
The DNA here is from genome assembly GCA_963969285.1 of Odontomyia ornata. Lineage (NCBI taxonomy): Eukaryota > Metazoa > Arthropoda > Insecta > Diptera > Stratiomyidae > Odontomyia > Odontomyia ornata. Next base: position 11,172,895 of record OZ017741.1, read on the forward strand.
CTTCGCAGTTCAATCACCAACTAGTTGAGATAGCTAAACTCCCACCAATCAGCTTGCCAACATTTGAGGGCAATTATACTGACTGGATTCAATTCAAGGACATGTTCGGACAGCTGATATGTACATAAAAGCCCCATAAGTGCAGCGCAGAAGATGGTTTATTTTGTAGATAAACTTTCTGGGGAGGCTTGCACATTGATCCAACATCTACAAGTGTGGGACCGGAATTACGAAGTAGCATGGGCTCTGCTCAAACAACGATACCATAACGATGCTGTGCTGGTCAACGCATTTATCAGCAAATTTCTTGAACAACAGTCGACTCAAATTTACTCAACAGCAAGCAACAAAAGACTGTATAATATACCCAATGAATGCCTCATGGGTTTACGGAACCTTGGGGTAAACACAGAGCACTGGGATGCCATCGTCTCTCTCATCATCCTGAAAAGTACACTCGAGGTGTCTGCACTAAATGTAAACAGAGGCATAATACATTGCTCAATGATGACAAGCAACAAAAGGCAATGGATAACACCAAAATTTCACCTAAGCAGACTCTAAGATTGCGCTTGTACCTCAGTCAACCTTGGAAGAACCAGCCTATTGCATACTGGGAACCATCATGGTCACACTTAGAGCAGAGAATAACCGATCAATTGAATATCGAGCCATGCTGGACACCGGGTCAAAATTTAACTTCATTACCGAGAAGGTAGCAAAAAGGCTTGCCATCACTGGAGTTCTTGATCCAGTCAGTATCCAAGGAATTAGTCCAAGTTGACGTATCGCTCAAGCAAGGGTGCAGGTACAGATGGCACCACGAATTACCAAGTGCAAACTCGACCTAGACGCTTTTGTGCTAACAAATATTACCACAGTTCAGCCTGCATCACAGCATGGAAAATGCCCGTGGACATACAATTGGCGGACTCTGAACTCCACAAACCGGTTCCTATTGAGGTTCTCATAACAGCAGAGCACTGTTTCGACCTAAAGCTTGACGATCGTATTAACCTTGGTAAGGATTCACCCACGCTGCCAAACACAACTTTTGGCTAGATAGTGACCGGAAAAATATCGAAACCATCCCGAGGTAACGTCAGGTCATGCTTAATAGGTACAAGAGAAACTCTTGAGCTCAACAAACAAATGGAACGCTTCTGGGAGCTTGAAACAGTGGAAACCTCAGCGCCACTTCGAACATGTGCTGAGAAGAAGTGCAAGACTCCTTTCCGAGAAATAACAAATCGGAATCCAGATGGAAGATTTGTAGTGAGACTCCCTTTCGCTGAAAATCCATGAGCGTTAAATGAGTCAAAAAGTCTAGCTTAGAATAGATTTCTTGCGATTGGGAGAAGATTGGGCAAAAACCCAGACCTGAAGCATCAATATGTCAGGGTTAGGTAGGGATCCATAAACCTTGAACATATGTCAGAAGTTACTTATCTTCCTGCTTCGCACTATAACCTTCCACACCATAGGGTCCAAAAACCACAGTGGCACAACAAAACTGAGAATGGTTTTTGACGGCTCTGCAAAGACATCATCCCGTCTATCGCTAAACAATATACTTTTTACTGCCCCCAAAGTTGAGGAAGATATATTCTTGGTGCCGCTCCGTTCTCGTTTTCCGCGATGTATCTGTTGTGCAGACATCAAAAAGATGTATCGACAGGCTCTGGTGAACGCATCCGACAGAAAGTACCAAATGATCGTTTGGCGTGAAAATTCAGATGTAGCGCCGAGGTACTACCAACTGAACACATTCACTTATGATCTAACCGCAGCACCATATTTGGCCATTCGCTGTCTCCATCGATTGGCAGAAGGCAACGTGATCGAAAATTCCCTGGGAACTAAGGTCATACGTGAGAAAATGTACATGGATAATGCAATGTTGAGCGAAGCGTTGGAGACTCAAAGGCAGTTGAGGGTGATTCTAAAACAAGGCGGATTTAGATTGGGAAAATGGGGTGCTAATCATGTGGCTTACACTAAGTATCTTCCTAGCGACAACGTGCTGACTCAGCTGGACCTCTTGGATGAGACGGATCATCAAGTCAAGGCATTGGGCTTAAGATGGCTTCCCAAGGCAGACGTGCTATGCGTTATAGTCAACTACAACGATAACCCTCACATCACAAAACGACAGGTCCTGCCTGACATTGCCCACTTACTCGATCTCAATCAAAACTCATGCTTCAAAAGCTCTGGAGTCTCAATCTGGACTGGGATGACGTCACTCCGGAGGTTCTTTTGAATCAATGGTGCAAATTTCGACGAAACCTGCCTGCACTTCCTGATATATTGATCCCTTGCCGTGGCTCTGCACACCATCATGCAAAGGAAAAGCAGCTTCATGTCTTCTGTGACACTTATGAGAAGGTGTACGGAGCTGCAGTGTACATCCGATCATCTTTCATGGATAGCACAATAGTGGTACGATTATCCAGAGTAGCATCCTTAAAACCCATCACGCTACCAGAACTTGAACTATGCGCAGCGAAACTGGGAGCAGACTTGCTCGAGCGTGTAAGGGTTGACCTCCAGTGGAGAGATCCAATACATCTCTGGACGGATTCTGGAATCGTGCTCTCATGGATGAGGTCTCCCGCCTCATCACTACAAAAATTTGTTGGGAACCGCATCGCTGCCATACAAGAAATGACGAGCACATCCCAATGGAAGCATGTATCTTCAAAGGGCAACCCTGCGGACTTAATATCAGGGGGACGGGCGCCAGAGAAATTAAAGCAGCACCAACAGTGGTTCTATAGTCCCATGTTTTTACATCAAAAGGAACATCGTTGGCCTATAAAATCAATCACCGCAGACATAAACTCGGGGCAAAAATACCCTGATGTGACATTGATAGCAACACACACTAACCACGGCTTAGTTGGATGCCTAGCCTACATCAGCAAAATCAACAAAATGAAACGGGTAGGGGCCTACATTCTCCGATTCATTAAAAACTCCAGGACTCCAACGCGTAGCCTTCAGGGAAGCTTATCTGTCCTGGAACAGAAGGAAGCTATGACCCTCATAGTGCGAGAAGTTCAAAGGGAAGCATTCCCTACTGATCTGATCCAACTCAAAAGGTATAAGGGTATCAATCCAACAAGCAGTATATACCGCAGAAAGGATACGTAGCATTATTCTGCTGCTTCACAACAAAAACCGTCCACTTAGAAGTGGTTAAAAATCTGGCCATAGAGCATTTATTCAGGCTTTGAGAAGATACGTTGGTCGTCACGGCAACTGCAACACCATCTATTGCGGTAACACCACTAATTGTGTAGGAGCAAACAATATACTGAAGGAACTTGGAGAGACCATACACGTTACAAAGGCCAGCCAGCTCATCAAAGACTTCTGCTCACAGAAGACAATTAGCTTCAATTTCACTCCTCTTCGCGCACCTAATTTCGGTGGCTTATGGGAGGCTGTTGGCTGAGGAATTAACTACATTGCCCGTCAAAATAGGAGTGATATTGAACTCACGACCACTGACCCCGCTATCGACAGATCCAAATGACCTAACCACACTAACCCGCTTATCGGAGACCCCATAAATGCGACAGTCGACCTTTATCCACAGCTAAACATACTTTCTCTCGTGGACAGATGGAAGGAATTGACCAAAATAATGCAAGACTTTTGGAACCGTCGGAGCAAAGAATATTTCGGTGAACTCCAACAGTGCCACAAAAGGAAGACATCGAATGACAACACACAAAACGGAGCAATGGTCATCGTGAAGAAGGACAATGTTCCATCGCTGTCATAGTCTTTGGGGCGTACCATCAATACCATCCAGGGAGCAGACGGTCATGTGCGAGAAGTTGATACACAAAGTTGCTCCTCTAACAATTGAACTAGACACCAGGGAATCCACGAAACCAAACATCGATACACTGCCTTTGGACCCAGTTCCTGGACCATCGTCAGCTTCAAAAGGAGCACAAGCAAACATAGCTGACCCCACGCCTTCAACCAGCACGTCAAAACCGCGCACCAGGAAGGTGAGTGAATCAGGCCCTTCTACCAGTAAAAAACAAAAGCGAATGTCATGAGCCCTCACCATGCTCTTAGCAGTATGCTTCATATTGCCAAGCAAAGCAACCATACCTCCAATTATAGTTACTCTGTTTAAAAACCAACCTGGATTCTATTTCGAACGCCTCGGATCTGCATCTCTGATGCGGATGAATGGACCATGGTGGTGTTCTACTCCACGGACGCTTTCTGGAAGGAATGCGATGCAATAAGATAAGCTGCCGAACAACTAAACACATTTTGCATACGAATGCACGACCCTGAATCTTGTGAAGAAACAATGACCTACCTACACTCTACACATTTCCTGTTGACATCCATACCTCTCCGGGCGGATGTGCCATCAATATTCTACTCCCTAGTTCTCAGCAAACAATGTGCGAAATATCAACCATGCGTAGCGAACCTAACTGGACGCAATTGTAAATCGACAACCAGGAGATCTACGCAATGAGGTACAACACTTCAGTCAGCATGATTTGCAAGAATATCTTCGGGGTGTGAGCATTGTCGCACCGTCTCCGGAATGTACACTGGAATATGGCCGAACTTAATTTGAAGCCTCCAAACGACAGAATACACTCGAAACATCCCTGAGATCATTCCCATCCGTCAGATCATTCCCATCCGCGGCGACAATCAGCAGCTATGGATGGACCCTGGACAGCACCATAATCCAACAGAAGATATCCTGAAGCTTCAACAAGGTCTCGAAATCATTCATCAAAACACCGTAGTTCCTGAACTGTCACATCATGATGTTCATCAATACAGCATTTCATATCTCACTTTTGTTGTTGTTGGTAGGTGAATGCCATTTACGCACAGAGTGTGGGACTCCCATGCACGTAAGAAGGGGACTAGACTACCCACTAAACGCCTCTCCGGTCAACCTGAAAACCTAGCCTGGGACCGTTTGACATTTTACTTCGGGCGAGGTCTCGTTTTGTTACTTCGTGAAGTGCCTTCAAGCTGGGGGATCCCCCTTCTAGAGGGAGGAGAGAGGGGAAGAGGAAGTGCCAGAAAAGCGATTCCCCAGCCCCAATGCCCCCGGCTGTTCTGAGTCCCTTTTATCTTTGAGGACTGCCCGAACATAATGTTCCACTTGGTACCATTTGTCAACCGATTCGAGCATCACCGCGACTATATTATCCGGGGTGAGCTCTCCCGTCTCCCTGTAGAGATCCCTTCGCAGCCTGACCAATTTTGTGCACGCAAAAAACATCTGGCAGGCATTGTCTTCCTCTCCTGGGCAAAACCGACAATCGGGGGATCGTGACTTACCAATCTTGTGCAGGTAAGACTGAAAACACCCATGCCCGCTCAAAAGCTGGGCCAGATAGCAATCAGTCTCCCCATGCCTTCGATTTAGCCACGGTCTCACATCCGGAATGAGGCGCGCAGTCTAACTTCTCTTCGTGCAATTCAACCAAGACTGCTGCCAATCGTTGAGCGAGCGCTGTCTCTCCTTGCGGACAACCATCTCCCTTGCTTCTTCGCTTCGACGCAGGTAAATAGCGCGGCGCTCTCTAGCAAAACGGGCAACAGGTATCACGCCTGCAATAACTCTCACCACCGAATCAGAGACTTTCGGATATGAAAATGCAATCCTCAGTGCTTCCCTGTGCCAAGCGTTTACGGAATACTTCCTTACTGAGAGCATCGCCCCAGATTTCTGCTCCGTACAATAGCAGTGACCCTACAGCACTCATCAAGAGGCGTCTTCTTGATGGGATGGGTCCCCTTATGTTGGCCATAAGTCGACTCAGACCCGATACTCCCGAAGCAGCCTTCTCAGCTCTTGCCCTGATTTCCTCAAAAAAACTCATCCTAGAGTCGATCAGTAGCCCCACGTACTTCACCGCTGGCTTCGGTTCGATTAATATGTCTAAACCAGTTAACCAGTCTGAACTGAACCCGCGAGCAGTCATCCAGTCTCTCACTCGTGCGCATTAGCATACCTAGCCTAAGTTGCGCTTGATTAACGGTGCGTCCAGCGACCAGAGCCGAAACATCATTCGCATAGCCGACCAAGCGCGAATCATCTGGCTTCTCGAGTCTAAAAAACCCGTCGTAGGACACATTCCACAGATCTGGACCAAGGGTAGACCCCTAGGCAACATCTGATGTACTTCCATCCTTCGCTGGCCCTGTGTCGTGTCGTTGAGCAGGCTGCGGTCCTGCAGGTAGTCCCTCCAAAGCCGCATTAGATATTCTGGAAGGCAAGCGTTGAATGTGCTGAGCAGCAAGTCAGGACAATGGTGATATACAATCTGCAACACCTCAGCTGGAACACCATCTGGACCTGGAGCCTTCCTCGCTTTCAGTTGTAGGACTGCCTCTTCCAGTTCCAGCTGTGTGAAGAGTGGAGACTAGACTGCTGTTTCACCATGGACAGCGTCAACACGGAAGGGATGGGAGGGGAAGTTTGTCCGCATCATGTATACAAGGTTTCCGTAGGACACCAAGCTTCCGCATAACTAGCTTGTAGCCAAAGCCCCTCGGTTCCTTGTTCACATTGTCCACTAGATCTTGCCAGCCGCGAGCCTTGCTGTTGTTGATCAATTTGCGAAGGCATCTCCTGGCCGACTTATATGCTGCCACGTGGTTGCATTCCTCGTCATGGCTCCGGGCCCATTGAGCTTCACGCCGAAGCTCGTGACACTCCCTTCGTTTTTCAGCGATTTCAGCTGATCACCAGTATACTGAGGACCTGCCATGTCGAGGTTTCCGACGGGGCATAGAAGCGTTGCAAGCAGTCGTAATGATGCTCATAGTTGAGTTCACCATGTCTTGAGCTGCTAGTTCTTCTGTCCCGTGCGGATCTCCCTACAGCGGGGCACCTCGATGAACCTCGTGACGTCCAACCTTCCGATGTTCCATCCAATTCTAGTAAGCTAATAATATGGACGTTGGGAGACAATATTGCTGATCTCAAGCAGAATGCACTGATGATCACTGGCTAAGTAGTCCTGTATTTCTCCAATTCTATATCCTTCGTACTAAGGACTTCGAGGCGAATGTCACGTCCGGTATGGTTGTTACGCCCTAAATGAATGTTTGGATGGTTTAGTGGTCGCTCAAAATGCTTAACTGGACAAATGAAGGCTTTTTAAAATGTTATCGATATTTATTTTTATGGCGTACTCATCTCAATCAGACTTGGGGTGATATTTAGCGGAAGACACTTACAGAGGAACCTTTAGTAAATGCTTTGGCATTTAACTACATGGTAGCTGGAATAGTTCCTTCTGTTCAGCGTGTCTTTTAGAGCGTAACATGGTTCCTTCACAGTTAATACGGCAGAAAGTCGGCATATTATATGACGAGCGCCGTCCTGGCCGCCATTTCTAGGATTCGTTTTCCCCGCGGATCTGTTTGAGGCTTTAGCGCCTGAGCACCGAGCCCGCACAAAATCATCCCCCCGTTCACAGCTCTCCGCTTGGGAATCACTTAGCCATCTTCAGTACCGGTTTCATCAGGATACCATGAGGCTGAGCTTTTATCATGGTGTTGCTCACTCAGCAGCATAAAACTGCTTTCATGTCCCTCGCAAACTGCGCGAGCAGATTTTGGGCGGGTGAACTGCGGCGTAGGTTTACCTTCAGGATACGGGTCATTGAAGTTCTGATTTTGCCTTGGCTAGGGCTTCCTGGAAAAGCCGGCATTTTCCTGATTGCAAGACGTTTCCGTGATCCGGTTGTATCAGCATCCTTGCAAAGAATACAGTGAAGCTCGTTGGCGAACTCTTTCCTTTTATGTCCCATTTCCCATTTCACCGCACTTGTAACATAGGGAGCTCCTATCGTGTCCTATGCATAATTGTGTGGTGTGACTATAGCCAAGGCATCTGAAACATTGAACAGGTGTCACTCATAAAGAAATTCTTCGGCGTCCTTTTCGGTCAAGTCAATTATGGCCATGTGTTTTCCCTATGGTTTTCTGGTGTCGACTCGCTTTTATCCTGCCCACGCTAGGGAACTCCCATTTGATGGCCTCTTTCACCTCGGCCAGATCTGTGACGCAGTCATTGTCTCTTATTGCAATCGTTGCTATCGGCTCGGGTGAGGCTATATTTGCGCTTTTGCTGAGGACTTTCTTTACTGCGTCGCAGAATGCATCCCTATTCTCGGTCTCTGCGTTGGTCATACCGCTTTAATGGCTGTGTTGGCGTCTTTGCGCTTTATGTTTCCCCTTTTGTCCCGCAGCACCTCCGCGTAGGATCGACCATCTTGGGGTTTTACGAGCAGTGCCTGCTTCCGGGATCTTTGTCGGGGCTTCTCTCTTTCCTGTTTCGCATCAGGTCATTTTTCATGTTGGCTGAAAGTGCGAACTTTGTTTTTTGGCCCTTTTTGGAGGAGTCTCTTTGGGGTTTTCTCCGCTTCTTTTATCGCCACTATCTGGAAACCCTGATCTGGCGTTCCGCACGCAACAAGTGCCTCTTCCCTCCCTTTATCCCGTTCTCCTTCGATTGAGCTTTTCGCCATTCTTTTATGGGTGCTGGAGCTATCTGCATGTGGCCTTTAGATTTCGCCCCCAGCACTTCTTTCGCCTGATGCTCGTCTTCGACCTTTAACCAGCTCCTCCAATAATGCCCTATGCGGTCTAGGAGCTCCTCTAGTTCAAGGAGCCCAATCTTTACTGAGTTGCTGATTTTTGGGGAGTCGCATGCAGATTGTACTCTGTTCAGAACATCTCCCGCTCTTCGCAATAGCCTTCCGTCCTCATGTTGCTGGGCGGCAATTGTATTTTGCGACCATCCTTGGGGGAGGTTATCGCTTTCCGTTTTCGAATACAGTACTTCCGCTACTTTTTCGACGTTGGCGATGCCATCACACGGCGTCGCTTTATTTACCTGGTCACTCGTTTTTTTTTCCCGCCGTAATCTCTTCGTTGGCTTCAGGATGGTTCTTTACTAATTCAGGATTTACGACCCTTGCATCGGTCGCTTCGGTAACGATCGCAGCAGTGACCATCAAATTCTCGATGCTCTTTATATTTTCTTCCACCGTTTGAACACCTGAAGCGTCCTGCAGAGTTTCCCGCTTTTCCTTCAAAGGACGCTCTGGCGTTCGCATAATTTTTTTGCTGCGCCCAAACGCCGCAGGAATCTCAGTCTGAACCAGACTGTCTGCTAATCTCCGTTTTTCGTCCGTGTTCACTGTTATTGTATTATTCGTCGTTTACGAGTATATCATCGTTAGTACCGCTCTCGATGTACTGTTAGCATCGTGGCTGCAACCGCTAGTTGCGTCTTTGTTATTATTAGTTTTTATTTCTTTTTTGGGGTTTTTTTATCTTTTTTAAGTGTTTTTGGTTGTTCCAGTTTTCTTGGGTCCCCCCTCGGCGCCGCTTTCCTTTCGTGTGTGTAGTCGCCTTTTTGGTCCCATGGTTATCTTTGCAGAGCAGGGAGGCCATGTGAGGGTTGGCACAAGCCCTTATGGGGACAAGTGCTCCGAGCCAGACCAGCGCTAGTCGGGAGTTCGTCTCAACCGAACCTACACCACCAACCCAATGGTGCGAACTTCGAACGTATTCCGAGGCCTGCCAAGGTTTTACCGGGAAGGAGACGGTATGATAGTCGAATTGGAGCCGTTCACACACGAGTGTCACCCCGGCGGTACTATGCAAAGCAACTATATCTAAACCATCATATCCGCCAGCCCAAAGTATCAATTCCAGTTCGTTGTCCAAAGCGTAGTCCAGATCCAACCATGGTCGTTACCTGTCACTCCAGGAGAGAACCTCACGGCGCCCCCCATATCCTCGGGTCCGTGGGGGCGGCGCTCCCCAATGAACGCTAGCCTCTAAGAGTGCTCTTGTCGACCGGCATTCCCTCTGCGGAAATTTCCTCGAGTACGTGGGGGCGTATTCTTGTCGGCCAGCATTCCCCCTGCGGGGAAACGTTTTGACATTGACGGTTCATTAAAAAAGTTTAAGGGTGCGTTCACATAAAGATACGAAATTGTTATGTCCCTAATCGAAAACCTTATATATTGAGGTACTTGTTTCTAGTTATACGAGCATTATAGAATTTCCGTGACTATATTTCTCTTCATTTACATTATGTTTAACAGCGTTCGTTTTCGATCCCCCCCTTGGTACTATCTCTCAGAGATTCAGTCATCAAAATCATCCTTCATAAGATTTGCAAATTGTGGCTAGATATTGTACTTGCCTATGAGTAGCTTTAATATAGAAATCCTTTATTTTCCTCATCTTCGTACGAAGAATGAAACAATAGCCTTAAAAAAACAGAAAATGTCTGTATATACCATCATATACAATTCAAAGTAATATGTCTTCCCACATCCATAGGAGTGTAAGCATTGCCACAATCCTCTTGAAGTGATACTAACCAGGAGAGAGAAAAAAAAACTTGATTAACGACATGCTGCCGGAAATTAATTAAAGAAGATATTTTCGGTCGCTTTTGTTGCTAATGAAACAAATGTGCCATTTGGAAAACGACCGAAAAGCCAATTACACGTTTCTAAATTTAATTATCCTTGTTCCTGCGTCATAAATTTTTTCCCGTGAAAAGCCGTTGGTCATTCTACTGAAATCCCTTTGAGGTTTAATTCTATGTAGCATCCTTGCAACATTAACTTGAATCTAACACCAAACGTAATTCAAACGTTCTAAGAAATCCTTGAAGAGCTTTTTAAGTCCTTTAACTTTTTTCCAGGAATACTTTTAAGTATAATCAGATACTGCTGTAGCACTTAATTGATTTGAAATTGCTTTCATGATTCCGTTTTCAAAACGTCTCAATCAATTCATGGAGATGATTAATAGATTCTGATGGATTGATCCATAGAATAATGTCACGAGAAAAGTGACTTTAAGGTCCAAGATTTTTGATTTGAAATATTATGATTTTTTTCGGCTAAACTTTATTCAAAACCATTTAAAAATTAAAACAATAAAAACACTTTTGAGTTTGCTTTCACTATATTTATATATAATTTTAAATATTACAGCTGTTTCGACACACCGTGTCTTCCTCAGATGTTTAAAAATTTGCTTGAATAGTCGATATTAATATTAAAGATCCTTTAAAATTAACTCTTCTTCTATATTTATATTTTACAGGCGACGAGCGCAGCAGTTGAAAGTAGCCCGTCAAAAGGAGAAAGAATGGCAAAAGCAACAGCGTCGTGAACGAGCACAACACCATCTATCACATTCCCAAAAGTCACGTCGTCACATATCCTTTGAAAATAGTGTCGTTCTGCTGGAAGCGGCCGGTCGCAACGATATCAATGAAGTGGCCTTGCTCTTACAACAGGGTATTACACCAGATGCATCCAACGAGGATGGTCTAACGGCCCTGCATCAATGCTGTATCGATAACAACATTGAAATGCTCAAACTCCTCCTTGACTACGGTGCTAATGTGGATGCTCAGGATAGTGATAAGTGGACACCACTGCATGCAGCAGCTACGTGCGGCCATTTAGAATTGGTGAAAATTTTAATAAGTCGTGGTGCTAATTTGTTATCGGTCAATACTGATGGTAAGTTGTATTTGAAATATACTTTTTCTATAAAATTTGTTTTCTGATTTGGAACATTTCATATATTGCCTGCATCCTGCCTATATAAAGTGCTTAACATTTTGGACATTTCTGAACGTCTAAAAAGCAACTACAAAAATGTACACTGACGTTATTTTAAAAAAGGTGCTTGCAAGTATGTATGGTTCAAAAATGACGCCATATTACTAAGAAAATCTGAGCTAGGAAATATCCACAAAATAAATTTTGAAGACGGTCTTAATATAATATACTAAAATGAGTACAATAAATTTCTTACGTCTAAAGTTTTGCATTATAGTAGTATAGTTATAGCAAATGTTTGAGTTCCTAAACCCAACGGATTTAATTACTTTTGAAGAACAAAATGTATTTGAAGTAGAAAATGCACATACTTGTAAAGTATTATTTAGTAAGTACTCACTCAACAGAAATGTAAAAATTCTTCACTTGAACATTCGCAGTATAAAAAAGAATTACATCCTATTGAAAGATTTGGAAAATGATATTGATATAATAGCTTTATCTGAGACACACCGCAGTAGCTATATCGATGATTTTAGCTCTTTAGCTCCGACTCTCCAATTGCCTCAATACACCATGTTCTATACAGAAAAATGTAGGAACAAAAATGACGGAGTGATAGTTTATGTAAATGAAAATTTTAACGCTTTATGTGAAGAAATAACCTGCGATGAATTCACTGGTCTGAAAATAAACATCATTTTACAAAATAGGAAAACATCTGCAATTTATGCAATCTACAAATCGCCATTTCTTAATGAAGAAGAATATATTCATAAGCTTGTAACTATATTAGGTAGCTACTTAAAGAGTGATTTAGACATCATAATAGGAGACATCAATATTGACATCTTAAACCAATCCAGAGCTTCGAACGATTATCTAACGACTCTAGGTTGTCTAGGCTTTTACCCCCTCATTAATAAGTACACCCGGGTAGAAAAAAACCATAAGTCTTGTATTGATCATTTTCTAGTTAGGAAAAGCTCCAACTCAATACATACAATTGTTCCAATAATAATCTGAAACTCAATCACTGATCATTACACCATAGTAGTTAATATCAACATCGATAATTTGGAAAACCTGAAGTTAAAATCTAAATACAAGAAAATTACGAAGATTGATTATATTAAGCTAAAAGAAAATATATCAAAAAGAGATTGGGATGTAGTTATTAGTACCCATGATAATGCGAATATATCTGCAAACAAATTCATAACATCATTAAAAGAGTCCATAAGTGATGCTTCAGTAAAAGTTCATGTGCCAAGCAAATTTAAACCTATTAAACCATGGGTAACTCAAGGCATCATTAAATCAATTAAAAATAGGGACAGAATCAAACAAAAATTAAACAAAGAACCCTTTAATTCTGGATTAGCCTCTTTTTATAGGAAATATAGGAATAAATTAAACCAAATAAAGAAGAATGCGAAAAGAAATTACTACCAGAAACAAATCGAGCTAGCTGGTAGTAGTAACAAAAAAGTCTGGGAAATAGTTAGAAATAATACCGAAATTAGTAATAAATGTAAACATGAATTGGATGATATGCTCAATAAATTGAAATCATAAAGTATAGACCCCGATGCGGAAATTCAATCCGAAGAAACGCTAGCAAACCTATTCAACAACGATTTTTGTTGTGTTGATGATAGAATTGGTATTGTGGAGAACAGTGAAATACATAAGGAATCCTACGGCGTTCTGGAAAAGGAAATCAAGTTCATAATTAATGCTTTGAGGACAAACACGTCTCCAGGATGGGATGACATAAGCATTTCAACAATAATAAACATACAAGATGAAATCATTAAACCTCTCACAAAACTCTACAACAAGTGCATTGGCGGAGCTATTTTTCCAACCGATTTCAAAAAGGCAATAATCATCCCCATTTACAAAAATGGAAGTAAGCTTGAAACTAGCAATTATCGACCAATATCTCTATTGCCAATGTTAGCAAAAATCTTTGAGCATTGTATCAAAAGTAGACTGATGAAGTACCTATCTGAAAACAACATTATTTCACCGCAACAATATGGTTTTCGAGAGGGCTTAAATACAGAAGATGCTGTCTTATCAGTCACAAACTTTGTATATTCAGAAATAGATGTCAGCAATAAACCGTTGGGTACATTCATGGATATTTCGAAGGCCTTTGATACGATACGACATGAGATGCTTGTACTAAAATTTAAAAAAAATTGGCATAAGTGGAAAAGCATTGAAATTGTTTCAATCATACTTGGGCCCAAGACAGCAACGAGTTAGGGTGAAATACTCTTTAAGTGAGTGGATTATGAAAGACACAATAGGACTTCCACAAGGTACTGTATTGTCACCCATTATGTACGACATATACGTCAATGACCTTTGCAATATAAACCTAGGTACCAAATGTAGGGTAGTGGCCTTTGCGGATGATACTGCCCTGTTAGTTTCATCTCCATCTTGGGTTGAAACTAAACAAAAAGCTGAAGAGGCGATCAGAAAAATTCATAATTGGTTGCACATACACCAACTCCGCCTCAACACCCGGAAAACTCAAGTCATGACCTTTTCGCTGACATCTGTGGGACAGCCGCTGTATAAATCGATTAAACTTCATCATTCAAATTGCCGGTGTATTGATGACGCAAATGCAACGTGCAATTGTCAAGATTTAGATACTGCTGAGAAAGTTAGATACCTGGGAGTAATAATCGACAAAGTATGAAATGGAATTTTCATGCAGAGCATGTAAATACAAAATTAAGGAGATGTGTTTTCCTCTTCAACTCATTACAAGAGTTTCTGACTATACCTCAATTAAAGGTTATATATTTTGCATTAGTCCAGTCAATTATCCAATACTGTATAGCAGTTTGGGGAGGAGCATTCACTACGCACATTGAAAATTTAAGGATAACCCAAAAAGCCATACTTAAAACAATATTTAGACTACCCAGAACATTCCCATCTTCAGATTTATTTAATTCATCCGGAGTACTTGATATAAAAAAACCCTACATAAAATCAGCAGCTAGCTATACACTTAAGGTTCAAACAATTCAAGCTCTCAACAATGTCTATAACACAAGATACAACTCCTGTAGAATAAGTGTACCAAAGTGTAACAAAACCCAAACCCAGAGATGCGTACTATATGTTGGCCCTAGAACCTATAACCTATTACCAGATTTCATAAGATATGCTAACTCACTTGAAACATTTAAACTATTTATAAAAAAATGGCTCTTAAATATATCTAGTGAAGAATTTGGCAGAATTTTTAGTTTCATTAATAAATAATGTTTAGTTTAAATATTTAATGTTAGTTTAATCTCTGAGGTAACAGTAAATTTGTAAATAGTTGCCATATAGACAACCTAAGACAAATAAGCCCCTTTCTCAAGCTCTGCTTTCAAGGAGTTTTTAAAGAAAAGTTTAATTTTAAGATCAATTAAATGCTATTTATATTTTCTGAATAAATAAATAAATATCTCAAATAACAACAACAATAACAACCCACTAAGGCTTAGAGTACAGGCTATGCCATTTTCCTTAAATGAGGAATCATGGATCAAGATTGGTTGAAAGACATCAGATTTTTGTTTATATACTTAATCGCATCCCAAACTGCTTCGCCAAAACCCTTTCTCAATGCATTCTACCTTTTGTTTCAGACATAAGCAATTTTTTTAGTAGTTTGTCATAACCGCTTCAATTTCCATAATAAATCAAGCCTCTTGCTTAGTCAGAGTATGGCTTTCATGACTTACAATATAGACACAGCAATGAAATTATTCCTTGCGTTATGATATTTCAGTCACTTCGGGGTCACCAAATTTTGAAGTCAGAGTTTCTTAGCCCAATCTCTCGCCACGCAAATTTTTCGACGTACTTCTATTAGAGGTCAGGCTGGCTGGACTCATGGCCTCGGATAAGTTTGTCAGTGACAGCTGTGGACGCCACACGCTTGCATGGGAGTTTAGAGAGCCCCTAGTCGAGAACAGAGTCTACTCGGGGCAAAAGTATGCAAACACCACTCTGATCTAAATTGGGGCGTCAAGACTTAACCGAGCCGAAGTCACACGGTGAATCACTAACCTAAAAGCAAAACGCATGCGTGGCCACAACAAATTAATAACCATATAAAGTCTATACACAGAGAGTTACATTTATAATAATATGTGAAAAGTACAAATAATGGAACGTATTGAAACTAAACAGAGCACGCCCTTATACGATGGTGCCTCCTCGAATTCTACATTTCTTGATCACTCCCCTCCAAATCGTTCTTTCTTGATGCTGACTCTTGATTGCGTTGGTAACTCCAAAAGAATGCCAACGTTTTTTCTCATCCCTCACCTATTATCATGATGGTAGCGCGACTCTCTAATACAACCTCCAATAGCTATTTTTGTTTGGGACTAAGATAGCCACTTTTGGTCACCTGGCCTGACGTTTTCTTCGTGGATATTAGTGCCTTTCTGGGTTGGCCACTTTTGTTGTCAGCCTCACCTCCACTTAGTGTTTCATTTGATGATTGCTTCCGTCCTGGAACACGCATTTGCTATCGTCCCCGACTCTCAGCATCCTGCGAAATTCGACGGATTCCGAAGGCAGAGCCCCACTGCTTGCGATTTCACTCCACTGACTCCAACACATCCCTGTACCCATGTCCAACCTCCAACCACACGTCGCTTAGGAATTTGCCCAAGTAAGGCAGTTGAGGCATTTTTGTAAGGCCGCAGCTAACGCCAGCTCAAATTCATTGTCCAGCTTAAAGTGTAAAGCAAGATTGTCATACACGAATATATTCTTGCAAGATCACAATGCGAATTAATGCATTCAAGGCCAGCGCAAAAAGAAAAAACTTTGGTTTTGTGAAAATACCAAGAAACAACTCCACCCTTTTACAACAATTGTGCATAAATCAAATTCTTTGCTAGTTGAGAAGCGATTGATTGCGTGGAATAGAGGAAGTAAGTAAGTAACTTTATTGAGGCTTTCTATTAGATCATTGACGATTTTGACTTACTGAGTAATTGCTTAACTCTGACAGCGAGGAATGTCAAATCAACTTACATGTCATACATATTCCAGATTTAAAAAATTACATTTTTGGAATTTAGAACCAATGGCTCGTTTGGTTTATGGCTTGAGTGGACAATAAATATGCTAAAACTTAATCCTATCTTAACTGCTACCCTAACTAAAATTACATCCAAACTAATTCTATTTTAGGTTTAGGGAGTAATAAATTTTGTCATTTCCAAAGAGTAAAATATAAATATAGAATAGAAGCTAAAGACCAGGATTTTTACTCCCAAAGTGATGACCCAAACTCGCAACAATAATGGTGGTCGGACGAAAAGGCGAGGGTGGCGGCCACCGTCTCCTTCAGGAGGCACCACCAGCCGGGAGTCAGTGCAGGCTGCCATCTTTCTGGCGGGCTAGTTCTGAGTTGTGGTTCTTCCAGGTGGAATCAAAATTGATGGTGCACAAGGTGGTAAGGGACGCAGCCAAGTACCATCTCACGGTATCATCGCTGGACCATGCAACCGTCACGGATGTAGCGGACATCATCCGTGCGCCACCGGAGCACGACCAATACGGAGCGCTCAAAGCAGCTATCGTCCCCCGCCTCACAGACTCACCTGATGCGTCGGGCGTCGAGCTCGGAAACAAGAGACCTTCACAGCTCCTACGGCTTATGCGTTCGCTCGCTGGCACACGGGTTAGTGACTCTGTCCTCCGTTTCAGATGGCTTGACCCCCTGCCTCAGCAAACGCGCCGCATGCTGCTGCTCATAAAAAACCAAACGCTAGAGGAGCTTGCCGCTGCTGCAGATGAGGCAAAAGGCATGGATCTGGGAGTGATGGCCACATCAGTGCAACCATCCATGCACACAATAAGACCCTCATCTGGTCTCTCCTCACCGCGTTTTTCTTCGGACCAAGTCACTCTTGAGTTAGCTGCTTTGCGTCTGGCGATAATGCAGCTAACGAACTTGCCTCGAGAGGTGCTTCAGCAATCACATGCCTGCACCATTACACTGCGGGAGCGGTCCTTATCAAGAAACGCAAGTCAACGACGAGGCCACTCCTAGACCAGACAGTCGCACAGATCACTGCTGGTATCACACCAAGCACAGGGCCCTAGCGATGCGATGCAAGCAGCCTTGTTCCTTTCCAGCTTTAGACCACACTACTAGGTGCTCGGAAAACTTGGTATGCCGGCGTAGTACTCAATGGATACCGCCGGTAACACCTTGGAAAGGCGCCTTTATGTCTCCGACCAAACCACAAAAACCAGGTTCGCGGTAGACTCCGGCTTCGCCTTCTTCATCATCCCGAGGCATTCCATCGCCAGGCCTCTTCGTAAGCAGAGCCTCGTGCTACAGGCAGCCAATGGCACGCCCATCACAACCTTTAGATCTCAGCAGCTCACCCTGGATTTCGGGAAACGCCGGCCACTCCACTGGTCGTTCTTAATAGCAGAGGTCCAGACCGCAATTTTAGGAGCCGATGCACTAAAGCATCATAGTCTACTCATCGAGCTGCGCAACCAGTGCCTCTTGGACGATCTCACTAACCTTTTCACAGCCTGCGTCTTTGGTCCAGCTCCAGCTATACACAGTATTAGCACATTAGAGTAGAACACCATTGGAGACCGGTACAAAGGTATAATCGCCAAATATGCAGATGCATCCGCACAACCCGGAAAATTAGCCTCGGCTCATCAACCACGTCCACAACACTCCAGACCACCCTCAAGCCAATGGCATAGTCGAATGGATGTACTGCACCCTTAAAGCAGCGTTAAAATGCGTTCCGGAGACACCATGGTTACAGGCACTTCCACCGATCCTGCTGGGTCTACGAACCACATTCAAGGAGGACCTGCAAGCCTCTCCTACAGAAATTGTTTTCGGCACATCGCTTCGGTCCCCGGGCGAGTTCATTACGCCTCGAAATACACCAGCTGGCAGTCTACAAGATTTTGTCACCGACTTACACCACCTCTTCAAATCGATTTGTCCTGCCCCGTCAGCCAGACAGTCGGTTGACCAACCCTTCGTTTTCACAAACGTAGCCAGCTATGAGTACTTGCTTCACCGCATCGATGCTGTAAAGAAACCACGCGATCAGCTATACTCTGGACCTCACCACCACCTCTCCACCGAACAACATAAACCAGCCTACCTGGAGCAAGCCGATGCCCATCCAGCGACACAACAGCCATACTCAACACCTCCAGAGGCGCCTACAACACCACCTCTGCTGCCCTCGGAAACGGCTCAACCAGCGCAGATTTTGCCGGAACAACCACTCCAGCCATCCAAGAAGAGAGTTACGTTTTCACTCCCTTCAACGCATGCGAAGGTCTTTGCGGAGGGAGTGACTGTGGTGACTCAGAACGTCCCAACGTCAACGCATGCTTCACGGCACAAATAGACCTCTTCCCACGAGAAATTTTTGCCTACCAGCCGACTCCACATATCAGCGGCGCAAGCAATTCCCCTGAGAAAAAAGGAAATTTGCTTGAGCCGCTCTTCTCGCTTCTCATGAATTAACATACATGAGAAAACCTAGACAAACTTCTTCCTGGTTCGTAGTCAACATTATGATCAACATCAGCAGCAAAAACATCATCAGCATCATCATCGACATCACCAACAGCATCATCATCATCAACGACATCATCTTCATCGTCGTAGTCGCCTACCTCGTCGTAAACAAAAGAGAGCAATAAATTCTCTCATTTCCAACGAGTACAACATAAATATAGAGTAGAAGCTAAAGATCAAAATTTTTACTTCCAAACATGTATTGACCTTTCTTTATTTCCTTGTTTTAATCCCGGTAAGTGTGAGGGTTGGAGGTTATATAAAAGGATGATTTTGTTGGGTAGTTAGGGTTGTAAGAGTCGATTGGTATTGTTCAATGAGTTGTATAGGATACAAGTAGTAAGAGTTTTGGTTGGTAATGTGCGGTTGGAATAGGTCTTGTATCTGTTGAAGATGAGAGTGACGCCACTTTTCTAACCTTTCCTTCCCTGTTGCAAGTAAGTAGTGCATTTGTGGGCTTACACCGGTTTCTCTGTAGAGCGTTTTGTTTTCAAAATATTTCTTATTTAGGCGGCTACATTTGGAGAGGCGTTTATGCAGAATTTTTCTCTCAAATATTTGTAGTTCTTCTGCGACCGTTGCGGATATTGTGATCCAAGCCGGGAATGCGTATGCTATAGTAGGCCGGATGAGTGTTTTATATATCAGGACCTTAACGTTAGGTAAGGCAGACTTCGAGGATTAAAGTGGCGCCACCATTACGGAGGCGGTTTTTGATTTATAGAGGACTTTCCATGCGTGTGTGCTGAAATTGAGTTCATTGTTTTACCGAAGTATTTTATATTTTCTTTAAAAGGGATATCTTCTCCCCCAAATTAGACACTGATTTCTTTGCTTTCACGGACCGCGAGTCGGTGCCCTTTGCCACTAATATTACGGAAGCATATCAGCCCCAATTTGCTTGCATTGATTTCCAGTCCCCAGTTCATAAGGAACTCGGCAATAGAAGTTACTGAGCTTTGTAGCTTCTCTTGGGCTATGGAGGGTTTAGCGTGGGTTGACATTAGCAGGATGTCATCGGCATACATTATCAATTCCACATCAGGGCTAGGCAATGTAGCTTGTGAAGAATGAACTTGGTTTGAGCAGGGGATGTCGTGTATAAAAAAGTTAAAAAGAGAAGGGCCGAGGATAGATCCTTGAGATACCCCTGATATGATGGGAATAGGGTTCGAGATGAGACTAGCGATTTTGATTAGGAGGTTCCTGTCGGAGAGAAAGCTGAAAAGGATATTAGTAATTGCAATCGGGCAGGAATAGGCTAACAGTTTCAATTTGAGGCCGTCGATCTATACTGAAGCGAATGCCTTTTTCACGTCGAGCGGGCAGGTAAGTGTGCATTTTTTTCTCTGTAGGTTGTGTGTAACTGGTTGTGCAGGAGCATCGTTGCCTGTTCAGTAGATTTACGGCTTTCAAATCCAAACTGAAACCAGGGGATAACGGCCGACGAGAATGATTTGAAGCTATGGAAGATAATTCTTTCCAGAAATTTTCGCAGATTGGGTACTAGCGAGATTGGTCTTGCGTCCATCACAATCAGGCTTTAGCACTGGTATCAGCCTGCTGGCTTTCCATGGTTGTGGGAAGTATCCATTATTGATGCAATGATTGCATATGATTGTCATGAAGATGGAGATAGTATCCTTGCATTTCTTAATAATTTTGTTAGGTACCCCATCTGGGCCATGGGATATTTTGTTGTTTAGGTTACTCAGGGCTTCCTCTATCTTGTTCTTTGAGGTGAAATACTCACGGAAGATCGGGTGCTGAGGTGAAGAAGCTTGATTTTTATTCGCGAAGATTATTAGGTATAACCCAACAGGTGCTTTTTGGAAGTTTCTGACTTCTTCATTTGCCCTGCTGTTTAGTCCTATATCGAAAGACTCGCAGAAGCTGAGTTTTTCTTCATTGTTTGTTAATATCACATTGTCTGTCTTAACAGAGTCCTTTACTTTGTTGTATTTGGATATCCTTCGGCCTGTGAGATTATCAGTAGTTTTAAAGACGTTTGAAGAGGGTCTGATTGGTCTAAGTCTATTCTCTTAGACTTCATAGACCGAATGTTAATCTCTCTTCATCTTCATATCCGAATGTTAATCTCTCTAGAAATGATGGAGATATGCTGCTAAAGTTCCATATACTCGTCATTAATCCGATTGTAGTGACGGTGGAAGATACGTTTTAGTCTTTGGAGCATTTGCTTACGAGTTTTTACCATTTGGAGTGTTTCTTGGGTTTTTTTTTTTGTGGCAGGGAGGTGAATGCCCATTTACGTACAGAGTGTGGGACTTCCATGGTCGCAAAAAGGACTACACACTAAACACCTCCCCTGTCAACCTGAGAACCTAGCCTGGAACCGTTTGACACATTATTTCGGGCCAGGTTTCGTTTTGTTACGCCGTGCGCCACCTTCAAGCTGGGGATCCTTTTCCTAGCGGGAGGAGAGAGGGGTAGAGGAAATGCCAGTCAAGCGATCCCCCAGCCCCAACGCCCACGGCTGCTGTGAGTCCCTTTTATCTTTTAGGACTACCCGAACATAATGTGCCACCCGATTCCTCTTCTCAACCGATTCGAGCATCGCCGCGACTATATTATCCGGAGTAAGCTCTCCCATCTACCTAGAGGGCTCTTCGCAGCCTGTCCCATTTTATGCACGCAAAAAGGTGTGGCAGGCATTGTCTTCCTCTCCTGGGCAAAACCGGTAATCGGGGGACCATGACTTACCAATCTTATGCAGGTTAGACTGAAAACACGGCCTCACATCCGGGGTGAGGCGCGCAGTCCACCTTCTCTTCGTGCAATTGACCCAAGGCTGCTGCCAGTGTTCATCAATCCATTCTGCCTGACATCCATGATGCTGTCTCCCAACACCCGTGCTGTCGACCTTCCACGATTGGGTGAAACACCAGGAGGGTGGACATCGAGAGGTTTGGCGAGGTAATCATGGCGTGTGCGTGTGGTTGGAAGATTCACAAGAGGCTGAAGAGGCTGCAGCTCAAGGCGTGATGAATTCAACTATTAGCGTGATCAAGTCTGCTTGCAGCGCTTCTATATTGGAGACTCCAGCACGGCATGACTCGAGTATATTGATGGTTGACTGAGACCGTTGCAAAGTGAAGAGAGTGTAACGAGCTCAACTAATTACCTTGAAGCTTGCTGTCCTACGCAAGCCTTGCATACATAAAACAGAAAAGACGGACGAGAAGTGCGGGCACTTTTCTCCACCCTACCCGTCTACGTTGACGCTATTCACGGAAAAACGGCAGACGAATACTCACTCTTCAAGCGGTGGGAACATTGAAACCAAGGGAAGCTCCTGGTCCAGATGGTATTCAAGCTGAAGTCTTGCCGCTCGTCTATCACCATTGTCCTGACTTGCAGCTCATCAGATCGGAAATACTGCTCAGCGGATCGCAAGTACTACTTTAAAGCAGGACGATCCACCATTGATGCGATTGCAGAGGGGGTGGCACATAGCTGTATCAAGCAACGGGTAGTTCTGTTGGTGATACTTGACGTACGAAACGTCTTTAACTCCGCTAGATGGTGGATGTTCTGCTCAAGAATCTATCCTTGGTCCAGACCTGCGGAATATATCGTATGATGGCTACTGAGATTAGACCACCTGATCAGCTATGCGGATGATGTTTCGGCGCTATTTTCTAGGCGCATCGTCGGACAGGCGCAACTTAGACTAGGTATGCTCATGCGCTGGATAAGAGACTGGGTGGCTGCTCGCGGGCTCAGTCTAGCGCTAGAGGAAACCGAAGTGGTCATGCTGACAAGGAAGGTAATCCCCAAAGTAACGACGATCAGTGTTTGGGAAGGGCTGGTTGAATCAAATTCATCAGTTAAATACCTGGGCTTGCTGATCAACTCGAAGATGAGTTCCTTTAAGCAAAGCAGAGCAACGGTTTCAGGTGAACCACCTCTGAGTCAATTTTTAGCATCTTCTGACGAGATCCGTAAGTCGGTGCTACTCTATGGAGTAGAAATATGTGGTGACACTCTCAGCAATGAGCTGTACCGGAAACGCTTGGCACAGGTACAAAGAAGAGGAGCGCTGAAGATTGCATCTTCATATCCAATAGTAGCTAATAATCACAGCTGTGATATTCATCGTCGGAAAAAAGTCCCCAGGGAGACAGTCGCCCACGAGGAAAGACAACGCTAATTCAGTGATTGCCAGCAGTCCTCAATGAGCAGCACAAAGAGAAGATGGACTGCGTGCCTCATCCCTGATCTGAGACCATGGTTCAATCGAACGCTCGGCAAGACTGAGTTCTACCTGACCCAGCTCTTGTGCAGGCACGGGTGTTTTCAGTCTTATGTGCACAAGATTGGTAATTCGTGGTCCTCCGACTCTAGGTTTGGCGCAGAAGGAGACGGTGCATGCCACACATTTTTTTGCATGCATAATATGGGACAGGATGTGCCGGAACAACGGGCGCGTGCTACTAGGATAGTATAATCGGGGAGATGCTTCGATTGGTTCACAAATGGAACAATGTGATAGACCAATTTTGGGCATTCCTAAAAGATGAAAAGGGCTCACCGCAGCTGGGGACATCGGGATTGGGGGATTACTTTACTAGCCGTTCCACTTCCTCCCTCCACCCCCTCTGGAATATCGGCAGACCCCTGGTTTTCTCAGTTTTTTACGGTATTTGGTCCTTGCTATGCTTACCCACGTGTTCCTGGGGTAAGTTTTTAGAGCGGTTATCTCACTAAAACAGAAGCACTGAGAATAAGTAATCATTGAAGGAAATAGTTTCAACTAGTGCGTTGGAGCAAATTGCAGGAAGATATTGACTGTTTAGTTAGACTAGATGGGACTGGCCGGGCTTCAGAAGAAATCGATAGAGCAAGATAGTCATTCAAAATTTAGAAACGATAGCCATTTGATGAATTCGACAAGAGCTACTACCCCTATGCTAGGTAAGTAAGTGTAACACTAAAGTGAGTTAGTAGTATAGCTTATAAGTGATCCAAGAGGTTTCAATAGAATATTAGTCATGTATATGCCTACATCCGCATCAAATAAAAATAAATTTGATACCATAGATTCTTACCTGGAAATTGCATTTCCCGGATGTAATACACGCGCATAGAAATTCTCACGAGCGTCAGCAAATTCGCTTTCACACGCATCGTGTAATTAATACGCAATCAGCAAATTAAAAATATAAAAGGAAAGCATATGTATCGCGGCGGGCCCCCAGTCTAATTCGTAAGTGCTAAGTAATTCATTGAATAAATCGTGTGTTAACGTTAAAATCGAGTGATTCATTAGTATTATTTGGCTTGCAAGCATTTTTTTTTATCATGAGCTCCCACGGCATACATAAATTATTAGCAGCATTAGCGGTAGACGACTCGATACTTTAGTTTTTGGCTTTCTCTTTTTCAAGTTCTCGATTTTCTTGAAACAATCAAATGATTATGTCAGGAAATCTTTTTAATGTTACGCTTTTTCAAATTATTTCATAGTCTTCCGCACCCAAATCCTCTTGCTACTGGAAACTTCATAAGATTCAGGAAAATCTTTCTTCAACTCGAATTATATTTTCAACTTTCTTTCTGTTTTCTCTTTTTTGCCCTCAAGAAAACCAATCGGTCAGGTAGTAGTGGAAGGTTTTGTTGCAAAAACACTTTTTTTGCATTAAATGATATAATTTATCTACGGTATGGCGCGGGCAGATAGCTGAAGCGCAAGAGCCTGACTAACTTCAATCAAGTTTTTCCTCACCAGCCTAATCCATCTCGCTAAGCTTCGCCGTGCCATTGTATATCAGCATATATATCTAAAATTTTAAATTGTAATTTCTAGAATCCTTTCGGTCACTTAAAAAGATCACCCACGAATGCTTCAAATGAAATTGATTTTTGGGAGTTATAAATTCTTGTATCCGATGGCATTGTAGCCGCAACATGCTAGTAGATCAGTTCAAGCATGCAGTCATTTGCGCACGAGTTTAAGGTCTAATTGCTCTAAAGAATTTGAATTGAATCAAACCCCACATATGTTAGGTAATAAATTACTGAATCATTTAATGTCACCCAGTAAAATTATAGCTGCAAGCATCCTTGATTAACGACCACAAATCGATATTAAACAATCCCAAATAATTTCACCTAATTTACACCATTTCAGGTAATATGCCATACGATTTATGTGATGATGAGGAGACATTAGACTATATCGAAGCTGAAATGTCGAAACGTGGTGTCACGCAAGAATTAATCGATGAAACGAGAGCATTAACAGAGAAACAAATGCTAAACGATTTAATGGAAGTAGCGAGTATTGGTGGTGATTTAGATATACCCGATCATCAAGGTGCCACACCGGTAAGTGATAATTACTTTTACTCGATTATTTTTCTACACTAAAAAGTTTGATGTACTCGTATAGTATAAGTTCTTTCTCTTATCCTTGAAGATATATTTGATCGGAAAAGTACATCTAAGGATTAAACGGATTACAGATATGCCTGAAAGCTTGCGTCCCACGCAGAATACCTTCCAGCGATTAATACAAACTTAAAACACAATTTCCGTTCCACAAAACGTCAATGAGCCAATCGATCCTTATCTCTTCGCCAAAGCTCCTATAAATTTATGTACCCAGTTAATCTGCAATGTGCTTGTACAAAACTCTCGTCCTGAATCCATTTCTAAGGAGTAATAAATGTTCATAGACAATTCCAAGGAAGTTTTGAGTGCGGGAATTTTCTTGTGTCGGGTGAATAATTAGTCGAATTCATTGAGAGATATGTATTGTATATTTATACTGATTTGCATGCAGCAACCAGCATTTGTCCATTTACAGAAAATTTGTAATTTTTTTTTTTTTTGCTGGAGGGATACAACGCGAAATATTTCAGCAAAGTATTTTCGAAATTTGAACCTGCATAATTGGAATTCTAACTTTGCGCTGAACTAGAATATTGGTATGCTAATTTGAAAAGGATTTTCGAGACGAATTAAAATTCCGCGAATTTGATGAAATTATTTATTCTGAGAAATGATGGGGATGATGAATTGTGAAGGTTGCATATTTATGCAAGAGATTTTCTCACTTCTAAGAATATGTTGAGTTTTTGGCAGCGACGAGAGTTGCAAGCTGCAAATGAAGTTATCTGAGCAAAATTTTTTGTTGTTCTAATTCTTTAATCAAAAGATATTCATTCATCTGGTAAAAATTTGTCTTTGCCTTTAAGAGAAAGTTAGAGCAATCACGGTTTGAACAGCTTTGCTTCATTGGCAATAATCTTTTTCTCCGGACAAATATTCCACAAAAGCCTGTCGAGGATGGATTCGTGTCCAACCTCGTGCGCGGGTAGTTTAAAAAAGTCGTGGCGTCTTGTTAATGTAGTGTCCTTCGTTTGGTTACCTTGACCTTCGACACCTAGCTACCAGCACGCGTACGCGTCGCCGGCAAGGCCGTTCCAGCTGAGCACAAATCTTTTGCTTGCTGAGGCAGCTGTCCACCGTTGAAGGCTGAAACAGACAGTTTTCCATACACTTTACCACTACGATTGGCGCCCAACGTGAGGCCCGAAGAGCCCGGCTGTATCAACAATCATGAGGAATGAGACAGACCACCATCTCTATGGTACCCCACTAGGTGTCCAAAGTTTAGCGGGTAGGTAACGACCGAAGGTCATTGCACTAACTGTGTCCCAGCATCCTCCATAATCATTGGATCGTTTTTCTTGGAAAATATAGCTGGAACTGCTGTTTCGGTAAACAGAGAGCGCTACAGAGGCATCATAACGGACTTTTTGTGGCCGGAAGATTGAGGATTTGGACTTGACTGACCTTTGGTTTCAATAAGCTGACGCGCCATGCCATACAGCTCACCAAACAATCGATCTTTTACGCACAAAATTCGGACATTGCGCAATAAGCCGCCGTGGCGATGTCAATTGGCCGCCTCGAAGCTGCGATTTGACACCGTTGGACTTCTTATTATAGGGCGCTGTGAAATATCGATGTTATGCCGAAAGCCCACAAACGATTCAAGCACTGCAATTGAATATTCATCAAACCATTGCTCAGATAGGCCCCGAAACCATCAATAATGTCTTGGAAAATTGGGCTGAGAGGATGGCCTACTGTCATGCCAGCCATATGTATGAAATTGTATTTCACAACAAATGGGAAGGTTTGTTCCTGTGAATAAAACCAAAATATAAGAAAAAAAATTGATTCTAGTTCATTATATTGCATTTTGAAGAATAAACTTGCCTTTGGCCCACCATATAGTCATTTTCAGTAGAATACCGATGAGACGCACTCCAGATAAGCGTCTGTCTCCGCGTGATATACCAACAGGTATTGGCTGATAGCACACCGGAACGGATTGTGCAGAGCGGACATCGATTTCATCAGAACTTCCTGTGCAACGTGAACTGGGCTCTGCAACTGGTTGTCCACTCTGTAGGCAGCCTATGCGAACCACCGCACAATCGACCAACGACACATCTGCTGCACAGGGAGTGGTACCAAAAGGTTCAAGCCTTCGAGGCCAATAATTACTGCCTTTGACGGATTTTGAATCTACGGGGGGGCTGTAGCGATTCCACATACTGGAGGACAGCAGCCTACAGTATCCCTGGATGCAACGGCCTTGCAAGAGTGTAGGCGAGAAGCTGCTTGCCAACCATGTCCCCGAGCGCCTCCTTAATGGGACTTGGATCTCAACCCTTGGGAGTTTCCCATATAGCGTTGATATGAGCCAGTGCAAATAGTGCTCAGTTCCTCCATGTAACCCCATGTCCCCGGCATATGAACCCAGGCCCAGTCAGGCCCAACTACCAAGTTTTGGTTCTGTGGCTTCTCCTGAGCAGCGTGGGCCCCAGTATTACCCACATCGAATAAAGGCAACCCAAATCTCCGGCATGGTACAAGGTTCGAACTTAAATGTTAATGGGGAGCCAGACACCCTAACAGTTGAGGTCTTCATTTGTTGGGTAGAGACATTGATCGACAAAATGCTGATGGATGCCCACACGGTTTTATCTGGCTACTTATCTTCATTATTGAGAGGCCCAGCGCTCAAGGACTATTGGCGTATCCACACCACTCCGCCATCATCCCGCTGGTCTCGATTAAAGGAGGTGTTGTGCTTGGAATTGCCAACCAGTGATGTCGATGAGAGGATTCGTGACAAGATTCAGTCGCGCTGGCAACACCCGGCAGAATAGTTTGGAGAACATAGAGTAGATATAACATGTTACGTCTGAATGACAAGTTGATGGTCCCCCTATCGAAGGTACAGCTATTGCAAGTACTGAAACGCAACTTGCGGGCTGGGCTAAGACACCGTATGTCAACTGCAGATCCCCAGGCCTACGTGAAGGGATAGACGGGGATCTTCAATTGCGGCCCTATATGGCGACGAGACCTTGTCCACGGCGGGGAAGTCACAACACCAGATATGGAGGAGACTTCCGATAAGCCGAATGAGTTTTCCGTAGCCACAGTAGGAACCCCCATGGTATGCTGGAACTGTGGATTAACCGGGCACCGGTTTATAGCATGTCGAGTCGAACGAAAGGCTTTCTGCTACGGTTATGGCAAACCAAATACTTACTCCCCCGGTTTCCCTGACTGTGCCATCTCCAAAAATGAGATAGCAAGTACTCGACCATCCCAGTGGTTCTCCAAAGCTCAATCGTAGAGTGCCAGGCTACTACGAATGCTGGCCCTGACAACCTCACACCTGAAATGACACCGATGACGGCGAAGATTCCCTCTCTCCTGGGGACCTCTCCAAATACAATATTGAAGTGACCACCTCTCGAACCATCAGTGGAACACAGACAGTCCGTATCTGTATCACGTTCGGTTGCAAGAATACTGTAGAGCTCGTGAATGGATCTGTGCGTCGACGGCACAGAACCAAATGGTCAACTCGTCGTTGGAGGAACTTCCGTAAGAGAGTGCGCACCTACCTTCAAACCGTGTCCATGAGTAATATCTCGGAGGTTTCGAGAACTACACAAAACCTTCCGCACCAGTTAAAGTGGGGCGAAATCGCTGTCGCGTTAACAGGTGCAAGTATTAGCTCTCTTATCTCAAACCTCGGTTCGAGGGTATTTCATCAACACCCTATCCTGGTAAAACCTTGGTGCTCTGGCATCAGCACAGCTGATGGTTCAAAACATGCTATCAAGGGCCCCTCGCATGGGGAATGCTGGACGACAGGAGTACGCTTGGAGGCTAGCATTCTTTGGGAAGTTCGGCCCCCCACGTACCCGAGGAAATTCCCGCAGAGAGAATGCCGGTCGACAAGAGCACTCTTGGAGGCTAGCATTCTTTGGGGAGTGCCGCCCCCACGGACCCGAGAATATGGGGGGTGCCGTGAGGTTCCCTGCTGGGATGACAGGTAACGACACTGATTGGACCTGGACTACGCTTTGGACAACTAACTGGAATTGATGTTTTGGGCTGGCGGATGTGATGGTTTGAACCTAGTTCCTTTGCACACTAGCGCCGAGGTGACACTCGTGTGTGACCGGCTCCAATTCAACTATCATACCGTCTGCGTCCTGGTAAAACCTTGGCAGGCCTTGGAGTACGTTCGAAGTTCGCACAATTGGGTTGGTGGAGTATGTTCGGTTGAGACGCACTCCCGATTAGCGCTAGTCTGGCTCTGAGCACTTGTCCCCATAAGGGCTTGTGCCAACCCTCGCATGGCCTCCCTGCTCGTCAAAGATAACCATGGGACCAAAAAGGCGACTACGCACATGGGCGGAGATAGCGGCTCCGAGAGTGGACCCAATAAAACTGCAGCAACCAAAAACATATAAAAAAGATCAAAAAAATCTACAAAAAGAAATAAAAAATAATATCGCGTGTTTCGGTTCGTGGCCAATTATTTTAATGTTCCGGGAAGTGAAAACGCAATGTCTTTTAATTTAAGTTAAAAGAGTTTATTCAATTACAAAAAAAAAAATGCACAATCACTTATTAATTATTTCACAATTTTAATTTTCACTTTCAAAATTAAAACTTCCACTTATCCAAAAATTCCTATCGCAATTGTCTTTTAAAATTACTTCACTATTACTTGATCCCTATTCACACTCCACACACTATCGCCGTGTTTACTCTCGCGGTTGAATGAATGAATCCCCCATTCATTCAGCTTGCCTTTATATAGGGTCTCTAATCATTCAACTCAGTTCTCGTACATTGGTGAATTAGCGGGAACATTCCATCAGTGAATGAATGGAGCAGTGACTCACTTTCAGATGTTGTTTATGCTTGTTAGGTTCTCGTGGTTTCGAGTAAATTCGTTTTGTTGCTGTTCTTAATGATTGTGGAGACAATTGCGACAGTAGCTCGCAGAATTATTTGTACATGTAACAATAATAACGACGACGCAACCAGCGGTTGCAGCCACAATGTTAACTGTGCATCGAGAGCGGTACTAACCATGGCAAAAACGATGAATAATACAATGACAGTGAAGACGGTCGAAAAACGGAGATTAGCAGACAGTCTGGTTCAGACTGAGATTCCTGCGGCGTTCGGGCGCAGCAAAAAAATGATGTGAACGCCAGAGCGTCCTAAGAAGGAAAAGCGGGAAACTCTGCAGGACGCTTCAGGTGTTCGAGCGGCGGAAGATAATACAAAGCGCATCGAAAATTCGATGGTCACTGCTGCGATCGTTACCAAAGCAACCGATGCCAGGCGAAAAGCAACGAGTGACCAGATAAATAAAGCGACGTTGTGTGATTGCACCGCCAGCGTCGAAAATGTAGCGGAAGTACTGCATTCGTTATCGGGAAGCGATAACCTCTCCCAAGGATGGTTGCAAAGTACAACTGCCGCCCAGCGATACGAAGAAGAAAGGCTATCCCGTAAAGTGGGAGATGTTCTCAAAAAAATACAATCTGCATGCGACTCCCCAAAAATCAGCAAAGCAGTAAAGGTTGGCTTGCTTGAACTAGAGGAGCTCCTGGATCGCATAGGGCACTATCGGAGGAGCTGGTTATGGGCCGAAGACAAGCAGAAGGCTAAAGAGGCGCTGGGGGCGAAATCTAAAGGCCACATGCAGATAGCTCCACCATTAAAAATCAAGAAAAGTATGGCGTCTTGCCTAATCGAAGGAGATCGGGATAAAAGAAGGAAGGAAGAGGCACTTGATGAACGTGGAGCACCAGATCACGGGTTCTAATTAGTGCTTACAAAAGGAGCGAAGAAAGCCGCAAAGTAATTCCGTCAAAAAGTGCCAGAAAGTAAAGTTCGCACGGACGCCCAATCAGAAAAGGACAGGAGAGGCAGAAGCCCCAACGAAGACCCCGGCAGCAAGCACTGCTCGTAAAGCCTCAAGATGGCCGTTCCTACGCGGAGTTACTGCGGGACATAAAGGGAAACGTAAGGCCCGAAGACACCAACACTATCGTTAAAGTAGTACGATCAACGCGGTCGAACTCGGAGCAGAGGCATAATTAACTTGACCGAAAGGACGCCAAACAATTTCTGAGTAAGGGCAAAGTACGAATAGGGTGGGTTGTCCGTAGGATACGCTATGAATACACCGCACAAGTATGCAAAGGACCCGATATGAGTTCTCTATGTTACAAATGCGGTGAAATGGGGCATAAAGGAGGAGGTACACTGTATTCTTTGCAAGGATGCTGATACAAGACCTGATTTCGGACACGTCTTGGGATCTGGAAAATACCTGGTTTTCCAGGAAGTCCTGAAACGAAACCTACACCGCAGTCCAACCGCACAAAATCTGCTAGAGCAATTCGTGAAGGACATGAAAGCCGACTTTTTGCTGCTGAGTGAGCAACACCATGATAAAAGTTCGACATCGTGGTATCTGATGAAACTGGTACTGCCGCCATCTGGGTTCAAAAAAGTGATTTCCAAGTGGAGAGCTGTGGATGGAGGGATGGTTCTGAGTGGGTTCAGTGCTCAAGGACCATCTTCTTTAGTGTGTACATAACGTCTAGTGAATCGATATAATCTTTCCAAGCCAAGCTGAATGCTTTGGCGGGCGCTGTCTTGAACGCTGACGAGAACATGCTTATTAGGGCAGACTTCAACGCTAAAGTAATCGAATGGGTCATGCCTCAAACAGATTCGCGAGGAAAACAAACCCTAAAAATGGGCGGCCGATGCAGGGAGATTCGCAGGGGACGGAAGAACTGGTAGCTCAATACATGGAGAACTCAATTATGAAAATCCCGGCACGGCAAGCTCCAGTGTTCTGGTGGTCAACTGAAATCGCTGAAAAGCAAAGGGAGTGTCAAAAGCTTCGGCGTGAGGTTCAACGGGCACGGAGCCGTGACGAGGCAAGCAACCGCGTGGCAACATATCAGACGGCCGGGAAATGCCTTCGCAAATTGGTTAACAATAAAAAGGCTCGCTGCAGGCAACATCTAGTGGACAGTGTCAAAAAGGATCCGTGGGACCTTGGCTACAAGCTAGTTATGTGCAAGCTGGACGCCCCTACGGAAAACTTGCATACATGATGCGGAAAAGATGGACGAGATAGTGCAGGCACTCTTCCCCGCCCATCCCGTCCATATTGACGTAGTCAATGGTGAAACAGCTGTCGCGTGTCCGCTCTTCACATACCTGGAATTGGAAGAGGCAGTCCTTTCACTGAAAGCGAGGAAGGCTCCAGGTCCAGATGGTGTTCCAGCTGAGGTGTTACAGCTTGTATATCATCATTGTCCTGACTTGCTGCTCATCACATTCAACGCTTGCCTACGGGACGGAGTTTTCCCGGTACGATGGAAGGTGGCGCGGCTCGTGCTGATGAGCAAGGGGAAGAGAAATCCCGTATCGCCGTCTGCATACCATTCGTTATGCATGCTAGACACTGCTAGGAAAGTGCTAGAAAAACTCAACAAAGGAAGACTCACTGACGCGATTCGTGCTGCTGGGGACCTATCTTCTCGGCAGTAGGGCTTCAGAGCAGGACGCTCCTCCATTGATGTGATCGAAGAGGTGGTCGGCGTGGTCCAAAAGGCAGAGGCATACTCGTATAGCCACACCAAGCGACGGATTGTTCTGTTGGCCTCACTCGACGTCAGGAATGCCTTCAACTCCACTCGATGGGTGGATGTTCTGGATGCTCTGGCAACCCCTTTTCAAACTCTAGAATATATAATGCGGCTTTTGAGTGACTACCTGAAGGACCGAAGCCTGCTCTATAATACGACATAAGGCCAACGAAGGATGTAAATTACATCGGGCGTTGTCCAGGGATCTTTTCTTGCTCCGGATGTGTGGAATGTGTCTTGCGACGGGCTTTTGAGATTGAGGATGCCAGATGAGTCACGCTTGGTATGTTATGCAGATGATGTTGCGGGTCTGATTGCTGGACGCAACGTTGAACAAGCGCCACTTAGGCTAGGTATGCAAATGCGCCGAGTGAGGGACTGGATGACTGCTCGCGGGCTCAGCTTAGCACTGGAGAAAACCGAAGTGGTCATCTTGACAAAAAAGGGAATCCCTAGAGTAAGGATGATCAGTATTGGAGACATACAAATCGAATCGAAGCCAGCGGTGGAGTTCCTGGGGCTACTGATCGACTCGAAGATGAGTTTCTCTGAGCAAATCAGGGCAACGGCAAAGAAGGCTTCTTCGGCAATATCGGCTCTGAGTCGACTTATGGCCAAAGTAGGGGGATCCAGCCCATCAAGAAGACGCCTCTTGATGAGTGCTGTAGGGTCAGTGCTACTGTACGGAGCAGAGGTGTGGGGCGACGCTCTCAGCAAGGAGGTATGCCGAAAACGTTTGGCACAGGTACAGAAAAGAGGAGCACTGAGAACTGCATCTTCGTATCTAATAGTCTCTGACTCGGCGGTGAGAGTTATTGCAGGCGTGATACCTGTCGCCCTCCTTGCTAGAGAGCGCCGCGCTATTTACCTGCGCTGAAACAAGGATGCGAGGGAGATGGTTGTCCGCGAGGAGAGACAGCGCTCGCTCAACGATTGGCAGCAGTCTTGGGGGAATTGCACAAAGGGAAGGTGGACTGCGCGCCTCATCCCGGATGTGAGACCGTGGCTAAATCGAAGGCATGGTGAGACTGACTTCTATCTGACCCAGCTTTTGAGCGAGCATGGGTGTTTTCAGTCTTACCTGCACAAGATCGGTAAGTCATGGTCCCCCGATTGTCGGCTTTGCCCAGGAGAGGAGGAGAATGCCTGTCACACATTTTTTGCGTGTACAGAATGGGTCAGGCTGCAAAGGGAACTCTACAGGGAGACGGGAGAGCTCACCCCAGATATTATAGGTGGGGTGATGCTCGAATCGGTTGAAAAATAGAACCAGGTGACACATTATGCTCCACATTATGCTCGAGCAGTCCTAAAATATAAAAGGGACTCACAGCAGCCGGGGGCGCTGGGGGATCGCTTTTCTGGCACTTCCTCTTTCCCTCTCCCCACTCGCTAGGAAAGGGACTCCCCAGCTTGAAGGCGCCTCACGGCGTAACAAAACGAGACCTGGCCTGAAGTAATGTGTCAAACGGTTCCAGGCTGGGTTCTCAGGTTGACAGGGGAGGTGTTTAGTGGGTAGTCCAGTCGCCTTCTTGCGAGCATGGGAGTCCCACACGCTGTGCATAAATGGCATTCACTACCCTACTACAAAAAAAGGGGCTGTGTAGCCTGAAAGAGGTCGTGGGAAACTATAAAATTATCAAGAAAGTAGCTGCCTCTTGGGAAGGCTCCAGGTCCAGATGGTGTTCCAGCTGAGGTGTTACAGCTTGTATATCATCATTGTCCTGACTTGCTGCTCATCACATTCAACGCTTGCCTACGGGACGGAGTTTTCCCGGTACGATGGAAGGTGGTGCGGCTCGTGCTGATGAGCAAGGGGAAGAGAAATCCCGTATCGCCGTCTGCATACCATTCGTTATGCATGCTAGACACTGCTAGGAAAGTGCTAGAAAAACTCAACAAAGGAAGACTCACTGACGCGATTCGTGCTGCTGGGGACCTATCTTCTCGGCAGTAGGGCTTCAGAGCAGGACGCTCCTCCATTGATGTGATCGAAGAGGTGGTCGGCGTGGTCCAAAAGGCAGAGGCATACTCGTATAGCCACACCAAGCGACGGATTGTTCTGTTGGCCTCACTCGACGTCAGGAATGCCTTCAACTCCACTCGATGGGTGGATGTTCTGGATGCTCTGGCAACCCCTTTTCAAACTCTAGAATATATAATGCGGCTTTTGAGTGACTACCTGAAGGACCGAAGCCTGCTCTATAATACGACATAAGGCCAACGAAGGATGTAAATTACATCGGGCGTTGTCCAGGGATCTTTTCTTGCTCCGGATGTGTGGAATGTGTCTTGCGACGGGCTTTTGAGATTGAGGATGCCAGATGAGTCACGCTTGGTATGTTATGCAGATGATGTTGCGGGTCTGATTGCTGGACGCAACGTTGAACAAGCGCCACTTAGGCTAGGTATGCAAATGCGCCGAGTGAGGGACTGGATGACTGCTCGCGGGCTCAGCTTAGCACTGGAGAAAACCGAAGTGGTCATCTTGACAAAAAAGGGAATCCCTAGAGTAAGGATGATCAGTATTGGAGACATACAAATCGAATCGAAGCCAGCGGTGGAGTTCCTGGGGCTACTGATCGACTCGAAGATGAGTTTCTCTGAGCAAATCAGGGCAACGGCAAAGAAGGCTTCTTCGGCAATATCGGCTCTGAGTCGACTTATGGCCAAAGTAGGGGGATCCAGCCCATCAAGAAGACGCCTCTTGATGAGTGCTGTAGGGTCAGTGCTACTGTACGGAGCAGAGGTGTGGGGCGACGCTCTCAGCAAGGAGGTATGCCGAAAACGTTTGGCACAGGTACAGAAAAGAGGAGCACTGAGAACTGCATCTTCGTATCTAATAGTCTCTGACTCGGCGGTGAGAGTTATTGCAGGCGTGATACCTGTCGCCCTCCTTGCTAGAGAGCGCCGCGCTATTTACCTGCGCTGAAACAAGGATGCGAGGGAGATGGTTGTCCGCGAGGAGAGACAGCGCTCGCTCAACGATTGGCAGCAGTCTTGGGGGAATTGCACAAAGGGAAGGTGGACTGCGCGCCTCATCCCGGATGTGAGACCGTGGCTAAATCGAAGACATGGTGAGACTGACTTCTATCTGACCCAGCTTTTGAGCGAGCATGGGTGTTTTCAGTCTTACCTGCACAAGATCGGTAAGTCATGGTCCCCCGATTGTCGGCTTTGCCCAGGAGAGGAGGAGAATGCCTGTCACACATTTTTTGCGTGTACAGAATGGGTCAGGCTGCAAAGGGAACTCTACAGGGAGACGGGAGAGCTCACTCCAGATATTATAGGTGGGGTGATGCTCGAATCGGTTGAAAAATAGAACCAGGTGACACATTATGCTCCACATTATGCTCGAGCAGTCCTAAAATATAAAAGGGACTCACAGCAGCCGGGGGCGCTGGGGGATCGCTTTTCTGGCACTTCCTCTTTCCCTCTCCCCACTCGCTAGGAAAGGGACTCCCCAGCTTGAAGGCGCCTCACGGCGTAACAAAACGAGACCTGGCCTGAAGTAATGTGTCAAACGGTTCCAGGCTGGGTTCTCAGGTTGACAGGGGAGGTGTTTAGTGGGTAGTCCAGTCGCCTTCTTGCGAGCATGGGAGTCCCACACGCTGTGCATAAATGGCATTCACTACCCTACTACAAAAAAAGGGGCTGTGTAGCCTGAAAGAGGTCGTGGGAAACTATAAAATTATCAAGAAAGTAGCTGCCTCTTGGGAAGGCTCCAGGTCCAGATGGTGTTCCAGCTGAGGTGTTACAGCTTGTATATCATCATTGTCCTGACTTGCTGCTCATCACATTCAACGCTTGCCTACGGGACGGAGTTTTCCCGGTACGATGGAAGGTGGCGCGGCTCGTGCTGATGAGCAAGGGGAAGAGAAATCCCGTATCGCCGTCTGCATACCATTCGTTATGCATGCTAGACACTGCTAGGAAAGTGCTAGAAAAACTCAACAAAGGAAGACTCACTGACGCGATTCGTGCTGCTGGGGACCTATCTTCTCGGCAGTAGGGCTTCAGAGCAGGACGCTCCTCCATTGATGTGATCGAAGAGGTGGTCGGCGTGGTCCAAAAGGCAGAGGCATACTCGTATAGCCACACCAAGCGACGGATTGTTCTGTTGGCCTCACTCGACGTCAGGAATGCCTTCAACTCCACTCGATGGGTGGATGTTCTGGATGCTCTGGCAACCCCTTTTCAAACTCTAGAATATATAATGCGGCTTTTGAGTGACTACCTGAAGGACCGAAGCCTGCTCTATAATACGACATAAGGCCAACGAAGGATGTAAATTACATCGGGCGTTGTCCAGGGATCTTTTCTTGCTCCGGATGTGTGGAATGTGTCTTGCGACGGGCTTTTGAGATTGAGGATGCCAGATGAGTCACGCTTGGTATGTTATGCAGATGATGTTGCGGGTCTGATTGCTGGACGCAACGTTGAACAAGCGCCACTTAGGCTAGGTATGCAAATGCGCCGAGTGAGGGACTGGATGACTGCTCGCGGGCTCAGCTTAGCACTGGAGAAAACCGAAGTGGTCATCTTGACAAAAAAGGGAATCCCTAGAGTAAGGATGATCAGTATTGGAGACATACAAATCGAATCGAAGCCAGCGGTGGAGTTCCTGGGGCTACTGATCGACTCGAAGATGAGTTTCTCTGAGCAAATCAGGGCAACGGCAAAGAAGGCTTCTTCGGCAATATCGGCTCTGAGTCAACTTATGGCCAAAGTAGGGGGATCCAGCCCATCAAGAAGACGCCTCTTGATGAGTGCTGTAGGGTCAGTGCTACTGTACGGAGCAGAGGTGTGGGGCGACGCTCTCAGCAAGGAGGTATGCCGAAAACGTTTGGCACAGGTACAGAAAAGAGGAGCACTGAGAACTGCATCTTCGTATCTAATAGTCTCTGACTCGGCGGTGAGAGTTATTGCAGGCGTGATACCTGTCGCCCTCCTTGCTAGAGAGCGCCGCGCTATTTACCTGCGCTGAAACAAGGATGCGAGGGAGATGGTTGTCCGCGAGGAGAGACAGCGCTCGCTCAACGATTGGCAGCAGTCTTGGGGGAATTGCACAAAGGGAAGGTGGACTGCGCGCCTCATCCCGGATGTGAGACCGTGGCTAAATCGAAGGCATGGTGAGACTGACTTCTATCTGACCCAGCTTTTGAGCGAGCATGGGTGTTTTCAGTCTTACCTGCACAAGATCGGTAAGTCATGGTCCCCCGATTGTCGGCTTTGCCCAGGAGAGGAGGAGAATGCCTGTCACACATTTTTTGCGTGTACAGAATGGGTCAGGCTGCAAAGGGAACTCTACAGGGAGACGGGAGAGCTCACCCCAGATATTATAGGTGGGGTGATGCTCGAATCGGTTGAAAAATAGAACCAGGTGACACATTATGCTCCACATTATGCTCGAGCAGTCCTAAAATATAAAAGGGACTCACAGCAGCCGGGGGCGCTGGGGGATCGCTTTTCTGGCACTTCCTCTTTCCCTCTCCCCACTCGCTAGGAAAGGGACTCCCCAGCTTGAAGGCGCCTCACGGCGTAACAAAACGAGACCTGGCCTGAAGTAATGTGTCAAACGGTTCCAGGCTGGGTTCTCAGGTTGACAGGGGAGGTGTTTAGTGGGTAGTCCAGTCGCCTTCTTGCGAGCATGGGAGTCCCACACGCTGTGCATAAATGGCATTCACTACCCTACTACAAAAAAAGGGGCTGTGTAGCCTGAAAGAGGTCGTGGGAAACTATAAAATTATCAAGAAAGTAGCTGCCTCTTGGGAAGGTTGGCACTCCCGTTTTTATTATGGAAGCTGTAAGATAAGCCTCAGAGTTAAGCCATTGGTATAGAGTGTTTCCGTTGGTGTTCCTTGTGGTGTCTCCCCATGATTCGTATTTGGCATTCAGGTCACCTCCTAGTAGAAAAGAGTCGTAAGCTGAAGCTATGGATTTGATTTAATAGCAAGGGAACTGGGTGGCCTAGGTTACAGGGGAGATACATCGATCCTATTAATATTTTTGCCGGAACCCCATTTGGGCGTTTAGTCCTAAGAGTTGCTAACGTGCTTGCGGAGTTATACTTCTACAGAAATTTGGTTGAGTTCTAAGTTATCCCGATGTAAAATGGCGGTGCCCCGACCGTTATCGTTTCTGAGTACGTTGTAATTATGTATTTGTATTTTCTGAGCAGGTCTCAGGATGGTCCCATCCAATGTTCGAAAAGTCTCTTTTCATGCGAGAGGAATGAATTTACATTGAGTGATATTATTGTTATTTTATTTGCACCCAAAAGTATCAAAATATAAATTTACAATTGCGAATCCTTTGTTTGAGTCTGGAATGGCATGTAAGGAAATTTCCAATTTTTTGCAGCAAGTCTGTCATTGACATTCCGAACCATCGAAACGTGGCTTGTTCAAGCATTGCGAATGGGGTATTTGGTTTGTGCGTGAGTGAATAATTTTGGCTATTCTGTCCTGTGATATTTGATACCTTCCTAGGTTGGTAGAGGGGTGGAAAATGATTTGGTTTGTTCAGCTCTGCTTGATTATGGGAAAAACTTGGCATTAGTGGAAAAGAGACTTGGATGGCAGACCTTTTGGACCTCTTCCCTACCGCTCTTTCTATAAGCCTTTTCCTTTCTGGACATCCAGAATAATTTGCTGGGCGGCTTTTCGTATGCCATAGGATGCAAAACGGATGCGCATCAGTATCTTCCAGATTTTTGCGCGGGCAGTCTTTTGAGGCGTGAGATTCTCCACATGCAACACATCGAGCGTTTAATCCACCATGGGATAATACGTGACCGAATCTTTGGCGCTGGTAGCATTTAAGGAATTCGCTCCACCTTGAGCGCTCCCATATTGCTCTTTGATTGAGCACATATCTAATTTTTATAATTGCATTCTGGCTTTATTCAGAGAGGACAGTTATCCTGCAGAGGTCTAAATCTATTTCGCTTTCCTTCTACCATGATGTCGTTAGATGATTCACTGACTCTATTTGTATTTCCGGAATAGATTCTTTAAAGCATTTTAGGATTTCATGTGCCCCACATTTAGAGCGTATGCCTTTTAGGATCACAACGAATTTTTTAACGTTCTTCAGATGTAAATGAGTACCCCCAAGCGTTTGAAGCTTTCATGAGGATCAGCAGATAGTCATGGGCTAGTAACCTGTCTACAGTTACTATTAGTCTTGTGGCTGACAGTCTCGTTATTCGGTACGTTACAGTTATTTTCCGTGTTGCATTTGTCCATGGTTTGTTTTAGGAGCATGGCTTGTAGGTTTTCTATAAAGGTTGGGGGTATCAGGTCCTTTTCAGGACGATTTTTTCACTCGCTGACCAATTTGTATTTAGGTTTTTCTCGTTTGAGAGTAGGTTGAATGACTTCACACACGGGGTTATGTTACGGGTTTTCTTAAATGGGGATTTCGTTTAACAACCAAACGGCCCTTACCAACAACAAAAATTTACATTTTCGTTTATCAACTAACTTGTTCTTCCTGTACCACCGATGAGCACTCTGCGTCGGTCTCCATATTTTTTTGCCCCGGGAACTTCCTTCCTCGCTGCCTTCGTTTTAGGTTGAGAGGTCATGTCTTCATTTGAGTAGTCTATCCATTTTAATTCAGATGATGCTTGGTAGGTTCCAATTGAAGGGTTTGGCACCTGCTCCAGTCGCGTTTTGCCACCTTCCTCGTCCGTCCGGATATTGGTGTTTTTCCTTTTATTCGATGTTGAATTAAATGTACAATAGCTGTCGCGTTGGAATAATCCAACTTAGCTTGCTAATAAGCCGTTCAAGGGTAATTCTTGATATTTTTGAAATTTTGATGTTTTAAATCTCGAGCGCGTGTCTTTTCCGTCTGGCAGCTCAAACGGCTCTCCAGTGCCTCGATAACGTTGTCTCCTTTACGGACAGCAGCTGAAAACAGCCGGCTGACGTCCCTGCGTATCACGCTCGTATCGTGTTGATGATCTGTGCGGCCATAGACGCCGCAAACATACATATGTATATGGTTATTGACAATTTGATAGCCAGATCAAAGTTTTATCGAATAAAAAATTGTCCTAATGAATTCCCTATGTAAATATTTCCTATTTTGCCATAGCAAACTGATCAATACAGTCAAACGATTTATCCTATAACCAACTCCTGGCATCAAATATTCCGTTTATCAACTGCATCTGATGTTTTTCAAACTCAATCGCTGAAAATGATTAAATCTACATATTTAATGGCAACCATAAAGTCTAGTTATCTTTTTCATCAAATAACGATGCCATGCAGTATTTCAGCGATTAAAATTAACTTTGCTTGATTCATTCCAATTTTAGTTATTGCACATAAAATAACATTTCATAGACCATTTCTATTTAATTTTCACACATGCCATTCACCACGTTCAGTAGCTTTTCATACATACATATTTGCTGAGATGAGATAATCCTGCACAAAGCTCTAAAACGCTTGATGGCATTTATTAAAATCGATGCTAATCACATCGCGCCATGCGTTCCATAATAAATATCATAGATAAAAGGATATAAGGAGGAGATGATAGAACATGATGTATAGTGCATGGTTGAGTTTTGTAGATCCTTCTCCTGATACTATGCGCCATATCATTTTAATGCGTACCATAATATGATGCGAAAGGATGCAAGAAAGTGTATTTCAATTTATCGAGTTAATAAAAAATGAATTTTAAGCATGCAGACGTTGACAGAAAGGATAAGTAAATTTCATTTTATACTCTCTTGTGTACAAGCTATTTAAATTTAAAAGCGAAACATTTTCCTAACGACTTATTAGTACGAAATTATTTTTCGTGTTGAAAGGATATAACTCCGGGCTATAGAATCCTACACATTCTCCTTCCCCTTGTTGGTGATTTTCTTCATATATACGAAAATTTCATTGGTTACCCATTAAATAATCTAAAAGCTCATAATCCTTGAAAATGTCTATCTTAAATGGACTCTTTTTACCTCGGTAATAACCCACTGAATAAATTATGTCCTGACGCTTTTCGCTTTTGACATGAAATAGCATGATATGATTTGGCTTAACGAAATGATGAATCGTTTCGGTACGACGACGATATTTCCTTTCAAAATAAGATCCTTATTGCAGAGTTCTGAATAGATGTTTATTTTTGTATCTCACACTTTTCGGTGTAGATTGAAGGAATCTTGAAGATATTTCAATCTGGCTTTCTTGAAAGCACCTTTAAAATATTTCAAAACGAGGACATTATTTATTTACTATTTCATTTAATTCTCATTCTCTCCTTTCAGCTTCATATAGCGTCGGCTAATGGCTATATACGAGTGGTGGAGTTCCTTCTCGAACATCACGTGAACGTCGATGCTGTGGATAAGGACTTATGGTCACCAGTACATGCGGCTGCTTGTTGGGGTCACGTAAGTTTATCATTTATTGTAGTCGAGCCTTTTTTTTTGCTCGTTTTGAAACGTTCCTTCCAAACAGACGCCATTATTTTTGAAAGATGGGTAAACGTAATGTAGACGGATGAAGTGGCTTGAACAAATGATGATGAAATGTTTGCTGAAAATGTTTGAATGAATGTGCGAGCTATTTTGAACGTTTTACGTAAAACGATTGTTGATATAACCCTCGTTAGTCTTGAGTGGTGTCATAGAAAAGGATGTTAGTCAGAAAATATGTCAGGGGAGGGGGAGCGTTCATTGTTTAAAACGAACCATATTAATTTCCTAGCGATTTTAATTAGATTTTCACTACTGAATCGTTTTTTTTTTGTAGTCAAATCCTTTAAAAATCGCTACCAGTCACTTCGTACGTGCATTAAAAAAAAAGATTTTTTTATTTATTCTTTTATTTGAATTATTTTTAAATATAATAATTGCAAAATATTTTTGAACTATTTGTTAGAATGATAAACTCATCCTGTTAAGCACAAAAAATGTAAAGGGCATCATCACTCACAAAATAAAACTTCTCTAATCAGTGGCATCATATGAATCCGATAAGCATATCCAAGTTAATGCTTATCGGATAGCATATGCATTTTTCCTAACTCAGAGGCTTGCTTTCCCAGACAAAACGCAAGCTGGGAAGGCAAGCTGCTGGTTTGTATTAAGATTTTGCTCGTTCTCGCATTATGTGCGCGAATGTTTTGGATTCGGATTCATTTCATAGGCGTATGAATATGAATCTGTAGCGCCTCCGCTTTCACAGTCTCGGCGTAAACAAAGAATTATACCAAAAGAGATTTTCGCGTGCCTTGGTTG
The DNA here is from genome assembly GCA_963969285.1 of Odontomyia ornata. Taxonomy (NCBI): domain Eukaryota; kingdom Metazoa; phylum Arthropoda; class Insecta; order Diptera; family Stratiomyidae; genus Odontomyia; species Odontomyia ornata. The sequence continues at coordinate 11,216,449 of OZ017741.1, forward strand.
AGATGCAAACACACGCACAGGCAGAGTGTAGATACGTCGTTTCAGGCATCATAGATGCGTTTTCCTTTTGATCGTCATTCGTTCCTCGGCGACGCTTGAATTCTTTTCAGCGAGCGTCGAGTGAAAGGAGAGTTGCTATACATGCGTCGTTTCATTCTACATTCATCGTAGCCTAACTTGTATCTTGTGAAATGTAAATTGTAGCTTCTGTTCGCGAATAAATTTGTTGGTGTTAATGAAGTACCATTTCATTTCCCTAAAGTCATGACCACGTATTTAAAGCAAAAGAATCACAAAAAAGCAAAATACTGTGAACTCATTCGGCAGTGTGAATTGTACTCAGTCCTTATGTCAGACGGTGATTCGAAAAACACTCGCAATTGCAGTTATGTAAATCATCATCAGCAAGTTCCAAAATGAGTATGGATAACCACGCTGAGCAGATCGTAGCTGAGGAACGAGATCATTTGGCTTCGGAGCTCACGGGGCAGCAATAGTGAATGTCGTGAGTAACTGCAAATTGCCGTCATTTTGGCGGTCGAGTCCCGGACTATAGTTTTTTCAGATTGAGTCATAGTTTCACCTGCACAGAATAGCATCGAACTCAACAAAATATCACCTCGTTGTCCGAGCACTGGACTTTGAAACAGCTGCAGACATACCTGACGTTCTACGTACGCCGCCGGTGGCAGACAATTATAACACGCTGGAAAAAGCCATCATTTTGCGCCTCATCGATTCAGCAGATGCGCAGCTCCATAAGCTCTTGACTGGAGGAGAGCTCGGGGATAAAGGGCCGTCGCAACTACTGCGCCACATGCGGACACTCGCCGGTACACGTGTTTGAGATGACGTCTTGCTAGTCAAGTGGTTAGATCTTTTACCACAGCAGACGCGCCGCATGCTTCTTCTTCTAAAAGGCCAGACACTCGAAGAGCTCGCTGCTGTAGCTGATGAGGCTCATGACATAGGATCATCTGTCATGGTGACTTCTGAATTTTGAATCTCAACGCCTTCGTCCGGCTATGCATCTCCGTAGCCTCCGCCCGACCTGCTAACGCAGGAGCTATCCGCAAAGCGACAAGCCATCGCCGAACTCTGGACCATCACTTGCGACCGCCAATTAAATACGAAAGATGCAGATCAGAGAAGCCGTTGAGTATCACGGAGCGGCCATAAACCTCAAGCCCGCTCCTCTACATCAGGCCCCAACGGAAGAACGGAGTACTGTTGGTACCACACGAGGCACGGCGGACGCGCCCAAAATTGCAGGCAGCCTTGTTCCTTCTCCGCTCAGACACAGCGACAGACATGGCGATACTTTTGGCGGCCTTCACCGGCAAATCTTCAGAAAGTCACCTTTACGTCTTGGATCGCAATTCCTCGATCCGATTTCTCGTCGACTCAGGATCTGAACTCTCTATGATTCCGAAAAACATTATCAAGAAAACACTTCGAAAACAGAGTTTGACTCTTACTGCAGCCAACGGAACACCTATTGCAACCTTCGGAGTGAGACAGCTCAGCTTAAACCTTAGTTCACGCCGCCCTTTTCAGTGGAACTTTATCATCGTAAACGTGCAGACGGCAATTCTTGGAGCAGACGCTTTAAAACACCACGGACTTCTCATAGATCTTCGAAATCACCGCTTACTAGATGGTCGCACCAGCCTTTCACCACCTTGCTCAATCGGTCCAGTTCCAGAAGTGCACTCTATTATTATTGCTGCACCCAAAATCATGCCTCATGGATCTCTAGAAGAAGTCTACGCAAAGCTTATCGCCAATTTTGCCAAAAGCTCTGCGCGCTCTGGAGAGATGGCGCACGTTCCTGACCTAATCGTTCAGCACCACATTGTTACCCACCAGTATTTGCCCGACCACGCCGGCTCTCAATTAAACGACTTAGCGCAGGTAAAAGGGAATTCAGCGAATTGCTAGAGCGAGTCAGTGGGCCAGTCCTCTTCACATGGTACCGAAGGACAATGGAGGTTGGCGAGCTACCGGTGACTATTGCCAGCTCAACGCAATCACCCGCCTCGACCGTTACCCACTTCTAGTTATAGAGGACTTGCTGCAGGATGCTCAAGGCAAAGTGTTTACGGTCATCGACCTTCACAAAGCCTTTTACCAGATCTCGATGGCACCGGAAGACAGCAGTCACGACGTCGAGCTTTTGGGCATGCCACTCGGTCTAAAGAATGCGCCTCAAACCATGCAGCATACAATTAATCATGTCCTCAGAAATCTACCATTCGTGCGTGAATGTCAGGATGATCTTCTCGTCAGCTCAGACAGCCACGAAGAGCATCAGGCGCACCTCGCTAAAATTCTCTCGACTTTAAACGAAGCACACCTCCAAATTAACTGGACTAAATGTCAGATTGCCCGGCCGCAGGTAACATTTTCCGGCTATTACGTGTCGAAAGAAGGTTGTTGCCCACCTCTGCCAAAGATCCAGGCCATCATCGACTTCCCAAGACCCCAGGACACTACGCAGCTCAGACGTTTCGTGGGAATACTAAACTTTTACCGGCACTGCATTTCACAAGCTGCTATGTTGCAAGCTCCTCTCACCGACTTACTTAAAGGAATCACGATAAAGAAAGCTAAGCTTGCCTGGTCCGAGCAGGCCACGAATCTTTCATGCACTGCAAACATTCCAGCGCTTCTGCAACAACTTCAACTTTTTTCTCACCCACTCAGCGGCTCGCTTTACGTACGGATGCATCCAACACTACTATAGGCGGAGTTTTGGATCAGCAGCTAACTGATGGTACCTACGTCCCACTAGGATTCTTCTCGAGAAAGCTCCTAGATGCGGAGCACAAATATTCAACCTACGATCGGGAGCTTCTAGCCGTATTCGCTGCAATCAGGCATTTCCAGCGCATTCTCGAAGGCAGACAGTTCACCACTTATACATATCACGGCCGCTCACTCAAGCACTCAAGGAAAGATCAGAAAAAGCATCGCCTCGGCAGATTCGGCAATCAGATTTTATATCGCAGTTTAATACCCAGCTGGAATACACACCTGGAGAACAAAACGCTGTAGCCGACCCACTCTCGCGCGTGAAAATTGTCTCCGTTTATCCCGCCTGCAACCCCAGCACCATTAGCGCCGAGCAAGAGAAAGATGAACGGCTTCTGCACCTATTAGCTACCCCTCGTTTCAAGCTTCGACGCCTCCAGCTCAACGGATATTCATTGGTTTGCACCGAACACGACAGCACTACCAAACCCTACTTACCAGTCTCACTACGCAAACAAGCATTCGACGTAGCTCACAATTTGTCGCATCCGAGTGGTCGTGCAACTGCTAAGCGTATCGCCCTCAAATATGTTTGGCCAAGCCTTCGTAGAGACATATTTCAGTGAGCCAAGCAGTGCATCCCCTGCCAAAAGTCAAAAGTTCATCGCCACAATAGAGCGGAGCTAGGAAATTTCAAAACGCCGGATCAAAAATTCGGCCACATCCATTTAGACCTGATCATAGTGCCATTCGCTGAAAATTTTGAACACTGTCTTTCTATTATAGACCGCTACACCCGTTAGCCGCAGGCAATACCAGTACGTGACATGATAGCCGCAACCGTCGCCCGTCCTCTCGTTGACAATTAGATATGCTGCTTTGGAACGCCGCTTTAAATTAAGACTAATCAGGGCACGCAATTCGAGGCTGAGCTTCACCGTGAACTATCTCGCCTCCTGGGAGCTCATCAAATTAATAAGGCCTCTAACCACCCCAAATCGAACGGCATGGTAGAGCGTATGCACCGCACGCTCGAGACTTCTCTCAGATATACATTGTTTGTAGCCTTCGACAGTACTCCAGAAATCTCCTGGCCGAAAGTACTTCCGACCGTACTCCTTGGTTTGTGAACGACTTTCAAGGAGGACCTTTGAGCCTCGCCAACAGAACTAGTCTTTGGGACATCACTCGCATCCCAGGCGAATTCATTGATCCTCGTCCTGTACCCGGCTGTTCTTCGGCAGATTTCGTTACCGACATCCGTCGCCTGTTCAAAGCCATTCGCCCAATTCAAGCTTCCAGACGTGTTAACTATCGCCCTTTCGTTTTCAGGGACTTAGCCACTTGCGAATACGTTTCCCGCCGAATAGACTCAATCAAAAAGCCACTGGAGTAACCGTACTCCGGCCCTCATCGAGTGATAAACCGTATCGACGAGTGTACTTTCGTCGTAGACGTCAATGGCATAGTAAAAACACTATCGATCAATCAGTTGAAGTCTGCTTACATCGCTGCAGCAGATTTAAGGCATCCAGTAATCAGAGATTCACTAACGTCCACTCCAGTCGATTCACCAGCCTCCATATCGGAGCCTGAGACTTGACAGCCTACGCCACAGCTTAGCAGCTCACCGTCTCATTCGCCAACATCCGTCGCTCCTTCTTTACCTGCTCAGCTTCCATCACCGGCAAATATACCGAAGGTCAAAAAGTGCGTTACATTTTCATACCCTTCGCACCCCGTGAAGCTCATTGGGGAGGAAGTAGCTGCAGCGCCTCCGCTTTTACAGTCTCGGAGTAAACATAGAATTATACGAAGGGAGATTTTTGCGTGCCTTGGTTGAGATGCAAACACACGCACATGCAGAGCATGGACACGTCGTTTCAGGCATCATATACGCGATCGTCATTCGTTCCTCGGCGACGCTTGGATTCTTTGCAGCGAGCATCGAGCGAAAAGGGATTTGCGATCCATGCGTCGCAGCATGTAGTAGTTTATTGCATGAGCAGCGAGACGCGCCTTTCATTCTACATTCATCCTAGCCTAACTTGTATCTTGTGAAATGTAAATTGTAGTTTTCTGTTCTCGAATAAATTTATTAGTGTTAATGAAGTATCATTTCATATAGTCAAAAATCTTTCGCATCGTGTGCATATGAAGTGTATTCGAATGTTTGGATTTCGATACATTTCATGAGCCAACCAAATTAAACATTCCCACTTTGGGAGTTTTGCGTAGCTGGACGTTATCAGTCATCAATGAGCAGTAGTAGATGAATAGCGCAGGGTTGCGCACTCGCGTTTTATAGCAACGTACCTAGAGCATCGTGATTTTTATGTTAGACTAATACAAACCAAATTTGGGGTCATCGAAACTGTGTAGTAACATTGAGAGTTATTGTCAATTTAGTCATCGAAGTTTAATTCGAACGAAAATTCGCGTCTTATTTTGAACTTTGGAATTTATGATTTTCAGACGAGCAAAAGAGTTCATCCGCACCATTTAGAGGCCCCAGCGAGAAGCTGAAAGACTAATTCGAAATTATGCGCTCTCTGAAAATAATTACGAGTCAGAATGGAACATCTTAAAGGAGCGGTATAATGATTGACGACTATTGGCCACTGTACTCATCAATAGATTACTGGGTCAACCATCCTTCGTGGGTGAGAAGCCTTCAGCAACGGCCGGGAAATTTCTACACGACACTACCCGGGAGGGCATCAGAAGCGTCAAGAAAATGGACGTAGCCACTGCTGATTGGGACCTTACACCTATTCATCAGGAAGCTTGATCTGGCCACTCATGCACTCTACGAGCAATCGTTGACCAGCCCGCGAAAATTACCATCTTTGAAGGCTTTTTGGAATTTTTGGAGACACATTTTCAGGCTCCCAAGGTGCTCGGCAATGTATTAAAGGGGCCCTTGGAGAGCCGGACAAAGCATGCTAAAGCTAAAATAGCGCGGCGGGTTCCCAGTGGTTGATGTGCGAGCAAACTTACCCATTATACTATTGCCCAAAATTCCTCAAGCTCACCATCACGAAAAGATTAAAATTCGTCCAGTAAAAAAACCTTTTTGTTAACTGTCTCCGAGAAGAACATAAGGCTACTAACTGCTCCTCCAGAAATTGCGAGGAATGTGCCAAAAATCACAATAGCCAACTACATTTGAGTGGAGCTACCAAATCCAATTCAGCCAAGGTGATGCCCCCGCTCTCAAAATCGTCTAAACAGGAGGCAAAGCAGCAGTCTGTCGAGCCATCGCTTGCTCTAACTACTCTGATTACGCCACGGTCCAAAGGATACGTACTTTTGAGCACGACTCTGGTAAAGCTGACTCTGGTAAAGCTTTCAAGCAGGAAGTTTCCCAAGCTGATTGTCAACGGTGCTCAGTTAAAGATGCAGTTTGATACAGGTTCAGACATGACAATCATCTCTGAGGCGAATTGGGAGACGTTAGGACGTCCGAAACTGACTGCATCAAATCGAACGAACGCAACAAGTGCTTCAGGAGACGTGATTCCATTACTGGGATACTTCTGGTGCAACATTACTCTGAATGGCATTCAAAAGCAGGGACGCTGTTTCATTACACCGCTAAATCTCAACCTTTTCGGCATTCCCTGGATCAATGTGTTCAATTTGTGGAGTGTTCCAATCGACAACGTCTGCAATCAAGTCAGGTCGACATCTTGCGATGACCTGACCGCAGAATTACAATCAGAGTTTCATGAACTCTTCTCAAATGGCCTTGGTTGTTATAACAAAGCTAAAGTCTCACTCAAACTTAAACCGGGAGCTCAACCAGTCTTCCGAAAAGCTCGTCCGGTTCCACAAGCAGCTCGTTTTACTAAAGTCACTGAGCTAGAACGTTTGCAGCACTTGGGCATTATCAGCCCTATCAAATATTCTCAGTGGGCGGCACCCATTGTCGTAGGCAAACGAAAGGATGGAAGAGTTCGAATTTGTGCTGATTATTCGACGAGTCTTAACGAAGCACTTGAGCCAAACAAGTATCCTTTGCCATCACCCGATAAAATTTTCGCAAGTTTCGCAGGAAAAAAAGTTTTCAGCACAATCGACTTATCAGACGCTTTCTTTCAAGTGGAAGTCGACGATATATCCAAAAAGGTGATGACCATCAACACCCACATCGGATTTTTTCAGGTCAATCGCCTCCAGCAAGGCGTTAAAACAGCCCCAGGAGAATTTCAAGCAATTGTCGACATGATGCTCAGTGGAATCTCAACGTTCGGTTTCATCGACGACATGGTTACTAGCGGTGAGAATGCTGATAACCACAAGCAAGAGTTGAAGAAAACACTGCAACGCCTGCAAGAATTCGAGTTCAAACTCAACATCAACAAGTGTCAGTTCGGTAAGAAATCTGTGCAATTCTGTGGACATGTCATCGACGACAAAGGCATCCGGCCACAGCCTGGAAAAATTTGGGAAGTTACATCAGCACCTCCGCCAGCTAATGTCAGTCAGCTCCGTTCATTCTTAGGTTCAGTCAATTACTATGGCAAGTATATCAAGTCAATGAAGACGCTGAGGGGTCCCCTGGACGAACTTCTCAAGAAAGATGTGGCAAGATGTTCATCAGGAAACTTTTGACAATCTCAAAAAGATCCTGGGATCAGATCTGGTACTTACGCACTTTGATCCCAACAAGACCATCGTTCTAGCGACAGACGCGTCAAAAGACGGCATGGGAGCTGCCCTCATGCACCGTTTCAACGACAATTCACTGCATCCTATCATGCATTTCGCCGCAGCATTCAATTCAGCGGAAAGAAATTATTCCCAAATTGAAAAAGAAGCGCGAGCACTCATCTTTGGCTTAAAGCGATCACATTTCTACATCGCTGGGCGACAAATTACCGCGCAAGTCGATCACAAGCCTCTGTTGTCCATCTTTGGTTCGAAAAACGGAATTCCCGTATATATCATGGCTTATGATGTTAAGTTCAAATTTATTGGAACCAACAGCTTCGGATATGCTGACGTCGTATCTCGCCTTATGTCAAAACAGATGAAAGCTGATGAAGAGACAATTGATGTCACGAAGAAAGACAGCTACCCGCTTCCATGAATTGACGGCATTATGAACACTTTGGCCGACGCAAAAAAGCGGATATTAGCAGGTGGAAATCGACAAACGGGACCGAAAGAAAACCGCATTCTCGGTTGGAACCGGATTATGGCAATTCACAGCCATACCGTTTAGACTCTGCAATGCTCCTGCTACGTTTGAACGCCTGATGGAGTATGTTCTGCGAGTGTTAAGCTGGAAGACTTGCCTGGTATACTTGGACGACATCATTGTCATCGGGAAAACATTCGAGGACCATATGAGGAATTTGGAAGAGGTTTTCTCGAGACTGCGGCAAGCAAATCTGAAACTCAGCCTCGATAAATGCAACCTGTTTGCAGCTGAAGTTAAATATCTGGGACACGTCGTCTCAGCGGAAGGCGGTAAAATGGACCCTGAGAAAATAGATGCTGTTAAAAGCTGGCCAACTCCAAGCAACAAACGACAATTACGAAGTTTTCTGGGTTTGGCGACTTATTATCGACGATTCGTCAAGGACTTCGCCAAAATTGCAAAATGCCTCCATCAGCTAACTGAGAAGAATTGTCCGTACGTGTGGACTGAACAATGTCAGGCAGCCTTTGAACTGCTGAAGGAGAAGCTGTGTAAATCACCCGTGCTGGCGTACCCGAAACCAGGGAAAACCGTCGTAGTTGATACCGACGCGAGCAATAGTGGGTTTGGAGCCGTACTTTCACAGCAGGTTAATGGCGAACAAAAGGTCCTTTCATACTACAGCCGGGTTCTTTCGAAAAGCGAAAGGAACTATGCGTGACCAGGAAAGAACTGCTGGCCATAATCGAAGCTACCAAACAGTCCCACAAATATCTGTATGGACAGAAATTTGTCCTTCAAACGGACCACGCGCCGCTGAGATGGCTGCTGAACTTCAACAACCCCGCAGGACAAGTCGCTATGAGATAATTCATCGGAAAGGAGGTGTCCATGGAAATGCTGATGCCTTATCTCGCCGCCCTTGCGCAACGAATTGTAAGCATTTTCAGAGAGCTGAAGGCAAAGAATCGAGTGTGGAAGTAAGGGCCATAAGGACTGAACCTGACGAAGGATGGTCACCAAATAGGATTCGGGATGCTCAGCTGGCTGATGAAGATACTCGGGATCTACTGCTATGTAAAGAGACAAACGGAAGGCCAGAATGGAAGGATGTTACAGCACGAGGAACTGTTCTGAAAAGCGTTATGGCTCAGTGGAACTCCCTCCAGGTAGAAGGTGGGAATATAGTCCGCGAGGCTTAGTGGTTAGAACACTAAGCCCGTAAGCCGCATGTCTCTGGTTCAAGTCTCGTTGGCGTTAACGATATTTAGTTCGAGTGGTTCTTCGGACGGACTATGTTATGTGATGGTGTTCCGCAGGAAAAATAAAAAAATATATAATATGCATTAACAAGAAAAGCAGGGTGGATGTAGTAATAGCAACCGAGGAGTTGCTCTCGCAGCAAAAAAAAAACGGTATTCAGCAAAGGTTGCTGACTAAACAAAAACAGTTTCCCTATGGAACTACATAAAGTCACATGATGGTGACTGAAGAGGAGATCTTTTTGGTTCCACGGCTAGCTCACCGCGTATGGGAGTGGGTTGAGAGACAGAAAGAATTTTTTTGTTTTTTAAAGAACTCCATAACGTCGAACACGCGCACACACACTAAAATATTCACCAGTGCATCATGGATTCTGGTAACTTCCTGAAATTAAATTGAATTGAATCAAACAAAATGAAAACTGGGCTTCATCCAGCACATTGAACTTATTTCATTATTTCAATTTTTCTAGGCTGTTTTGATTATAAAATGAACATTTATTTTCGGAATGTTTTATCAGTGCTCTAACAATATTCAAGTGAGTCTTAAAGTATTTTCTAATTGAGATAATTACATACAAACTAAAACGGCACTATATTTTTAAACAGATTCCACCTATTATTTGCTTATCGACAGATTCACTCATCAGCCTCTTTATCGAAAAATGTATGCTTTGTCAAACGCATTAAACTTAATTTTAAAAACTGGAACCCGAATTACAGTGAATTCAATTAAGTATACCATTAACTAGAATAAATGATCTCTCAAAAGGTTTAATATTGGGTTTCATCTTAAAAGCGATTTTTGTCTTATCTATAAAAAGTCTCTATGCCAGATTGTGCTTTCACTTTTGTTTCAGATTTCAATTATTATGAACATATTCGAATTTGAAATGTTACCTAGCATCTGCAAGCCATGTTGTCAAGTGGTTGAATGTTTCTCTACAGGTTATATCAGACACAAGCAGAGCTCCTGCTGCACCCCGATACTAGGAATGGATAATTGACCTGAATGCCTCCTGGCCTGCCGTATCACAAATTCGCAACTTTATTTGTTTTCCATCAATTATTATCATGCGAGCACCGAATTCCGATCGTTAAATCATGGACGGGTTGAAATCGCTTGTCCGTGAACTGTACCAAGAGACACGACTTGCTGACTCCTTTTGAGAAAAAGTAAATAAGCAAAATATTGATTACGGCAGTACATATTGCCGATAAAGGAAGCGCAGCAAATTTTCCGTGGTAACATACATTACCGCATTCCCTCATATGCGATTAGTCTATGTCAGAGGACTTCGATGGCTTTCCTCGAATACTGTTAACAGCGAACAGACATGTCAATGTTTGTGCACTTGCTGATCTTTCGAAAATCACTCCAACAACAAGACGCCAGCGACGCCCAGACAAATGACACTTAAGAATACAGATCCTACCAAAATGCGTAGTAAAGCCACTAAATTTAGAATATTGGAGTAACGAACAGCTGTTTCAGGGAGCCAAACGAAAGTCCAAGGCTGTACATTGCGAATGCGTTAGGAAATTTATATTCCGCCCGAGGCAACACGCGCGTCACCGATGATGAAGTATTTGAATAAATATGCATACGCCATTTTGAACAACTATGTCTCGAACAATTAATACACAATTTGACTATGATTTACACAATCTCACAATCCTTGGAAATACTAAATATAAATTCCACAAAATCCTTTGTTGCACACACGAAAAGAGGCTATCTTTCCACGAACTTTCTGAATTGAGATTCACAGGGCTTTTTCTTTCTACAAAGGGGATACGCCATAAGATTATACGTCCGTTCACCACGACTCTTTCCGATGCGCTCTCAAACTCAACTGAACTCCGCCGCGTCATTTCATCAACGCGTCTCCAAGTTATTTCGACTTCAGCCGCCTTATTACATCAGCCGCGTCATTTCATCATGGATTGCGTCTCCGCGTTGAGATGATGTTGGTTTTTGCATCGGATAAGCGAAGTTCAGCGTCGGGGTATTTAAATGTTTGAAAAAAGAAGGGGCCATTAATTGTGCCAACGTAACAACTATAAGCCTGTTCAGTTATGATTCGTGCTGGTTCAAAATCAGAACGTATCGCAGCTGGGTGGACGGACACACGGCCAAAGCGTGATAATGATCATATCACCTTGTTGAGTGCCGATACATTCGATCATGACAACGAGATACTCTAACTATCTCTAAGCGCAGGCTCGAAAGGGGCTGTTGGGCTACAAAGAAGAAGAAGGAGGCGTACTCAAGCGGAAATGGGAAACCGCGGGCGGCAGCTCCCATATAATGCAAATCGTCCTTCCTAGATGCCACGTCCAAGAATTCGTACAAGAAAAGCACGAAGGATCATCAGGTGGACACCTTGGATTCTATTGGCTTCACCCTCGAGAAGATGTGGAAGTTGAAATTTAGGGAGATGAAGGATGCAATTTGTGGGTGAGAGGGGGGAGGGGTCTCCTGCTCTTTCACAAAGGGTTTGAACCGTCTATAGCAGAGCTCAAATGGACCTTATGTTAGTTGTATTTGTGTTTATTTGAGCCGATTAATTTGACAGAAATTTTCGTTATCTTACAAAGAAAGTTAAAATAACCTACAGAGACCAAGTTGATCGTTCGCAGGACAAGTTTCTTGTTTTGTACTCCTTCCTGTAACTTTTTTCTTTTCCACATAAGTAAGTTTTGGGATTGCTCTCATCCGATCAAATAATTTGTCCTTTCTTTTTTATCCTTATCCACTTCTAGTTGATACTTTATTTCTCTTTTTGTGTAGATTCTATATGCAGGTAGACCGGCACGGGCAGAGAGTCATAACTGAGCCCTGGCTGGCCTCAGCATACCACCACAAATAAAGGAGTTTAATGGCATTCACATTGTATGTGACTACGGTATATAACGCGGAATAACAGTTAAATACGGCATGTTATAGAAATATGCTTCTTTAACTCGAACTTTTATTCTCGTACTTGATTCTCCTCTTCTTGTTAGGATCCCTCGAAGCACTTCATTTTATATTTTAGTGAGTAATCATCTATTGAAATCTTTACTGGTGTACCAAATTCATCGCATGTACACATCTCAATTTTATAGCAAACATTTATCCATTTGCCAAAACTCGATAAACATTGATTAAACATTCTCCGTCCCTCCTTCATGTTGTTCGTTCAGGCTCTCATCATCATTTCAATTTATCTTTCTTATATAATCGTAATTCCATTTTCTTCTTATCTCATTTCAGCTTGAAGTTCTCGACATGCTAGCACAATATGGAGCTGACCTAAATGCCAAAAATAAGGACGATGAAACTCCCTCAGGTATAATTTTATACATGAAACATTTTAACGAAATATTGTAGACTGTCATTTTATTTTCAATACGATTCCAAGTTACTTCTACTGCTGCTGTAGGAAGTAGCATTGACAGAAGTAAAAAAAAAAAATCATAGATAAGTCCTTGGTTGTAGATCAGTAGAAGCGAAGTTGGAAAAAATAAATAGAACATCAACAAACATGCTAATGATGGAGATACGAATGGAAGTGAATGTTTCAGTGAAAAGGAATAAAAGACATTTCTTGGAATTGCTTAAGACAACAAGGCGTGTTACGCTTAATACTATCTGCGAATTGAATTGCTCCTTTGAGGCTTTGTTAAAAATTGAGTGCCTAGGTTTACATTCAAAAAGAATTTTTTGAACGTATTTGCTTAATTAAAAATGACCTTTGACTTCGGGTTCCTTGGAGATTACCGTAACTTAACATAAGCTCCCCCTCTTTCTACTCATAAAAATTGTTTTCCAGGAAATTCTCATCACCATAACTCTCTAATGCACATTCCTTTGTTTTTTGCCTTTTCTGCAGATATTTGTGAAGATCCTGAAATTCGGGAGCGGATAGAACAATTACGTACAGAACAAGAAAGTAAAAGATTAGCCGAAGCACAAAGGAGGCGAGTGAGAAGGTCCCAAAGCAATAACACCAGGTGAGTACTTTATTTCTAACTCAATAAGGACATCCCAAAAAGCTTCATATATTTTCAAAGGATAAGCAATTTCATGCAATATTGACTCTGAACGCATTACATAAATCGCTACTTAACAGCAAATCGAATATTACGACAAAAGAAATTCGAGAATAAAGAAAAAATGAACCAGAAAATGGAGAAGGAAAAAGAAAAAGTTGGGAAGTGAATCAATCCAAAGCTAAGAGTGTCACAAATGCGATTTAGAAATTTCACAGGAAAAAGTCGATTGACTCGTAAATTAAAATTACTTTCATTCATGTGTGTACATACTTGTACAACGCATGAATATACTTGGTACATTTTACAGAGAATATCCTTATGTACCTCTGAGTTTTATGTGAGATGGTGTTTCATTTGAACCATGTATGATCGGATTCTGGGAAGTTGAATATAATTTAGAGAGTGAGAATGGTATGTGAGTTAATGGAAACAGACGAGTCTTCTTTGAAGTTGATTCCAAGAAAGAAGATTTATTGAAATATTGCAAAACGGATAAGCTGATGATAACTTCTACATGAAAAAACTTATGAGCTGTACCTCAGGCACTCGTAGGATCATAAAGGTTCTTATAATAATATTGAAAACAACAATATAAACGAGTCCTTCTCAGCTAAGAGGTTGGCCCAGTTGATGTGGAATTATCCATTCGAAATAATTTTTCAAATATCCTGTTCATTCGTACAATCTGAAAGTATATTAGACCATCTGCTTTCCAAGTCTAATAGTTGCATGTCAAAATAATCTTGGGAGTTACTATTCCAATAAAATCATTCAAAACAGCATCAAATAATGGGCAACAAATTCATGAAAAAAAATCATTGCAAAACATCTTGCCGCAGGTAGAACGATCGATGCAGCAAAAAAATGCGAAAGTTCTATATGATGCTAGAATGTGCTTGTGAAGTTCAGTGTCATTAATTTCTACCTATAGAGGGCCTGAAAGGAGAAGTTTTGAAGGACAGGCAAAAGTCGTAAAGTATTAAATTGAAATTTCGATCGTGTTGAAAAGAGTTTAAGCGCAATCATTTTGTTATGCAATTGGAAATCGAAAACGTTTGTGTGAATAAAGAGATATTTTATTTCAATTCAAATAAAAGCCGTTCCCTTATGCGGGAGTTGAAATCATAACATACACCGCGCATTTCAAACGCGCAACAATACTTCACCAAGACCCCTGCTACATAACCAGTATACCCTATATATACTGGTATGAACTGGGAGCTCTTTTGATGTGTATCCTATATACATCATCATGGCTCCCGGGGAAAGAACTCAATGTACACCACTTACCTGCTACTCCATCCATCTCCACTAAATCAACCAAGGCAAACGTTTATTTTATTAATTATATTATTTTCTCTGTTCATGTTTTTTTTACATTACATTTTAAATATTAAATTATTGAAGACTTATATCAATATTGAGACTGTAGAGAATCAAAGTGACGTTTTAATGGTTCGGGGTGGCCACACGGCGCGAAACGCTAAAAGGCCGATTGAGGATCGCAGCGCAAGCCAACACCTCACTTCTTACCATTTTGTTGGTCACCGAACAGCACTTCCAGCTCAAACTTCAACCGCGTAATTACTCGCTGTACTTGAAGAATGGGTAGCAGTACGCCCCCTTTTGGATTTGAACAAGACTCGAACAAGCCTGCTGGTATGCTTTGCCCAAGAACTTTAAATACTGCTCTTTCGTGAGCTTTCAACCTAAATTCTCTTTAAAGTTGCTGAGTAGCCGAACACGTGTGCTCTCGTCCCACGAAAGTTTTTCCTCCCCGCTTCGTCTTGCTTGCTCGGCTGGTGAATACGAAACTGGGGAAATTGAGCGAAAGATTGTTTACGCCGGAACTTTCGGTTTTCCTTTCCGCTTACCTCTCTCCGAAGCACACCCAAAGCTTATCGTTCACGATGTGAATATCATTGGGCTCTTTCACACGGGAATGGTAAAAACCCATATCCAAACAGGTTTCGCGCTTACGCCCTTACGTTTACACGTTGCATAGTTCAGCCAACCTATTTTTGTATACGATACACGTCTTGCGAGTGTATGTGTTAAAAGGATCATTTGATCGTTAAACGTCGTGCGGACAACATGAAAGCGAAGACAGAGAGATAAGCGATTGAGAATTGATGTTTTAGCCTTGAATTGTGCACGAGGTAACAAAAACTGGAATGAAAAATGTATTTTTTGATTGTTGAAGTTTGTCGATTCAAACTTCTATTGGATTTATTAGAACCTCCGTGTTTTTCCGCTTTCTGAAAAATATATTCCAAAGTTGAATATCCTTTTAAGTCGCATATTTTTCTTGTTGTGTTGTCAACTGGCATATTATAATGCGATTCTATAAAGATTATGCGTACTGTTAATTTTCTATGGATTTACAATAGGCAATTTAACTTTATTGAAATCGAGATATTCGTCGTGTTGTTACCTGAAATCGAACATGGCCTCCGCTTTTATAAATTTATTGAATAACGCGTAGCTTCTCGCGTCCACGCATCCATTTTTGCACGCACCTTCTTCACCGAATGTTCAATTCGGAATGATTACCGGCGTTTGTATAAATTTCCCCCACCAAATGATCAACAAAATGCGTTTGTGTATGTGCGTTACGCTCGTTCACCCTACAAAATGTTGGCTTGTTTTTACCATCAGGTCCCCTCAATGCCTCTCACTCTTCTTGCCCATATAACCTGTTTAACGCTCACTTTTAACGCTGCGTCTGAAAAAGCCCATTGCGGGTTAATCGTTTTTGTTTACTTTAACGCTCGCTTATTTACTTGCGTATGTGCTCCTTTGACTAATTTTCATTGGCGAAGTGCGAGTACATAGGTAGTGTTTGCTCGCTCGCAACTACTTCAGTAATGAAGCGGAAGTATATCTGAGTATGTTGTATGTGTTCGCTCGCAACACCCCAGTAGAAATAAGGAAGGATCAAAGTTCAATATCATGCGCCGACTATATTTTGAATAGTGAGAAAACTGAACAGTTTCACGACTCAATTGGATTTCAGTTCTCTTTTGTTTTTGGTATCATTTCAGAAGAGTCTCTAATTTTCCATCCTTTATCATTGTATGAAAATCAAACTTCACCTCAGTATTCCTTCTCACTGAATGCTGCTGATTCTATGCTTAATAAAGAATCCCAATTACGTGCTACGCTACGTGTCATTGGCTATCTTCGTGTTCATGGTTTTGATCTCTTAGCATTTGAGATTTTGAACTCTATACGATTAGTTCTCCTTATAATTTTCTCTTGGACGCTCGTCGTTCTCCGGAATTCTTCAAGCTCAGAGGTGAAAATAATCAAGTATCCACTTGATTTACATTAGAATTGATTATAAATGATGTTTTTATAGAGATATCGAAAGTATAGATGATTGTTTTGATTGCCATGAAATCGATTTTATTGGAAAGATAATTTTTTGCCATTTTTATTTGAATATGATTTCGGGCATATAAGCGCTACGAGTGGCGCGGAAAGAGTCCAAACGGGAGGTCCAATTTTCTACTACTCTGTCAAATAATTGGGCCAGTATCTCTTCCAAATGGTCAAACGTCAAGAAGAAAAAAGAACTGATGCGAAACAGGAGAGAAAGAAACCCACACAAAGATCCCGGCAACTGGCACTGCTCTTGATGGCCAATCTTACGCGGAGGTGCTGTGGGATATCAGGGAAAATGTAAAGCCCGAAGACACCAACACTGCCGTTAAAGCAGTACGACCAACGCGGTCGGGCCACATACTGATCAAATTCGGAGCAGAGGCTGACAATAGGGAAGCATTCTGCGACACAGTAAAGAAAATCCTCGACAAAAGCGCAACTATAGCTTCATTCGAGCCGATGCAACGATCGAAATAAGAGACATTGGCTGCGTCATGGATCTGGCCGATGTAGGAGAAGCCATCAAAAGGGAGTTCCCTAGCGTGGTTAGGATCAAACTGACACTGGCCCCAAAAAATCATAGGTGACAACGCATGGCCATCATTGACAATTTCTGAATAAGCGCAACGCAAAAATAGGGTCGGTTGGCTGCAGGATACGGCAAAGAGCAGCGCCCCTTCAATGCTTCAAATGCCTTGGCTTTGGTCTTACCGCACAAATATGCAAAGGACCCGATCGGAGCTTTCTATGTTACAAATGTGGTGAAATGGGACATAACAGAAAAGAGTGTACAAAGGACGCTCACTGTATTCCTTGCAAGGATGCTGATTCAAGACCGGATCTTGGGCACGACTTGGGTTTACCATGAATCCCTAATCAAGGCAAAATCAGAACTTCGATGACCCATATCCTGAAGCTAAATCTACACCGCAGTTCAACCACCCAAAATCTGCTTGTGCAGTTTGCGAGGAACATGAAAGTCGACTTTATGCTGCTGATGAGCAACACCATGATAGAAGAATTCTGCATCATGGTATCCTCATGAAACTGGTACTGCCATTATCTTAGTTTGGAATAGTGATTTCCAGGCGGAGAGCTGTGGACAAGGGGATGGTTTCGTGTGGGTTCGGCACCCAGGGACCACCTTCTTTAGTGTGTACCTAACGCCGAACGAATTGATATAATCTTCCCAAGCCAAGCTGAATGCTTTGGCGCTATCTCGAACGACGGCGGCTACTGCTCGTTGTGGGAGACTTCAACATTAAAGCAGTCAAATGGGGCATATCTCAAACAGATCCGCGGGGAAAACGAATCCTAGAAATGGCGGCCAGGATGGCGCTCGTCGTACTAAACACTGTAAGTATGCCGACTTTCCGTCTTATTGGCTGTGAAACAACCATACATGACGTGACATTTGCCTCGGAGTTCTTACTACGGAGAAAGCACAATTGGAGCGTATTAGAGGACTACTCAGCCAGTGATCAGTGCATTTTGCTTGAGATCAGTGATGTTGTCTCCCGACCTCCGTGCTCTCGACTTTCTACAATTGGGTGGAATATAGGAAAGATGGATGTCGAGAGGTTCGTCAAGGCGCTCACAGCAGGTGCCCCGCTGCAGGGAGATTCGCAGGCGACGGAAGAACTGGCAGCTCAAGACATAGTGAACTCAACTATGGACATCAACACGACTGCTTGCAACGCTTCTATGCCTCGTTGAAAACCCCAGGACGGCAAGCCACCAGTGTACTGGTGGTCGACTGAAATTGCTGAAGAGGAAAGAGAGTGTCACAAGCTTCAGCGTAAGGCTCAACGGGCACGAAACCGTGACGAGGTGTGCATATGAATCGGCCAGGAAATGCCTTCGCAAATTCATTAACCACAGCAAGGCTCGCTGTTGGCAAGCTCTAGTGCACAATGTGAACAAGGATCCGTGGGGCCTTGGCTACAAGCTAGTTATGGGGAAGCTCGGTGCCCTACGGAAACCTTGCATACATGGTGCGGAAAAGATGGACAAGATAGCACGGTTAAGTGTTACGGAGGCAATTTGAAGTTGCGAATGGGAGAATGCCGGTATGCCAGAATTGGCAACTGCAGTCCTAAAAGATAAAAGCGGCTCACAGCAGCCGGGGGCGTTCGGGCTGGGGGATCGCTTGCTTGGCAATTCCTCTTCCCCTCTCCCCTCCCGCTATAAGAAGATCCCCCAGCTTGAAGGTGCCTCATTGCGTAACAAAACGAAACCTGGCCCGAAGTAATGTGTCAAACGGTTTCAGGCTGGGTTCTCGAGTTGATGGGGGAGGTGCTTAGTGGGTAGTTCAGTCGCCTTCTTACGAGTACGGGAGCACCACACTCTGTGCGTTAAAAAATTGTTCGGCGTATCCGGCTTAGAGGAGTAGAGGAGTTATTTGACGTATCCTCAAAAGAAATAGTCCAGCGGTGTTAAATCACAAGATCTTGCAGGCCAGTTCACAGGTCCAAATCGAGAAATTAGGCGCTCATCAAATGCTTCTTTCAATAAATCGATGGTTGCAAACTTTTCGAAACCAGAGGTCCCCTGCATTATGGCGAATCAATCCCGAAGCGAGAAAGTCATTGATCATGGCTCTATAGCGGTCACCATTGACTGTGATATTATTGATCGCAGCATTTTTGAAGACATATGGACCAATGATTCCACAGGCCCATAAAACACATCAAACAATGACTCTATCCGAATATAAAGGTGTTTGGACAACCGCCTGTGGTTGCTCATCACTCCAAATGCGGCAGATTTTTTTATTGATGTAGTCATTATACCAGAAATGAGCCTCACCGCTAAACAAAATTTTGTTATGAAATTCGGGGTCTGCAGCAATTTATTCTTGGGCCCATTCGCCGAATTTACGCCGTATCCGGTGGTGGTTAGGCTTTAATTCCTGCACGAGTTGGATTTTCTAAGCTCGTAAACAAACATCCTTTCGGAAAATCTTACATAATTTGGATGGGGACAGGTTTTCAGTATGATGTCGATTGGACCCCATTGGGTCTTCATCGATACTATGGTCTACATCTGCTATGGTTTCTTCAGTACGCACTGTACGATGATACATGTTATCAGTGAGAGTAAACGTGGTGCGGAAACGATCTATGGTGAATCGGATTAATTGTTCTGATGGACGATTATGTCGACCATAAAACTGACGGAGCGCGCGATGAGTGTCTTGAACAGAACAGTTATTTTTTATATAAATGCGCACAATTTGCAGACATTGCTCAGACGTCAACCTATTCATGATAAAGTGGTAAGCCAAACTAACCACAAAACGCGGGACAGCTGTCACACCATACATAGCAGTACAAAATTTTGCGAACATAAAATCCTATACCTATAAAAAAAACTCTTTACTTAAGGAATCGAAAATTTCAATTGCTGAGTAATGAGAATTGAAATTTTAGCCAGCACACTCCCAAAAATTGCGCTGGGGACTGGATTCATCACATTGCTACGGGAAATTGAAACAGTAATAAGAATAAAGTCGTGAACTCAGAGTAAGCATTCAATTACTGTCTGAAAAATTTTGATTTGACACCTTGAGAATGCTTCTCCAACATACATACTGATTTAATAAAAAAAAAATTTTTTTTATAGCTATACCTGTAGTACCACAGGTATAGCAGCAAGCTCAATTGAAGTTGACCACAGCAATAAGAAGTAGAATGAGGTGCCAAACGAAACTGCTACTCCTAACAAAGATTTTTAAGGCAGTGCTAAGTAAGGCAACCAAAATAGCGGTTGAAATGCTTCTCCTTGAAAAATCTGACAATGAGCCTTCCTAAGAATGAAAGAACAAAGATTCTACCAATACAATGTGGACACCAAAACACAAACTATGGCGTAAACCACCACGAAAGGCTTTGCTTATTAAGCCACCTGGAGGCAGATATCACGCAGATGTGCTACATGAACTTATAGGAGCGTTGAAGCTAGATGTCACCAAAACTGCCATAAGAGCTGTGCGGCCAATCCGGTCCGGAGGGCTACTGGTAGGATTCCGTGATGCGGTCAAAAAGGTGCTTGGATCCAGAGTAGCCATTGCCTCGCTCAAGCTGATGACAACCGTCGCAATGAGAGACCTCGACTGTATCACGGGCAAACCCGAGTAAGGGGAGGCCATTCATAGGGAGTTCCCTAGTTTAAGTTAAGTCAAAGTAAAGCTAACAAGGAAAAATACTAGTGAACAACGCATGGCCATTATCGACTTAATCGATAAAGAAACCGAACAAATTCTGCGAGATACGGAGAAGAGCGATTCAAACCTGCTTATATGTCGCTACAGGACTAAACAGGCGCTTTCTGTGTTATAATTGTGGGCAAATGGGGCACAAAGGAAAGGAAAGGATGGTCGAGGCATAATTCATTCTCTACCGCGATGCTGACCCAGAACCTGCTGACCTCAATCACTTGCTAAGATCAAGAAGATGTCTAGTTTACAAAGAGGCTCGAATTAAAGCCAAATCAGTCCTCCAATGAGCCGGATCCTATGGGTTAACTTTAACAGAAGCACTAAAGCCTAGGAGGAGCTTTCCATTAACCCAAGCCACAGTCAATGCCTTGAAGGACGTTGTCTTGAATACAAAGGGCGAGGTGCTCAACGAGAGAGACTTCAGTGCTAGAGCCATTGAATGGGCCATGTCTCAATCTGACCGTACAGGCAAGCAGGCCAGAACAGCACTTGTTGTCCTAAACACTGGGAACATCGCTTGTTTTCACTTGGATTGTACGGGAAACATATCCGATTTGACATTCGCTTCAGAGTTCCTTGCACAAAGAGTATACTACTAGCAAGTACTAGAAAACTATTCAGCCAGCGATCACCAATATATAGCGGTTGAGATCCGCAGTGGTGCCCCTTGGCATACTTAAGTCCAGACTACAATCTTCGGATGAAATACTGGAAAGATTGGCGTTGGGTGGTTTTCAGACATGCTCATGGCGGGCACACCAGTGCTAGGAGCTCCGAGGGGAAGCCGAAGACCTACTGCTGAGGTCGTGGTGAGTATCTGCATATCTGCTTGCGAGTCTTCCATCCCCCTTGGGGGCCCGTCATGGGTAGCCTCCAGTATACTGATCGGCGAAGAAAGCCCAGCGAATGATGGAAATTACATCGAATGTTGCTCCAGAGTCCATCCTTGGCCCAAACTTGTAGAGCATTACATACGTTGAGCTATAGAGACTTGAGATGCTGGCTTAGTAGTGCTTGATAGACTACATGGATAATATTGCGGCCCTGATCACGGGACGCACAATTGAACAAGTGCAATTTAGACGTGGTATGCTAATACACCTAGTGAGGGACTAGATGACAGCTCGCGGATCCAGCCTAGCGTTGGAGAAAACCGAAATAGTCATCAAAGTGCACGTTGAGTCGGATCTAGCTGTGAAGTGCCTGGGTGTTCTGATGGTCTCGAGGATAAATTTTTCTGAGCAAATGAGAGCAATGGCGAATAAGGCTGCAGCGGATGTGTCAGCACTCTGTTGACTAATGGCCAATGTAGGAGGGCCTACCTCATCAAGAAGGTAACTTCTGATGACTGCGGTGGAAATATGAGACGGCATTCTCAGCAAAGAGTTGTACTGAAAACGCCTGGCACAGGTGCAATGACAAGGATAACATCTGCATATCGGACAGTATATAAGTCGGCGATGATGGTGATTTTAAGCGTTATATTCGTCGCGCTTCATGTGGAAGTGCACCATAAAGCATACTTGTACATAAACAAATGTAATGGGAAGGCAAGCACGCTTAAAGAAAGATAATGCTGCCTCAGCGATTGGCAGCAATCCTAGATAAATGACACGATAGAGAGATACACCGTGAGCCTCATTTCTGACCATAGTTCAATCTTAGTCATGGTGAGACTGACTTCTATCTGATTTATCTTTTTAGTGGGTTAGGGTGTTTTCAGTCTAACCTACACAGGATTAGCAGGTCACTATCTGCCGATTGTGTCTTTTACACTAAAGAGGTCGATGACGCTTGACCCACATTTTTCACTTGCAAAGATAGGGATAGGCTGCATGATGACCTCTTTAAGAAATTTGGAGAGTTCTCTCAAGACAGTCTAATCAGAGAGAGGCTCAGATCAGTTGACAAATGAAACCAGGTGGTATTTTATGATCGGGCTGTTCTAATTGTTAAGAAGGATGCAGCGAGCTTCGTGTGTTTCTGGTGGCAGCTGTTTATAGTTTTGACTGCCAGTGGCGATTTCGCAAACAGCTGAATCTATAGGTCATTTTTGTATGGAGAGCAACTCCACCGTACTCCCTCCTCAGATATGTCGTCGGTGGATTAATTGGTGTCCAGCGGATCCGCAGCGTTTGTAGATTGTCAGGGTGAACAATGGTACGACAATGTTGCGTCGTTTGTACAGATGCTGATGGAGTATCATATGCAGGGCTGATCTGATTTCCGGGCGTATCTGGAGTTACTTCAAGGAAAGCGGGTTTGAGGCCCTCGGATGATATAGTATATTTACTATAGGCGTATTAACGTCAATCGTAAACAACACTTCGGACAGCATCGACTCGAAGAAAAACGTGCAAGCAGTTGTTTAAACTCTTGTGCTAGAATGTCGATGCTTTGTTGTGATTCAATGTAGGCACAGGTCGAAGTTCTCGCATCACTTGGCGTAGATTGTCCAAGAACAGGTGATGATCGCTCCTTTTGTTATAAGGGACTGTAAATTCTCCTGGGAGTGAAAGTGTCGTTCCATGAAGCATCTTTGCGCACGATGTACCTAGATCCTAGTTTACGGTGTTTCGAAGGCCTTATAGCACTGTTGGGATAACCTCTTCCCAGGAGGAATTTCGCGCATGGCACATAACTGCTGCTTTCAAAAATCGGTGCCAGCGTTCAATAGTGCTGTTCGATGCTGGATGATATGGCGATGGTCGAGTTCGTTCGCAACCTATGAGTTTGGCGAGTGCCTGAAACAATGAGGACTCAAACTGCGTGCCTTGATCGGTTGTTATTGTACGTGGTGTACCGAATCGTGCAACCCAATTGCTGAAGAACGCTTTGGTAACTGGTTCGGCGTTTTTATCGCTGGGAAGAGTCGCTTCTGGCTACCTGGAAAAACAGCCCATAAGGGTGAGGCAATATTTGAAAGCCTGACACAATGCTAGTGGTCCTATGATGTCCAAACGAACGTGTTGAACTCTATCATCCGGGACGCCAAAATACTGAGGAGTGTTTCTCTGATGACGGCCGACTCTAGAACGTTAGCGTGGGATGCAAGTAAGTGTCCAGTTTGTATGGCCTAATATCCATGCCAGGCAGTTTCTGCAGTCGTCGAATGCATTTTCAGACCTCGAGGTCCACTGTATGAGTCTCCTTTCGTTCTTTTTGAAATCCGCAAAGAGTTTATGCAACGGAGCTTGCAACTGTGCTGCATTGAGAACGAATCGGCGGTGAAAATTCAAGGTTCATAGAAACCTTCGAAGTTGTTTTGAATATCTAAGCCGCGTTCCTGAGGCCGAACGTCATTGCCGTAAACTCATATAACCCGAACGGGGTTGTCACAGCGGTTTTAGGTACGTCCTCCTTGGCGATTGGGACCTGGTGGAATACTTTTAGCAAGTCTATTTTCGAAAATATCTGTTTGCCTGCTGCGATTCCGGTAACGACCTCAACGTTTCGCATCGGGTACCTATCCGGCTGGGTGACAGCATTAAGGTGACGATAGTCGCTGCATGGGCGCCACATGCCATCTTTCCTAGGCACTATGTGTAGCGACCTTGCTCAAGGGCTGCTGGAAGGTCAGGGCGCCAGTGGTGATAATGTAGTGCTGTACCCTATGGGTAGTCTATTTTTGGGTTTTAGGGGGTTTGTGATTCCGGGGAATACTTTTAATAGCAAATGAAATACGGAGTTTCCATTGACTGCAAAAACGGAAGTGCAGCGTGATTGGCTAACCCAGCCATTTGATGCAAAACCGGTGGCGGAGTTCATGATTTCTGAGGTTGACGACTAGGCCAAAGTGATTGAAAAATTCGGCGCCCAATATTGGTTGTGATACGGCTGCGACTTGGAAATCCCAGGTTAGTAGTTGCTGCAAACGTATTGACAGTGTCAAGCGTTTGCCACCGTACGCTGCCGTTCATCGCAAACGGTTTATAAATGGCTACACTTCTACGCTCGGATGCCTGTGATTTTGGAATTACGAACACATCCACCTCCGTTTCGATTAAGAATTTTATCTTAGTCTTCTCATCTAGTATTAACGGGCGGTTTGTTTTCACGTCACTGACACCCAACTGACAAATCAGTGGCGGCTTTCGTTTCCCCATTGGGTGCGAAAGGAGCATGGTGTTCAACATTGCCATCCCGCTGTATCAAAACGGCGATGAAAATAACATATATCTGTGCCATTCTGCAGTTGGCTTTTCAAATTTGAAATGGAAGGCGAGGGCATTATTCGTGGAGATTGACAGGTGCAGCTGTCGCAACGAACGCTGATTGTGGGCTGAAAGTACGTCCTCTGCTAGGTTTTGCGGAGCTCTGCATTCCCATCTTCCAAAGTGTCTTCATTTTGCATTGCAATGCAATGCATTGCTTCTGTACCCGAGCTGTCAATCATTCGGTCGGCTACTTGTGCCGAATTGTCTAACGAAGAGGCATCGGATGCTGCTATGATGGAGCGTACCTTTGACGGAAGATGCTCAAGCCAAATGCAACGCAGAACTTGCTCGGTTACATTTTTCCCGACCACACTCCGTAAACGTCGAAGCAATTGCGATGGGCGCTGATCGCCCAGTTCACATCCATGTAACAGCTCGCGTATTTTCTTCTTCTCAGACAAGCGGCTTTTCAGCACTTCGTACTTGTGGCTGTCAGACGGTGACTCGATCATTTCCGCAACGTGCGTCAGCACGGAGACATCCAGCCTCGACACGCGTAAACCATAAGTTTCGTCGGTTTTACCAGAAGGGAGCAACTTAACGACAGCCATGCTGTAGAGCTTCAGTGGCTCGTCGGAATTTTGAACATCATGAAAACCTTCCGTAGACATTGCGGTAGAACGAGTCGAAGGTCACCAATGTGGTATCAATAACTACACACTCGATTGTATTCGATTTTATTTATTATTTCATTAATAGCTAAGTACAACTTGAAACGATTTCAATGTGCTTATCTTAATCTGACTGCTTTGATGCACGGTCGGGAAGTGAGAGAGAACTTGTCGGCCCGTCATGCGACGAGATGCAGCGAGCTTCGTGTGTATCCGGCGGCTGTTTATATTGTTGACTGCCAGAGGCGGTTTTGCAAACAGCTGAGCCTATATGTCAGTTCTGTGTGGAGAGTAACCCCACAAATTCGTGCAACCCCTAAATTAAATGCGCCTATGTTAGCTGCCGTGATTGAGTAGCATTCAAGAAAGCGGATGTGTCCCGAAACTATACGGAATGAACTAAGGAGAGCTGGTTATAACGGACAAGGGGCAATAAAAAAACTATTTCTATCGGAGGAGCATATGAAGCAGCGTTTAATGCTTGCAAAAGAATACCTAACCAAGGATGCCGAGTTGTGAACCAATGTTGCTTTTGTGAGCCCAAGTTTAATATATTTTGCTCAGATGAGCGCATGATATTATGGAGAAACCCAATTGAAGAGCTTAACAGCAAAATTTGCCCGCCACCGTAAAACATGGTGGTGGTTGCGTCTTAGTTTGGTGTTGTATGTAGTTTGGGGTTTCCACAAAATGTTGGAAATCTGCATATTACCAATGGAACAATGGATACGAAAGTTTACCTTAACATTTTGAAACGAAATTCGAAGTAAAGTGCTATCAAAATGGGCTAAAGTGATAATTTTAAATTTTACCAGAACAACAACCCCAAATATAAATCGGACATATACCGAGAGTGGCTTCTTTATTATTGTGAAGAATTCATTGAAACTCCAGCGCAATCACCCGATCTTAATCTGATCGAGAATGTTTGGAGCAAATTTGAAAAACGCATTCGAAAACATACAAGTACTAATATGGAAGTTCCTGCTGAGTATACCAAAAATTTCTGTTCCCAAGAGACTTCAAAGCGTTATTAAGAGCAAAGGGCTTCAAACCAAGTATTAATTATTTCTTAAGGTTCTTATATTTGCCTAGTTTTTAATTTTTTACGTACTCGTATATCAAAGCGACATAATTTCCTGAAGCCATTTATTTAGTTTTATAATATGTATTATAAAAATTGTTTAGAAAATGAAATATTTTTGTTGTTGTCATACTACACATGTAATAAAAAGATTCTACACATGTAAAATCAAAGATTCCTTTTATGAAATTGTAACTTATTTAATTCGATCCCGAAACAGCGGTAAATAATGTTTTATTTCCCATGTGTTCGCATAACGAAGTGACTCACTGTGTATCGAATAGTAAGTTTTGGGCGAGCCCCCGCACATTTCATTTTACACATGCTATTCGATGGTAGTATCAACCACCTTAGTAGCAGAACAAGTTTCAACTCCATTCACGGTGCTTGGATTACATCGCAAGTAATTGAGTACTTATTCAGAGTCCATTACTTTTATCCGAAAGTTTTTCAATTCGCAAAGCAATGAGAGGAAATCGATTACCCAGTGAAACTGCTGAAATTGTATTACACGTAATCTTAATTCTCATTAGTCAGGAATTGAAAAATCAAACGATTCAAATACAATTACATGTAATGGAAATTGAAAAGGAATTGTAATGGAATTATATGTTTTGCTATAGAATTTAGTGAGTCATAATTTAAAGTAATAAAATCGTTTTTCCTACAAGTCCTCTTTTAGGGTTTTGTAAAATAATTTCTTTAAAGTCTACCAAAAATTGTGACCTATCTGTCGATCCGTTTGCCCGTCTATCTTTTTGTCCGTTCGCAAGTTTTCGCGGAAACTACAACAGCTTCATTTACGAAATTTTGTACGTTGGACAGTAGCGATGACTTGTCCAAAGGATCGATATAAACAAGAGAGTGGTAGTGGTAGTGATCCTTAAAAAAGTTTTTGTAAGAGGTTGTCGCTTTGGGTAGCTACTGAAAGATCCTTTAATAATGTTCAGGAACAGGTTTCAAAACAGCGGAAAATTTTTGTAAGATTAATATGATATCATAACTACAACAATGCACTGAAACTAAAGTGGCGGCAAATTTAATAAGGTCATAGCCACATTTTATGTGGGGTAACTGGATTTAGGAATCTACGTTTTAGCCAAGATATTGATATTCAGAAGACATTAGTTGGTGGACTTATTTGCTTACCAAACCTTTCTGGTTCGAGTATTGTTCTGCCAATTCAATTTGTTCTTTTATAGAACTTTAGTTTCAAAGATAGTTCGAAAGCTTCAGTTTTAAAGCTTTAAAATTCACCAAAAATTGTAGGAGTCGGATATCTAAATAAACTTAAAAATGAATCCCATTCATTAACAGCACAAAATTCAAATTAAATGTCACAATCTCAGTAGCCCCCATACGTTGAAATTAAATCGATTTTACATTTATTTCCTCGTTAAAATTTACATTTAAATATGAGTATTCCATTTATGCCCTACTCCATCGTTTTATTTTCTACCCATCATCATAGCCCAACTCAATTCGATAAATCTTCATCATCCTTTCTGTTTTTACTACGAAATATATTGAATTTTACATCTTTTATAGCATTATACAAGTATTGTATTTTTCCAACTGTATCTTCTGTGACTGCGTAAAATCGAAATTTTCTACGGAAAATGTTAGCCATTACCCAATCAACTGACCATCAAATTGAAATTGAAATAAAAATCAAATTTTACGAATATTCCCAGAAATCAAATAAGGTTTCACTTTGTATAGAATGTGTAGAGTAGGAGCAAAAAGGACTTGATGTTATAGAGGATGTGTACAAAAGCTTGATTATTTTGTCCTGGCGGAAATTGATGGAAATTGCCTTGATATTTCTGTTCTGATTGCTTGTTGCAATTGTAGCGTTTGGGTTGCTGAAAGTTTGAAGTTAAGGACGAATTTTAACGACCTACTAAAAAGGATGCGACATATTCAAATATTCGAGCATGACGAAAATGTCATAGTAGCTAAAAGCAATGTAAAGTACGAGTATCATTAATTTTTCATTAAAGTCTGAATTGAAATAATAAAAGCTTGGGAGCTCTAGTCTTTCTTTCTAAACCTTTATTTAAAACATTATTAAATAAACGAAAGCTTACACAATCAATTGTTTTCATTCGCAGAGCACAATCAGTACGAAGAACATCACTTAGAGATAAGACGCTGACCACGAAAAAAGACGCTGTAGAAGAAACAAGACTGCGGTTACAGGCACAAGAGGTAAGTCAATACCTAAGAATCAATAAAATTCTAGAGAAATGACAAATATTATATTTGGTAACAATTCTACCAGCAAAATTGGAAAAAAATTCTTCCGTAAGAATAAGATTCAAAGTTCACACACAAACTGAACATATATATAGTAATCATATAGAATATCAGAAAAATGGAAGTCCTTTAACAAGAAATAAGGGACAGTGATGTTTGAGTTCGGATCTTGTGTCGTCGTTCCCATCAAATCACAACTAATATTGTTGATTAAATTGCTCTTATGTCATCAATCAATAATACATATCTGTTGATGTAGTATCCTATTGCATGTGTGGAATGATTTTTGGGTCCTTATATGTTTCGTAATACGTTTCATGCGCAAGGTAAATTTTTAGGTTACTAAGTTTAGAATGTCAAGTCTTATGCAACGTTTTCCGTGCATTATCCTTGAAATAATAAATGTCAAATTCATCTAGTCGATTTAGAACTAGGAAGATCACTGTTCTGTTTCAATTCTTGGAAAAGTTAATCTTCAATGTCTTACTTCTTTCACGAAAAAAATTCAATTCAGATTAATTAGTTTCTAGTGTTAAAACTACACCTCAAATTCCAGTGCATTATTTTAAAACACTTCAGTGTTTGACTTTAATTTGAACATTGAAGTGTTTTGTTTCAAAGCACTTTGAAAGTTTAATTTTTTGATAATGTTTATTCAAAATCTTTATGTATCGATTCAAAGTACTCATTAATTAAGCATTGAATTTAAAGGTTTGAGACGAAAACGGAACAACTCTGACGCGGTCCACAAGAGATGCTACCTGCCGCCACAGCGATTCGTCTGTTTAGAATTAGTATGGGTGTATGTGTGAGAGAGTGTCCGTATATAGTGATCGAATCAAAGACGTTGTGGCCGAAAAGACAAAAGTCAGTGGTGAGCCAAAAGTCCAGACGATAAAACGGTAGCCATTAGGACGATTCTTTCTTTTTAACCTATAAAAATTTTAGTCAATACTACTCATTCGTTTTTCGTCATATTGATACGCTCGTTAATACAATCTATAATAACTTCAACCTCACACACTTACATGCATACATTACATAGGAGTATATCCGATTGCAAATATAGATTAGATAAAAATATAGATTTCAGCTTTGTAATCTCTAACTCTGCGTTCGAGTCCCATCCAGGACGTAAAAAGTTACTTAGAAGTGAAGTTTTCCACGCAAATGAAGTATTGAGTAACTTAAAAATCTAGAAAAACTTAATATTGATGTTTTTTTCTGATTGTTAAATATTGTATAATAAGTGATCCATAACTACAAACTCAAGTAAATTGACAGGCTTACACTTTGTCAAAAAAAGGTTTTAGTTGTAAGTTGGGAGGAATAAAAAGATTCTGAGTACTCTCTCTTTCTCTTTATTTCCCGGAAACTACACTTTCAATATCATCATTTTGATTACTTGTACATCTCTACGCGGCGAGCATAACATCGACAATCCTTAGTATGTTGTTCGTTGCACCAACGCTTTCGCACGCACCGATCTGGAGACAAAAGGAAAGGTTTTCTTACTTGTAGAGGGCGCCAATACATCATAGTCCCCGTTCTGTGCTAGTGATGCTGCATGTGTGCTGTCACGATGATGTGTTGATGGTCGTTAATATCCCGCCTGGTATCTGTCGACTATCTGAACCTGCCCGGTCGAGTGCCGTGGCAGTGACACTTGCTGTCAATGAGGGTGCCTTAAAAGTCAACCTTTTACTCTTTGAGCACAAAGTCAATTTACTCTTTCTTAAGAGGAGACCAAAAGGATAAGCGCAGCTATGACGACGATGATGAATACGCTGTCAAATGTGGACGAAACCAGAAGTTGACCTTGATTAAGACGCAACCAGTAGTTGACGTTGACGTCTCTGATGATGAAATCTGCAAGTAATGTCGCTAATGAAACTTGTTGGAAGCTTGCCTAGGTTCTCTGGTATATTGACGTATGAAAACCTAAAAAAACAGCTCAAGAAAATTTTCCTTTTTTTCGCGGGAAGTTGCTTGCCCCACTGATGTCTGAACTCGGTGGCAGGTGAAGATTTCTCAGGGGCGAGGACTTACTTTAGCCGTCAAGAGTGCGCTGGCATTGGGAAATTTCATGCCGCCACCGTCACTCCCTCCCCAATGACCTTCGTGTTCGACGAAGCGAATGAAAAGGTGACATTCCTCTTGGTGGTAGTCGGTTTTTCTTGTTTCGCCTGAGCTGACAGTAAGGGCGGTGGCGTGGGTGACTGTGGTGGTGGTGACTGGAGTGATACTAATGGTGATGTGGATGGCTGCAAGTACGCTAGCGGTCGCTGACCCTTTCGGTGACTATGGGATCCGGAGTACGGCTGGGTCGAGCGGCTTCCTGACTGCGTCGATATGGCGAAACACATTGTCGCAGGTAGCAGGGTCCTTGAAGACGAGCGGACGGTATTAAGTGTGCCAGGCTGGTGGGACTGGACGAATCGCTTTGAATAGGCGGCGTAAGTCTGTGACGAAATCCTGTTGGTAACTAGTTGGAGTCGTTTGAGGCATGACGAATTCGCCTGAGATTCATAGCGATGCGCCGAAAACCATCTCTGCTGGGGAAGCTTGCAGACTTGCCTTGAAGTTGGTGTACCACCCTGACAGGATCGCAGAAAGTGTTTGCAGCCAAGGGGTTTCAGGAACGCACTTCAAGGCGCTCTCGCGCGTTTGATCCGTTCCACCATGCCATTGGCTTGTCGATGATATGGTGTAGTATGGAGGTGGTTGGCTCCCAACAGGCGACCGCGTTTATTGAGGAAATCGGTTTCAAACTGACGCCCTTGGGCCGAGGTGATTTTGCATGGCGTGCCAAATATGGCGATCCAGTGCTGGCCTTGATGTCGCGCACTGGTATTGCTGCAGCCAGCGTGTATATCGGTCGATGATGATAAGGCAGTTATCGGAGCCGTCACACTGCGTGAGTCTAATAAGGTCGACGTGGATGTGATCAAAACGCCCATCTGGCATCTTGAAGCTACCTAGCTCGGCGTGCTTGTGGTGGACCTTTGAACGCTAGCGTAGTACACACTGCTTGGCCTAGCGACAAACATCTTTTCGTAGACTCGCCCAGAAGAATTTCAGTGCTACGCGATAACTGGTAGACAGTATTGAAGGCTCGGCGGCGGAGCACTGCTGGCAAATAGAGCTTAATAGCACCGTTCAACTCGATGTAGTGCGCAGAGTAGCCGACCAAAACCAACTGATGCATCTTAGAGTGACGGCTTGCCTGGAGGTGCGCCAACTGGTCATCTGTGGCCTGAGCCTCACTGATGGCTCGAGCAGCAAGTGTGGTGAGTACCGCAACCATCTCTGCGCGAGAGAGTACGTCGGCGACGATGTTGTCTTCTCCTGGTGTATACTTCAATCGTGTGACGAATTTGCCGATGAAATCTAACTGTCTGATTTGGCGGTGCAAGGCTTTGTCCGAGCGTTGTGTCAGGGAAAAAGGTGAGTGGTCAATGGTCGGTGTAGGCCGTGAAATGCCTCCCCTCTCGAATGCGCTAACAAAACTTGATTCCGGCGAAGACAGTGAAAAGCTTGCGGTTGTAAGTGGAGTAGCGCTGCTCGGTCTCGGATAATCTCCTCGAGGGAAATCCTAGGGGTATCCAAGTACCAGCGTCCCGTTGCTGGTCGAAGGCTGCACCTATGGCGGCGTGGGATGTGTCGGTGCGTAGTGCCAACTGATGTGGGAGTGGAACGAATCCTGCTGTAGTTTCTGTGATGATGCTTTGCTTGCATATTACAACAGCGACTTTTGCGTCGGATGTCCAAATGATTTGTGATCTCTCGGTGCAACTACCTTTCAGTAGCTCTAAAAGTGGTGCTTGTAACTCGGCGGCGAAACGTCTCAACAGTGGAGAGTCAGCAGATTTGGGAAAGTCTGCGATGGCTTTCATCTTGGAAGCTGGTGGTCGAACGCTTTTCTCGCAGATGTGGTACCTAGCAAAGATGTCCTAAGGTAAGCTGACCTGGCATTTATTCCAGTTGGCATCGAGCGTTGCAACTTGAAATATGGAAAGAAGTTGCCCGAGGTAACGCTGTCGTGGGTAACCGAGAATACTAGGATGTCATCCAGATGGATGTGTACGAAGTCGAGCTTCCTCAGCAGGTTATTGAGTGTCCGTTGCATAGTTTGGCCAAAAGACATTCCTACGCATTCAAAAATCCCGAAGGCCGTGATGACTGCCGTTTTGCAGACGTTTTCTGCTGCTACCGGTATTTGATAAAAGGCCCCTTGGAGTTCGGAGACTGGCCTCCTGGATCAGATCCTCGACAATTGGCAATGGTTAGCGGTCTTGGTGAATGTGGGCATTTAATTGGCGGAAATTCCCAGTAGCTCGTCAGCGGCCACCGTTCTTGGACAGCATGTGCAGGGGACCGGCCAAATGGCTTGAAGAAGGTCGAATTATATCTCATTCCAACAGGAAGTCGAACTCTGCTTTCTCTGCAGAGAGGCGTTCTCCCGCGAGGCGACGTTGTCTTGCGAAGACGGGTGGACCGTGCGTCACTATCTGGTGGTGAACGGGAAGGTCAGCAATCGAAGCCAACTCACCGGGTTCTCGAGGTGTATTTGCTTGTATCTGCTTGTATATTCTTTCTATAGTGCCTTCCAAGGTCGATGTCTTGGCTACGGTGCTGATGCTGTGCACTGGTGGAGCTGGGCCGAGAACGCAGACTGTAGAGAGGCTTGTGCGGTCGTCCAAGAGGCGTCGATTTTGTAGATCGATAAGGAAGCCGTGATAGTTGAGTGCGTCGGCTCGTAGAATGGCTGTCTGGACGTCTGCAATAATGAAAGGCCAGTGGAATGGACAGCGTAACTCAAAGTCCAGCGTAACTCAATGTCCAGCGTAAGTTGCTGGGTGCCGAGGGTGACAATAGTCGTACCACTGGCTGCCTGTGACACGAGGCTCTGCTTCTGAAGGGGCCTACTGATGAGGTGCCTGGGAACTATGGAGAACACAGAGCCGGAATCCACCAGAAAACGAGATGTTGTGGTGCGATCCGAGACATACGCTTTTCTGGGTTTTTGCCGGCGGTGTCCGCTGAGTGCAGCACCGGCAATCTTAGTTTTCCTAACGTAATGGTACCCTAAGCTGGAAATGTGCAGGGGTGTTTGCATCGGATCGCTAGGGCTCCGTGTTTGCTGTGATACCAGCAATATACCGTATTTGGCTCGAAACCTGGAGTTGTGTGGCTTGGCCTTCCTTGATGGCTGTCTCGTGGCGAGGAGCGCCCACGCTGCACAGGCGAATAGTTGTTGGAGTGCCTCGCGGATCAAACTTGTCAACTGTGCAATTGCCAAGCGCAGGGTGGCTAGCTCGACTGCAACCTGATCCAGGGAACTGCGTGTGAGAAGAAACTAGATGAAGGTGTCATGGAGCCCGTGGTTGCCTCTATGGACGTGGCCATTACTGCCGGGCCCGTGTCGTGTGCTTTGTCTGCAACCGCGGCAAGCTCCCCCAGCGGCTGGTTCCTGATCAACAGCAGCATGTGTCGCGTCTGCTATGGCAGGAGGTCGAGCCATTTAACCCGCAGTACATCGTCACTTACTCGCGTCCCAGCAAGGGATTGCATGTGACTCAGCAGCTGTGACGGCAGTCTGTCCCTGAGCTTGACACCTGTAAGGAGCTTATGTAGCTGGGCGTCGCAGAAATCCGTCAACCGGAAGATGATAGCCGCCTTGAGGCTCCTGCGTTTGTCAAGCTCCGGCGGCGTGCAGATGATGTCGGCCACCTCGGCGATTGTATTGTGGTCCAATGATGACATCGTGAGGTGGAATCTGGTTGAGCATCTTGTGAGCTGATGTACTTAGAATTCGGATTCAAACTGGATGACCCACAGTTTCAGGCTAGTGCACCAAAATGATGGCAGCTTGCAGTAGCCGACACCATTGATCTGGTAGTCGTATTATCGGGCTTAACTTGCTGATGCTGGCTGGCTGTACGCGGGCGATGGTGGCTGCTGCTCCTGGGAGAGGAAGAGCTCTAGTTTGCGTAGCGATGCGTTGCACGCAGGATCATTGTCGTCTCGCCCAAGCACTATGATGGTTCTCCACTCGGGTTAATTTATTCTTCCTTTACTGGAGTCCAAAAGGATAGGTGCAGGTATAACAAGGATGATGCATACGCTGCCGAATGTAGACGAAACCAGAAGTTGATGTTGATGACGACGCAACCAGTGGTTGATGTTGATGTCTCTGATGATGAAATCTGCAGGTATAGGATTATAGGATGTTTGCCTAAGCTCTCTCAGGTAAATTGACCCAGCAAATTTTGCTTTTTTTCGCAGGGAGTTGCTTGCGCCACTGATGTGTGAATTTCTGGACGGTTAAGGATCTGCTTGTGCCGTGAAGATTACGCTGGCGTTGGGACATTCCATGCCGCCACAGTACTCTTTCCCATCCGTTGCTCTTTCTCTCGCTAGTTTTGATTCGTTTCTTTCCTATCTGTAGCGTTTACAGTGGTCAGCTCTTGCGAATGTTGTAATGTAGTTGTTGTACTCTTCGTGCCGTAAGCGGTCATGGTGCGCGCGGGTTTCAATCTGTCGATTGATATTGTTCTCTGTGGGCCTTTGATGTTTTCATATGCAAAACAGACGAGTGCGTCAATTCCCATTTAGGTGGAATATTTTGGAAAATCCCATCGCGCTTTCATCTGCTTATGAATCCTTAAATTCGGTCTTTTCGCTCACTTCAGTAGTTTTGCTTCAACGTATCGTAGAAACTTTTGTATGGTATTACAACAACACGAGACTATTTGAAGCGGCCAATTTATGGCATTGCACCTGTCATTTCTCATCTGGCTAAGGATCTTGTTGTTGATGGAAGGAAGAGCAATGATATCTCTACAGATTAAAGATTACATCCAATATTTTTTGTAAGGACCTTACAATAGTTCGTCACTTAAGACTACTGACTCACTTAAACGTACATACTTCTACAAAAATCTATCTTTTTTGTAAATCTTTTTGACAAAGATATTTATGCCACCAATGCTGGGTGTTTTACGTGAATTGACTCAATGCGCGATCTATTGCGCTGAGTTCCACGTAGCTGAACTGAACTTGCTGAACTCATGTCCGCATACGGTTAGTACCACCATACTAACCGTACGCGGACATGAGTTCCAGCAGCGGGATCCGTCACTGATTTGGTTTTATCAGCCATGCCGGTGACATACTACTTTGGAAGGGCTGACCACTTAGGGAAACGTAAAACACGTGCTCAAGTCGGGAACCATAGCTCCCCCCAGACCACCAGAGGCAGTACCAAAAGATGTGCCATACTGACTACAGTCTCGAGGTAGTCTAGTTATAAGTTCACCTCCAGTTTGAACCCTGCCAAATCGAGAAAATCACCAAACTTTTATCAGCCACCCTGTGGAACGACAAAAGATGCAGTCAACCATAGCGCTGACTACACCGACACCCGTCAATCCCTCAGTGGAGAGGGAAATAGTTGATTCCTCCACTCAGTCGACCCATAAGGGTTCTGATATAAAGCAGCTAGTCAGTTTAACGCGAAACCTAGTTTGTAGGTTCGGCCATTGGGAAGCGAACGCAAAGGCAATCCCCATATCGAGTACCATTCCTCCTTGCTCGAATAGAAAACCTTCATAAAA
Source organism: Odontomyia ornata (assembly GCA_963969285.1). Classification (NCBI taxonomy): domain Eukaryota; kingdom Metazoa; phylum Arthropoda; class Insecta; order Diptera; family Stratiomyidae; genus Odontomyia; species Odontomyia ornata. The sequence continues at coordinate 11,253,051 of OZ017741.1, forward strand.
TGCAACCCAACAAGATGGATGCAACTGTTGAGCGTGTAGACGTCTCGACGAACCGATCTACCACAGATACCCCAATTAAGCACCCGAGGACTGCCGAAGTCCCGAGCGCTTTCTTGCCACACGCTGGAATAGCAAGTGCTGCAAACCAAGTGCCGACTCACTATAAGGTTCATCCAGCCCGGGGAATATCATTTGATACCCAAGCTTTAATACAGTCTAACCAATACAACCATTTCGATTTACCGCAACGGAACCAACTAACATACCCAGACATGACACCAAGGTCAATAACTTATGACATGACATGACTTTGGACACGTCTTGGGACCAGGAAAATGCTGGGTTTTCCAGGAAGCCCTAATTAAGGCAAAATTAGAACTTCAATGACCCGCATCCTGCAGCTGAACCTACACCGCAGTTCAACCGCCCAAAACGTCCCTGAGCAGTTTGTGAGGGACATGAAAGCTGAGTTGTTGCTGTTGAGTGAGCAACATCATGATAAAAGTATCCTGCATCATGGTATCCTGATGGAACTGGTACTGCCGCCATCTGGGTTCGAAATAGACGGAGAGCTGTAGACAGGGGGATGGTTTTGTGCGGGTTCGGCGTTCAGGGACCACCTTCTGTAGTGTGTACCTAACGCCGATATCATCTTTTCAAGCCAAGCTTAATGCTTCGGAGGGCGCTGTCTCAAACGTGGCTGGGAACGTGCTCGTTGGGGGAGATTTCAACGCTAAAACAATCGAATCGAGCGTGCCTTAAACAGATCCGCGGGGAAAACGAATCCTAGAAATAGCTGTGAAGGAACCATACCGGACGTGACATTTGCCTCGAAGTCCTTAGTATGGTATATACACAACTGGAGAGTATTAGAGGACTACTCAGCCAGCGATCAGTGCATTCTGCTTGAGATCAGTGATGTTGGCTCCCGACGTCCATGCTCTCACCGTTCTACAATTGGACGGAACATCGGAAGGGTGGACGTCGAGAGGTTCGTCGAGGTGCTCACAGCAGGTGCACTACTGCAGGGAGAGGACGGAAGAAATGGCGGCTCAAGACGTTGTGAACTCAACTATGAGCATCATCACGACCGCTTGCATTGCTTCTATGCCCCATCGGAAACCCCGGCACGGCAAGCCCCCAGTGTACTGGTGGTTAGCTGAAATCGCTAAGGAACGAAGGGAGTGTCACAAGCTTGGGCGTGAGGCCCAACGGGCGCAGAACCGTGACGAGGCACGGAACCGTGACGAGGCAAGCAACCGCGCAGCAGCATATAAGTCGGCCAGGAAATGCCTTCGCAAATTGATCAACAACAGCAAGGCTCGCTGCTTGCAAGATCTAGTGGACAATGTGAACAAGGATCCGTAGGGCCTTAGCTACAAGCTAGTTATGGGGAAGCTTGATGCCCTAAGGAAACTTTGTACACATGATGCGGAAAAGATGGACGAGATAGTGCGGGCACTCTTTCCCGCCCATCCCGTCCGTGTTGACGCTATCCACGGTGAAACAGCAGTCGAGTGTCCACTCTTCACACAGCCGGAGCTGGAAGGAGCAGTCCTTCCGTTGAAAGAGAGGAAGGCTCCAGGTCCAGATGGTGTTCCGGCTGAGGAGCTGCGGCTCGTCTATTACCATTGTCCTAACTTGCTGCTCAGCACATTCAACGCTTCCCTATGTGACGGGGTTTTCCCGATACGATCGAAGGTGGCGACGCTCATGCTGATCAACAAGGGGAAGGGAAATCCCGAATCGCCGTGTACATACCGCCCGTATGCATGCTAGACACTGCTTGGAAAGTGCTATAGAAACTCATCAAGGGAAGACTCACTGACGCAATTCGTGCTGCTGGAGACCTATCTCCTCGGCAGTATGGCTTTAGAGTAGGACGTTCTACCAAAAGCGGTCCAAAAGACAGAGGCATATAGTGGCACCAAGCGACGGATCGTCCTGTTGGTGACACTTGACGTCAGGAACGCCTTCAATTCCGCTAGATGAGTGGATATTCTGGATACGCTGAGAAACCCTTTTCAAGTTCCAGAATATCTAATGTGGCTTTTGAGGAACGACTTAAAGGACCGAAACCTGCTCTGCGATATGACACAGGGTCAACGAAGGATGGAAATTACATCGGGTGTTTTCCAGGGATCTATCCTTGGTCCGGAGCTGTGGAGCGTGTCTTACGACGGGCTATTGAGACTCGAGATGCCAGGTGAATTGCGGTTGGCCGGCTATGCGGATGATGTTGCGGCTCTGGTCGCTGGACGCACCGTTGAACAAGCGCAACTTAGGCTAGGTATGATAATGTGCCGAGTGAGGGACTGGATGACTGCTCGCGAGTTCAGTTTAGCACTGGAGAAAACCGAAGTGGTCATCTTGACGAAAAAGGGATCCCTAGAGTAAGCATGATCAGTATCGGAAATTTACGAATCGAATTGAAGGCATCGGTGAAGTACCTGGGGCTACTGATCAAATCGAAGATGAGTTTCTCTGAGCAAATCAGGGCATCGGCTGGAAGTTGCTTCGGGAGTATCGGCTCTAAGTCGACTTAGGGCCAACGTAGGCGGACCCAGCCCATCAAGAAGCCGCCTCTTGATGAGTGCTGTAGACTCAGTGCTACTGTACGGAGCAGAAGTATGGGGCGACGCTCTCAGTAAGAAGGTATAACGAAAACGTTTGGCACAGGTACAGAGAAGGGGAGCACTGAAGAATGCATCTTCATATCCAGCAGTCTCTGATGGTGGTGAGAGCTATTGCAGGCGTGATACCTGTCGCCCTCCTTGCTAGAGAGCGCAGCGCTATTAACCTTTGCCGAAACGAGGATGCGAGGGGGATGGTTGTCCGTGAGGAGAGACAGAACTCGCTCAACGATTGGCAGCAGTCTTGGGTCAATTGCACGAAGGGAATGTAAACTGCGTGCCTCATCCCGAATGTGAGACCGTGGCTAAATCGAAAGCATGGTGAGACTGACTTCTATCTGACCCAGCTTTTGAGCGAGCATAAGTGTTTTCAGTCTTACCTGCACAAGATTGGTAAGTCACGGTCTCCCGATTGTCGGTTTTGCCCAAGAGAGGAGGACAATGCCTGCCACACATTTTTCATATGCATAAAATGGGACAGGCTGCGAAGGGACCTCTACAGGGAGACGGGAGAGCTCACCCCGGATAATAAAGTTGCGGTGATGCTCGAATCGGTTGACAAATGGAACCAGGTGGTACATTATGTTCGGGCAGTCCTAAAAGCCAAAAGGGACTCACAGCAGACGGGAGTGTTGAGGCTGGGGGATTGCTTGTCGGGCACTTCCTCTTTCCCTCTCTCCTCCCGCTAGAAGAGGGATCCCACAGCTTAAAGGTGCCTCACGGCGTAACAAAATGAGACCTGGCCTGAAGTAATATGTCAAACGGTTCTAGGCTAGGTTCTCAGGTTGACAGGAGAGGTGTTGAGTGAGTAGCTCAGTCGCCTTCTTGCGAACATGGGAGTTCCACACTCTGTGCGTAAATGGCATTCATCTCCCTACCACAAAAAAGAAAGGTCAATAACTCATTCGATATGTGTTCGTCTGCCAGATGTGTACGCAAGGATGTATTGTTAAGCCTTTTTAAAATCATGGCTATTTGTTTTGATATGTCCACGACCCGTTGTTTCAAAGATAGAGGTCGTGAGTTTTGAAAAAAAAAACTCTGAGGCCGATGCACAAAACCTCTGGGTGCACAGATTGTACCGACGACGGTTCAATGTATGTTGCATAAATTGAAACTAAAAGCGCCCGAACAAGTCCAGGTAAACGCTGCATCAATGATTCGATATTTTGGAGACTAACTGACATACCAGAGGCCACAAATAAGACCTCAAGCTGACCGAGCCATAACTCTTGTTCCATCGGCCAGAACGCAGGGGCTTTAACTGCTAAAGCTTCACAATCTGCTTAAAATGCTGGTGTATTTAATCGTATTTGTAAAGAGGAGAATGATATTTGAGAGGTTTTGATATTTTCCACTGATTTTGAGATAATTTTAACATTTGCTTAACGTGCACCAAGCACTTATTTCAAGTTTTTAGCTCAATGTTTAACGATGAAGTAATAAGCAACGTTCCGCGTTTTTTTTTTTGTTTTTTTAATTTTGGACGCACAAATCGAGAACTAATCTTTTCAATCACTTACAATTCTTGTTTGATATTATTAAATGTGTTCATTAAATGTTTCTTTTTTACGGTATTCCGGGTCTTCTTATCGGATTGCCGACAGATGGTACCTCATGCTTAATCTGTAATCAGAAGCAATTAACTGAAACACGGTTTCTCCCCTACTGCAATGTTTCGATGGCTGGATTGATAATTCAATTAGTTTATTGTTTTGGGGTATTGTGCGAAACTCTTTTGGAGGACTTCATTGACAAATTAATAAAAGCTCATCACGTCGGGGTCACCAGTTTGTAGAAATATTATAAATTTAAAAAGACCATGAGTGATAAAGAACGATGAAAATCGTTCAGAAATCTATCACCTCTAAAGAATAAACTTAATCGTAGTACACTACTCATACCTTGAATCTTTGAATGATAAAAACAAAACTTTTCAGTCAATTGTTTTGCTTATTTGACATCTGCAGGCTACTTCTCTTTTTTCTTGAAAAGCCGTCTGGCCTTGCTCTTTCGAGTGTCCAACGGCTTTTCAAGGAGAAATAAAAACTTTTTCTTTATTTAAATTACTTTTTGATCCTTCTAAGTAATTCATAATATCATTACAAAATTCACCTGCATTTATGCAAAAAATTTACTCTGACCCTTTTTACTTTATCGCTCATGACCAGACTGTAGCCTTTCAGTGAGAAAAAAATGTACACACAACACTTCAAACAGATCCTTTCAAGGATTTCCATTAGAATATATTCATGAGGTACTTTCATGTCATAAAAGAAACAAAAAACGATTGAAAAAGAGTGATGTAAGAAAAATGTTAAATTGCCTACAGCATCATTTTTCTATGAATATTTCATTTAAGAAATGTTTAAGATTACGAAATCGCATCACCACTTTAAAATTTAAAGGATGAAAATAATTTTATATTCTGTTTGTTTGTGTCAATAAATAAAAAAGTCAGTTTCCCTCTCTTTTGTTAAACAAACCAATAAAAAAAATCTTTAATATCCTTCAAACCAATGAAAATGCAAAAAGCAACTTCTTTATTTATCGATGAATGGTTTGTGTAGTCAAATATTTATTTGGAAGTTGAATTTCAAATTGAATTTATTATCGAACGGATGCATTTGTAATAATGTTTTCCTACTCTACCAATTCAATTTTCTTTCGGATTGTAAATAACTATGAAGAGAAGTTTTCCTATGATTGCGCTTCAACAAAGATGATTGGATATTGTTAGCTTTCCCCATTGTAGCTACAAGTCATTCAAAAATGATTTGTAAGCCAATTAATAAAAGCTTTAATTAATATTTGCGTAAGCATGGATTTCTATATCTACAAGTTACATATACTCGTACATAACCAGCTCATTAAAACTTTGAGCATTTCATGGTCAGGTTCTTTTCAAGTAATTTAAAAGGATAATTAAAATCAATTGTAGTATTTGCAATCAGCTACGAATGAGCAATTTTATTGAAAATTCATTTTCGCACTAATTTATCTTGAAAAGTTATTTATTAAAGATAAATTAAACCGAATCACAAGTTCACATGGAAAATCTCACTTCAATTTTATTTAATTATTGATTTCAATATTGCCCCATCCCTTAGCTCATGAGTGACTGATTCGCCACTGGGGAGATAGGAAAATGTTCAATTAGTTTTTGTATCTGCTAATTATAATAATAATTATTATTTATCGCACAACAGTCCAAATACGAACCTTGGCATTGAGTCTTACTGTAAAGGTATCTCATTCCATTCCATAATATACTGGCATGAACTGGGAGCTCGATTTGATGTGAATCCTATATACACCATCAAGGCTGTAATGAACGTAGGTATAGAAAATGTCCGTTAAGGACTGCAGCGATGGTCTGCTGCCTCGGCGAAAGAGGATGGTAATATCAGCCGCGATTGGCCTTGTCTGGGGACGCGTGAATGCGCTGGTCGGCTAGCGTCGTGGTGTCGGTGGGCGGGTTCTTTCCCCCGCACAAGGACCCTTTACAAAATAATTTCGCATTCACGAATCCTCGGGTCACAGAAAAAGTCTACCGAAGCCGAAAAATGGAGACAACTAGCTAAGGGTTGCTAAGATCTTTGAAAAACAAATTGTGCCGCGCAAAAACGGACGGACTTGCGGAGACTTCGTCATTACCCGACGATTCTTATGGCCAACAAATAAAAGGGGGGCATCCGGATGGATTTGGTGCACCCTCGCATGAGTACTCACCGACATCCTCCCGAGCGCTCGATGATGATGTAGGCGGTGCTAGTAGCGACGAACATAATTGACCTAAATGCTCTAATATATTTAAAAATTTATTGGCACGCGAGTAAATCCTCCTTCCAACTTCAAGCTTTGAACCAGCACAAACGAAATTGAATTGTTATTTCTTATAACTTGAACTCAACATGCCGCACAACAAGAATGATATTCCAAAAAAAAACCAATTGTTTTTCTATCGTAGGATGTAAACGATACGTTTTATATCAATTAAAATAATCTTTAAACAACAATACAAGTAGCCGTACAAGGATTCTACATATAAGTTCACTCCAATTTCATGAAAAGTAAAATGCTGACGATATGTCTGGAGAGGTATCGTGGGATTCGCAAATAAAACTTGCACTTTTGAATTGTAAATTAGCTTCAGTTTGTAACTCACCTCGTGACAATAAAGATCTGGGCATAAGCCTTAATTGTATTTTTTTAATTCGAGTATCGGATCTTTTGTTAACTTATAGGCCAGCTCGTTTGTTAACAACAAAAGAATTAAGAGATTTGGGATCGAAGTTTATGAATTCTTCTGTGTCACATTCTAAGCACAAAATCGAATTGGATACGACGGCTGCACGACAGCACCTTTTCGATTTGACTTTTACAACTGTTTTTCAAATGCCTTCACGTGAATCGCAGCGTTCAATAACAGTGCCGGATATTGCACCATTATCACCAACCAAGAGTACAAATTGATGAATTACAGCTCGCTGCTCCTGGATATTGGCTCACATTTTTTTTATATCCACAATATTCTGTAGTGAATAAGAGTTTCAATAAAGTCCGTGAAGGACTGCAGCGATGTTCTGCTGCCTCGGCAGAGGAAGGTGTTGGTTCCTGCCGAGAATGCCTTCGTCCGGAGACGCGTGAATGCGCTGGCAGGCTAGCATTGCGGTGTCGTGGGGCGGGTTCGTTTCCCCGGCACGAGGACTCACTACAAAACATTTCGCATTCACGAATTGCTTGCAGAGATCAGAAGAAGACGACCGAAGTCGCAAGATTGTAGATAACCTCCACGAAGGAATTATGACTTGTTACGAGAACAAGAGAAACCTGACAAGAAAGGCGAACTTGGGGTGACCTCGTCTTTACCCAAATAAATTCAGGGCCCACAAATGAAAGAGGGGCAACCGGGTGGTGGTGGAGCCCCTTCATACCCACCCAACCGGAATAAATCCAATGTTAACTTGTTGAAGTGGCCAGGTATTCCTCTTCTGAGTGGAAAACTCATACAACTTGAATTATATGAACTTTCCCATCAGAAGGGGAGTACCCCGGTGACCAATTTATGTCAAAGAATTATACAATTGAATTGCATAACTCTATGCCATAAAAAGGCACTTTGCTTGGGCCACTCAACCCATAAAGTCACCTGAAACAAAATAAGGAATTAATCTGTACCCGGCGGCTGGCTTATATTTTGGGGTGGGAGCCTGCCACCGTACCGGGTCCTATACTCGGTCAGAAAAACCGGAAGGGAAAAGACCAATTTTTTCGTTTAATTCTTCATTTTATTTACAAACCGCATGTTTTTCAAGAATGTTAACCTGTCACTTACTGTAAAATGATTCGCTTCAAAATGCAAAGATTTCAAAATTTGCGATAAACAAAATATAAATTAAAGCAAAGGACCGCCAAAAATCGATTGCTTAATAGATCGTTAAGTATTCTGTTCCGAACCAAAATCATGAGCTCATATTACTTATAGCATATAAATACCAAATGTTGCATGTTTATACTATGCTTTTCAAGTTAGTTTTTTTTTTTGCTTAACTTAAGATTCCATCCAGTTTTCTTAAATATTTCGTAAGGTTTTTGAAATAACCGAGTTGCTTTTCAACAGACAAAGTAAAAAGGTTTAATTTTAATCACGTTCAGCTAATGAGAACGCGTCAACTAAATTTCTAGGCTTCCAATCAACTTGAAACCGAACTCTATGGTCGAAATCTAATATATGTATCTGCATATTTTGTATATATATAAAAGAAATTTTTTAATTTATTATTAATAATATAAATAATGAATATAAAATATTGAGCATAGATTTTTATTAATTAAAAGGACTCACCGCTTGTTCCGTCGAGCGCTCGATGGGGCTGGAGGTGTCCTGTAAATTCTCAATTTTGTTAGCTTCGTTGCTATTAGTATTAGTCTCACTTATCACTATAGAGGTTCTTTGGGCGAATGCCATACAAAATTTAGTAACAAAATCACTTGTTAAGATATATTCTCGTCCGCGGGCAATAAACCGAAGAGGTAAGAATGTCAGAAAAATGGTCAGTTTAGCAATAAAACTGAGTAAACTCGCTATTGAACCACCGCCTGTTAAATGAAGTAAATTAACTTTTGACGCTTTAATATCTTCCTCATCAACGATGCCAATCCGGTTTAGATCGATCACAGCAGCTTCTAGCATTAGCGTTACAATTTATGGGTGTATCGAATTCAAATCGTGCAGCTTCCTCCATACGATAATAACGGGTTGGATCTCTGTAGTCGATCAGGTCTTTGCGATTCCAATGATTGATGTTATAGCCGGTTCCTTTATTCGTTGGGAGTCCCTGACGGTAAAGTAATGTGGTTATGTTTCCTTTTTTTTGCATTCAACTCCGACGTATCTGCTTTTGATTTCTGCAATCCTTGATATCGTGAGCTACTTGATCCCTTTTCCTTTCTAGACTAACTTTTTCTAACTCCTTAGAACGATAAATATTGTTACATGTACAAATAATTACACGTACAAATAATTCTGCGAGCTACTGTCGCAATTATTTTCATCATCATTAAGAACGTCAACAAATGAATTTACTCGAACCCGCGAGTAAATTCAACAAGCATAATCAACATCTGCAAGCGACGTCACTCCATTCATGAATTTGCTCGAACCTACCAGGTACCTCTCGGTAGAACGTTCGCCAATATGCGAGAAATGGGTGAATACTTAGAGACCCTATATAAAGGCGAGCTGAATGAATGGGAGAATCATTCATTCGACCGCGATAAGAACTGCGAAAGTGTGTAGGAAGTGTGTTTCGTAATAGTGAAGTGATTTAGAAGACAATTGCGATAAGAAATTTATGGACAAGTGTTAGATTTTATTTTAATAGTGAAAATTAAAATTAGTGAAAGTGTTAAACTGATTATTGTGCACTTTCTTGAATTAAATAAACTCTTAACTTAAATTAAAAGACATTGCGTTTTCACTTTCCCGGAACGTTAAAATTATAGGCCGCGAACCAATAACACGCGACAGTGGTGTCGAGAAGTGCGATTGAAATTTTGAAGTGAAAACGTTTAAACAATTTTAAAGTGCACAATTGTGAAAAGTAACTTAAAAAATAGCCGAAACAATAAAAAAAATGCCAGGAAATTTACATCTTAAAATTAATCAATTGAGCATATCGGAGCTCAAAGAGGAGTTGGAACAACGAAATCTGGCTACACAAGGTACAAAGGCCATACTGATTGCACGCTTGCGTGATGCGATCGAGTCGGAAGGCGTGAATCTGGATTTGGGTGAGCTCTCAGATGCAGAAAAAGGCGCAGAAGGTGGTGAAGCCGGAACACCAAAACCAAAGGAACCAGAAAATGCGCTGATGCAGATGTTGATGCTGATGCAGCAAGAGCAGCGACAACAGTCATCCAATTTAACAGCGAAGTTAAATGAACAATCAGCGAAGCTAAGCGAACAATCAGCGCATCTAAATGAACAGACATCCAGTTTAGCTGCGAAGCTAAATGAACAATCAGCGCAGCTAAATGAACAATCAGCGAAGCTAGACCAACAAGCGTTCGAAATCAAGGTGGACATCGCACAGAAGCTGGAAAAACAGTCAACCGAAATAAAAGCGGAGCTCAGTAGTCTCAACAGCCAAATTAAATGCGTCGAGGAGAAGGTATACCAGGTCGAGGAGAGAATCAACCTTGAGATCAGCCAGGTCAACCATGAGATGGAAAAAGTGAAAAAGGATTTGGAAGCAGCGAAGGCAATAGTAACCGCCTCACCAGCCTCAATTATAACAGCAGCGCAAAGCTCATCTAGAAATGTGCAAGCACCAATATTCGATGGGCAAACGGTCTGGACTATTTACAAAACCCAGTTCGAAGCAGCCGCTCGCATAAATCACTGGAATGAACAGGAACGAGCAACTGCATTGATTCTTGCTCTAAGAGGCCCAGCTGCCGAGCTGTTGCAGACGATCCCCGTTGAATTGCACTCAAACCCGAATGCTATAATGAATGCGCTCGACATGCGTTATGGAGACGATCATCTAAAGCAGATTTATCGGTCACAGCTAAGGCATCGAATGCAGAAGTCTGGTGAAACCCTACAGCAGCTAGCCCAAGATATTGAGCGACTGGCACTTTTGGCTTATCCAGCCTACGACCCAGAACATCGAGATGATGCAGCGACAGAGGCATTCATCAGCGCACTAAAAGACCCGGAATTGCAACAAGCCGTGCGTTTAGCTCAAAAGCAAACGGTTAAGGACGCATTGGCTTATAGTCTGAACTTTGAGGCAGCGAAAAATGTGACTCGTACCACTGCCCGGGCTCGTGAGGTAGTGACAGACGAGTGCAGGTGTGAGCGCGTGGAAATTGAGCGAGACCGGCATGTAAATGGTGCGCCTAGATGCTGGAATTGCGGAGAGAAGGGGCACCTGCAAAGAGACTGCAAGAAGCGAAGAAAACCGAGCTATTGTCCAGGGTGTGCAGCTAGGAGGAGATCCAGACCGAGTCAGGAGCCCAGAATGGAAGCCCTTCAAACAGAGGGGTCGGGAAACATGTAAGAGCCAACTTCGTGGGGCAGAGGTTGGCTAGGAGGATCGACGTCCCCAGCACCACCATCACCGTGTCAAGACTACATCGTAGAGAAGCGGACTTATGCCTTCCCAAGTTGACGGAGAACACTGCACCATAACAATCGACACTGGTGCAACCCGATCGATTATCCGACCAGACCTAGTTAGACAGCAACAACTTCACAAGGGCAGAATTTTCTCACTACGGACAGCTATGGGAGAAACTGCACCTGTTCATGGAGAGGTCAACCTCCAGATACAGTTGGGAGACCTTGTGTTCCGACATAATTTTCTGGTCGCGAACATTATGGATGACTGCATTCTCGGAATGGATTTTCTGCGACCACATGGAATCACGTTGGACTTGGGAAAACGTGTCTTGAAATGGCAGAATGTCGAAGTACTGATGGAGGATCCCAGCGTCCAAATCCCCAAGATGAATGTAGTGGTATGTACTGACACTGATGTACCGAATTCTTCCGAAAGCATTGTATGGGCCAAGCTTGATGGTGATTCTGGAGACCACCGATCTTATCTGATAGAGCCAACGAAGACATCCGCATTGCGCAGTTTGATTGTAGGACGAAGCCTTGTAAAATCTTTAAGGAACGGATATGTGCCGGTTAGAGTCCTTAACACCGCAGACTCAACCACGAGCATCAAAGCGGGAGAAGTCATCGGCAGCTGTCAGCCTGTTTCCACCATCACCTCTTTGGAAGCTACTCACAACCATCATTGGAAAAGGAGGCAAGACACAGACAAAGCCCGGGAATCCACGTCTGCAATATTGAAGCAAGTCAAATTGCCGGTGCAGCTATTCAAACGAGCCTCTGATCTGGTCACCAAGTACAGTGACATCTTCTCAACAAGCCCGGATGACCAAGGCCGAACGAGTTTGGTAACTCACGTCATAGACACACAGGGAGCCAAGCCGATTTGACAAGCACCAAGACGTCTCCCTATAGCCAAACAAGGAGAAGTGAGCGCGCTGATCTCGGACATGGAAAAGCAAGGCATTATCGAACCTTCTGTAAGTCCATGGGCCGCGCCTGTAGTTCTAGTAAAGAAAAAGGATGGAAGCACTCGCTTTTGTGTCGACTATAGGCAGCTTAACGACGTCACTAAGAAAGATAGTTACCCGCTCCCACGCATCGATGACATCATGGACACTTTAGCCGACGCAAAATGGTTTTCTACACTCGATCTCAAGAGTGGCTACTGGCAGGTAGAAATTGACAAGAAGGACCGAGAGAAGACCGCATTTTCAGTTGGGACCGGATTGTGGCAATTTGTGGTGATGCCGTTTGGGCTTTGCAATGCTCCAGCCACTTTCGAACGCTTGATGGAATACGTGCTACGTGGTCTAACCTGGAAAACCTGCTTGGTGTACCTAGATGACATCATCGTCATCGGGAGAACGTTCGAAGAGCACGTGCGGAACTTAGAAGAGGTCTTCTCCCGACTGCGACTGGCAAATTTGAAACTTAGTCCCGACAAGTGTACCCTTTTCGCAGCTGAAGTAAAATACCTGGGACATGTCGTATCAGCTGAAGGGGTCAAAACAGACCCTGAGAAAATTGAAGCCGTGAAAAGCTGGCCAACACCAAACAACAAGCGCCAAATACGAAGTTTCCTGGGTCTGGCAACCTACTATCGAAGATTCGTCAAAGACTTTGCCAAAATAGCTAAGTGTCTTCATCAGCTAACCGAGAAAAATCGTCCGTATGTCTGGAATGAACAATGCCAGACAGCCTTTGAGACCTTGAAGGAAAAGCTATGTGAATCGCCCGTACTGGCGTATCCGAAACCCGGAAAACGGCGGTATTGGAGCTGTACTCTCCCAGCAGATCAATGGCGAAGAAAGAGTCCTCTCGTATTACAGTCGAGTTCTTTCAAAAAGTGAGAGGAACTACTGTGTGACCAGGAAGGAGCTATTGGCCATAATAGAGGCCACCAAGCAGTTCCACAAGTACCTATATGGCCAGAAATTTGTTCTTCGAACGGACCATGCATCATTGAGATGGCTACTTAACTTCAAAAACCCCGAGGGACAAGTTGCGAGATGGATCAAAAGATTGCAGTCATACGACTACGAAATTGTTCATCGAAAGGGCGGAGTTCATGGAAATGCTGACGCCCTATCTCGTCGCCCATGTCCAGCTAACTGCAAGCATTGCCGACGGATTGAGGAAAAGGAACCGCCCGTTGATCTGCGACTGATAACGGCCGAATTCGATGAAGGTTGGTCATCGGAGGAGATTCGAAATGCCCAGCTAGCCGATGAAGACATCGGACCATTGCTCGTATGGAAGGAGACGACTGGGCGACCTGAGTGGAAGGACGTTTCAACGCATGGCGCAACCCTGAAAAGCTATTGGGCACAATGGAACTCCCTTCAGGTGGAGGGTGGTGTACTCAAGCGGAAATGGGAAACGGCAGATGGCAGCTCCTATAGGATGCAAACTATACTACCCAAAAGCCGAATCCACGATGTGGTAAAGGAAATGCATGAAGGATCCTCGGGAGGCCATCTTGGTGTTAACAAAACCTTAGCGAAATTGCGGGAAAGATTCTACTGGCTCCACGCTCGAGAAGACGTAGAGGACTGGTGCCGCAGATGCACCATTTGCGCTTCCGTCAAAGGCCCAAAACGACGACTGAGAGGACAAATGCAAACCTATAACGTAGGCGTGCCATTCGAAAGGATTGCTGTTGACATCGCTGGACCCTTTCCTGAATCTGAATGGGGAAATCGATACACGCTGGTTGTAGCTGATTATTTCAGCAAGTGGCCCGAGGTCTCCCCATTCCCAACCAGGAAGCAACTACGGTAGCCGAACAGCTAGTGTTAAATTGGGTCAGCAGGTACGGCGTGCCTTGTGAACTACATTCGGATCAAGGCCGAAACTTTGAGTCACTAGTTTTTAGCGAAATGTGCGAGCAGCTGGGAATACGGAAAACGAGGACAACACCGCTGCATCCCCAATCCGATGGAATGGTCGAACGTTTCAACGGCACGCTCAATAAACACCTTGCCAAGATGGTTGACGAGAACCAAAGGGACTGGGACCGACATATCCCACTATTTTTAATGGCATATAGAGCCGCTGAACATGCGTCGACGGGCCAAGCCCCAGCCAAAGTCATTTTTGGAAAGACTATTCGTTTGCCAGCCGATATAAAGTTCGGAACACCCCCTGAGAAACCCCAAACGGTTTCGGAGTACGCAAGTGATCTAAGACAACGGTTGAACCAGATACATCGGACAGTGCGAAAACACCTCGAATCGGCTACTGACCGCATGAAGACCAGGTATGATCTAAAGGCTAATTCTACTGGCTTCCAGCAAGATGACTTGGTGTGGCTTTATAACCCGCAACGGCGAAAGGGTAGGTCTCCAAAGTTGCAACATAATTGGGAGGGACCATACCGAGTTACAAAGCGAATCAACGACGTCGTATACCGAATACAGGAACATCGTAAGCCGAGAGCTAAAATGAAAATCGTGCATCTGGACCGTCTTGCCCCATATTACACCCAGGGAGAATTGACTACAAATAGCGACACATCTTTTCGGCGCGAAAAGAACTGAGATGGGGGCAGTGTTACATGTACAAATAATTACATGTACAAATAATTCTGCGAGCTACTGTCGCAATTATTTTCATCATCATTAAGAACGTCAACAAATGAATTTACTCGAACCCGCGAGTAAATTCAACAAGCATAATCAACATCTGCAAGCGACGTCACTCCATTCATGAATTTGCTCGAACCTACCAGGTACCTCTCGGTAGAACGTTCGCCAATATGCGAGAAATGGGTGAATACTTAGAGACCCTATATAAAGGCGAGCTGAATGAATGGGAGAATCATTCATTCGATCGCGATAAGAACTGCGAAAGTGTGTAGGAAGTGTGTTTCGTAATAGTGAAGTGATTTAGAAGACAATTGCGATAAGAAATTTATGGACAAGTGTTAGATTTTATTTTAATAGTGAAAATTAAAATTAGTGAAAGTGTTAAACTGATTATTGTGCACTTTCTTGAATTAAATAAACTCTTAACTTAAATTAAAAGACATTGCGTTTTCACTTTCCCGGAACGTTAAAATTATAGGCCGCGAACCAATAACACGCGACAATATCATATTTTTTCATCAACGCATCTAAATCTAACTTCATGCGACGTTTTGAGATATTTTCACGACATAAATGCTGCTCCTGCACTAAGGTTTTGGAAAATTCCATGTAAGGAGTAAGGACTGCATAGTTCTCGTTGGCCTTATCACCGGTTACATAAAGTGCAGAAATTCGCCTGCATGACGCTCAAAGATAGGTTTGATTTGGCTTAGTTTCATTTCCGACTTCAATGATACGTTTAAGCAATTCCACACCATTCTCTGCAGCCGGCCTTCAGTTATTGTGGTGCTATACAATTATTCGTAGGCGACCAAATGAATGGCTGTCGCTGACTATGACTCTTATTCCCTGATTCACTTATGGTTGAGCGGAGGTTTCTTAGTGATGAATATGATCTGTTACGGGAGCTATACGAGCTCTTTCGATATTTGTCCACATTTGTAGAGGTGCTCTTTCTGTCTTCCGCCGAATCCTTTTGTTTCTTCCCGCTAGAATCGTTCTTGCTCGTTGATTGGCAACGAGGCGACATATGTTCGATCATCCGAACAAACGGTTGCCGAGACCTTGAAAGCGAATCAAACGCGGCATCAGCTAATTAGTACTGCTCCAGTGCTGGTTCTTCGGACGAATTGAAATCGTTATCGAAATGGGGCTTGGGTATTGTATGTGTACGAGTAGTTATCAATCACTGTAATCACGGCAGGCCATGGAGTGATTGCGGCTTGTCCTCAATTCAAATGGCATTGGGTACTCGTATTTATCCTTGCACTATCAACACCGTGATTGCATTGAGAAAGTTTTGGTCAGCTCTAGGTGCACGGCGACTGGTAATAATTCCTTAGCAAAAAAGTTCACCTCAACAGAGTATTCCCCGCAAATTTTAATTGTTGCCTGTTTCGACTCACCAATAAGTTCGTAAACACGCTCTCTTATTTTTAAAACCATCGCGCACGCAGATAAACCGATAATTTGTTCTTCGCACATCACGGATATTTTATTTTATAGTTCCAAATAGTCTTAGATTAAGTTTATGTTGAATCGTCATTTGAAGTGTTTGCACTTTATGAAAATGATTTAATACACATGCCTTGTTTTAAATACTAGTGTGCAATATTTTAATTTCGAATGATAATTTTAATTTAATTTTAGGTAGGGTTGCGTTTGAGCCATTAAAAGTTTAATATATTAATAATTGGTCAAGAACTTAATGAACTTGTTATGTCCCGCAAAATAAACAGATACGACATTGTATAACTTGTATAGAATGCTTATCGCCTCCTCCGGATTCACCACTGAATCACTAAAAGCTGGCATTTGACTTTCGTTCAGGGAATCTGATTCCAAGGAATGTTCACTTACTCCCGCAAGGTTCCGGAATCCTTCACGTCTTCCCGCTAGATTTGTTCTTGCTAGTCGACGGATATTCGTGATCGTGTTCTAGAAGCTAGACAATCACGTTTGGACGAGTTGTTTTTCTTCTCACTTGAATCCTTCTGGTGAGATTTATCGTGTTCTCGATTAGTGTTATCATCGGTTGGGTTTTGGCGACGTCTCTTGGGACTTGAAGGTGTCGATAAATCTTCACAACTTGGCGACGAGTCTTGGTCCGATATCCGTTTTCGTTCAAATCTTTTGGATGCAGGATTTGGTGGTTGAGATTTATACGATCTAATAGATCCACTCGTATTCGTACTATTTTCTAACAGGCGTTGTTGTCGACGTCGCTGTGTTGCCAATGTTACACAAGGAGTCGGTGTTGGCTTCGTTATGTGTCGATTTTGTTCGTAGCCTTCGAGAGTTTTTTCCCGCTTTGTGTTTTTGCTACTATTTTGGTGGCTATTGTAATGTGAATGGCTACTGGAAGCTTGTGAACCTGGCGCCGTGGTCGTGTTGCTACGATGCCCCTCCGTCACTGCCGAGAGCAATTGATTGTTATCGGGTTCGGCCATAGACGACACTTAACCGTCCACTCTATGTCACTAATCATGCCCCTGAAGCGAATTTTTCCTGTCCTTGTCCTATTTAATGCTTTGATTACACCGAAAATTGTGGGGGGAGAAGGGAGTTGATCGATGTGAACAACACTAGTTCCAATATCTAGAGTACCCCTTTTTATATGCCGTTTGGGTAAGGTGACTGTGGCAGTGTGCTTGAATAATAATAACAAAATATTGACCGCACTACAAACGCAACCGGAATTTCCATCAAATTTCGAAGTTACTAATTACGTTTTCAATTGTTCGCAACGATGCGACAATAAAGAAAATCAATACTCACAAAAGTTGCCATACAAATAACATTAAAGTCCACATTTCGCATTGCACACACACTCCCTATCCCGACGTATCTTCATTCCGGATGTGCTTTTAATACATGAAGGAGCTCCAATGAGGGGTAACTTAGAATATGAACACATCCTTGGCCATTTTCTGCACGAATTTTATGCGCCCTGGTATCAATGAAGGTCACTAAGTCTTCTTCGTTGCCAACTGCAATGGTCTTGCCATCCGGCGACCATGTGATATTAATGTTTTCACCGTTCGTGTTACTAATTGTAGCACACTTGCCTGCATGCACGTCTTAGATTCGCACCGTCTCATCACCACGCGCCGTGCTCAGCAAATCGGGCATATATGGGATGCAGCAAATAGGGGTGGATGGCTCAGCAAACGACTCTGTCTCCAACCTTTATCCAATCTTTTGGCTCAAAGTGTCTTCAGCCATAATGGCTTCTCTGCTGCCGACTCCCGAAATCACTTTCCCACTCGCGATCTCCCTGCGGTTTTTTCCAAGTTGCCAAATTGGCGGGGCCGAGCCATCGAGCAACGAAACAGCAATGGAAAATCGCGCAAAGTTTCGTTTAAATAGTGCCATCTATGAGTGAACCCGCGATGGTGATAATGCACACTCGTTTCGGTTGTTTTTAAATTCTAAGTCGTCTTTTGTAGCTTCGCTTAAGTTATTAATTGAGAGCAATTTTCGTTTATAATGATTAGGCGTAATTAAGTGGGAAAAATCGGAAGAATTAGACAAATTTTAAGGGGTTTAAATGATACAATGATTTTAGCGTTCATATAATTTAAAAAGGTTAACCGTTTCGGTCTAAGCATTTGTATCCCGCGTTACACCGCAATTTGTTAAATTATATTCAAAAGATATTGTAGTAAAATTACTACACATTAAAATATTAAACAGTTTTAGAATTTTGTTTCCCGGGGGTTAAGTACAAAAGACATTTTCTGGACCTATTTGCCATGCAAAGAAAAAAAAAGAAAACGAGTGTTGCGATGGGGAAGGTGACTGAATCGACTGAATCCTTGTTAAATTGTGTTCGTGCTGTGTGCCTATGTCAGCGCTGCTTTTAGAGCCATAGCTCCTAGATTACTACAATTCGTCCAATGATCCGTTCCAATATCACGGCATAGACATGAAAATAATTTCCTTCCACTTCCGATCAGTCCACATACAGCATACAATTTATCTTTCAAAGTGCATCTGCCACACTACATTCTTTCCAAATTACAATTGAATGTCGTCCAATTGCCTTAAGTCATATTTCCAACCGGATAGAAGGGGGCGAGGCTCGTGCTGATCAGCAAGGGGAAGGGAAATCCCGAATCGCCGTCTGCATACCGCCCGTTATGCATGCTAGACACGGCTGGGAAAGTGCTAGAGAAACTCATCGAGGGAAGACTCACTGACGCGATTCGTGCTGCTGGGGACCATATCTCTTCGGCAGTACGGCTTTAGAGCAGGACGTTCTACCATTGATGCGATTGCAGAGGTGATGAACGCGGTCCAAAAGGCAGAGGCATATAGTCGCACCAAGCGACGGATCGTCCTGTTGGTGACACTCGACGTCAGGAATGCCTTCAACTCCGCTAGATGGGTGGATGTTCTGGACACGCTGGAAAACTCTTTTCAAGTTCCAGAATATCTAATGCGGCTTTTGAGGAACTACTTAAAGGACCGAAGCCTGCTCTACGACACGACACAGGGCCAACGAAGGATGGAAATTACATCGTGTGTTGCCCAGGGATCTATCCTTGGTCCGGACCTGTGGAACGTGTCTTACGACGGGCTACTGAGACTTGAGATGCCAGATGAGTCGCGCTTGGTCGGCTATGCGGATGATGTTGTGGCTCTGGTCGCTGGACGCACCGTTGAACAAGCGCAACTTAGGCTAGGTATCCTAATGCGCCGAGAGAGAGACTGATAACTGCTCGCGGGCTGAGTTTAGCACTGGAGAAAAATAACCGAAGTGGTTATCTTGACAAAAAAGAGAATCCCTAGAGTAAGGATGATCAGTATTGGAGATAAACAAATCGAATCAAAGCCAGCGGTGAAGTACCTGGGGCTACTGATCGACTCGAAGATGAGTTTCTCTGAGCAATTCAGGGCAACGGCTGAGAAGGCTGCTTCGGGAATACCGGCCCTGAGTCGACTTATGGCCAACGTAGGGGGACCCAGCCCATCAAGAAGACGCCTCTTGATGAGTGCTGTAGGGTCAGTGCTACTGTACGGAGCAGAGGTATGGGGCGACGCTCTCAGCAAGGAGGTATACCGAAAACGTTTGGCACAGGTACAGAGAAGAGGAGCACTGAGAATTGCATCTTCGTATCCGACAGTCTCTGACTCGGCGGTGAGAGTGATTGCAGGCGTGATACCTGTCGCCCTCCTTGCTAGAGAGCGCCGAAACAAGGATGCGAGGGAGATAGTTGTCCGCGAGGAAAGACAACGCTCGCTCAACGATTGGAAGCAGTCTTGGGTCAATTGCACGAAGGGAAGGTGGACCGCGCGCCTCATCCCGGATGTGAGACCGTGGCTAAATCGAAGGCATGGTGAGACTGACTTCTATCTGACCCAGCTTTTGAGCGGGCACGGGTGTTTTCAGTCTTACCTGCACAAGATCGGTAAGTCACGGTCTCCCGATTGTCGGTTTTGCCCAGGAGAGGAGGACAATGCCTGTCACACATTTTTTGCGTGTACAAAATGGCACGGGCTGCGAAGGGAACTCTACAGGGAGACGGGAGAGCTCACCCCGGATAATATAGTTGCGGTGATGCTCGAATCGGTTGACAAATGGAACCAGGTGGCACATTATGCTCGAGCAGTCCTAAAATATAAAAGGGACTCACAGCAGCCGGGGGTGCTGGGGCTGGGGGATCGCTCTTCTGGCGTTTCCTCTTCCCCTCTCCCCTCCCGCTAGTAAAGGGACTCCCCAGCTTGAAGGCGCCCCACGGCGTAACAAAACGAGACCTGGCCCGAAGTAATGTGTCAAACGGTTCCAGGCTGGGTTCTCAGGTTGACAGGGGAGGTGTTTAGTGGGTAGTCCAGTCGCGCATGGGATTCCCACACTATGTGCATAAATAGCATTCACCTCCCTACCACAAAAAAAAACCGGATTTCGCTAATCACTATCCATCTATTCCCAGTGAGAAGATATAAAGCAGCGAATTACGTCGTCCCGTTAGAATTGTATTTTGGATATTTTGTAGCGATAAATGTATGATTATTACGCATTTGCGTAGAATTTGCAGATCTCCATCATGATTGCGGTATCGTGTTTAATCCAGCTCATAAGTGCTATGGAAATTGTATCCGCATTTGATTGCTCGATTTCTTGGAGAATGGATTCAAGCTCATGCAAGTTTTCATGTTTTCAGGGGACGTAATTAACAGATACATCCGCACAATATCATTTTGGTGAACGCAGAATGGATTCACTTTTCACACGCAATACGCATTTGAAACTTCCTGGCCTTTCCTTTTTCACGACCGAAAAATAAACCCTTTCAGTGGCACCTATTCCACTCTATGTATGCACCTGCTTTTTCACCCAAAACACTCCCTCGCGAACTTTCTGACGAAAATTCTGTCACGAATCCGTCACTCTTGGGGGTGATTTTTATTTTTCAAGCGCCACTAGCTGGATATTTAATTTCGAACGCTAAAATAATTGTTCCTAATATTAACGAAAGACCCGACAATAAGAAGGAACTATAAAATCTGTTCAAACGATGTCTCACAACCTGTCCCCATGTTTTCGGTTTTTCGCGATCTCCCGTCGACCTCGCTGCTTGGCAATTTCCAACGGACTCCCTTCTTATTCCCTTCCCAGCTGAGTCCGCATTCCACAACGGTGGTTTTCTCGTGCCCAAGCAGGTTTTTCTCCTTGCTTGTCTGTCGTCTACCGTAGCGTCACGCTGTTACGGATGATGAAAACGAGCTCAGCCACTCTAGATTGCGTTTAGCAACGCAATCCGTGAAATGCTGTATTATCTCAGCGTTCCCACACTCGAAATTATATTTGGCAGATTTAATATTTTTATTTTTTTTTTATTAACAAAATTTAACTGAAGAAAATTTTAAATAGTAATAAAAATTAAATTTCATGAAAAATATAATTAAAGGAAAACATTAAAATTTTAATATAGAGAAAAATTGATATAAAGTTACATTTAATATAATAAAAAGAAGAAAAATTATTCTACAAATAACAATTACAATTGAAATAATCACATTTTTTTTAAAATCTGCCAATATAGTTTTAGGTAGGAGATAGGAAGGTATTCGAGCAGTTTGCTTGTATGACTGCTCGATTGCTACAGGGCAGGTAATTTTCTCGCGATCCCAAGGTGACGGGGATTGCGAAAAAGAAGCTGAAGGATTTTCAGTTGGGGGATCGATTGTTTTCGGGGTCGGACCGTGGAGTGGGACGATTGAAGAAACCCATTAGCAAACGGACAGAGTGACACGTATTTTTACATTTTACTATAAGTAGGTAAACTTTGCGCGTGATTGAAACCGAATACGGACGGACAGAATAGACGTTTATATGTAACTATTGGCGTAGGTCCTTTGCGTGATATACCCCGACTTCTTTCCCCGATACGTCGGTTAGCAGGCAACGATTGGGTCCTACCACCCACGCGGCTTTTCAGGACACGCCGGTCCAGCTTGGCATTGTAATGCCCAGCGGCGTCACTGTGGCGAAAATTACGCCGCAAAACCTCATCTCCTTCTTTAAAATTGGAAGGTCGTGACCTGAGGTTGTAGTGCGCCTCATTTGCACGTCCTGCGGCCTTTCCGTCCGATTTGTTGGCGAAGGTCTCTTAAACGCTCGTGTGGCTCCAGCGCAACGACGGGATCTCCTAAACACTTTAATTGCCGTAATCGCCTGTATGATTTACCATGGCATATCATATGCTGTCTGAAGGCGGCAAAGTAAGGTGAGACACCGGTGACGGAATGATAAGATGACCGCAGAGCGCGAGTGATGGCGGAAAATCCCAATCCTTCTGAGTTGGATGGACATAAGAACGGATCGCGGCTAACAGTGTGCGATTCAAACGTTCAGATGCGTTAGACTGCGGAGAGTATATGGGCGTTAGTTGGTGTTCGATGCCGTACTGTTCGAGTAGGCCCTTAAACTTCCGAGGTCTGAACTGTACTCCGTTATCCGAGTACACACTTTCTGGTACCCCGAACACGTGGAAGACCCCACTCTCTAAAAATTTCACGATAGATGGAGGCATGAAATTGCGAATAGGTTCCACCAGTGGAAATTTCGAGAGCTGGTCTAACACAACCATAGCTCCAATGTGTCCCATAGAAGAACGAGGATATGGACCGAGTAGATCTATGTACAGACGTTGAAATACACGCTCTGGGACGTTGAGTTGATCCATAGGAGGTCGAAGAAGCCGGTGAGGCGCTTTAGTGCCTTTACAGGCCTCACATGCGCTCACGTAGTCTTTGACCTGGGATGCCATTTAAGGCCAGAAAAAGCATTTCTTAAGTCGCCGAAGGGGCCGACCGTAACCCCCGTGGGCACTTAAAGGATGGTCATGTGCGCGGAGGATCAGATTTTGAGTCATTTCCTCCGGTACCCAGAGTTTTCAGGACTCTTCTCCCTGCCATGGATCACCAGTGGCGTATTCATTTTGTCTATACACGTAGCCGTCTATCACTTTCAAATCAGGCAACTGTGTTTGTTGGGTAACGATGGTTTGCCTCAACATTTTTTAGCTGCCTGATTCGAAGTGTGGGCTGTCCAAATCTATCCCAATGGGGCCTATTACGCGCAAGTGTTTGATAAAAATTAATAAAAAATTTATTTATTGTATATTTATTCACAATTCCTTTTATTTACACTTAGAATCACTAACTTAGAATCACTACTGTTATATTTAATTATCTAATTAGCGCGTAATAATGAGTTGTAAAGTGTCGTAGACTGAAAAAACTAAGCGCTTGCTTTAGCGCGACCGAACTATTTAAAAACTTCAGACTGCTGATGATGCAATCTGAAGACATTTACATTGTCTGTGAGAAAATTTCCATTCTCATGAAAATTTTCCCACATTCGTCAAATTCGTAAGTTCATGCAGACGCTGACTAAGCAGTCACGTTGCATGAACTTATGTGGAATTCCATTAATTGTGGAATTGCACGCGCGTAACACCTTCCCCCTATGTATAAGGTTGTCCTCAACCTTTCACAAATATCTTGATCTTAATCTTTTACTTTCACTTTCTGATTTGATACTAGGATCTTCAAAAATTGTAATTTTTTCATCATCTTTTTTATTCCTGAAAGCTATAGTATTTTTACCAAGGTTAATTTTGTTTTTTCGATTGAAACATTCCTTAAAAAAGATTACGCATAAATTGCCATTAGCGCATTTATAAATTGAAAATCCTATCACAAGAAGGATAAGTATTGCAATTACAGTGGAAATAATTGAACTTTCTCTCACAATTTTAGGAATTGGTTGAATGGCTTTATCCCAAAAAGTAGCTTGTTCAATGGTCTCTGAAGTTAGATCCTTTAGGTCATGTATATTGTTGCTAGTAAACTTGGTTATACGCAATTCGTTTTGTTTTATTTCAGTTAAATTAAAATTATTGCAACAATCCTCAATTTCTATTAATTTATCCTTTTTAATTACAATTTCTTTACCAATCTTAATGGGGAAGTAATCGTGTGCTACGCTATGAATAGTACAATCATTAGTTAAAGTTAGAATATTAATTCCTGAGATTTTCAAAGTTTTAGTTTGATTGCATCGACATTCAAAGCTTGTTTCTAGTGAATTTACAGTTAGTAGTTTCAGGTTACTTATCCTATGCAAAATATCTATTTCTGAGTTAATATTTCTAAATTCACATCCTTTATCTGTTTGCTTGAAAAATAAATTTATAATACATGAATTTGAATACACACTTTTAAGTGGTAATGGCCTACAAATTCTATAGTTGCTTATACTTTTACAATCAATTTCGTCAAATGACACATACAATTCTTTGTTTTTACTAATAATCAAATATTTCTTTAGACCATTTATCTGAATTACAGAATTTTTATTTGTGTACGGAAACCCAATTACTTCATATTGTTCGAAATCTTCGTTGATTACTTTGTCGAGCGAAATTCTTACGTATATATTTTTTTCCTTAACGAACGCGGTTAATTGCAAATCTTTAGCCAATTCCCGGTAATTCGATATTATTGGTGTTACAGCCAATACCTCAATTTGTTTCACTTTACTTAATTCTTCAATCAGTTGAGAAGGTTCAAGGATATAAGGGTGTAAGATTCCTGATTGAATAAAGAGTAAACTGTCGCGAAGTATTTCGATCTCTAAATCAATTACTTCGACTTTATGATTGATTTTTGAATACAATTCTTCATAATAAATTTGCAAAGATAGTTCCTTTTCCTGCTCATTCGTAACATTATTTATTCTTCTAAGTTCGTCGACAATTTCGTCAATCTTTAATCGAATTGAGCTTTGCTCTGTGGATATAATTTTTGATTGTCTGTTTATCTCATTCATAAGATAGGTATTTTTAATCATCCCTTTACTTATGTTAAATTCGTTTTTCTCGATGGAATCGACAGCGGCTTTGAATTGATCAAAGTCGTTGGAATCCATCGTACCAAAGAGAACTTTTAGAGAACTTCCTACCCAATTAGCTATTCCTCTACGTAGCCGTATATTAGGTGAAAATCCTAGCAACCCATAAACAGTATTTAAATTATGGTTCAAACGTTTAGCTTGCAGTTCGCCATTCAATTTCAAATTTTTACACGCTGAAAGGCTATTAACACAAATGTCATTAATGTTGTTTGTCAACTTTCTTATAGTGTCTATCTTAACTTCTAGTTCCGTTAGATCTATAACCTTAATTAAATGGATTTGTCCGTTTGCAAATTTGATGTCCGAAATATAATTAAAGTATACGCCTGGATAACGTACTTCCTTAACAGTTACATCTCCTAAGGCTATTGATCCAAGTCCTGCGATGAGGATGATTGCCCATTTATTCCTGGAATATATAGTTTTACGTCACAAACGTTAAACCAACTTTTTAACCTATTATTTATTTGTAGAGATTTCTTAGAGACTTGTAAAACTTTAAAAGGACCAACCCATTGGTTCATAATATCTTTAGATTTCTTTTGACGGATCAAAACTTCGTCACCTACGTTATAATTATAAATATTTCCTCTTTTATCTAACGTATTGTCATACCTTTCTTTAGCTTTTTTCTTGATATTCCAATTAAACTCAACAGCTTGTTCTCTTATCTTCTTTAGTGCATCCATCCGTTTATCAAGCATCGACATAGATGATTCGTTCCTTTCTTCTATTTTGATCTGATCGATTGGCAAGGTTTTTCTTCCGAATAGCAACTCCTCTGCGGATATACCAGTTCCTTGACTAACACACTGATTGAAACATAAACTTGCCATGCCTAGTGTTTCCTGTGGTCCAAAGTCAGTTTCGTTGATAACACTACGCAAAAACTCCTTCAATCTTGCATGTGACCTTTCTACAGAACCATTTGATTGTGGATGTCTGGAGCTGATTGGGATCATTTCTATTCCAAGCTTTTTGCATAGCTCGGTGACAATTTTCCCTGTAAGGACGTTACTATTATCTGATAGGATTTCCTTAGGAATGCCAAAGTATGAAATCCATTCGTTGATAATAGCGTTAGCAATTTGTTTGCTTTCTTCTCGTTTTATGTGGATAAACTTCAAATATTTCGATAAATTATCTTGTATTGTTAATGCTTTAAAATCTTTATTATCTTTCCATTTGAAAGATACAACGTCCATTGATATTCGATCGAAAGGTTGTTCTTTCAACTTTTCAATTGTCATTGAAGTTTTGAGATTTCTTCGGATGATTTTCTGTCTTTGACATTGGTCACAACTTTTGACATAGTTTCTTATATCTTTTCTCATACCTTTCCAATGATAGCTTCTTCGTAAAAATTCCTCAAGATTGTTAACACCTCTATGGCCTCCGATAATTCCTTTGTGCCATTTTTCGATTAATTTCAACTTCTTTTCTGGGTCGATTATCTCAATAATTTCATCATTTGGATCCTTATCGTTGGCTTCATAGTTTTTTTCGTTATCTCTTCCCTCCCCCTCTATGTCTTGAATATCGTCCTCGATTTCATCTCCTTGAGTTGGATTGTCTAATTCATCAAGGTTTATTTCTTGAGTTTTACCGCTTTTGGAGTGCCTTGTTATTTTATTCCCATTTTTACAAATTAAATCTCCATGCTTATTAATAGTATAATCCTTTATTATTTCAGAATGTTTGTATCCTAGAAGATCTTCTGATACATCATTATCGTGGTCACCGTCCATTTCGTGATAATTCCCAGTTCCAGTTGGAACTATTGCATTTACAGGCAGGTTCCTGCTAAGCTCATCAGCAACTTTATTATCCTTTCCAGACTTATATTCCATTTTGTACTGGTATTCCTCAAGTTTAAGGCGCCAGCGTACAAGCCTGCTACCTGGGTCTTTTACGTTAAAAAGCCACAGTAGAGGTCGGTGATCTGTACGGATAATGAACTGATTCCCATAAAGATATGGTCTACATTGTTTTATAGACCATACTATGGCGAGACATTCTTTCTCTGTAGTCGAATAATTTCGCTCTGCACTATTTAATGTCCTACTAAGAAACATGATTGGCCTTTCGTTGCCCGAATCATTTTCTTGCGATAGAACTGCTCCTATTCCGTTGTTGCTTGCATCCGTAGTAAGTATAAACATTTTATTGAAATCAGGATACATCAGAGTAACATTTTCTTTTAAAATTTCTTTAATATTTTCAAAGGCTAATTGACACTCTTTGGACCAAATGAATTCAGTATCTTTCCGAAGTAATTTATTCAAGGGTTCCACAGTTTTTGCATAATTATGCACAAATCTGCGATAATAGCCAGTTAATCCCAAAAATGATTTTATTTCCTTCTGATTTTGAGGTGCTTTCAGTTTATCAATTGCCTCAAGCTTTTTAGGGTCCATGCTGACACCATTGTCAGAGATTATGTGCCCCAGATACGCTACTTCCTTGCGTAAAAACTCACACTTGTCGGGTTGAATTCTAAGGTTATTCAATTTTAGACGTTCAAATACTAGTTTTAACTTTTCGTTATGATCCTTGAGAGATTCACCATAGATGACGATATCATCTAGGTAAACGAAACACTTTGATCCTTGTAATCCCGAAAGCACAGTATTCATCATTCGTTGAAAACATGCCGGCGCATTTTTCAGACCGAATGGCATACGTGTATACTCGTAATGTCCGTAGGGAGTGCTAAATGCAGTTTTGCATTGATCCTCGCGTTTTACTGGTATTTGGTGAAATCCACTGGTTAGGTCTATTGTTGAGAAATATTTCGCTTTCCCCAATTGGTCTAATATTTCTGAAATATTAGGTAATGGATAATTGTCCGTTATCGTGACATCGTTAAGCTTGCGGTAGTCTATGACTATACGCCATTTCATCTTACCACTTGCGTCAACTTTCTTTGGAACTACCCAAAGAGGAGAATTCCATGGACTATTACTTTCTTTTATAGTTCCATTTTCCAAAAGTTTATCGACCTGAGTTTTTACTTCTTCTTCGTGAATCTTAGGAAATCTATATATTTTCGTGTAGATAGGTTTTATACCGGAAACAGTGTCTATAGAGTGCTCTGCTGCTTGTGTGAGATGATTCGGATCAATATCTCTGAATAGACATTTATAGTTGGCTATTATTTCCCAAATACTGTCTTTTTCTTCCTGATTCATATGATCATCTCTGATACATATCTCAGTAGATTTTTCCTTAAGCTCTTCCGTAGAAATTTTACATATACATATTTCTTCAGAACTCATTTTTAATTCCTGTTCACCTTCATTTAATATGATTACAGGAATTTCTCTATTTACATTCACTTCAACTAGTGAATCTGGAATTTTTAGTTGACCCTTTTGAATTCCCATAACCAAAAGGTTTTCCCCTGGGTCTTCGTCAACGTGTAAATAATACATCGTTTCAGTACGTGGTCTAGCAACAAATGTTTTCCTCGATAGCCGTAATTGGTTATGCCCAATCACCAATGTTTGGTCTCTCAAGTTGAGTAGAGCTCTTTGCTCAACTAAAAATGGAGAACCCAATATTCCGTCGAATTTATCGAAGATTCGATTTGTTGCCACCTGAAATGGTATTTCATATTTTTCGCTACCATAAAACAGAGAAAGTTGTGAAAGCCCAAAAGTATTGCCGTCTATTGCGTTTATACAGCGATACTTTATGCCCTTCGATTTATCAACATCCCTTTCAAAAACGTACTTTGCCGCAATTAAGTTCAGTGAACTCCCCGTGTCAATAAGGAATTTTAAATACTTATTTTCTAACCTAAGATAAAGAAAAGGACTGTCTTCTATATCAAGTGAATTTATTCTGTATTCGTTATTTGAATTATTATTTTCGTAATTGATGTTTTGCTTAGTAGAGCCGCTTTCATTTTTTGTTGTAAACGGAGGTTTTTTATTCGTCCTTTTAGGATTCTTGTTCCCAGCATCATCCGATTTATTTGTTGTTTTGCTTCTACAATCTCGTTTGATGTGACCCATTTTTCCACAGTTGAAACATTTCTTGTCTGAATGCAGTTTATGTACTCGTGGCAATGTATTGCGATCCGTAAAATCCTTTTTGCTTGAAACTTTGACGAGTCCAAGCCGCTGTTCCTCCTCCTGAGCTAAACGACTAGCTTCCTCCAGAGTTCTAGGCTTTTGTGTTATCACGTACATCGTTAATGCGTCCTTCAATCCATTAATAAACACTGTCCGCACTTGTTCCTCGATAAACAAGTTTTCTCCCATTGTAGACTGGTCTGATCGAGCAGTCAGTATCCTCCGATGAAGACCTAATAACCTTTGATGGTATTGAACCACCGTTTCCTGGGTATTTTGTTTGAAAGAGAATAACTCTCTTTGTAACTGCAGCATTGAATGAGGTTCAGCATAAACTTGTTTAAGTTTAGCCTTCAATGCATTCCAGTCATCAAATTCTTCATTGAGAATTATTGTTTGTGCATTTCCTTTCAATTGCATGCATATATATTTGAAGAGGATGATTTTGACTGGACCTTTTGCCAATCTCATCGCTTCTTCACATGCATACATGAAGTTGAAAGCATCTTCAGCTTTCCCTTCAAAAACCGGAATAAAACTTTTTAAGTCACTAAAACTCACACTGATTTCACTTTCACCACTTAAACTTTCACTACTTCTACTTTGAATTTTAACATTTGTTGCCGAAGCAGTTGAACCGAGATTGTTATTCGTGGACATTATTTCGGAAGCAAATTCCTTTTGGATTATTGATCCTTCTAAGGTACTATTTCTACCCTCAAAGTTTCCTTCGTCTTCCGAAGACGATTCGCTGGTAACAATATTTCTTTTGCCTAAACGGTACTTGGCTAAATATTCGCGAAATGTAGCGAAGTCAACGTATTCGCCACCAAGTTTTATTTTTATGCTTTCACAATTTGGAAGCGTAAGAATTTCTTCGGCTTTCAATTTGGATTTGATAAATCCTTGTTTCACGCGATACACGCTCATTCACGTGAAGTAATTGGTTTTCCGTTTACACAAATTTACCTATATACTTGGTAAAGGTATTCTTTCTTTTTTTCTTACCAAGGGCTTGTTTCACAATCTTGGCACAAATTCACACAAAATTTACCTATTATACTTGGTAAAGGTATTCTTTTGTTTTTCTTACCAAGGGCTTATTTCAAACAAATTAAATGACACAATGTTTTGTTTTGTGTAAAATAAGGATTTTCGATAATCACGATTTTCTTTCTTTTAAAAATTTATCACAAAAATAAATATTTCTATATATTTTTTTTTTGCATTAAAAAGATAAGGACTTACGTTGCCATTCCTCCTTGTTTCGTTCAAGTTCTTGTTATTGGATCTCTTCCAGAAGCTTTTCTTGATGGATCGGTTCACTTAGAGAGTGTTGATGGGTTTCCTTCCTTTATTTTTCCCTCGATGGGCCAACCTACTTCACGCAGGCTAAAAGTTGTTTGGCCACCGTTGGTAGTTCTCGTTAAGAGAGAAACTACGTTTTCTTTCCTTTTTCTTTTCCCTCGATGGGCCAACCTACTTCACGCAGGCTATAAGTTGTCTGGCCACCGTTGGTTGTTCTCGTTAAGAGAGAAACAACTTTATTAAATTTTTTGTTTTTAATTTTCCCTCGTTGTCCCCCGTTGAGGAGAAGTATGTCTCCTTTTTTTTTTTTATTATTTTCACTTCACAGAATCCTTTGAGTGTTCTTTCACAAAACTTTCACAAAATCCTTTGATTGTTCTTTCACAAAACTTTTACAAAATCCTTTGATTGTTCTTTAACAAAACTTTCACAAAACTCTTATGTTGATATTTGTTTTTTTCTGTATTGTTCGAATCGCTGGATAGCTATTTAATTTAGCTATCCCACCGCTGCCACCAATTTTTATTACGCGCAAGTGTTTGATAAAAATTAATAAAAAATTTATTTATTGTATATTTATTCACAATTCCTTTTATTTACACTTAGAATCACTAACTTAGAATCACTACTGTTATATTTAATTATCTAATTAGCGCGTAATAATGAGTTGTAAAGTGTCGTAGACTGAAAAAACTAAGCGCTTGCTTTAGCGCGACCGAACTATTTAAAAACTTCAGACTGCTGATGATGCAATCTGAAGACATTTACATTGTCTGTGAGAAAATTTCCATTCTCATGAAAATTTTCCCACATTCGTCAAATTCGTAAGTTCATGCAGACGCTGACTAAGCAGTCACGTTGCATGAACTTATGTGGAATTCCATTAATTGTGGAATTGCACGCGCGTAACAGGCCCTCGTCATTCATTGTCAATTCTGCTCCCTCGGGTGAAAACATTCGCGAGAGAGTATCGGGCATAATGTTCTGGGCCCCTTCCTGGTGTTTGATGGAAAACTTGAACCCTTGCAGTTTAAGAGCCCATCGGGCCAGGCGTCCATGTAATCGGCTTGGTTCATCAACCATTGTAGCGAAGCGTGGTCTGTGATGATTTCAAACTGGTGGCCTTCAATATAGGCTCGGAATGTCTTCACAGCCATCACCGCTGCCAAACATTCCTGCTTGGACACGGTAAGTTCCTTTGTGCCGAGTTCAGCTTATTGGACATGAAGGTAATGGGAGCTTCCTCTCCCTCTTCGGTCAATTGCACAAGCACGGCTCCCACTCTATGTTGACTTGCGTCACAATGAATGGAGAAGGGCTTCTTAAAGTCGGGGCTGTGCAGGACCGGAGCTGATGTTAAGGCTTGTTTGAGCTCTTCAAATGCCTTTCGACTGAGCTTCCCTTTCCGAAGCATGCCGAACGGGGGCGCTGAAACTGTTGCCTAATTCCGAACGCTTTTGAATTTGGCTTGAAATTCTTGGAGGTCAGAAAAACTTATCGCGCTTCCCATGTGAACGTTAGCTCTAGAAGCAACGGAGAAGGTGAGCTTGTGGATTGGAGTGGCCACACTTCGTGAAACGCCAAAAGGCCGATTGAGGTTCATAGCTCAAGCCAGCAACTTCGTCAATGAAACGCAAAGATCAATCCACAATTCGCTTCATACGAGGTATCACATTGTGAACGACGAACATAATAAGCTTTACTACGATCAAACACATAAGCTTTGTGGTGCGCTTCCAGTGAAGTAACGCCCTCGCTCAATTTCCCTAATTACGTCAATTCACCGTACAAATCTACAAACGAGACGAAATGGGGTGGAAGAGCTTCCGTGGGATGGCAGCTCACATGTTGCATATTCAGCAAATTTTGGCAAAATATGAAAGATAACCTCGTTTTGTGAACAAATTTAAACACTTGATGGAGTACTGGTAGGGCAGTTTTGCATTCGAGTCTAGTAGGAAGCGTGCTGCTACTCAATCATTAATTACCACGTACGAGTAATTACGCGATTAAAATTTTAGACGGAGGTGTTGTTTGGTGAATAACTAAATGGTCAGGGGCGAGTTGTTGGCTTGAGCCGTGAACCTCAATCGGCATTGTGGCGTTTCAACACTCCGATCCACAAGCTCGTCTTCTCGGCTCCCTCTACAGCTAACGTTCACATGGGAAGCGCGATAAGTCCCGCTGACCTCAAGGAATTTCAAGCCAAAGTCAAAAGCGTTTCAGTCAATATTGATCGTTATAATTTTTCAAAGAATGCACAGAAACTTAAACAATGTAAAATTGTAAGACAGAGTTAACAAATAAATAAAGTTAATTCCTTAAAATCAACACTTGCTTTTGTTGATTTAGTTTAGATGGGTACAGTAGGAGGTAAGTGTCATGCAGGAATCTCTCTGTCTCCCCGGGAGCCTTGATGGTGTATATAGGATACACATCAAGTCGAGCTCTCAGTTCATGCCAGTATACATAGGGCATACTGGATATGTAACAACCCCTGCCACACATTTTTTGCCTGCAAAAGATTGAAAAATCAACGCGGTGACTTCAATGCTGAAATTGGAGAGATCACCCCGGAAACGATCATCAGAGAGAGATAATTACATCGGTTGACAAATTGAACCGCGTGGCACATTATGTTAAGGTAGTCCTGACGGATAAAAACGGCATATTGGACCGCCGAGAGGCATCAAAGATGGAGGGGTCTTTTTTTCGACAATCTCTTCTCATTTTTTCCTTCCCGCTAGAGAAGACACTAATGTAACTTAAAGGTGCCTCCTAGGCATACAAGAACAAGCCGGGTAAAGTATCAAACGTTTCCAGGCTATGTTATCAGATTGACTGGAGAGATGTTCAGTAGGTACTCCATAAACATTGGGCGCTTGAGATTCCCACACTCAGGGTATAAATAGGCTTCACCTTCTTACACCAAAAAACCATTTTATCTGTCAAATATGGATGATTTTACATTTGCGGATGATCTATAGTCGGCAAGCATACTTGGAGCTGGTGTATTAGCAACCACTATCTTGATTTATTCTGAATGCTTTCCGAATTTTCCTTTACTTTTCAACTTCTTCGTTAATTCCTTCTTCGACAGAACTAACCTTTGCTCCAGCGTCCTTAATCTAGTTGTTTAACTTTTAGTTAAGACCCTATATCTGCTTTTAATTCCGCCTTCAATTTAGTTGACTCTACATATTTCTAATTTTGCTGATAACTGCTCCAGCTCCTGGATTTTTTTATTCTTTTTGGTTGGGAGGTGAAGCCTAGTTACAACCTAAGTATGTGGTTCCCGCAGCCTCTAGACTACCCACTGAATACCTCGCCGTCAACCTATGAACCTAGCCCGGAACCGTTTGACACACTACAATTAATACGATCCCGAACACAAACAACCAATTTCTCGATTTATCTTTACTAGCAATCCTTCCTCAATCTCCTCGATTTTGAAATCCCCCTCCGAATATGTAAAACCCGATCTCCACAATCCTCTGCTAGAGGATCGTTTATCGTTTCGCACACCTCAACCCACACACACCTTTTTCCTTAAGATTTAACTTTCGCAAAGCCATCTATGCAACCATCCAGCTAGAGCTGAATAATATTGGCTGGAATTCATTGCTACGTTAGAGATGTCAACACAGCGTTATATACCTTCCGCCAAAATCTCAGTAGCATAATTATAAATCATAGCCGCTCCCGTGGAAAAAAGATCCCCTGCTGGTTTTCGGCTGAAAACAATATCCCATAATCCTAATACCTTCTCATGGTATAACTGCCAAGCTTCTGATGGGCAAGCTATCTGTGGCCTTTTTTCTTAATTTTTTCCTCCACATTTAAGTTTTCAAACCCTACTAAATACACATCGCATCCCCTTCTTCTCTTATTGTACACCCTCTCCATCGGACATTGAAAGTGTACTGCTCACTTTTGACATTAGTGGCGGTCCGAGTCCTGATGGAATACCAAATCTGTTCGTAAAATCATTATCTTCTTCATTTATCTACCCCATTGTCAATTATTTTCAACATTAGCCTTTCTTCCTGCTACTTTCTCGACGTCTGGAAGTAAGCTAACATCTTTCCGATCCATAACTCGGAGATTGTAGTAAAACCTCGAATTATCGTTTGATTTCTTTACTTTCTTGTTTTGGTAAGCTCTTGAAGAAAATTGTGCATACCAAAATATACGACCCTTAATGACGCCAGATTGTAAGTATCCAACCTGGCTTCATTAATGTTCGTCCGGCAATAACTAATTTGTGAGAACTTAATAATATCATCTCTTTTGCTTTTGACAAGAGTCAATAAGCGGATGTCATTTACACCAATTTTGCCTTTGACAGTGTTCATCATAACCTTCTGACTAATAAACTTTGATCGTTACGCGTTCCCGACTCAATCCTCTCTTGGATTTTATCCTTCTTATCCCATCACTCGTGCGCCGTTACATGGAATAATTTTTCCTCACCATCATTTATTCCAAAATCCAGCGTTGCTCAAGGATAAATTTTAGGCCCTTTGCTATTTAAAATTTTCATTAATGCTCTTCCTCGATGCCT
This sequence comes from Odontomyia ornata, assembly GCA_963969285.1. NCBI lineage: Eukaryota > Metazoa > Arthropoda > Insecta > Diptera > Stratiomyidae > Odontomyia > Odontomyia ornata. The sequence continues at coordinate 11,288,283 of OZ017741.1, forward strand.
GTCCTCTAACTGCCTTCTTTACGCTGATGATTTAAACATTTATAGTTCCATTTACTCCAGCCAAAAACGCTGATAGATGATCTTGACAATTTTCAATAATGGTGTAAAGATAATTTATTTCTTCTTAATATTTCACACATGATGTTCACCAACAAAATTCATCCAGTAATATACCTGTATGAATACCAAAATGATGGATCGGTGCTCCCACTTATGGACAAGTTTAAACATTTGGGAATAGTGTTTGACCCATTTTTTTTCTCTATTCAAGTAGCTTAGTTTGTTTTTGTTACATTTATTATACTTTATATTACCTTTTATATCAATTGGATTAATAAAGATCTGAAATACTGGGTACGGTAAAATAAATAAATTACATCGCCCTAGGCCTTGTTTTTCATGTTGGTGCCATCGTGTTGCAAAGATTTCTCTTCCAGTTGGGGAGAGAAAAAGATAGGGAATGCTAGAAAAGAGACCCTTCCACCATCAATGCTTCTTGGCACTCCTTAGAAATTAGCACATTCCCAACGTAATATGCGACTTGGTTTCATTTGTCAACTGATCTGAGTATCTCTCCGATCAGACTTTCTGGAGAGAGCCTACTAATTTCTTGATGAGGTCACCGCGCAGCCTGTCCAACTCTTTGCAAGCAAAAAAATTTGTAACGGCCGACCGTGACTTACTAGTCCTTGTTCAGGTTAGACTGAAAATATTCATGCCTGCTCAAGAGCTGGACCAAATCTGTCTGTCTTACCATGACTAAGACTGAGTCTCGGCCTCAAGTCAGGAATGAGACAAGCGGTCCATCTCCTCTTTGTGTCATTTACCCAGGATTGTTGCCAATTGTCGAGTGAGCTTTATCTCTTTTCAAGCGCCAGCGTCTCCCTATTACCTTCGTTTCTGCGCAAGTAAGTTTTTTGGCGTCCTCTTGCAAGAAAGGCGATTGACTGGAGAGATGTTCAGTAGGTACTCCATAAACATTGGGCGCTTGAGATTCCCACACTCAGGGTATAAATAGGCGATGTGTATGACGCTTACAATCACCAACAGCCTGACTCAGAATCTGTTCAATATGCATATGCTATTCTTAGCGCTCCTCGTCGCTGCATATGTGCCATACGTTTTCGGCGCAGCTCCTTGCTGAAAGTGCCGCTCTATATTTCCGATCTGTACAGTAGCACAGACCGTACCTTGACTCATCAGAAGTCGCCTTCTTGATGACCCCTACGTTGGTCACCAGTCGACTGAGTATCGACACACTACTGCAGCCTTATCTGCCAGTGCCCTGATATACTCAGAGGAACTCATTTTTGAGTCGATCAGACTTCACAGCTAGCTTCGGCTCAACTTGTACTTTCCCAATGATGATTGTCCTTACTCTAGAGAATCCATCAGACGGTGCAGTAGCATACTAAGTCTGTGCACCCCGTGATAAGCCCCGCGAATACATAATCCGCATAGCCGATCAAGTGTGACTCATCCGGCAGCTCAAGTCTCAGTGTGATGTTCCACAGGTCTGCGCCGAGGATGAAGCCTTGAGCCATACCCGATACAATTTCCATCCTTCGCGGACCCTCCGTGTTATAGAGTAGGCTCCGATCCGTCAGGTAGTCCTCAGAATCCGCATCAGATACTCTGGAACTTAAAAAGTGGTTTTCAGTGCTTCCAGAATATCCGAGCATCTATCAGAATTGAAGATGTTGTTGACATCAACCGTCACCAGCAGCGTGACCCATTTGTTAGTCCAGCTATGAACCTTTGCTCTTCGGGCCACACTCACCATCTCTGCAACCTCATAAGGGTGGAGCGTCCTACTCTAAAGCCGTAATGCCGAAGAGATAGGTCCCTAGCAGTACGAATCGCATTAGTAAATATTCCCTTGATGAGTTTCTCGAGCACTTTCCCGGCCGTGTCTAGCATGCCTAACAGGCGGTATGCAGATGTCAAAGCGGGTACGAGAATCGCTATTTCCACCATTTCAGTAAAAGCCCATCACGCAAGCAAGCGTGAACGTACTGAGCAGCAAGTTAGGGTGAAGATTGTAGACAAGCTGCAGTATTTCAGCAGGAACGCCCTCTAGTCCTGGTACCTTCCTTGCTTTCGTGTACAGAACTGCCTCTACCAGTTCCATCCTCGTAAAAAGCGGGCCTTCCCCTGGTGTTCTATCGAGGACTGCATTCGCACAGACGGAATTTGTAAGGCACAGAGCCCCCAAAATCTGGTCCATCTTTTCTACTTCATGTAAGCAAAGATTTACTAGAGCACTAATCCTCCGCTGACCAGTTTATACCCCAGGCTCCACGGGTTCCTATTTACATTGTCCACGAGATCATGTCGTCATCGGGCCTAACTATTGTTAATTAGGTTGCGAAGAGATTTTCTGGCCAATTTTTATGCTGCTAGCCTTGTGTCTGCCTTCTCTCACGTTTGCGCACACTGAGCTTCTCGTCAAAGTTTGTGACACTCCCTCTGCTGTTTACCGTGACGGGGTCTCCGACGGGGTTTGGAGGACTCGCAAGCAGATATGATGATATCCATAGTTGAGCTCATCACGTTCTTGGTAGTAAGTTGTCCGCTCCCCAGTGGGGCTCCTATCAGCGATGTGCCCGCCATGATCACGTCAGGAAAGCTCCCAACGCCCAGTTTTCCATCCAAAGGCTGGATTCTGGGTGTATGTACGCTGAGAGGCATCGATGTGGATCTCAACCGCAGTGTACTGGTGGTCACTGCCAAAGCAGTCTTCTAGTGCCCGCCTGTTGTGTACTCTTGGCACCAGGGACTCCAAAGCGAATATCACATCGCTTGTGGTTCCCACACAACCCAAGCGGCGTTAAGTAGGGATGTGTCCAGTATTTAGAGCAACAAGTGCTATTCTGGCCGCTATTTCTAAGACCTGCTTGCCTCTGATATCAGATTGAGGCATGCTCCATTCAATGCCTGTAGCATTGAAGACGCCCCCGACGAGCATCCTCTGTGTTCGAGCAGCGTCCTCCAAGGCATTATATTTGGCGCTGAAAGATGGTATCGGTTCATTTGGCGGTAGATAAACACGAAAAAAATGTTGTTCCTGAATACCTCACTCACACAAAACTATCTCCTCGTCCATGGCCCTACACCTGTCGGTGGACGCTGCTTCGATGGCACAGGTTCATTAGGGTACCAAGCTTGTGAGTTATTGTTATGATGTTACTCGCTGAACAATAGAAGGTCGGTTTTCATACCCCTCACAAACTGCTAAAGTAGATCCTGGGGATTCGTGCTCTGTTGCAAGTTCGCTTGTAGGATTTGACACATCAAAGTACTGATTGGGCTTAAATTAGGGCCTATTTCCCTGACCCTAGCACGTGATTGATGGTATTAAGTTCAGGATTAGCATCCTTGCAGACAATACATTGTGCTTCGACCATATACTTCTTTCTTTTGCGCCCCGTTTGACTACAATTACAGCACAGACAACTCCGGTCAGGTCCCCTATAGCAATATGCTATGTGCCACTTTGCCCTGCACTATGACCTTTATCGGTCAAGTTGACACGGCCATGCATTGTCCCCTGATGTTTTCTTGTGCCAGTCTTACTTTGAATTCGTTTCAACTAGGGAATTCCAATTTAATACCGTTCTCTATCTTGTGTCCGTGACACAGTCCAGGTCCCCCATGTCGAGAGTTGCCATCGGCTCGAGCGAGGCAACGGTTACTCTGGCTCCAAGAAACTTTTTCACCACATTACGGAATGCGTCCTTATTGGTAGCCTCTGATCCGAACTCCGCCAGTAAGCCTCCGAACCGGGTTGGCTGCACAGCTCTTATGGCAGCTCTGGTGTTATCTGGCTTGATCGCTGTTTTCATTTCACGCAGCACATCTGCGTAGTATCTGCCTTCAGGTGTCTTAATAACCACAGCTTCTCGTGGAGGGTGGCGCGGTTTGTGCTTTGGTTTCCGTGTTATACGAGAAGAATCTTTGTTCTTATCTTCTTCGGAGGCTTTTAAGGTTTCCTTACATAGCTCTACCTGAAACTCCTTGTCAGGCGGAATAACTTCGTTTAGCGTCAGGTTCTTTCTCTTTTTCCCGCGTTCACCTGCAATTGGACTGCCTGACATCCTTTTGATACTGCCTGGAGCTGAAGTCACTGACGCTCCACTAGAGGTCTTAACATTTTGGCCTTTTTTGCCTTAAGCCAGCTCCGCCTGTAGTGCGTGATGCAATCCATGAGCTCCTTCAGCTCGAGAGCTCCGTTTCTGATGTTCTTTTTTATGTTTATTTGTACATCGCAAGTAGCTCTCGATTGTTTGACAATATTCCTCAACCTCCGCATAAGCCGCTACTCTTTGGAGCCTCAAGGGCCACTTGGGTGATAACAAGAAAAGCGTCACTCAATAGCTTTGCAAACATTTCCTGTACAATCGCCGTCGGAAATTTGTCAAGCGTTTCTTGGGAATTGATTAGAATTGTTTTGTTAGAAAGTTTAGCGTGTATTTTCCACAGGAAGTGTTGGTGAAGCGGTTTGGTGGCACTCTGCCCTTAGGACAGTTGCACGGGCAAATAGCCTCCAGTTTGAGAGCGTGGGATCCTGGTGAGCCGCATTTCTTGCTTGGCGGCTTAACTGAGGCCCATGGACACTAGCGAGTGGTCCCTACACTCGCCTCCGGAGGAGCTTTCTGATTTTTCTGGTAACGCACTTCCATTAACATCATCATCTATGGTGTGACAGCTCAGGCCGGGCTTTGGCCTCAGGGACTAATTTCCTACAATCATCACGGAATAAGTGCTACGCTGGGAATGACCTTGTTTGGGGTCGCGTAAGTACGCTGGAAAGCTAGCTTTGTGCTGTCGTCGGGCGGGTTCTTTTCCCCACAGCACAGGGGCCCACTAAGAAATATTTTTTTTCACACTTATAATTTCTTCGGATGACCAGTGTCGAATCTGAGCCAATGGGCTGGTGGGAAAGTGCCAATGGCCGAATTAACCTACGGAAAAGGATCACAAGGAAAACCGCGACGACAAATTGCCGGTTAGCCGCGCACGATTCAAAAGGCGATTTTTTCCACGCTGAGGATGGTCATGGCCCATAAATAAGAGTGGGGCATCTAGGTGGTAGCGGTATCCTCACGCATCCCTCCCAATCGGATCGAAATCCAAAAACTGATGCCTTGGCCAATATAGGGTGTTGAAGGCCAAGCATCTCTGCGAGAGCACCTGTAACATTGGAAAAAGGGAATTGTGCACATGCTGAATATGGGTAAAATACGAGGTCTTCTAACTGCTTGCAAACATGTGAATCACCGTCGCGATCAACGATAGGCAGATAAGAATTACAAAAAAAACTCATTTGGGCACAACATGGAAGGGTTATTCCTTCGAAGGTGCTTCTCACGCCAAGGGAATCGTGTTGGAACAAGTAGGCGTTGAAGCTAAATAGCCTAGTTCTGCTATCCGAAAGTGCGTTTGTATATAGTTTATCAAGAACGGAAAAAAGATCACTGCATTTGTCCCAAGGGATGGTGATGGAAAAGGAAATGTCACTTTTCACTTCTTCTCTAGTATCATAAATTAACTCTTTTAATTTCCACTCCGAAATCATATCCACCCTGATCATAGCACGTTTTCGAGTCGCACACCGCGTCGACCAAAAATTCATCCACTTCGCCGTACCGCATTTTTTCCTCTTCTCGACTTTCACCGTTCGCGCCCAAATTCCAACTGTCCGTTGTTGCCAAGCGCCCAGCCACTCGTTGTCGACGACACCAAACTTTCCCCTTTCGTCCTCGCGCCCGAACGGGATCATCCCAATGATTTGTTTTGACCGTACAAAAATGTACGGAACATTCTTATATTCACATAAAAATGGAGATTGCCAAATAATTTCAAGTGGTTTCGCATCAGCTGCCATCACAATGAATTCCGACGTTCAACGTTATTTATGACAGCTTCGTTTGCTCCTTTTCTTAGTTGGTGATAGTGTAACGCTTTTTGCAATAGATTCATGATTTAACTGATCAGTTTAGCATCAGCTAAAGCCATTAAAGTGTATAGTATAATGTGTAAGCATCACACTTGATGAATATGACCACCACGAGCCCGTTTACAGCGGTAGATTCTTTGGACCCAATTTCCCATCACTTTGGCACACATTTCGACCGAAACGTTGGGAATTTCGTGTTGGATGTTGTCTTTGAGCTCGTCTACAGTTGCTGGCTTGTTGGCATAGACCAGTGGCTTGAAATAGCCCCATAAAAAGAAATGCAATGGGATTAGATCGCATGAACGAGACAACCATTCTACCGGACCACTGAAACAGATTAAATTCACGAACTTTACGTTATGTTTTTTTCCTTTACGTTAGCATAAAACCACAAAAAAAAACAATATAAACTTTACTTTAAATTTTATAATTTACGGAGCCACTAATCCGCTGTACGGCAGTTTATCCCCATTAAGTTCAAATAATTACTTGACATATACTTCCAATTATTCCTTCAAATTCATTCCATCTACCAAAAGGAATCCGCCCACGGATATTATTCTTGCGTTTTTCTTTCTTTGCTTTTCTTTTCCCTATAGCTTACGAGTTCCGGCACTTGAGTATTTAGCTATTATTACGACTAGCACTTGCCACTTAATTTTTCTTCATCCATTATTTTTTCTAAGTCCAATCACTGTATCCACTTGGTCTATCTTCTGCTAAGAAGTTCGTCAGCTGCACTATGAATTCAACTATAATTCTTATTTTCCTTCTATACACTTGTTTTAATATTCTATTTTTAAAATATTCAGTAATAATAATATTCACGACAAACTATAAAACTTTGAATTCTCCTTTTTCTTTCTTTTTCTTTTCTTTAACTCGAGATTTTTCATACACGAATGTATTTTTTTACTGTTCACATCCGCCTCCAACAGATTCTTCACTTTTTCACTGTCACTATTGTAAAACCGATCATATCTCCACCCCAAAATCAGACTCGACACCGCAAAAAACTCCCCCTTCTACACAAAACCCAATACTGAATACCCCAATCCTAACAACTTAATCCCACATTTCACCTCCATCCAATCCGATCCCGCAATCTCTTTTTCATTTTCAATTACCGCTGCCGCATTCGGGTAACGTAATCGAAGTTCATTAAACTTCGATTCCACTACCCATACATCTTTTTTCCCGTATCGACAAATACAATAGTATCCATTGATTTGCATATATGGCAATTTGCATCATCAAAGAAGCGCTTGATTGAATGCAAAGTGTCACATATACATTACGGAAACTATTGATTATGCCGAGACCCCAAAAAGAGTGCTTCCCTGCGCCCGGGGGAACTTGATCCCAGGGTTCCAGCAGACCCCTGGTCGAGAACTCGCGTCGCAGCCAATGGTGCCATGTCTTGTCGATCTCCCATTCATCTCATAAGCAACTTCAACGATGCATTTGGGTATGAGATTGAATTTTGTTAGTAGGGAAACGTGAATTAATTTTTGTTAGTATAAAAAATAAAATTTGTTAGTGGGAACTAGTGAATAGAATTAGTTAGTATGAAGGAAGGAATTAGGTTTTGTTAGGAAAAATGTATTGAATAAAGTTTTGTTAGTGGGAATTAATGAATGGAATGTTGTTAGCGGGAAAATTGAAATTATTAGCATATATTATATTATTTTAGTTGGAAATAAGGAAAAAGGGTAGGATTGTGATGATAGGGAAGTAAAAATTGTAGGGAAATGGGAAACAATTTAATAAAATTAAATAAATAACAGGGAAAAAGGTATAAATGCCCAAAGGAAGATGGAGATGTTACGGTGGCAATTTGAAGTTGCGAATGGGAGGAAGTTGGTACGCCGGAATTAGCAACAATCGTGGGGACGACCCAGACCCTGAGTGTATCATTCAGCCGGGCAAACAAAGAATGTCGGCAGGGGTAATTATGAATCAAATCGGATGTCCTTAGCGTGAAATGTACCAAGCCGCTTACCGGATTCATCCTCAAGCTCGTATGCCACTTGTCCAATACGACGACGGACCACTGCAGGAGTGAATCGTGGAGAGAATTTGGCAGCAAAGCGATCTGCGGAATCGCTCACAGTGAAATTACGCACGAAAATCTTCTGATCCTGAAGTAGCTCACGAGGACGAACATGGAGGTTGTAGCGTTGAGCTCCCTTTTGGTAGGCTTCTTGCAATTTACATCTGACTTGGTCCTGTACAGCTCGCAGTCGATCACTGATAGCACTTAGCTGTACCTCACCATCCTCAAAGGCATTTTTTTTTGTGGTAGGGAGGTGAAGGCATTTACGCCCGCCGAATCTGGCAGTGTGGGACTCCCATGGAGGATACCCTTGGACTACCCACTAAACACCTCCCCTGTCAATCTGAGAACCTAGCCTGGAACCGTTTGACACATTACTTCGGGCTAAGCCTCATTTCTCTACGCGTTTAGGCGCCACCGGGCTACAGGGATCCCCTTTCCAACGGAAGGAGGGGAAGGGAGAGGGATTTCTAGAAAAGAGACCCCTCCGCCCTGGACGCCTCCAGGCGCTCATATATTTTCCTTTTTATCTTAAGGACTGCCCGAGCGTAATGTGCCACACAGTTCCATTTGTCAACGGATGTGAGCATCTCTCCAGTTCTTCAATGAGGTCACCGCGCTGCCTTTCCCACCTCTTGCATACAAAAAATGTGTGGTAGGCATCATCGACCTCTCCAGCACAGAATATGCAGTCAGGAGACTGTGACTTACCAATCTTGTGCAGGTAAGACCGAAAGTATCCATGTCTACTCAGTAGCTGAGTTAGATAGAAGTCAGTCTCACCATGCCTTCGATTGAGCCACGGCCTCAGGTCACCAATAAGGCGTGCGGTCCACCTACCTTTTGTATCGTTCACCCAGGACTGTTGCCAATCACTGAGTGAGCGTTCTCGTTCTTCTTGGGCGACAGCATCTCTGTCGCATTCGTTCCTCCGCAGGTAGATTCTGCGGCGCTCCTTTGCAAGGAGGGCAATGGGTATCACTCCTGCGATGACCAGCACTGCCGACTCTGAGACAGTCCGATATGCAGATGCAATCCGCAGCGCTCCCCGTCGCTGCACCTGTGCCAAGCGCCTTCGATACAGCCCCTTGTTGAGAGCCTCACACCATATCTCCGATCCGTACAACAGCACAGATTGTACTTCACTCATCATAAGTCTCCTTCTTGATGAGGTGGGACCCCCTATGTTGGCCATTAGCCGGCTGAGAGCCGAAACACTCGCTGCAGCCTTGTCAGCTATTGCCCAGATTTGCTCGGAGAAACGCATCTTTGAGTCGATCAAAATGCCCAGGTACTTCACTGCTAGTTTGGTCTCAACGAGTGCTTCCCCAATGTTGATCATCCTTACTCTAGGGATTCTCTTCTTTGTCAAGATGACTACTTCGGTTTTCTCCAAAGCTAGGCTGAACCCGCGAGCAGTCATCCAGTCCCTCACTCGGTGCATTAGCCTACCCAGTCTGAGCTGCGCTTGTTCAACAGTGCGTCCCGCAACTAGCGCCCCGACATCGTATGCATAGCCAATCAAGCGCGGCTCATCCGGCAGCTCGATTCTCAGTAGCCCGTCGTACGTGGTGTTCCACAGGTCTGGGCCAAGGATGGAGCCTTGTGCAACACCCGATGTAACTTCCATCCTCCGCCGACCCTCCTTCGTCTCATAGAGCAGGCTTCGGTCTGTCAGATAGTTCTTCAAAATCCGCATCAGATATTCTGGAACTTGAAAAGTGTTTTCCAGTGCTTCCAGAATATCCGCCCATCTAGCGGAATTGAAGGCGTTTCTGACGTCAAGCGTCACGAGCAACACAACCCTTTTGTTTGACTGGCAGTGAGCCTCCGCTCTTTGGACCGCGCTCACTACTTCCGCTATCGCGTCAATAGTAGAGCGACCTACTCTAAAACCATACTGCCGTGGAGATAGGTCCCCGGCAGAACGGACCGCGTCAGTGAGTCTTCCCTTGATGAGTTTCTCGAGCACTTTCCCAGCCGTGTCTAGCATACATAACGGGCGGTATGCAGACGCCAACTCGGAATTCCCCTTCCCCTTGCTGATCAGTACGAGCCTCGCCACTTTCCAGCGTTCCGGAAATATACCTTCGTAAAGGCAATCGTTGAACATACTGAGCAACAAGTCAGGACAAAGCTTGTAGACAAGCTGCAAAACCTCAGCAGGAACGCCATCTAGTCCCGGTGCCTTCCTTGCTTTCATGGATAGAATTGCCTGCCCCAGTTCCATCATTGTGAAAGGTGAGCATTCTATTGGTGTTTGTGCATGAGCTGAATCGACACGGACAGGGTGCGTGGGGAATAGTGCCCGTACGATCTCGTCCATCTTCTCTGCTTCATGTAAGCAGGGCTTCCGTTGGGCACCAAGTTTTCACATGACCAGCTTGGAACCTAGGCCCCACGGATCCCTATTTACATCGTCCAGGAGATCTTGCCAGCATCGGGCCTTGCTCTTGTTAATAAGCCTGCGAAGATATTTCCTGCCGGACCTGTATGCTGCTAGCCTAGTGTCTGCCTCCTCCCGTGTTCACGCCCGCTGGGCCTCTCGCCGAAGTTTGTGACACTCGCTTCTTTGTTCGGCGATCTCGTTTGACCACCAGTATACTGGAGGCTTACCGTGTCGGGGTCTCCGACGGGGCATGGAAGACTCGCAAGCAGTTATGATGGTACTCATAGTTGAGTTCACCAAGTCCTTGGCTGTAGGCCCTCCACTCCCTGGCGGAGCTCCCAGCAACGGTGCGCCTGCCGTAAGCGCGTCAGCGAACCTTTCAACGTCCATCCTCCCTGTCCTCCATCCGAGGATTGAAGTTTGGGCACATGCACGCAGAGTGGCACCGTTGTGAATCTCAACAGCTATATACTGGTGATCACTAGCCGAGTAGTCCTCTAGTACTCGCCAGTTGTGTACTCTAGGTACCAGGGATTCCGAAGCGAGTGTCACATCGGGTATGGTTCCTACGCAACCCCAGCGGCGAAAAGTAGGGGTGTTACCAGTATTTAGGACCAAAAGCGCTGTTCTGGCTGCCATGTCCAAGATTTGCTTGCCCCTTGAGTCGGATTGTGGCATACCCCATTCAATGGCTCTAGCGTTGAAGTCTCCCCCGACCAGCATGTGGCCCTCTGTGTTCGAGACAGCGTCCTCCAGGGCATCGAGTTTGGTTCGAAAAGATCGCATTGCCTCGTTAGGCGTCAGATAAACACTAAAATATGTTATGCCTGAACACCGCACCCACACAAAACCATCCCCGCGTCCATGGCCCTGCACCTGAAGGCGGGCGCTGTCTCGAACCCAGATGGCCGAGGTACTAGACTCGTCAGGGTACCACGCTTGCGAGTCCTTGTTATGACGTTGCTCGCTCAGCAACAGCAAGTCAGCTTTCTTATCCCTCGCAAACTGCTCAAATAGGTCCTGGGCGTTTGTGCTTCGGTGCAAATTGACCTGCAGGATACGGATCATTTGAGTATCGATTTGGCTTTAGTTAGGGCCTCCTTGAAAACCCAGCATCTCCCTGTCCCCGGCTCATGTTTGAGGTCGCCGGGTGCTAGCTTAGCATCCTTGCAAAGAATGCATTTTGCCTCGTTCGTGCACTCCTTCCTTTTGTGCCCCGTTTCGCCACATTTGTAGCACAGAGATCTCCTGTCGGGTCCCCTACAGCCATACGCGGTGTGTCCGTATTCGAGGCATCTGAAGCAGCGGATAGGGATCGCTCTTCTCCGTATCCTGCAGATCACCCAAACTATCTTAATTTTGCCCTTTGCCAGGATTTGCTGGGCGTCTTTATCAGCTAGTTCGACAATAGCCATGCGATGCCCCCTTGTATTTTCACGTGTCAATCTTGCCTTGACTTCACTTAAGCTGGAGAACTCCCTCCTAATGGCATCCTCTACTTCAGCTTTGTCCGTGACGCGGTCGAGGTCCCTGATTTCCAGGGTGGCCATTGGTTCGAGCGAGGCAACCGTTGCCGCATCTCCAAGAACCTTTTGAACCGCGTCACGGAATGCATCTTTGTTTGTGGCCTCTGGCCCGAATTCCACCAGCAGGCCATCGGTCCGGGTTGGTCGAACTGCTTTGATGGCAGTTTTGGTGTCGTCTGGCTTGACCGCTCCTTTAATTTCACGAAGGACATCTGCGTAGGTTCGGCCCTTAGTGGGTTTAATAAGCAGTGCCTCTCGCAAGGGTTTGCGCCGCGGTTCGCTTTTTGTTTTCTGCGGTATATCGGGGGTTCTTTGTTCTTCTTTTCGTAGTTGAGCTCTTTGTCTGTTTTTTCTAGGAGCAGCTTTTTGGCTGCTTTTTTCGCTGCCTTGTTTCGCACCACATGAAACTCCTCGCCTGGAGTGACAACTTCGTTTATGGTCTCGTCCTTCCTCCTTTTCTCACGGTCGCCTTTAATTGGGCTACCGGCCATTCTTTTGCTGCTGCTAGGACCCACTGATGCCTCGAGGGAGAGCGTGTCCTTTTGGTGCTTTTCGGTTGCAAGCCTCCTCCGCCTGTAGTGCGTTATGCGGCCAAAAAGCTCCTCCAGTTCAAGAATGCCATTCCTGACACTCTTGCCTATGTTTTTCTGCACTTCGCAGGCGGCCCTCAGTTGTTTAACGATAGTCCCCGCTTTCCGAGTAAGCCGCTCCTCTTCGGCGCGGTCAAGGGTGATTGTGTTATTTGGCGCCACCTCTTGGGAAAGGCCCCCGTTTCCTAGCCCTTTTGCCTCTGTCGCTTGGGTGACGTTCGAAGTGGCGTCGGTCGACGGCAAAACTTCTCCCTCTCCCAGTCTTACACTGGCCTCTGTTGGTGTCGCAGCTTGATCCGGATTGTGTACGTCTTGCACTGGACGCTCCGGGGTGCGCATAGTCCTTCTACTGCGCCCAAAGGCCGCAATGATGCCAGGTTGCACAACGCACTCTGCCTTCTTTCGTTCGTTAGTCCGTCTGTGTTCTGTCTCCGATGATTTAACCTGTGATGTTGACTTTGACAGTGTTTCTGGAGTTTGCTGCCTCCCCCCGCAATCGGTGACTTGTTTTATCGGTGTTCTTGCCCACAGCGGTTTTTGCCTGAAAGGATTCTCCGTGCTAGCGTCCTGTTTGCTTGTAGTTATATCTGTTACAGAAGCCAAGTTCACCACTTCTATAACATTGCAGTCGCTGGATGGCGACGGCCGGGAGCCTGCTCGCTCACTACCCTCTGCCGCCGGTACTGGGGATCCGACCCCCTGCACCGTAATTTGGTTCCCCTTGTGGACCTGCATAGTTTGGTTTTCTGTCTGGGTTTCCGTTCCCATAGCATTTTACCTACTGCCAGGATATATGGATAATTGATGACGCCATATATTTCGTCATGTCACAGTGAAGATCATTGACACTCAAGTATTTGTCCTGAGACTCTCCCTTCACTGCCGACCATTGTCCACGGCTGCTTATTGGTTATTCGCAGCGAACCTTTCGAGAAAGGTCTGCCCCTATTCGCAACCCTGGGGACGCGTTTGGCTCCCCGGTCTGAGGGCACTATCGATAAATCGATAACCAAAATCCTCAAAGGCATTAAGGATTCTAAGGAGGGTGTACTCAGAGCCATGTTGGATAGGGTGGTACCCGAACATGAGAAAGTAGGGCGAATATCCCGTGGACTCATGAATCACCTTGTGGAAGGCGAAACATGAGGCTGGAAGATTCTCGTCCCACTTGTCATGATCAGACCCTATGTAGGCTCTAATGGCGTTCAGTGTCGACTAGTTTGACCTCTCATAGGCATTCGCCTGCAGTAAATGATATGGGGTGAAGCAATGCTGCACTCCATAGTCATTCATAAGCTTGCTGAATACCTTGGAGGTGAACTGTACCCTATTGTCAGAGTGTAGCCATTCAGGTACTCCAAAGGTCAAAAAGATTTCGCGCTCCAAATATCGCACGACTGACTCCGCAGTGGCTTTCGTCATGGGCTTGAGCCATACTAACTTTGTGTAATGATCCAGGACCACGAACAATTGGGTATTCCCTGATCTTGAACGAGGGTATGGGCCCATGAAGTCCACAAACAGGCGCTGCATAGGTCGTTCAGAGTCTCGTGATACCCCCATAGGGGGCCTCATTGTGGAATTTGATGGTTTGACCTGTTTGCATATCAGGCAATTCTTGATGTACTGAATCACATCTTGACGCAAACGAGGCCAATAATAATACCTTTGCAACACTTCAGTGGTTTTGCGAATTCCACAATGAGAGCCCCGGGGAGCATCATGAGCTCGTACTATGAGAGCCCATTGGTGACCCTCAGAAATCCATAGTTTTGTTCTGGAAACATCGGTAGTCGACGTTACAGGAGAATCAGTACTAATATAGATTCGACCGTCTGCAAAGTGCAAATTCTGAAACTGATCGGGTTGTTTCAAGATTTACTCCTTGAGATGCTCATACTCGGGCTCCTGAAACGCAGACGCCGGGAAATATTAATAAAATTAAATAAATAACAGGGAAAAAGGTATAAATTTTACGGCGGCAATTTGAAGGTGCGAATGGGAGGAAGTTGGTACGCCGGAATTCGCAACAGTGCCTCAAGCAGTTTGCCTAGGCGGACTGCTCGATTACTACAACTACAACTTTTGTGTAGCCGGTTTTCTCCCATTCTTCTACATGGCCTGCCTACTGTAATTCACGTAACTTTACGCAGAAGGAAGCAGGTGGATTGTCAAATGGCTCAGACAACTCATCGTTGTAACGTAGTCTACACTCTGTTCTTTAATTCATTGGGCTGTCGATTTTCCGGAACACCTTGCGTCCACTTCCTTTTCGGACTCGCTCATCAGGGTCCATGTTTCACTTCCATATAACAGCACAGGTTTGACTAGTGTTTTGTAAATGCGGAGTTTATTTTGCCTGTGCATCACTCTCAACCTTAGAATGGGATGTGCGAAGTAATAGGCTTTATTTGCAGCGTTTATGGCGCGTCAAATCTCATTCTTTTCGGTACTTTTTCTATTCAGGTTGGCTCCATGGTACGAGTATACAAAGTTATCCACACTTTCAAGGTTGTAGTCGAATAGAGTCAGATTTTGTCGAACTGGAGTTTTCTTCCTCGCTTGAGTCATGAATTGAGTTTCCATTAACAGCAGCGATATTATTCATAGTACACGTACGCACAGTTCTTACTTAGTTACTGAGTCAATAAATAGAAAATCGGGTAACAGTGTGTCCTTTGTAGTCTTAGAACAATGGAGATCTATTGTTCATCAAACACGTAGTACAGGCGCTTGTTTTTTCTTATTATTATTGTTTATTTTATTTGTTTTTTAATTTCTGCGGCTTTTAAATATTTTGAGAAGATCTTATGTAAAATTAATGTTCTTTTTGAAGTCTTGATTTCAAATGTTAGAACCTCTTTGGGACAAAAATACGGCTCGAGCCTTTCCTAAAGAGGAAGTAATTTTGGAATCGAAATTCAATTAACTCTCATATCCTCTTCACTATATTGTTGTACTGTTTCATAAGATGTAATCAACTTAGTCTGTATTTCACGAAGTCATAGTTAAATGAAAACTATTTTTTGTGGACTCCCCATGCATCTCCAACTTGCAGCAACTGTTACTCAATTGAATTTAGATATAATCTTTATCATTCAATGTGCATTTATTTCAATTGAAGTCTGATGTGTTGTAATGAAAAAATTATTCAAACACATCAAAGTCACCCGTGTTGTATTGTGTGTACTATTCATTACTAACAATAAGTTCCAGCTCAACAATTTCACAAAATATCTATTCCTACACAATGCGCAACTGACTCTACCAACAGATACAGATATTCCGCCATTATTTTCAATTATTACAGAACACCATACCCGTTCACTTTTCTTTCAATATTTTATTATTAGTGCAAGCATGATATGCCCTCGATGTGTTGTTCTTTTGCTGTTGTCTGTTATTGCTAAAGCTAACGCTAAAAAGCGCGAAAATTTACTTTCACTTGACTGAATTCGAACTGGGAAAATAACGAATCAATTTTATGGAATGCGAATGAAAAGCATATTTTCTAGACCATGGTTTCTAAATACTGCACGGAATAGAAATACACAAAGTAGGATTTGTTATGTTAGTTCTTGATGATGTCAAATCAGTAATGGCGTGTACTTTCAATTAAACAGACAATTTGATTGTTATTTCGAGCAAAAATAATTGAAACATTTGCTAGCATTTAGCAAGGAGTTATTTGAACTTTTCGCTTCATTTGTTTTTAGTGTTAATGTTGAGTTGATTGAGTTATAATTGAAATGCAAGTGATCGCAAGTGTTATCAAGTGTGAAACGATGCAGTGATTTTGGAAATATGTCACCATCTTAGGGATATTCGTAAAAAAGAAAATCTCAGATATTTAATTTAAGAAGCAAATAAATGTCCATGGCTCTCCTAGAACTCACTATTGGTTCGAAGGAGGAGGGATTTTTAACTCTTAAATTTTCCTATAATTGTGCTTAATATTTCACAAATCAATTCTCTTGGTCAAGTTTTCTATGTGGTTTTATATTGTGCTTACCTTCAAAAAATTCTAGAGCATGAAAATGAAATTTTTTAAACAAAATCAACCCAGGACTATAAGGTTTCGCCTAGCCATAAGTTATTGGATCATTTCATTTCCAACTTTTCATCGTTACTTTTTTCATTACCCTATTCATAAAAAATAATCAATAATTTTGGCTGCTTTTTCGGCATAACTTAAGATCTACCCAGACAGTAAGCCTCGTGCTTCACTCCAATAAACCACATGGTTGCGTGTCTTATAAATTCATTTACTTTGCTTGCTTGGTTCTCGTTTCAAACAAGTGTTTGTATGGCACCGCGAACTCTACGAATTCAAGACCACTTGAAATTCAAGATCATTTGAAAAAGTGTGTTGGAAGATTTCTTCTGCCTTTTTTGCTTCCCCTTTCGATTATCAAAATAAAAACCTCTTTAGAGCAGGTTTCAAATAATCAATATCTGATTCTGCTCACAAAAAATATAACGAACAGATTAAGCTTAGCAACGCTAAACTAATCCATGGCGTTTGTGAGAAAATTCAGCAAACAGCGCCTCCAACTGTCTTGGTCTATTAACCGCGTCCTCCAGTTTTCAAATCCGAGCACCGATGGACTGTCTTCGTTGACCGAATCGGACTAGCGTTTCCTCGGTTTCCCCACTGGTCTCCGGCCTTCAGTTCTCCCAACGAATACCTTTTTGGATATTTTTTGTTCATCCATACGATTCATGTCGCCAGCCCATTGAAGCCTCCGCAGTCTTATAATCGTTGAGACCTCCGGTTCGTCAAAAATTTCATGCAGCTCTGCTTGTATCGAATTCGCCCGTGTTCTCCGTCTAGCTTTGCTCCGATTATTCGCCTCAGGACCCGTCTTTCGAATTCGCTCAATATGTTTGCGGATGCTTGGGTTAAGGTCCATGTTTCACACCCATAGCATAGTCTTATAAAAGATTTGTATACTTAGAGATTTGTTTTCCTGTGTAGGCAGCTGGTCTTCAAGCTCGTCAAAACTGAATAAAATACTTTACGCGTGAGCTGTGTGTAGTGATTTGATGGATATAAATATCCGTAAAGGACTGCAGCGATGGTCTTCTGCCTCAGCGAGTGAGGATGTTGGTACTCGCCGAAATAGACCGCGTTTGAGGACGCGTGAATGCGCTCAGGCTAATATTGCGGTGGGGCGAGCTCTATTCCTAGCACAAGTGTGTACTACAAAAAAATTTCGCATTCGCGAATTAAGAGATGAAACGGCTCCGTTTGACGGTGTCGAGGCCGAGGTAACTACTAAAGGGAAGGATTGCCAAAGCAAAATGACTGACTGGGATTGGCAAAAGCGAGCGAGATTCGAGAGGATTTCGTCCTTACTAGGTATACTTACGGTCCCCAAATAAGAGTGAGGTATCCAGGTGGAAGCGGTGACCCCTCGCACCGCCATCCGGATCAGTATCCATCGTAGACGTGGCCAGATATTTTCCATTTAAATAAAAAACTCAACCAAACATAATTCGCATGAATTTTTCCTCTAAATGAAAAATATCAACGTTTCAAATTTATTTTATAGTCTTATATGATATACTTTAACACAAATAAGAAACTCAACCGGAAGACCACTCGATCCTGCAAGAGCACCTGCAACGCAATGAGGAGAGTGAGCTCACCCGATGGCTAGCTCATGAGTGGAGGGGCCAGCCAACATGGCGGTTCCCTTAATTGTTCAGGGTGCTAGAGATATGAAGCGGCCGAGGGTATAATTTTAACGACTCTTTATTTCCTCATTCATTTGAACAAAAATATTTCCATTCCATATGCTTCACCGGTTAAACGCGAACAACAACAAAACAAAATATCTCAAATTACAACCTGTAGCCAAACGCAAGGCTTCTACCCAGTCTTTTAAAAGCAAAAATAAAAATTTTTCTTTTATTTTTTTCATTTAGTAAATTAGATTACTATGATTTGCCACAAATGATATTTAAAAAAATTGATTTAAATAGTATATCAGGAAAATATTTTGGTGTAATAGAACAACATTTTTGATTGTAAGTACAAATAAACAAAAGGGTACTTACCCACTCTTCCGATGAGTGCTCGTGTTTGGGGGGGGTAATCGTGTAATTCAAGCATCGAAAGTAGGTACACTGGTTCAGTATTAGCAGCTTTGCTAGCAGGTCCTATTCAAATGGAATCAAAAAAATCGCCTGGTTAGTTCAAAATCACGAAAAAAATATAATCCAAGGGTATAGGTGGTAACGCGTCAATAAAAAATCATATTTCACGCTCTATTTACTGGCACGAGACTTTTGCGACGATGTTTCAAAAAAACTTAATTTGAGACAAGATTGTTAACAATAAAACCATGAAGATTCACTTTGAAACTTGTTAATTTGTGTGCAAATTGGAATATATTGTAAAATCCGATTGATAAAAAAGCTTCGAGTACACATTCTCGTATCGGTTTTCCATGTTTCGATTTTTTCCCCATTCATAATTTTTGTTTTTTATTCCTTTTGAAATTGTTTTCACCGTATCAAGTTCATTCATGAATTCAATTGTCAAAATAGAACAATATTATTCTCATTACGAAAATACTAGTCAACCTAACTCATTTACACAAAACTGTAGCACAGTGAACAGTATTCACTTTGGCGGTATTTTTTATGCATATATTTTGGGTAATTTAGTAGGGGAATGCAAATAATAACACGCGCATTTATCCACCAAACTTCATGCAAAAATGCAAGATACCGCACGAGATCGGCGATGGCGTAACGATGGTTTACTTGGCGTGCCCTCTGCATGCCGTCAACGGGGTGGTTTCTTTCCGACGAGGTAACGCAATTCATTTTCTAAATTGTGTTGTAAAGGTGGTTGCCGTCATCGAATTTTGATTGTGATTTTTTGTTTACTTTGTTTTTTTATATGATAGATGTATGAAAATTCAAAATGAAGATGAAATTTAGTAAATTATTATTTAGGACATTTTTTTTTCTTCTTGAATGAATTATTAATAGAAAAACATACTTCGAAAATTCGTTTTTTGATTGTTTTATTTTTAAAATACAAATAAAAATTGCATTACATTTGAGGATTTTTGAGCAGCAAAAAAATTGTGTTTTCTCCGGGGATTTTTTTTCGAGTAGTTTGCCTAGGCAACTGCTCGATTACTACATGTGTTCTTTGACGTATTTTGTTTCTTTCGTTACTAGTTCTCGATATTTTGGCGCCTATATACACAAATTTACCCACATCTTCGATATTGTATTCGGCAAGTTTGATATTTTGGGCATTTGAGGTATTTTTTCTCAACTGCGTCATGAGCTTTGTTTTATTCTCATTAATTTTTAGCCCTGCTATTGTATTTTTGCGGTGGATTTGGCGGTTTTGAACGACCTTGACAAAATATTAATGTCTTCCGCATACGCTACTACTTGGCTCGACTTATATAGTAACGCACCTCTTGTATCGGCAAGTACCTTCCTTGTGACATACTCCAGACCCGAATTAGATGGTAATGAGGCCAGCCCAGCTTCCTTCCTTACTCCGATATTTGTGTCAAAAGCATCGGTGAGTCAGTTCTTGATAGGGACTTGGGGGGTTGTCGACGTCTTTGTCATTTTTGTAAGATGGATGAATTTGGCTGGGATGCCAAAGCAAAGCATTACTTGGTATAGTACATTACGGTCAATACTGTCGTATGCTTGCTTCAAGTCAACGAAAATTTGGTGTAAATCTATGTTGAACTCCCAGCATTTCTCAACTACCTGCTTGGCTGTGAACAATTGGTATATTGTCGATCTACCTGCTCGAAAGCCACCTTAATACTCCCGAATAATACTGTTGGCATATGGTCTGACTTTGTTTTCTAAAATTTTTGAAAACATTTTGTACGCCGTACAACTTAGTGATCTGCCTCTGCAGTTTTTGCACAGTAGCTTATTATTATTTCTTAATACTAATTTCAATGGCTACTCTTCAGAGATTTGTAGTATTTATGTTTCAAATTGATAAAGCCAGTTAAGCACAACCGCGATGTTAAGTGTTTCAGTGCCTAAGATTTGGGCTTCGTTGAAATGACTTTGCTGACGACGCGTACGCACGCTGATAGCTAACTTCTACTGTACCATGGGACGGGTTCTTTCCGTCAGCGCATAGTGCCCTACAAAAATTTATTCGGGTGTATGAACTGAAATTTCAATTTGCCTGGCAAAACCGAAGGGGGATCTATCAATACCTGCCTACTCCACTGATGACACAAGTCATCCCTCCGTTTTCAATGGGGAAGCTAAAAAATACTCGAAACTGGGCAACAAGGTCGATTTGGTCGCTTCACGCACCCTCCCAGCCGGATCTAAATCCTGATGACTTGGTCTATCTTCAGGGACCTATCATCACATGGCATGAAAGCCGCTAAAACCACAGAAAAATGAGGTACCACCTTATGAAGACTCACATCCGAAGACGTCACTACCCACGTAATGGGTCATAACGTGTTTCAGGGGGCGTTTGAATTCCTTAGCAATCCATTTTTAAGGGTATTGTAAAATCATTTTACATTACGCGTCCTGTCTGTCCGTCCGTCCGTGTGTCACACCACTTTTTCTCGCAAACTACATAAGCTAGAAACATGCCCTTTTGTCAGTAGGTGCGAAGTGACGCCCTCCTCAAAGTTTCACCGCGGAAAGAAATTTATAAGGTCTTTATGGAGGTCTCCCCGTATAGGGAAGTTGCTCCTCAAAGCAAAACTTGTCGTTTTAAGACCTGTTTTGAAAAGTTCTCATCAAAAGCTTTCATTTGATTGATTATGATTATGTAAAATAATTTTACAAAACCCTTAAAAATGGACGAGATAAAATGCGCTCCCGGCACATCCCGTCCTCGTTGGTGCCGTCTATGATAAAACCCCAATAGAATGTCCAACATTTGCTAGGATGGAGTTGCAGGAAACAATTCTATCTATGAAGGCAAGGGAGGCTTCAGGACCAGCTTGCATCCCACCTGAGGTGTAACAGCTAGTCGATCACCTTTGTTTTGGGTTACTAATTTTTTTAAGGTTCTTTGTGATTTTTGCTTTTTTGCTTGACTTTCCGATCGTTTCCGATTCCCTAATCCATTGAAGTCATTGAACTAACTCAAGATCTTTATGTATATAGAACACTATTTGTTTTGACAATTACCGGTCATGCAAGCTTGGTTATATGTTGAACATATTGTTACATGTACAAATAATTACATGTACAAATAATTCTGCGAGCTACTGTCGCAATTGTTTTCTCAATCATTAAGAACATCAACAACTGAATTTACTCGAACCCACGAGAACCGAACAAGCATTATCAACATCTGAAAGTGAGTCACCGCCCATTCATGCTGGAATGTTCCCGCTTACTCACCAATGTACGAGAACTGAGTTGAATGATTAGAGACCCTATATAAAGGCGAGCTGAATGAATGGTGGGATTCTTTCGACCGCGATAAGAACTGCGATTGTGTGTGGGAAGCGATATTATTCGAGTAGTAGAAAAGTGATTTTCGTAATAGTGAAGTGATTTAGAAGACAATTGCGATAAGAAATTTATGGACAAGTGTTAGAATTTTAATAGTGAAAATTAAAATTAGGTGAAATAGTTAAATAAATGATTGTGCATTTTTAATTAAATAAACTCTTTTAACTTAAATTAAGAGACATTGCGTTTTCACTTTCCCGGAACATTAAAATTATTGGCCGCGAACCGGAAAACACGCGACAATATAGATATAGAGAGTACTGGATCCGCAACCGGTCGTGAGAGCCGACGCAATTGGCAACCTTCGCTAAAGTTGTGTGAAGTTGAGGTGTGAAGTGTTATGCTTTTGTTTTAGCACTCTATTCACAGCGAAACACGTTCACATTTAAGAAGTTTTTAATTTCAAAGATCGTGCGAACGTAATCGGAACTTTAATTCACTGTTTTAATTAAACATTTACGAAATTTCCATCCGCTTTGACACATGAGTTTTCCCGCGTGTTTCGCGCTCTTTTCGATTTTCTTTTGCTTTGACGTTCGAGTTTTCCGTGAGAGTCGTTTGTTGTTTGTACTCAAACTGTTTTCCGAATGATAACGAAGGCGCGATCGTGTGCACGTGAAATGAAATTTCGTTGGTGGGCGCGGGTGTCAGTGGGGGAAGCGATTCTTCTGAAGAGAGAAAAGAAAAACCTGTATGGAAAAAAGGGGAAAGAAAAGCAGAGGGAATCATATACAGGGTGGGCCAGAAAAAATTGCGAATTTGAAAAAATCATTTAAAAAAACTGAGTACAATTCACATACAAATTTTTATTTCTATAAAAATTGACATCTGGGAAATTCATTTCTTAAAAATAACGTCATCCAGGTGTGCACCATCCCGCTGCAAACATTCTTCGAATCTGACCCTCAAATTGGTAAAAACTTGCTGGCACATTGCACGGGGAATAGCTGCCATTTCTTCCCGGATATTGGTCTTCAACTGGTTAATCGTGGCTGGGTTATTGGTGTAGACTCTACTTTTTAGGTATCCCCACAAAAAAAAGTCCGGTGGCGTCAGATCCGGACTTCTAGGAGGCCATGCAATGTCACCTCGGCGCGATATCAGTTTCCCAGCAAACATCTCGTTTACAACCGCCAAAGAGGCATTAGCTGTATGGCATATCGCGCCATCTTGTTGAAACCATGTCACACGATTATAGGCTTCAAATTGTTGCAGTTGTGGAAAGAAAAAATCCCTTAATATGGCTATGTATCGGTCAGAATTTACAGTGACAGATTGGCCTTGTTTTTTCGAAGAAGTAGGGTCCGATAATTCCGTTCTTGTTGACCTTGGGCGTCCTGCAGGCTTCTGTTTGAGAGTCGAACCAGTCTCTTCGAACTTTCTGACCCACGATCGAATCACACTTTCTTTCGGACACTGATTTAGGTCATGTAATCCAAACTCACGCCGAAATAAACGCCGAACAATAGCGCACGAATTGTGATTTTTAATAATGTTTAACGCAGAATGCACGTTGCGCTCCGGTGAAGTGATCCATCGCGACTAAATTTCCGAGAACCGAGCTACTTAACCCCGCCACCCGCGCAGTCCCCTCTCTAAAGCTTCAAACGCAAGAGTGTTTTTAAAATCGTACGCCTTTCTGGCCCACCCTGTAGTTATTTATGTGGCAAATTTGCTGCTCACATGGACGAGTACACAGATTCTCGTTGCTCGTCCATTTGTTCATATGTCTTTGGTTGAACATATTGTGCCCGCGATAAGGCAGTTCATGTTTGGCTGAGGAATGATCTTGATTTTGTAGAGAGCATTTAACATATACTGCGCATTAGTATGTGTCTTGCATAGGCAAGTGTCTGTACCAGCAACTGTAGGCGGTTTTACATAGAATGGCCGGTGTTTTATGAAATATGAATAACTACATCTTTTGTCAAGAGCTCTCTTTTTTGAATGAACGATAAAGGTTTTTGATGGTATCCAGTAGATATCGCTATTGCACTTTTTCTTTTTTTATGAGTTACAGTTTCTCCTTTTCCAGCTGTAGCTCTAGAAACATCGTCGCGATCAAAAAGTTTGTTGATTTTCTCAATCAGAATGGTTGTCTTTGAGGTAGTTTGCTTTCTCCTTATCCGATCAATGCGTAAAGTCTCACGCACAATAGCAGTCTTCATTTTTGGCTTTGGTACGCCTTCTCCTTGAAAAATTCTTTTGAAGGTTACTTTTTCTTTTACCATCTTTAAGCGTTTGTAAGGATCTTTGATGGCATTGGATAACGTAGAATATTTATTTTGCTGAGAAACTTCGATTATTTTTTTAGCTCGTTGGTATCTCTTTTTGTAGTCATTACATTTCCTTGTCAGTTTTTCCAGTTCCTCCTAAAATTTCAGATATATGTAGATCGGTCTCGTCGTATTTGCCTTCGGCCTATAGACCTTGGTGAAACTGGAGTTCCTGAACGTGAGGTGGAAGGCGGTGTAATGTCCAAAATTTGTTGAGAAGCTTTTTGACGTTCTTGTCGTTTCTTATTTGCAGTTTTCCATTTAAGCTTAGCAGCTCTATGTTCTCGTGCTGTCATATCTTTCACAATTTTTTTTTTGCGTGGTACCTCTCAAGGAGTTTTCTTTTGGCTTTAGCATTTTTTATGGGGTCCAGTTTTAACTTATGCCTATAGCGACGTTGCTTTTCTGCGGGTGTCAAAGACATTTAGTGTAGAAGTTTATTTCTAAAAAAAGACACAACACATGTTTATTTTGGTTTTGAAAACGTATTATTTACTTAAAAAATACACTAAAAACAACTGCGTTACCAATGCAACGACTTTTATAATAATATAGCACAGCGCAGCAGTAACGCAGCTGTAAATGTTTGATCATATCGTAAATACGACTAATGCACTAAATAGAAAAATAAACTGACACTCAAATGACTGTGCATAAAAATAATAATAATGCGTCAGCACTACCTTACGACAGCGGTAACTCAGCGGTAACTCAGCGGCCACGCATTAAACACACGCACCTCTCCCAACGATTGTGAAACAACTGATTTGGCAATCGTATTCAACCCGTACAGTGGCTATCGTTTTTTTAAAGAGTTACAGCAAGTCAAACGAAATGGGGTACATTAAATTTTAATATACATATTCTAATGTTTATTTTCATATAGAAACGCATCCTCTGTTAGGGACATAAAGTAAAATATTTTTACTTTAATTGAGCAATTTAGGTAAAAAATATATATTGGAACTGTAGTAAGATTCAGAGCTTATAATTTTAGCAACGATATTCTAAGAAAACGATATCTAGGAGATATCATGAGAGATTGCTTTTTGTAACACGAGACTCGTGCTCAGGAACAGTACTATTTTGTATGAATAGCAAATACGTTACTGAGAAAGACAACGTTGTTAACTTAGTTTGCGATTACATAATATAAAATTTTTTCTTGTATTGATTTATTAAAGAGAAAAATAGTGTTATACAGGGTTTTCCAATAAGAGGTGATATTTTGATATTAAAAGAAAAATGCCATTTTTTAATATCAATGATCGGATGTTTATTTCATTATAAAAAGGAAGATATGCCGTTAATAGTAAAAAATAACATCAGGAAAATGACCACCACGACCACGCTTACAGGACCATATCCTTTTCATGAAATTTTCCATAACAAAATCGCAAAGTGGCTACCCTATATCCTCGATAGCCTCACGAATTCCATCTTTGAGGTCTTGAATCGACGCTGGGCTGTTGGCGTGGACCTTCTCTTTCACGTGGCCCCAAAGGAAGAAGTCGCAAGGTGTTAAATCACAAGATCTCGGTGGCCAATTTTAATCACCTCTTCGAGAGATAACACGGTCCCAAAACTTTTCCCGTAAAAGATCAATGGTTTCGTTGCTTGTGTGGCACGTAGCGCCGTCTTGTTGGAAGTAAACGTTATCCAGATCAATACCATCCAAGTCCGGCCATGAAAAATCATTAATCATCTCTCGATAGCGCAATCCATTCACCTTAAATGTTGCTCCAGCCTCATTTTCGAAAAAGTAAACCGCACCAAACAGTTGTAGTGAATAGGATGTTCCAAAAAATGTCCGTGAAGGACTGCAGCGATGTTCTGCTGCCTCGGCAGAAGAAGATGACGATATCCGCCGAGAATGCCCTCGTCTGGAGACGCGTGAATGCGCTGGCAGGCTAGCATTGCGGTGTCGTGGGGCGGGTTCATTTCCCCAGCACGAGGACCCACTACAAAAATTTTCGCACTCACGAATTTGAGGTTGCTCAAGAGGCGACCGAAGTCGCAAAAAGTGTAGATAACTACATCGAGGTAGATAGTACTTGTTTCGAGAACAAGAGGAACCTGAAAAGAAAGGCGGACTTGGGGTAACCTCGTCATTACCCGACGAAGCTCATGGCCCACAAATGAAAGAGGGGCAACCGGGTGGTGATGGAGCCCCTTCGCACCCACCCAACCGGAATAAACCCATATTTTGTTGCAGTGGCCAGGTATTCCTCTTCTGAGTGGAAAACTCATACAACTTGACCTGTATAAACTTTCCCATCAGAAGGGGAGTACCCCGGTGACCAATTTATGCCATAGAATCATACAATTCGATTGCATAACTCTATGCCATAAAAAGGCACTCTGCTTAGGCCACTCAACCCGCGATGTCACCTGAAACAGAAAAAGGGATTAATTAAGTACCCGGCGGCTGGCTCATGTTTTTAGGGGGCAGCCTGCCACCGTACCGGGTCCTATACCCGGTCAGAAGGTTGGGAAAAGAAAGACCGATTTTCAAAAATTTAGCAATTTATCCTTTCTTTATATTTTCGCAAAATTTAACTGGTTAATTCCACGCAAAGATATACGTATGTGCCCAAATAGGGAAAAAACATAGGTATATGTACAAACAAGATTTTATACATCTAACAAAATTAAAAAAATTATATGTATGAGAAAAAAATGTAACAAGAACTATGTACATGCCAAAAATAATGCAAAAAAATTATGTATGCATAAAAGAAAATGAAAAAAATATATGTATGTGACAAAGCGCAAAAAAAATTAGGTAGATATAAAAAAATGTAAAAAATGTAGACATAAAAAAATTTAAAAAATGTAATAAATATATGTATGTGACAAAGTGCAAAAGAATTAGATAGATATAACAAAATGTAAAAAATGTAAAAAAAATATATATGTATATGACAAAAGTAAAGGTACTCACCCAAACATCCGCGTCGGGCGCCCGCTAGTGATGTGGGTGGTCCTGTAATGCAACTTGACGGCCGTTAAATCTACTTCTAACGTTAACATGCATCGACGAATACTGAGATTCCAATAAGAAAAATTCCAACCAAAATTATCGGAGATTAATGACAAACAGCTGTTCTTTGGTCGTTGCTGCCCTTGCTAATTTCCATCCATAGGAATAGTTGGCGAAATAGTGACTTTCCTACTCCTTTGAAGACACCGATATTTTGGGCATATAATGGAGCTTCGATGTATAGCGGCAAATCGATAGAAACAATGCGATTGGCTCCTAGTTTTACCAAATGATTTAGGGGCACCGTGTATTAGAATATTTTAATGTCACTACGTCTGCCTCTTCGTATCGTTCTTCCATCAATTGTTGAAATTTACGTACTGTTAATAAGTGCTTGCTTTCGGCAATAACAATAATTTGAGCAACGCGACGTTCCCGAGCACTTCATACTTGCAACGGCCCTAAGAAGATAGTTCGGAATGCGAGACTTCACAGTTCTGCCCACTAGAATCCAGCCCAAACTACAATTTAAAATTTACCACGAAACGACATGGAACAAATCTATAAATGAACCAAACTGCCTTCTATCTAGCCTTTTCGAGGGGTTTTTGTCAAAAGCATTGTCTTTCGCTCAGCTGGATGGTATTTTGCTTTTACACGAATCCCGATTAGACATTCAACTGTTTCTCTGGGTCCCGCTCCACATCCGATTCCGAACTTAGCTAAAAGGTTAAACCAAAATTCGCGTTCACCATATATTAAAATTCCGGTAAATTTCGTCAACCTGCGATGAAAAGACAACAAAACTCCGCCTTCTTTGATGTTTCGAAATGCATTTACTAGTTGCTTCAGGGAATTTATCCTTGGGATGGTCATAGATTTTCACAGCTCCACACAATTCAGTTCAAAGCTACACCTTTCCGTTATTTTGGTTTTGCTTAACTCCACGATATATACGCTCTAAATTCCAAGTTCAACAAGGAAGGGGAACATCCAAATTGACGCGCACACTTTTACTCCTCCCTTTTCGATTAGTTTTCATGAGTTGATTGATTTTATGTCCATTCAATAATATTGTTCCTTTTTCAGAAGGTTTATTTCAACATAACAGAAGAGACACGTAGAAAATTTGGCTCGAAAATTATTTTGGGTACTTTTTCTTACTAGTCCGAATTTGGTTTAATGAACCGAGCTAATTAATTTGGGTAGCCTTATTACAATATTAGGTTGTTGCCATTTTCATGCGAATGGATTGACCTGTTGGTATGGCGTATCCCGCCTGTTGTGGCACATATAGTGGTGTTGGACCTGGTTGGCCTTGTCCTGCCTGGGTGACTGCGAGCCCGGAGGAGGCTGCTGATGCAAGATAGCCGCTGAAGGATTCTGTTGTTGTAAGATATGATATGGCTGTGGTTGTTGGTCTGGAGGTGATTGGGATGGAATGTATGAAGCTTGTGGCGATGGTGACTGTGTTGGCTGCATTTATTGAGATTTGATTATGACTTGGATCGAACTGAACATCATACTTCGTATCCGCGCACACACTTCCCCGGCAGCACGGGGTTAATGTCAATTACACACGAGTGAAGAAAGTGTCGCTAAACCTTATGGGATATCGTAATAAGCGTACTAACAACACACATATGTTTTTCCTTATCAATGCAGATGTAACAATGGTTTTGCCAAAAAAAGTCCCTTCGAATTTTGACTTCTTACCAACTGTCACTAACTATTTCGCGATATACCGATCCCTGTTTTCGTCGAAAGTCCACTGAGTTTACCTGGCGGGTAACCTCAAAACTTTTTGTACTTCGTATCACTTTTGGAAATCACGTTTTGAGTGGCAGGCCTCTTGAAAACGGAATAACGGCTTCCTGTTACTGGCGGGTTCGATTCGTTGATAGAATAGGCGAGAATATAGGCATATTGGTAAAATGTTGCTTTCGACGTTTCGCTTAGTAATTAACGTGTAACACGCCTTATAATAAAAAGGCAGGACTTACAAAAGAAAACTTGATTGAAAACGAGATTAGCTCGTAGTGACTTTTAACTTAACTCCTATGTTTACGTCAACACATGGTTGTTACACGCTAGAATATATCGCCCGCAAACATAATGGGCTCTCCTCGCCCGTCTTTTTTATCACGTCAACTCTGGTTATGCGCGCAGACACAGCAGTTGGTGAATTATTCGCTCGACTTTTTGCCTGCTTTTCCCCGAGATCCAAATAACCCCTCCACGGTCGCACTGATCTCAATGCAGAAATCATATAATGCACAAGTTGTTCGCAAGTCTTGCCACGAATGCTGTCAGAGAACCCTTTATAAAGGATCTAGTATGCTGACTGATCTACGCTTTCAACTAATTAGAATTTTGGCCTTGCAAGACAGGAAGCTCCAAGTCGCGTTTCGCGAGGAATTCCGCGAATCGTTCACTGCCAAAACAAATAAACCAAATTGAAACCAAGAAACCGGTCGAAATGGTCAGGTGG
Source organism: Odontomyia ornata (assembly GCA_963969285.1). NCBI lineage: Eukaryota > Metazoa > Arthropoda > Insecta > Diptera > Stratiomyidae > Odontomyia > Odontomyia ornata. Next base: position 11,318,051 of record OZ017741.1, read on the forward strand.
GTCGGAGTTGATGTTCAAGTCCTTTGGCCTTTCAATGGAACCACGGAAGCGCGGAATATGCGGATTGCGTGTAGTCACGTAGGTCAGATCACCTCTCTCGCGGTGAGGGTTCAAAACTGTCGACCGCCAGGGAAGAGCTGAAATGTAGAATACCGTAAAGCAGCGAGTAACTTCACCACCAGCCAAACTACCGTTGGGGCTGTGGGCGCGGGTGTTGGCTAGCTCCCACACTATATGCGTGCACTTCCGTTCGTGATGCGAACCTTCGAACTATCCTATATGTGCGAATTGCGCGTTTGTTCAGTAAGTCGTATTGAAATTTTGAATTTCCCGCTTACCTGTGGAAAACCCAACCTCAATTGGAATCGTCTTGGAAACACTTTCGCCAAGCAGCGGAACGGCCGATCTACCTGTTAGTATATCGCGAGCTGAACTCCCATGTGCGCAAGTCCGTCCTGTACCGTATCCTCAGCACAATTCATTGCATCAGCAAAGGGGTCAAAGTTTTTGCAAATTCTCGATGGACATGCGCTAAACAAATTAAACACAGGCAAGAAATAAAACTGCTAATCAAATATCGGGCACAACTTCCCAAACGGGTGTTAGCTGTTTTCTACACTTCAAGAAAAATCTTTCTTCTCACTCCTCCGTCCAATGGCACCTGTTGTCAAAAATATTCAATCGTCCCAGATCAATCTCAAATCGTACCAGTTCGATCGCAAATTGTTCCAGTTCAATCTGAAATTGTTCCAGTTCAATCTGCAATCGTACCAGTTCGATCGTTTAGTTGATCTGGGACATTTTATGTCTGAACTTTCTTTAACCCTTAACTGCTCGATTACTACACAGTCACACGTTGAGGATAGAGAGGCTTTTCAACAATAACTCTTGGGCCCCAGATGCGACAATTTCGCTTGTTGACGAAGCCACCAAAGTGGAAATGGGCCTAATTACTCAAGATGATTTTTCGATGGGATTCCGGATCATTTTCATGCATTTCAAGGACCCAATCAGCAAAGACACGACGTTGTTGATGATCGACCGGCTTAAGTTCTTGTGTTAACTGAACTTTATAAGCCTTCAGACTCAAATCTTTATGGAAAATACGGTGTAATGACGTTTGTGGAATGCCTAATTCCAAAAAACGACGAAGAATGGACAAATCTGTGTTTTCTTCAACACTTTCGGCTACAGCAGCAATATTCTCGGCTGTTATTAAGTGACGTGCACGGATTTAGTTCTTCACATCACTAAGTTATCCCAATAGCTCGAATTTTTCCACCAATTTCTGTTTTGCGGTCCGACAAGGTGCTTCACGACGACCCAAAAATGTTCGAGTTTTACGAACCGTCTCTGCCAAATTTTGACCATTTTTATAAAAATTGTAATAATTTTAATGCGTTGTTGAAGCGTGTGTTAATGGCGTAGTTTTTAGTTGTCAAATGTCAAAAAATGACAGCTTCAAAAGGGACATCTACCGAAATGGCAGGCTATTTAAAATAACACCTCTTATTGGAAAACCCTTTGTTTATGAATCAGTGTAATTTTTTCACAAATTAGTACCGATTCCCAATAAAAAGTAAAATTGAAGCGAAGGGACGGGTTTTTAGGCATCAAAAAGTATTTTGGCCCTAATATTGATGTGTTATCATGACTAATTAAGCGACAGGGCCATAAACACTTGTAACAAAATGCCGGCGAATTTAAAAAGATAATAACCATAATAATTTTTCGAACTCAATTTATGGAATCCATGTATTAGTCAAGTTTTGACATGCAGAATATGTTGTTTGATTTACTAATTGTTTCACAAAACGCTTCTGGCTGGAACATTCTCCTGCTAGTTCAATTTGTTTAAAATTCTGTTGGTGTCCTGATTTAGCTGTGGCAGCGATATAACTGTGGGTAACCGTTCGCTCGCTTGGCGGTTGAAAGGAGGGTTTAGGGTTAAAGCGACTAGCGCTCAAGCCCGTCTCTGGCGAGCAAAGAACCCTCAACCGTAGTTCCCTCGTGGGAAGGGTAACAATGTATTGATGACAAATTAATGTAGAGGGAATGGCTAGTATGAATTCAGACATTTGTGTAAAACATACTAATCGAGAAAATCAAACTTCTGAAATAAACAGGGTGATCCATTTCGTGGTAGGAAAGTATAACTCTGCCATTTTACATCTGTCAGAATTAAATGTCATCCAAAGCGTGTTTTTTTTTTTTAGTTGAAGGTTTGCCATTTAGAAATATGGATCGTTTAACAGTCGAAGAACGCGTTAAAATAATTAAATTTTATTATAAAAATGGTGATTCTGCTGTATCAACATTTAGGGCTTTACGAGCCGACTACGGTTGACATAATCGACCTACACAGCAAACAATTTCGAACACAATGAGAAAATTTGAAGAGACTGGATCAGTTATTGATATTGCAAGGCCTGTGCTTCATCGCGACATTGGTTCTGCTGAAAATATTGCTGTCGTTGCTCAAAGTGTGGAGGAAGACCCGAATTTGTCGATTCCTCGACGTGCTCAACATATGGGCTTGTCTTACGGCTCATTGTGGCGGATTTTGCATTTGGATTTGCATCTCCATCCGTACGAAATCCAATTCACTCAAGAACTGAAGCCTCAAGACCATACACAACGCAGAATGTATGCGAATTGGGTGATTGAACAACAACCTATTGATAACGATTTTTCAAACAAAATTTTCTTTAGTGATGAGGCTCGTTTTTCGCTCAGTGGCTACGTAAATAAACAGAATTGCCACAAATGGGGCTCTCAAAATCCTCAGGTGATCACAGAAAGGCCTTGGCATCCGGAAAAAGTGACCGTTCGGTGTGCATTATGGTTTGGTGGTGTTATTGGCCCGTATTTTTTTGAAAACGATCAAGGAAGAGCCATTACAGTCAATTCTGACCGCTATGGACGGATGTTAACTGATTATTTTTGGAGAGAAATTGAAAATTATGATCTGGAGAACATGTAGTTCCAACAAGACGGAGCCACAAGCCACACAACACAGGCTAATCGAGCACTTTTGCAAGAAAAATTTCCAGGACGCGTAATTTCGAGATTGAGTGATGTCAATTGGCCCGCTAGATCCTGCGACTTAACACCTTTGGATTTTTTTTTTATGGGGCTTTGCGAAAGATCGTGTTTACGCGAACAATCCTCAAAATCTTGAGCAATTGAAAACCAATATTCGTGAAGTAATGGCCGAGATATTGCCGGAAATGTGCTGAAAAGTCATTGAAAATTACCTCAAAAGGATTGAGGCCTGTAAGAGGTCCCGTGGAGGACATTTGAATGATGTTGTGTTTCACGTATAATGGCAAGGTTCAATCTTTATATTGAATAAAAAATTTTGTTTCCATCTGAATATTTTATGTGTTTTCTTAAGCTTTACTTTCCCAAGCGCAAAATTGATAACCCTATAGTTTTCACTATGTTTTGTTCACGCAAAAATAATATCTTTGTCGCTATTCATCTCTGCAAAATTTTTTGTAAGCCCGACTGAAGTCCTTAAGGGAGTCCTTCGGTTCATCCAGTGTAATAGATTTCTTTATTAATTCACAAATTAAAATTTAGACTATAAAACTTCTGCGACATTATCGAAACGAACAACGTGGCATTCGTAGATTCAAGAACCGAAAAGCCAAACCTCAACAAACCTTCACAAATCAAATAGTTTCCTCCTTTTTAGAAGAATTTGTTCAAACCGCTAAATATTACATTTTGCAAGTTGTTCGTTCCTAAACACAATAAAAAAATCACACCCCGTATTCATTATCCTTGAAAACCTTATTCAACAAAAAAATAGTCCTGCAAATGTCATGGAAAATGGTATTTTCCTTGCATAGTGAAGTTTGAAAATTAACGTTTTTCTCATTACTCGCACTCCAAAGGGACATTGTCTTTGAATGCCATGTCCAATGGCTTTGTGGCAATTAAGGAAAATTTAATTGGACCGTTGATGTGACCAGATTATATTCTGTCAATGGTGAAAAAGAGCTTTGGAGCGGAAACGAAAACAGAATTGAAAATCAAGTAATTTTCATGGTAAACTTGTAATATGCTAATGAAGAGATATTAATTGAAATTTTTGATTTAGGTTAGTCCTGGGAAAAATTTCTGTGCTGTATTGATCGTGTTGCTTGGTCACGAGTCAAGAGAAAATTGAATCAACTAAGCATGATTGAAAAATTTTAGGTATTCAATCCTCCCCTATCATTTCCCCGAAACTTGAATCATAATTTTTCAATTTGACTCTTCCGAAAATATGCGCCTACTCAAGAAAGGAATCCCTAGAGATATTTCGCACGATTCACGAGCAATTCTTTCAAACAATTTACAGTTTATAAATATTTACCACCATCGCTGATTCGGAAAATGCATTATTTATGTTCTCGCCTACTCCAAACATTTTATCTTTTCCACACTGGTGATGTTTGGTCCGGAATAATAAGATTTAACTGTTTAGTCGTAATTCCTTTTCAAAGATGGGTACAGCCGAAAGACTTCTTCACCGACCAAAATGGAATAGGCTCCACCAACAACAGCCCCAATATACGAGTAATTCCCTATTGTTCCTGGTTCTATTCTCACCATCCTGCGTCTTGCTTTAAATGCGTAATATATTTCCCAGAAATTTTCCATCATTTTCATTTATCTCAAAAATGTTTTCAGCAAACATCGGAGCACTCAATCTATCTAAACCAAAACACACAAAAAGAATTTGCAGATAAATTTACGGAAAAAGCATTCACCACATTTCACAATTTCTTTCAGCACTACGACCCTTAGTTTTAGCACTCCGGTCTAGTCGCCTCCATGACTTGGAGTTTTCCTGCTTTCTCAACTTTTTTCCCCATCTTTGCTGAACAAAATAAATTTTCCTTGCCACCCAGTATAAGTACAAATCTTAAATCAAATATTCTTGTAGACCTTTAGTTTTGGTTTTGCTTTCCTTAAGACAAATAGCGTTTGTTCCTTTTTGTCGGATTTAGGCCTCCAGATTGGAGCAAGCATAAGGTATAGTATGATAATGTGAGACAAATGTAGGCGAGTGTGTGGAGGTTGTGGGTGGTATGTTAGGATGACTACTCGTATGTCTGCATGTGATTTGCTTCCTATCTCATAACGCCTAGTTTTTCTTGACTTGACTTGAGAGGAGTCCTGATCGATTCTCCTCTGCCTCGATTTGGTTTGAATGAATGTAAGTTGTATTGGAAGTGCACTAACAAAGATTTATGCTGTATACACAACAACAGACTAACATGGGTTTAGAGGGTAATGGATACGTAAATCCTATTTTGTTGGATAATGGAGAACTATTTTTCGTTGTTTGGTTTATTTTGAGTATTTAAGAGCGTTCACTGAATAGAATAGATGAAATTCTGACAGTATTGTATCGTTAGGCTAATGGTTTCGACATGATTTCGGTGAAACATATTCGGGTCAAATTGAGCTGAGGTCTCTTCAGAACTCAAAACTGTGGCATTTCATACCTTCAGGGAATGATTTAGATGGATTTCAGAGAAGAAGATGATCATGAAGCAATGTATGAAATAAACTGAAAATTCAAAATATGTACGAAAGTAATATTTGAGTGATAGATCGACGGTTAACTGTGTGATTTATTCATTTATTTGCTTTCTAAAGGTTTTCCAATAAAAGGTGTTATTTAAAAAGGCCAATATTTCAGTCTATGTCACTTTTAAAGCTGTCATTTTTTGACATTTGACAAGTAGAAGCTACGCCGTTAATAAAAACGAAACGATACACGCTTCAACAATGCATTGAAATTATTAAAATTCACTATAAAAATGGTGAAAATTCGGCATAGACGGTTCGTAAGACTCGAACATATTTGGGTCGTCATGAAGCACCTTGTCGGATGCAATACAGAAATTGGTGGGAAAATTCGAGCTGTTGGGACAACTTAGTGACGTGAAGAATAAAACTCATCCACGTCACTCAAGAACAGTCGAGAATATTGCTGCTGTAGCCGAAACTGTTGAAGAAAACCCAGGTTTGTCCATTCCTCGTCGTTCTTTGGAATCAGGCATTCCACAAACGTCATTACACCGTATTTTGCATAAAGATTTGGATCTTAAGGCTTATAAAGTTCAATTAACACAAGAAGTCAAGCCGGTCGATCATCAACAACGTCGTGTCTTTGCTGATTGGGTCCTTGAAATGCATGAAAATGATCCGGAATTCCATCGAAAAATCATCTTGAGTGATGAGGCCCATTTCCACCTCGGTGGCTTCGTCAACAAGCAAAATTGTCGCATCTGGGGCTCGGAAAGCCCAAGAGTTATTGTTGAAAAGCCTCTCTATCCGTATGACTGTTTGGTGCAGTTTTTGGTCCGGCGGACTCATTGGACCTAACTTTTTTGAAAATGAGGCTGGAGCAACAGTAACGGTGAATGGATTGCGCTATCGAGAGATGATTAATGATTTTTTATGGCCGAAATGGGATAGTATTGATCTGTACAACGTTTATTTCCAACAAGACGGTGCTACGTGTCACACAAGCAACGAAACCATTGATTTTTTACGGGAAAAGTTTCCGGACCGTGTTATCTCTCGAAGAGGTGATCACAATTGGCCAACGAGATCTTGTGATTTAACACCTTGCGACTTCTTCCTTTGGGGCCATGTGAAAGAGAAGGTCTACGCAACAGCCCAGCGTCGATTCAAGACCTCAAAGATAGAATTCGTGATGCTATCGCGGACAAAGGGCAGCCACTTTGCGATTTGTTTATGGAAAATTTCATGAAAAGGATATGGTCCTGTAAGCGTAATAATAACATCAGGCAAATGACTACCACCATTTGCCTGATGTTATTTTTCACTATTAACAACATACCTTTCTCTTTATAATGAAATAAACATCCGATCATTGATATTAAAAAATGGCATTTTTCTTTTAATATCAAAATAACACCTCTTATTGGAAAACCCGGTATCGTACAGACATAAAAGAATTCAATTATCAAATATAAAGAAAGAAGTAAGCTAACAATAGAAACGCAATACATTGAACGCATCGATTGATTCTTTGACCGGTTCACCTCGGTCGCACGCAGACACTTTTCTCTGTTCTTGTACGACCGTTGTGAATCAAGCGTCATGATGTTAATTATTGTGAATGTACTAGTGAAAAATGATCACAAATTCATTTTTGAACGCTCTAGCCCAGTCACATTCATTGTGAACATTCTCTCACATTCTTTGCAAACATGTTCTGGTGCCGAAACCCGGGGCATATTTTATTAAATAAATTGATTGCATATATTGTAACCAATTGGTGTTAACCATAAAGGATTATGTCTGAACAAAATTACAATTGTACAAGATGTGGTGATTGTGAACTGACCAATCTTTCGTTTTGCCATCCACGTCTGTGTGCAAAGCCATCTTTCAATCTTACGATTTATGCAATGGTTTTCCATTTTGTTGGCTATTCTGCCCGCCCCATTAACGCACAAACCACTAGTTCTTTAATTTGCCTCAACGGAAAAGGATGTTGAGATCCGCCTTGTCTGGGTACGCGTGAATGCACTGGCTGGCTAGCGTTGCGATGTCGTGGGGCGGGTTCTTTCCCCCTAGCACAAGACCCACTACAATAACATTTTTCGCATCTACAAACATTGAAAAGTTTTTTGATTCTCAAGCGCAGTCGGGAAAGGAGGTAACCGGCTAAGGACTATGAACACGCTAGTTCAGAGGACAAAATAGGGCTTTGCAAAAATGGACAGTTTGTGGAGACTTCGTCTTTACCGACGATACTTATGGTCCCCAAATAAGAGTGCCCCCCCCTCCCCCCCCTGTGCCCCCACTAAAGCAAAAACCGTCAGCTTAACAACTGTTTTGAAAAGCTCTCATAGAGAACTTTCAGTTGATACTCATATCGGCTACCTTTAATGAAATTTTTTTCAGGGGCCACTCCTCTGTACTGCAATCATCGATTTATGGCCTATTTTTTCGAATCCTAGAATGGTTACAAAGCCCTTTTGCTAGGAGCTCTCTCCTGCCTCTTCGACTTGTTTCAATTTATGTACTCATCTTCATGATACCTATCATTCCTGAAATTTTCATGCAAATCTTAGCAAAGCTGTAGTGTCTAAGTCGGTAAAAAGCGCATATGGCTCTATAGCCATATGTTTCCATAGTAATACAGGGTATATTGTTCCATAGTAATACAGGAAAATTCAAATCGCTATAACTTCGTTAAATACCATTCGATCTTTATGAAACTTTCAGAAAAGATCAATCTTATAAATAGTCATCTTTTTGCTATTTTATTGAATTTAAGGGTACCGTTTGGATTTTATTCAAGAAAACATAAAATCGATAAACCATACTATTACTAACAAAGTTGAGTGTATTTCGACTTCTCATGTATTTGTTGTTGTTGTACTCGCTAAGGCCTACATTCATGATTTTTTTCAGATTTTTCGGATGGAAGGTGTCCAATCGCGGGGGGGGGGGGTACGCGAAAAGTTCGTACATTTCCCCTCCCCTGCCCCCCTCGGTACTCATACGGCAATCCTAAGACTTGTTTTGAAAAGATCTCATTGAGACCTTTCCAATGACACCCTACTCGACTACCAATGGTGAAAAAATTTTTTTGAGGGGTCACCTCCCTATATGGGGAGACCCCCCTTAAATCCCTTTGAAAATTTTTTCCACCCTTGAACTTTCAAGAAGTCACCACTTCTGACCTTTCCACAAAGTTTCATGGCTGTAGCCTCTATAGTTTCGGAGAAAAAGTGCTGTGACATACAGACGGACGCACGGACGGACAGACGGACACAGGTCGTGATTGCAATAGGGTTTTGTATTTTAGTACAAAACCCTAAAAAAGGGAAGAGCGCGTTCGATGGCTTGCCCATTGAAGTGGAGGAGCCTGCCATCGCTGCGGGTCCTATACCCGGTCTGGTTTCAGCGAAGGGAAAGACCAAATATACTTATTTACTCATACATTTCTTTCTTTTGTACTACACTTTAGTAATTGTACATATGATATGATTATGATATATGGGGAGTCAATTTATTGAGGAGGTATTATCAACTTTTTGCACTAGCCGTGTTTCGTTTCAAATACGTTACAAAATTCATCGACGCTATTGCAAAAATATTTGAAACAAGTGAACAGGTACAAACAACCGTTCCAAGTCCTAAGTAAAACTTAATCAATTCAACCGTGACTATTTACGGCAATTCATCTAATTACTACCTCCTTCTCGCTAAATTTCGAGTTTAATTATTATTTCTCATAATATTCAATGGGGCATGCATTTTGATAAATAATGTACAATATTTTTTTATCTTTTTAAGTAAAAAAGTTTATATAAACAAATTAAAATAAGTAAAACAAACAAATGCCCTCACCTACATCCTCGCTGGGTGCCCGCTGATGATGTGTGTGAAATGACTGAAACTGATTTTTACAATTGATGAAAATGGTGCGATAAATTCCAATTAACCGTTTGCTTTTGAACTAAACGCACGGCTTGTTGCAACTCCCGGTCCTTAAATGCGCTGATAAATGGTTCTGTTGCTGCGTCATCTTGATGTCCTGGGTCATAAGCTGGGTAAGCCAAAAGTGCCAGTTGCTCAATGTCTTGGGCTAGCTGCTGTAAGGTTTCGCCAGACTTCTGCATCTGATGCCATAGCTGTGACCGATAAATCTGCTTCAGATGATCGTCTCCATAACGCATGTCGAGCGGATTCACTATAGCAGCCGAGTTTGAGTGCAATTCAACGGGGATAGTCTGCAAAAGCTCGGCATCTGGGCCTCTTAGAGCAAGAATTAATGCAGTTGCTCATTCCTGCTCATTTCAGTGATTTGTCAGTGGCTTCAAACTGGGTTTTGTAAATACTCCAGACTGTTTGCCCGTCCAATATCGGTGCTTGCACATTTCTGGATGTGCTTTGCGGCGCGGTTAAAACCGCAGCTGGTGAGGTGGTTACTACTGCCTTCGCTGCTTCCAATTCCTTTTTCACTTTTTCTATCTCATGGTTGATTCTCTTCTCGACCTGGCTGATCTCCTCGACCTGGTATTTAATTTGTTTGTTCAGACTACCGAGCTCCGCTTTTATTTCGGTTGACTGTTTTTGCACTTCCTTGATTTCGATCGCTTGTTGGTCCAGCTTCGCTGATTGTGCGTCTAGCTGCGCATTTAAACTGGATGACTGTTCATTTAGCTGCGCAGTTAAACTGGAAGAGTGTTGTCGCTGCTCTTGCTGCATCAGCATCAACATTCTGGTTACTTTGATTTTGTTGTTTCTGCTTCTCCCTTAAGCTCCGAGATGGTCAATTCATTTATTTAGCTCAGTGGTATTTTTATTATTTCGGCTTATTTTTTTCACCAGTTTCAACATTACGTTTCACTGCCAAAATCTTTTTTCTCCCTTCTGACACCAGTGTCACGTGTTATGGTTCGCGGCCGATAATTTTAATGTTCCGGGAAAGAGAAAACGCAATGTCTTTTAAATTAAATGAGTTTATTTACTAAGAATGCACAATCATCAATTTCACTGGATTGCAAATCTCATTTTAATTTAATTTTCACTGTCTATCAATTTATATTCCAACTGTTTGTGTCACGAAAATCCCTTCACTATCAATCAATATCGCCTTTAATTCGCGCTCCACCCTTATCGCAGTTTTAACTATTACCCTTCCATTCATTCAGCTCGGCTTTATATAGGGTCTCTAGTCGTTCATCCCTTATATTGGCGAATGTTCTGACGAGAACTACCTGGAGTATTCGAACAATATGAATATCCGCAGTGACGTCACTTTCAGATATTGATCATGGATCTACTTGATCGATTCCTGTGCTTTCGAGTACATTCGTTTATTGATCATGATGTTATTAATAGTTGCGACAACAGTTGCGACAGTAGCTCGCAGAATTGTTTGGACATGTAACAATATATTTTTTTCTTGAAAAGCCGTCGGGCCTTGCTTTTTTGAGTGAACAGTTGCGTTTCGATTTCTTTGAGCCATTATAATGTCTAAGTTTTTAATCTCTGGTGCAAGCAGTAATAATTCCATTGTTATTTAGTGTGATTGTTAGCCATAACTTCGTTTTGAGTAATGCATGAGAGCAACCAGAGCAGAGCCAGAGCCTCACACTATTTTCGAAACCGAAATTAAATTTTTAGTTACTCCAATATTGAGTATTTCATATCGACGCTATCCCCAGCCAGGGCAGTATAATCTTTTAAAATTAGAATACAATTGAATTCTTGTTGTGTGAGGGGAGTTTTTAATTAGAATTAGGAGTAAGCTTATCGTCCGTCATTTGGTTGACATCTTTACCCATCTCCTTGCGGACACAAAAATAAAGGAAGCCGTCCTGATTGACCCAGACCTGGAGCAAGCGAAAAGAGGCCCAATTAATCAAAGAGATTGGTCTTTCTTTGAAGCTTGCAATGAATGCAAATATTCCTGCAGATCATATGACTGAAACCGGCTATCGTAAGCAACTTCTGCTTGGCACATTAAGCGTTATTTCGCTAGCGAATGGCATAAAATTTAATAAATATTTAACAGACTGCGAGAAAGTACAATTTGGAAGGCATGAAATTGAAGTAACTCCTGGTCATACCAATGAAGCATGTCATGTACGAGGTGTGACAATTAAGTAATGAGACTGATTTACACAGATGATACGAGGAAAGAAAGAGAGTCAGATAGAGAGACTAGCTCAATTTTACACTCAACAGGTGAAGGTGGAGTGAAATCATCACAGGATTTGCTATTAAGGGAAACATGTATACCCACTAGAACGCCTCCACCGTCAGACTTACCAGTAGCATCACGGTCTCTATCCCTGCGGAAGATTAAATGGTTCAGGAGTAGCTCACTATTACTAATGTCATCTGTCAGCCATGTTTCCATTAAACAGATGATATTATACGGAAGAAGGATGGAAGAAATGCGAAGTTCAGTGATCTTAGTCCCCAGGCCACGAATATTTTGGTAATAGCAAGTTAAGAATGAATTACGAGGCTTAAGATATGTTTCTTCTCGGGCGAAAGGACACAGGATAGTTTCGCTTACGAATCGGAGAGAACTTTTTGACGAATACGCCAGGGGGTCAAAATTCCTTATCAAGCCAGATACTAAGATTAGCTGGAACAGTCATTTTAAAAGACGCAATCAATCTGTTCGTCTTTCCATCAGGCGTAAGCTTGGTGCACTGAAGCAACTCAGGACTAGAGTTCAGTTTGCACTTTATATGAGCAATGATGTCTTATACTATTTATGAACAAGGATTAGTTTTAACAGGTGATGTTTGGTCGATACGAATGCGATTTATACGGGACACCAACAGAAAGTAAATAAGTATGAACTTACTTAAACAGATATACATGCAAACCGATTTGTGTTTCCTCGATAATTATTTCCATAGAGAATTAATTTAGTGAGATATATACTTGCAAAACTTCCTGCATCGACCATTGCTGTGACCAAAAATGCCCCTTATCGCCGTATTGAGCCATTTGCGCATGTCGCACGGTATTTAGGTTGGGCAGCTATACGATGGAGGACCCAAAAAACGGGAATTATGCTTTTACTTTTTTATTTGTTAATTGTTTTACACAAAATTTTTATCACCTTCGAAGTAACCCCCATTGATTGTAATACATTTGTTTAATCATTTCTTCCAATGTTCAAAACAGTTTTGAAATGCACTTTTTTTATGTTTTTTATACCTTCCCGCGATTTTTGTTTCACCTCTAGTCGTAGGACGGGGTTGAGATTGAGGTCGTATGCATAGCACCATGATTCATCACCAGTTATAGCCTTGAGGAAACATCAGGGTCTTAAATAAATGATTTTGTAGCTCAAGAGAGGCCTGAAGTCGATGCTCCCTTTGATCGTCAGTGAGAAGGCGAGGAACAAATTTGGCTGCAATCTTTGGATTAAATCCTCTGAATTGAATTTCATGACAATCCAGACATCTCACAAAGTTCATCGATGGTCTTCACGAATAAGAGCGTTTTTCAATGTTTTCGTTCGTTCTTGAAGTTGAAGGGCGCCTAAACGAGGTTGGTCTTCAGTTGACATCTCTATTCTTGAAACGTGAAAACCAGTCGTAGACACGCATTGTACTCAAGGCATTATCACCATAAGCGGTTTCAGCATCACAAGGGTTCCCCGGGTGTTTAGCCTAACAAAAACAAAATTAAAATCACTGAGCCATCTCACGTTTTCGCCGATACGGAAAAAGTTGTTACACTGGAAATATTGCCACACACGAACGGATGCACTCGCAGCGACCAAACTTCGCGCACTGACTAGGGAGAGTCACCGCTTCGAATATTTTACTAGAGAACCCGATCTTCCACTCCAGCGGATGTGAGACCGTGGCTGAATCGAAGCATGGTGGCTAAATTGAAGGGATGGTGAGACTACTTCTATCTGACCCAAGTTTTGAGCAGGTATGGGTGTTTCCAGTCTTACCTGCACAAGATTGGTAAGTCACAGTCCTCCGACTGTCGGTTTAACTCAGATGAGGAAGGCGATGCCTGCCACACATTTTTTGCGTGCAAAAGATGGGACAGGCTACGACGGGACCTCTATAGGAAGCCGGAAGAGCTTACCTCAATATAGTCGCGGCGATGCTTGGATCGGTTGACAAATGGAACCAGGTGGCACATTATGTTCCAACAGTCGTAAAAGACAAAGAGGACTCACAGCAGCCGGGGACGTCGGAGTTGGGGGATTACTTATGTAGTGATTCCCCATCCCCTTCCCCTCCTGCTGGAGAGATCACTCAGCTTGAAGGCATTTCATGGCGTGGCAAAACGAGACCTGGCTCAGAGTAGTGTCAAACGGTTCCAGGCTGGGTTCTCGGGTTGACAGGGGAGATGTTTAGCAGGTAGTTCAATCCCTCACGAGCATGGGAGCCGCACACTCAGCGCGTAAATGTGCATTCACCTCCCAACCCAAAAAAAGACTTGAAGGAATAATTATCTAAACCAACAATAACAATGTCGAGGCTCGTATTGAACCCTACGACGTGGGATGCAATAGGCATTAAAAAATCAATACTTCTCCAACGCTGAAGCAGCTAAGCAGCAAGTCTGGATAAAGATGATAGATCAATTACAAAAGCTCAATTGGCTCAATCTATTCTGGAATTTTCCCTGCCTCCATGAGTTCCATCTGTGCCAATAGTACTCATTCCACTGCTTTATCATCGTAGACGGTAAAAACACAAGATTTGTGGCAAGAAAGCCTGCACTATTTACCTTCTTTCTGTATATTTAAAGGAGAGATTCTGTAAAGCACTAGGCTTCTGCGTAAAAAACTGATAGTCCAGGCTCGAAAAATTCCAGTTAGGTTTGTCGAAAAGTTCTTGCCAGCAGCAGGCCTTACTATTACTCTCAACACTGCAAGCATATTTCCTGCCTGATTAATATACTGCCAACACACATCCCTCTTCTATCCCGTGCACGTCGGAGTTCTAGTGGGAGCTTGTGACACTCCCTTCACTGGACATCTATATATATTACAGATCCGCATAGGATCTACCATCCCATGGCTTTGCTCGAGTGTTTGCTTTGGGATTCTACACTGTGGCTTTTTTTCTCCTCAATATAATATTGGACGTTTGCTCGGTTTTCTCATCCTGTTGAAGTTTATTATATTAAGGTTAAAAGCATGAAGACAAGAGTGTATCAATTAACACATAAAGTAAAAATTCTATTAAATTCAAACTTTGAATCTTAGGAAAAGTGGCCAAAAATCACTGAACTTCTTATGCTAAACAAAATAATAATAAATGAACAAATCTTTTCGCATGGCCAGCAGTCAAATAAATTCTTTAATCTCTTTTTTAACAATATCCTTTCCAGTCATTAATTGGCTGCTCTCAATCTAATTAAAAATCAAAAATATGATGAGTTTAGCGGTCAGCGGTTGACTGTCTTCCAAAACCTTTGCTATCCACTAGATTTTCCACTTTTTGATCCAACTTAACGTTTTTATATTTAAGCAAGGTTAAAACTATTTGCTTAGACGGTCAGTGATCAACTCACTATTTTATTCAGTATAGAATGCAATGGCGATACAACGATCTTAACAAGTGTGGGTGTGTAAGTTATACGCAACAAAAGGCGTGAACATTCGCTTTGCTCGCTCATATACCTAGTATAACGATTCGTTATCACTCCCACTATTTTCTCTCAAAATATACTCACGATTATGCTGACGGCAGATTTCATTGCCTCCCAAAGCAAGCAATAACAATGACATTAGAAACAAACCTTAAGAAAATCGACTGAAAAAAATCCAAAAAGCAAGCGTGATCACCACACAACCAACAAGAACTTATATTCAATGCATCACAAACGGTTCTCTAATCAACTGTTCGTTTTTTAATGCCGGTTAGATATAAAAGAAAAATAATAATCAAGGAATACTAAACCAATAAATAATTTGACTAAATTGCGAGTTGCATGCAATGGACCAACGAAAAGGGATGTTAGAATAAAGGAAAAAATAGAAAAAGTTAAATGAATACATTTATGAAACTAAATTATATAATTGTTAAAAAATTTGCAGGCTTAAAATATTCTGGAGGAAAGCAAGTTATTTTGTAATTTAACTATAAGAATGAAGAAAAATAAATAGGAAGGGTGACTTTCGTATAACTGTTGATCGCGATGAGTTAATAGGATTTTTTGGATGTCATTGTTTTGATTTACACTAAGGTGCTTGTTGTCAGTGCTTTGGATGATGTAATTCATGTAACGCGGACAATAGCAACACACGAGATTGATTGGACATGTCTGTATATCATATCCTTATAGGCATAGTCTTTCTATATTAATAATGTATCTCGCAAGTTTTTATTTAAAAGCCATAGCCAAAGCAATAACTAGCCACACAAGAACCTAGCAACATCCTTCAGGGATCCATGTGGCATTTTTCTTACTAGAAAAATATGTAAGAACTATACAAGACTTTAATTTTCCTAAGTATTTTAATCCTTCACTATTGCTGAATCTAACTGTAGAATTCTATGTGCTTCTGAACAAGACATTTACAACTAATCTCTCCAGACACCCTATCAAACAAGGCAAGGCTCAGGAGGTCATGCCACATTAATTAACTCGCAGCCATTAATTAGCCACCAAACAGATTGAAAATGTGAGTAAGCAGAAACCATAATCCCAGGATTAGAACTAATACCAAATGCATTCATATCGATTTCATCGGTTTCATGACCTCTTTTAAAATACGTAGCTTAAAGTCACCACTCTCTTCAGAGAAAGCACTGAGTGGTGTTTGCTCCATGCATACAAGTGTGAATATATCCTTGTTAGCTTCTAACGTATAAAATGGAATGGAATAAAAAAAGTCAACCGATGCAATGGTTACCATTTCAAGTCCTTGGAAAATAGCCCAGAGTGCATGACTCCAGAGAAAAAATCGTTAAGTATGGCGTTGAGGGTGAAAAATTGAACGAGGATTATGTTCGATTGGATGTTAAGTAGCTTAGTTTCAAGTTTTATAGCGTAATTAAATGCATAAGTGCCAGACTAATGCGTTATTGGATTTTTGATGTTCGATTTAAAGGAAGAATTTCATGGTATTAAATAATTTTGCCATATGGCTCAACTAATATTCTGCTCAGCTTGGCATTGAAAGTTCCCTTACTCGTAATTATATGTAAGCATCCCCATCCACAATAAAAAAGCAGTTTACCTAGAGATTCATTTCACCATTTTGTATCCTGCATGAATTGATCTTTTTTTTTGCGATCCTTTCAGCTGCTTTATTTTTCTTAAGTTTAATTACGTTTATCTTTACCTATGAGAATAACTCTTTAGTACTTGTTGGTATGGATTATCCATGTATTTCTGTGGTTTGTAAAGTGAAACAACGAACTGTGAACTGCCTTTTTTATACTTCAGTACTAACTCCATTGCCCAAAGTTTCCCTCAACTATTTAAGGTCTTAGAGTGACTTAGCCCTTATCGTAGTTGTTAATGCGCTATTCACTTAAACCGACGTTCTCTGGTTCGAACCCCACACATGCTAACAAAAATTTCTAAATCTCATACAGTGCACCCTTGGTTACTGAACACAATCCGTTCCGGAGTCACGTTCGTTATGCAAAACGTTCGTCGATAAGCGAAACCATTCTTCCCAAAGTGAAAAAATGTATGCATTTGAGGCTGAAACAAGTACATACTGACTACATATTTTTATTTGTATGTATTTTATTTGTATGTATAGCAATAATAATACATAATATAAACATAACTAATATGTTCAACAATTCAAAATAGGATTGAAGAGGGAAATCTAGAGTGGAAACGAAAAAAATCGGATAAGCAAATATGTTTTGAGTGCATACCTAGCTTTGCTTTGAAAAGAAGCCATCTAAAGTTGTTTGTTTTTGACGGTGCTTCAAAATTTGTTGAAAGTGAGATAAGGCATTGTCATTGAACAAGTCCGTTGCCCACTTAGCCACAGCCTAAGTAAATAGACATTAAAATATTTTTTGAACAAAGACAACTCGAAGCCTCACGCTAAGAGCATCTCTTTTATAGAACTCAACGGTTACTCCTTCCACAGCAGATTGTAACTTTGTGAGTTCATCGGTCGTCAGTTCCCTACTGTGCTATGCTACAAGCTCATCGATTCCCTGATTATTGACCTCAAGCTCCATCTGACTTGCCAAATATATGTATACTTTCATCATCAACTGATTGTATTTGTACTTCAATGTCGCATTCGGCAATACTTTTGGGCCAATATTTCCTCCAGGAAGATTCAGGGGTTCTTTTTGTCACACCATGCCATTCCTTTTCAATAATTTTCAAACATGCAACAATATGGAAGTGATTTTTCCAAAACTCAGTTAAAGATAAATTACTCCCTTGAACGACTTCAAAACAATGGTTAAAGAGTCCTTTAGTGTAGAATTTCTTGAAATTGGCGAGTACTTACTGGTCCATTGGTTGCAGTAAAGGAATAGCGTTCGGAGGCAAAAACTTAACTTTTATAAACTTGATCTCTTCTTTTAACTCATTTTCAAGCTTCGGATGATGCGAAGGAGCGTTGTCCATAATAGGCGCGGAGTGGCAAGTTCGTATCTGTCAAATATTTTTTAATGGAGGGTCCAAAAACTTCATTGACCCAATTGGTTAATAGATGACGTGTGACCCAAGCTTTACTATTGGATCTCTACATAATATTCAGTTCACTCTTAGCGGGCGTTTGAGTGACCTATTGGTGGATTTTGGACTAGAAGCCAATGCATTCTGCGACGCGGTCAAAAATGTCCTTGGAAAGAATGCAACTTTAGCCTCGAGAGAGATACTGACTGAATTGAGAATATGTCCGAGATAGAAGACACCTTAAAGCGAAATTTTCCTAGCTTGAGCGGAGTAAAAATAAGGCTGATCAATCTAAATAATAGACGTAAGCGCATGGCCATTATTAACACCTCAAAAAAATATGTCAAACCGATGATGTATATGGAGGAAATAAGAATCAGTTGGATTATTCGTGGGATAAAGCAAAAAGCAATCCCTCTCCGGTGTTTCAGGTGCTTTAGATACGGGCTTACTGCAAGGAGCTGTAAAGGTATCAACAGGAGCCCACTGTGCTATAATTGCGGCAATATAGAGCATAAAAAGAAGTAGTACACAGGAAAGACACGCTGTATCCTCTATCAGCCAGATGATTTGAAATACGCGCCAAGTACAGGCAAACGCCGAGTTTTCTAGGAAGCTCTAACCAAAGTCAAAGTACTTCTGCAATGGGCCATACTCT
The DNA here is from genome assembly GCA_963969285.1 of Odontomyia ornata. NCBI lineage: Eukaryota > Metazoa > Arthropoda > Insecta > Diptera > Stratiomyidae > Odontomyia > Odontomyia ornata. Next base: position 11,336,871 of record OZ017741.1, read on the forward strand.
GCAGATTGGACACTCACTCAAAATCTAATCGAGGAGTTTGCAGGATACAGTTAAGTTGACCTGCTACTGCTCAGCGAGCAGCACCACAAGCGAAGCTCCCCTACTGCCACTATCTGAGCTCGGAGCAGTGCCGACTTAATAGTGAAGCGTTATGGGTGGAGAAATGGTTTTGTATGAGTTCGATGTTCAAGGACTCCATTCTTTAATATGTATCTAACGCTAAACGAACCGATATAGTCTTTCCAATCCAAGCTTATTGTTTTGAAGGATGCAATTTTGCACGCATATGGCCACATACTTGTTGAGGGAGACTTCAATGCCAAAGCGATCGAATGGAGCATGCCTCAACCTGGTACACGGGAAAAACGGGTTCAAGAGATGGCGGCCAGAATAGGACCCGTCGTGAATACCAGCGATACGCCGACTTTCTGCCGTGTGGGATGTGAAGGAAGCATACTGGACGTGACATTAGCGGAGTTTCTAGTACGGAGGATATACTATTGGGGAGTACACGTATTGGAGGACTAATTAGTCAATGATCATCAGCTGCTTGAGATCCGTTGGGCTGTCGGCCAACGTCTATGCTCTTGACCTTCCAAGATTGGATGAAATATTGGGAATATGGACGCCGAGAAGTTCATCGAGGTGCTCACGACAGGTGCGCCATTGCAATGAGCAATATCACATCTACTTGCAGCGCCGCTTTGCCCCGTCTGAGAGCCCGGCACGGCAAGCTCTCAGTATGGTCAGGTGGTCGACTGAAATCGCTGAAAAGCCAAAGGAGTGTCATAAGCTTCGGCGTGAAGCACAAAGGGCACGGAATGACGACGAGGCATGCAACCAGTTAGCAGCATATACTCGTAAGTCGCCTAGGAAATGCCTTCATAAAATATTCAACAGCAGTAAGGCTCGTTGCTTTCAAGATCTAGTGGACAATGTGGACAAGAAGCCGCGGAGCCTTAGCTGCCAGCTAGTTATGCAGAAGCTTGATACCTTACGATAGATAAGATAGTGCGAGAACCTTTCTCCGCCCATCCCGTCTGTGTTGACGCTATTCATGGCGAAAAAAGAGTCGAATGCCCACTCTTCACGCGGCTAGAACTGAAGAGGCACGAAGGCTCCAGATCCAGACGGCATCCCAAGTGAGGTGTTGCAGCTCTTATTTCACGATTGCGCTGAATTACTGTTCAATACATTCAACGCTTGCCTGCAGAGAAGGTTTTCTCCGAGATGTTGTAAGCCAACGAAGCTTTTACCGATCAACAAGGAGAAGGGTAGTCCCAAGTTGCTGTCTGCATCTCGCCCGTTATGGATGCTAGACATTGCTGAGAAAGTGCTAGGGAAACTTAACAAAGGGAGACTCACTGACGCGAGTCGCGCTGCTGGGGATCTAGCTCCTCGGCTGTACAGCTTAGAGTAGGACAATCTACCATTGATGCCCTAGTAGAGCCGTTAAGTGCCGTCCAGAAGGCGGAAGCACATAGCCGTATCAAGCAACGGGTGGTTCTATTGGTGACATTTGATGGTTGGAACGCCTTCAAGTCTACTAGATGGATGGATATTCTGGATGCGCTGAAAAACCCTTTTCAAGTTCCAGGATATCTGCTGTATGATACACTGCAGTGCCGATGAAGGATGAAAGTTACATTGGGTGTTTCTCAAGGATATATCCTTGGTCCAGACCTGTGGAACGTATCCTACGGTGAGTAACTGAGGCTAGAGCTCCCGGATAAGTCGCGCCTGATGTTGCGGCACTAGTTGCTGGACGCACTCTTAAATAGACGCAACTTAGACTAGGTACGCTAATGCGCCGGGTGAGAGACTGGATGAATGCTCGCGGGTACAGTTTAGCACGGGAGAAAACCGAAGTGGTCATCCTGACAAGGAAAAGAAGCCCCAGAGGAAGGACAATCAATATTGGAGAAGCACTGGTTAAATCTATACCATCAGTAAAATACCTGGGGTTGCTGATCGGCTCAAACTTGAGTTTCTCCGAACAAATCGGGGTAACGGCTGATCTCGTAAAATTGATGCAGGCATATCAGCTCTGAGTTGACTTATGGCCAACGTAGGGGAACCCAACCCATCAAGAAGGCAGCTTTTAATGAGATCCATAGAGTCGGTGCTACTGTACGGAACAGAAATATGGCGTGGTGCCCTCAGTAAGGAGCTATACCGAAAACGCTTGGCACATGTACAGAGGAGAAGAGCACTGAGGATTACACCTTCATATCCAACAGTCTCTGATTCGGTGATGCTAGTCATCACAGGTGTGATGCCTATAGCCTTCCTTGCTAGAGAGCACCGACTTATCTGTTATACCTAGGCCGAAACGAAGATACAAGGGAGACAGTTACCCGCGATCAGAGACAATGTTCACTCAATGATTGGCAGCAGTCCTTGATGAGCAGTACGAAGTGAACATAAACTGCACGCCTCATCCCTGATTTGGGGCCATAGCTCAATAGAACGCGCGATGAGACTGACTGCTACCCATCCCAGCTCTTGAGTGGGCATGGGTGTTTTCAGTCTCACCTTAGTAAGTCTTCGTCCCTCCCCTTCCGTTAGAAAAAAAATACGCTCATGGCTTAGCAAAACAAAGCTTTGTCCAAAGTAATATTTAAAACGATTCCAGCTATATTCTCAAATTGATAGGTGCGGTGTTTAGTGGGTAATCAAGATATCTTACGCGTTTTGGAGCCTCACACTCAGGACGTGAATAGCCTTCCCGTGACATCACCTCAATCAATCACAAAAAAGGACGGAATTTTTCAAAATCTAGTTCGTCAGCTGCTACACTCAACGTAGAAGTGACCAAGGATGATTTTTGCGGCACCTTAGAACATACCATGGTCCGACGGCCCTTGCTCGACATCAAAATTCTTCTTTAATACCTGAATTTGCTAAGAACTAGCTCACAAAGGAACAACAGAAGGGCACATCCTACACGCAGATACCAACCCTAACAGACAGCGCATAATAGACTTCCCATCAGGCAGAAAACTGGTCATAAGCTTCACTTACTGCCCACACCGTGACATCCACCCGATGACTGCACGCCTAACCAAATAGAATTCGCCCTCGTAGAAAAACGAGCCGCCACCACTATTCTTGACACACGCTCATTTCGCGGCGCAAACTGTGAATCAGACCGTTACTTATCCAAAGTTAAATTCCGATGTCGCATGTTCAAATATCAAAAACAATCAAACCCACTGATTAAAAAATACGATCAACCTAAATTAAGTGATAATTCGGTAAAATACATCTATACGAATATGTTGCGCTAGAAGACACTCTGAAAACGATCCCGCAGGTAGGTCAACAGAAGAAATCAGGTACATAAACTGTACGTCCGAAAGAAACAATACACCACTCTATCCCAGCAAGCAAAAATGCTGTACCAACAGGAGAAACGACGGGCCGTCAACCGGAGGTCGAAGCATTTTTAAAAACTTCTCAGAGAACCTACATCTACCCAGATTTGATCATTCCAGGGGCTGCAGAAGTTATTCTGGCAATGCTACCAACAGTCGAAGAAGTACATGCCACTATTCATGTTCTCAAAAAGAACAAAGCTCTTGGAATTGACGGAATACCAACAGAGCTACTCCAAGCCAGGGGAGTACACCTACAGAACCACCTTCACCGGTTAATATGCAGGATATGGGCAGAGGAGCAGCTACCACATGACTGCCAAAAAGTATCTGACCATGCATCAAAAGGGAGACAAGCTACACTGTGCTGTCTAAAGTCATTAAGCTGAGACTATATTTTTATCATTGGAGAGTACCAAGGCGATTTTGAAGGCGACGGTCTACAATTGACCAGATATTTTCAATAAAACTGGTGCTCGAAATGCAGGGAATATAATATCGAAGTACTGTAGCTCTTCGTAAACTGCCTGCGACAGTGTTGATAGAAAAGTCATGTACGAAATAAGGCTTGACTTTAGTCTCCCAATTAAATTCAGGTCCAAGTTAATAGAGATTGGACTGAAAGCTTCCAAACGAACTCAGACCTCAAACGGGGGGAAGAGCTTACCCCAATGTTGTTTAATATTGCTCTGGAGCATATGGTCGGAAAAACGACTACTCTACAAGTCTACGCAACTAGTAGCATATTCCGACGACGTTAACATTATATCCAGATCAATTCCACGTGCCACGGAAGTGTTCATACGGCTGAAGTCAGAAGCGAAAAAATCAGCCTTCTAGTCAATGAAACTTAAACTAAATTCCTGACTCAAAGAAAGTAAGACATGTCTGTGAGACAAAATCGGACCATAGGAGACAACAATCTGGAAAGTAAAGAAAGCTTCCCATACTTAGCAGCCCATCTTGATACAAGTCGCTAATAAGACCAGCTGTATAAATATGAAACCTGGACTCTCATAAATATTTCCCTTAAAGGCCCTGGACGTATTGGAACGCAAAGTGTTCAGAAGGGTACATGGACCAGTGAAGCATGGAACAGAGTGAAAACTTCGTTACGGCGACGAGTTGTATGATTATAATGACGGCCCACCTATATCCGATTGCTTAAAGCTGCGCAAGCAGCAAAGGGTCGGACATGTGGAGAGAATAGAGGAACATATGCTCTCCCGGCATATGTTAAAGGATAGAACGCAAGGGAAACGTCCAATTGAGAAGCCGAGGAAATGATAGGGACATTCAATCGATGCTGACAGCAGATCGTTGCTTGGAATTTCCAATTGGCGAATGAGGCCGCAGAACCGCGACGATTTTAGGCGATTACTACTGGGGGCAAAACCCCAAATTAAAGCCTTGTCATAAATAATTATGATGATGGAAATAAGTTATTCAAATCGAAATAAAATCATTCTTTCATTAAAACATCACTTTTATTGCACAACCAAATGATTTCACTTTAATTCTTTTCACTTGACGCCAGTATCAATTCAAATATCACGTTATAGGGTTGATGGCTCGTTGTGTGAATAAAGTACCGAGTTTACTCCTATACAAAAATACATACATTATTTTCGATAGCAAATTGTTTCGATAACAAGTCACAGTCACAGTCGTTCACGTCAAATAAACAAAAGGCGTGAAAGATTTTCTTGTCGGAGTATTTTATAGATGAAAAATGCTGATGCAATTTGTGTGCGATAAAATATCATCACGCACAAGCATGTATGTGAGGTTGGTCAATTAACGCGCGCGGTCAGCAATGAACAGCAACATAGTTGCGCGCGATAAGATATTATCGCGCACAAGTACGTATGTTGGCTGACCAGTCCAGCATTGTCTTCGTCGATATGTTTGGTAGCCAAGTATGCATGTTGTGGTCGATATGCTTGGTGGCTGTTCCGCCACAGTACTCCCCCTGCAGAGGCGGAGCCACGATCGAACGACGTTTATGATGCGAACCGGACCGGAATGTGGACCTTTCTTCCGGATCGTGTCGTTTGCCCATTAGGAGCGGTGGGTTTCTGGTTTGACACCAGAAATGTGGGGTTTAGCCTGACGATGGAAATTCATGTTGGTCGTCCATTCAAATCAACCTTGTAGTACTTGTCCTTTCGTGCCAATACTGAAAGTGGGCCTTCATAAGGTGGTGTGAATGAGGCCTTGACTTTGTCGTTTCGAACAAAGACGTGTGTGCTATCTGCTAGGCTCCTGTTAACAAAGATGTCTTCGCTATTGTGATGCACCGTATTGCATGCGGTTAACAAAGCCATCCTCATGCGCAGGTCAGGAAGTCGGAGTGCTGAAAAATACCCCAGGTAGCCGTAGAGTTGTGCCGTAGACCCTGTTGGCTGGCGTAGACTCAATATCCCCCTTCAGCGTTAATCGCAGTCCCAATAGCACAATTAGTAGTGATTTCGTCCATTGCGGCGAATCGCGGCAGTGGATCGCGGTTTTGACCATGCGATGCTACCGTTCCACAATGCCATTAGAAGCCGGATGATAAGGCGTCGTTCACAGGTGCGTTATTCCTAGCAGTCTAGTTAGCTCCCTAAATACCTGGCTCTCAAACTGTCTGCCCATGTCGTTTGGGATGCGCACAGGGACTCCAAATTGGCTGATCCATATGTTAATTAGCGCCTCTGTGACTGCTCTTGCCATGATAGTTTCAATTGGGATCGCTTCAGGCCAACGAGAGAATCTGTCCACGATAGTGAAGCATTACCGGAATCCTTCGCTTGGTAAAAGTGGTCCGATGAGATTGATATTTATGTGCTCGAATTTCGCATCAGGTAGGCTATATTTTTGCAGTGGTGACTTCGTGTGCCGGGTAATTTTGTTGTGCTAATACGGCAGGCAGGGTCGGACGAACTTGCTGATATCAGAGTTCATCGATGGCCAGAAGTAGCGTTCGGTAATCATCTTCCTGGTTGCTCGAGGGCCCGGGTGAGAAAGACCATGAACGTTCTGCATGACCGGATAAATGGTCCTCTCCTTTCGGCAGTGATGACACAGTGTATATTAAGGGAGGAGTCGTCCACTCCCTGTTGTTTCCATCCGATGAGCTCGTAGCTGCTACCTGATAGTCGGATTGCCTCGTATATAGCTAACAGTTCCTGGTCGTATGTGATGTACTTTCGTTGGGCGTCTGTTAGCTTCCTGGCGAAGGATCCGAGCGGTGACGCAGTTCCGTCCTTTGCTTGCTGTAGTACGGCTCCGATGCCGTTATCTGAGGCGTCAACCGAATCGGGATGAGCCAAAGTCGGAGCCCTTCCCAAGTCCAATTTAGACTGGTCGAATGCGGCCACTGCTTTGTCTGTCCAATTGAGTGGTGTTTGATCGCGTTTGCCATTTCCCGTGATCAGCTGCAGCAACGCACGTTGGTTTTGAGCTACGCGTGGGAGAAAGCAGCGATCTCGAGAAAAGATGTCAAATTATGAACGGCCTTCGGTCATGACGTTGCAGAAATTCCCTCCGTTTTTTCAGGTAAGGGTTTCAATCCATTCTTGTTGAAACCGTGTCCCATAAACTTCACTTCTGATTTACCGAACCGGCACTTGGGAATGTTGATGATCAGACCAAATTTCACAAGTCGGTCCAACACTTGCTTCACGTGCTCAAGATGCGTCTGCTGGCCAGGCTAAAAAATCAGGACGTCGTCTAGATAAATAAACGAGTTGTCCAACTCTCGCAGCACTTCGTGCATGAAGCGCTGAAACGTCTGACCTACGTTGCAAAGTCCAAATGTCGTGTACATGAGCTCGTACAATCTGAACAGTGTGATGATGGCGGTTTTCGGGATGTCACTTGGTTCCACAGGACTTTGGTGGTACGCCTTCTGCAAGTCGATCACAGGAAAAATCGTCATTCCGTGGAGGGCTGCGGTACAATTCAAGAGAAACCCAATCGAAAGCGGTCTGAGATTGTGTAGGCGTTGAGCGCATGGTACTCCCTGGATGGTCGCCAATCTCTATTTGGTTTCTTCATCATGTGCAAGCGGCTGCTCCAGGTGCTTTTTGATGGACGGCAAATTCCGTTGGCTTTTGCAGCTGCCAGTTGTCGAAGGAGAGTCTTCGTGCCTTGGCGTTAACTGGCGCTCCCATGGTTTGGATGTGATAGGTGGTGGTGCACTTTATATTTGGTTTTTGCTCACCGTTTGTAAGGTTGATGTAGTCCAGTAACAGCAATCGCAACTCATCTTTGACATCTGATAGAAGTTGCTCGGCTTGGGGCAGATGTTTGTTAATGTGGGCGACAATCGTTTTGGGGCCTGTTCGCTCGATAAGCCGCCGCAACTTTCATGTTGTAGGGAGGCCATAGTGTTTGATGAAATCAGCTCCAATGATCGGAGAACTAACATCGGCTATAGTGAAGGTCCACCTAAATGGCATTGTGAACCCCAAGTTCAATTTCACTTCTCGTTTAGCAAATGTGCGAATTCAACAAAGCTTCGGAGAAGCGTCGATTCCGGATGCTTGGCGCAACAACTGAAACGTCCCCATCTCTGTCGATCAAGAAAGCACATCTGCTGATATTGTCGCGAATCCTTAATCTTTAGCTCGTGCGATGGGCGGCCGCTACGTGTGAAGGATGAGTGGTTAGTTTTTTGGCCGTTTGTCGTTTCGTTGGGGCGTGTTGATGATTCCTGTTGTTGCGTAGGCAATGTGCGACGTGCGTCATTTTGCGAGGCTAACTGCTGTCTATTACTAAGAGCACGGAGGGCATCCTTTTTCTTCGTCATTCGATGGCTGAGGTCACGTACTGCGGAAGAAAGATTGCTCTGCTCACTAATGATTCACAGCGTTGGGTGGAATGCTGTGCCGTGGCTCATCGTGCTTTGCAATCGGTACCACTGACTTCTGTTGACCTCGTGAACGTGATCAGCGATCGTTACAAGATCCGAAAGAGGTGCATCGTTGGCTGATAGGATGTTTCTCAGCGTGACATCGAAGCCGTTGAGCCACATCTGCTGTAACAAGGGGTCGCATACGCTGTGATGGGCGCTGGTCTCCTAGCTCGATTTCCGAAAGTAGGTTTTGTATGCGCTGCTGAGCCAAGTCAGCGTAGACGGCCAACAAGGCGTTTTTTAGTGCCCTGTATTTATTCTCCGCTGGTGGGTTCGTCACAATGTTGAGCAACTGCTGCATTGCTCTGGTGTCGAGATTTTCCACCAGCAAATTGAATTTGGTTGAGTCGTCGGTGACGCGGCTCGTGGCAAAATTTACGTCCACCTCGGCAAACCAAAGCTCCACGTCCTCCTGCCACAAGGGTGTAACTCTAAATGTGATGTGCGCCATCCCATTTGCATCGTCGGCCTCCTCCTTTGGCGCAGGTCCGGCCTATGGAGTGAGCATCGGTGTTGATGGCGCTAGTGTCTACATTTCAGGTATTGGTTGGTGATGCCCGACGTTTAAACCCGCTGATGTGGCTCCAATATAGCTTGTAGGCTAGAGAGACGGAATTGATGGTCAGCACCAGTACCAGAAGCAATTTGATCTTCAAGCTTTGAATCTGCAGCTCGGAGTTGACTAGCAGCGCATTGGTCAAGTCCCCTTTGTGGCTGGTGGTTGGGTATTGCCCATTCGTGAATCGTCTGCGGCGATGTTGTTCGTAGTTCGTGATCTTGAATACTGAGTTTACTCCTATATAAAAATATATACTTTATTTTCGATAGCAAATCGTTTCGATAACAAGTCAACCAATCAATAAATTTTCGATAACCAATGACGATGCGTCGTCGTTCACGTTAAACAAACAGAAGGTGTGAAATATTTTCCTGTCGAAGTCTTGGATGAAAAATGCTGATGCTATTTGTACGCGATAAAATTATCATCGCGCACAAGCATGCATGTTCAGTTGGTCAATTAACGTGCGCGGTCAGCATTGAACAGCAACATAGTTGCGTGCGATAAGATATTATCGCGCACAAGTACGTATGTTGGTTGACCAGTGCAACATTGTTTTCGTCGATATGTTTGGTGGCCAAGTATGCAAGTTGTGGTCGATATGCTTGGTGGCTGCTTCGCCACAACTCGTGTCGCACTGCTGCTCATATCGCTGTTCTTCTTCCGAGACCATGTTTTCTTGTATCAATCGGCCTTTGTTGTAGAACTTTACGTAGCTAATCGCCAAAAGCAATTTCTAGTATTGTTCGTTCGTTGAATATGTGCTAATGCTTCGACCCTTCTACCTGCTCGAGATTGTTCGTTTTGGGAGCGATCAGATGATTCTTAACTACTGTTTTTCATGCAATTTGTTGCATCGCATTTGTTATTGTTTTCGACGATGCAATTTTTTTAACGCAAGCAATGTCGACAGTAGATCGTTCAAATATTTTGACATGTAACAATATTTTTTTGAAGTCACAAATGCTTCCTCAAATGTACGAAACACATTACTTGAAATTGTATTGACTCTAGATGTTAACAAAAACCCCACTTTTAAAGACATGCAAAAGACTACGGCTTTTCAAGAAAAAAAAACGTACAAAAGTATATAAATTAAAAATTTACTCAGTCATTCCCCGTACCTATAGTCTCCCACAGATTTCTAATCTCTGCATAGATTCAGTAGTGCTCGTATGTAGGTGTAACAATATTTGAAGTATCTTATTTAAATAGCAAATCCACCATAAACCAACACATCCCTTGACTTTTGGTCTTATTTGAAACTCGAACATAATCCGAGGAGAATGTTACGAGTATTTAGAAACGCTCAATAAACTTTTCGCTATGCCAAGTACTTGCTTGTATAGAGAATTTATGCATGGAATCCTTGAATCGACTTCATAGTTCGTAGACCACGGGGAATAGTAACCCTTTTCCGTCTTTGTCGTTAACCGGCAGACATTATAACCCTTTTCGTTTATATCATAACCGGATGCAACCTTTTGGAGCAGTGTTCTTTCCACGCTAGAATTACTTTCCCTCTGGTTTGCAGGACTATATTATGATACCTTAACATATAGGATGATCTGGATAAATTTCACAAAACAGCGAGCTCACAAAAGTAGTTCTTGCAACGTTATATAGCTTGACTATCCCCAAAAATGTTCTCATACAGGACACGTTTACAGTTCAAATTCATTCACCGTCAAAACGATGCTCAATTTGCAGTTTCCCCTATTTTATGTCTATTTGGTACTACAACAATCTGTTGAACACCTCTTCAAATATTTCTATATTACCGTTTGTGTTGAAACATCTTTCAACATCACTGACCGACCTACCAAAAAAATTTTCCAGCTTCAACAATTTCCTTGGAAACAAATGGATTCAAATAAAATCTACTCAAATCGAAAATGAAAAGGAAAACCTTCCGGTGAAAACTTAAACCCAAAGGATAATATAAATTGTCGTCCATGTCATTCAATGAGACCTATAAAAAAGTAGTATACCCTGGGGGCTGAGGTCCGTTTTTCGTTGAACATTTGGTAAAACTCGAGGAAAACTTCACCATTTGAATCCGACAAGCTGTTTTATCATCATGGGAAAAAAATTCCGGCTAAGTGAAAATTGCAGACGAAATCAACCAAAAGAAAAAGTCCAAGGATTAATGTATACACATAAGGTTGGTAACAAGTTATTTTGTTTTGAATCTATCCAAATATTTACGTTCCTAAGAAGTTTACATGCTCCGGCACATGTGTGTACATAGCAAAGTCTTCTAAAATATTAAATCAAGCATTAATATTTTATTTGGCATATATGTACAAAAATACGAAACATTTGCGGATAGATGTAGGCTCTTCTCAAATAGTGAATGAAAGAGGAATAACATTCAGACGTTGTACATTGCTTTTGTGATTACGTTGCATTATTAATGAATCCAGGATACTCTCACGTCCGGAATGCCCTTTTTGGATCATTGATTGCTGGTTGGTGTTGAGATTTTTAACCACGATGTGTTTTTCTTGTCACACCACAAGTGGTGTCGAAAAGTTTTTAGGGATGAAATTTAGATGAAATAAGACTTTGTGATAAAGGTGAATGAATAAACCTAATATAATGGAACTATCAGTAAATTCAATGATAATTACAGGGTTGGGTTGGGTAAATTACAGCAAATCAAAGTACCCTCGAATTTGATTTGAGACGGAAAATACAGCATACAGAAAGGGTCTTATTGTTGATGGACATGTACTTATAACCACGCTTAAGCTTCATGCAAAGTGTGGACATTGTGTCGCAGAGATTTTATTCCGACACATAAGCACTTTTTGCAAGAATTGCAAGGTGGCAGGCCCAAACCAACTTAGAGGTGTTAGCGCCCTAGGACGTTGCGCATCGAGCTGTTATCAGCGATAAAATGGAATAAAAATGAAAGTGAAAAAATAATATTCAGATTAAATCAAAAAATAAAATAAACATTAATACAAATTTTTGTTTATGTTAAAAACTACGTGAAGTAAATGGCAGTTAGATCTAAGATATATTAGGTTTTTGATCAATAATTGCTGAATTATGAATGAAAGTATTGTGAATTTTGTTGAAATATTAACATTGTCACAAAGTGCGGCAGCACTGTTATTGCGAAATTCACTGTCAAAACCTAAATGTCACTCTCATACACACATTCAAGCAGTAGCACAGTTAGTCCAATCGGAACATTCAAGCGATCAATATTCAATAAAATAGAACTCCATAAAAGCGAGCATTTCTTTTAGTATAAGCATAAATCGTTGTCTTTCAATTTTGTCTAATTTATATCCTGCGTTAAACTTGAAATTACAATAGGTTATGGGCCCAGTGAGCCTAAAATAGTTAGACAATTGAAAAATAGTGAGTCACATCGTCGAATGTGTAAAGTGTTTTATTCCAACAGTCGTCTTGTCATAGCGTAATGGAAAATATTAAAAACGGTTTCTGGACTCTATAAAAGTGAATAAAAAGTTGGATAAATCCCATAAATATTCATAGTTAAAATAGACAAGCATCGCCCAATGTTTGTAGTGCAAAGCTAAATCAATTGACTTCATCGTCGCATGAAATATTTGAATTTCACAATAGTGTGCAAGCGTTGCCGTTTTGTGTTTACAGTAAAGTGCGCGTGCACAGCAGTCGAACGTCGTCATTGAATTCAAAAGAACAGATTAAATAAGCAGTGGCTACTCTTCGTTGGTGTTTACATACAGTTTTTTTGTGCGATTTTGGCTGAAAGTATTTCACCATGAACGACAAAGACGATCACAAGTTTATCGGCCACAAATTGAAAGATCAATCGAGTTACAAATTATGGAAATTTCAAATCACTGCATACATGAAATCTCGTGATTTGACCGATAATATTGAGGGTAAGAAACCCGACGATACAGCGAAAGAAGAAGATAAGTTGACATTCAATCGGTTGATACCACAAACGCGAATCTTGTTTTGGATTGTAAATCAGCGAAAGAAATGATGGATCAACTTGGCAGCGTTTATGAAAAGAGTACCGAAATTCGCATAATGATTTTGTATGAAGAGTATTTCACAGCAAAAATGCGTGACGATGAGGGGGTAGCTGCGTATATTTCTCGTGTGAATCAATTGTCATCTGAAATTGAACAGCAAAAAGAGAAGGAAAAGTTACCCGAAAATTTGAAAATGGCACGCATCATTTCTGGGTTGACATCGAGATTCAACAATTACAAAACGGTATGGTACAATACTACATCGAATCGTACGCTCACCGAATTGATGTCGTCATTACAATTGGAGGAAGACAATCTTGAACGATTGAATAAAGAAGAAGTCTCCAACTCTAGTGCTGCGTTTTCAGCAAAAACAAAGAAAAATTCCAAAGCCAAAGACTCAAAGCCAAAGTCAAAAATCGATGATTTAAAGAGGAAAACGAAGTGCAATGCATGTGGTTAGAAAGGCCATTGGGCAAAAGATAAAGTTTGTCCAAAGCACAACGAATCGTCAATCAAAAGCGATAAAAGTAAAAGCAATAAAAATGAAATGGCATGGTGTTCCGTCGTGACAGCTGAGCCAAAGTGTGAAGAATCGGAAAGCTGGTATGCCGATTCAGCCGCAACAAAACACATGACATTTCATCGAGAATGGTTTACAGAGCTACATAAATACACTGGCCCGTGTACAGTTGAAGTGGCAAACAAATGTCTTTTACCAATTGAGGAAATTGGCACAATTCTTATTGAAGCAAGAGTTGACAATCAGTGGAAGCCAATCCGTTTGGAAAATGTGTTCTATGTTCCTGAAATCAGCGAAAATTTGTTTTCAACAGGTGTATTAACGGATAAAGGCATCAAAGTTTTGATCGAAAAGGGAGGCTGCAAATTCATCGATGAAGCAAATAAAGTTGTTGGAGTTGGAAAGCGTGACTCAAAGAATCGACTCAAATTGGAGGCTTGGACATGTCAATGTCGATTCTATCAAGAAAATGTGCAAGAATGATCTGGTCGCGGGCGTCGAATTGGCTGGCAGCGAAAAGTTTTTTTGTGAAGATTGTCAATACGGAAAAATGACCAGAGCAACACACAAGCGATCCAATAAGCGAGAATCATCAAGAGGAGAATTCATGCATGTAGATTTATGCGGTCCAAGCGAAATCAATGGAATCGGTGGTATGCGTTATTTTATACTAGTTAAAGATGAAGCAACCAGCTTTCGTTTCACGTATTTATTAAAGTCAAAAGATGAAGCGTACGCACACTTGAAGGCATTGATTCCACTGGTCAAAAACATGAATGGCGCTCAAATCAAATATTTTAGATTTGACAACGGACGAGAATTTTTTAACCAACGGGTGTTAATTGATGTACTGCAAAACGAGGGTATACAATTTGAGGGTATTTCACCATATACACCTGAGCAAAATGGTCGAATCGAGCGTGACAACCGTACTGTTCAGGAGAGTGCGAGAACTATGCTCATAGCGAGTGGTTTACCGAAGTCACTATGGCCAGAAGCGGTACGTACTGCGACGTACTTATTGAATCGCACAACAAACAGTAAATGCGTTGGCGCTACGCCGTATGAGTTATGGTTCGATAAAAAGCCGTATTTGGGACACATCAAAATTTTTGGAACGGAATGTTTCGTTCAAATCCCAAAGCAAACTGGTCGAAAGAAGTGGGATCCAAAAGCAAGGAAAGTACATTTGGTTGGATTCGAGCCCACAACAAAGAATTTTCGTCTGTATGATTCAGAAAAGGGTAAAGTTTTCATGAGCTGCGATGTTAAATTCAATGAACAACCGGATAAATATGTGATTCGAGATGAATCGGATGATGAGGAAATCATTGAGCATTCAGACGATGATGAAAGCAGCAAAACAAGTGATGAAAGCAGTGAACGTACTTTGGTAGAGCAACCAAATGACAAAGCCGTCAAGCAGTTGGTTGAAGAAACAGTAGGGAATGAAAATGAAAGTGATTCGTCGTTTGAAGATGCATCAAATCAAACACCAGATAAACGACAAAATAATCGATACGGTTTGCGAGAAAAAGTCAATGCACCAGATCGTTTAATGTATTATGGTCATTCAGCAGTAATGTATGAACCAACAACATATGAAGAGGCAATTCGTTCAGAGCAAAAACAACAGTGGAAGCAAGCAATGAACGATGAATACGATGCACTCATCAAAAATGAAACATGGGAATTGGTTGAGGCACCGATCAATCAGAAGGTAATTGATAATCGTTGGGTATTTAGGGTAAAGCAAAACCCAAATGGCGCAATCGAGCGATACAGGGCGCGTTTAGTAGTTCGTGGATTTACACAACAATATGGTGTGGATTTTGAAGAAACGTTTAGTCCAGTGGCCAGATGCACATCGATTCGTCTACTTTTGTCATTGGTAGCGATGAACGGAATAAAGTTGAAACAGTTTGACGTAAAAACAGCTTTTTTACATGGTGAGCTGAAGGAAAATGTTTACATGAAGCAACCAATTGGATATGAAGACGGTACTGAACGCGTGTGCAAATTGAAAAAAAGTTTGTACGGTCTCAAGCAGGCATCGCGATGTTGGAACCAGAAGTTCACATCATTCATGTGTAAGTTTGATTTCAAACAAAGTACATACGATCCATGCGTTTTCATTCGTCGAAGTGAAAACACGATAACAGTTATTGCGATTTACGTTGACGATGGCTTAATAGCGACAAATGATGCGAATGAAATCGATAAAATCACATCATATTTGCAAAACCATTTCGAAATAAAAGTTTCTGAGGCAAATTATTTTCTCGGTCTTCAAATTGAACGATCACCTGACGGGTCAATTCGTATACATCAAGAGGCATATGCAAAGAAAGTATTGGATCGTTTCAACATGATTGATTGCAATCCCATGTCAGCACCAATGGACTCTAATCAAAACCTTGGCGATTTTGTAAACGATGAGCACTGCGACACATATCCATATCGACAGGCCGTCGGAAGTTTAATGTATCTGAATGTCGGAACGAGACCGGACATAAGC
The DNA here is from genome assembly GCA_963969285.1 of Odontomyia ornata. Lineage (NCBI taxonomy): Eukaryota > Metazoa > Arthropoda > Insecta > Diptera > Stratiomyidae > Odontomyia > Odontomyia ornata. Next base: position 11,352,734 of record OZ017741.1, read on the forward strand.
TATGCTGTTAGTGCCGTAAGTCGTTATTTAGATCGACCAAGTGCGGCACATGTGGAGGCAGTAAAGCGCATCATGAAATACATAAAGGGCACACTAAATACAGGTATCCTTTATAAAAGTAATGTTACTTTTGATTTCGTTGGCTATAGTGATGCGGATTATGCCGGAGACAGTGAAACGAGAAAGTCAACCAGTGGCTACGTTTTTCACATTGGTTCGGGCGTCATCAGTTGGGCATCAATGAGACAAGACGCAACAGCATTGTCTTCAACGGAATCTGAATACATGGCTGCATGTCAAGCAATCAAGGAACTCGTTTGGCTGAGGGGAGTCTTGTCTGAGCTCACGATGATTGCTGATTTAAAAGCGAAATTCTACGTCGATAACTTGGGCGCGATCAAATTGGTAAAGAATCCAGTATTCCACAAGTGGACGAAGCATAGCGATGTTTAATATCATTATATCCGAGAGAAATACGAAGAAGGATATTTCGAATTGATTCATATTGGCACAACAGAGCAAGTTGCGGATGTACTGACCAAAGCATTGAACAAAAATCGTCATAAATATTTGTGCAAATTAATGGATTTAACCTTTGAATCAAATACTAATTAGCGTAGAGTTTTTGTAACAATGAGTGGAAGTGTTGAAATATTAACATTGTCACAAAGTGTGGCAGCACTGTTATTGCGAAATTCACTGTCAAAAAATTTGCTTAGCATAGTAATATAAAAAAACACGGTTCAAGGCTTACATCTCAGATTAACAGGAGAGGGAAGTGTAGACAATCAATATCTTAGCCCACATTCGGCTTTCGCGTCTCTACCATAAAAAATATAAATCATATGGATATAGTTAGTTGACTAGAATAAAAGGTAAATTTACTAGATTTATGTCCTCTCAGTGGGGACATTAGATAAAGCCATGTTTAAAACCGTTGTCACGAAAATGGTGTGGCCTCCTAGGGGAGACCAGGGCGACTGGGCACTTGAATCCAGAAATGCTCGTTGGTGTGGGGTATGGGCCTGGGAGCCGCGGAGTAAAGTCACGGCTCACCGACCTTTAGAGCCTTCCTATCCTCTACAAAATGAAGGGGCACAAACACCACTTGAGTTGTAATCGCGAAGGGCGTGACTCCACCGAACTGAGGCCACATGGTAGATCGCTATCCTGAAACACAACACGTGGTCACAACAAATTTAGTAACACGTAAATTTGATACAAATAATTTTTAATGGTAACCCTTTCACTCTCCCATGTAGTTGTTAAGATGCCGCCCGAGCCAAGGTCGTAAATGTTAAAATAAAAAATAAATAAACGAATACATTAAACAAGTAAAAAAATACTTAAATAAAATCGAGTATCGAAGCAGGGAAATAGATTAGGTTGGAATAGCAAAATTGAGGAGTTCTGGTGGAGTGTGATCCTGCAACGAAACAGTTCCTGCTCTACCTCGATGAGACTTTATCGTTGGGAAAGAAGTTCATTATTCAGGATTTGGATGAGTCACTCGTTTTTATTTCTCCCGATATAGTGCACACTCGTCAAAAACGCGTAGATGATTTAATGGACAAAATCATTTTCTCATTACAAGACAAGCAAAGAGTATGCTACTTTGTTGAAATCTTCATTCATTCTTACTTGGCTGCAAAAATCTTGGATGTGCTCGATGCCAGCCCAATTCAAATTCGTCCTGAAGTTATTTTATTTATATTTATTGGTTGCGGCAATGTTCTTGGAGAATGAATGGCTTATGATGCCAATGTGCGATAAGCACGTAACGCATCGAATAATTTTTTTTGTATACCAAGATAATTTTCCTCCTATCGTCGGATCGGATGAAAGAAACTGAATCGTGGCATTCACTCGTCAACTATTGCCAACCGAATCAAACTCTGTTCGTCGTACGTGAAGCGGTTAAACTGCTCTATGAAATTCTCTACAATTTCTCTGTTAATTTAACTGATGAAGAAACAACCATCGAAATTTTGAGTGAAATTATGCAACCTTTAGAAGAAAGTGATAAAGGTACAATTTACGTTGATGATGCCGATGTGCAGCAGAAATTGACACCAACGTTACACCTTATAGGATTCATTCTCTGCAAATCTTTGGAGAGCGGATTTAAAGTAAAAATTGCTCTCTATCTTGAGAGTAAATTTCAGTTGAATTTAAATTTATCGAAACTTGCGTATATGGCGCAGAATGAACAATTCATCTTGAAAATATGAAAAACATACACGTGCTTCAACTATGCTCGATCGGCTTGTGAAAAGTGGACCGATGGATGTATTCCTTCCGAAGAATTCAGTCAGTTTAGCGTAAACTTTTTCTGTATCAGTGCAAAAAGTTGCATTAACGTTTTGAAATTTTCTGATTTCAATCATTTTTTTGGGATGAAACTAGGCTCAAAAGCACCAGATGAAATAATCATTGAAAACGAACGTGTCAAACTTAAAAATTAACTCATTATATACCACTTATTACCTGTTCCGTTACATTCCGTCATCATATTCGCAAGGAGGAAGAACTTTTCGACAATTATATGATGAAATCGCTTTCAATTCACATTACGGACCTGCTGCTCGCATCGTGGTATGTTTTATGAGCAAATTGATAAAGTCGCCGATTTTGCGTATAAATCTTTACATGGTATTCTAGCAGTGGTCAATTTATTACATTAGAATACTTTTCCAAACGATGGCATACGCATTGAAGGAGTTTGCAACGGATGGGACAATTTATGCCAATCCTGAAGCTGATACGGATACATTAGTCAGAATACCAAATTGATTATCAGTAATTTTGGTTGGATTGCATACGCTTATTCATAAGTACAAAAAAATTGCAAGGAATAACTTGAATCGACACGTACTTACTACATTTTACGAGTACAATGGAACTCCTGAACCTTTTTTGCCCAACCACCTCCATCAAGGCGGCCAAGTTCTACACAGTTAAAAATTGAATAAAATGCTTGTTTAGATCGCGCTCCCAAAGTGAAGGCGCTGCGCGAATTGACATTTACGAATGACAATCCATCGAACAACCAGCGACAGTGAAACCCGTTGAAGCGAATGTGGGACGTCAGCACGTACCCGATGAATGCCAGTTGGGGGGTCGCTGATGCTGATCAGCACCGAAATTGAAAATTCAATTGCCTCAAAGAGCAAAATTGACGCCTCACCGTTTTGAACCGAGCTGACGAGAAACCTGCGGACAAAGGACGGGTCTCTTTTGATGAACGAAAGTATCAAAGACGAGTATCAAAATTCTAGGCAATTGGGTCATTACGCCCCAGCGACGTAGAGTACTGAGATCTGGAAGTTTGGCAAGTGATGCGCTGGAGCAGATAACTTCGTAACGTGACTTAATTCGGGGGCCCCCAATCAGGAGATTAGAACTAAGGGAAGGTATTGTGGATGTATTGTTCAATTGTATTATAACTTAACAATGAATTATATTTTGCGACTTGTTTTTTTAACAGTCTTGTGCATTTGAGCGAATTGTACACTTGGATTGGGTGTGTTTGAGTGTCCTGAGTAAACTTCCAGCGGGTTTTTAATTCAACTTACGTCGGGTGAAACATACAGGGTAAAAAGTGCGAAATGGTCGCCCCGGCCTTGAAGACTGGGAAAATTATCCTTAACTGTAACGGAAGGATTACAGAAGTATTTAACGTGAAATTTATCGTGAGCTTTAGTGAGATATTTCTTTGGTGTAGGACCAAAGAAACAATGAGAGCGGGGCGGGTAATTGCTATCGAAGAAGCTCCACTAGGTTAGTGTAAAAAGTACTTATCTCAGCTTTGTGAGGGGTGTTTTGGCAGCCGCGGTTCTCGCTTAGCGGCTACTTGGGACCAAGGGAAAAGCTAGTGGCGCCTCCTATGACCGTCTCCGACGGGCAAACCGAATCCAAAGTCCCAAACCGAAGGATCCTCAATGTGGAGGGTAACTAATTCCACACGCAAATAACAGATGGCTCCCGGTTAGAGGCTGCTTTGAGAACTATTTTGTGCAATTTCTACGTTGATGACTACTTAGCAAGTGCTGAATCAACTGAGAGGGCAATTCAATTGGCAGGCGATGTAGATCAGATTCTACGGCAAGGACATTTCATTTTGCGAAAATGCAACATTGGCAGGACTCACAACCAACCAGATCTTTACGGATTACATCTTGCTAAAATCAACAAAAACTACAGTTTTGGGATTGCATTGGAATTCAACTACGCATGATTCCATCTTCAAAATCAAATTGGATGACTCACCATCGAATACAAAAAGTCAGGTGCTGAGTGACACTGCAAAATTATACGACCTTACAAATATGCTTGCACCAGTGATTACAGTGTCGCAAATCTTTATAAAAAATTGTAGCAAGAAGGATTCGCATAAGACACTCCCTTACCAGCATCTCTATTGCAAGAGTCGCTTACTTTCCGGAATCATCTCAGACTGCTTGAGGCGATTCGCATTCCACGCTGGCTTGGCTTACGGCCAGAGGTTCAACAACGATTACAAGCTTTTGCGATGCTAGTGCAAAGGCATATACTGCAGTCACATATCTCTGTAGTATTGATCACAACAGCAAGCGAGCATCAACACTAATAACAGCGAAAACTAAGATGGCGCCAATAAAGACAACAACGATTCCTAGGCTTGAGCCCTGTACAGCACAGTTACTGGCAACAACGATGAAAGGCGTACGGTATGTCTTATCTTTAGAGGATGCACTATACACCATGTGATCGAACTCCAGCATTGCCCTAAGTTGGATTCGGAAACCAGCGGGGTCTTTAACTCTTTACGTGGCAAATTGTGTTGGCAACATTCAACAACATAGCGACACACGAAGTTAGCATCACATTAGCACTCAGAATAATCTGGCAGATTGCGCAAGTCGCGGAGTCAGTGCCGGGAATCTTCGTGAACATTACTTATAGTGGCATGGTCCCGCGTCTCTATTGACAGATGACACACCCGCAACCGAACTTCCGGTCCTTTCCGAGGAGGAGGTTTTGGCAATGGCAGTAGAAGAAAAACCAATCAAGACAACTTTGGCCCTGGCAACTAGCTCAATGAAAATTGAAACCCGCAGACCCGATGGCTCATTTATTAGCCTTCTCGAAAGATTCAGGAATATTGATAAGTTGCTTTGAGTTACTGTAAATATATTACACCGGCAACCTACTCATTGGCATTATTGGCATCAAACATTCATCATGCCCGAAGAGTGGGACGAGGCGTTACGATGGCATATTCGCAGCTCAAAAGGTAGATATTTTGGCAGTGAAATTAAACAACTGCAACAGCATGCTTACATTGCATCATCGAGCACTCTCATCACTCTTGCACCATATTTGGATGGTCATGGCGTCCTCCGCGTTTGGGGTCGAGTTAAAAATGCGAAGCTTAGCGTTGATCAACCCTACTCAATCTTTTTGCGAAATCGGGTACCCTTACTCGGCTTCTGGTCCAACAAGCTCATCATACTACATTGCACGGTGGAATCCAACTTATGTTACAGGCATTCCGACAAGCATGCTGGATTATATTTGACCGGTCTGCTGTAAAATAGTGCATTTACCGCTGTATTGCCTGTCGACGACATCAGCAGGCTATGTCTTGTCAGCCAATGGCATCGCTACCGAAACCACGTGTCACTGCTTTGAACCACTTCATTAGTCGACGTGGCCCTTGTTAACATCTATACAGTGACAATGGGGCTGCGTTCGTTGGTGCTAACAAAATTATGCAAGCGAAATTAGTGGAATGGCGTTCTACTCATACGCAGCAGCAACTGACGAATGGCGGCATTACATGGTATTTTATCCCTCCTGGAGCACCACACCAAGACGATCTCTGGGAAGCTGTGATAGAGTCAGCGAAGAGCATTTATTCCGCATTGTTGGCAACCAATCTTTGTGTAATGAAATGGGTGAATAAATGTCCGCGCAGGACTGCAGCGATGGTCTGCTGCCTCGGCGAAAGAGGATGGTATTATCCGCCGAGATTGACCGTGTCTGAGAACGCGTGAATGCGCTGGCAGGCTAGCATTGCGGGTTCTCTTCTCCAGTACAAGGACCCATTGCAAATCAATTTCGCATTCACGAATATAAAAATGTCGAATCCCGATCAACTGGTGTCGATGCCGAGGTAACCTACTAAGGGTTGAAAATGTTTGTTCAAAGAACAAATTGGACCGAAAAAAATGGACGGACAAAACAGACGTACATTTTTAACTATCGACGCAGGTCTTGGGCGTGATATTCCCCGACTTTTCCCCGATAGGTTGTTGAGGAGGTCACGATTGGGTCTTACAACCATCTGTATACGGCTTTTCAGGAACGGCGATCTAGCTGGCGTTGTAATTCCCAGCGGCGTCGCTTTGGCGGAAATTGCGGCGAAAACCTGATTCCCTTCTTTAAAATCGGAAGGCCGAGACATCAGGTTGTAATGCGTCTCATTTGCACGTCCTGCGGTCTTTATCTTCAGTCCGATTTGTTAGCGGAGGTCTCCTAAACGTTTGTGGGGCTCCAGCGCAACGACAAGATCTCCCAAACACTTCAATTGCCGTAGTAGGCTGTATGATTCGCCATGGTAAATCATGTGCTGTCCGAAGGCGGCAAAGTAAGGTGAGACACTGGTGATGGAACGATAAGCCGACCACAGAGCACAAGTGATGGCGGACAATCTGCGGTCTCAATCCTTCTGAGTTAGGTGGACATAAGAACGGATCGCGGCTAACAGTGTGCGACTCAAACGTTCTGATGCGTTTGATTGAGGAGAGTATATTGCCGTCAGTTGAAGTTCGACAACGTACCGTTCGAGTAGACCCTTAAACTGCCGAGATCGGAACTGTACTCTGTTGGCCGAGTACACACTTTCTGGTACCCCAAATACATGGAATACTCGACTTTCTAAAAATTTCACGATAGGTGGAGTCATTAATTTGTGAATAGGTTCCACCAGTGGCAATTTCGAGAGCTGGTCGAGCACAACGACAGCTCCCATGTGTTTCATAAAAAAACGATGATATGGACCGAGTAGATCTACATACAGACGTTGGAATACGCGCTTCGAAACGTTGAGTTGACCCATAGGAGGTCGAAAAGGCTGGTCGGGAGCCTTAGTGCCTTCACATGTCTCAAAAGCGCTTACATAGTCTTTGACCTGGGATGACATTTCAGGCCAAAAGAAGTACTTCTAAAGGCGCCTAAGCATCCGACCGTAGCCACCGTGGGCACTTAGGGGATAGTCATGTGTGTGGAGGATCAGATTGTGAGTCATTTCCTCCGGCAAAATTCGCGAGAGGGTATCGGGCACAATGTTCTGGGTCGCTTTTCGGTGTATGATGGAAAACTTGAATCCTCGCAGTTTAAGAGTCCGATGTCCGTGTAGGTTCGCTTGGTTCATCAGACATTGTAACGAAGCGTGGTCTGTGATGATTTCAAACTGGTGGCCTTTGGTGTACGCTCGGAATTTCTTTACAGCCATCACCGCTGCCAAACATTCTTGCTCTGATACGGTGTAGTTTCGAGCTCAGTTTACTGGACATGAAAACAATGGCAGCTTCTTCTCTCTCTTCGGTCAATTGCACAAGCACGGCCCCAACTCCATGTTGACTTGCGTCACAATGAATGGAGAAAGGTTTCTGAAAGTCGGGGCTGTGCAAGACTGGAGCAGATGTTAAGGCTTGTTTAAGCTCTTCTATTGCCTTTCGACTGAGTTCGGCCCAAATGAACTTCCCTTTCCGGAGCATGTCCGACAGAGGCGCTGAAACTGTTGCGTAATTCCGAACGAACCTTCGGTACCAACCACACACTCCAAGGAAACGTCGTCGCTGCTTAACGGTCTTCGGTAGGGGAAAGTCATCAATCACCCGAGTTTTGTCCGGATCTGTTTTGATAGTGCCATGTCCGATAACATGTACTATGTATCGGACTTCGATCATAACAAACTTACTTTTCTGGACGTTGATGGTGAGTTCCGCCTTACTGTTATGCATGTCTACTTCTTGTCACTGTAGAAGATGTTGGTCAAGCGTTTCTGTGATGAGTAGAAGGTCATCCAGGTACTTAGTTTCACTTACACGCAGAGTTTATCCACTTATAGCAAATTGGAGGCGTTTGCGTCAGTCTGTTCGTCCGCTAATCGTTTTCTTCTGTCGTCCCACTCCACGTTTCTACCCATTTTCACTACATATGTTCTTCGACCAGCTTAGCACTTTACATATACGCATTGAGGCTTGCCTTGATTTGCGTCCGTTATTGGCTTTGCTTGACGGACATGATGATCATTTGATCATCAGTCCGGCCGATTCCTTTATCGGCCGATCGTTAATTGCCATGCCGGAGGCACCCATATCTGTTGGACCAACTGTCGACTTAAGTAATGGCAACCAATTTGTCAGATGCAACGATGGCATGACGAATACCTTGTTTCATTGCAAACTAGGAACAAATGGCAGCAATCATTAAGAAATCTTGAGTTGAATGACATCGTGGTAGTACGGAATGAGAATTTACCAGCCACAAAATGGCGTTTGAGCAGAATCATTGCTGTTCACCCCGGTGATGACGGTCTTATCAGGGTTGTTACTATCAGACATACTCATGGCACATGCCCCCAACCGGTTCAAAAAGTATGCAAGCTAATTAGCGACGATCCTGAATCCTCCGGTCCAGCCGGGCAGAATGTTTAGGATAAATATCAAATGAAACGAGCGGTAGTGGCAACACCGTTTTTTCTATGCAACGTTTTGTGAGTCGAGTGGGGGCAGTTTGTAAATCGGGAGCGTTGAGTTTGGCTGGCACTTGGATGGCGAATAAAAGAAAGTACATTTAAGATTGATAAAGTGCGTTCCATTCAAATTCGATGTTTGGGATAAGTGGCATAGTTTTTTCTTAACAAAGGTTATTGATGGATTTGCCCAAATATTTCTCGTTGGTTTTGAAAAATGTAAAATTTAAATACTTAAAACTCCTAGTGCAATAAAAGCATTACATATTTTCGTTTTCAATCTTGTTTCATGTGCCACAAAATTTTGAGGCTGAATATAAAATTGCTGTTTAATTTTCGACGCAATTTTACATAAAACCGCAAAACTAAACCCCTTACTTAAGAAGGATTCGTTGCTTCCCCAGCTTCATATGCAAACAGTCGTTAAAAAACGTTTGCAAGAAAAATTAAATTCTAAGTGGACTTCATACTACCCTAATAAATTTCATGGAATTGTGCGAAATCAATTTAACCATTTTGACATATGTAAAATGTTCGATTTTTTTTCTTGAAAAGCCGTCGGGCCTTGCGCCCAGCAAAGCAAGGCGCGACGGCTTTTCAAAAAGAGAATATTGGCCTGGTGATATCAAATAAACAAAGTTATTGACTAAAATGTAGCATCATGTTCGCTGCAATGAACGAAACACTGAAAAACTAATTTGGCATTGATTCTAGGAAATTTATAGCATATTATTTAGGGCATTGTTTTATTTACGTAGATTTATTTTTAAATTTCATCAAGTCAACAACGGTATTTCCTCCCAAATTACAATAATTCATAGGAAAACAAACAAAATTTTACTCTCCAGGTAAAATAAAATCCAAAGTTGAAAAGGTAATAAATTTAATTAGTTTGTTTACCTATTACATACGTGGATGACTCATCACCAAAGATCACATTAAACAACGATTAGCATAAAAAGTCCAAGGCGGCTTCAATAGAAGTACACGGTCATGTTAAGCCAGGACTATCTTATGCAAACATAAAAATTAAGGATTGGTTACCATCCATCGTAGAAACTTTCTTCACGCGACGCATTACAAAGTCTTAAGATAAGCTTTGATAGGCCTTAATCCGTGACGTCCGCGAAAAAATTTGTGCTAAATAAATTTTAAAATTTGAAAATAGAAAATAATTCAGATAATACTCGCGATGAATCCGGTCATAAACTCAATTTTCTACTTTTTATTCCTATTAAAAATAACTTGTAGTTTTGGTCAAATTTTGTGTTCAAAGTGCGCGGAAGAATTTCCTGTGGATATATTCGCGGATACAATTGAGCAATGTGACCGTTATTGTTTTTTGGCAGCTAATGCAACAGGATCATCATCGGCTCAAAATGATTTTGTCTTCGAACTTGAGCTGGTGTGCCGAAGTGAAAACTTTATCGTTCTTCGGATTAAAACAGACGCCGATCTGGGACAGTTTGATGTGATTTCGTTCAGGGTGCAAGAAGTTCGGTATGATGGTGTAGAAAATATATTTGAATACATACCGGAAGGACACCCAATCGCCAAAATCAATCGCTTGCAAGCGCGAGCTTCCTACATCGTATCAGCGACATTCTTCAGGAAAGGTGTTGGTATTCTAACAAAATCTAGATACTACCGATACAAGACACTGGCAAGCGCATACGTACCAGAAGAAATACAAGATATAAAACTCGCAGATGTAGAGATCGATCCAAGTGATTCGCAAAAGATTTCGGCTTTGATCGAGTGGGAGCCAGCGGAGGATAGAACTTGCTACTACGAAATCCTTTCAGTGGTTGAAGACGATACGCACGTGTCCACTCAACATGTATTCCACCACGAAGAACTATTTTTCTGCGAAATACATAAAATTCCTCTTGGAAGCCGAATAGAAGTTGGAATACGTGCCAAGCGCAGTGATCCACCTTACTATGAAGGAGTACTTCGCTGGGAGACCCTCCAAATGCCAACATGTTTGGAGTTCTACAATGACGATTTGACACAATGCGCACCAGTAAAGCCTATTAATCTGCAAGTCGAACTTTTCCATATTGTCAAACATGACTTCAGGATGATCATTAGATGGGAAAAGCCAAGGTTATTACCAGATTACTATCAACTCTTTATATTGGTTTTGTCGGAAAATTTCAACCCTTCTGTACAGAAGAGAACAGTTTCAGGAAACGATACTCAGTTTGAGATATCGAGGGCTGTCCTGAATGGATTTGAAGTCGAGACACATATTCAGGCGTATTCAAAAGGAGGCGTTTCAACCGCTATGGTTGGCAAAGTGATTCCACGTATTGATAAAGAGGACCCTATTGATACATCAAGGCTAGTAGGATTTGGAGCTGCATTGTTCTGTTGTTTGGTTATTCTTCCAATGATTGCTGTACTGGTGTATTGGAAGTCAAAAAATCGAGCTATGATAGATCATCGTAGAAACGATTGTGATGGAAGACCAGAAGTGCAAGTGAATGTTATTGAAAAAGTTTAATTTTAAGGTTTTGATTCCATCATTGTAAACATATATGCATTTCATATATTTGTAAATAAAGCAATAGATTATTTTTAAAGCAATGTTTTCACAAATGATATTGAGAGAAGATGGTGCGATATTTTGAAAGGAAATCACTACGAGTCGTGCTATTAGCAGGCACAAGCGCCTTCAATATATAGTCGAAAAAGGCGCAAGCACCTTCAACAGATTGTTCATTAATAATTATTGTCCAATAATGTTTTTTATTCGTTTTTATATATTTATTGTGACAGCCTTTACATATTTTTTTTAACATTTCATACATACATTTAGTTTTCTCCCCTATTACTTTCCTGTGGCGAGTGTCTCTTCACACTCAGTTTATTATGGTCAATGATATCAATGGGGACGGCCCTAATCGTCACTCACATAAGTTTGAGCGCTTTAGCAGTTAAAGCTCGTGCCTTCTGGCCAACAGAGCCAGAGCTATGTTTCGACCAGCTAGAGGCCCGATTCGTGGCTAGTATGTCAGTGAGTAGCTCTAAATATCGAATCGTTGCTGCCGCACTTGGCATAAACGATCTGGTTGTGGTTCGGGATATAGTAACACAACCTGACGTTCTGGACCCACACTCACAAATTAAAGAGGCACTGATCAGTCGTCTCACAGCCAGTGAAACTACCCGACTGAATCATCTTTTACGTGCTCTTGAATTGGGTGACAAGCGACCATCTCAGTTGCTCAGGGAGATGCAGCAGCTAGGAGGCTCTAAGGTTGGTGACGACCTCCTTAGAACTCTGTGGCTGCAGCGTTTACCTGGAAATGTTAGAGCACTTTTAGTTTGTAAGCCACCGTCATCTTTACAACAATTGTCTGAGACGGCTGATGAAGTATTGGAAATATTGACATTACCATCAATTTTAACAACGTTCATTGAACCGTTGCCGATACAATCTTTTCAAGCAGAAATTTGTGCATCAGCCTCACATTCTTTTCAAAACTCACGACCGTCAGATTTGAAACAGAAGGTTGCGGACTTATCTAAGCAAATGGCCATGATTTTAAAAAGACTTGACAATACTCCCTCTGGTACACAAAATGCATCGGATAGGCGAACATGTTCACGGCCTGGACGCCGTTCTTTTGCTTTTTCCTGTTATTGTTTTATAGACAATAGTATGATTTTAATTAGCCAACGTTTTAACACAATGTTTATTGACCGACCGATTGACAGACAGATTGACAGAAGTGAACAGAGTGTCAAATGACAGTTGTACCATTAGGTAAAAGGAACATAATTTTGAATTCAAAAAATCAACGTTTTACATCAATACTTCCTCTAAAACACGATATTTCAATTTTTCAATAACAAACTAAATTCAAATTCAAAATCAGATCAGATCATTCCAAGGGCAGAACTTAAATCAGCAAATCTTAGACGTGGCAGTGGCTTCGTTAAGATATCAGAAAGTTGTTGATCACTTGAAACATGTTGAATATTCAACCTTCTATCCTGCGATTCCTTTCGAATGAAATGGTACCTCACTTCAATGTGTTTGGTCCTCTTGTGGAAATCGTGATTCTTCGCTAACTTGATTGCGCTTTGATTGTCCACAATCGGAATGTTGGAATATTGTCTAAGGGAGAGACTTCTGCGAACAGTCGAGACAACCACACAGATTTTTTGTGGTAGGGAGGTGAATGCTATTTATGCACAGAGTGTGGGACTCCCATGCGCGACTGGACTACTCACTAAACACCTCCCCTGTCAACCTGAAAACCCAGCCTGGAACCGTTTGACACATTACTTCGGGCCAGGTCTCGTTTTGTTACGCCGTGGAGCGCCTTCAAGCTGGGGAGTCCCTTTTCTAGCGGGAGGGGAGAGGGGAAGAGGAATTGCCAGAAAAGTGATCCCCCAGCCCCAGCGCCCCCGGCTGCTGTGAGTCCCTTTTATATTTTAGGACTGCCCGAGCATAATGTGCCACCTGGTTCTATTTGTCAACCGATTCGAGCATCACCGCAATTATATTGTCCGGGGTGAGCTCCCCCGTCTCCTTGTAAAGTTCCCTTCGCAGCCTGACCCATTTTGTACACGCAAAAAATGTGTGACAGGCATTGTCCTCCTCTCCTGGGCCAAACCGACAATCGGGGGACCGTGACTTACCGATTTTGTGCAGGTAAGACTGAAAACACCCGTGCCCGCTCAAAAACTGGGTCAGATAGAAGTCAGTCTCACCATGCCTTCGATTTAGCCACGGTCTCACATCCGGGATGAGGCGCGCAGTCCACCTTCCCTTCGTGCAATTCACCCAAGACTAGTGCCAATCGTTGAGTGAGCGCTGTGTCTCTTCGCGGACAACTATCTCCCTCGCATCCTCGTTTCGGCGCAGGTAAATAACGCGGCGCTCTCTAGCATGAAGGGCGATAGGTATCACGCCTGCAATCACTCTCACGGCCGAGTCGGAGACTGTTAGATACGAAGATGCAATTCTCAGTGCTCCTCTTCTCTGCACCCGTGCCAAACGTTTCCGGTATACCTCCTTGCTGAGAGCGTCGCCCCATACCTCTGCTCCGTACAGTAGCACTGACCCTACAGCACACATCAAGAGGCGTCTTCTTGATAGACTGGGCCCCCCTACGTTGGCCATAAGTCGACTCAGAGCCGATATTCCCGAAGCAGCCTTCTTAGCCGTTGCCCTGATTTGCTCAGAGAAACTCATCTTCGAGTCGATCAGTAGCCCCAGGTACTTCACCGCTGGCTTCGATTGGATTTGTATGTCTCCAATACTGATCATCCTTACTCTAGGGATTCTCTTTTTTGTCAAGATGACCACTTCGGTTTTCTGCAGTGCTAAACTCAGCCCGCGAGCAGTCATCCAGTCCCTCACTCGGCGCATTAGCATACCTAGCCTAAGTTGCGCTTGTTCAACGGTGCGTCCAGCGACCAGAGCCGCAACATCATCCGCATAGCCAACCAAGCGTGACTCATCTGGCATCTCAAGTCTCAGTAGCCCGTCGTAAGACACGTTCCACAGGTCCGGACCAAGGATAGATCCCTGGGCAACACCCGATGTAATTTCCATCCTTCGTTGGCCCTGTGTCGTCTCGGAGAGCAGTCTTCGGTCCTTTAGGTAGTTCCTCGAAAACCGCATTAGATATTCTGGAACATGAAAAGAGTTTTCCAGCGTATCCAGAATATCCACCCATCTAGCGGAGTTGAAGGCATTCCTGACGTCGAGCGTCACCAACAGGACGATCCGTCGCTTGGTGCGACTATACTCGTATGCCTCTGCCTTTTGGACCGCGCTCACCACCTCTGCAATCGCATCAATGGTAGAACGTCCTGCTCTAAAGCCGTACTGCCGAGGAGATAGGTCTCCAGCAGCACGAATCGCGTCAGTGAGTCTTCCCTTGATGAGTTTCTCTAGCACTTTCCAAGCCGTGTCTAGCATGCATAACGGGCGGTATGCAGACGGCGATCTGGGATTACCCTTCCCCTTGCTGATCAGCACGAGCCTCGCCACCTTCCATCGTACCGGGAAAACCCCATACCGTAGGCAAGCGTTGAATGTGCTGAGCAGCAAGTCAGGACAATGGTGATAGACGAGCCGCAACACCTCAGCTGGAACACCATCTGGACCTGGAGCCTTCCTCGTTTTCAATGAGAGAACTGCCTCCTCCAGCTCCAGCTGTGTGAAGAGTGGGCACTCTACTGCTGTTTCACCATGGACAGCGTCAACACGGACGGGATGGGCGGGGAAGAGTCCCCGCACTATCGCGTCCATCTTTTCCGCGTCATGTATACAAGGCTTCCGTAGGGCACCAAGTTTCCCCATGACCAGCTTGTAGCCAAGGCCCCACGGATCCTTGTTCACATTGTCCACTAGGTCTTGCCAGCAGCGAGCCTTGCTACTGTTGATTAGCTTGCGAAGGCATTTCCTGGCCGACTTATATACTGCCACCTGCTCGCATGCCTCATCAGGGTTCCGCACCCGTTGAGCCTCACGTCGAAGCTTATGACACTCCCTTCGCTTTTCAGCGATTTCAGTTGACCACCAGTATACTGGGGGCTTGCCGTGCCGGGGTCTTTGACGGGGCATAGAAGCGCAGCAAGCAATCGTAATGATGCTCATAGTAGAGTTCACCACGTCTTCAGCTGCCCGTTCTTCCGTCCCCTCCGAAGCTCCCTGCAGCGGCTCACCTGCTGTGAGAGCCTTGACGAACCTCTCGACGTCCATCCTTCCGATCCAGTTGTGGAAGGCCGAGAGCACGAACGTCGGGAGACAGCATCACTTTTCTCAAGCAGAATGCACTGATGATCACTGGCTAAGTAGTCCTCTAATACTTTCCAGTTGTGTATCCGCCGTACTAAGGACTCCGAGGCGAATGTCGCATCCGATATGGTTCATTCACAGTCAATACCGCTGAAAGTTTGCGTTTTTCGGTGTTTAGTACGAGCGCCGTCCGGGCCGCCATTTCTAGGATTCATTTTCCCCGCAGATCTGTTTGAGGCATGCCTCATTCAAGTGCTTTAGCGTTGAAGTCTCCCCCAACGAGCTCGTTACCGTCTGCGTTCGAGACAGCGCCTTCCAGAGCATTAAGCTTGCCTTGGAAAGATGATATCGATTCGTTCGGCGTTAGGCACATACCGAAGAAAGTGGTACCTGAGTAGCGAACCCCCACGAAACCATCCGTCGACAACACTCCGCCTGAAAATCGCTGTTCCGAACCCAGATGGTGGCAGTACCAGTTTCATCAGGATACCATAATGCAGAATTTTTATCGTGGTGTTGCTCACTCAGCAGTAAAAAGTCGGCTTTCATATCCCTCGCAAACTGCTCAAGCAGGTTTCGGGCGGTTGAACTGCGGTGGAGGTTTACCTGCAGGATGCGGGTCATCGAAGCTCTGATTTTGCCCCGGCTAGGGCTTCCTGGAAAACCCGATATTTCCCTGATCCCATGACGTGTCCAAGATCAGATCTTGGATCAGCATCCTTGCAAAGGGTACAATGTGCCTCCTTTGTACACTCTTTTCTTTTATATCCCATTTCACCGCATTTGTAACATTGGGAACTCCTATTGGGTCCTTTGTATACTTGTGCAGCGTGACCGTAGCCAAGGCACTTGAAACTTTGAACAGGTGCTGCTCTTCGCAGTATCTCGCAAACAACTCACCCTATTCTTAGTTTGCCCTTATTCAGATATTGTTCGGCATCCTTTTCAATCGAGTCAATGATGACCATGCGTTGTCCCCTATGTTTTTCTGGTGCTAGCCTCGCTTTGATCCTGCCCACACTAGGAAGTTCCTTCTGATAACATCTTATTGCGTTTGTTGCTATCGGCTCAATGGAAGCTACAGTGCGCTTTTGATGAGGGCTTTATTTACTGCGTTGCAGAATGCTTCTTTATTGTCTGCTCTGAATTTGACCAGTATGTAGCCCGAGCATTGTTGGTGGCCCCCTTTTATTTTCCCTGATATTCCGCAACACTTCTGCGCAGGATCGGCCATCTTGGAGTTTTACGAGCAGTGCCTGCTGTCGGGGTCTTCGTCGTGGCTTTTTCTCTCCTGCATGTCTTTTTTATGTTGGGCGTCCTTGCGAAATTTATTTTCTGGCACTTTTTTAGGGACTTTCTTAACGCTCCTTATGTCAGCACTATTTGGAACACATGATCTGGCGTTCCAGACCCATCAAGTGCCTCTTCCTTCTTTTATCCCGATCTTCCTCGATTCGGCTAGACACCATTCTTTTATGGAAGTTTGATGGGGGAGCTATTTGCGCGTGTCCTTTAGGCTTAGCCCTCAGTGCCTTTTTAGCCTTCTACTCTCCTTCGGCCTTTTGGTTCTCTCCATCATTTAATCAGCCCCTCCGGTAATGCCGAGAGCGGTCTACAAGCTCCTCTAGTTCAAGGAGCCCAATCTTTACTCCTTTGCTGGTTTTTGGGCAGTCGCATGCAGATTTTATTCTTTTTTGAACATCTCCCGCTTTTTGGATTAGCCTTTCTTCTTCATGTGGCTGGGCGGCAATTGTATTTTGCGGTCATCTTTCTTGGGAGAGGTTATCGTACAGTACGTCCGCCACATTTTTGACAGTGGTGGTGAAACCACACAACGGTGCTTTATTTGTCTGGTCACTTCTATCTTTTTCTGCCTTGATCACTTTGTGGACATCAGGATGGTTCGTTATTATTTCCGGATTTAAGACCCTTGCTTCGATCGCTTCGGTGGCGATAGCATCAGTAACCATCGAATTCTCGATGTTCTTTATATTTTCCCCCACCGCTCAAACATCTGGCGTGTCCTACAGAGTTCTTCCGTTCTTCCTTTTAAGGAGACTTTGACGTACGCGTCATTTTTTTTTTTTTTGCTGCTACCGAACGCCGTAGGAATCTCAGTCTGGACAAGACTGTCTGTTAATCTCCGTTTTTCGTACATCTACACTGTCATTGTATTCATCGTCGTTTTTGTCATCGTTAGTACCGCAGCCGATGTACTGTAAACATCGTGGCTGCAGCCGCTGGTTACGTCGTCATTGCTGTTATTTCTGCTTTCTTTTTTTATGTTTTTTATCTTTTTTTAGGGTTTTTGGTTGCTCCAATTTTATTGGGTACCCCCTTGGAGCCGCTATCTCCCTTCGTGTGTGTAGTTGCCTTTTTGGCCCCGTGATGAAAAACGAACGAATTAGAATTTGCCGCGTGTAGATAATTTCGTTTGTTGTTAAGTAAGATGTCACGTGACTCAATGGGAGCATTTCTGCTTTATAATCCATGATATACTGGTTCAATTCCAGCCCCAGCTTATAATAGATATAAGATGCGTCTAATTCTCGTAATCATGTAAAAATATGACAGTGTCCCGAAAATTTTATTGCAACAATAAACTTCAAAGAATTTAAAAGTGGCAAATCTAAATTTAGAAAAAAAATTAAGCTAACATATTCGATCAACTGATTTCCTCGCGAAAAGAAAATATGAAAACATACAAAATATTTGTGTCTCTTCCTTCATACTGGGATACCACGCCTTAAGTTAACTTTATTAAATCACTAACAAACAAGGATAACATCATTTTATTTACTCTTATCCTTTCAGGTCTTCATTGCACCCGATAGTACAACAGAGAGCAGCAAATCTACAACAACATCGACTAGTTCGAATGGCGTGGAGCAAACAACCCACAATCAAATCAATGGCCAAACAATTTCCGCTGTTGTTCCTAACAATAACCCATCGTCAGCATCGTCGCTAGGAGGGACGACTACATTTAATGGCGGCAGTGGTATTATCAACGATACCCATCCAACCTCCAATTCCCTAGTGCATTCCAGCGGTAGCAGTAATTCTAACAATAACCCAAGCAACGGTGCAACTTACGCTTCAATTTCCACTAACAAAAATAACAATAATAACAACAACAACAGCACCAACCACAATAATAACAATACATCGCGACTAAATAGCGGTAGTGGTGGGGGTGGTGCTGGTAAAACGGTTAGCAATCAGAATTCAACTATCAGCTACTCCAATTCGTATCCTTCGCATATCGAGTCAAATTTGAATGCACGGAAACCGCCAGAGGGAAAGGATAACGAAGAGTTTGCCATTAGTCGGGACAAAATTATTATTGGTAGCAACTCGGTGACGAATCTGCACAAAATTTCAAACGATAGATCAACGGAAATTTTTTCAGCGACAAAAGAAAATGGAAAAATCAACGTTCAAGTCACGGTTTTAGTTGGTGAGTAGATTTTTTTTATTTATGTTGGATTGAGTCATTTTGAGCATTTGTGTTCTGAATGGAAACATGGAAATTTTTTTCAAATATTGATGCCTCCTGTGGCTGATTCGTATGTAATTAAAAGTAATAGGAAAAAAATATTTTCCCGAATTAAATTAAGAACTTTAGCGGCAATGAAAATCAATCGCTGAATATTACAGGGAAAAGCTCATATTTCGTTATTTGATGATTAGCGTTTTTTTGTGTGTTGTTTCTTGTGGGAGTACCTTTTCGCACTTAATTTCGGGAAGCATGCTTCGATTGCGTCAATTTCTGTTGAAGACTTAAAGCGTTATGTCAACAAAAAGTTCGGATCATCCGTTAAAGTTTTTAGTTGTCATAAGTTGACTAAGGAAAATTCAACGGAAAAAGTAGTTGCCTCATTTAAATTGGGGATTTTTGCAAATACTGATATTGTCCTGAATTCGAATTACTGGCCTGCTGGTGTAGTTGTTAAGCCGTTTGAATTGAGACGATAAAATGTTCGTCGGGCAATAAACGAGATCACAAAGCTCTGGTCACAAGTTATCTTGATGAATATTCTGATAATCATTATGTTTATTGCAATTTATCTTCTTTAAACTTCAATGAGTCGCTTTCAAACCTTAATACTGTTCAATGTAACTTCTCTTCTCCTAATAAAATTTGTATCTCTTTTTTTTACCAAAATATACGAGGGTTAAGGGGCAAGCTTGAGGAACTCTTTATCTCCTGTCATCTTAGTAATGATTCTGTTATTTGCTCCACCGAGACCAGGCTGAATGGAATCATTTTGAGCAGTGAAATGTTTCCTGATCATATTGTATATAGATGTGACCGCGACCTTATTGCTACTAATAAGGCTGATGGTGGTGGAGTTTTGGTTGCAGTTATCAAAACTCTACCTAGTTATCTCTGTTCTGATTTCTCTTTTTCTCATACTTTAGAATGTGTTATTGTCAAAATTTCTCTCCCTTATAATTCAGAGTTCTTGATTTCGTCTATTTATATTCCCTGTAATTCACCGTTAACTGTTTATGAGACGTTTTTTGATTATCTATCCTCTTATCTAGTTTTGCGACACCCCCACGCCAAAATATTGGTCTGCGGGGATTTTAACATACCATACATAGAGTGGAAGAATTATCCTACTCGTTCTATCTCGCTGGTTGATCCTTTTTCTATAACCCTGTCCTCTTCCCTATCTCATTGCTCCTCTTCTCAATTTAATCATATCCGCAATCCTAATGGTCGTCTCTTTGACCTTGGTCTATCAAATGTTCCAGTTAGCTACTTGTCTGTATCTCAAGCCGTACATCCGTATGTTCCTCCTGATCAACACCATCCTCCTTTATCTTTATATCTTATAGTCGATGAAATTAAACTTAACAAACCTCATCCTACTCCAAAACTTAACTTTTTTAAAGCTGACTATGAAGCTATTAATACAGAATTACTTTAAGTCAGCTGGGTAGATTTCTTTAGAGGCCTAAATTGTGAGGCTGGTTTAGATAACCTTTACATATATGTTCATAGTCTTATTCGCTGTTTTACGCCTCTTCAGACATCCCGTAAAGTATATCAAAACTCTTGATTTACAAAACGAGTGCTTAGTGCCCTACAAGCAAAAGATAAGGCACATCGTGTCTTTGAAACACTCGGCACTATTTAAGCCAAATTTAATTTCAGCAGGTTGCCTGCTATTGCCAAAAAAGAGATCAAATATGCTCTGGAGACTTATTTTAGTAGTCTGGATTGGTTTCTTGTGGCTAATAATACAAAGCCTTTTTGGTCTTCTATAAGGTCGCTGAAATCCTCTTCTTCCAGTCCTAGTAAAGTCCATTGGGATGGAGCAGAGGTTTCTTCTCCTCAAGAAGCTACTGACTTATTAGCCCAAATTTTTCTCTTCGACTTTTTCTCCTCCTGTTGCAACTGGGCATTCTGTTGTCTTACCTTATCATATCATCTTCCCTTCACAGTTTCCCTTATTTGTATAGGTGTATCTCAAGTCGAACCTTTTATTAATGCTCTTGATCCTAATATCAGCCCTGGGCCGGATGGTTTGCCAAACATGTTTGTAAAGTCGTTAGCCTCATCGCTTGGTTTTCCTTTGTCCCTCCTTTTCAATCTAAATTAGAGTACTGCTAATTTCCCTAACCCTTGGAAAGCAGCTTATATTGTGCCTATTTTTAAAAGTGGTGATCCTACGTCAGTTTCCAATTATCGCCCTATTTCCTTACTTTCCTGCTTTCCAAAGTTACTTGAACGGTTGGTTCATAATCGACTCTCAAACTCATTAGCTCCTCTTATTGCTGCAGAGCAGCATGGCTTTCTCAAAGGATACTCCACTACCTCTAATTTAATGGAGTTCACAAACAGTATTGCAAGAGCTTTGGATAACCAACTTCAAGTTGATGTGATCTTCACAGATTTCTCCAAGGCCTTTGACACTGTGAATCATTTACTTCTTTATCGGAAACTTGAAGCTCTTGGCATCTCGGGTGCTCTTTTATCTTGGATGTCATTTTATCTATCGTGTTGTCCCTGTCGAGTAAGTCTCTCTGGTACTACGTCTAGTCCTTTTTATCCTTCATCTGGCGTTCCACAAGGTTCAATTCTTGGGCCTCTTCTGTTTCTGTTGTTCATAAATGTTCTTCCCTTTGTAATTAATTCCTCTTGTCTCTTGTACTTCAAAGTATTTCGAGCAGTCAAATCCCGTTTAGACTGTCAACTCCTCCAAACTATTTATGTCTTAACATGACTAAATGTCATAAAATGACTTTTTCTCTCAAGGACTCTCCTATTAATTTAAATTATATATTAAATGATACTTGCTCTCTCAAGTGTTCAGTGTTGATCCAAAACTCAAATTTGATGCACATATTTTAAATGTGATTACTAAGGCGTCTAGAGTTTCCGGGTTCCTCTTTAGGCATGTACATAAATTCAATAGCATCTCTTCTTCTATCAGCCTATTTGTTTGTCTTGTTCGCCCTTTACTTGAATACTGTTCTGTTATCTGGTCTCCCCGATATCCCTATCTCGTGTCTTCTTTAGAAACTGTACAAAGAAAGTTTACGCGTTTTCTTTTCCTGAAGTGTAATTTGCCGTACCAGCCCTATGAAAGGCGCTTATCCTTACGATCTCTTCCATCTCTAAAATCCCGACGAACTTATATAGACCAATTTTTTTTTTTTTTGTATAGCTCTGTTACCATCAAATATTTTTTTCTGAGCTGCGTTTCCGACAAACATCTCGTTTTTCTTGGATGAGCTCTTATTTTGCTATCCCAAATGCTAGAACTGATTTATATTTCCATTCACCAATTTTAAGAATCGTACGAAATCACAATAATCTGGAGCTTGGTCCTTTCCCCTCTTCTTACATAGCATATAAGAAAAAAACAAAGAGACTTACTACTAGTTTAACTTACAATTATCGTCATATTATTTTTTTTTTTTTCATTTAAATATTGCTGCATTTATTCTTTGTGTTCATTTTGTTATTGGATTATTCAGTCTGTTAGATGGAATAAATAAATAAATAAATTGTGTGAAATGTGTTTCGCTAGAGTTAAATTGTGGGAAGAGTGTTATCGAAAGTGTTAGATTTCATTTTTTCCTGCCGTTTTTAGAGGACGTCGGCAGGCGTTTCCTCTGCATTAGACAGGGAAACTGTGTCCTCCGGGTAAAATCGGTGAAGAGTTGGGTCAGCCGTAGCAGATGATGGGTGCGCACTGACAGTTTACCGTGCTCTCTAGAGAAAGTTCCCGTGATCGTCAGAACAATGCTTCTTTGTAATTTTCCTAAGCTCCTGCCTCCTGAAAGATACTGCAAGCATTGTTGCAAGTGCCTACGCGCAGTAGAGTGATTAAATCAAGTAAAGATACTTTCGTGAGCCGAGTTCTCGCTTGGCAGTTTACTTGGGGCTTATAGGCACAAGCTTTCGGATCGAAAGGCCCCCACCAGACCCCCCTCATGGTTGCCGAAAGATAACCGGGAATATGATAATTTAATTAGTCTACTGCCAGCTCTCTGATAAACTATTTGATATTTGATGATAAGGCGAGATTCTAGTGCGCTCAAATCCCAGAAGCGTGGTGAGAGAGTTAAAGAAGGAGGACTCAAACTGCGTACTTCGATAAGTAGTCACAACTGCTGGCCATCTAACGCGCCACCCAGTTATTGTAAAAATCTTCAGTGACAGTTACTACCAATATTGGTAAACCAACAGGACACAGGGGGAACGCTAGCCGACAGAAATACCCTTGGAGGCTAGCATTCTTTGGGGAGTTCCACCCCCACGTACCCGAGGAAATTCCCGCAGATGGAATGCCGGTCGACAAGAGCACTCTTGGAGGCTAGCATTCTTTGGGGAGTGCCGCCTCCACGGACCCGAGGATATGGGGGGCGCCGTGAGGTTCCCTCCTGGGATGACAGGTAACGACCCTGATTAGATTTGAACTACGCTTTGGACAACGAACTAGAATTGATGCTTTGGGCTGGCGGATATGATGGTTTGGACCTAGTTGCTTTGCACAGTAGCGCCGAGGTGACACTCGTGTGTGAAAGGCTCCAATTCAACTATCATACCGTCTCCATCCCGGTAAAACCTTGGCAGGCCTCGGAGTACGTTCGAAGTTCGCAACATTGGGTTGGTAGTGTAGGTTCGGTTGAGACGGACTCCCGATTAGCGCTGGTCTGGCTCTGACCATTTGTCCCCTTAAGGGCTTGTGCGAACCCACGCATGGCCTCTCTGCTCTGCAAAGATAAACATGGGACCAAAAAAGCGACTACGCACACGCACGAAAATAGTGGCTCCGAGGGCGGGACCCAATAAATCTGGAGCAACTTAAAAACACTTAAAAAATATCAAAAAACAAAAAAGAATTCAAAAATAATAACAATGACAACGCAACCAGCGGTTGCAGCCACGATGTTAACAGTACATCGAAAGCGGTACTAAGGATGACAAAAACAACGATTAATACAGTTACAGTGAAGACGGACGAAAAACGGACATTAACAGATAGCCTGGTCCAGACTGAGATTCCTGCGGCGTTCGGGCGAAGCAAAAAAATGATGCGAACGCCAGAGCGCCCTAAAAAGGAGGAGCGGGAAACTCTGGAGGACACGTGATGGAAAATATAAAGAGCATCGAGAATTTGATGCTCACTGCTGCGATCGTTACCGAAGCGACCAATGCAAGGGTCGCGAATCCCGACATAAGAAAGAACCATCCTGAAGCCAACGAGGAGAGTACGGCAGGAAAAGTGACGCGGCAAATAAAGCTACGTTGTGTGATTGTATCGCCAAATTCAAAAATGTGGCGAAAATACTGTATTTGGAAACGGAAAGAGATAACCTCTCCCAAGGGTGGTCGCAAAGTACAATTGCCGCACAGCAACATGAATCAGAAAGGCTATTCCGAAAAGCGGGAGTTGTTCTGAAATGAATACAATCTGCATGTGACTCCCCAAAAATCAACAAAGCAGTAAAGATTGGGGTCCTTGAACTTGAGGAGCTCCTAGACTGCCTAGGGCATTATCGGAGGAGCTGGTTAAGGGCCGAAGAAGAGCAGAAGGCTAAAGAAGTGCTGGGGGCGAAACCTAAAGGCCACGTGCAGATAGCTCTACTATCAAAAATCAATAAAAGAATGACGTCTAGCCCAATCGAAGGAGATCGGGATAAAAGAAAGAAGGAAGGGGCACTTGATGGGCGTGAAGCATTAGATCAGGGGTTCCAGACAAAACTGACAAAAGGAGCGAAGAAAGCCGCTACGAAACTCCTTCAAAAAGTGTCAGAAATTAAAGTTCGCACAGACGCCCAACAAGAAAAAAAAAACCTGATGCAAACCTGGAGAGACACAAGCCCCGACGAAGACCCCGGCAGTAGGCACTGCTCGTAAAATCCCAAGATGGCCGATCCTACGTGTAGGTGCTGCGGGACATCAGGGGAAACGTCAGGCCCGAAGACACCAATACTGCCGTTAAAGCAGTACAGCCAACGCCACATACTGTTCGAGCTCGGAGCAGAGGCTAACAATAAGGAAGCACTTTGCGACGCAGTAAAGAAAGTCCTCGGCAAAAGCGCAACTATAGCCTCGCTCGAGCCGATGGATTGATTGCGTCACAGATCTGGCCGAGGCCGAAGAGGCCATCAAAAGGGAGTTCCCTAGCGTGGGCAGGATCAAAGCGAGGCTGACACCAGAAAACAACAGGGGACAACGCATGGCCATAATTGACTACCGAAAAGAACAATTTCTGAGCAAGGGCAAAGTAAGAGGATACGGTGAAGAGTAACGCCTCTTCAATGTTTCAAATGCTTTGGCTGTGGTCACACCACACAAGTATGCAAAGGACCCGATAGGAGTTGCCTATGTTACAAATGCGGTGAAATGGGGCGCAAAAGAAAAGAGCGTACGAAAGACACTGTATACTTTGTAAGGATGCTGATCCAAGACCTGATTTTGGACACGTCTTGGGATCAGGAAAATGCCAAGACAAAATCAGAACTTCGATGACCTGCATCCTACAGCTAAACCAACACCGCAGTTCAACCGCCCAAAATCTGCTTGAGCAATTTGCAACGGACATAAAAGCCGACTTTATGCTGCTGGGTAAGCAACACTATGATAAAAGTTTGGCATCATGGTATCTTGATGAAACTGGTTCTGCCGCCATCTGGGTCCGGAACTGTGATTTCCAGGCGGAGAGTTGTGGACAGAGGGATGGTTTTGTGTGGGTTCGGTGCTCAGGGACCACCTTTTTTAGTGTGTACCTAATGCCGAACGAATCGGTTTCATCCAAACTTAATACTTTGGAGGGTGCTGTCTCGAACGCAGACGGCAATGTGCTCGTTGGGGGAGACAACGCTAAAGGAATCGAACAAACAGATCCACGGGGAAAACGAATCCTGGAAATGGCGGCCAGGACGGCGCTCCTCGTACTAAATACCGGAAGCACTTCGACTTTCTGCCGTATTGGTTGTGTAGGAACCATATCGGACATGACATTGGCCTCAGAGTCCTAAGTACGGAGGATACACAATTGGAGAGTATTATAGGACTACTCAGCCAGTGATCATCAGTGCATTCTATTTGAGGACAGTGATGTTGTCTCCCGACGTCCGTGCTGTCGGCTTTCTTCAACTGGATGGAACACCAGAAAGATGGACGTCGAGGGGCTCGTCGAAGTGTTCACAGCAGGTGAGCCGCTGCAGGAAGCTTCGCAGGGGACGGAATAACTGGCAGCTCAAGACGTGGTGAACTCAACTATGAGCATCATTATTACTGCTGGCTGCGCTTTTATGCCCCGTCGAGAACTCTGACATGGCAAACTAGTGGTCAACTGAAATCACTGAAAAGCGAAAGAAGTTTCACAAGCTTCGACGTGAGGCTCAACGGTCGCGTAACTGCGACGGGGCATGCAACCGGGTGGCAGCATATAAGTCGGCCAGAAAATGCCTTCGTAAATTGATTAACAATAGCAAGGCTCGCTGCTGGCAAGATCTAGTGGACAATGTGAAAAAGAATCCGTGGGGCCTCGGCTGCAAGCTAGTTTTGCGGAAGCTTGGTGCCCTACGAAGCCTTGCATAAATGATGCGGAAAAGACGGATGAGATGGTGCAGACCCTCTTCCCCGCACATCCCGTCCGTGTTGACGCTGTCCATGGTGAAACAACAGTCGAATGTCCACTCTCCACACAGCCGGAACTGGAAGAGGCAGTCCTTTCACTGAAAGCGAGGAAGGCTCCAGGTCCAGATGGTGTTCCAGCTGCTCTATCACCATTGTCCTGACTTGCTGCTCAGCACATTCAACGCTTGCCTACAGGACGAGGTTTTCCAGGTACGATGGAAGGTGGTGAGGCTCGTGCTAATCAGCAAGGGGAAGGGAAATCCCGAATCGCCGTCTGCATACCGCCCAGTATGCATGCTAGACACGGCTGGGAAAGTGCTAGAGAAACTCATCAAGGGAAGACTCACTGACGCGATTCGTGCCGCTGGTAACCTATCTCCTCGGTAGTTCGGCTTTAGAGCAGGACGTTCTACCATTGATACGATTGCAGAGGTGCTGAGCGCAGTCCAAAGGGCAGAGGCATATAGTCGCACCCAGAGGCGGATCGTCCTGTTGGTGACACTCGACGTCAGGAACGGTTTCAACTCCGCTAGATGGGTGGATATTCTTGATACGCTGGAAAATCCTTTTCAAGTTCCAGAATATCTAATGCGGCTTTTGAGGGTCTACCTAAAAGACCGAAGCCTGTTCTACGACACGACATAGGGCCAACGAAGGATGGAACTTACTTCGGGTGTTGCCCAGGGATCTATCCTTCGTCCGGTCCTGTGGAACGTGTCTTACGACGGGCTACTGAGAATGGAGATGCTAGGTGAGTCGCGCTTGATTGGCTATGCGGATGATGTTGCGGCTTTGGTCGCGGGACGCACCGTTGCACAAGCGCAACTTAGGCTAGGTTTGCTAATGCACCGAGTGAGGGACTGGATGACTGCTCGTGGGTTCAGTTTAGCACTGGAGAAAACCGAAGTGGTTATCTTGACAAAAAGAGAATCCCTATAGTAAGAATGATCAGCATACAAATCGAATCGAAGGCATCGGTGAAGTACCTGGGGCTACTGATCGACTCGAAGATGAGTTTCTCTGAGAAAATCAGGGCAACGGCTGAGAAGGCTGCTTCGGGACTATCGGCTCTGAGTCGACTTATGGTCTACGTAGGGGGACCCGGCCCATCAAGCAGACGCCTTTTGATGAGTGGTGTAGGGTCAGTGCTACTGTACGGAGCAGAACTATGGGGCGCTGCCCTCAGTAAAGAGTTTTACCGAAAACGTTTGGCACAGGTACAGAGAAGAGGAGCGCTGAACGTCTATGATTCGGCGGTGAGAGTTATTGTAGGCGTGATACCTGTCCGCCTCCTTGCTAGATCGCGCCACACTTTTTATCTTCGTCGAAACGCTCAACGATTGGCAGCAATCTTGGGTGGATTGCACGAAAGGAAGGTGGACTGCGCGCTTCACCCCGGATGTGAGACCGTGGCTAAATCGAAAGCATGGTGAGACTGACTTCTATCTGACCCAGCTTTTGAGTGGGCATGTGTGTTTTTAATCTTACTTGCACAAGATTGGTAAGTAACGGTCCCCCGAGTGTCGGTATTGCCCAGGAGAGGAAGACAATTCCTGCCACACATTTTTTGCGTGCATAAAATGGATCAGGCTACGAAGGGGCCTCTACAGGGAGACGAGAGAGCTCACCCCGGATAATATAGTTGTGGTGATGCTCGAATTGGTTGACAAATGGAGCCAGCTGGCAGATTATGTTCGAGCAGTCCTTGAAGATAAAAGGGACTCACTGCAGCTAGGGGCGTTGGGGCTGGGGGATCGCTTGTCTGGCACTTCCTCTTTCCCTCTCCCCTCCCGCTCGAAGAGGGATATCTCAGCATGAAGCCGGCTCACGGCGTAACAAAACGAGACCTGGCCCGAAGTAATGTGTCAAACGGTTCCAGGCTAGGTTCTCAGGTTGACAGGGGAGGTGTTTAGTGGGTAGTCCAGTCGCCTTCTTGCGAACATGGGAGTCCCACAATCTGCGCGTAAATGGGCATTCACCTCCCTACCACAAAGAAAAAAAAGAAAGGATTGACCCTTGAGGGACGCCAGATTTAGGATTCAAAGGAAAGGAAATTGTGCCATAGAGATCGACATGAACAAGAGGATAGATAAGATGAAATCCAAGAATGTGGGGAACCGGACATGCCGAGTAAAGCTTACTTTTGACAGAGGAGAATATGGTTCACGGAGTCAAAATATTGCATCAACTTGGAGCTGTTTATCTAAAGCCCTTGCAATATGTTATAATCTTCGAACTCAACCAGGTTCGAGGAAGTTGAACAACCCTACAAGAATCCATGTTGCTGTGGTATGACAATTGAGATGACTCAAGAAGCCTGTTCTGTACAAGTCGTTCCAGCAGCTTAGAGAAATAGGAGAAGAGTGATATGGGACGATAGTTTGAGGCAGATGATGGGTCGCCGTTTTTAAAGATAGACACAACATTTGCATCTTTCCAGTACGGTGGAAAGGTGCCAGTACCAAGGCTGAGATTGAATATAAGGGATAGAGGAAAACACAAAGAGGAACAAAGTGACTTTACAAATATATTTGGCAATCCATCGGGACTAGGACTAACATTCGGATCGAGCAATTTAATAAGGGATTCAACTTCAGAAGGAACAGGGGAGTAATTGATGCTAGATAAGTTTGAATTGAGTTTATGGGGGAGTGTAGTGTATCAAAAGAGGAAAAAATAGAAGAAAAATATTCGGCAAATAGGTTGAAATATCCTGAGGGGAGGAGGCTTCAGTGTTATTCCATTTAACAGTATGCCGGATGGTAGAGGAAGATTTGAAGGATCGGATGTAGGACCAAAAGAGTTTAGCGTTATTTGTCAGGAGGAAACTCTCGAAAGTAGTTTTTCATGGCCGTTTTGAGCTCTTTTCTATCCAAAGAACGCAGTCTACAAAAATTCTGTTTGGCATCATCATTTCCGGTCAATTTTTAGTGCCTATGCGCCTTGTCTTCGGCTTTTAAGGCACGAAGAACTCTCCGAGTAAGCCAAGGCTTCATTTTAGCTTTGCGAGGAGCTTGCAGTGGAGTATAAAGAGCAATCAGATTATTAAGGTAGCCGTGAAATTTGTTCAAAGCACTATCACAGTCAAGACGAGTGAAGAAAGTGAACCAGTTGACCGAGTCCAGATTGGTTTTAATTGCCTCATAATTTGCTCTAAAGAAGTTGTAACGATAAACTGAGGCAATTCTCTGAGGTTTTAGGGTATCAACGGTTAGTGCTAGAGACAAGGATGAAGGAGATCAGGTTGAATATAAGGATGTAAAACAGGAGCTATTGATAGACACCCAGTTTAAACATTTGAGATGACAAGCTTCAGAAGGTGACCGTTAGGGTTACGGATATGGTTAAACTGTGAAAAAGAACAAAGGGAAAGAAAGGAAAAAAGTAAAAAAGAAGGATTATTTGTTGAGGAAATGCCAGATTTTGTTAAGGGATCCCATTCCACTGCCGGTAAGTTGAAGTCCCCACAAATTATAATTTTAGAATGAGGATGACGAGCAAGAAGATAGGCAGAGAGTTCACCGAAGAAGGCTTCGTACACAGTTAAGGGAGAATTACAGGGAATATACACCGAGGAAATTAATAAAGAGGAGTTATGAGGAAGAGGGAGTTTAACAATTACACATTCAACAGCACATGCAAATTTGAAGTCAGCTAAAAGTAAACTATTAAGGGCTTTGCAGATTGCAACCAAGACCTCGCACGTTCCTCGTGCGATAAACCATTCTCAAGATCACAGCAATCGATGAATCAGTTGAGGATCTCTTATTTGCTTTCACATAAACACTATAAAGATTTTGAAAGGGATTCTTTCGAATTCCATCGCCAGATAGGTTCATAAGATCAATTCCAACATTTAGAAATTCAAACTGCCCCAATCACGTAATTCAAGGGCATTGGTAAGTTGATTTAACAATGGAATGCTGTCTATCTGTAATGCATATATTTTCTGAAAAGGAACACTGCCGAGAAATTCTAATACACCGTCTATCACGGAAACACTAGGTAGCATTTTAGATTCGAAATTGAATTCCCAAGAAACTTTTTGCCGGCCATTTCGGTAATTATTTTGGGGAATTTAGTAGGGGAATGCACAAAATAACACGCGCAGCGATCCACCAACGACTTCCATGACTCTCATTCTTATTTCGACTGCCGGTTTGTTGCTCTTCGTCACCTTACGGTACCGCTCCAAAAACCAGTCGGCGAGCCTTCCATCCATTCCTTCTCATTGCGAACGTGGAAGAGCTCCATAGGAAAAGGAGTTGCCGTATCCAGATTTCAATTACAAATTAAAATGATGAGTATTATTTTAAATTTACAATTGAAATTTGGACCCGCAATATGTTGGTTTTCGAGCAGTTTGCTTAGGCGACTGATCGATTATTACAACTTTAATCCTGAATATCCAATGTATTTCTCTTGGTTGTATAATATACAAGTACGTTTAATGTATGATGAAGTAATGTTTAAAGTCAAACAATTTTCATTTGCTTCTTATTATCTTCCTGATGAAAGTCAATAGATTCATTCATTTCTCCTCATTACAGACACACACAACCTTGATAGTTCCATGACGGGTGCAACATTGGCTAATTTGAAAAAGCAACGGTCACAATCACGATCGAGTACAATATCGGAGAATGGGTCTGTGATAGCAACAACAGCATCAACAACATCACATCATAGCATTAGTCCAATAGCTGCGATAAGAAATAATTCCTTAACACCTGGAACGCCCTCACCGAAAGCAGCTACAAATGTTACTGGATCAATCGATTTAGCAGTGGTTCCAACATCCAGTCAAAATAATATCGCAAGTGCACCCAATTCAGTCAGTGGTACACCTACAACCCTATCATCGCCCCAAACGGTCACGAAATTCAGTGGAATCACCGGGGATGTAGTCAGTGATAGCACACGGTCGAAAAAATGTTGTTTGCTTATGTAGGTGTTAACCGTTTCAATTATTGTTTATGTTATACTAATTTGTCTATCGACCATTTATATAATTTTCCATTTATGTTATTTGTTAGAAAAATGTTTTTGAACGTCACTTTTCCTTTGAATAATTTAAGTGAGAAAGTGATGATTAAGCGACCCATTGGGTCCCATTGTAATTTATGTGTTCGAGAAATTCCTGGTAAAATATATTTGGTAAATTTTTCTTTTCTTCCTGTTTTCCATTCGTCAAGCAAATTGTAAATGCGGGCTGTGTACTTTTCAAAATTTTTATGTAGATTTATTCAAAATCATTTGTAAGTTCAGCGTGAAATTGTTCATCGACGAGCAGGGTGAACAATCGACCCTGCTCTCCTTGCAAGTCGTCAGTATCATGTTCAAATGATCAAATGCCTTATAATCGATTGTCTTAAATAATTGTGTCACACATGGTTCTAGTACCTAACACAAAATTTAACAAATTCCCCATAACATCTTTGTATAGTAGTCAATTGTATATACGAGAATGTCCTATTTCTCATCGTTAAGAAAAATTCCGATAGTTGCATTTCATTCTTCACTCACTCCTTGAGCATATAAACAATTTTTATAGGAAATAATTCAACACACTAGGCCTAGTAATACGAGTAATGTAAAAAATCGATTTCTGGAAAATAATTTCCACCGACTCTAAACACTTTCTACGAAATGAAAATTTTGCATATTCAATACAAACTGGATAAAATATCGAAACATTCAATTTACGTACGATCCTATCACGCTATCAATTACAAAATATAATATAGAACAATTTGAAAAATATTTGAGTATGAAATTTGAAAAATCAAACAAAATTAACGCTATTCTAAATATTCGAAAAGCAATCGCACGATTTTTTTTTTATTTGAAAAATTAATAATGCAATTCAAAAAAATTGAAAACTACATTAAAGTCCTTATTCCAAACATCAAAGAATTAATTACAATATAAAACACAAAAAACGTAATTAATTAGAAACCTCCAATATGTACTTAAATAAATTGAAAAATAATTATTAAATATATCAATACAACAGTGTAATGCTTATATAAATATTTGTTATCGTAAATAGTAGAGTTTAACTTTCTAGTCTAAGTAAATTATATAAAATATATCAAATTTCATACACATGCGAGAGACAGCAAAAGAAAGTATGTACGTATATTTAAAAAAAAACAAATTCTTTAACTATTGTACACGATTATATAAATTTAAAAAAGGCGAAAAACTAAATCAAAATGTAATGAGTAATTTATTTGTAATATATTCAATATACACTGAAAAAAATTAATTAATATGAAAATATATAAAATGAGCACAAATCGTATCAAGTTGGCCTGTTATTTTTTCTGATTATTCTTTACATATTTTTCTCGATGCATATTCTAGACAGTTTAAACTTAAACGATGGTTGATATCAAATTTATTTGTTTAGTGAGTCTTCTGGCTCTTCTGCTGATAACAGACTGACATTTTTTTTTACAATGGCGTCGTCCATTCTTCTTCTTAGTACTGCTTAAAATACAAGACAGATGGCAGCACGACCAACATTTCAAATTAGGTTACAATTCGGCCAATCCGACACTTGACTGACCCCAGTCAACAATGAATGTAAATAAAAGCAAACCAACTGGATTAGGTATCTACTTTACTAGTGTGGTTTCCTCATTGCATCCAGCTCCACGGAAAGACTCATTCTTTTTTCTTCTAGGATGCCATTGTAAGGCATTTGGGCGTTACGGTTCACGGCTGATAATTGTAATGTTCCAGGAAAGTGAAAACGCACTATCTTTCAAATTAAGTTAAAAGAGTTTATTAACTAAGAATGCACAATCATTAGTTTAACTATTTTACAAATAATTAAAATGTTATTACTTTTCACTTGTCTATCAATTTATATTCCAACTGTCTGTATCACCAAAAAACACTTCACTATCAATCAATATCGTCTTTAATTCGCGCTCCACTCTTATCGCAGTTTTTACTATTACCCTTCATTCAGCTTGGATTTATATAGGGCCTCTAGTCATTCAATCATTTCTCGTAGATTGGTGAATGTTCTGACGATTCTACGTCTAGCACTCGTTGCGTGTAGACGTGTTTTTAATCGCTCCTGTCATTAATTTTAAAAATTAATTAATTTTTCACAAAAGTCAGTTTCAAAATATTGAAATAATTTTTTACGAGCCAGTCAAAAGCAAGTTTTGATTTTATTGGGGAAGAATTTATCGTCGAAGACATCGACCAACCGTACCCATAAACCAAGAAAAGGCCAAACCAAAGACAACTCGGGACTGCTGTATGGAGGAGCCCGACGGCTTCCCTCCGTTGGGGGGCCCCGGGGAAAGTGACGGTGTGAAATTGGCAAGTGTCAACAAACGGAGACACACGAGCACCCAGGATACCGCAGATGCCGGTCGTAAAACGCAAGTGCTCGAGGATAGACAGGAGGTGTGTCGCCTTCGAAGTGAAATCGAAGAGCTAAAGGCAAGAATTCAAACGTACGAAGAAATGTTCAAGACGGCAAAAAAAGTTCAAGAGAGTGGTCCGATACGAAAAATCGAAAAACAGAAGAAAGCTGCAACTCCAATAATAACTGAAGAGGTATTAAGTGCTGGTGGCACCAACGAAGGCCAGAACTACTTTGCGGCGCTGGATGGACTCCAACAGGACATGGAGGTAGACGAAGGTAATAAAGACGATAATTTTATCTTATATTTAAAAAATAAAAATAATGAAAGTAGAAATAGGGAGAAGAAACCAGCCCGTAGTTCTGCTGGTCCTCCTCAAAAAGTAGCCAAGAATACCGAGAAAGTTCCGCCAGTTAATGTCTTCGGTCAAAGCGGAAAAGACATGGTTCGGCTGTTGGCAGCCGAAAACAAATTGACAAATTTCGAAATCAAACGAATAAATTCTGAGAAGCTGTCAATTAGAACAAAATCACTGGTTGATTTCAAATCAGCGAAAGATGCTTCGAATTCTGGGGAGGTTCCGCACTTCACCTATACCCCCAAAAGCGAGAAGAACCAGACGTTCTTGCTGAAGGCCTTGGACTGCGGAGAAGATACCGTCGATCTTCTTCAGGTTCTCAAGGAAACAGCGCCACAAATCGAGTTTATCTCAGTGAAAACATTCGCGACAAGAAGGTCGACGGTAGAAAAAAAAAACTTACCACTTTATTTGGTACAAATAACAAATAAGAGCAGTCCAAGCGCTCTTCAGCAAATCAGGTATTTAAATTTTCGAGTGGTGAGGTGGGAACGCCTCCAGAAGCGAGAAATCAACCAGTGCTATCGCTGCCAACGATTTGGGCATTCGGCTGCCAACTGCGCCATGCATTACCGATGCGTTAAATGCAAAGACGTGCATTCTCCCGGTGAGTGCAAATTGGCTCAGACGGAGCCAAAAGAGAAGTTATATTGTGTGAGCTGCGGTGTTTTTGGTCACCCGGCATCATATCGAGGATGCTCCCGATATCAGGATGCAAGATTGAAATCTGCCCCAAAGCAAACACAAATACACCGCAGTGTCTTAGCTCCAAACTTCGTCAAGCCCGGAATATCATTTGCACAAGCCGCTAGAGGACCAGCAGAAAATGCGGAAAATAGTGTAAATAATGTAAGTGGCAATAATGAGCTGCTTCTTAAAATTTATCAGCAACTAAATTCCTTATCAGAGCGAATCGATAAACAAGATTCGAAAATTAACATTGTTTTTCAGCGTTTAGGACTTTCAAATGCCTCAAAATAAGTTGTCATCCAGCCACATTCCCACGGATAGGATTCGTCTCATCTCGATCAACGTCAACTCCATTGTTACTTTACATCGGCGTGATTATCTCCTTGAATTCATTGCCAGACAAAAGCCTGACATCCTGCTTCTAACCGAAACCCACCTCAATTCATGGCACTCCATGACATTCAAGGATTTTGAATTCGTAAGAAACGATAGGGTAATAGGTGATGGGGGAGGTGGCACCGGGATATTGGTACGAAGACCCTATCGTTTCCAAAATATTGAAAAAGTCGAATTCAAAAGCTTTGAATCTCTTCAAGTGTCCGTTATCAAAATCTCACTGCCAGGTGGGGATAACCTCATCGTTATCTCTGCCTATGCAACTGGTGAAACTGTTCTCAAGCTCAAGGAGGAACTCAATTCCTTGTTTGAAATACTCGAATTGAACAGGCTGCATAACTATTATATTATTGCTGGTGACCTGAACGCCAAGCATACATCATGGTTGAACGCCACTAATAATCCAAGAGGTGTATTCCTGAAATCATGGATAACAGAGAACCAAATTGAATACAGGTGCAATCTTTATGGGTCGGAGTTCCCAACATACCCTAGGACAAATTCATATTTGGACCTTTGCATTGCTGACGCAAGACTCGAATTCAACTTTAATAGTCCTCAACGGAAACTGCAGGTACTTCCTTATGATAGCGACCATAACGCAATCGTAATGGAAATCAATCATCACAGGGATGATTTCTTCCTCATTCCAGTTCTACATGAAAATCATCGGTTGAATTTCAAAAAAACAGACTGGGGAAAGTTTCAAACGAAGTTTAATCGGGAGTACCAGAAGCAATGTCCCCCTTCTGATGGTGGCAACTCTAGCTCAATGGTTCCTAATGACAGAAATCTAACTAACGATGAAATAGATGTCTATTTGTCGAAGCTAGAGAAGCTGACGTTGGAAATGATTGAGAAAGTAGTTTCCAAGTTTAAACATCGAAACAATATGGAAGGATATGAAACACCAACCATTGTAAGGTTGAAAAGATTGAAAAGCCTCCTTCTGACACGCGTCAACAATATTTATCGACGATTTTTGGACTACAACCATCCCTCGTTGGCTTTGTTGAAATTACATCTGAAGAATGTCCGGAACTTAATCCGGTCATACTTCAGGAGTGAGGTCAGCAATCAATGGGCGGAAAAATTGAGGGGTATTAGCCCACAGGACCCAGATGGCGTGTTCGCGAAAGTGAATAGCATATTCCGCAAGAAGTCTCGAGTGAAGGTATCGAATCTTGAAGTCACTAGTGATGAGATAAATCTTCTCGATAGGGCTGGTATCGAAATTGATAGTACGACTCCGGATAGAAATGGAAACAGGATTATTTGTGAAGGATTGGATAAGCTTGCCCTGATTGGAACACATTTTGAATTGGTTCATCTAGCAAACCCTGAGAGTGGGAACGAAATTTTTTCAGAGGTCGTTGAAGCAAAAGTTTCCGACTTCAAATCAAGCCTGAACGGCCAATCAATTCTTCATTTCAATGAAACATTAACATCTGACCTCATACCGAGCTTGAATCTTATTGATTATTTTGTCAGCTATGAAGACTTGTGTTTCATATTTCGCAAGATAAACAACAAGAAATCATGTGGTACTGATGGTATTCCAAATGTAGTTCTCCGACATTTGCTTGAGGTTGCTATTAGGAACTATTGCATATTGTTCAACAACATGTTGAGCAATTCATATTTCCCAAATGAGTGGAAAAAGGCTAAGGTATTTCCGATCTTGAAGAAAGGAAAAGAATCTTCGTGCCCCAAAAGCTATCGCCCAATCAGCTTGCTGCCTAACATCAGCAAGGTGTTTGAAGTGATACTCAACAGAGCATTAAACGCCCACATTGAGGAAAATGAGTTGATGCCGAATTGCCAATTTGGTTTTCGTGCCAGGCATTCGACCACACATGCAATAACGAAAGTAACCTCAGACATCTGTTGGAAACTAAATGATAGACAATGTGTTGGAGCATGTCTCATTGATATGGAGAAAGCCTTCGATACGGTATGGTTAGATGGACTACTTTTTAAACTCCTTCAGGACAAGTTCCCCAGACACCTTGTCGCCATGATGTGTAATATGTTATACGGGAAATCGTTTGTTGTAACCGATGGAAATCTGACAACAATGCGCGAGTTCAAGGTCTTGAATGGTCTACAGCAGGGAACAGTTACTGCGCCTCTGCTCTTCTCAATCTTCATTCGCAAGCTATTGAACGGCTTTGATTTTAACGTCTCGCCAACGCGATCATTGGTAGCGTTTGCTGATGATCTGATCATCTATACGGCAGACCGAAAAGCTACAATAGTTCAGAGCAATCTCCAAAAAATGTTCAATGATGTACAGCTGTACACTGACAATTTCCGAATGAAAATCAATGCGCAGAAGTGTGAAACAATCTTGTTTCGGACAACGCTGCAGGGGGTCAGTCAAGACCTGAAACGTAATTGGAAAGATTTCCACATCATGGCTGGCGAGGGTAGTTCAGAACGAGTTCCACATAAATCCTGTGTTCGATACCTCGGTGTTTATCTCGATCAGTATCTGTACTATACTGAACATGTGAAAATTATGCTCAGTAAGGCACTTAAAATAGTCATGGCCCTTTGAAAGCTCTTTCATTCCAGATACATTGATCAAAAGGTCATAAATATCTGCTACAAGACCCTGGTTAGACCACTTTTGACATATGGATGTCAGATCTGGTACAACCAGAGCGCTAGTACTATGGAAAAATTAAGGGTTTTCGAAAGGAAATGTCTTCGTGCATGTACTGGTTTGTACAGAAAGCCTGAGACGGATTGGAAACATTATATATCGAATAGAAGAATTTATCAAACTGCTGAAGTGACGAGGGTCGATATCTTCATATTGAAGCTTCTTCGGAATCATATCGCAAGATCTGTGACTGTGAGTGAAAACCCTTGGATTTCACAGCCGTTCCACCCTACAGACGGGTATACTGCGACTTGCCTCGCTACTGGCTTCATTCCTCCAGAAGCATTCGTGTATTTGGACATGAATCGATATGTTTTTGATTCTGACGGCATCCCAGTCATATATCACATATATCGACGGGCCACCGATAAGAAGATAAAATATCCTCCTAATTTGAGTTCACGAGACCAACCATTTCAATGGAGGTACTCATTTGCTAGATTCGTTGAAGCTGATCGAGTTGAGACAGCGCAATCCAGGTATTGGTGGCTGAATGACAATGTCTAAATTATTCGTGTTTATTTTTCAGTTCTGGCGTTTTTCGTTATTTCGTTTTTTTGAGTTTCAGCTCATTATTGCTACATTTAGTGTTGTTGTTTATTTTTGTTAAAAATTAGGTATAGGTTAGGTTTATATTATGTTTATTATATTAGGTTAGAGATAAGGTAAAACGCTTAGGTTAGGAACATAGTTATAGATTTTTTTAAGTATAAGATAAAGTTTTTGATAGGATTTATTAGAATTAAGTTAAAACATATTAGGTGTAGGATCAAAGTTCACTGTAGTGTTAAGATTATAAATAATTTTAGAATAGTGTTGGTTGGTTTTTTCTCCTTTTTCCAATTAAATTTAAAAAATATTTAATAATCTTCATTGATTGGAATTTGCTATAGTTTTTTTTTAAATGTGTAATGATAACGTACAAATTTAGAGAGCCATTTGGGCCATTAAGTTTTTTATTGTTATTGTTTGGAATTTGCTTTATATTCTTTTAAAATTTATAACGATTAGTATTAAATAAAGCGCTTTTGATTGATTGATTTATTGGTGAATGTTCTGACGAGAACTACCGGAAATATTCGAGCAATTATCAATAGGTGCAGTGACGTAACTTTCAGATATTGATCATGGATCTACTTGGTCGATTATTGTGCTTTCGAGTACATTCGTTTATTGATCAGAATGTTATTAATAGCTGCGACAACAATTGCGACAGTAGCTCGCAGAATTGTTTGGATATGTAACACTGCCCCCACTTCAGTTCTTTTTGCCCCGAAAAGATGTGTCGCCAGTTCTGGTAAAGTCTGGATGTGATATGGGGCAAGAAGGTCCAGGTGCATGATTTGTGTTCCTGTATGCGATATACAACGTCGTTGATTCGCTTTGTAACTCGGTATGATCCCTCCCAATTATGCTGCAACTTTGGAGACCTACCCTTCCGCCGTTGTGGGTTGTATAGCCACACCAAGTCATCTTGCTGGAAGCCAGTAGAATTTGCCTTTAGATCATATCTGGTCTTCATGCGGTCAGTAGCCGGTTCGAGGTGTTTTCGCACTGTCCGATGTATCTGGTTCAACCTTTGTTTTAGATCACTTGCGTACTCCGAGATCGTTTGGGGTTTCTCAGGGGGTGTTCCGAACTTTATATCAGCTGGCAGACGAATACTCTTTCCAAAAATGACTTTGGCTGGGGCTTGGCCAGTCGATGCATGTTCGGCAGCTCTGTACGCCATCAAAAATAGTGGGATATGCCGGTCCCAGTCCCATTGGTTCTCATCAATCATCTTGGCCAGGTGTTCATTGAGCGTGCCGTTGAAACGTTCAACCATTCCGTCGTTTTCCGTATTCCCAGCAGCTCGCACATTTCGCCAAAAACCAGTGACTCAAAGTTTCGCAAGGTACGCGGTACCTACTAACCCAATTTAACACTAGCTGTTCGGCTACAGTAGTTGCTTCCTGATTGGGAATGGGGTAGACCTCGGACCACTTGCTGAAATAATCGGCCACAACCAGCGTGTATCGATTTCCCCATTCGGATTCAGGAAAGGGTCCTGTGATGTCAACAGCAATCCTTTCAAACGGTCCTCTCAGTCGTCGCTTTGGACCTTTGACGGAAGCGCAAATTGTGCACCTACGGCACCAGTCCTCTACGTCTTCTCGAGGATGGAGCCAGTAAAACCTTTCCCGCAATTTCACTAAGGTCTTGTTAACGCCAAGGTGGCCTCCCGAAGATCCTTCATGCATTTCCTTAACCACATCGTGGATTCGGCTTTTGGGGACTATAGTTTGCATCCTATAGGAGTTGCCATCCGCCGTTTGCCATTTCCGCTTGAGTATGCCATCTTCTACCTGAAGAGAGTTCCATTGTGCCCAATAGCTTTTCAGGGTTACGCCATGCATTGAAACGTCTTTCCACTCAGGTCGCCCAGTTGTCTCCTTCCATACGATCAATGGTCCGATGTCTTCATCGGCTAACTGGGCATTTCGAATTTCCTCCGGTGACCAACCTTCATCGGATTCGGTCGTTATCAATCGCAGATTAACGAGTGGCTGCTTTTCTTCAATCCGTCGGCAATGCTTGCAATTAGCTGGGCATGGACGACGCGATAGGGCGTCAGAATTTGCATGAACTTCGCCCTTTCGATGAACAATTTCGTAGTTGTATGACTGCAGTCTTTCGATCCATCTCGCAACTTGCATGGTCCGTTCGAAGAACAAATTTCTGGCCATATAGGTACTTGTGGAACTGCTTGGTGGCCTCTATTATAGCCAATAGTTCCTTCCGGGTCACGCAGTAGTTCCTCTCACTTTTTGAGAGAACTCGACTGTAATATGAGAGGACTCTTTCTTCGCCATTGATCTGCTGGGAGAGTACAGCTCCAATACCGCCGTTGCTCGCATCGGCGCCAACTAGAAACATTTTTCCGGGTTTCGGATATGCCAGCACAGGTGATTCACACAGCTTCTCCTTCAGGGTCTCAAAGGCTGTCTAGCATTATTCATTTCAGACATACGGACGATTTTTTTCGGTTAGCTGATGGAGACACTTAGCTATTTTGGCAAAGTCTTTGACGAATCTTCGATAGTAGGTCGCTAGATCCAGAAAACTTCGTAGTTGGCGCTTGTTGTTTGGTGTTGGCCAGCTTTTCACGGCTTCAATTTTCACAGGGTTTGTTTTGACCCCTTCTGCTGATACAACGTGTATCAGGTATTTTACTTCAGCTGCGAAAAGGGTACACTTGTCGGGACTAAGTTTCAAATTCGCCAGTCGCAATCGAGAGAAAACCTCTTCTAAGTTCCGCACATGCTCTTCGAACGTTCTTCCAATAACAATGATGTCATCTAGGTACACCAAGCAGGTCTTCAAGGTCAGGCCTCGTGGGACGTATTCCATCAGGCGTTCGAAAGTGGCTGGAGCATTGCAGAGCCCAAATGGCATCACCAAAAATTGCCACAATCCGGTCCCAACTGAAAACGCTGTCTTCTCTCTGTCCTTCTTGTCGATTTCTACCTGCCAGTAGCCGCTCTTGGGATCGAGTGTAGAAAACCATTTTGCGTCGGCTAAAGTGTCCATGATGTCATCGATGCGTGGAAGCGGGTAACTATCTTTCTTAGTGACGTCGTTAAGCTGCCTATAGTCAACACAGAAACGAGTGCTACCATCCTTTTTCTTTACTAGAACTACTGGCGCAGCCCATGGACTGACAGACGGCTCAATAACACCTTGTTTTTCCATGTCCGAGATCTGCGCGCTCATTTCTCCTTGTTTGGCTACAGGAAGGCGTCTCGGTGCTTGTCGAATTGGCTTGGCTTCCTGTGTATCTATGACGTGAGTAACCATACTCGTTCGGCCTTGGTCATCCGGGCTTGTTGAGAAGATGTCACTGTACCTAGTGACCAGATCAG
This sequence comes from Odontomyia ornata, assembly GCA_963969285.1. NCBI lineage: Eukaryota > Metazoa > Arthropoda > Insecta > Diptera > Stratiomyidae > Odontomyia > Odontomyia ornata. The sequence continues at coordinate 11,394,764 of OZ017741.1, forward strand.
AGGCTCGCTTGAATAGCTGCACTGGCAATTTAACCTGCTTCAATATTGCAGACGTGGATTCCCGAGCTTTGTCTGCGTCTTGCCTCTTTTTAGGGTTTTGTAAAATAATTTTACAAGACCCTACTAGTTTCGCGACCAGTCTGTCCGTCTGTCCGTCTGTCCGTCCGTCCGTCCGTCCGTCCGTGTGTCACAGCAGTTTTTCTCGGAAACTACTTAAGCTAGAAACATCAAATTTCGTGTGCAGGTGTAAAGTGGTGATCTCTTCAAAGTTCAACTAGAAAAAATTTTTTATAAGGTATTTAAGCGGGGTCTCCCCATATAGGGGAGTGAACCCCCGAAAAAAAAATTTCATTAAAGGTAGCCGATATGGGTATCAAATGAAAGGTCTTGATGAGAACTTTTCAAAACAGGTCTTAGTTTGGCAAAATTTGCTTCGAGGGGCGCACAGGGAGGGGAAATACACGAAAAATTTGTGTCCCCCCCCCTCGCGATTGGACACCTGTGATCCGAAAAATCTGAAAAAAATCAGGGATGTAGGTCTTGGTGAGTACAACAACAACAAATACATGAGAAGACGTAATTCACTCAACTTTGTTAGTAATAGTATGATTTATCGATTTTATGTTTTCTTGAATAAAATCTTAATGGTACCCTTAAATTTGATAAAATTCAGTACGTAGATGTATATTTATAAGATTAATCTATCCTAAAAGTTTCATAAAGATTGAATCATATTTAGCGAAGTTATAGCGGTTTGAATTTTCCTGTATTACTATGGAACAATATACGCTGCATTTATTGCTATGGCAACATATGGCTATGGAACAACATGCGCTTTTACCGACTCAGACACTACAGTCTTCCTAGGATTTGCATGAAAATTTCAGGAATGATAGGTGTCATGTATATCTTTGAGAATCGGTTTAGCTAGTGGTATCAGTAATCGTAAAACAAAATAGCGGCTGTTTTTAATGCGAAGATTGAATAATTTTGAGTTATTTTTTCCCAACTTCAACGTTTAAGATGCATGCTTTGAATACTTGATTCAATTTAATGAATGACTGAAGATGAGTACCTACAATTAATGCTCATAAGTGAAACAAGTCAAGGAGGTGGGAGAGAGCTCCTAGCCAAAGGGTTTCGTAACCATCTTAGGATTTGAAAAAATTGGCTATTAATCGATGATAACAGTACAGGAGAGTGGCCCCTGAAAAAAAAATTCATCAAACGCAGCCGATATGAGTATGAAGTGAAAGTTTTTACGGAAGCTCTTCAAAACAGTTGTTAAACTGTCAGTTTTTGCTTCAGTGGTGGCACAGGGGGGAAATACATGAAAAATGTGTTTCCTCCGTCGCGGATGCACATCTGAAATAATTATCAAGGGAAATATTTATGAGTATAACAATACTAAAAATTCGTTCAACTTTGTTAATAATAGTATGATCTTCGTATTTCATATTTTCTCGAATAAAATCGTCTTTGACATGTTTCTTGATTTGATTCGATCTGGTGACTGGATTTTGTAAATTGAATACAAAACCCTTCTGACATGAGCGTAGGTCTGTTTACCCAACTTGTTCCAATTATGGTCGTGAGTGGCTTCCAAAGAGTTGATGGTGGAAACAGGCTGGCAGCTGCCGATGACCTCCCGCTTTGATGCTCGTGGTTGAGTCTACGGTGTTAAGGACTCTAATCGGCACGTATCCGTTTCTTATAGATCTTACAAGGCTTCGTCCTACAATCAAACTCTATCAGATAAGATCGGTGGTCTCAAGAATCACGATCAAGCTTGGGCCATCAATGCTTTCGGAAGAATTCGGTACATCAGTGTCGGTACATACTACCACATTCATCTTGGGAGTTTGGACGCTGGGATCTTCCATCAATACTTCGACATTCCGCCATTTCAATACCCGTTTGCCCAAATCCAATGTGATTCCATGTTGTTGCAGGAAATCCATTCCGAGAATGCAGTCATCCATAATGTTCGCGACCAAAAAATTATGTCGGAACGCAAGGTATCCCAACTGTATCTGGAGGTTGACCTCTCCATGAACAGGTGCCGTTTCTCCCGTAGCTGTAGGTAGTGAGAAGATCCTGCCCTTAGGTAGTAGTTGTTGCCTCACATGGTCTGGTCGGATAATCGATCGGGCTGCAACAGTGTCGATTGTTATGGTGCAATGTTCTCCGTCAACTTGACCCGGAAGGCATAAGTCCGCTTCTCCACGATGTAGTCTTGACACTGTGATTGTAGTACTGGGGACGTCGCTACTCTTAGCCAACCTTTGCCCCACAAAGTTGATCTCGTCAGTGTGAAGTGCTTCCATTCTGGGCTCCTGACTCGGTCTGAATCTCCTTCACCCTGGACAATAGCTCGGTTTTCTTCGCTTCTTGCAATCTCCTTGCAAGTGCCCTTTCTCTCCGCAATTCCAGCATCTAGGCGCGCCATTTACATGCGTGTCTCGCTCAATTTCCACGCGCTCACACCTGCACTCATCTGCTACTACCTTGCGAGCCCGGGCAGTGGTACGAGTGACATTTTTCGCTGCCTCAAAGTTTAGACTATAAGCCAATGCTTTTGAGCTAAACGCACGGCTTGTTGCAGTTCCTGGTCCTTTAATGCGCTAATAAATGCTTCTTTCGCTGCGTCCTCTCGATGTTCTGGCTCATAAGCTGGGTAAGCCAAAAGTGCCAGTCGCTCAATGTCTTGGGCTAGCTGCTGTAAGGTTTCACCAGGCTTCTGCATCCGCTGCCGTAGTTGTGCTCGACGTGCCACACAAGCAACGAAACCATTGATCTTTTACGGGAAATGTTTCCGGACCGTGTTATCTCTCGAAGAGACGATCACAATTGGCCACCGAGATCTTGTGATTTAGCACCTTGTGACATGTTCCTTTGGGGCCACGTGAAAAAGAAGGTCTACGCCAACAGCCCAGCGTCGATTCAAGACCTCAAAGATGGAATTCGTGAGGCTATCGAGGACATAGGGCAGCCACTTTGCGAATTGGTTATAGAAAATTTCATGAAATGATATGGTCCTGTAAGCGTGGCCATGATGATCATTTGCCCGATGTTATTTTCCACTATTAACGGCATACCTTCCACTTTATAATGAAATAAACATCCGATCATTTATATTAAAAAATGTCATTTTTCTTTTAATATCAATATAACAACTCTTATTGGAAAACCCTGTACAATTTGGTCGTATTTTGATGTAGATGAGCGGGGCTGCTGAAAGCAAGTAGTGGTTGCGTTGAATACGTCGTTTTCTGTAGTGTCGAAATAAATTTGTCATCGCAGTTGATTTCGAGCATAGTAGATTTAATATCGAAAATGGTAAAGAGGTCTGCATGTTCTTGAATTGGAATTGGTGAAGCCTTGACAAGGTCGTATTTACGGTTGTCAATTATTGGAAGTAGACCAGTGAGTTGGAAGTAATCTCCTTCATAAGTGGTTGTGGCTTTTGTTGATGCAGCGTGCACCATTTCCAAATGTGTTGTTAGAAGTAGTTGTAGGTTGTAGGTAGCTGATTCTATGTCTGCTAGTTTGCAGAATGCTGTCGTACTTCTGGAATACGTCGGAAATATAATTTCCGACGTGTTGATAGAGCGCTAAAAATTGGATGTTGAGCTGATTGTCGTCAGTTTTGGTGAACCATGCTTTCGATCTATTAATTTCATTCAATCCTTGTTGTAGTTGCTCTGAAAATAGTGAATCAACAAGAGATTCTAGAAGCAGTTGAATTCAATGTGGCTGTCGCTTTAAGCACAACTTTCCCTTGTTTTAGAACCGGCTGTTTTAGTTTTTCTTGGTTCTCGTTAAGGTTGTTAATGTCCATAATGACTTTGTCATTCACACTAAATAATGAAGTCAACATTTGTACAAGTAGCCCTCGGGTTTTTCGAGTGTATAGGAAACGAAGTGTGTTTATGTGGTCTATGGATTCTCGACATAACTCAGAAAGATGCTGATACAGATCCCAACAGTGAATTTGGTCATTTACCTTTTGAGCGGACTTACACATTGTTTGCACACTTTCGTTGACTTTCCCAATATTTTGGTCGTCGAGTTTGAGATCAGTCAAAGGCACTTTGAAATGTAGCTGTAGTGCCCCTCCTAGAAGGTTAGCTATACCAACATGTTCGATGTATAGTCCCCTTCTTTTAAAAGTGAGATAGTGACGGCAGATGAGCTTGGGGATATGCAGCTTCCTAGTGCGAGCAAGGTGGAAAGTATAACAGTGGGCAGGCTGACTGACTTTGATCTTGCTTTTTTATGTATGGGTTTGCTTTGGTATGCTGAGCCTCTTTTGCATGATGCAGAAGGTGCCCTTCCTGTAGGTGCATTGGGTGATGAGACATCCACTGCTGGTTGAGATGATGAGATTGTAGTAGTGGCTATTTCGTTCGATGCATCGTTGAAAGGAAGATTGCAGATGTTGGTTATCGCTCGTTTGGTCACTTTTCCATTCAGCTTCAGAGTTACAACTCTCACTAAACCATCCACTCCAGGATGAGTAGCGACTACCTTTGCAAGTGGCCACTGCATTGATGGTATGTTGGCAGTTTTTACCAACACGATATCACCTTCCTTGATATTGGGCCGCGGAGTAAGCCACTTTGGTCTTTGCTGAAGACGATTCAAGTAATCGCGTGACCATCTGTACCAAAATGACTGCTTCATATATTGTACCAGCTTCCATCTTTTGAGTAGAGTAGCGTCACATTCACTTGGATCGCTTTTAATTTCAAACAAGTTGCTTCCCGTAAGAAAGTAACCTGGTGTTAAAGCGGTCACATCCGATGGGTCTGAACTTATGTCGGTTAAGGGTCTAGAATTCAAACACGCTTCTATCTGAGCCAGAAGGGTGTTGAATTCTTTAACCGTCAAAATCTGCTGGCCAATTGTCTTGTACAGGTGTCGCTTCATTGATTTGGCTTCCCGGAGGCCACCAAAGTGCGGACTACCGGGAGGGATGAACTTCCACTCAATGTTTTCTTGGGATAGCTCAGTGCCAGCTTGGCGTGTTACCTTTTCGTATTCTTCTTTGAGCTGCTTCTCTGCACCCCGAAAATTGGTGTCACAATCACTGAATAGTGTGCGACATTTACTTCTCCTGGCGAATCGCTGCCAGGCAGGTAGGGGTCGACAAATCCGATGCCAGCTGTCATCTTGAAGCATGTTATGCAGTTTTTTAGAATGCTTCGTGTTATCGTCTGGCCAGAGATGATCCAGTACTTCGAATGTAGTGTACTTAACGTTAGTAAGACCCCTCCATGAAGTGTTTGTAGATGTGCTTCTTTAATGAGAAGCTGGGCTAATGCTCCCTTTGGAATGATGACTGGATGCTTCCTTTCTTCGCCAGTGAGTGCATGGTAGATTCGGCCGCCTACTTGTAGGACACCATCGGTGTCAAGTGCTTATATCCCGAGCATTCATGAGTTTCTCTCACCTGTATGGCTGCCCTCCATTGCATGAAGTGAGAGAAGGAAATTCTGAAGCTTCCATTTATGGGAAATCTGATGGTATGTGAAGACAATATAGCTGCGATGGCGGTAACTGTCTGTCCACATGTCGAAGATATTTGCTCCACAGTAAGGGCCCTCCTGGACGATGCTCTTCACATGCATCAACATAATTCGGTACACATCAGCGAGCGCTCCGCGAGCTATAGTGCTACGATTTGGCACCTCCTCATCTGGACGAATAATCTTTTATTTCTAAAAGACAAATATAATTCAGTCGCTGTTGGTAATAGAGGAGTTCTAGTCTGGTGCGGATCCGCCGATAAACATTTTATTTTGTATTTCTTAGAAAACTATTAACTTCACCAGAATAAGAGATCAAATAGCTGATGTGCATAATAAAAAGCAGGGAAAAGGTGAGGGCAGAAGCACAATATGTTATGAAATAATACTCACCGTAAGAAAGTCTCTTAATACTTCTCCAAATGTGAAGGGAGCAAGGTCACGCGCTGAAGCCAGTGCCAGTCCCTTGCAAGATAGATCTCTTCGTTTTTGAACTGGACCAAACACCGGTCTTTATAGAAGACTAAATATATCTGCTATACTCATTTGTTTCTTACTGCTTCCTGCGGCTGCAGTGTCACACTGAACGTGCACGTCATACTGATCCGCAAGGTGCCGTGCGAGATGAGTGGTCGAAACAATCTGCATAAGACTGAATGGCAAAACTAAAATTAATTTTAAAAATAAAGGTTTACGCGGTCTTCAATTACACTCTAATACTTCGGCTAGATATCTAAACGTAAAATAGTAAAGGCACTGAAAAATCGGTTCAGAAATCGAATTTAAATGAGTTCGGGTTCGGAGGCATTCCAGTCTTTCCAGAAAACGAATTATCAGTTCGCTTGTCTGTACAGGGTAAGCTTCAAGATTAAAATCCAGAAAACAATTTTCAAACCCAAAAACGGCGGCGGCGCTCGGGTCTAACCTGGGCGTGGCTCATCAAAAACCGATGTGCGACCAGAATGAAACTCGTTAAACCAATTTTTTGCGGTCGCCATTGCAGGAGCTTAGTCACCGTACACAGAATCCAAGCGCTCTTTGATTTCGCTGCGCGATCTCCCTTCCGAAAACAAGAATCGAATCACCGACCGATGTTGCTCTTTCTCCATTTTTCTAAAATTTGCGGCCACGCTCGCTGCCCCAAGAGGTCAAAACAAAACGTAGAGTCCGATTCGGCTGAAATTTCGACAGTAGCCGTCTAGGAGAATGTACTACACGATAGTGAATCCCTCTTGCGATAGTGGCACCATCGGGCGGCGAGGCTAAGTACTTATTGGACCACCCTCGTAGTAATTTTGAATTTTACTAAATGAATAATTTTTTTACGCAAATTTCTAGAAACAAATCAGAGTGAAGGCTGGAGCAAATGGCTCAAAACTGAAACATGAATGAAACAAAATTTTTCATATTGAAATCTATTTTATTAAATTGTAAATTTTGGTATATGAAATATACAAGGCAGACCCATATAGACAAAATTATTACATGTTGTTTAAATGTATTTTTTGTAGTTTTTTTTCTAGATTTTAATCTAAAATTATTAATATTTATATTAAATCGTCACTAAATGGTTGTTTTGGAAGTTATACTTTTCTAAATCTCATTTATTTTCCGTTTCAAAAATATATCTATATACGTTTTGACTTGTGTAAATTAATATTTATTATCGGTTTCATTCAATATTTGACTTGGTTTATTTAGCACACTTACAATTAGCCGATTGAAACAATTCAACATTTTCATGTAGTTGTTTTAAACCGCATGTTTTTGACAATAATGCAAGCGAAAATGCGAATTTGCTATTTTTAAGATTAGCACAATTTACAATCATATTTTTAATGAAAATTATAAAAGAAATGAATAACATGTTAATATGATCAACATGACAAAAAACAATTATGTACTTATATACGAACGAATTGAATACTTTTTTTGTTTCCTTACATACAAATGACTCGAAAATCTTTGATTTTTAAGAAAAAGAATTAATAATTTCATTTCTTTTTCTAGTCAACTGCATTGTCGATTGAAAGTGCATTTGCAGTTCAAAGTTTGACCAATTTCATGCAGTACGCGATTTATTGCTTTTCAGATAATCGATGATTCCGAATACACATTCGATGAAACAAATTACGGGAAATATTTTAATTTTACAACCGGTAAGATACATGCGCGTACCTTTAAATTAAGTAAGCACATCAGATAGCATGAATTATTATTTGTTTTGATTGCAAAGATACGGTGGATTGGAATCACTGAAAACCTTAACATATTATGCACCCAGAAAAGAAAAACAGGAAAGTCTTGATCGACAGAACTCAAAAACTGATAAAAATCATTGTTTCTTAACCAAACCATATCCCATATCATGAAAATATATTTGTTTCTTTTAAAAGATACTTTACAGACAACTCACGCAATTGGGCGAATAACTTTATCTTAAGATGAAGAACAAGGAAAAATAGAAAATGTGTGACGTGAATTAGACTAAATTCTCATTTATTGCCAGTCTTTCTTAATCTCGAATGTCCAATCCCATTTCAAATGTTCATGCTTGTCGTCGTCCGTGAACAGTGATGACACAGAATAAGTACCACGTGCCATCATACCAGATGGCGCCTCTTCTACTGGTGTCGTGTAGCTTTGAATTTCTTTTTTCGGTGGATATGAGCCAACCATGTGTGTCATTTTATCAACTGAAAAAAGAAGTGAAAACGATTGAATTAATTCACTTTTGAAGAATTTATCAACAACTTTAATGACATGTTTTGGACGTTAAATATTGCATGCAGAAAATAATTTTTAAAAATTTACATAAATCTAACAATACAGTTTGGAGTACAAATATTTTATATGATTTAGTTGTAATTCCTGGTAGGCAAGAACGAATTAAAAACATCTATCACAAACGAGTTATCGTGCGCATAATCAATTAATGAAAAAAGCGTGCGATGCAATTGCGAATTCCGGCGTACCGAGATTCTCCCATTTGAAACTTCAAATTGCCGCCGTAACATATCCACGTTCTTTTGGGCACATATACCTTTTTCTCCGTATATTTATTTATTTTCATTAAAAATTTACCAATTTCCCTATAATTTTTTCCCATCATCTCAATCCTACCCTCTTACCCTATTTTTAATAACGAAAAAAATAGTAATATAATAATAATCTTAACTTTCCCACTAACAACACTCCATTCATTACTTCCCATTACCAAAATTTCATTCAATATCTTTTCCCTAACAATACCCTAATTCCTTCCTTCATACTAAGTAATTTTATTCACTATGTCCCACTAACAAGTTTTATTCGACATACTAACAAAAATTCATTCTCCCTCCCCTACTAACAAATTTCATTTCCATGCCCATTAAGAAAGGTGCATAGTTGAAGCTGCTAATTCGATGAATGGGAAATCAACAGAAGGTGGCTCCGTTGGTAGCGTCGTGGATTCTCGACCGGCGAAAGCAATTGTTTCGGTATACTCGTATATGACGATTTGAATATAACTAAACGATATCATGGTTATGCAAATCACCATATATGCAAAATGAAAATTGGTGCGTTTGTCGATATGGAGAAGATGTGTGGGTAGCGGAATCAAAGTGTATTGAACTTCGGTTACGTTACCCGGATACGGCAGCGGTAATTGGGAATGAAAGGATTGCGGGATTGCTTTTTTTGGCAGTCAGTATTTAGCTTGCGAATAAGAGGGAGTTTTCTGCGGTGTCGAGGCAATTTTGGTGTTTAATAATTCGGAAAAAGTTTGAGTTTAAATTCGGAGAAAAAAAGGTCGACTTTGGGGAATAGATTTAAAACTTATATTAATATATTAATATTTGGAGAGTGTGATTCACGAAGTATGGGGGATTAATTTGAAAATTCGGGTGGGAATCGTGATTAATGGGACAAAACAATCAGAATAAGAACAATCAGTGAATTTGAGAGAAGTGTTGTGATGCTCATTGTCAAACCGATAGTTAAAGTCAACATTTTTATCAGGGTATAAAGTTCACGAACCAGTAAGATTTTGATAATTTGTCAATAGAAATTAAACGTGAAATTGCAGAGTGTTGGGAAGTGAGTTTTCCCTATTTTGGATATTATAAGCTGCAGCAAAGCGCGGGTCTGTCCTCTTATTAATTACTTGGGAAAGATGAAATTAGTGCGAGTTTGGGTCTTACGTATTAACTGAAATGAAATAAAGTGCCCAGATTAATTCTTCATTTTAAAAAACCGGTTTGTTCGGTTGTAGCGTTTTTGTGTTTTTGTGATCTTCATATTAGAATTTAATTTTCAGTGGCCCCTCGCTTCTTTTTAGGTTTTTGTAAAATAATTTTACAAAACCCTTCTAAAATCGCGTCCTGTCTGTCCGTCTGTCTGTCTGTCTGTCCGTCCGTCCGTCCGTCCGTCCGTGTGTCACAGCAGTTTTTCTCGGAAACTACTTAAGCTAGAAGCATCAAATTTTGTATGTAGGTGTAAAGTGGTGATCTCTTCAAAGTTCAACTACTAAAAAATTTTATAAGGTATTTAAGGGGGGTCTCCCCATGTAGGGGAGTGACCCCCCGAAAAAAAAATTTCATTGAAGGTAGCCGATATGGGTATCGAATGAAAGGTCTTGATGAGAACTTTTCAAAACAGGTCCTAATTTGGCAAAGTTTGCTTCGAGGGGCGCACAGGGAGGGGAAATACACGAAAAATTTGTGTCCCCCCCCCCCTCGCGATTGGACACCTTCCATCCGAAAAATCTGAAAAAAATCACGAATGTAGGCCTTGATGAGTACAACAACAACAAATACGTGAGAAGTCGCAATTCACTCAACTTTGTTAGTAATAGTATGATTTATCGATTTTATGTTTTCTTGAATAAAATCTTAACGGTACCCTTAAATTCAATGTAATTCAGTACACAAATGTCTATTTATAAGATTGATCAACCCTGCAAGTTTCATAAAGATTGCATCATATTTAGCGAAGTTATAGCGGTTTGAATTTTCCTGTATTACTATGGAACAATATGCGCTGCATGTATTACTATGGCAACATATGGCTATGGAACAACATGCGCTTTTTACCGACTCAGACACTACAGTTTTGCTAGGATTTGCATGAAAATTTCAGGAATGATAGGTGTCATGTATATCTTTGAGAATCGGTTCAGCTAGTAGTATCAATAATCTTAAAACAAGATAGTGGCTGTTTTAAATGCGAAGATTGAATAATTTGGAGTTATTCTTTCCCAACTTCAACGTTTAAGGTGCATGCTTTGAACACTTGATTCAATTTAATGAATGACTGAAGCTGAGTACCTACAATTAATACTCATATGTGAAACAAGTCAAGGAGGCGGGAGGGAGCTTCTAACAAAAGGGCTTTGTAACAACTCTAGGATTCGAAAAAATTGGCTATTAATCGATGATAACAGTACAGGAGAGTGGCCCCTGAAAAACAAATTCATCAAACGTAGCCGATATGAGTATGAAATGATAGCTTTCATGGGAGCTTTTCAAATCAGTTCTTAAACTGTCAGTTTTTGCTTCAGTGGGGGCACAGGGGGGAAATACATGAAAAATGTGTTTCCTCCCTCGCGAATGGACATCTGAAATAATTATCAAGGGAGATATTTATGAGTATAACAATAACAAAAACCTCAGAAGTAGAAATTCTTTCAACTTTGTTAATAATAGTATGGTCTTCGAATTTCATAGTTTCTCCAATAAAATTGTCATTGACATGCTTCTTGACTTTATTCAATCTGGTGACTGCATTTTGAAAATTGAATACAAAACCCTTCTGACATGAGCGTAGGTCTGTTTACCCAACTTGTTTTTTGTATTTCACCGGGCGCCCGGAGTTCTGGTTTTTTTTTCCATATTTTATAAATTATATTTTACAGTAGCTTGTTTTATATTGATTTAGTGTATGGTTATATATATTAGTTGGGGCTTTTAGTAGTTTTTTATATTGTTATTCTGCAAATAATTTGATTTAAATTAGAATTTATGATTAATAATACGGCCATGTCTCTTTAAGTTAATAATTTTCATTTCTTAAAATGGCCTCTCCTTTCCCGTCCTTTTCCCATTCGTGTTAGTTTTCATTTGTAGAGTGTCCAAGCACGAGCAGACGGTGTCCCGGAAGACCCGCGACACGACTGAGTGCTAGCCGGCCTCAGTATGCCACCCTGGGTTACGCACCCTCTGCTGAAACATTGTCTGAAACTGCGGTGACTTCCGCGGCCGCAACAATGCGTTACATCATAATGGAATTCTATTCAGACATAAATTGTCTGTAAATACAAACTACTACGTGGGCTGATAATTACCGATGTTTTTAACGAAAGCAAGTATTTTTTGGGAGGAGTTATATTTATTCCTCAACATAGCTGCCTTGGAGGGCGATATACTTGGTATAGCGATTTTCCAGCATTTCGATGCCCTTGGCTTGGGAACAGATAATAGTCGGTGAGCTACCAATTCAAATCATAATTGCTCCAATTTGACTATCGCTTTTAAGGACGCGTATGGCGTCGCATTATCGTAATGCTACAGAACTTTTTTCTTGCCATATGGGGCCATTTTTTTTTTGATTCGTTGTTCTGTTTGTCCAATAACGCTGCATAATACTCTCCTGGGGCTGTTCTTCGTTTCTGCGGATATTCGGTGAAGATTATTCCATGTGCATCCCAAAAAACGGAGGCCATCCCCTTCCCAGCCGAGCGTTGGAATTTTGGTCGGCTTTCGTTGCTTTTCAGACACTCTGTAGATTGCCTATTGGACTCAGGCGTATGGTAATGGACCCATGTTTCATTCATCGTTACACAACGTCGAAAAAAGTCTGCTCGATTACGCTGCGGCCATTTAATCATCAACGCGCTGCTGCTTTTGGTCGACGGACAGCAAAGGCGGCACCTATCACGCCGATAGCTTTTCATCTTCAAAATATCGTGCATAATTCGCGCAACTCAACGATCACTCAAAACGATTCGATGCAGTGTTGCGAATTTCGGCGTACCGGCATTCTCCCAATCGCCTCCGTAACATCTTCACCTTCTTTTGGGCACATATACCTTTTTATCTGTACATTTTATTATTTTTTTTTAACATTTAGCAATTTCCCTACAATTTTTATTTCCCATCATCTCAATCCTACCCTCTTACCCTATTTTTAATTACCAAATAAAAAAAATAAAAAATAATAAAATAATAATCTTTCCCACTAACACTCCATTTCATTCGATACTTTTTCACTAACAAAACCTAATTCCTTCCTTCATACTAACTAATTTTTTGCCTAATCTTCCACTAACAAAATTTTATTTGTTGTACTAACAAAAATTCATTCACGCTTCCCTACGAACAAATTTCATCTCAATGCCCATTAAGAAAGGTTCCCAATTGAAGTTACTAATTGGATGAATGGGTCAACAGAAGGTGGCTCCAGTGGTAGCGTCGTAGTTTCTCGACCGTGGGGTCGGCTGGTGCCTTGGGTTCAAGTTCTCCCGAGCGCATGAAAACACTCTTTTTGGGATATTGGCAAAAGCAATTATTCACGTGTAAATGACGATTTGCATATAACCAAACGCTATCATAGTTATGAAAATCGCGATATATGCAAAATGGAAATTGTTGCGTTTGTCGATATGGAAAAGATGTGTGGGTAACGGAATCGAAGTGTATTGAACTTAGATGACGTTTCCCTGGTACGGCAGCGGGAATCGGGGAAGGTAAAGGATTGCGGGATTAGTCTTTTAGGCGGGCAGTCTGGATTTGGTGTTGAGATGGGAGGGAGTTTTAGCTAGTTTTCGGTGAAGACGAAAAAAAATAAGTCTTGATTTTGTATTCGGGGAGTGAATTTTATATGGACAATTTGTGAGTAAAAAGTCTTGATTAAGATTCGGGGAGGTTTTGAGCGGATGAAATGTTCGGAAAGTTAGTGAAGGAAGTTTGAAAGTGTAGTGAAATTGTAAACCACAATGTAAAATTTTTCTGGAGAAATAGGAGAGTGTAAATTGCGTGCGAGTGGAGTTTAAGTGGGCTAAACAAACGAAAAAAACTAATTTAAGTGGAGTGAATCCGGAAGAAAATGGTGACGGTTCAAAATATATCAAAAAAAATCTAAATAGCCTTTAAATCTAAAAGAAAATTGGTACCGCGTAACAGTGGATGTAGGTTATGATGGACGCCGTGAAGAGTTAATAGAAAAAGAATAACTTAGTGTTAATTAATGGAAAAGTTAAAGAAAATCAAACTTTAATCTGAATTTAATTATTACCGGATCAGTGAAGGATGAATACTGTGCCAGGTCTCCGAAAAGAAGATTTACCGTTTCTGAAGAGTGGCTGGTTTGAGTTTTGTTTTAAGTGGTGTTCATATTTTAAATTGAAGTTTTACTTATCTTTTCGTCATATTTGAATTTGGTTTATTTTTGTATCTTGTTACAATTATATAATTAGTATATTTTTTAACTAAGAATATTTGCTGGTTTTCATAGCATCAGTTTAGAAATTCGTTTATTCAATTCATTAATTTATTTGAAGACAAAAGGGTTAGCTTGTTATAATATTCAATTTTTCATGAATTGTAGTGGTGTTTTTTTTCTTATTTCAAATAAAAAGTAACAATTTTCATTTCTCGAAATGACCTCTCCCTTCCCCTTCCTTCTTTCCTTTTGTGATAGGGTCGGATGGCCCAGCACGTACAGAGGGTTTTAGTGCTGGTAATATTTTATTGCATACAATTTAAAGTTTTAAATTTTAAAATTCGTTGCAGCTATGACAGTGGTCAAGCTGTGGCAGTGTGGATGCTGGTGGGGATAAGCCAAATTTCGAGCCATTGGCTATATCTACCTGCACAAGATAGTTGGACTTTGATCCAACACTTGAAATTAGTCAACGATTTTGGCCCTTCCATCATCTTTCTGCTGTTAGCTTTGGGATTTGTGCGGCTCTTGTCCGAACCATTATGAAGTCCGTAGTGTTTCATAATGGTCTCGTAGTCGGCCCTTTGCGGTGACAATTAGAGCGGAGTTCACCTTCAAATTCTATTGCTATGCCAGGCACTGTGGCGGTTTGTTTGTTTTGTGTTATGTCTAAAATTTAACCTCCTTCCCTCTTTTCCCGTTTTCCTTCAATGGGAGGATCATTTTGAGAAATGAATTTTTTTATGGTACTGCGTAACAGTTGATGCAAGTTGTGGTGGACGCCGTGCCTTAAAGAGTGGAGTGACACAATCGTTAGTAAGCAGAACCAACATAATCTGATCAACATGTTATATAGACCCATGAACGATTTCAAACTATATAAAGCCTTAATAAGACCGAAAGTTGAATATGGAATCACCACCTTTGTGGATGCACCCAACTATTTTTTTCGATAGAATTAACATCAAGTCCTAAAGCTCTGTCTTGGATTCTATCGTAGCACCGCCAACGTTCACGCATTCGAAATTGCTGGAGAGTTTATGAAAAAGACAGAGCTGAGTTGCTTATCGCAAGAGAGCTAAGCAAATCCATATTTAATAACTTTCCCGACTCAGCGTTTGGCTGACAAAGGATACAGCGTGCAGCGATACCCACGTATATAATAAATTTACGGCTTTCTTTGACAGAATAATTCCCACAGTCACGGTTATTAGACCGCCCAATCTTAAGATAATTCTAGAGGGACACTCCGGTGTGCAACATACATAACGAGCTTAATGGCACTGAACTTAATAAAAAATTCATCTGTAAGTTTGGGAAACTAAAAAGGAATTCACAGCTCATTTTTGTTACGGACGGAGCCAAAAATATTGCCGGTGCAGGTGGTACGTTTACCAATCTCACTAATATTGAGGCTTCCTTTTTCAGTCTCAACGATGGCATCTCGGTACAACGCTGAATTGCACCTTAAGGATCCTACTCTAACCTCGTTTATTGAGGTTACCTTTTTCACAGACTCCAGGGATGCAGTGCTGAACATTGTACACAACATAAATCGGAAAAAAGTTGTCTACATCTGGCAGGTCATCAACACCAAACCAAACGCCAATTTCAACTTTCACAGGGTTCCTGGGCATAAAGGGATAGAGGTGACTGCAGAAGTCGATTAATACATACTCGTACGCAAAAGAAAGGGTTAAGAGAGGCCTTTTGAAACATACCAATTGGAGCATGATGCCATTATGGATAAAAGCAGAAGATGTCACTAGAGTAATCGTTGACAAGACAAAGGTCAATGGCTTACGGATTGTATCTAAAAAAGAGCCCATCATTTGAGAGGCGACAAACCATGGTTCCATACTCTGGCGATTAGCAGTCTTGCAATCAAAGCAAACAACAGAATCCTTGTCGATTTGCATATAACTAAACGCTATCATAGAGATGTAAATCGCCATATATGCAAAATGGAAATTGTTGCGTTTGTCGATATGGAAAAGATGTGTGGGTAACGGAATCGAAGTGTATTGAACTTGGTTTACAATAAAGGTTACAATAACTTGAGATTCTTCAAAGCGAAATGCGTAGATTCAGAAATGTGCAGGCATTGCAACGAAATGGACAATCTTGATCATAAAGTCCTTTGATGTTACATAAAAACAAGTTGGGTAAACAGACCTACGCTCATGTCAGAAGGGTTTTGTATTCAATTTTCAAAATGCAGGCACCAGATTGTATAAAGTCAAGAAGCATATTAATGACGATTTTATTGGAGAAACTATGAAATTCGAAGACCATACTATTATTACCAAAGTTGAAAGAATTTCGACTTCTGAGGTTTTTGTTATTGTTCTACTCATAAATATCTCCCTTGATAATTATTTCAGATGTCCATTCGCGACGGAGGAAACACATTTTTCATGTATTTCCCCCCTGTGCCCCCACTGAAGCAAAAACTGACAGTTTAAGAACTGTTTTGAAAAGCTCCCATGAAAGCTATCATTTCATACTCATATCGGCTACGTTTGATAAATTTTTTTCAGGGGCCACTCTGCTGTACTGTTATCATCGATTAATAGCCAATTTTTTCGAATCCTAGAGTCGTTACAAAGCCCTTTTGTTAGAAGCTCCCTCCCGCCTCCTTGACTTGTTTCACTTATGAGTATTAATTGTGGGTACTCAGCTTCAGTCATTCATTAAATTGAATCAAGTGTTCAAAGCATGCGCCTTAAACGTTGAAGTTGGGAAAAAATAACTCAAAGTTATTCAATCTTCGCATTTAAAACAGCCACTATTTTGTTTTACGATTACTGATACCACTAGCTGAACTGATTCTCAAAGTTATTCATGACACCTATCATTCCTGAAATTTTCATGCAAATCCTAGCAAAACTGTAGTGTCTGAGTCGGTAAAAAGCGCATGTTGTTCCATAGCCATATGTTGCCATAGTAATACATGCAGCGCATATTGTTCCATAGTAACACAGGAAAATTCAAACCGCTATAACTTCGCTAAATATGATGCAATCTTTATGAAACTTGCAGGGTTGATTAATCCTATAAATAGACATCTGTGTACTGAATTTCATTGAATTTAAGGGTACCGTCAAGATTTTATTCAAGAAAACATAAAATCGATAAATCATACTATTACTAACAAAGTTGAGTGAATTGCGACTTCTCACGTATTTGTTGTTGTTGTACTCATCAAGGCCTACATTCGTGATTTTTTTCAGATTTTTCGGATCACAGGTGTCCAATCGCGAGGGGGGGGGACACAAATTTTTCGTGTATTTCCCCTCCCTGTGCGCCCCTCGAAGCAAACTTTGCCAAACTAAGACCTGTTTTGAAAAGTTCTCATCAAGACCTTTCATTTGATACCCATATCGGCTACCTTCAATGAAATTTTTTTTTCGGGGGGTCACTCCCCTACATGGGGAGACCCCCCTTAAATACCTTATAAAATTTTTTAGTAGTTGAACTTTGAAGAGATCACCACTTTACACCTATATACAAAATTTGATGCTTCTAGCTTCAGTAGTTTCCGAGAAAAACTGCTGTGACACACGGACGGACGGACGGACGGACGGACGGACAGACAGACAGACGGACAGACGGACAGACGGACAGACAGGACGCGATTTTAGAAGGGTTTTGTAAAATTATTTTACAAAACCCTAAAAAATAGAGACGAGTTTGGTTTTTTTAACAAATTTAGCAGATTAGTCACGGTAAGGGATATCCTGGCCAAGAATGAAAGGAACCCGATCATTGAGTTGGGAGCTTTTATTAATATTGCAAAGTAATGATTTAAAATTGCATGGTGTTGGCGGGTTAAGGATCCATCCATACTCACGCACGACAAAAGTATGTAATTGGTTCTGGTGCCATCTGAGTTTGGAGCAGTGATGAGTTCTTAATACAAGGCTATGGAAGGAAATATGGAGTGTGGGTTCGGTGTTCAAGGACCACGTTCTTTAGTGTATACCTAACGCTGAAGGAGCCGATATCATCTTTTCAAGCCAAGGTTAATGCTTTGTAGGACGCTATCGAGCACAGAGGACCACGCACTCATTGGGGGAGACTTAAATGCTGGAGCGATAGACCGACTTTCCGCCGTTGGGGCTGTGAAAGGACCATACCCGGCGTAACATTCGCCTCGAAGTTCCTAATACAAAGGGTACATAATTGGAGAGTACTAGAGGTCTAGCCAACCATAGGTCTTCAGTATATACTGCTTAAGATTCGTGATGCTGTCTCACAAAGTCCATGCTCCCGACCTTCCACAAATGGTTGGAATATTAAGAGGATGGACGTTGAGAGGTTCGTTGAGGTGCTAACGGCAGAAGCAACACTGCCGGGCGGTTCCCGGGATATTGAAGGGCTAACAGCTCAAGATGCGGTGAACTCAACTGTGAGCACACTCACGTCTGTTTGGAGTTATCTTATGCCCCGTTGACGATCCCGACATGACAAGCCTCTAGTGTCGACTGAAATCGCTGAGAAGTGAAAGAAATGTCACAAGCTTCGACATGAAGCCCAATGAACGCGGAATCCGGGCAAAGCATGCAATCTGTTAACATCATATAAGCCGGCCAAGTAATGTCTTCGCAAACTTATTAACAGCAGTAAGGCTCGGCCCTCGCAAGATCTAGTGGGCGATGTAAACAAGGATCAGTGGGGTCTTGGCTACAAGTTAGTCATGCGAAAGTTTTGTGCTCTACACATGTCCTGATTACATGAAGCAATTATGGCACTTTTCCTGTTGATGCTGGCAACTGCGAAATAGCAGTGGAATGCCCATTCTCCATGCGGCCGAAACTGGAAGCGGCAGTCCTATCAATCAAAAGAAGGAAGGCGGAAGGACCGGAGGTGTCCCAGCTGCTGTATTCCAGCTTGCCCATCACCATTGTCCTTATTCAACGCTTGTCTGCAAGAAGGGGTCTTATAGGAGCGTTGGAAGTTAGCTAGGCTTGTACTGATCAGCAGAGGAAGTCGCCGCTTTCATATCGGCCGCCATGCGTTCAGACACGACCGGGAAAGTACTCGAAAAAATTATCGGGGGAGGAATCAATGCTCGATCCATGCTGCTGGGGACCCACCACCTTGAGAGTAACGGTTGAGGAGGTGATGAGTGGGCTCCAACGGGCGAATGAACACAGCCTTACGAAGC
Organism: Odontomyia ornata; assembly: GCA_963969285.1. Classification (NCBI taxonomy): domain Eukaryota; kingdom Metazoa; phylum Arthropoda; class Insecta; order Diptera; family Stratiomyidae; genus Odontomyia; species Odontomyia ornata. The sequence continues at coordinate 11,413,889 of OZ017741.1, forward strand.
AACGCGTAGTTCAGTTGGTGACGCTGTATGTTTCGATGGCTTTTAACTCTGCTAGATGGTTGGGAATTCTGGATTCGTCGAGAAAAACTTTTCCAAGTTTTAGGCTTTTAGGAGACTACCCGGAGGACGAAGTCTGCTTTATGACACGAAGTAAGACCGGAGAAGGATTGAAGTTACACCAGGTGTTATTCAAAGATCCATCGTCGGTCGAGAGCTGTGGCACATGCCGTACGACATGCTACTGAGACTTGAGCTGCAAGCTGAGTCGCGCCTGATCGGCCATGCGGATGATATTGCGGCGCTAGCCGCTGCAGGCACTATCGAGTAGGTGCAACATAGACTACATATTCTAATGTACCAAACGAATGACTCGATGACTGGTCACGGGTTCAGCTTAGCACTGGAGAAAACCGAAGTGATCATCCTGACAAAGATGAAAACCTCTAGAGTTAGGACGATCAGTATTAGGGAAGTGCTGGTCGAATCTGATCGTTATTGATCGATTTAAGGATGAGCTTCTGAGCAAATCGGAGCAAACGTATCGGCTATAAGGACCTATGGCCAACGTAGGGAGACCCAAACCATCAATAAGGTAAGTTTTGACGAGTGCCGTAAAGTCTGTTGTACCGTACCAAGCAGTAAGGGGCTGTACCAAAAATGTCTGGCACAAGTACAGGGAAGAGAAGCACTGAAGATTGCACCCGCATATTCAAAAATCTCTAATTCACCGGTGATACACACCGCCCTCCTTGCTAGAGAACGCTGTAAGATCTACTTGCGTAGAACGATGATATTAGGGAGACAGTTGCCCACGAAGAGAGGCAACCTTGATTCAACGATTGGCAGCTGTCCTGAGGGAACACGAAGAGGAGATGGACAGCGCACCTGATCCCTGACCTAAGGCCGTCGTTCAAATGAGGCATGGTGAGAATGTTTTTGGTCTTACATGCATAAAATGGTGTCCTAGTCCCACGAACATAGGTTTTGCGTTGCAGAATAGGACGATAGGATACGCTGCACGCGAACCTTTAGAGAAAAACAGGAGAGCTCTCTCCAGGTAGTCTAATCAAGGAAATGCTTCAATCTGTTGACAAATGGAACCAAGTGGCACATTAAATTCGGGCAGTCCCCGACCGATAAAAGGACTTACCTGAGCGGCCAGGGACGCTAGGATTGGGTATTCACCTTTCTAGAGATTCTTCTCCCTCCCTCCCGTCCCGGTAACTTGATGACGCCGCACGTCATAATGAAACGAGGCCTAGTCCGACGTTTTGTGTCAAACGGTTCTTAGCTAGGTTATCAGGTTAACAGGAGAGGAGTAGGTAGTCCGAACGCTGTGCGCGTTTGGGAGCCTCACGCCTAGGGCATAAATAGCTTTCACCTCCCTTCCATAGATAAAATGCTCAAGTCTTAACAAAGCAATTATTTTTCGTTGCAGGCATAACAAGGTACATTATAACTTACCAATATAATTTATTTGTAAACAATTGTTAAAACTTGGACCATACTGAACAATATGCATGACATTAATGATAGTTTTTGATCAAGCTTAGAACCAAAGTGTTACTAGTGAGACTGAAGAAGGGGGAATACTTTCCCTCAAAATATACATATTTTTCAATTTACATAAAATGATTTCTGAATATAATTTTGAAGATACACAAAAACACAAATAATGTCTTCATTTTGAAAGAAAAAACTCAAAAAGAATTTACATTATTCGATAGAATTCATCGGTCATGGCAATTCGATTAAAATAAGATAAATTCAGATTACACATGTAATTGGAAGCTTTCATTGAAACATGCATTAACAGTACAATAAACAAAACGAAAGCAACGTGCAAATACAAAAATATATCAAGCCAGATATTGTGGAAAAAATCCATTAAAAATCCTTCAGTTTTTTAAGCATTCGCAATACTATATTTACAGTACAGACTGATGTAAAATTAATTAAATATTCATTTATACAACATTCTTCTGAATCACGTTCACAATAATCAGTACAATATCCACTCTTACCCATCACTACTTTAATCCGTGATGCGTGTAAAATATAGAATAAGTAGAAGAGAAAAAGAAAACACAATATGAAGAAATAGTTTTATCAGAATTAAAAATTAATCAACACTTTCAATTCGAGGATAATTATTTAATTTGCAAAGATCAAACCAAACCCAAATTTTAGCATATTAGCTATATTAGAAAATATAAATTTCTTACCAGGAACGCCCATTCGATATGTTTTTTGAACGTATTTAAGTCCATGAACTATTTCACGCTGTACAATAAAGTCAATTCGAACCTTGTATTTTACGCCTTCTTTAATTGTGAAAACCTATCAAAGATATAAAGGAATCTTTGAATTGCGATTTTTTAACTCAGTTTCAAAAATAGGAGGAACTAAGAGCAAATATCTATGAGATAATTGTTTATGAAGTAAAGAAAATTAGATTAAATAATAACACGATATGTATCGCATGATGCCATTTTTTATTTCTTTAGTGTAGCACTACAGCAATTTTTGGGCCTTCGCTTAGAGATATCTCATTATCTTCATTGAATGTAGCGGCACTCGAGAAGGTGATATGGTCAGTACCACGCTTTGGCCGTATGTCCGTCCACCCAGCTGCAATACTTTCTGATTTTAAACCAGTACGTATCATAACTGAGCAGGCTTATAGTCCCTGAGAAGAATAACTCGAAACAAATCTCGTTGTCACCGATGGGAACATGATACTATATACTTATATATCACAAATATTAGATACTGTTATACCTGTTTTTTTAATGACGATAAATCACTGGTAAGATCAAGCTCCATATCATCACGTCCATCTACGCATAATGCTAACTTTTTTACTATGACTTTTCGTGGATCATTCGGTTCTGAAAGGAACAAATAAAAAAAGTATATTTCTGCCACTCTTATGTATTTTGCTTTTAAAACTAACCCACAATAACCAACCCCGCTTGAGCGTCTCCTAACAATGCTTCCTTATAACGTCGAAGACTTTCATCTTCTTGATCGGCAGCTAAGATTTCTTCAATCGTTTTTTGTGGCGGTGGTTGATAGTTTGAATCATGCTCCTCTTCATCACCATGCTCATGTGGATCAACTTCGACTTCCTTTTCTGTTGACATGTTCTATCGGTGGATCTATTTGTACAAATAAAGTTAATATAATTAACTTTTATTTCATAAATTTTTAAGTTCAATCTATGGCTTAAGCTCATATTTTCTATTATTACGTTCAACTCAAATTGAATTATTTGAATTTTTCCATTTCGAATTCAGAAAACGTCTTTATTAATATGTTTTGTCCTTAAATATAACAAAGCATATGATCTGTCAAATATCATGAATGTACGAACTATTAGCTGTACGAATTGCGACACAGACCACTTTCATGTAATGACCAAATGTATGTAGATGCAACATCGCTAAAATTACACACTCGAACAGAAACCGGACGCCAAAGGTCGACATACGGAAGTTAAAAATGAAAGCTTCCTACATGTTGAATACGCTTCCACTCTGAATAAATGGTCTGGAGAGTACAACCTATCAGACTGCCGTTAAACGGTGGAGCAAATGTGGTATGACTTAAACAAGGGGCTGCTATCAAAAGGGTTTTATACTCAAAACATGATATGGAAACACCAATAGTGAATAAACGCAAGTAAAACTTCATTGACATGTATACCTAAAGCCGTTTGAAAAAATCTATTGCGTTTCCATTTTAAGCAGCCGCCATACAGTATTACAAAAATATTACTGATTGAATAAGATTTAGATCATATTCATGTTATTCGTCTTATCTGAAAAATTGGCGAAGATCTAAGGAAAATTCTAGTTTCTGGTTCGATGGAAAACCCATATAGTTGAGAGCACGGGTGTGTTGTAAGTGCTGAAAATTTAAATGCCTATGAATTCCGTAAATATGATTCGATTTTCATGAAGCTTACAGAATGCATATTTAAAGGTATTCACGCGATTTTATAAAGCAAAATATGAAATTTTCAAATATTATTATTAACAAGTTAAGTGAACTTCAATTTCGAAGATATTTTTTGTTATTGTTGTTGTGGACCCATAAAGACCTACCTCCATATTTTTTTCAGATGTTTCGAGTCATAGGTGTCCCAATCGCCAGGGGGGGCCAAATTTTTCATACATTTTTCCTCCCTCTGCATCTTCTAAAGCAAAGAGCCATTTAAAACCAATTTTGAAATGTCAAATCAAGACCTTTCATTTAATACCCCACAGGCCCATCTTTGGTAAAAAAAATTGATTTCAGGTTTTGTATGAAAGCAGAGAATCCTAAAAACAACATCTCAAAACTTACTGTACTTACAAAGAACTGCCTGCGTGATGTTTTCAAAATTTTCGGATCATATGTATCGCGAGGGCTAGGACGCAATTTTTCCACTGTCATTTTAAGCCCTTTTTTTGAAAAGCTCTCATCAAGATTCTTCAATTGATACCCTACATAACTACCTTTGGTAAAATAATTTAAGGTTCCCATTCCTGTATGGGAAGATGACCGACAAGCAGCTGCCGAATTAGCTGGTCGACAAGCAGCTGTTAAATTTAGTAGACTGTCATGTGGCCGAACTGTTGATCTTCGTGGTACGGTTAGTTGTCATGTTCTAAAGACTTCACGTCTTCGGGTTATTGCGGGGTCGATCCGTTCGTTCGAAGGAGCGAGCTTTTTTTTGTAAAAATCATTACAACGTACCAAGTTTGGTGTCTGTACCTGTTGTGACTACCGGGAAAAAATTTTGTGAAAGACGGATAACAGGCAGGACGCTTTATCAATAGAGTTTTGTAACTTAGCATGAAACCAAGAAAGAGGTTATAATTCTACTGCCAAAATTATAGGGGAATTTCTTCACTGTGAACGTATACAAAATCTTCATCAATATCAGCAAATTATGGTTAAAAACTTACGCTAATAACATGCTTGGAATATACAAAGGCGGTTTTATGGCTGGACGATAAATGGTAGAAGATATCTTCATAATCAAATAAATTTTAAGAAATGCTGGAAACATGACATCAATGTATACCTACCTTTTTGATTTGGTACTTAAATTAAGTAGAAAACAGTGTAGAAGTTTGGATGGAGTAATTACTGGGCGCAATTCCCTTCGAAAATACCACATATTGCTGGATACACTATTTACCAAGGGTATTTAGAACAGGATGAGACAACCCTGCACTTCGTATTAGAAACAAAGGCAAAAAATATTTGGTGTTACTGCAATAGCTGGAATATGCTTATGGATAAAAATCTGGAGGACCCATTTCATTAATCCCAAATAATTAATCGAGTCTGACGGATGGGGTAAAAGAGTGCCATGGACTAATGTTTAAAGCGCTCAAAAGTGTCCTAAACAACTATCTTGCCCTAAAATGAAATAAACAAACAAACCGCAGAGAGGAGAAAACTTAGGTCGGACGCCGGACCAACGCTCCTGTGTTCAATATGCCATGAGAACATGGACGAGTTGTCCAGCCAGACGTTGCCGTGTGGTCATCGTTTCCATCAAATATGTATGTGCCAGTTACGTCAGACATCCTCGACATGCCCTCTCTGCCGACAGACCCTAAAACCAACACCCGCCGAGTCAGGGCAGAATCAGCCTTCCATCGCTTGTGGAGCAGTGCCTAAAAGCGGGCTCGGCCAATCGAATCCAATGGTTACGCTCAGCGACACAGATGGAGCGATTCCGCCTCCTAGAGAACAGCAGCCTACCGTATCTGTGGATGCGACGGCCTTAAAGAGATGTATGCCATGATGCAGAAACTGCATCGACGCCATGGATCGTTGGGAAGAGGCTGCTTCCCAAGCACGTCCCCGAACGCCTCCACTGTGGGACTTTGGCCCAAATCCTTGGGATTTCCCGGTAGGTCAGAGACTCGAGCCCGAGCGGAACGTACCCAGTTCTTCTATGAACCTGATGGCCCCGGTATACTAGCCAAGACTCAACCAGTTTCAACCACCGACATAAGGCCCGTTGGCTCCTCCGGAGCAACGCGGACCTCAACACCAATCACGTAGATTGAAGCCGACTCAAATCCCCGGCATCATAAAGGGCTGAAATCTCCACTTTAGTGGAGAACCATAGTCCATCACAGTCGAGGTCTTTATTGCTCGACTGGAATCATTGATTGATCAGATGCTGGCGGGAAACCACACGGCGTTGGCCGGCTACTTGCCGATGTTGTTGCGAGGAGCAGCGCTCGAAACATTTTGGCGCATACATGCGCTGGTCACGATTGAAGGAAGTATTGCGTATGGAGTATCCTACCGTCAATATGGATACTTGATAAAATCCAATGACCAGATGAACCGTTCAGCAAATTTAGAGCCGACATTTTACGACTCAACGACCAACTGACGGAGCCCTTGATCCAAACGCAATTGTTGCGGGTGTTAAAGCGCAATTTACGCTACGCCGCCACGCTGTCCGCTCAGGACATGGTGCCCCATGACCTGCTGGAACTGCGGACAAACAGGACATCGGTTTGTTGCATGTCTTGCAGAGCGCACGATTATCCGGATTGCGCCATTTCAAAAACGGACGAACGAGTACGCGACCACCTCAGGGGTACTCCAAAGCTCAACCGTAGGTTGCCAGCCTACGGCGAATACCAAACATGACAACACTACACCGGCCATAACACCGATGACTGCGGGGGTTTCTTCTCTCCCCGAGGCTTCACTAAAGACGAATTTGAAACGAAAAGCACACCAACCAACAGTCAAAGTCAGACCGCCTTTGGTTCGTGCACTAAAGTCATATCACATTAGGCTGCAGGAATACCGTGCGGCGCGAGAGCGAATTTTTGCATCACAAGAGGCCACCTCTCAAATTGTCCACTCGTCGTTGGAGGAGCTTCCGCAAGAGATTGCGCACTTGTCGCCAAATCCTGAACGTATGTAACATCTCGGAGGTTTCTAAGAATGACACCAGACCTTATGCACCAACCAAAGTGTTGCGTGAAATCGCTGTCGCGTTAATTGAGACGGGTGCAAGTATTAGCTGCCTTGCCTCGAGCCTCGGCTCAAAGGTACTCCATCAAAACCCTACGTTGGTAAAACCTTGGCGCTCTGACATCAGCACCGCTGACGGCACCAAACATTCTGTCAAGGGTAAATTGACAATACCCGTGACGTTTAGAGGTCAAACTAAGGATATCACATTATTCATTATCCCCTGGCTGGCTTAGAACATGTACCTCGGCGTCGAGGTACATGTTCTGAGTGCAATTTGAATTGGCCCTAGATTTATTCGTGGATTCACACTTTAACACTAGACACATCCGTTATCTTACTTTTATGCCCGGCAGACACGAGTTACCTCCTAACCAGCGACAACGCCTAAAAGCATCCATCGCTGCTTTTCCATCTTACGCCACACATGGTCTTCGCCGCACTACTCTGGTCTCACATGTTATTGACGTTGGCGATACCAAGCCAATAAAGCAGAGACGGTACGCGATCTTGCCGGCCATGGAAAAGCTAGTGTACCCCAAGGTAGACAGGATGCTAGAGTTGGGGGTTATAGAGGAATCTCAAAGTGCCTGGTCCTCTCCAATAACCTTGGTAGTAAAACCAGATAGTCCGTCTTTGTCTAGACGCCCAGCAAGTAAACGCAGTGACCGTTAAAGACGCGTACCCTCTTCCGCTAATCGATGGAATATTGGAAAGACTGTCGAAAGCAAACTACATTACGAGTCGCTTGAAGGATGTCTTCTGGCAAATTCCACTCGATGAAAGGTCGAGGGATAAAACCGTTTTCAGCGCCAGGACGACCACTATACCAGTTCGTCACAATGCTTTTCGGCCTGTGTAACGCCCCTCAAACGATGACACGTCTGATGGAAAAAGTCATTTCACCTCACCTGAAACACCAAGTGTTGGTTTACCTAGATGACCTTCTACTCATCACAAAAACGTTTGACGAACATCTTCTACTGCTGCAAACAATAGCCCTGCATATCAGCAAGGCGGGACTCACCATCAATGCCCAGAAAAGCAAGTTCGTCATGACCGAAGTCCGATACCTAGGTCATGTCATATATTCGTCCGGGTACGGCAAAATTGCTGTCGTCTGTGCTTGGCCCAGGAAAGTGAGTGTTTTGACGAGCTTGGCTGCTGATAAGGAACCTCTTTCGTCGAAAACTCAAGCGTGCGTCAACGTGAAGGGTAATCAATCTGATCGTTTATCGTTACGAATATGTCACTCATGTATCAGCTTTATGAACTCATGGCAAAGCTTCAAAAATCGATGTTTAGCCGCGCAAATGAAGGAGATGAATTGGTTGGAAATAGCTTAAAATTCAATGCGTCGACAGGTTGCTTACATGCCATCACAACAGAAGCAAATTTCATCATTTCAACCCTCGAATAAAGCAACTTAAGGCAAACCAATTCTAAATCGTCCACAAAATAAACCAGTAGCTGGACGGCCTATGCCCATGCCGATCATTATCAAAGAAGAACCAATTGGCGAAGAAGCTGATGCTCAGGAAGAAAGCTGCTCCAACACAATTCTTAGATGAAAATATTGTGCCCAAGCAGGAAGTTGAAGATAAGGAAGAATCGCTTTTGGAACCAAGTAAATTTATGAATGAAGATCCTCAAATTTCAACGTCGCTTGGTCTGACTCAAATTAGGAAAATTTATCCTTACAGTCAGCAGCTGCCCTCAAACTTGGATAGGAAGCGCCAACGAGAAAATGATGAAACAACAGAAGTTCCAACAACACGATGTCGATTTTGTCACATGAACTTCTCATCTGCAACCAACGATCACCGATATGAACGTAATTTACATCGCGCATCAGAAGTGAATACCATAGAACCACCCAAGTTTTGTATCAAGCCAACGACACCAGTTCATTGCTAAAACCTCTTCATTCGCTACACATCCATCTAACTAACACAAAGCCAACGGGTTTTTATAGGTAAGAACGAGGATTCCCTTAAGCAATACCAAACATTTGCGTGCACATGTTGTCCGCAAACTTATAGGTGTTGTCCGCAAACTCATATGCGACGAAAATTTCCGAATTTGGCCAGGAATTTATGTTTTAAATGCTTGAAGCAATTCCAGTCGAAATCAACTTTCGTTGCTCATTTGAAGAAAAGGAGTTGTATAAATTTATATCAGCTTTATAAGGCAGATTAACTGATAAATAAAACAAACTGATAAACTGTCAGTGAATTGTCTCACTAACATTTCCCCAAACTAGTTTAGTAGGAGTGAGATTCTCGTGAACACCCAAAAGCACCGATTTTCGTGGTGGAAAACTGCACAGCCGACCACACGTAGTGGAATTTATATATATCCTCGACCTACAAGAATGAGCAGTTCGTTGGAAAACTGATAAAAGGGGGACGGAAGGATGTCCCGCTCTTCTTAATCATCTGGTGAAGTGTGCCGGTTGGGAAAAAAGTTAGTTGACGCACGTATTGGACGGAGGATCGACATTGGAAGAAGTGGTTGCAACTTAATTGGCCGCGTTCGTGAGCAGAGCGGAGAAAGTCGCATCAGTAAATTAGTAGCGGAATTGGCGAGAACTCGAGCAGCGCGAAATCAAATGATTTGGGGATCCCCACATCAGCGGCAACAAATTCATCGGTGTAAGTGTTGGCCAACCGTTTTTTTTTATTAATCTCCGATTGTATATTACAATGTTAGTTTCCTATTAATACTTTGTGGTAAAATCAAATTGAATACATAGAAAACTAGTGCTAACTTTCCAGTGCGGATCTTTTTTTATTTCCATAGCCATTTCGGTGGTGTCGATTTTCCGGTTGTTTCTTTTTCTTCCTTTGTTTCAATTTTAGATGCTGTGAACTTTCTGCTCGTGGGCGCTAAGGTATTTTTTTCCAAGAAAGAATTTTACTGAAGCCGGAACGGAGTTAACGCATTGTGGTTAACAAGATTTGAAGTCGCGGGATTCCAAAGGCCCGTGGTAGTTAAGTTATGTTTCAGACTTTCAGGGTTTTGAAGTGTTTCTTTTAGGTTTTTAGTGAATTTCAGCCGACTGTGTAGTGGAATTGCGTAGGATTTCAATTTGGTAGAGTTCCACTAATTGTTCTCCGGGGAGCCATAACCTCGTTCGGCGGTTCCAATCGAGCTCCAAGGGCGGACGAGTGATGCCTGCGCCATTTTTGACGGAGCTATCCGGGGCCGAAAAGAGCCTGAAAAGAACACCCCTTTTAAAAAGGGTAATACGCCCCACGAAAGATTAGGCGATCTCCGCCAATAAATCAGACGGAAGATAAGGGAAGCAGGACGAGCAAATAAAGTGCATTATAATCTAAAATCCCGACCGTCCGAGTTTAGAGAACGGGATGAAGTCTTTCGTCGCAATTTCCGTCAAAGCGGCACAGCAGGCCATTGTAATGCGAAGTTAGAGCGACATTTTTTGAAAACCCGGGTACATAAGGTTGTAAGCCTGGTCGCTATCTCCTCACGGATCTGTCTGGCAAGGAAGTGGGTGTATACCACCCAAAAGACCTGCGTCGATAGTTTAAGCACATACGTTTGGTTTTTCCGTCCGTAGTTAGTTTCAATCGCATACTTTGGTTTCCCTATCTACAGCAAGTCGATAATCGTTTTTTTTTTCTCCTTATTCCTGCTCCGAACACAATCGGTTATACACCTGAGGATCCTTCAGCTCTTTTTCGCATTTCTCGTTTCCTTAGGATCGTGAGAAAATCAGTTGCCCTGTAGTAATCGAGCAGCCCGCCTAGGCAAACTGCTCGAGCGACCTTCACACAAAAAAAACCGCCACACGACACTGCAAAGCATGCAAGTGCAATCACGCGTCCTCGGACAAGGCCAATTCCGGCGAGTACTAAAGTCTTCGCTCGCCGAGGCAACAGACACTCGCTACAAGCTTGAACGGACAATGAAAACCCTTCAATCACTACACTCTGACATTATGAAAATTGTATTTTATTTTTTTAAATGTTATATAAATATTCATTGATTCCAATTCATTGAAAAATCAATTCATTTAAATGTGCATCTGCTCATTTACTCGGGATCGAACCCGCATATCAAGGATAAAAAAGTTGAAGCGCTTGCATTGTCACGGGGCATGTTATCTAACCCAGAACTAAACCTTCTTCATAAGACACATTCAAATGCTCGATTATTCTGGCGGTATAATGCGTTCTTCTGATTGTTTTACTCTCTAGTATAATTCACTCAAGCTTCGAATTAATTTTGCCTAGTATAGACTTATGTAATTTGTCTAAAATTATGCTGGATTTGTCTAAAATCATGTACGATAATAATCACCCATAAGAAAAAAAATACCCAATAACTTTGGTGGTTTTACTGTCGTTTTTTCTCTCTGTGTATAGGATACTTTTCTGTTGATTTGTTTTCAGGTCTTCGATCCTTCACTAAGTGGCAACAACACAAACTACTTTGTATTCGATACATTCATATTCATAAAATACTGTTTTCAATTTGGTTTTAATATCTGAATCATCGATTCTTCTCCATTTTTGGTTCACCAAGTAGAAATGAATTTTATTCAATCATTTCAGGCGGAATACCAAAATATTAACTTTATTTCATCGTTATCTCTATCGAACCACGACCACTGCTGGTAATTATTCTCCACCATACTTCACTCATTTCGACGTCATAGTCACTTATCAGCGACCACATTACAATGCATACCACGGATAAAATGCATAATTGAAGGTGATTACGTGCTTCAGGATTTATACATATTAATACGAGTACAATAACGAAAATCATATTATACTTAACAATTGTTTTTTCGAATTAACAAATTTCGTATTAGAGTCATCCATAACAATGCAAATGAATGCATTTGCCAAGAAAAATTACACCAAGCACACGACGCGCGATTACAGTTACACTTTCTTCACACATGTGCGTTCGATAACACTATTTAAAATATTGCTCAATAAAATGCTTTTATTAACATTCACTTTTTCACGAATTCGCGAATTTATGCCTTTTTACTTCTGTTCGAAAAGAAATTATTTTTGGATTATTACCTATGAGTCTGTGTGCAGTAAGGAGGTGAAGATTTCGTTCATACTCAAAATAAAATATTCGCTGCAAAGGCCATTAATATTTAGAAATGTATTTTAAACTTTAAATGACAACTTTTTTATTGAAATACACTAATTAGCAGTTTAAGAGTCGATATAAGATTTTAAGGAGGAAATATATTCCGCACATAAAATCACAAATAGCTGAAATAATTTACATGTGTAACAACAGCTAATGTTTTGATATCTAAAAATATTTGCGATGAAACAGAAATCGAGCAAATGATAAAAATTACAGATTAAACAGTTCATTCTATGTGTGTGCTAATTGCCTAATAAAAATTCCACTTACAGGTATGATAGGATCAGATGAATATTTAGTATTGTGAGTGGAAACTGTTTACACATGGGTTGGGTAAACGCCGATGCTTAGTTTTATTAGGAACATCTTTTGTGTTTTGTAGTAACTTACAAAACCCTAGGAAACCTCAACAAGTTTGTCCGTCTTTCCCGTGGCAGCTACTAACAACAAACATGGTAGATACATTAAGTAAGCCATGACCTCTCCAAAGATAGCATATCAAAAAAAAATTTAAAAGGTTCTTAAGAGGGTCTTCCTCATATTGGAAGGGTATTATTGCAAGAAAAAATGCCCACCCGGGATTGATGTCTTAACGTGGCTGAGCGGCTTAAACGGCAATGAAAAGATCCGTCCAAAGTTTGAAGGGTCTGATTACCAGAGGAAATTCTTTGAGTGGCACCAAAATGCAAACAATAAACAGCATGAATATAACGACAAGGATAAAAAAAATTAATGGTTTTCTCTCTAAGTGGTAGCCAGGGGGATACTGGAAGCATTTCGAAGAAACAACAAAGGGTCGGATTCTGGAGCCCTCAATCTCATGCCTAGGGTTAGCGTTAGGCAGTGTAGTAGGATCTAACACTGCAGCGGGTTGTCCTTCAACCTCCTGCATACAACAGGAACTTTAGCGGTAAGCAGTCAACAGAAGAACTTACAGGATATAGATATGCACGCACTCAGTGCAATTCCTGACGCATCTTCTCAGGGTGAGATCTCTGAATTATTGGAAGCTTCCCTCCTCTAAGTGATAATGGCACCAGCTTCAGCACATTGACTAAACCCAATATTGACGACTGACGCTTTCAACACCAGCGGGACCTGTCTGATAGAACTTGGAGGAATGGTGAAGCGTGGCAAGTAAAAAGCAGGTATCGTTAGCATCCCCCCTTACGCTTTGAAATTTCCTATACTGCTTCTGTCCGTTATCGCCGGAAAGAGTGTCAGCGCTATAACTTTTATAAAACTAATTATGAGCAACTTTGCGAAACGATTCGCTCTGTTGATTGGTCCTCCTTCTTTCGCGGTCTTGACTCGGATACTTGTTGCAACAATGTCTATGATTTCTTAAACGCTCTTCTGACTGTCTCTTGTTAACTCTTGAGCCTTGAAAGCTATAGATAAAGCTCGTCAACGTTTTTCACGTGACAGATCCCCTGAGTCACGTACAGCTTTTTGTCATCTGAGGTCGGTAGCTAAGAAAAAGATGCAGATCGCTAAAGCTTCTTATTTTCATAGTATTGAAGGCTCTTTAAACTCAAATCATTCAAAACCATTTTAGAAATATATACGCTCTCTTAAATCCTCTTCCAGTTTCCCATCCTGGCTTCATTTGAGTGGCTGCTTAGCAACTTTACCTCTCGAGATTTGTGAACTTTTTAGAACTCAGTTTTCTTCTATTTTTAATGCTACTCCCAGCAATAGCACTTCGTTCCCAACCATACACACGCCACCTTCATTCCCTTTTACTTGCTATCCAGAAGATGTTATGAAGCTTATTTTAAACTTGATAACTCTGTTAGTTCAGCTCCCGATGGTATTCCTAACCAAATTGTGAAATCATTAGGTACTTCTATTTGTGTCTCCCTTTCCTTTTTCTTCAACTCTAGCTTATCTTCAGGCTTTCTTTTGTGTTGGAAAAAATCTTATGTTACTCCTATTTTTGAAAAAGGTAGCACCTCAGATGTTGCCAATTAGCCTATCTCCTTATTACCCTGTTTCTCCAAACTACTGGAGAAAATCGTGTACTTGCACCTTTGATCACCTACTCATGAGTTGTTCGCTCCTGAACAACATGGTTTTATCAAAGGGCGATCAACTTTAACGAATTAATGAGAATTCAAGACCGTTACTTCAAAAACCATGGAGGACCGTTTTTGTATTTGGATTTCTCTAAAGCCTTCGACTCAGTTAATCACAATAAATTTCTTAACGATCCTGATTATTTGCTCCACTGGTTATCCTCTTACTTATCCAATCGTGTCAGTCAGGTATCTTTTCAAGGCTGCCTTTTTGCTCCCTTCCATTCGTCTTCTGGAGTTCCCCAAGGATCCATTCTTGGCCCACTATTGTTCACTCTGTTTGTAAATGACTTACCATCCGCTGTCATCAACTCGTCCTGCCTTCTTTATGCAGATGATGTCAAAGTTTTCAAAGTAGTGTCGTCAATCAATGACTGTGCCTTGCTCCAAGAAAATTTGAATGCCATTTTATTTTGGAGTTCTTACAACTAACTTACACTAAATGTTTCCAAGTGCAGCCATCTTTCATTTTCTAATAACCCTTGCCCTCTTAGCTTTCAATTTACGTTAAACAATTCGTACCTATGTCCGGTTACACACTTCAGGGACTTGGGTATCACTTTCGACTATAAATTAAAGTTCTATGTTCATATTTCTGAAATTACTTCTAAAGCCTCTCGCATTTCTGGCTTGATCTTAAGAAATTCCTTTATTTTTTTCCGATCCTTTGTCGTGTGTTAAATTATATTCTAGTTTGGTTCGTCCCATCTTAGAGTACTGTTCGCCAGTTTGGTCGCCTCATTTGAAGTGTTTGAAGTTCACGCTAGAAGCTGTACAAAAAAGATTACCAGGATCGTCTTCTTTAAATTCCAGATTCCCTACATTTTTTATGAATCACGCTTAGCTATCCTCAATATTCCTTCGCTGGAAATGTGTCGACTCTACCTTGATGAATGTTTCCTTTACAGGCTTTGCCGTGGTTTGCTCGATACGCGCCTTGTCAACCAGGTTCCAGTGAGGCGCGTTATGCATTCTACAAGATCGTCGAATATATGAAGCTCGCCATGAGGTTCCTTCTGGCATAACAAGTAATGACCCTGACTGAATCTGGACTACGCTTATGACAATGAACTTGAATTGATGTTTTGGGCTGGCGGATATGATGGTTTAGACCTAATTCTTTTGCACGGTAACGCCGAGATGACACTCATGCGGGTACGGCTCCAATTCAACTATCACACCGTCTCCGTCCCGGTAAAACCTTGGCAGGCCTCAGAGTACGTTCGAAGTCCGCACCATGGGGGTTAGTGGTGTAGGTTCGGTTGAGACGGAGTCTCGATTAGCGGTGGTCTGGATCTGAGCACTTGTCCCCATAAGAGCTTGTATCAACCCTCGCATGGCCTCCCTGCTCTGCAAAGCCAACCATGGGCCCAAAAAGCGACTACACACACGAACGGAGATAGCGGCTCCGAGGAAGGACCCAACTAAACTGGAGCAATTTCAACTGAAAAACTTAAAAATAGATAAAAAAAATCCAAAAACTGAGTAAAAATATCAACAACTACGACGCAACCAGCGGCTGCAGCCACGATGTTAACAGCATATCGGGAGCGGTACCAACGACGACAAAAACGATGACGAATACAATGACAGTAAAGACGGGCAAAAAAGGGAGATTAGCGGACAGCCTTGTCCAGACTGAGATTCATGCGGCGTTCGGGCATAGCAAAAAATAATGCGAACGCCAGAGCTTCATAAAAAGGAAAAGCGGGAAATTATGCAGGATGTGCCAGATGTTCGCGTGGTGGGGGAAAATATGCGGAGCATCGAGAATCCGATGGTGACTACTGCGATCGCTACCGAAGCGATCGAAGCAAGGATCTTAAATCCCGAAATAATAACGAAGCATCCTAAAGCCGTCAAGTGATCACGGCAGGTAAAGAAAGGAGTGACCATTTCACCGGCCAATGTGGCTGAAGTACTGTACTCGGACAACTTCTCTCAGGAAAGGAGGTCGTACAGTATAATTGCTGTTCAGCGACATCAAGAAGAAAGGCTAATCTAAAAAGCAGGAGACGTTCTAAAAAGAATAAAATCAGCATACGACTCGCCACAAATCAGCAAATGTGTAAAGAATGGGCTCCTTGAACTAGAGGAGCTAGGCTGCATCGATCATTAGCGGAGGAGCTGGTTAAAGGCGGAAGAGGACTAGAAGACCGAAAAAATGGTTAAAAAAATGCAGGGGGCTAAGCCTAACGGGCACGCACAGACAGCGGCATCATCATACATCAATAAAAGAATAGCGTCTTGCCGAATCAAAGGAGATCGGGATAAAAGAAGGAAGGAAGAGGTACTTGATCGGCGCGGAACGCCAGATCAGGGGTTCCAGACAGTGCTGACAAAAAGACCGGAGAAAGCCGCAAAGAAACTCCTTCAAAAAGTGCCAGAAAATAAAGTGCCCACGGAAGCCCAGCAAGAAAAACGACCTGACGCGAAACAGAAAACGAGAACCCCGACAGCAGGCACTGCTCGTGAAACCCCAAGATGACCGATCCTACGCAGAAGTGTTGAGGGATATCAGGGGAAATATGAGGCCCGAGGACACCAACACTGCTATTATAGCAGTACGACCAACCCGGTCGGGCAACATTCTGGTCGAATTTGGAACAGAGGCCGACAATAAACAAGCATTCTGCGACGCAGTAAAGAAAGACCATGGCAAAAGCGTAACTCCTCGAGCCGATGGCGACGATCGAAATATGAGACAGAGACGGATCTCGCCGAGGTAGAAGAGGCCATCAGAAGGGAGCTCCCTGGCGTATGCAGGATCAAAGCGAGACTGAGACCAGAAAACCATAGGGGACAACGCATGGCCATCATTGACTTGACCGAAAATGATGCCGAACAATTTCTGAATAAGGGAAAAGTAAGAATAGGTTGGGTTGTCTGCAGGATACAGCCAAGAGCAGCGCCCCTTCAATGCTTCTAATGCCTTGACTATGGACAGAGCGCACAAGTATGGAAAGGATCGGATGTTACAAATGCGGTGAAATGGAACATAAAAGGAAAGAGATACAAAGGAGGCCCAATGTAGGATTCATTGGGCCTCCTTTGTACCTCTTTCCAAGATAGGATCTCGGGCACGTGTTGAGATCGGGAAAATGTGGGGTTTTCCAAGAAGCCCCAGCTATCCTGCAGATAAACTTACACCGTAGTTCAATCGCACAAAATCTGCTTGAGCAGTTTACGAGAGACATGAAAGACGTCCTTTTGCTGCTGAGTGAGCAACACAATGATAAAAGTTAATTACCATGGTATCCTGATGAAGCTTGTACGCAAACATCTGGGTTCGATATCCAGGCGGAGGGCTGTGGACGGAGGGATAATTTCGTGTGGGTTCGGTGCTCAGTGACCACCTTCTTTAGTGTGTACCTAACCCCGAACGAGCCGATATCATCCTTCCAAGCTAAGCTTAATCCATTGAAGGGCGGTGTCTCGAACGCAGATGGCAACGTGCTCGTTGGGGGAGACATCAACGCCAAAGCAA
This sequence comes from Odontomyia ornata, assembly GCA_963969285.1. Taxonomy (NCBI): domain Eukaryota; kingdom Metazoa; phylum Arthropoda; class Insecta; order Diptera; family Stratiomyidae; genus Odontomyia; species Odontomyia ornata. Next base: position 11,431,601 of record OZ017741.1, read on the forward strand.
TCGAACGGGGCATACCTTTAACAGATCCTCGGGGAAAACGAATCCTAGAAATGGCGACCAGGAAGGCGCTCGTCGTACTAAACACTGATACGCCGACTTTTTGCCATATTGGCTACGTAGGAACCATATCGGACATGGCATTCGCCTCGGAGTCCTTAGTACGGAGGATACACAATTGAAGAATATTAGAGAACTACTCAGCCAGTGAGCATCAGTGCATTCTGCTTGAGCTCCGTGATATTGTTTTCCGACGTCCGTGCTCTCGACCTTCTAAAATTGGGTTGGAACATCGGATGGACTAACGTCGAGAGGTTCGTCGAGGTGCTAACGGCAGGCGCTCCGTTGCAGGGTGATTCGCAGGGAACTGAAGAGCTGGCAGCTTTAGACATGGTGAACGCAACTATGAACATCATCGCGATTGCTTGCAGCGTTTCTATGCCCCGTCGGAACCCCCGACACGACAGCCCCCAGTGTACTAGTGGTCGACTGAAATCGCTAAAAAGCGAAGAGATTGTCACAAGGTTCGGCGTGGCGTGGAACTGTGACGAGGCATGCAACCGGGTAGCAGCATATAAGTCGACCCGGAAATGCCTTCGAAAATTGGTTAACAACAGCAAGGCTTGCTGCTGGGAAGATTTAGTGGGCAATGGAACTAAGCCTCCGTAGGGCCTTGGCCACAAGCTAGTTATGCGAAAGGTTGATTCCCTTCGGGCAACTTGCTTAGATGAAGCGGAAAAGATGAAGGAGATAGTACCCTACGGAGGCCTTGGATACATGAAGCGGGAAAGTTGGACGAAATCCTCACCCATCCCGACCGTGATGACGCTGTCCACTGTGAAACAGCTATCGAGTGCCCACTCTTCACCCAGCCGAAACTGGAAGAGGCAGCCCTATCATTGCAAGCGAAGAAGGCTCCAGGCCCGCATGGTGTTCCATCTGAGGTGTTGTGTGTTGTGTTGAACCAACAATTACAACCATGATGTTAACAGCACATTGCCAAAGGAGCATTTCTGAGCCTAGAATCTGAAGCAAATCGAATTGGGCTACGGGCTAATGACTTAATTGAGAAAGAACACTTCAGTCCGACAAAACCTGGCCATAGGAGACTACAACCTTGGAAGTGTGAATAGCTTCATTTCTCTCGAAGCCAAACTAAATAGAAGAGGCACAGAAAAGGACGAGATTGATACCGCATAAACGCCAAAAACAAAGCCTGTGACTCCGTACTTTCCGTTGTACGGTCGAGTTTTGCAAATAAGTCGGCATGATTCGCGTGGATTCCTGCCATGAGTAGGCTTAACCCCACGGTCACCATTAGACACGGATTGGAACAATGCGCTAATCATCGCCCCCAAGTATGGTTCCAGTTTGTATTGGGGGAACTCTCAATTTTCATACTGGTAGATACGAGACCTCGCTGTATCTGACACTATAAGGTCAACGCCAATCCTTGTTAGCACCACAAAACACCAGGATACTCCCCGAAGGACCCCAACTAATCAGCTCACCATCCGAAGATAGGAGTTCATTAGCTGCTCTTGGTACCTGAATATAACTCCTGGGTTGTGGTCCGCAACTATGAGTTGATCCTGTTATCGAACAATCACACAGCCACTATGTTTCGGATCAAGTTCCTGACCTAGTATTTTTACGATTTGGGTACCCCGGGAACGCCAATTCCCGTCGAGTTCACTGGAATCGGAGACGACAACCCAACAATAGCAGTTCCACACCCCTTTGAATTACCAGATCTGTCTCACCCTGGGGGGACCAAGAGTTTTGCACAGGCAAAATAAGCTCCGTGGCAGTCCATGTAGTGTAGTGATTAGAGAGATAGCGGCGTAAGCCGAGCGAATCCCGCCGGTGACAACAAGATTTGTTTCGAATGATTCTTCGGACGGACAATGAGGCCACTCACAGTTATGATGCGTTTTGGTTTAAAATCTGAACGTATAGCACCTCGGTGGACAAACGGCCAAAGCATGGTACTGACCATATCAGGTTCTCGAGTGGCGATACATTCGATCAAGATAGTTAGATACTATAACCTTCTTTAAGTGAAAGCCCGAAAGGGTGCCAAAGCAAGCAAGCAAAATAAGCTCCGCAATTACATATCACTAGTAAAACTTCTGTTACATGGAACTCCGGAGAATCTACGGCCCAGTGAAACAAGGAACAGAGTGGAGACTACTTTGCAACGATAAGTTGTATGAATTATTTGACGAACCACCTGTATCTGCTTGCGTAAAGTTACACAAATTGCAATGCGCGGGCCATGTAGAAGAACACCGGCTAACCAAAAGAGCGTTAAAGGATGGAACACAAGGTAGACGTCCAGCGGGAAGACTAAGGACTGAATGGGAAGACACTCTGACAGAGATGCTCATAGCCTCAGCTAACCAGCGAAACTTCATTTTACAATCACTCAAAACGATTCGATGCACTTACTTTACGATTTCCGCATTCCAGAGTGAGGTGTATTTTGGTGCTTGTAATATCCATTTTAAATTCACTAAATAACCAATAAGCTGTTTTTTTGAGGCATTTCTACAACCAATGCAATGATTGTTCAGAAGTTTTTCCCATCAAAAAATAATGTTTGATCGATTTGCGATATTCTTGTTTTTCCATTTTTCTTAAAAAGGCGAAAGTAACGTCACTGTAACGACTGTAACTTGTTAATGACTGGACGAAATGTCATGAGCCTTCATACTAGTGACGGATGAGCCTCGCGAAATAAATCATGTTCTGTGGCGAGCATGAACACAATTTTCACCACTGAGGTGGCGCTGACATCGTCTCAGGAAAATCTAACAACCCACATCCGGCAACCAATCATCTGGCAACGAGCGAACTGACAATCAGCTGCTCCTTCTCTCTCTTTTGGATCGCGAGTCGAACAAGAATTAATAGGATTATAATTTCTTCGTTGAACTTTATGGTATATTTAATTTCGCAATAAATTGTTTTTTTTATCACGTCTTAACATTGCATTGTGTTCGTCTTTGTCCACGGGATATACACCTATCATCGACGTTTGCCCCGACTAGGCAAGCATCCAAACATAACCTCAATCGTCACGTGTTTTACGAAGACACTCTTCATAACGTCTTTGCCGGTCCTCAAATGTTCTCTTTTTAAGGACAATACCATCCTAGTGCATCGTGAAATTTTTGCGATAATAAATTTTTGGCTAAAATAACAATGTCGACTGAGGATTTGACACAGGGCATGTCCGTGCAACATACACCGCAGCCAACAAGGCGCGACAAAAATATGTTGCTCGACACGCCATACGAAATTGTTGCCACCAGTTGATACAGCAACAAACCTTACACCATCTGCGGAAGTTGCTTCTGTCAAAGACGGGAAATTGCCAACATTTCGGCGAAGCGACCCAACGCTTTGGTTTGTGCATGCTGAGACGCAATTTTTCACTAATAAAACAACGTCTGGCAACGCTCGTTATTACACGATCACCGCTGCTATGGACATCGATATCCTGCAGTAAGTATCTGACATCCGTTCCCCACCAGTCACGATCAAATACGGTCTTTGTCACCAGATTCTCAGAACAGGTTTAGCGACAGCTAAACCTCACAGGAGCAGACCTCTACGGAAAACAACCGTCACAACTACTTCGAGAGATGCAAAAGTTCACATCTTTGAATTTATCCGAGGACATCCTCAAAACATTGTGAATAAAACGGCTACTAGTGAACGTCAGGTGCGTTCTGGCTGCCTGGGAGGATTCTGAACTCTGCAAACTGGCAAAAATAGCAGACCGCATAGTGGAAAACAGTCTTCCGGCTTACGTATTGGCTGCAGAGGCTACTACGCCGCAGGCACGGGCGCCTGATACGTCGGAACTCAACAAACGGATTGACAAAATCGAGCATCAGCTCAATGACGTTGTCGCCCAGGTGATAAAATTAACAAACAATTTCAAATCCGCTGTTTCGCATGGTTCGATAGGCGGTGCAAAAGGCTACCGACTAATAACAAGATATGCTATTATCATACAAAATTCGGCGTAAACGCGAAACGATGCCCGGAACCTTGCTCGTTCCAAGCAAATCAGGATCAGGGAAACTGAGACAGTTGCCTTCCATCATCGGAGTGGGAGACAACATAGACACAATTCCAGAATTTTGACAGCACATAGTCGACCAACAGTCCCACTTAAACTTCCTAATCGACTCCGGATCGTCCGTCTCGATTCTTCCTAAACGCTTCGCTCAACTTCAACAGCCACAAATGCTAACGCTATACGATCCACTTGGGTGTCAAGCATTTATTTGTGTGGAATTTTATTGTAGCAAATACCTCTACACCAATTATCGGGGCTGACTTTTTTTTTTTTTTTAATTACCTCCATTCCCTACCACTCTCTCCATCACTCTTTCTTCGTCGCACAACGCTCGTGCGATCTGCATTCACATTACGTCGCTTGGTCCTTTGTGCCACCCAGACAATGTTTAACACATCGGTATAAGGGGGCACACAATATAATGTGAACTAGTCCTTTTCGTGAACATCTAATCCAAAAAATCATGATCAGCTCTCAGAGATAAAAAAAATTCAATATCATACGACGCATTCAAAAAAAACTCTGAGTAACTGTCACTTCAGTATCTCGCCGATAGGGTCAAAAAGAACGCCCTAAGATACTACTGGGCTCATAAAAGCAGAATTACAGGTCCACGCTTCAATCAGTACTCATTAAATGCTCCCTTAGTCTTTTCTTAAATACCAAAAGTGAGTTTGCTTCCTTAACAATTTCTGGTAGATTGTTATATATACGCAAAGCATCATTCGTTGCATCGTTCTTTAGTCGATCCGTTCTGGCAAAAGGTATTACGAATTGATTTGCATTCCTCGCATTGTATGGGTTGATCTGTGATACCTTAATTAATGGCGCTCGTTCCGATCCATTAGTTTTTAAATTTCTGTAGATAAACTTCGCTTTCTCCATAATAATAATTTGACTAAAGGTTAATGATTTTGCAAATTGGTAAACCAAACTAGTTTGAGTAAGCATTGGCAGCTTCAGAATGTTTTTATACGCTTTGGTCAGCAGCCTGGATATACTGTTTAAATGTTGCTTCGCTGATTGACTCCAAATAAGTACTCCATAATGCAATTTCGCCAGGACAAACGCATTTAGAACAAGTTTCTTGATGTGCATTGGAAAATCCTCATATCTTCTTAACAATCCTATTATTGGGGCTAATTGCCTTCTTAAGCTATTTATGTGTGGTAACCAGGTCATACGATGGTCTATGATAAGACCAAGATATTTTATTTCTAGCACTCTTTGCAATTTTTCGCCGTTAATATTTAGTTCGACATCTATGTCTCCTTTGTTCTTTTGCTTAAAAACAATATATTTTGTCTTTGATGTGTTCAATACTAGTTTGTTTCCAATTAACCACTGATGGAATTTTCCTAGATCGTCGTTGATAGTGTTCTCAATGGCAGTTTTGTCTCGTCCTGAATAAAGTAGAACTGTGTCATCAGCATATAATGTGTGATATCCCGTCAGCCCACATGTATTTAGATTATTTGTATATAGCAGGAACAAAGTTGGGCCCAGTATTGAACCTTGGGGAACTCCTGTTTCCGTAGGTGCATGGTCGCTCAGTACATTGTTTATTAAAGTTCTCTGCGATCTTCCCTCCAAGTAACTCTTAAACAACTTCTTAGGACTACCCTGAATACCATACGATTCAAGTTTACGAAGCAAGAGATCATGATCAACTGTATCAAATGCTTTTTTCAAATCCACAAAAATTGCGATGACATAATCACCTCTGTCAAGTCCTAGATTGATGAAACGTGTGACAGAATGTAGGGCATCCAAAGTACTCTTGTTCTTTTGAAAACCAAACTGATGTTGGCTTATGATAGAGTTTTCAAGTAAGAATGATGTTAATCGATTGTTTAGTATTTTTTCAAATATCTTACTAAATCCCGTCAGCAGCGCAATCGGGCGATAGTTATTCGGGTCAAGATGATCACCACCCTTAAATATAGGAACTATTTTTGCAAGTTTCTCCTCTTCCGGAAAAGTCCCATTCCTAATATGCACGTTTATAAAATTTGCCATAATCTGGGCTATGTCCTCCTTAATTATACTAATCTCATTCATCGTGATGCTATCAATGCCTGGCGCCGTATTCTTTTTCAATTCATTGATTACATTTAAGACTTCCCTTTTATTTGTTTGATGAATGTGAAAGATGGAATTTATTGCGATATTTGTATTATTTACATTGCCTGCTGAACTGGCAACGATTTCTTTAGTGATTCTTCCACCAATTGTTGAAAAAAAATTATTCAATGAGTTCGCCGCGTCACGTGGACACGATGTGTTAGAGGGCCCATCAGGATTCAGTTGAAAGTTTTGTGATATACCCTGGGTTGAAGAGTTATCCTTTACCTCATTTATTATTTTCCATATTTCACGGGAGTTGTCAGCCGCTGTTTCCATTCTTCTTGAGAAATATAAGAATTTAGCCTCTTTCACCAGTCGTTTCGATTCTTTTCTCGCTTGCATATACAGAAACTTGAAAGCCTGGTTTCCACTGTTCTTCCTGTAGTCCATGTATGCCTTCCTTTTTTTAATACTTGCATCAATTACTTTTTTCGTTATCCAAGTCCGTTGTCGACACCTGATTTTTTTCTCAATTGTAGAACTTTGCTTAGCAGATATGATGATATTATTGAGTTCAATAATACTATTTGGTTTCCGCTTTTCCAGTAACTCTCGTATGTTTGATTTAAAGAGCTCCTTGTCTAGAAATCTGAACGTTTTGTAGGTCGGCTTCTGTTTGTTCAGGGTTTGGTCTTGAATAGCAATTTTTATCACACGATGATCCAGTTCCGGCCAGTCCTCAAATATGTATGTCATGCTTTCAGCGACTTTTAAATCATTGGTTACTATATGATCCAGGCAGGTATTTGACACTGGGCGAGTAATTTGGTTGTTGTTTATGATTACCGTTCCATTCGTTTCTAGCGTATCCTTATAAATCCGTGTTTCTGGTGATTCCGTTAGCACATCAATGTTTGTGTCCGCTACTGTGATCAAATTTTTTTCAGTTGAGAATAATGTATCTAGTACTGTGCAAAAATTTTGCGCATTCATTCGATTGGGGTTGTAGTACGTCCCTAATTTTATTTTTTTACCTGCATGGCGTACTTCAATTATTATAACGTTATACTTATCAGGCATCACTCTCTTGGTAATGAAATTGATTGTATTTTTTACGTAGATTGCTGTACCTCCACCTCTTCCAGGTCTGCAGGAGAATACCGCATTATATCCTTCAATATTGTAAAACCGTGCTTCTTCTGGGTAAATCCAGATTTCATTTAGAATAATCAAATCTATGTCAGGATTTTGCTGCAGGTAAATCTGAATATCACTTAGCTTATGTCTTAAGCTTCTTATATTAGCATACATAAGTGTTAAATTTGTTCCACTTGATTGATTAGAAAGATTAGCAATCATCAAAGTTGTAGTCGGTACTCCTCCTGGCGATCAATATTCTGCGTTGAAACTCCGGACACTCTACAGAGTCAGCTCTGTGAGAATGATCAGCATTGTTATTGTTACCAATACAGTTAGAGCACTTCTCAATCGTGCTTTTGCAGTCCTTTTGGTCATGCTTTCCTCCACATTTTACACATATTTGCTCCCCTTCACATTTTGATGTTTTGTGGTTGTATTTTTGACACTTATAACACCTCGTTACGTTGAAGTCCTCCTTCACAAAATACGATCCATAATCTATATTAATGTATCTATTCGCAAGCCTCCTATACATGCTCCCGTTTACCTGGATGATGTGCAACCACTTTCCATTTCTTGTTCGCCTAGCATGTACAAGTTCCATAGAATCACGCTCCTCTATATTGGGATTTAATGCCTGGATCTCATTTCATAGTTCATTATTTGCATATTGTTTTTCTAGTCCATTGATGACAAGTCTAGGCTGTCGCAATCTGGTCTCAGCAACATGATACTCCTCTTTCATTGCATCCATTGCTATATTAAAAAGCGAAGTAGTATTTTCATTTGTCGATGTTTTTATAATCGCCCCACCATTACGAATAGGCCTCATTAGTTGTAGAGGAATTTTACATTTTGATGGCCTGATCTTCGACTTAAAATCAATCAGGGTTTTTTCTGATGAAGAGTGATTTTTAGGCTTAATTATAATCCCTTTTTGCGATATTGTATTAGATCGATGCACTGATGGGGGAGAAGTAGAATTTTTAATAATTTCGGCATATGAGGGCTTGCTCGCAGACGTAGATTTATCTATAAATAAGGTGACATTTGAGCTCATCTCTTCGACTTGGCTTTGCAAGTTTTTCATTTGTTGGAAGAGTTGGTCTTCTTTAGATTTACGGTGCTGAGCTCTACATCCGGCACACATCCAAATCACATCTTCGGTGATGTCCATAATAGCCCGATATCTCTCCTCCGACATTTTGATACACCTCAAATGAAACCACTTGAGGCAGAAGCCATCACACCCCATAGCCGAGTGGATATCCTCCACGGGTTTCCTACACTTCCCACACTTATCTGGTTTAGTAGCCATTATATTTTTAACTTTTTCAATTATTTGCTTTTTATAAAATTTTTTATTATCCTTGATTTATTTAATGTAAGTGAAAAAAAAATGCAGAAATCCGTACTTGCAAAAAAAAATAATTTAAAATATCAAAATATAAATTTAAAATTAAATTCAAAAATTGATTAGAATAAATTTAGCTACACGGGAATCTCACTCCTAGACCAAAGTAAGAATTCCCGGTTCCGTTAATTTTCGTTCGCCTAAGTAAAAATTTAATCAATGAAATTGATGACTTGAAAGATCGCTACTTATCTCGAAAACTTGATAAAACGACACTAGTACTCCACTTATTTCACACAGCTAATTATAATTTATGACAGAATTTAAACTTCACTTAAGCCAAGAAATTCAAAGAGCTGAAACTGACACTTCTTTGTTTTGACACTTCGAATGACATATTCAAAACTTATTTACGCACTACGGACTTCTGATCGATTTGAAAAACATAAGGCTCTTAGACACCAATTCTATCTGCTCCAGCTCGGGGAAAATCGCTCTAGTTGATGTTTTCGTGGTGTCTACGACACACACAACGGCACCCGCCGCTAACATTACAAAAACGGGCCCTACGGAAACCGCCACAACTTCTACGGCAACCGCCACGCACATTACGACAACTGCCACAAATCCAATGGCAAACGTCACCAATACAACACGAACCGTTACATCTGCAACGGCAACCGCCAAGCGCACAACGACAACTATCATTCAGCCTAAGATACACGACACGATTTCTATTTCTGAGGCTAATCTAAGCCCAGATTTTAGTAAAACGAGACTCGAAGACGTTATTCTATTTTAACGAGATCTCTAGAGGTCTCCAAATATTACAAAGGCGATATTTTAAATATGATTTTCTGCTTGAAGTGAGCAAACTAACGAGATGAGATTTTAATGCGCAAGATTTCGTAGTTGGAGCCCTGTTTTATCGAATGGTTACTGCTGGACTGATTGGGAAGAAATGTTATATTCCGGAGTACTTTTTGATTACAAAACCGACGAGGTGAGGAAAAATTAGATTTAAGCATATTTTCAATTAAATTTAATGTATTTTAGTTTTGACATGACAGATACAAAGCTCCACATTCTGTCGTCAGTTTAAAGCTACCAAATTGATTTCCTTTAGAAGAGTGTCCTAAAGGAAAGGAAGGTGTCCTTCTATAAAATAGAAGGGTGCCCTTCTAAAGAAGACCAGTTAACATCGAATGTCACCTCACCTTAATATATTTGCCACTTAAACTATTCCAGCGCCATCGGGATTATGTTAGTATAGATAAGATGAGGAGACATTCGCTGTAAACTATTCTACTTAAGAAGGGAACCAGTGTATTTTATAGGACACTCTTCTCTCCTTCAGGACACCCTTCTAAAGGAAATAAGTTTGGTAGTTGTAAACTAACGAAAGAATGTGATGCTTCTAATTTGTCATGTCAAAACTATATATTAAATTTACTTTAAAAAAATGCGTAATTCTAATTTTTCTTCAACTCATCGGTTTTTTAATCAAAAAGTGGTCCGGAATATGAAATTTCAAGCCAATCGGTCCAGCGGTAAACATTCGATAAAACAGGGCTCCAACCGATTTCGCGAAATGATCTCTAAATGCACTGAGCCTCTCCCAGTAGGGGGTCCCTTTACGCTTTGAAGTCTGCAGTCCTCAAATTATGGTTATCAAGAACCCATATTATCGGAGTTAACACCCGTTCAACGTGGTCACTTCCTGTTGAAAAGCCAACAAAGAAATGATTTTCGAACATGTGCAAAGCATAACACGAGCGCAGGAAACGTGCAAAACACGAGCTAAACAGTTGACCGTGAAGCTGAATAGGGCAACCTTGCATAGAAGGAAGCTCACTTGACGAGTTGCATAAACACGGTATTAATTAATCGATTTGTTTACGTTGTACTATATTTCGCGTGTCAGAAAATAACTTGATTTGTCGTGAAAAGTAGACTTGAATGAAATCATTAACTGTTAGATAGATAAGATATCCCGAATGGGGCGAGACGTTTTCGGCTGGCTTCCATTCCCAACGCAGTCGACGATCAATGAGTGTATACAGGGCGGGGTCGACGTGCGACGGCAAGAAAATTTCGGGTGCACCACGGATTTTACGCTCCAATTGATTGTATTTGCTACAGGGACTTATTGCCAAACTTGTTATATGTACGTGCAATTGCCGTTTCTCACTGAATATCACACTTTCCGACCCAGCCATGGAGAAACTTAGGCAATTATGCGAAAATAATCAGAGCATGATTAACTTGAAAACGACATTAAAGTCGGTGCCGCAAAATCTGATAAAACTCAAATATTTCAAGAGCCATCCATAATCCAGGAATCGTTTTGTTGAAAAAAATGTTGAATGCAAGAATGACTCAACCGGCATTTTAGTACTTTTCACAGACCACTCACCTTTTCTCTAGTTATCCGAAAGTCAGGCTATACAAATAATCCAAGCTGTGCAACTTATCGCGCTATCGCATTAATTAGAAAACGAGACTTTTACAGAACACTGTACACACGAGAAATTATAATCTAGAGGAAAATAAATGGGAAAAACAACGTATGAACGAAATTACGCTATAGGCACGACCGGCACGACACAACAACGATGAGCTGATACGAGTTCTGACACTTCAGCACCCAATTCCACTCACTCAGTCACACATTTTTCAGACTTCGCTAGCATGGACTAGAGTAAACGAGACAGAACTATGGACTTTCAATCGTGCGGAAATTGATCTGTCAGACGTATTTCGCATTTGAATTTAAACACTTTATCCACTCTTTGTTCGCTTTATTATCCAATTTATTTATTGTTAAAACAGTGCATAAAATAAACACTATTCAATACAATCTTGGCGGATCAAGATCAACTCTTTCGGTTGCGACTTTAGATTAAGATTCACTGGCTAGCTGTCTTCTATCTTGAACGCGGAACTAAGTAAGTTCGTTCAATAATGGATTTGAGTAACGACATTTGCCAATGCCATCTGTCTGTCGTTTCAAAAACGATCAATAAGAATGCAAAACGGCAAAACGAATAGCTTAGTTTTGATCAGATATTAGAAGCTAGATTATAACTTCTAGCTAAAAACTCGATTTTAGACAAACATCAGTTTGGATTTTAAAAGAACAAGAGTTCTTCAGATGCGGAACTTTATGTCACACGTTTCATCAATGTAGGACTTGTCCGTTGACAGAGGTGCTACGTCATCGCAATTTTTGTGGATTTGAAAAAGCCTTTGACACCGGTGATTGACTTTGCAACTGTTGTAGCCAATAGACATGTCTTCTTTTAAAGTCAAATTTTTTCAATTTGTGGATTTTAATAATTCAACCTTTCTGTTTAATTATTGGTTGGTTTTAGCTCCAATATTTCAACGATTATTGAACACAGAAATTTCAAACAGCAAAGGAGCTTACAAGAAGGGAGACTTTCCCTTTGGAAAGTATGATACGAAGATTCAAGAAGGGTGGCCTACAATCATCCTAGAAGAGAGCATTACCTATTGGAGCGTGGAATTTGGCGTTGGATATTAAGCAGTAGATAAATTCAAGATGCAAAAAGAACTTGAAAATTCGGAAAGAAGTTTGAAGGAACGATGAAGATAAAATCAAGAGAAATATTTTTCCAATATTCCAACTTGTGTTGCGAGACCACAAACAGATTCAAAAGTTCTAGCCAGCTCCCTTTTTAAAGAGTTTGTGAATAATGAGCTTAAATCAGTTAAAGTGGCTTTAGCTAAAAATAAAATGAATCGAACGGAAGAAAAAAAAAGAAATAACAATGGAAGTTGCCGATGGTTCTGTTACATCTTCCCTCAGCGATACTATAGATTAGGACTAGGTCCATTTCAAATTAGCTAGGGGAAAATTAATCACAAAAAGAAACTAAATCAATAAATTTAAATTCCAATAATGCTTATAGATTTTCACCATTAGCTAGTAATTACCTCGAGCAAACTAGTTCTATGCTAAGTAAATCGTGGTTACTCCCAATTTTTATAAATAATATATCAGCAATGAATTTACAGTCTTTTTTAAAAATATTCCGAAAAATGCAATATCAGGTGAATTCTTTTTCAAACTCTTTTCATAAAGTTTTAATTAATAATTCTAACGCATATGATGCGCTTATCAACCTTATGAAAGAGGGAGTTCATTCTTTTACCCCTCCTGAAAGGCGTAGGCAACCTTTAATAATTAAAGGCCTGAGTGCACTTTTCCAAATAGAAGAAATCAGGAATGATATACTATATACATACGTCAATATTCAACATTTACGCGACCAAAATTATTTGTTTACTTTTATCATATCTGCATGAGATATGTCTCATATGAGTATTTAAAACAAATTCTGTATTTATTTCAATTGAATTAAAATATAAAACAAAGTATACAACATACGTAACTTATTTTCTATAACAAACGTATAAGAAATTCTACATAAAAAAATAATATTACGAATTGGATTCATCTTGCTGCTCGCTATTTGAGTCTGGTTCGTTGGTGTTAGTATCTTCTGTCATTAGCATATTTATTGTTTCCGGGCAAAATGTTCTGGGGATTGATCTCTTCTTCGGAATCAGGCTGCTAATAAGTGGATCCAAACTCAGCATTAATCTATATAGTACACATCAATACTACAATGTTCTCTGAAAATTTTCTGGAGAAGTTTTCGCGATATACACGGAAGTGTTTATTTCGTACCTCTTCTACTTCTTCTGATAGCTGATCTATTGGTAGCAAAGCAATTTCTATCATAGTGGCACCGTGCGTCAATATTTTATGCATGGTTGGAGTCATAGGGTCCCATCCATAAAGGCTTATGTATTGTCGCGTGTTTTGGTTCGCGGCCAATAATTTTAATGTTCCGGGAAAGTGAAAACGCAATGTCTTTTAAATTAAATTAAGAGAGTTTATTTGATCGCAAAAGTGCACAATGATCAATTTAACACTTTCACAAATTTTAATTTTCACTATTAAAATTCTAACACTTGTCCATAAATTTCTTATCGCAATTGTCTTCTAAATCACTTCACTATTACGAAAATCACTTTTCTATTACTCAAATAATATCGCTTCCCACACACAATCGCAGTTCTTATCGCGGTCGAATGAATGCCACCATTCATTCAGCTCGCCTTTATATAGGGTCTCTAATCATTCAACTCAGTTCTCGTACATTGGTGACTAAGCGGGAACATTCCAGCATGAATGGGCAGTGACTCACTTTCAGATGTTGATAATGCTTGTTGGGTTCTCGTGGGTTCGAGTAAATTCATTGGTTGACGTTCTTAATGATTGTGAAAACAATTGCGACAGTAGGTCGCAGAATTATTTGTACATATAATTATTTGTACATGTAACACTGCCCCCACCTCAGTTCATTTCGCCCCGAAAAGATGTGTCGCTATTTGTAGTCAATTCTCGCTGGGTGTAATATGGGGCAAGACGGTCCAGATGCACGATTTTCATTTTAGCTCTCGGCTTACGATGTTCCTGTATTGGGTATGCGACGTCGTTGATTCGCTTTGTAACTCGGTATGGTCCCTCCCAATTATGTTGCAACTTTGGAGACCTACCCTTTCGCCGTTGCGTGTTATAAAGCCACACCAAGTCATCTTGCTGGAAGCCAGTAGAATTAGCCTTTAGATCATACCTGGTCTTCATGCGGTCAGTAGCCGATTCGAGGTGATTTCGCACTGTCCTATGTATCTGGTTCAACCGTTGTCTTAGATCACTTGCGTACTCCGAGCCTGTTTGGGGTTTCTCAGGGGGTGTTCCGAACTTTATATCGGCTGGCAAACGAATAGTCTTTCCAAAAATGACTTTGGCTTAAAAATAGTGGGATATGTCGGTCCCAGTCCCTTTGGTTCTCGTCAACCATTTTGGCCAGGTGTTTATTGAGCGTGCCGTTGAAACGTTCGACCATTCCATCGGATTGGGGATGCAGCGGTGTTGTCCTCGTTTTCCGTATTCCGAGCAGCTCGTACATTTCGCCAAAAACTAGAGACTCAAAGTTTCGGTCTTGATCTGAATGTAATTCGCAAGGTACGCCGTACCTACTGACCCAATTTAACACTAGCTGCTCGGCTACAGTAGTTGCTTCCTGGTTGGGAATGGGGTAGACCTCGGGCCACTTGCTGAAATAGTCGGCTACAACCAGCGTGTATCGATTTCCCCATTCAGATTCAGGAAAGGGTCCAGCGATGTCAACAGCAATCCTTTCAAACGGTACCCCCACGTTATAGGTTTGCATTTGTCCTCTCAGTCGTCGTTTTGGACCTTTGACGGAAGCGCAAATTGTGCATCTACGACACCAGTCCTCTACGTCTTCTCGAGCGTGGAGCCAGTAGAACCTTTCCCGCAATTTCCCTAAGGTTTTGTTAACACCAAGGTGGCCTCCCGAGGATCCTTCATGCATTTCCTTAACCACATCGTGGATTCGGCTTTTGGGTTGTATAGTTTGCATCCTATAGGAGCTGCCATCCGTCGTTTCCCATTTCCGCTTGAGTACGCCACCCTCCACCTGAAGGGAGTTCCATTGTGCCCAATAGCTTTTCAGGGTTGCGCCATGCGTTGAAACGTCCTTCCACTCAGGTCGCCCAGTTGTCTCCTTCCATACGAGCAATGGTCCGATATCTTCATCGGCTAACTGGGCTTTTTGAATCTCCTCCGCTGACCAACCTTCATCGCATTCGGCCGTTATCACTCGCAGGTCAACGGGCGGCTCCTTTTCCACAATCCGCCGGTAATGCTTACAGTTAGCTGGACATGAATGACGAAATACGGCGTCAGCATTTCCATGAACTCTGCCCTTGTGAAGTAGTTGGGGCCTCACTAGGTCTGGTCGGAACGTCGATCGGTTTGCGCTAGTGTCGTTTGTTGTGGTGCAATGTTTTTCATCAACTTGACCAGGAAGGCATAAGTCTGCTTCTCCACGATGTTGCCTTGCCACGGTGATGGGGATGCTGGGGATGTCGATCCTCCTAGCCGATGTCCGTCGCATGAAGTTGGCTCTTTCAGTTTGATGGGGTTCTATTCTAGGTTCCTGACACGGTCTGGATCTCCACCATCCTGGACAATAGCTCCGTTTTCTTCACTTCTTGCAGTCTCTTTGCAGGTGCCCCTTCTCTCCACAATCCCAGCATCTAGGCGCACCATTCACCTGCGGCTCTCGCTCATTTTCCACGCGCTTAGACCTGCACTTGTCTGCCACTACTTCACGGACCCGGGTAGTGGTACGAGTCGCATTTATCGCTGCCTCAAAGTTCAGACTATAAACCAATGCGTCCTTAACCCTTTGCTTTTGAGCTAACCGCACGGCTTGTTGCAATTCCTTGTCCTTTAAGGCGCTGATGAATGCTTCTGTTGCTACGTCATCTCGATGTTCTGGGTCGTACGCTAGGTAAGCCAAAAGTGCCAGTCGCTCAATGTCTTGTGCTAGCTGCTGCAAGGTTTCGCCAGACTTCTGCATCCGATGCCGTAGCTGTGCCCGGTAAATCTGCTTCAGATGACCGTCTCCATAATGCATGCCCAGCGCATTCATTATAGCAGCCGTGTTTGAATGCAACTCAACGGGGATAGTCTGCAAAAGCTCGGCAGCTGATCCTCTTAGAGCAAGAATCAATGCAGTTGCTCGTTCCTGCTCATTCCAGTGATTTATCCTAGTGGCGGCTTCAAACTGGATTTTGTAAATACTCCAGACCGTTTGCCCATCGAATATTTGTGCTTGCACATTTCTGGATGTGCTTTGCGCTGCGGTTATAAGCGGGGCTGGTGAGGTGGTTACTACTGCCTTCGCTGCTTCCAATTCTTTTTTCACTTTTTCCATCTCATGGTTCATTCTCTCTTCGACCTGGCTGATCTCAAAGTTGATTTTCTCCTCAATCTGGCTGACCTTCTCCTCGACCTGGTAAACCTTTTCCTCGACGCATTTAATTTGATTGTTCAGGCTACCGAGCTCCACTTTTATTTCGGTTGACTGTTTTTGCACTTCCTTGATTACGATCGCTTGTTGGTCCAGCTTCACTGACTGTTCATTTAACTTCGCTGATTGTTCATTTAACTTCGCTGATTGTTCATCTAGCTTTGTCGTTAAATTGGATGACTGTCGTCGCTGCTCTCGCTGCATCAGCGTCAACATTTGCATCAGCGCATTTTCTGGTTTCTTTGGCTTTGCTGTTTCAGCTTCACCACCTTCTGCACCTTTTTCTGCATCTGTAGGCTCACCCGAATCCAGATACGCACCTTCCGATTCAATCGCGTCACGCAAACGTGCAATCAGTATGGCCTTTGTACCTTGCGTGGCCAGATTTCGCTGTTCCAACTCCTTTTTGAGCTCCGATATGCTCAATTGATTGATTTTTAGATGTAAGTTTCCTGGCATTTTTATTGTTTCGGAAATTTTTCCACCAGTTTCCACGTTAGATTTCACTATTGTGCATTTTTCTTTTTTTTTATGTTTAAACGTTTTTCACTTTCAAAATCTTAATCCCACTTCTGACACCATTGTCGCGTGTTTTGGTTCGCGGCCAATAATTTTAATGTTCCGGGAAAGTGAAAACGCAATGTCTTTTAAATTAAATTAAGAGAGTTTATTTGATCGCAAAAGTGCACAATGATCAATTTAACACTTTCACAAATTTTAATTTTCACTATTAAAATTCTAACACTTGTCCATAAATTTCTTATCGCAATTGTCTTCTAAATCACTTCACTATTACGAAAATCACTTTTCTACTACTCAAATAATATCGCTTCCCACACACAATCGCAGTTCTTATCGCGGTCGAATGAATGCCACCATTCATTCAGCTCGCCTTTATATAGGGTCTCTAATCATTCAACTCAGTTCTCGTACATTGGTGACTAAGCGGGAACATTCCAGCATGAATGGGCAGTGACTCACTTTCAGATGTTGATAATGCTTGTTGGGTTCTCGTGGGTCCGAGTAAATTCATTGGTTGACGTTCTTAATGATTGTGAAAACAATTGCAACAGTTGGTCGCAGAATTCTTTGTACATGTAATTATTTGTACATGTAACAGTATGTATAATTTTGCTGTGTTATTGGCATACCAATCGTATTTCCGATAGTCAATCTTATGTCCACTTGAAATTGTTAATCTATAAATCAGTTCGTAGTTTATCCCGATTATATCTGCTACCAAATGGGGATTTTCGAAAAACCTACTGATGTTACCATCATTAGTATTTCCGAAATTTGTTTTGGGAATGTCTACCAATAATCCAGTTTCAATCCGTAACCTTTTTTTGGATGTGCTTCCTTGTTTTTTTCTACTAGTTGTTTTTCTACCTCAAACATCGTTTTCCTATATTTTTTACTGGTAATTTATATACCAAACGTAAAATACTTTCGAATAGACTAACTCTGGCATGAAATACAGAAAGCCCAAAGTCAATACCCGTAAAACTTGATGTTTCCTTTTTATCTATAATGTTGTTGAAGCCTTTCGATGGTGCACCACAAATAAAGCTCCTACTAGTAGACTTTATTCCGGTTGCAGCATTGCATACTTTTCCACCTACCATAGTCATCTCGAAAGAATCTTCATCAGATAATTTTATTTGGTTCAAATTTATTTCTGTGGGTTTCAGTGCATTCACAGACTTTTCGACTTATCTTATTTCTTCTTTTGTCATGTCAGTAGACTCTTTTACAAACTGAAATCTAAATGGGCGGCAAAATCGTGTGGATGAGACGTGGGATACTGCCAGAAAACTTTTTTATATCCTTTCCACATATTATTCTAAGGGGCAAAAACGAACTCAAAAATATATTTGCAACTGATTCACCATCACTATCGAATTTTTGTTTGTATTGTGCTTGTTGGGAGCCAGCGCAACACCATTTAAAAATTATATTCTTCGTTAAGCGTCAATAGCACTTCTTCCAAGAAAATTGATAACCGTGTAACGGTATTGTCAATAAGGCTTTGTAAGATATCTGTGACTCGTAAACATTGCTTTGGTGGATAACATTCTTGTTTTGCTTGTAACAATAGATAATATGGAGGATAAAATACCTTGTTTGTATTTCGAATGATCTCCTACTGACGTCTTAATAGATCAGCCTCAACGAACATAGTTAAAGCTTGTAGTGTTGTCAAAGGAGTAATACTATTGTTCAAAAAGCAAATATATAAAATAGTTGCCCTTTAGTCAGACGGCGTTTCTTCTGGCTTCTCAAAAAAGTCCTGTTGAACAACTGATAACATAATTTTATTATTAAAGTCTTTTATAGTACAATTTTTGCAAGTATTCAATTTTTAGTATCGCAAAGTCCGTAGCGCGGTCATTGCCTTAGTGCTGAGTCGTTGAGAATTCCTAGAGTTCATTGCAGCTTGTCACATGTTTGATGTCGTGGTCAGCAAAAAGTTCATGATCTCCGTGGAAATAAAATTTTCGGAGTATGCATATTACACGAATTAATTTATTTGTAATTGGGGCATTGATCGCGCGCGGAAATAAAAAATTTTTGGAATGTGCAGATTGCGTATTAAGTCGGCTCAGGTGCAGTCCAGAGTACGTTGAACGTTAATCGCGTGGAAATTAGAATTTGATGATGCGCGCAATTCTATGTGAATTTTCATTGAACAACTATCTTTACTTCCTTTTTCGTCAACTGCTTTTCGGTATTTATACGGTCGACTAGGGAAATTTGTTACTTATTTTAGGGCGTATATCTTTTCCGTGTATTCTTAAAGTTGTTTGTGCAGCGTGAAAAATGACGTCATCTCCCACAATTGCTCGGATTTCTTCGGTTTTTTGACGCTTACTTTGTTCACTTAATTCGTCAAATGATTTCGGAGGGCGTCCCGGCCGATTATATGTAGTTGAAAAGTGATATTTAACCAAGACTCATTGTTTTTCAAGAAAGCCTCTTCCTTTCTGTGGTATTGCCCATTTGTCCTTCAACACTGATTTAAATAAACAAAATTTTTGTTTTATATCTTTTATGTCCTCATTGATATTGCCATAGCTTTATAATAAATGACTTTCTAAGTAATTCACTTTTTCATTGAAATTCGGTACATTTTAGACTTTCATAATTTGATAAAGGTATTTTCGTGTAACAATTTTCACACCTGATGTGCTTGAAGTACCTACAACAACGGAAAGCTAAGATTAATTAACTAATAAAAAAATTATTATATTTTCATATAAAATCTTAATGGTTAAAGGTGCCCCGTTTTATCATCTGCACTCTTCTGCAGCTAGTTTTTGTATTTTCTTTGAGTCAAAGGATTGTACTTTAAAATAAAAAAAGAATGGTGATCGTATCTTACCGAGAAATACAACAAATTGACCTTCGAAGTTGAAAATTACTTCAAAATTTGTCTAAAAAAACACCATGTGTTTGAAACCCCCTATTTATTCAAATTGTGCATTTTGAGTAAGTAAACAGTAATAAAAATAAAGAATAAAATGTTTACAGTAAGTTTTTAAAATTCAATTTTAGCCGCGTAAATATTCAAAATTGACCTATGCGCTACGCAAGCTCCAAATATTAGAGATTTTGATAGCTCAAATCTGTCTACTGCCTGATCTCGTAGTAAAGGGGTTACATTGAACATGTTTCGTGTTGTTTCGTTCTGAAATCAATATTTTAAAAATAAGATTCATTTTAGATCACAAAATTACTTGGGAGAATCTCAAACGAGGAGATTTGACCCAGATGTCAGCGTTTTGGTCATGTGGCCATGAACTGTGGGTATGAAAGCAGGTGTGTGGCATGTGGTTTGGAATGTAATTTGTTTGAAGAAAAATATAGACAACAATTTATATGACTACTATACCTTCTGTATTTTCTGTGCTGTGCTCATCTGATGAACTACCTGCAAATTATTCTGGCTGTCCAGAGCCAACAAAACTTAAAGCGAAAATTGCCGAAAAACATCCAAATAAACCAAGCTCAACCGGATTTGCCCCGTCTATTGGTAACAGTAATTTTACTGGTCTTATTTCTAAGAATAACGATTTACCATTGTCTACCTTATCCAGAAACTCTAACGGCTTATCTTATTCTGCAATCGCCAAAACCTCTCCCCCAACGTCTGGCAACATGGATAACAATATTCTGGAAAATTTGTTGTAATCGAGCACCCACCTAGACAAACTACACGTGGGACATTTACGAAGAAAATATCATTTCATAAAAATAACAATGCAATAAGTGTAGAACAATTTGATACACAACTTATTAAAATTGTTATTCCTTTAAAGTCATAGGGAAAACAATCATTTTGCGGAAAAAATTAAATTCGGTCAATTTACGAACACTTTCACATTGGCTAAGCATAAAAGTATCAGTGCGGACAAAAAACGATTTTGCAAACATATTTGCATAGAAATTGGTTAGCGGTTACAAACGAAAAAGTGTAGTGTCGTCATACAGACATTTTGGGACAGTGCAAATACAAAATGTCAAGTTTGAATAATCTTGGCTGGCACGCACAAACACGAAGCGGGCAATTTCAAAACTCGCGGACGTGGACATCTGAGACATGACGCCAGTCGAAGTACAAGTGCGGTTGGACCAGCTGGAGAAGGCATATACAAATTTTCTCGAGCTGCAGTCTGAGATAGAGAACAAAGTGGAGGAAGAGGAAGGAAAAGAAGTGGCTGCGGTGGAATTGGAGAAGCAAGATGAAGTAAACGAAGCCTTCCTGACAGCAAAATCTCGGGACTGTGAACAGTGGCAACAAACTCAGACAACTATTGAGTAACGAACAAAGGAGCAAATGCGGATCATCGGAATGTTGGAACCATTGACAACGACAGAAGTGCAAACAATAACACCAGTGGCAGTGAAGCTCCCAACCATTAACATCCCAAAGTTTGGCGGCAAATACGAGGGCGGCCATGATATGTTCCAAAATCGAGTCAATGAGAACACGAACCGATCTCCAGTGTAGCAGATGTATTGTCTAAAAGCTGCACTGGTCGGCAAAGCGGCATCAATAATCAAACATATGGCAATCACGGAGTCAAATTACAAAGCAGCATGGGAGCAATTAATGGCACGGTATCACAAATCTAAATACATAACCGAGGTGCATCTGAAGCGGATGATAGATTATATACCCATCCCTAAGTACACGGCCCATGACATACGGCAGCTGGTTAATACATTTGAAGAGGCGACAAGAGCTCTCCAAGCGTTCAGCTACGACACGTCACATTGGGATTGTTGGTTAGTGTACACAGCAAGCCACAAACTTGACTCTATGTCAAGACAACTTTGGGCGTGGCATTCAGCAGCGGTTGAGCGGCCAACATTTAAATCACTCATATCATGCCTTTAGGATTGGCAGCATTAACTACAATCCTACTCAAACACACTCGACCAGCAGCTGGTATATCGATCCCGCACATCGCGGATCGTAGCGGCAGCAACATCACCATCACCCAATCAAACATCGTATTGGTATTGCAGTGGAGCGTATCAGCTGTAGAAACGCGCGGAATTTATCAAACTTAATGAAGAACAGCGGAAGGCAACGCCGCTGCAGGCAAATGTGTTCTTTAAATACTTGGCTCCTGGTTACATGGCAACCAAATGCAGAAGCCAATGGTGCAAGATTTGCTAAGGCATGCATCACACCTTGCTGCATGCATCACGTAGTTCATTACAATGTGGCAATCAACCATCCACTTCCAAACAAGAGAGCAGACGGTAAAATTTAACTGTCTCAGAAACCTGTTTACTTATCACAAAGTGCGGCACATGCTTACATATTACCCACGGCAACAGCGATCATCCATCCAAAATGCAGAATATTGAGGAACTCGGCATTGGAGATTTCACTCATCACATAAAATCTCATAAAAACAGTGCGGCTTCCCTGGACACCACTACAAGTACCGATTCCCGGAATCGCTGAACACTCAAAATTGAGAACGCTCGGTATAACTACAGTGAAACTTTCTTCGAAAGGGGGCATGCAGAACATTAGAATATCAGCTTAGTGGTGCCTCAGATACTGGAGAACATTCCAACGCAGCGAATCAACAGGCAACATCTTGGTATCATACCCACGTTACAACTTGTGGATTCGGACTTTGATAAGCCAGCACATATCGACATGTTAATCGGTGTGGAGCCAACCTTGCGCATCATATTGGATCAACGCCCCATCACAACCAATAAATTCACGGCTCGCAATACATTTTTTCGATGGGCCATTCCGGGAATTGTAAATTTCGGCAGCTACCATACGTTTATCATAACGCAAACGATGCGGAAATGAACACAATCAACGTAGAGTCACTATTGCGGAAGTTTGGGAACTAGAAAATATAGACAGTCAATCTGTCAGGACTTCTCAAGAAACGGAATGCGAGACTCACAATAAAAATTCAGCTCATCGTACTCAAAGTGGCAGATATCTAGTATGACTTCCATTTTGGCCCACGTCTCAGCCACTTGGTGATTCGCGAGAACGAGCAATTCAACGATTACACGGCCTGGAGAAGCGTCTTAAACATAACCATCAACTGCGGCTAGACTACAACAAATTTACGCTGGAATACTTGGAGCTCGAACATATGTCACCCTTGATACCCTTGCAGTTGGATGAGCAGCATTCATATTACATACCACGCCATACAGTCCTTAAGCCCACAAGCAACAAAACAAAACTGCGTCCCCTCTTCAATGGAAATCATGGGCTTTGAAGGCGCATAGGAAGCGGCATACGCCGCAATGGTTTACGCTAGAACAGAAACTGGAGACGCACACGATGCTTTTTGAGTCACGTTGCTAGCAGCTCGAACTAAGGTAGCTCCCATCAAGCGAGTCACCATTCCTCGACTTGAAATATGTGCAGCGAATCTACTCGCCAAACTTACGCGGAAGATTGTATCCTGCATGAATGTCAATTTGGACAACTGCCACTGCTTTACGAATTTGCAAGTGACATTAGCTTCGATATCGAATAACCCAAGGCGCTGGAAAACATTTGTGGCAAAACGGATATCCAAAATCATCAACATAATCCCATTAAGTCTAAACTTAACCCAGCGGATTGTGCATCAGGCGGCCTGGAACCAGTACAACTATGCCAACATCGTCTCTGGTGGAAGGGACCAACTTCCAGTTTCCATCACGGACAAATCGGTCATGTCGGAAGTTTGGCATGTACAAGTTAACTTGCTAACGGTGGATAGCAACCTCCCAATTCGAAATTTCTCGGATTGGAAAAAACTATTTCAGATCACCGCATCATGCTTGAGGTTTATCAGCAATTTATGAACATCAGTTAAATCTCATCGTATCATCGGTCCACTTATGAAGACAGAACTTAATCAAGCCTTCATCATTTTGGTATGATAGGCCCAGTCGGATACGTCTCCTAACGCAAGCAAAATTCGTGGTCTGGACACATTCTTCGACACTGATGGCATTTTGTGGATCAACGGCAGATTGGAAAATGCGGAATTACCCTTCAACCAGCGGCAGTTAATCTTGCTACATCAGAATCATAACATCACTTCACTTCTCATCACCCATGAGCATCAGCAACATTTGCATGTGGCTTATCGATTACTACAAACCATTTTACTCCACAAATTTCTTCACTTTAGAGGATTTTGGGAGGCAGGAGTCAAATCTGTTAGCTTTCACTTGACCAGAGTCATCGGCAATGCGACACTCACTTGTGAAGAACTCTATACTTTGCTCTGTCAAGTGGAACATTGTGGACTCTCAAACTAATGACGGATGATCAAGAAAGCTGCCTGACACCTGAAGGATGACATGCACTGCTGAGCTGAAGTAAGGCGAAAGTGGTTTTAAGTTCGGGTCTCCAGTGGTCGGCAGGTTAGTTTTTTGTGCTGGTGAAAATCCCGCATAATTTAGAAAGGTCCACCGATATGCTGTCTATCTACCTTTTCAATGTTTCCCCCTGCCTGAAAAAAGACGATAATAATTAAATAATAATAATAAAAATAACCAGCTGACATACTCGTATGCGATCAATACAATAGATTGTTTATCTTAAGATATGTAATGTTTTGTTGAATTTCTTCTTCTTAGCACTGCAGCCCCTCTCGGGCATTTGCTTCCTGCAAACAGCGCCTCCAACTGTCCCGGTCCATTGACCGCGTCCTCCAATTTCGAAATCCGAGCAGCGATGAACTGTCTTCGTTGACCGAGTCAGATCAGCATTTCCTCGGTTTCCCCACTTCAGTTCTCCCAACGAACACTTTTTTGGGTATCAGTTGTTCATCCATACAATTTATGTGTCCAGCCCATTGCAGCTTCCGCAGTCTTACCATCGTTGAGACCTCCGGTTCGCCAAAAATTTCATACAGTTCATGGTTGTATCGAGTTCGCCATTGCTCCCCGTCGAGCTTCGCTCCGGTTATTCGCCTCAGGACCCGTTGCTCAAAGGCGTTCAATATATTTACAGATGCTTGGGTTAGAGTCCATGTTTCACAACCATTGCATAACACAGGTCTTATTACAAATTTGTATACTTGGAGCTTTGCTTTCCTATGTATGCAGCTGGTCTTCAAGGTCTTCAAAACTGAATAAAATATTTTATTTGCGAGCTGTATTCTTCGGCGTATTTTGTCTCTTTCATTGCCCGTTTTCGTTATTTTGGCGCCTAAATACACAAATTCGCTCATATTTTCTGTACTATATTCGCCAAGTGTGGTATTTTGTGTGTTTGAGATATTTTTCCTCGACTGCGTCATGAGCTTTGTTTTATTTTCATTGATTTGTAGCCCTACTAGTTTTGCTTTGCTGTCGAGTTTTTGGAAGAGTTCTTTGGCGGTTGTTAATGACCGTGACAAAATGTTTAGTTGCCCGCATAGACTACTACTTGGCTCGACTTGTATAGTAATGTACCTCGCATATCGACAGGTACCTTCCTTATGAAGTAATCTAGAGCCAAATTAAATAGCAATGGGGCCAGCCCATCTCCCTGTTGTAGCCCGATATTTGTGTCAAAGGCATCGGTGAGTTGATCATTGATGCGGACTTGGGAGGTCGTCGACGTCATTGTCATTTTGGTAAGACGAAATAATTTGGCTGGGATGCCAAAGCAAAGCATTATTTCGTACGGTACATTACGATCAATACTATTGTATGCTTGCTTGAAGTCAAATTTGGTGTACGTCTATGTTGAACTCCCAGCAGTTTTCGAGTACCTGCTTGGCTGTGAACAATTGGTCTATTCTCGATCTACCTGCTCTAAAGCCACCTTGATACTCCCCAATAATACTGTTGGCGTATGGACCGATTTTATTTTCTAGGATTTTAGAAAATATTTTGTACGCCGTACAAACTGGCGATATGCCTCTATAATTTTCGCACTGTAGCTTGTCACCTTTTTTGTGGATAGAGAATATAATTGATTGGCTCCGCTTTTTTGGCATATGTTCTTGTTGCCAAATGTACTGGAAGACTTTGTGAACGAAGAGGCGTCTTATCAGTTCACTTTTGCAGAGGACAAAAAAGTAGGATGAAATTAGATCTAGGCCAGGTCCTTTATTCAAATCAAGATCCACAATAGCTTGAAGAATTTAATCTTCAGAAGTTGAAACGCTTTCATAAGGATCCTTGACGCTATTTTTGGTGGCTCTAGGTCTCATGAAGTAGCAAGATTAGAGTAAACATTCTGAAAATGGTCTGCAAAAAACTCACAGATCTGTTCTGCACTAGTTGAGATCGAGTCTTTGTGTATAATTATCGAAGGGTAGCCATAAGTGTTACGCTTAAGGTTTACAGAGAATGCGCCAATATATAGGTTAGATCTTTCTAGCTTTATTTTAACTACTTTATGCTGGAACAATTTGTATTCCGTGGAAGTTAGTAGCTTGCTCATAAAGGAATTGTGTACTGTACCACCCCCTTGTGATTGTCCTGTGCTATGAGGATTTTTATCACCTCTGTATATACTCCAGTTACTGTCATCAATCTCTTCGTTAATATGAGAAGCATTCAACCCTATTGGCACGATTTTGCGTCTTTTTCGAACTTCTTGAGACTTCTCCGCAAGTAAAATCCAGATATTCGATATTTTGTTCGAATAATTCGATGATGTAGTAGGTTTTTTAAAAAATTATTTTAATTTTTCTTAAATTATTGACAGGAGCTTTTGAAAACACATTTGTTCGCAACGAATGCTAGACGTAGAGCCCTCGAAAAGCCAACGGACCTTGCTTTGTAAGTTTAGCTCAGAGGTTCTGTAACACTGAAGATGATTCAAAGGTGTCGAAACGTGTCTGCTAAATCAACAACCTGTCCTGGGCGGACAAGTAACGACCCTGACTGGATCTGGACTACGCTTTGGACAACGAAATGGGCTGGCGGATATGATGATTTGGACCAAGTTCCTTTGCACGGTAGCGCCGAGGTGACACTCGTGTTTGAACGGCTCCAATTCAACTCTCATACCGTCTCCGTCCCGTCAAAACCTTGGCAGGCCTCGGAATACGTTTGGAGTTCGCACCATTGGGTTGGTGGTGTAGGTTCGGTTGAGACGGACTTCCGATTAGTACTAGTCTGGCTCTGAGCACTAGTCCCCATTAGGGCTTGTGCCAACCCTTGCATGGCCTCCTTGCTTTGCAAACATAACCATGGGACCAAAAAGCCAACTACACACACGAACGGAGATAGTGGCTCCTAGGGGGAACCCAATAATACTGGAGCAATCAAAACCCTTAAAAAAGATCAAAAACCCCAAAAAAAGAATGCAAAAATAACAATAACGATGACGCAAGTCACAATGTTAACAGCCCATTGGGAGCGGTACTAACGATGAAAAAAACAACGATTAATACAATGACAGCGAAGACGGACGAAAAACGAAGATTAGCAGACAGTCTGGACCAGACCAAGATTCCTGCGGCACTTGGGCGTGGCGAAAAATGATGCGAATGCCAGAGCGTCCTATAAAGGATGCGCCAGAGGTTCGAGCGGTGGAGGAAAACATAAAGAAATTCGAGAATCCGATGGTCACTGCTGCGATCGCTACCGAAGCAATTGAAATAAGGGTCATAAATCCCGAAATAATAAAGAACCACTCTGAAGTTAACGAAGAGATTACGGCAGGAAAAGAAACGAGGGACCAGACGTGATTTCATCGCCAACGTCGAAAAGGTGGCGGAAGTACTGTATTCGGAAACAGAAGCCGATAACCTCTCCCAAGGATGATGGCTGCAAAGTACAATTGCCACCAAGCTACATGAAGAAGAAAGACTATTCCGAAAAGCAGGAGTTATTTTAAAAAGAATACGGTCTGCATACGACTGCCCAAAACTCACCAAAGCAGTAAAGATCAAATCAGAACTTAAATGAAAACCTACACCGTAGTTCAACCGCACGAAGTTTGCTTTAGCAGTTGCGAGGGTCATGAAAGCCGACTTTTTGCTGCTGAGTGAGCAACACCATGATAAAAGTTCGGCATCATGGTATCCTGATGAAACTGGTACTGCCAACATCTGGGTTGAAAATATTGATTTCCAGGCGGAGAGCTGTTGACGAGGGGATGGTTTTGGTGGGTTGGGTGCTCAGGGACCACTTTCTTTAGTGTGTACCTAACGCCGAATAAATTGATATCATGTTTCCGAGCCAAGCTTCAGACTTTGGAGGGCGCTGTCTCGAACGGCGATGGGAATGTGATCATTGGGGGGGACTTTAACGCTAAAGCAATCGAATGGGGCATGCCTCAAATAGATCTGCGGGGAAAACGAATCCTAGAAATGGCAGCCAGGATGGCGCTCGTCGTACTAAACATCGGCAATACGCCGACTTTCCACCGTATTGGCTGTGAAGGACCTATACCGGACCTGACATTCACCTCGGAGTCCTTAGTACGGGGGATACACAATTGGAGAGTATTAGAGGACTACTCAGCCAGTGATCATCAGTACATTCTGCTTGAGATCAGTGATGTTTTCTCCCGACATCCCTGCTCACGGCTTTCTGCAATCGGATGGAACATCGGAATGATGGACTTCGAGAGGTTCGTCGAGGTACTGACAGTAGGTGTACCGCTGCAGGTGCACCACTGCAGCGAGATTCGAAGGGGACAGAAAAACTGGCAGGCAGCTCAAGACATGGTGAACTCAACTATGAGCATCATTACGACTGCTTGCAATGCCTCTATGCCCCATCGAAAACCCCAGTACGGCTAGCCGCCAGTGTACTGGAGGTCATCTGAAATCGCTGAAAAACGAAGGGAGTGTCACAAGCTTCGGTGTGAGGCTCAACGGGCACGGAACCATAACGAGGCAAGTAGCCGGGTAGCAGCATATAAGTCGGGCAGGAAAAGCCTTCGCAAATTGATCAACAACAGCAAGGTTCACTGCTGGCAAGATCTAGTGGACAATGTGAACAAGGATCCGTGGAGTTTTGGCTACAAGCTAGTTATGCGGTAGCTTGATGCCCTACAGAAACCTTGTATACATGATGCGGAAAAGATAGACGAGATAGTGCGAGCACTCTTCCCCGCCCATCCTGTCAGTGTTGACGCTGTCCATGGTGAAACAACAGTCGAGGAGGCTCCAGGCCCAGATGGTGTTCCAGCTAAGGTGTTGCAGCTTGTATATCACCTTTGTCCTGACTTGCTGCTCAGCACATTCAACACTTGCCTACGGGACGGAGTTTTCCCGGTACGATGGAAGGTGGTGACGCTCATGCTGATCAGCAAGGGGAGGGGAAATCCCGAATCGCCATCTGCATAGCGCCCCTTAGGCATGCTAGACACGGCTGGGAAAGTGCTAGAGAAACTCATCAAAGGAAGACTCACTGACGCCATTCGTGCTACTGGGGACCTATCTCATCGGCAGCACAGCTTTAGAGTAGGATGTTCTTCCATTGATGGGATTGCAGAGGTTGTGAGCGCAGTCCGGAAGACAGAGGCATATAGTCGCACCAAGCGATGGATCGTCCTGTTGGTGAGACTCGACGTTAGGAATGCCTTGAACTCCGCTAGATAGGTGGATATCCTGGATACGCTGGAAAAGCCTTTTGAAGTTCCAGAATATCTACTGTGGCTTTTGAGGCATTACATAAAGGACCGAAGCCTACTCTACGACACGACACAGGCCCAACGAAAGATTGGAAATTAGATCATGTGTTGCCCAGGGATCTATCCTTGGTGTGGACCTGTGGAACGTGTCTAACGATGAGCTACTAAGACTGGAAATGCCAGATGAGTCACGCTTGATCGGTAATGCGGATGATGTTGCGACTTTGGTCGCTGGACACACCGTTGAACAAGCGCAACTTAGGCTAGGTATGCTAATGCGCCGAGTGAGGGACTGGATGACTGTTCGAGGGCTCAGTTTAGAGAGAGAAAGAATCCCTAGAGTAAAGATGATCAGTATTGGAAACTTACAAATCGAATCGAAGCCATCAGCGAAGTACGTGGGGCTACTGATCAACTCGAAGATGAGTTTCTCTGAGCAAATCAGGGCAACGGCTGAGAGGGTTGCTTCGGTATAACGAAAACGTTTGGCACAGGTACAGAGAAGACGAGCACTGAAGATTGCATCTTCGTATCCGACAGTCTCTGATTCGGCGGTGAGAGTTATTGCAGGCGTGATATCTGTCACCCTCCTTGCTAGAGAGTGCCGCGTTATTTACCTAAGCCGAAACGAGGATGCGAGGGAAATTGTTGTCCACGAGGAGAGACAGCGCTCACTCAACGATTGGCAGCAGTCTTGGGTAAATTACACGAAGGGAAGGTGGACTGCACGCCTCATCCTGGATGTGAGACCGTGGCTCAATCGAAGGCATGGTGAGAGTGACTTCTATCTGACGCAGCTTTTGAGCGGGCAAGGGGGTATTCTCGGTTTTACCTGCACAAGATTGGGCTTCTGCCCAGCGGAGGAAGACTATGCTTGCCACACATTTTTTGCGTGCACAAAATGGGTCAGGCTGCGAACGGACTTCTACAGGGAGACGGGAGAGCTCACCCCGGATAATATAGTTGCGGTGATGCTCGAATCGGTTGACAAATGGAACCAGGTGGCATATTATGTGCGGGCTGTCCTAAAATATAAAAGGGACTCACTGCAGCCGGGGGTGTTGGGGTTGGGGGATCGCTTGTCTGGCACTTCGTCTTCCCCTCTCCCCTCCCGCTAGGAGAGGGATCCCCCGGCTTGAAGGTGCCTCACGGCGTTAGAAAACGAGACCTGGCCCGAAGTAATGTGTCAAACGGTTCCAGATTAGGTTCTCAGGTTGGCAGGGGAGGTGTTTAGTGGGTAGTCCGGTCGCCTTCCTGGGAGCATGTGAGTCCCACACTCCGTGCGTAAATGGCATTCACCTCCCAAACACAAAAAAAAAAAACAACAAAGCAAGCCCCGACGGTTTTTCAAGAAAGCAATTGTTTTATTCTAATGTGTATGAAATTTCAACACCTGGCTAAATAAATTTGCCATGTCATCCACTTTTGACAAATTAACTGCGACAGATATGTCAAAAGAAATCACAATAAGTTGCTGTGAATAGTTTCATCTAAATTGAAAATTACGTCTAACAAATTAGATGATTTTGCCTGGAGTGAACGTAGTATAACAAAGGTTTCCCAAAAAACTGACTTGATACGGAACACTGATATTATTTTAAGATTAAGAGGATTGAAAAATTCTGTTCGGGACATTAAACTAAAAATGTTCAACTTGCTATGAAAGTATTGTGTAACAGTTTAAAGATGGTTAGTTTTGGTTCTTCTGTCATATTTTCAAGTTAGCAAAAAAATGATTTGAATGCATTGTTCCTGGAAAAAGTGCAATTAAAATGTTGAATGACCTTATATTTGGATAAAGCAATGCTATTTTGTTTAACTCATCATTTTACTCGTATGACGATATTGAAACTTTCCATTCCATTTCTCATCCGCGTTCGCTTTTTGCACTTGCCATTTCAATAGCCTTGACTTCAGGCATCTGAGACAAAACGAGTTTTTTGAATTACAAATGATTTAATTTTGAAAATTTTTAGATCCGTTCAGAATTTGCATTAAAGAAGGTTCTAGACCATACCATGGGGAGTTTGAACTTTTGAAATTAATGCATTGGATTTACTTGACGCAGATGTTGTTGCGAATTCACGATAATTAATCATTATAAATATCGGTCACGAGGTGTCTGTACTGAAACTGGGCGTTAAGATCTATTAGAACACCTCTTTTAGTCATCTTACGGTACTTTAGCGGATAATGTGGACAATGACAGGCTTTTGTGTATGATTATCTGATTTGCACTCAGCATGCATCATTGTTGGTTGAACTCGTAGTCTGTCAAAAGATATATTTGAAATGGATCAGTTCGAACCAGTGAGTTTTGGCACAAGCGGCAAACGCTTTAACCATATTGGGCTCCATTTATATGTTCAGAAAATAAACAATCATAATGTCATGATGCATATGACATACCATTTTCAACCAGATGCTTATTATGAGATGAAAAGGTCTATGACAAAAAAAAGTTAGCTACCTATATGATTGACGAAGTAAATAAACGATATTTTCAAAATTATTTAATTTTTGCCTTACATTTCGGTCGTTTACAATACTATTAATCTACATTCTAATAATGAATGAATTAGAAAGATGATTGCTTAATTTATGACTGGCGTTTCTTCTTAAAGAGGTTTGACGTGCTAATACTACCGAGGTCGCTACCAAAGGCATTGGTATTTCCAAATCCAAATTGTGAAAGACCAAAGTCTCCAGGGTTGGAATTGAAGTAGCTTGGGGTCGATGATGCATATAAAGAGTCGCTGTTATAGAAAGTGGGGTTGAGGGTACCTGAGAATGATGGGAATGTTTCAGAGAAGCCAGATGAGAAAGACAGTGGCAATTGCGATTGGAGTTTGGCTGCGTCAGCAAACAATTTTGCAGAGTTCAAAGCAGCGTTATCTTTGGTGACTTCAACAGATGGTTTGGAAGTTGTTTTCTCTAATTCTGACTCAGTAGATACCTTAACCGATTTCATTGATGATCCAGCAATTTCAACAACTTGCTCATCAGGTTGTGGAGTGGTTTCTGCGCGTTGTCCTGGTGGATCTATTGGCTTATCAACTGGCGTTGGTACAGAGGATTCAACATTTGGAGCTGAAACAGATACAGAATCACCGGAAATAGTTACGGAATTTGGAGGTTGGAAAGTAGATGAGTCGGTGATTGGGCTAGGTGTTGTTGGGAAGGAGGGGAACTGAGGGAAAGCAGGTTGAATTGGGGCTCCAATACCAAATGAGCCTCCGAGCAAATTTGATCCTTGGAGGAAAGGTGATAGATAGAGTGAATCATAGAGTGGGTAGCTCAGGGAAGGATATAATTGTGAACCGCCGTTTATAAATGGAGCAATGGTGCTTCCATAAGAACTGAGAGTGTTTTGAGGTAATAATGAAAGAGACAATTGGCTGAGGGCGGGAAGTCCTGATTTGACAATTGATGTGTCAACAGTAGTTTTTCCAGTTGGTGTAGGAATAGTTACTTCAGGTGCGGAAATGGTAACAGCGTCAGAGGGAATGCTTGTAGGAACAGCAGCAGCAGCAGATTTGGCCGCTGATGGAGTGGCAGTTGTTGAAACACTTTGAGACAAACTATTTTGAGTCAATGGAGTGGCTGTACTGAATATAGATGAATCAAATCCATTGAATGAATTGAATTGTGGATAGTTAAAGTTGGATCCGAATAAACTGGCATCAAATCTTCCTACGTCTGAGGGTGCAAAAGATGCCAACGTGGGATTAGCTAGTGAAGCTTCAGTGGTAGCTGCGTTTTTGCTAGTTTCTTCATTCGCTCCCTTCATTTCTTCGTTTAACCTGGCACTACCAGATGACGATTCGTTTTCAGTTTGTTGATTGCCGCTGAAGGAAGAATCGAATTCATTGTTTGCGTTTGATCCTGAATCTTGACCGTCAGCTCTGGATCTGAGTGAACCATTCAATATGTCATCACTAACATTTGGGATTGCCGCTAAATTATTTGAATACTTATTTTCCTGTTGAGAAGCATCATCAGATATTGAAGATCCTTCGGCTTGTCCTGATTTGGTAGAAGCACCAGCTGGACCGTTTGATGTGATTATTTTTTCAAAGTTAGCAAATGGGGAGTCACCAGCACGAAGACCAGCATTATATAAGTTAGAGTCACTGAATCCGAAACCATTGTCATATGAGGCAGGTGTTGAGAAAACTGAGTTGGCGAATGGGAAATTAGCTCCAGAAATTTCTCCAGCATTAGCGGTATTCTTAGCTTTTGCAGCGGAATCACCATTAGCTGCTGACGATTCTGAGCCAGAATTTGATGCTCTCAGGGATGAATCACTTTGGGCACCAGCTTGTGCGCTGTCAGCTCCAAAATTTGCCCCTAATCCACTGTTTCCAGAATTGACGGAGCCACCAGCAATTGATTGGCTATAGTCCGAAAACGATTTGAATCCTCCAAGGTTGTCGTAATTGGGTTGACCGTTGAAACCGTTGAAGTTTTGATAGGCAAGGTCACTATATCCTCCGTTTTGAAGATTTGGATCTGCGTTTCGGCCAGTATTGTCAGTCACTCCACTAGATCCAGCATTTTTCATCCCTTCAGAAACTTGGTTTTGACTTTCATTAATCCCGGGGGCACTTTCACTCACAGTTGATGGGTCATTCTGTGCTCGAGCGAACGCCATCAAGGCGAACACGATCAATACGAAATTCTATAAACACAAAACACAAATTTAATAATAAAATCACTGTATGAGCTCAAAGTTTTACCATTTTTGACCTCGTTTAGAACCGTTTTTCCATCAAACAAATCCTAAATGTTAAATAAAACCTCCACGGCCACGTATTTATACCAAATTTTTTTACGGTGGAACCGGTAACAATACATTGATTGGAACTGGGTAGAAGTTTCCGAACGTTACTGTAATTTTATCAAGGAAGGTTACATAATATCCGAAACCGTACTAAAATTTTCTGACCAGTATCCGATACTGAAAAACGACCGCGGAATCATATTGGGAAGTCCAAAATCTTCAAATTTAGTGATGCCAAAATCAAGTTATCAGCATCGCATTTCACACTAACACACGCTCGTGGTTGGATTTAAACCTTAAATCAAACCAGATATCTCATCCTAATTTGGACTTTCTTGCATTATACCGAAATGCACACTTATTAGCTAGTTGCCGTGTGTCGGTTTTTTCCTCAGAAAGATGCTAATAAGTTAGTCAAAAGTTGGAGTAGGCATCATCATCAGTGGTTTTGAACTAGTTTTACGAGTTTCGTCGCCATGTAGTTCTAACAAACATTTTTTTAAGCAAGGCAGATGGTATTTGCAGATGTGAAATGACCATCTTAGATAGCATTTTTAAAATGATCTCTCTCGATATTGTATCTATTCGAAAAACAACACCAGCAAGTGTAGCCTTGAACATGAATACTAAAAACATCATCAAAATATGCATACATTAACATAAAATCTAAATGTTTACGTAGATCAGTAATTCATATTTGCATATGTGTGGATACGCATCTTGGGAAATCCATCCCTTCACATAAATATTTGCAGGTTGTGAATATGGTTATATGCAACG
The DNA here is from genome assembly GCA_963969285.1 of Odontomyia ornata. Taxonomy (NCBI): domain Eukaryota; kingdom Metazoa; phylum Arthropoda; class Insecta; order Diptera; family Stratiomyidae; genus Odontomyia; species Odontomyia ornata. The sequence goes on from OZ017741.1 coordinate 11,466,836, forward strand.
ATTGCTTGTTTGTAGTAGTGTATTTGAATTTGCAAGCATTTTACCATTATTTATTGATTATTGAATTGTTTCCCCACTAGAATTATCAGTTGTACTTGTAGATTTGAATAGAGCAAATACCCTTTAAAATTTGTAACTTGTTAGAATTTTTCGTTGGAAATGAATTGCATGCGAAAATTGATTTATAAAAATGAATTAAATGCCCTCATCTTCATTTAATGCAGCCCACAAAGTTCTCAAATTAGAAATGGAGGTAATGGTTCATTTTTGTGAGTGATTTTCTATCTAATGTTAGGGGGTGAGCAAAAATTGTAAAAAATGTGAATAAAAATCATTTCGTACTGCACCAAAATTTCAAGGGTGATAGTTGAGAACATTTATAACCACAACAGTGTGGGACTTTCAGTCCCCTATCAGACGCATCCTCAAGTGGTGGATAGAGGGGAGGGGTGCCCTAGCCGGCTAGCCGGTGGGTAGGTGGGAAATAAAATACCATTCGCGACTCAAAAACCAACTAAGTCGAAGCACTGACAACGCTCCACTTGGTATTTAATTGTCATGGAACCAGAGAAACAGCCTCGGATTGGACTGGAAAAACTACTACTATCATAATGCATAAAGGACTAAACATTTGGAGCTTAGAATGTTAGATCATTGAACAAACCAGGTGTCTGCGATAACTTCTGGATGAAATATAAAATTACAGAATCAACTTCCTCACAGTGCAACAAACCATATAGCACGGTGATGGGGGTTCATAACGAGGAAAACAGCCGATGATTCTAGATTTGAAAGTACGTTTTACTTTTGTCTAACGTTCCGCTCGTAACAAGATACATATGTACAATGAGTTCAAAGAAGATAACAATAAGATAGGTTCAAATTTGACGTCTGTCCAACACTCCGAAAGAGCGAAGCCTGTAAACTGACATCTGTTCGAGACTCCGAAAATTAGAAGCCTATCATCTTGATGTAATTTAGAAGATTGTCGTTTGAGGTATGAAAATGCCCGAACTTATCGCCCGCTTTAACACATCAGTCAATTGTCAATGTTCATTTCCGTGGATACTGGCAGAAGAATCAATTTGTTGATGGGCTGCTTGAATTCTCCGTGGTGGTTCCGAAGGGTGACTACTCTGATGTGATGATCCTTGCCTGCGTGCAACTTAATGATGCGTGCAAAATTCCACGTAGCCGGTGGTGTGTTGTCCACTTTTACGATGATCAAGCCTCCGAGTATGATGTACGGGGTAAGGGAAGCCTTTTTTGTGGTAGGGAGGTGAATGCCATTTACGCACAGAGTGTGGAACTCCCATGCTCGCATGAAAGTGACTGGACTACCCACTAAACACCTCCCCTGTTAACTTGAGAACCTAGCATGGAACCGTTTGACACATAACTTCGGGCCAGGTCTAGTTTTTCTACGCATTGAGGCGCCTTCAAGCTGAGAGATCCCTCTTCTAGTGGGAGGGGAGAGGGGAAAAGGAAGTGCCAGCCAAGTGATCCCCCAGCCCCTACATCCCTGACTGCTGTGAGTCCCTTTTACCTTTTAGGACTGCCCGAACACAATGTGCCACCTGGTTCCATTTGTCAACCGATTCGAGCATCACCGTGACTATGTTATCCAGGGTGAGCTCTCCCGTCCCTCTGTAGAGGTCTGTTTGCAGCCTGTCCCATTTTATGCACGCAAAAAATGTGTGGCAGGCGTAGTTGTAGTAAAAGAGCAGTTACCCCATCAAACTGCTCTAAAACTTTCCTATCTCCTTCATCCCTACAGCATGGTAATCAAGTAGACATTAATGATTATGCAGTTTAGAATTTTTTTAAAATATCCAATGTCTTCTTTAAAATAATCAATAACTAACAAACACCTTGCATATCAATTTTGTTTCAAATCAACGTGACATTCCAAAAAAAAAATAAAAAAAAATTTAAACTTAATTTAAAATGCTATTAATTAATATACGTGAGACATAAAAACATTAATATAAATTCAATTTTTCAACAACCAAAAAGGTGGCTATAAATAAAAATGCTCGATTCGATTTCGGCGCGGGCAAAGGGTTAAAGAAAATTCATGCATACTATAGACCAGATCTACTAATTCACTACACAACCAGCAAATCATTTCCATCTAGAAAATCCTACTATGACTTGAAAGTATTCAAATCTGACATTTTCTCACTCAGCTCGTCGTAATCCTAGACATACAAAATATACATTTACACTCATAGAATTTTATCAGTGAACAATCTACTCAACGCAACTTCGTATTCCATGCATCCCATCAGTGGATGCACATTTACATTCAGGCGCGTCGCACAAATCATTTACGCTCAAAACATGAAACCACAGCAACAATTCCAAAAACCTGATTTGCACTTACACCACAATAGGATAATTGCAAAGCGTGAGTGCTCGAGATGGGGAGTCTTGTGGGGGAGTTGGCCGTGGCGGGCGTAGACGCTCGGTAGTTATTCCGGACACCTTTAAATTTTCAACTGTAATTCGACACAAAAATGTTAATTCGTACACCGGAATATGTTTCAATTCTAAGATTTAAAAAGTACAAAAGCGGCGCAAAGTAATATGACCTAGAGTTCGCGCATGAAAAAATTGAATCGTTTGCGATTGTGCTTTTGTTTTGCTGAAAGGAAAAATATTAATTGCATGCAGAATTGGAAGTGAAATTTTCAGATTAAAACTCAATTAGTGTACAGTGCTCGGCAATTGATGCTGTAAGTTTTTGTCATTTTTCCGTGTCCAGATTTGCCCTTAGTGCTTCCCCCTGATCGAGATCCGACCCATTCAGGAGCACTTAACGGAACACCTATACTGCTGATTGTTGGAACTACACAGATCTCGAAGTCACCATATACTTCGAGGACAGAACAGACAAAACAAGTGCATAGAACGGTGAAAAGGTTCTAGATACATTTCATAAAGTAAAGAGCGAATCACAGTTACATTTCAACGCATGTACACTTCATCAAGGTTGTCAATGATGTATAGATATTCATGGTTTGGTTTTGGTGTTAGCCTATGGAACAAAACATACACCTGGATTGTGTATTGGTATTTTCGAAGCGGTTTTCAATTTAGCCAAAGATGGTTTTGGAACGGAACAATTGGAAAGTTAAAAACATGAACATAAACTTGTCTTGAGAAGCATACGAACTGCAACCGGTAGAAGTGTTTTTCTGACCCGGGTCACAATTGGTGACGGTATTTTGTAAATACCAATACAAGTATAATTATGCTAGCGTCATTGTCTGTCATTGATGATAAGAGAATTAAAACATAATTTTGAACTGAAATTATACGATGTATGGCGGGTGATTCACTAATACAGGAAGGTAATTTGAATCCCAACAAGTATGAACAGTGCAGTGGACGGAATAAATAAAGCTGCATACTTTATACAAGAAGTTTGTAAAATTTTGTTGCTGTAACTATACTACCAGGAATTCGTTTATGAACGTAGCTTTTGTTGAAGCTCGAATTGCAAGGTTAACGGGACAGCTGCTACCCGGCGGAGTCATATTGGAAGTGAATGGAATTAGCCTCACAGGACTCACGAATTATCTTAGTGTCGCCAGAGAAGAATTGATACGAATGCTAGCAGAAGATGAACGGGGAGATGCAGCTTTACTTGTCTTCGCAAACAAACAAAATTTGGCAAATGCAATGAATTCAGCAGAAGTAGACGACAAGCTAGGTTTGCACTCGCTACGAAATCGCAACTCGCATATACCAGTGACATACGCAACAAGTGGTGAAGGTTTATATGAAGGTCTCGACTATTGGTCCAATCAACTACAATAAAAAATGTCTGTCGCTCAATATTTAAAGATTTAATTTAAACATAATTTAAATATAACACCAAAAAAAATATTAAAAATTAAATAGCAAAATAAAAAGGAACAATAATTAAGGTAGTAGTCTAAAAGAATGAATCTCAGATGAATTTGTTTTTGACAGAATCGATTGTTGTCCACCACCACATCGTTCTCGAGCGCTCGACGGACCATGTGGGTAAGTACCCTTTTAAGTTCATTTCTTTTCTTTAGATATGTTCTTTTTATAAATTTGTTTTATTCTATATTGGTTACATGGTAATAGCAATTACAACTACAAACAATTTATTTAATTTTCATGGTCAATTTCAGCTAAAAGTGCTATTATTATTAATGTTAACTTCTCTTTAAATCACACATACAAATCTGTTTAATTACCATTCGGTCATTTTGTTTAGTTGCCAAGAATTAATTAATCAGCATAATAAAATGAATTGTTTGAGTACACGCTTCGGTCTTTCCTTTCCTTCCCCTCTGACCGGGTATAGGACCCGGTACGATGGTAGGCTCTCCACGCTAGAAATGAGCCAGCCATCGGGCACCAACTAACCTCCCTTTGTTTCAGGTGACTTCGCGGGTCGAGTGGCCCGAGCAAGGTGCCTCTTTATGGCATAGGGTTATGTAATCGAATCGCATAATTCTATGGCATAAATTGGTTACCGGGATACTTCTCCTCTGATGGGAAGGCTCATGCAAGTTAAGTTGTATGAGTTTTCCACTCAGAAGGGAAATACCTGGCCACTGCAACAATCACGGATTTTGATCCGGTTGGGCGGGTGCGCGGGGGCTCCATCACCACCCGGTTGCCCCTCTCTTATTTGTAGGCCATGAGCCTCTTTGGGTAAAGACGAAGTTACCCTAAGTCCGCCCATTTTTACTTGTTTCACTTGTTCTCTGAACAAGTCATTTTCTCTCGGTATGGTTGCCTAAAATTTTTGCGACTTCGGTCGCCTTTCTTTTTTTTGACCCCAGAAATTCGTGAATGCGAAATTCTTTTGTAGTGGGTCCTTGTACTGGGGGAATGAACCCGCCCCACGACACCGCAATTCTAACCTGCCAGCGCGTTCACGCGTCCCCAGACAATTGCATTCACAGCGGACATCTTCACCTTCCTCTGCCGAGGCAGCAGACCATCGCTGCAGTCCTTCACGGACTTTGAATTTATCTATTCACTACATAGTCCTCCTCTTCTCGGCAATACCGACAATCGGGGGACCGTGACTTACCAATCTTGCGCAGGTAAGACTGAAAATACCCATGCCCGCTCAAAAGCTGGCTTAGATATAAGTCAGTCTCACCATAACTCAAATTCAGCCGCGGTCTCACATCCGAGATGAGGCACGCAGTCCACCTTCCCTTTGTGTAATTCACCCAAGACAGCTGCTAATCGTTGAGTGGGCGCTGTCTCTCCTCATGGACAACCATCTCCCTCGCATCCTCGTTTCGACGCAGGTAAATAACGCGGCGCTCTCTAGCAAGGAGGGCGACAGGTATCACGCCTGCAATGACTTTCACCACCGAATCAGAGACTGTCGGATACGAAGATACAATCCTCAGTGCTCCTCTTCTCTATACCTGTGCTAGGCATTTTCGGTAAACCTCCTTACTGAGAGCGTTGCCCCATACCTCTGCTCCGTACAGTAGCACTGACCCTACAGCACTCATCAAGAGGCATTTTATTGGTGGGCTGGGTTTCCCTACGTTGGCCATAAGTCGACTCAGAGCCGATACTTCTGAAGCAGCCTTCTTAGCCGTTTGGGCGGTTGAACTGTGGTGTAGGTTTAGTTGCAGGATGCGGATCATCGAAGTTCTGTCTTTGCCTTGTTTAGGGCTTTCTGGAACACCCGGCATTTTCCTGACCCCAAGACGTGTCCAAAATCATGTCTTAGATCAGCATCCTTGCAAAAAATACAGTCTGCCACCTTCGTACACTCTTTTCTTTTATGTCCCGTTTCACCGCATTTGTAACATAGAGAACTCCTATTGGGTCCTTTGCATACTTGTGTGGTGTGACCATAGCCAAGGCATTTGGAACATTGAAGAGGCGTACTTTGCCCTTATTTACAAATTGTTCGGCGTCCTTTTCGGTCAGGTCAAGTATGGCCATGCATTGTCCCCTATGGTTTTCTGATGTCAGCCTCGCCTTGATCCCCCCCACGCAAGGGAACTTCCTTTTGATGGCCTCTTCCACCTCGACCAGATCCGTGACGCAGTCAATGTCCCTTATTTCGACCGTTGCCATCGGCTCAAGCGAGGCTATAGCTACGCTTCCTTCTTTACTCCGTCGCAGAATGATTCCTTATTCTCGGCCTCTGCTCCAATTTCGACTAGTATGTGGCCCGACCGCGTTGGTCGTACTGCTTTAATGGCAGTGTTAATGTCTTCAAGCCTTACGTTTCCCTTGATGTCCCGCAGTACCTCCGCGTAGGATCGGCCATCTTGGTCTTCGTCGGGGCTTCTGTCTGTCCTGTTTTGCATCGGGTCTTTTTTCTTGTTGAGCATTCATGCGAACTTTACTTTCTGGCACCTTTTGAAGAAGTTTCTTAGCGATTTACTTCGCTCTTTTTGTGAACACTGTCTGGAACCTGTGATTTGGTGCTCCACGCCCATCAAGTGCCTCTTCCTTCCTTGTTTTATCCCTATCTCTTTCGGCTGGGCTAGACGCCATTCTTTTATTGATTTTTGATTGTGGAGCTATCAGAACGTGCACTTTAGATTTCGCCCCAGCGCTTCTTTAGCATTCTGCTCGTCTGCGGCCGTTAACCTGCTTCTCCAATAATGCTCTACGTGGTCTAGGAGTTCCTCTAGTTCAAGGAGGCCAATCCTTACTGCTTTGGGGATTTTTGGCGAGTCGCATGCAGATTGCATTCATTTTAGAACAACTCCCGCTTTTTGGAATAGCCTTTCTTCTTCATGTCACTGCGCGGCAACTGTACTTTGCGGCCATCTGTACTCTCCTTGGGAGAGTTTATCGGCTTCTGTTTCCGAATACAGTCCTGAGCCACCTTTTCGACGTTGGCGGTGAAATCACACATCATCGCTTTATTTGCCAGGTCACTCGTTTCTTTTCCTGCCGTAATCTCCTCGTTGACTTCAGGATGGTTCTTTATTATTTCGGAATTTATGACCCTTGCTTCAATCGTTTAAGTAGCGATGGCAGCAGTGACCATCAAATTCTCCAGTTTCTTTATATTTTCCTCCACCGCTCAAACATCTGGCGCGTCCTGCAGAGTTTCCCGCATTTCCTTCATAGGACGCTCTGGCATTTGCATCATTTTTTTGCTGCACTCGAACGCTGCAGGAATCTCAGTCTGGACCAGACTGTCTGTTAATCTCCGTTTTTCGTCCGTCTGCACTGTCTTTGTTTTAATCGTCGCTTTTGCGGTCGTTAGTACCGCTCCCGATGTGCTGTTAACATCGTGGCTGCAGCCGCTGGTTGTGTCGTCGTTATTGTTATTTTTGCATTCTCTTTTTGAGTGTTTTTGATCTTTTTTAAGTGTTTTGGTTGCTCCAGTTTTATTGGGTCCCCCACAGAGCCACTATCTTCGTGTTTGTGTGTAGTCGCTTTTTGGTCCCATAGTTATCTTTGCAGAGCAGGGAGGCCATGCGAGGGTTGGCACAAGCCCTTATGGGGACAAGTGATCAGAGCTATACCAGCGCCAATCGGAAGTCTGTCTCAACCGAACCTACACCACCAACCTAATGGTGCGAACTTCGATTGTACCCCGAGACCTGCCAAGGTTTTACCGGGACAGTGACCGTATGATAGTTGAATTGGAGCCGTTCACACACGAGTGTCACCTCGGCGCTACCGCTTAATAACTTGTCGGATAACCTTTTCTCTTAAGGACCTCCTTAAGTCAATTTGGCATGTAGTGAACCAAATTTAACTGTGTCCTGCCTGGTAATTTTGCCCCATTCATCGACGATGACGATTTTTAGCATTTCCTTCGAGGTTATGCTATGCTGACGGATCCTGCGGTCCAACAAGTCCCACAAATACTCAATGGGATTAAGGTCTGGGGATTGGGGTGGTGTACACAGCTGATATTTTGTGTTTTAGAGCAACCAAAGCCTCACATTGTGTGCTGTGTGCTTGGGATCATTATCTTGCTGGAACCAAAAATCGTCACCAAGCCTCACCTGCTGGACGCTTTGCTTCAAATTTGCCTTCAAAATATTAAGGTACCCATATTGATCCATAGTTGATTCTATAAACACAAATTGGCCAACTCCTTCTGCCACCATACATCCCCAGACCATCACACCACCTCCAACAAGTTCTACAGTTGGTACGAGATTTTCTTTTTCGAGGGCAGTGCCGCTCTTTTGCCACACGAACTTTCTTCCTGTAATGCCAAATATGCAAAATTTGCTTTCGTCAGAGAATAAAATCTGTTCCCAAAACACTAGCGGCTTGTTTATATTTTTTTTTTTGCGAAATCCACACGTTTCTTCCTGTTCACTTCCATAATGTATAGCTTCTTACGTGCTATGCGTGAGCGATATCCATCTCTCTTTAGTATTTTTCGTATGGTATCTTCATGGAGAACCATGCCAAAAAAATCTTTTATATTTGTAACAATTTGGGAAGCAGTTACTCGAAAATTCTTTTTAACTGCCTGCAAAACGTTTCTATGTCGCGTTCAATCAGTATGGAGGGTCGAAAACAACATGGTGCTACGGATGGAGTAGAGAGGCATCAACATTACCTCACCCAAAACACTACCACATCAGTCGCGTGACTCGTTAAACCAAGCAAGCCTAAGCTGCACTCGATTAGGGTTTTGATTAACACTCCTAATTGTACCCGTAGCAGTTATTTAAATACGAGTACTTGTAGTATTGATTTTTAATAGTGAAAAAAAAAAATAAATAAATATAACCCATACTGGGAGATAGATACGTTACTGCGAAAGTATATGCCACTTCAGGCACAGCATTAAGCGGACAATAACTTAATTTGGAAGGAATGTCTAGAACCACTGGCCAACAACATTCAGATCCTGAACGAGAAGGTTCAACACTGTTTAGAGACCGAAAGTGTCCTAACGAGACGAGTTGTGGAAATGTACCGACCGACTTCAATATTGTGTATCATGACGAAGGATTGCCCACAGCCAAAGGTTAAGGAGGCAAGTCAACATCCGAACTTTTAAGTCACACAATATCGAACAACTCCATCAAAGGAGAACACGAAAAGCAAAAAAGCTTCTACGTGCCTACTACAAAAACGGGCTAGGACTCCTTTTTCAACAAGCGTGTAGCATAATTGTAAACATTATGTGGAATTATGGGAAGTCGACGCGAGATTTACTACGCTTGGCCAAAGTACTTTGCTTTCCGCTTTATTATAGGAACATCCATTACTTTCATTTACTTAAAGAATAACTCTCGCGAGATTATTCACTGGCCACGGAATTCCTAGCAAATGTGTGAAGTAATAGAAGCACTTAAAAAAAAAATGGTCAAAAGTGTAGTATGAGTAATTAAAACAAACATCAGAAATAAAAAAATATAAAAACAAACATCAGAATCAATAATAAAAACAAAAATCAGAATCAATTACGCATACAACCGTAAGATTCTCCGCACTCTGATACCACCTTCCGCCATGTATTTCCATTAATTACAGTCTACATTGAATACATTTCATGAAAAATTACACGGGAGACCTAAATTTCTTGTACTGTTGCAGTCTTTCATTACACTTACCGTGAAGACTCACTTGCAAAGCTTTTGGGGAGCAAACATGGTTTTTGGCACTGCCGACCCAAGAATGACCCAAATGACTCTTTATTGCAACGAAACATTTACTGAAGACATTAAATTAACGACGACGAAATATAAAATTCCGCTTCTTCATTTCTATTTACAATCTGATCTGACAGTACAAATTGTCAGAGAAGATGTTCAGCCGATTGAGCAGTGATTGAAGTGATCGCCACCAGAGTGATTGAAGGTGGAGTGAAAATCACGCCGAGTTGAGTGAAACCACTCCTCGGGAATAGGAAGAACCACTCCAAAAAGGTGCCTGAACCCGCGACAAAGAACTCGGTCGGAGAGCGGTACATTGGCCGTTAGAGGGAAATTATAAAAGAGCGTGACGAATGACGCGCCTCCTCTTTTCTTCTTTGATTTGGCAAAGTGATGGAAAAGTGAAGCGACGAGCGTTGGTGGATTTATAAAAGTAGTGGTAGGAAGTGGCGACCATAGTATACTCAACTAGTAACCACACTCCATCAACCCTCCGGAAAAATCCGAACACAAGCCGAACAGCAAGCCATAAATCTTCGTTTGGATTCATGTGAATAGTTAGATGGTCCATAACTCTGCCTTTCGATACATCTTCTTCCCACAGTATGTTACAATGTATATGATCTGTATCTGTTTTAATTGTTTTTTGGTCTATTTTTTAAGCAAATAATATATTTCATGTTATTCATTAGCGTGATCGTCAACAACGTATTTTCGATTCTCATTTTTCAGAATATCCTAACGTGGTTTTATTTTATGTAAAGGCCTTTCCAATAAGAGGTGTTATTTTACATAGCCCGCTTTTTCGGTAGATGTCACTTTTGAAGCTGTCATTTTTTGACATTTGACAAGTAAAAAACTACGCCATTAATAAAAATGGAACAATATACGCTTCAACGTCGTGAAGTGCCTTCTCGAACCGCAATAGAGTAATTGGTGGAAAAATTCGAGCTGTTAGGACAACATAGTGATGTGAAGAATAAAACCCGTGCACATCACTCAAGAACAGCCGAAAATATTGCTGCTGTAGCCAAAAGTGTTGAAGAAAACCCAGGTTCGTCCATTCCTCGTCATTCTTTAGAATTAGGCATTCCACAAACGTCATTCCACTGTATTTTGCATAAAGATTTGTGTCTTAAAGCTTATAAAGTTCATTTAACACAAGAACTCAAGCCGGCCGATCAGCAACAACGTCGTGTCTTTGCTGATTGGGTCCTTGAAATGCATGAATATTATCCGAAATTCCATCGAAAAATCATCTTGAGTGATGAGACCCATTTCCACCTCAGTGGCTTCGTCAACAAGCAAAATTGTCGCATCTGGAGATCGGAATACCAAAGCGTTATTGTCGAAAAGCGTCTCTATCCTCAACGTGTGACTGTTTGGTGCGGTTTTTGGCCCGATGGAGTCATTGGACCTTACTTTTTTGAAAATGAGGCTGGAGCAACAGTTACGGTGAATGGATTGCGCTATCGAGAGATGATTAATGATTTTTTTATGGCCGAACTGGGATAGTATTGATCTGTATAACGTTTACTTTCAACAAGACGGCGCTACGTGCCTCATAAGCAACGAAACCACTGCTCTTTTACGCGAAAAGCTTCCGGACCGTGTTATCTCTCGAAGACCGAGATCTTGTGATTTAACACCTTGCGACTTCTTCCTTTAGGGCCACGTGAAAGAGAAGGTCTACGCCCAGCGTCAATCTAAGACCTCAACAGCCCAGCGTCAATCTAAGACCTCAAAGATGGAGTTCGTGAGGCTATCGAGGACATAGGGCAGCCACTTTGCGATTTGGTTATGGAAAATTTCATGGAAAGGATATGGTCCTGTAAGCGTGGTCGTGGTGGTCATTTGCCTGATGTTATTTTTCACTATTAACGGCATACCTTCCTTTTTATAATGAAATACACATCCGATCATGTGTATTGAAAAATAGTATATACTTCTTATATACGAGTACATGTATTATGCGTTGTATTGCTTATGAAAAAAAATATTCTGAACCCAACGGCAAAATGATAGTATCGTAATAACTTTTATCGAATCGTCTTAAACTAAATAATTGAACTTATTTCTATGCACGCACTGAAATTGCAACAACCGATTTGGACATTTCGATTCCTCGTGCTCCTTTTGTTCAAGATCCCTCGAGCAGTTTGCCTAGGCAGACTGTTCGATTACTATACACCACATGTGCACGTCCCTAAACCATGTCGTTTCAAGCTGAGCACTGATCCACTACTCGTTGAGACAGCATTCTATCTGTATTAATCGAGCAGTCACACCAGCAAACTGCTCGAAAACCTTCCTATCCCCGACTAAAAATTTTTTGTGGCGGATTTGGAAAAAATATGTAATTATTTTTATTCGTAATCGTACTTTTTAGAATAATTTTCTTCTTATTATTTTTATTAAATTTAATTTTATATCAACTTTCCTTTATATTAAATGTAATTTTATATCAATTTTCTTTTATATTAAATGTAATTTTATAGTAATTTTCCTTTATATTAAATTTAAATGTTTCCCTTTGATTATATTCGTTATGAGATTTAGCTTTTATTACTAATTCAAATCCTATTCAGTTTTCTTTACTTCAGTCAAATTTAGTTTTTTTAAAAATATCTGCCACATAAATTTACAGTGAAAGGAAATTGAAACGGGGTGGAGGATTGTGAAAAAATTTTGATGGTTAGGATGGGTGACGGTTTGCCGTCCGTGAAGTGTGTCGAGTGAATGACGTTTAGCTTTTCCTACCGAATGAAGGATTTTTCATTGAAGCCACGCTACGCCACCGTATTTATTTATGTCAGAACGTTTGATCGGCTACATTGCGAGATATTGTCTACGCTTCATTTCCAATTTCTGCGGCTACAAAATCTGCGCCCTGTTCAAATCGGATACATAATCGTGGTAAATGAATGCGTGAAGGAAATTACAACGCATCTACATCGGAAGCGTCTTGAAAAGCTATCATAATTTAAATGCGATGTTGACCACTGACTAAGGCACTTCTTATCTATGTGATCTTCACGCATCTTCATCAAGCTCACCTAGTTTTAAAAGATTCGAAACCTAATTTGGGATTGAATTCGGGATTTCGTTGCAAGCCTGTGTCATCGTATATCAAGTTGCTGGAGTTGATCGGGTGTGTCCGTGTTAGTTACAGCCAACTGCAAGGTGCAGCCTGGAAGGTATTTAAACAAAGAAAATTTCAAACTATATGGCACAAATTTCTAAACTTCTTGGACGAGTCTAACATTGTGATCTCCTAACAAAAACACAAACAATCATATGAAGTGAGAAGTAGCGTGAAAGCTCGTGGCTGGCGCATCTAGTTCATTTGGGTCAATCCATTCACATGAAAATGGCAACAATCTAATATTGTAATAAGGCTACCCAAATCAATTTGCTCGGTTCATTAAACCAAATTCGGACTATTAAGAAAGAGTATACGAAATAATTTTGGAGCAAAATTTTTTTACGTGTTCCTTCTCTTATGTAAAATAAACTAATCGAAAAGGGAGGAGTAAAAACGTGCGCGTCAATTTGGATGTTCCTTTTTCCTTGTTGAACTTGAAATTTAGAGCGTTTATAAACCGTTCGTGGAGTTAAACAAAACAAAATAAAGAAAAGGGGTAGCTTTGAACTGAATTGTGTGTAGCTGTGAAAATTGATGACATCATAGAGTTCTTTTAATGGTCTCATAAATCGGGCGTGAAACGAATGTTTGAGATGATACAGAGTAGGCAGTCCAAGCTGAATATATATGTAAGTTTGCAATATTAATACTTCCCTTGTAATGACCTTAACAACGTTTGTTTAACCTTGTTTTGTGAACCCAATCGAGAAAAAAGCATATGAAGTGGTATATAAGATAAAATCACCCTTTTATGATAATTTGCCTTAGGATTAAATTTGTAGTATATATTATTTAAATGTCAAGAAAAACCTGGGACCGTGAATATTCCGGAAAGTTAATATAAGCTAAAATTACTAAGTTATAAGCGAAAAGGTGCATAATATAAATTATTCTTGTGCATCTAAAACCTCAAGTTATAAAGCATTATGAATGGAATCGATACGAAATTTAAAAATATCCATTTGCATTAAATATAAGAATAACACGAACGTTTTTTTTTCGGGCAAAAAGCAGGCGTAGCACTTTATAAAGAAAAAAAATTGTGTAGTATTATACCATTCCTCAATGACTCATAAATTCAAAGCAAACACAATTGAGAATATTTGCAAAAGGATATAGGAAAATTTATTTAAAATAATTTTTTGCAGTAATAAGAGGTACGAGGTATACTAAGCACTAACAATTGATTTATATTCGATCCTTTTAACCCTTAACATACCAAGGGGGTCCTCGAAAGACCCCAGAGGTTATGTTTTTGTGATTCTTCCGTAAATATAACACCCGATTGAACCATGATTTTTGTATTCCTCCCGGACACGGTTAAGATAAATATTTCATTGTAATGATTATGATTCGTTATTTCAAAAAAAAAAAAAAAAACACTTGGGGCCGGCAGGACCCCGTTTGGTATACTACGTTAATAAAACTGATTGGTTCATTTCTTGTTTTTATAGTGTAAGAAACTGTTCTTTTTAGCAAATTCAAACAAAATTAAAGTTTGTATGCATAATTACTTCTTTTATTTATGCACGTGCAGTTGATATGAGGCAAAGTGCCGTTTCCAAATAACTGTTTCTTCAGTTTTAAGTGGTGTTCACATAAAGTATAGCCTTGTGATTAGTCATTCAGAGATTATTGAGTGAAATACATTGTGTGTCTTTTGCCTGTTTTTGCAGAGAAGTAGTGTTAGTTCTCTTCTTACTTAGTGTATTGTGCAAGTATTGTGGTTTATTGTGGTATATATTATATGTAAATTATTTCTGGAAAAAAATAATATTCAAATTTATTTTTGTTGTACTTTACTCTTATAATAGAAACTGAATATTTGAATTTGTGAAAATGGCCCGTCAGATGATGATATTCTCCGGATCCTGGGGGAATGTGATGCCAGTGACCCAGAAGATATCTTGGACGAATCTGACGCAGAACTCATTCCAGCAGAAGATGCATCAGAGTCTGAAGACCATCTCGAAATGAATAGTGAGCGCAGTGACACTGCTAGTGAAGCCTCTAATGAGGACTTCAATGAATGATATGAATTTACAGCGAAATCTGGGAGAAAATGGACAAGTTCAGTGCCCCGCGTCACTTGTCGTCGGCAATGTCACATCGTCAGGGGTTCTCTAGGTCCAACGCGCGCAACCAATGTTGTAACCACAATGTCTGACATTTTCAACTTGTTCTTAGATGCCCAAATTGTGGAAGCTGTATATAACTTCACCAATGCTGAAGCTTTACGATTTGTTAGTGATTTCAATGCAAATGCAGCTCCAAACAAACAGAAAACTTGGTCAAATGTAGATCCTGTAGAAATAAGAGCGTTTTTTGGTGTGCTGCTGATTGCTGTAGCTCTTCGCTGCCGAAAGGAATCAATCTCTGAAATGTGGACGATGAATGAAAACATTCGTCGTGCTGTTTTTACTGCTGCCATGTCACGAAACAGATTTACGCTGATCCTTCAGTTTATCAGGTTTGACGATATATCAACACGTGCTCAACGAAAGGCAACTGATAAACTTGCTGCTATTCGTGAAGTTTGGGATTGGTTTGTAGAACACTGCAAGGCACTTTTCGAACCATCTGAAAAAATCACTGTAGATGAGCAGCTAGTCACGTTTCGTGGCGTGAGACAGTACATGAAATCTAAGCCCAGACTTTAGGCGGCCGCTGACGTGCAGACGTCATATTTGTACAAATTGTAAGCTTACACTGGGAAGCTCCCAGGAAATGCGCCAGAGAAAAACTTGGGACACTGCCTAGTATGTGACTTGATGGAACCACTGTTTGGATCTGGAAGAGGTGTCACTGCAGACAATTTATTTTACGTCCGTGCCAACTTCAGAATTTTTGCTGGAGAAGAACATTACTATGACAATAACATTGAGAGCAAAAAAGCCTGACATATCTGCAATGATGGAAAATGCAAAAAAAGAGACATTCTCTCCTCAAAATTTATCTTCTCAGACGTGGTAGCAGTAGTCAGTTACGTCCCAAAAGAAAACAAAATAGTTCATGTACTTTCCACTCAATTCCCAGAAGATTCAGTATCCAGAGAAAAACAACCGTACCAAAGGTGGGGTGGATAATGCAGACAAATTGGTAAGAGAATATACTTGGGCCAGACGTACCTCAAGATGGCCTCTGAAACTTTTTATGAACGTGCTTGACATTGGAGCACTGAACGCCTTCATAATTTGGATATCAAAAAACAAGACTGGAACAGTAGCCAGAAAAATGGCAGGTATCGATTCCTGTGGGAGTTAGGCAAGGAGCTGACAAAACCCAACATTCTTCGCAGGGCAACCAATCCAACTGGTCTCCATCTTCCAGTTGTCAGAGCAATTGAAGCTACGAGAGTATTTATTGCGCACAATACTGCAGCTCAAAGCATAGCATCGACATCATGTTGGCAGAAGCAGATACAAAGGAGGGGAAGATGTTCATACTGTCTCAGAAACATAAACAGGAAAGTCAATACAGTCTGCAGGGAATGCAACCGATTTGTCTGTAAAACACACAGGAAAATAATTACAACCGTAATATGTGCCAAGAATTGCAGCAGTAGCAATCAATGATTGCGATTTATTTTTGTGAAGTTATATAATATTATAAAGATTTGATTTCCCAATATTATGAAGGAAATGTTGAAATAAAGGGAAAAAATAATGTTTACAATTCTTGTTTAACTGAAATATATTTGCAGACACCGAAAAACGCATTTTGAATAGTCTTGATGAAGAAACAGTTGAAAAATAATGAAAAAACACTGGGGTCCTCAGGAGACCACAGCTTGGTGAACAACGCTGAAAAGTTGTTATCTAGTTTTATTTGAAGTAATATTTGATACATAATATAAATTATTTGACATTTATTTAACGAAAATATTCATATACAAATATTAAAATATTAGTATTTTCTAGTAAAATGTTGTTATTGGTTAGTATCTAAAACGAAAATGAATTGTTAAACCTTACCCGACGGTCTTTCCATTTCTCTACCTAACCGGGTATAGGAATGGCAGGCTCCTCACTCATATGGGCTAGCCATCGGGCGCGCTCCTCGGTTTTTTGTTGCTTAACAGGGGCTCTTGCCGGGTAGAATGGCCTTCCGCTCGCGTGCAATTTTATGATATAGAGTGTAGTGAATACTAGGCTCAAAAAAAGTCCGTGAAGGACTGCAGCGATGGTCTGCTGCCTCGGCAGAAGAAGGTGTCGGTATCTGCCGAGACGCGTGAATGCGCTGGCAGGCCAGCATTGCGGTGTCGTGGGGCGGGTTCATTTTCCCCAGCACGAGGACCCACTACAAAAAAAATTTCGCATTCACGAATTTGATTTCAGATCAAGAGGCGACCAAAGTCGCAAAAAGTGTAGATAACTACACCGAGGGAATTAGAGCTTGTCATGAGAACAAGGGGAACCTGAAAACAAAGGCGAACTTGGGGTGACCTCGTCATTACCCGACAAAGTTCATGGCCCACAAATGAAAGAGGGGCAAACGGGTGGTGGTGGAGCCCCTTCGTACCCACCCAACCGGAATAAATCCATAGATATCTTGTTGAAGTGGCCAGGTATTCCTCTTCTGAGTGGAAAACTCATACAACTTGAATTGTATGAACTTTCCCATCAGAAGAGGAGTACCCCGGTGACCAATTTATGCCATAGAATTATACAATTTGATTGCATAACTCTATGCCATAAAGAGGCACTCTGCTTGGGCCACTCAACCCACGACGTCACCTGAAACAAGAAGGATTATTAAGTACCCGGTGGCTGGCTCATGTTTTGAGGTGGAAGCCTGCCGCCGTAGCGGGTCCTATACCCGGTTAGAATTGGAGGGAAAGGAAAGACCAATTTGCGTTACTTTACACCAACATTATTATTTCAACAAAAATTTCAATTAACATCTTTCGATAATTTCAAATTCTTCTTTACGTTACGTTACTATTTCAGTGTTTATCAGAATTTAGATAAGTAATGGAGTCATTCTCTTGTATAAGATCAATTAACTATAACGAAAACTACTTCTAACTTTTGGGTGAACAAATTTCACATGCAATAAGAAAAAAAAAAAAAAAATATATATATATATATATATATATATATATATATATATATATATATTAAAAGGGTAACAAAAAAGACACTTTCCCGCAGGGTTCCTCGAGCGCTCGATGACACGTGCGGGGGGGGGGGTCCACTGAAATTATCATTAATGCTCTCTAATTCAAAAGTTATCTAAGTTGTTTTCACAAAAAACTACAAAAAAAAAAGAAAGAAACAATATCCTCCTTTCTCTCGGTTAATATCAAATCCATTTCAAAACCCGTAACTCAACTCTCAGCTCCTTATCGTTTATTCGGATCAGATGAACACAGCCGATGACCATCGAGTAACTTGTTCCACTAGTAATTACCGCTGTTGTAGCGGAAGGATGTAGTTTTGACAGTTCCGTTCTATAAAACCTGGCGGTTAGCGTTTGACGATCGCACTGCGATTCGTATAAGCATCACTGAAATTGGGGAATAAATTCCGTATACCAGCCATGGGATTCGGTTCCCCGCGGTGTCATCACTTTTCAAAACTTCCCTAAAGGTATTGCGAATTTCCCGCAAACATTGAGCAGGCGGGGAAGGGAAACGTTTAACTTTGAGTTAAGATAGATATCAACCGCAGTGGCACGCTGTTATATTCACTGTCACAAGAAATCTCGATGACAACGGTCAACACTTGTTTTATTTAGAAACATTCAAAATTGAACTCAAATCAGACCGCGATAAAATTTCATATCACTCGGATAGAAGTCACAAAAAAAAAGATCTTGCACTTCAGATTTTATTCTTAAAACATTTTTGTTATATTCCAAGCACCAGTCTTGCACTCGGGCCGTTATTCACAATAATTTCCACGTCGCTTGCCAATATCTCATTCCGCAAAACATTTACAACAACCATTCAAGCACTTCCTTTTCTTTATTTTCTTTTCTTTTTTTCTTATTTCCCGGCAAAGCGTGACATATGGTCGCGTTATATAACGTTTTTCCGCACAGAAATTTACTTTCTCCCACCTTGGTCACTCGGAAACACACATCCCGTTTCAATTCAAGTTGGCACATTAGATTACGTTAGCACTTCCGTTACTTATAGTTTGGTAGTGCACTCACGAAGCACGGAAAAAGGGAAATATCATCGATTTTTACTCGAGCCACGACTCAATTCTGACCTCTCCACTACTACCCTTTTTTGACGCGTCGACTCGCACCTAATTTTCGCTAAACAAAATTGAATTTTCCCGTATCGCGCGGACCTCGTGTCACCAGCTTTCATTCCCAAAAACCAAAAAACTTTCTTCACATTCGCGTCCGAAGTGACCGCCGTCAATGTCAATCGCAGACTCCCCCGTACTCAACTTGTTCTCCTCTAGTTTAACGTAAAATTGAGTAGGAATGCTTCACGTATATGTGCATGTGCGAGGTAAAAGCGAATTTACCCACGTATTGTTTCAAAGCGACCGCTAGGCAAACGTTTAGTATTGCTTTACAATTGCAAGTGTAGCACGAGGTACAAATGAGCAGAACTCTCTATCTGATTGCGCGGGCCCAGATAACGCGAAATCATCGCTACTAACAAAAATGCGTTGCTAGTGGAGCGACACCGCATGCTAGTGTTGGTGGCAGATAGGAAATCTTGGGTGTCCGATGGGGGTTAGCAATGGCCAACTCCTGTCATTTAAAGCAGACGCGGAGCCCGCTAATGTATGGTTTACGCTCCAATCGTACTCCTTACACTCGCACTGCTACAAACGCTTCTGTGCCGCTACCGATGCCTTTCGTGTGGACTGGAGTTGACAAAGTGCACTTTATGAGTGAATGCGCACCTGGCGATTTATTCACACCGGTGTCGTCTATTCATTAATAGCGAGATGCTTTTGATCCGCTGTGTGGCGACAGTTCAAATAACGAAAATGGGGCTAGCGGAAAAGGTTACGCGAACTATATGGGCAAAGCCAATGTTCTCGCGCATTTCACACCATTTTCCGTGACGGCGAACTCGGTAAACGACGTTTTGCGATCAACAACAAAAATATCCGCGAACGTATGTATCTCACACAAGACTCGTCGCCCCGGCATGAAGGTTTCTTCGCGACTCCCCATTAATTTGAAATAGGTTGCGCTTGAAATTTTTGTTTCCCATTCACAATATTTTCATGCGATGAAATTTTTGTCTACCAAAACACGAGACAAATAAATTTGAATATGTATCTTTTTAACAGAAGACAAACATTCTTTTATTTTTTTATCTCATTAAAATTTGCACATTTCTTCCTATTTTCTTCCAACGATATCCACTTTGTCCAAGTTAAAATTTTTAATAACTATTTCCATGCATTATCTCATATCATTTGTTTATGGTTTGTTTCAGGTGAATTTCTTATTTATTACGATTCAGCTTTTATTTCCATTCGAAATGAGTTTTACAAGTTTTTTTTTTTTTGCTTAGTTTTTTGTGTTTTATTTAAAGTACCCCAAATAAGTTGACTCGATCAGATGAACTTTATTTTTGGCAGAATTACTGCTGCTGATCGCAATGGTGAAGTTTGCTGTGAAAGATAATTAAAACGAGCATTTTCTGATTTATTTAATGATATCCATTTGTAAACGCTGCTGGAATTAGTGGCCCCGAACTGAAGTTCAACGGGGCCCGACTGACGGCAATTGCTGGAAATCCCGACGGCTGGGGCTCGCACCTTGTACATATCCAACACTATCTGCTCCACTTGAATTGTACATATCGATTGTTGGTCCAAGTGAATTTGTTGATGGAAAGCCTGGTCGTGTGGTTGTTCTGTGGGGAGATGCTGGCGGTCCAAATCCTTGAGCTGCTGCCGCTGCTGCTTGATAATTGTTCATGACTGATAATGCTTGTATCAAAGGTGGTGTATTATTATTGGGTGTGAGTTGACCGTTTGTTAAATCCACTGTAGGGTAGGGTAATCCAAAACTGGGATATCCCGAATAACCGCGACCAGCCACATATACAGCATACGTTGCTGCTGGGAAACCATCTGGCAGTGTTCCCAGCCCACACATAATATTATCGTATGCTGTTCGTCCTGCGACACGAGTTTTTGCTAGGTTTGCCGGAAGCATCACTTCTTTGGGTTGCGTCTTTTTACATGCCACCGTTTTGTTATTGATTTCGTGAAAGTGAATTTCACAAACTTTATCTACGACATCTTCACTTTGAAACGTCACAAATCCGAACCCTCTGTGTCGATTTGTTTGTTTGTTGAACATAAGCATCGCATCCTCAATTGCGGTGGGAACAGTTCTTGTGGTTGCTGCGCTGGCATTTTGAGCCATAACTCCTCGATTACTACAAGAGTTATGTGGTTCGCTCACATAATTCTATAACATAAATTGATCACGTCTATATTTCTCATTTGATGGGAAAGTTCATGCAAATTATGTTTGTATGAGTTTTCCACTTAAATTGGGAATATATGGCCACGTCTACGTTTGGATCTTGATCCGGTTCGGAGAGTACAAGGAAGTAGCACCTCCATCTGGCTGCCCCACCCTTATTTGTGGGCCATAAGAATCGTCGGTAAGGACGAAGTCTCCAACAGTCCGTCCGTTTTTGCCCGTTCCAACTTGTTGTTTGAACAGGCAAGGCCAATCTCAGCGGATCCCAACATCCTCTTCCGATGAGGCAGCAGACCATCGCTGCAATCCTGAACAGACATTTTATCTTCTCAATCACTGCACATCGCTGCTGTCCTTTACGAACTTATTATATCTTTTGAAAAAAACAAAGTTTTTTCTGGCTGCGTATATCAAACAAACAAAATAATCTTTTGAAAAACATTGAATATTCTCAACATATCTATATACAAATATACAGCAAAAAGTCTCACTTGTGTCGCAGTATTATTTTTTCGGAATGTTAATAAATTATGATGCGTTTATTCCTTGGAAGAGGGGTGCATATCCATACAAATCGAATGCATCTTTCGTCATCATGTCTTTCAAAAACGATATTGAAATATTTTTGGCCCTGAGAATCGTAGCAAAATATTGCACAATTCAGTCTGACTTTTAGGCACGAACATTATCTCAAGGTGTCTTATGTTTTTAAATTGCTTTAGATTAAATTATCAAGTTTTACTGGCTTTGAGATTTCTATTTTTATTTTTAATATAAGCACAAATTATATAACAACCATCATTTGCTGCAATAAATAAATATTCCGCATTTATTTTAACTTATTTGCTCTCTATTTGTAAAAAAATATAAAAATTTCGTTCGAAGGACCACTTAAAAAACTATTTTAAACCACTTATACGTGAAAATCTGGGATTCGAAGCAATTAGTGTGATTATAGTTCTTTATTGACTTAAATAGTTCTTTATTGGCTTGAATTCTTGGGTCCAACGACATTCTATTTAATATTTATGTACAATAAAACACTTCGCTGCAAGTCTGGATTGTAAATCGTCTCATTTCGCATCGACATACTTTAACAAGTTCAAACATTTTTAGATAATTCAGACCAAACTGGTGTGAATCAATTTAAATCTCATTTTTAGTGCGACCCTGAAATCTGGATTTAAAGCCCGTTTCCTTTTAAGTCATTTGTTAATCTTGGCGTCATCTGCTTTTTCTTAACTTGTTCAACGACATTTAGGATGGCCACACGAGCTCGCAATAGGTTGTCTACTTTTCGCTCTTTGTAGAAAGTTACTAAAATTTTATCGAATTAGTTCATGCACACACGCCTGTTGTGCATCACCGTGTTTTTTTTCATGCAGAGATCGAAACACATCAAAACAAAATAAAAGTACAAGTGCAAATCCTGCCAGTTGCACAACAACAACAAATCTGCGTCTTTAATCGGAAATCTAATCTAGATTAAATTAGAATTTTTATTATTGCATCGTTTATTTCAAAGATATTATGCAATAATATGGATTAAACTTGTTCTCGTGGTTTTATCTAAAGTAGAATTTGTGGAAGAACAAAGGATGACGCTTCAAGCTTTTCAAATTATCTAGTCAAATTAAGCTCCGCAAAACTGCCCACTCGTTTATGAAGTTAGTGTCAAGTTGGAAAAAGTGGCAATGGCGATAGTAAAAGTGGGTGCTGGTGACGCCAGGTATTATTGTGTGCTTCAAGCTTTATATCCGCTTTTAAACCTTTCGATGTCATCGGGATCGTCAATTTATCTATGTCAATCGAGGTTAAGGTTTTAAGAATGTTTCAGACCTTAACGTGCTTCTAAATTTTTTTAAAGTATTGCATCATTCGTGAAATTCAGTGAGAAGTTAAAAATTGCGTTTGAAATTAAATTTTTGTCAGATTTTTTATCTATTATTATTTGACTTAATTTTTTTTGCAAATTAATTAAAATGGATATTATTTTAAAGAATATTTGATATTGATCGCGCAAAATTGATCCATATGGTACAGGCACTCTTAGTGTACTGGTGGTGAACTGAAATCTCTGAATAGCGATGAGAACGTTACAAACCTCAGCAAAAATCACAACAGGTGCAGAATCAGGTCGAGATATGCGCTAGGTTAGCAGCACAATAGTCGGCCAGAAAAAAACGTTCGCAGACATATCAAAGGCAGTAACGCTCCCTGCTTGCAAAATCTCATAAACAACGTGGACAGGGATCCATGAAGGTAATCGGGATTAGCGGGAAAGGAGGAGGCACATTTAATTATGCAGAATAATAAGCGAAAAAGCAAATATCGAAATCCTAGGAGTAGGATTGTACCTGGGCTGGCGCTTCTGGTTTATTCCCACCCAACCGGAACTAATCTTTTGAAATCAGGTTCACTTGGAAATGAACCAATTAGCTTTTAACAAACATCTTAAACAAATCCACACAATTTGCAGCCAAAGAACGAGGAGAACTGCCATACACATTGAAGACATTGTCTTTCTGCCGAGAGATAACAAGGTCTTTTGGAGGATTTTTTTTCATCAATACTTTATCAATAATTGATTAGTAATTTTCTTTGATCTTCTGTTATCGTTTTAGGTAAAAAGCACAAATTATCAAAAAATCTGCTGCAATTTGGCAGCATCAAAGGATGTCAAGTGTTCTATGTTTGTTTAACAATTTGTGGAAATTGTCGATAAATAATTGAACATTTGTGAAGAAATAATTTTGAAGGATACCAAGATTTGCATGATAAGAATATATTGCGATGGCGCTGCGGTTGCACAATTAATTTTGAGACGGGCGAAATTTCAGGTGTATTCTTTTTTTTAAATAAAGGTACTCTGAAAAATATAGGGGCAACGAGCGTAGTAAGGGCCCTCTTATTTAAAGTTACGATATTAATCGTAAATACAATTTTTGTCAAATCCAGCATTTGTTGATTTTATTAATTACTATCAATTTTTATAAAATATAAAACGAAATTGAAAACATTAAATTAATAAAAAAAACCAAAACAAAACTAGTGAGCTGTGAACTTATATCGAAAAAATGCTCTCGCTTAATTTTACGAGTAATAGATTGTGATAATAAAACATTTTAATCGAATATACTAATATTACAAAAACAACCATGGCTATGACATTAAACATTTTACTAGACGCTGAAGATTTAAAGAACGAAGACAAATGGATGACTGAACGAAAAGACTCAATGAGCACATATTTAGCCGAATACAATCATGGAGTTCGGGCACAGTAAAAAAGCTGCGCTTATTTCGGAATGCCCTACGAGAGAAGAGCGCAACCAGGTGGCACGGTGAAGACATACATATTTGACGTGCGAACGCACACCGTGTTTAAAACCAGAAAACTGCAAGGAAACCACGAGTTTGGAGTGGCTTTGATTGTTGACAGCTCATTTAAATAAATTATCACTGACTTAAAGCCCGTTAACGAAAGGCTCTGTGCGATTCGTATCAAAACCTAATTTCTAATATCTGGCTGGCCAGCTGTCACGCGCCCATAGAAAACAAGGAAAAGGCAATCAAGAACGAATTTTACATCACCCGGGAACGCACTGTTAATGCATTGCTGCATTGTGTTTCTATACGTAGTGGTGTCACGGTGAACGCAAATTGGCAGGATAGATGGCGCTGCGATGTCGATTTTAGCATTTCGAGCAAAAGTTTCTTCCCGCCGATGTGTCTTAGATGGATGCATGTAGCTTTGGCGAGCTTCAATGCATCGTTGGCTAATGATCAAATCTGCCATGGAAGGAAATGAATTTTATCGTAGTTAATTGCAACGTAGCAAATGATGTTCGTGGGCTCTTTTGAGGAATATAATATTTGCGATAGGAATGTTGAATGAATGAATGGAGTTGCTTTTAAAAAAGTAAATCACTTATGATTTCCAAATAAGGACAATTTGCTTGTCAGTTGGAAATAACTTACCCATTACGAATGAAGTAATTAATTCATATTATAATTTAAATCAAAATGTTTGAAATTAAATTTTATTATCTTTTTAAACATGCCAACAGTTGCATGATGTAAAAGAAATAAATTATATAATTTTTCATGTACAATTTGTACATTGTATTCTATAGTTATTTTCCAGTAATGCAAAGCACATCTTTTAATACTAAGAGGGAGATCCGTAATCTCATGTATCAATTAGTGAAAAGAGTTTGCTTTGTATCGCTTTATTATAGCAATTCCTTATTTGAAACATTTAGGAAATATGCGATACTTGTATTTTTGTTGAGTTATTGGAGAAAAGGTGTGATCAAGTGACTTTCAAATGCGAAAAGTTCACAATATCGGGAAGGTAGCGTCGATTCAAAGTTGCCTGGTTATCATTATCTTATGAGAAGCTGAGAAAATTATCATTGTTAGAGGCAACATGGCAAGTGAGAAGTGAATTTAAAGATATTTTGTGAGTATTCGTAGGAAGATATAACTTGTAATATAAATTTTGCAGCTGTTAATAGAAGTTTTACGATACGCGAGTAAATGGATTTTGCATTGAGTGTAATTCAATTTAGATATGTGATTTTCAGGTTATGATTACGAATGCTTAATAATTCCTCTTATGATTTTGATTTGAAGAATTCCATACCTTACATAGATAGTAAGCTTTTGCGAATTAATTTCGAAATGTAAACACACATTTAAGAAAATAGATATGCCTGACTTTGTGTCAGTTTCTTTATTTTGAGTAATGATGATTGTGATGTTTGGAATAAATGAGTGGATTAGGAAGCACTAACAGGATATACCTAGTGAAATCATCCTGCTTTTATCTTTGTTGGAATCAAAGAAAATGTACGATGCACTTCTAAAGGGGGAATAGCTCATCAAATAGAATCTAATTGAAAGAAAATAAAGTTAGTAGCCAACTACTAGTAACAAAGTTGAAAAGAATGATAATATCATCTTTGATGTATAAAATAATAATGATATTTGATAATAATTTCGACAAGTCACTAAAATAAAGAATGAAATAGAATAAAGGAATTCAAATTGGCATTGTTTTAAAATGGATTTGATGTGAATCAGATGTTCAGAAGCAGTTAAGATGGCCTAATTATCTTACAAACAGGTGTTAGAGCAGTTTCTGAAATTCGAAACATTCTTCAGTTATTAGATAAGCCTTTGTGCACATAATAAATGTGCAAGAAATACGAAGCAATAGAAGCGCTAAAGACTGTGAAATGAAAACTCTAAGAA
Source organism: Odontomyia ornata (assembly GCA_963969285.1). Lineage (NCBI taxonomy): Eukaryota > Metazoa > Arthropoda > Insecta > Diptera > Stratiomyidae > Odontomyia > Odontomyia ornata. The sequence continues at coordinate 11,493,275 of OZ017741.1, forward strand.
GAATTCAAAACTGGCTCGGAAACACGCTTAAGAGTAAAAATGATAATAATTGAGAGTAGTACTCCATATGACTTATTCCATATAAAGGTCAGAATTGCGAATTTATATCGTCGGGATATGTGCAAATGGATGTGGCGCGACCCCGTTAAACTTTTGGACGTTTTACTGCATTTTTTGAAACCACAGATTTTTTAAAAAGTTTTTCACATTCGTAGTACAGTGTGATATGTTTTCGCCATTGATGACCTGCGAAGAATTCTTTTAAAAATAACCGATAATCGATATTCAATAAAATTACCGAGACATCATGGGTACACATAATCTAGTGAGTAGAGCTATCCTATTCTAAATTCTACGAATAACCATTATTCTAAGTTTTCACGAGATATTTTGGAATATATTCCACAATCAAATCTTCTTTGAGAACCTAGTTACAAGCACAAAAATTGTTGATTATAATGGATGGCATCCTGCGATGCGTTTTAGAAAATTCTACCATTGTGACACAAAAGCATAAAAATGTATTCTAAATAAGTAAACAATCAACTAATAAAAGGGAAAAACCAAACTAAAATTGGTACACAGACCGGGTATCGAACCCACACCCCTGGTTGAACCGATGAAAGGCTTATTTATGGCAAATTTTTAACAACCCACAATCAGAAAAATAAAGCACCCTAACGATTTTGGCTACCTTCGAAATCGCTTTCCACAATCAAGATGCGTAAATGAAAAGCATCTAAATGTGGGGAAAATTCATGGTGTCTAATGTTTCATAGGCTTCACCGTTAGAAAGTTCGATGTATTAGGAACGGTTTGTGATGAGACCGCAGTACATCGACAATTCTTATACTTACCTAGGTCCTCTACTGAAGGTAGAGGAACATACAACTGTTTTGATATGTTTCAATATCTTAAAAATTTAAGGAATATCCATCTGAAAAATGACATCAATTAATAGAGTAAAATCTTTTCATGGAGAATTATTCGAAAGGTGCGTGAATTTGTAAACTCACGGACGTGCATATAAAACCATGTAACTTCGATAAAATGCCAGTAAAACTAGAAATGCAAGCCCTTAGCAATTCCGTATTTGCAACGATTTCAGCCGCTGTTGAATCGGGATATTCCAAACGTAATGACGATCAAGAGAGATGTGCTAGTTGCAAATCTGTACTAGTTGTACGGCCGAATATTTATTCAAGTGGTCTTTTCATATTGCAACAGTAATGTCTGTTAAATATTCCACATCACTTACGGTTGTATGTTATCCACCTATTCCATATGCACTGCAACTAACCACCTCAGATCAAGATTTAAATGGTAGTTAAGTAATCGGTGATGTTTCAAAGCCAAAGCATTCCAAAGATCTAGTTTAAACCTGAAGCTTTGTTTTCTATGATTCAATCAGTTTGCCACTTAATTTTTACTGATGTGTACTATTTTTTCATTTATCGAGCGCAGATTTTTGGTATTGGGGCTTATTCATGCTTATAGCTTTTGTCACGCAACCATGTAGCCCAGCGTGCTTCACGTGATAGTTGAGTTTCAGCTCCAGAAATTATTAGCTACATACTACATATACCTCTTCCTTTTTCTCATCCCGCAACACCTTATCAATGCTTTCATAGTTTGTGCTTGGATTAGAAGGTAATTTTATCTGCATATATTTCCTTTGACACAGTTAACACCTTCGTGAAGATCATGTTAGTTGCCTTATTAAACCCAAAACTTCTTATTGTGATCAGCACATCGGAGGGACTACCATTCTCACAAGTTTTAAACGCATATTCTGTGAAATGGATAAGGCCTACAGAGGATACCACATTAAAAACACTTTTCGCACTTTACTATGATTCTCACAAGTTTTAAGCGCATGTTCTATGAAATGGATAAGGCATACAGGGGATACCACATTAAAAAAACGTCTTGCACTTTATTCCTAGTGGTGTGGGAAAGCATGCTTTTTTTAACGTAGAGCCCTTTAAAGTATTTTATATACTCAGGCCTCCCGAAATGCCTCTGAGGTTGTTTTTTTTTTTTATTAAAAGCGTTTATAAGCTTATTGCTTTTACACGAGACCGAAAGGTCGATTATATCCTTTGTAGTTGCTCGAATAACTTGCTGTATTGCAAAAATGGGCACACGGATGAGCAAACTGATATTCTCAATTTTGTTGAAAAAATAATTTTTATAAGCCCCCTACAAAACAAGATCATCGAAAGAACAATTTTCTAAACCTTCTTGACATCGAAATCACAAGCTTGAAATTAATGCATAGTAACAATTATTATCGATTTGACTTTATCATAAATTTTTTGCAATTTACTGATTGCAAAATATAGTTATGCTCGACGAACAATTATATTCACCATTGCTTGAAAATAAACACAAATAAGACTTAACGAGTAATTAAAGAGACGAAATACGTCGAAGAATACAGCTCGCAAATCAAATATTTTATTCAGTATTGACGATCTTGAAGACCAGCTGCATACACAGGAGAACAAAGCTCCAAGTATACAAATCTGTGATGAGACCTGTGTTATGCTATGGGTGTGAAACATGGACCCTAACCCAAGCATCCGCAAATATATTGAACGCCTTTGAGCGACGGGTCTTGAGGCGAATAATTGGAATGAAGATTGACGGGGACCAATGGTGGATTCGATACAACCATGAGCTGTATGAAATTTTTGACAAACCGGAGGTCTCAAGGATTGTAAGACTGCGGAAGCTGCAATGGGCTGGCCCATGAATCGTATGGACGAACAACGGATACCCTAATAGGTATTCGTTGGGAGAACTGAAGGCCGGAGCCAGTGGGGTAACGGAGGAAACAAGACAGTTCATCGCTGCTCGAATTTCGGAATTGGAAGACGCCGTCCATGGACTGACAGTTGGAGGCGCTGTTTGCAGGAAGGCAAGGCCCGAGAGGGGTTGTTGGGCTTAAAAAAAAAGAAGACTAAACGAAAATCACTCATCTCATAATTAATTTTATGACTTTTATGAAACTAAAACTTCATTTCTAATCAACTTTCAGTGTGTACGTATTTGGCGACTATGATTTGTTCTTAAGTAAATTAGTTTATTATATTCACGAGACAGGTAGTACCAGCGAAACCCGTAGATGCTAAAAATTAATCAAATAAAGTCACGAAAAGAAAACATGATTTTTATTTTGAATGTTAAATAAGACAAAACACTTTAAAAAGTTTAATTGGATAATGCTACAACAAAATTTTTTGAATCCAAGTGATACATTTTTCGTGCAAAAATTGACGTACCATTATTATACATTAAAATAAAAGCAATTATATTTCACTCCTTGCAACAATGAATCAGCATTCAGCTGATATCCCTTGACATACTACATAAAGCAAAGACATACATTGACGTAACAATAATTTAGGAAAAATATTTAAATGAATTTCTCACTGATCGTACTTGAGTGTTTGTTTTTTATTTCCAAGTGTTTGTCAGAGTCAAAAAGTCTTTTTATTGCAATTTATTCAATGATAACTTTAAAATCGACAAGAATAAAAACTATGGTTGTAATTTCATTAACATCACTATTTCTAACTCTATTATGTCTACTTGCTTAGTTAGATATTCAACGTTTACAAATATAATTACACTCAACAATCTAGTTTCATATTTATTATTGTTTAGAAAAACATATAAAAAGAACACTTAGCGATAAAGGAAATCAATTCATATATAATGGATTTATAATCTTTTAAATTCTTTAAAAGTATTAATTCTTATATTATTCCATACACTAAAATTGTGCACTTTCATTCATAAAATGAACACACCCCAAATTTATGAATGGACACACAAAATCGAAAACATGTACAAGAATGAAATAATCTTACGACTAGCTTTAGCCGTACATGGCGGTGGTGAATCTTCACACAAAACGCATAGCGAATATACATCCATCCTACATAATTCATTCGCATGGATTTGCCAATATGTTGATATATATACATCATACATCTCAAAATTCATAACCACTTTCAAAGCAGCTTTAAAAGTTTCTGTACTTGGATTGGATTTTCACTAAAGATATTCTACATCAGACATTTACCAGCGATAGGTGCGCCACCAGAAACATGGGTTCCCCCAATGTGGAGTTAAAATGTTCGCTACGATGACACCACTATGTATAGAAACACAATGATTGCTGTCAAACGACATTAAAATTGTTCTGGGTGACTTCAATGCGAAAATCGGCCGAGGAACGGCACATAGAGGAACAACCGGAGGATACAGCCTCCCTGCAGAGACCAGCGACAACCGGCAAAGACTAAAAGACTTCGCTACTAGTTGAAACATTCACAAGAGAACGTGAGCATTTCCAGACGGTCGCACATTCAACCAGATTGACCATGTTGTTATACAAAAATGAGCAACCACGAGCATTTTCGACACGCGCTCGTTCTGCGGAGCTGTCTGTGTTTCGGACAACTACCTTATGAGGCTCAAGTTTTGATACCTAGCAGTGCTGGGAAATCGTTTCAACATATCCCCCACAGACGGGAGAGAGTAATGATGACGTCAAAATCATGTGGAAGACAGTATCGCATGCAGTAACAGAAGCAGCCGAGGATGTCTTGGATCGCCAGCCCAAGAAAAGGATGAATGGCTGGCACGATGATAAATGCAATGAAGCGATTAAAAAAAGAAACCACGTGCAAAAAGAATAGAAAGAAGAACAATATAAAAGCTTAAAAAATGTGCTAAAGAGAGAAACGACTGACCATCAACACCAAGATCCAACAGATAAACGAATATGTGAACCTACATGAAGTCAGAAGAGCGTATATCTCTATTAAACAACTAAGAGACGGACTCAACTCCCAAACATGTCTTTGCAAAAGCGCACAAGGAGTAATCACAGGCAACCCAGTGAGAATTAAAACCAAATGGCTGCAATATTTCCAGAAGATATTTTGTAATGTGACGCCTACGCCCGGGAATCGAAGTGATTCCGATCCCGAACCCTGGCAACCGGCCAGATATGTATGTCTTCGAAGTGCGAGCGGACTTCATCCTTCGTGCGGATATCATTGCGCAGAAAATATTTTTTTTTTCAAATATTTATATCTGTGGATATAAATATTTGAAAAATAATATCAATTAAACACCGATACATTTCGAGGCATATCTATCTGGCAATGCCGCCCACAGTTGCCATCAAAACATCGAATAGATAGAAAAGTGGAAACTGGTTGGAAGGGTCATTCTGGATATAACCTTCAAAGTCTCATTCGGGTTACAACTTTCAGAGTGTACAGAGAGCTTATCCAAATAGAGTCAAATAGGGTTGGTTAATCCCCCTAACCTTCAATATTAGAAATACAGTGAGTTTGTACGCCACCAGAAGCTGCGTATCCAGGATTATATTGATGGAAAATAAACGATCTGTGTCAGACTGGAGGTGAGTTTCCTGACTTCCTATCCAAGATAAACAAAATGTAAGATTTCATCATGCAACATTGTAGCATTTGCCACTGGTGTGGAGCTCCACGAGGTTACAACAGTGCATGGGGTTCGCACGTCTACGTTGGTGATATAAACGCGCCTTGGCATACATTTTTTTTACACATTAATGGCGGTAAAGCCAGCGCACGGGGCCGAGACTAATTGCTGCCATATGACATTAGGTACGTCCCCAGCAAAGGAAATCCATATGTCGAAATCCAAACGGGTTACGCAGAAGCTGGTCCGTTTGAATCCGTTTAACACGGCAAAAAAATATTAACTCGAAGGGAGTACGGAAGGCTGATCAACTTATGAAGAAAAGGACACCATCGAAATTGCATCGGCCTAAAATTGAATCACCATCCGCGAAGAAAAACTGAATTGGCACCTCGAAAAGCTGGAAACATTATGCTTGCTTGTAAACCCCGGATCTACAAAGCCATATCACAGTGAGTATGTTGCCTACCAGTCAAATCCACTCCAATCTCAGGGACATATAAATTAAACAACGGTAAAAGAGATTTGTACCGTTTTAAAGTTCAGCATAAAATATAGTAATCGTAACCCAACTGACAAAGGGTTGTCGTTTTCCCTGATCTTTGTCGTCAATTGGTTACATGGACCAATCAAAGCAAAATTGTCTTAAGGCAGATTTTAACGTGTAATTGTAAATTTCTCATAGAAAGCAGCACGAATCGCATTTAAACAAGTCAAAAAAATTATGTTCTATGGCAATGTCGTATTACTTTATCATATATAATAACAAAAATTTTAGTTAAACAATTAGTAAGAGATAAGGAATGTTATGCACAAAGTTCATTGACGTGTGTGTATAATGAAATAAGACAATTTCGTTTCTTTTTTTTTCTATTACAAACCCATTACGGGTATGGTGAATCGGATTGAGATTAAATGTGAAGGCATTTGTTGGGAATACATTGAAACCATTGGTTTTGGGTCAGTTGAGGATAAGCTGCTAGGATATAAAATATGAACACACTCCGAGGATGATCGTATGAAGAGAAACAGGTTAAAATGGAATTGCTCTCTAATGTCTAACTTTAGGGAATGTTGCTTACAATTTTTACGGAATACAATGTTGCATATACTCTGAAGACGTTGGCGATGCAGTCATAAAAACGATAGGTTTTAATAGGTTGAGTCAGAATAGGGTTGAAAATCTTAGTTAGTAATTGCAACGCCATAAAAAAGAAATTGATTTGGCTAGTTTTTTTTGATTGAGTTGTGTCATGTTTTGGATTTTTTCTCGTCTTTAAGGTTGAGAATGTTTTTTTTTAGAAACTGGGTTAGTTCAATTTGTGGTTACGAATTTTCGTAGTTCGGAAAGTGCTTTTCAAAAATTGTTCAACACTGAAGTAAATTTAGAGTGAAAGCTTGATGGATACTTGAATCGAACTGAATTGGCTCTAAAATCTATCTTTATTCTATCGCCTTTCGATTGGGATCATTGTGTTGTTAACATTGATCACTCTATTATGTTGTGAAGTAGTGCCGTGATACTTCTTAATGACGGATATTGTGGTCCGATTGAGACCCTTCTTGATTTTCATCTGCAAACCTAGTTGGATTCGACTGCAGAATCAAGTCTGCATTTCCGGTTGAATATCTTAGTAGTGGGGAAATGGTATCGTCACATTATATCTTCCCACATTGCAATGAATTAATAATCAAAATTATCATTGCGATTTAGTAAACGGTTTAGGTTATTGACATTAGATAGTAAATAAAAAAGGAAACCACTTTTCGAAATTTTTGCAAATTATAAAAAAAAGTAATTATCGAAACAGAAACAACGAAAATAAGAACTAAATCAAATGAAATTTTTCTTTCATTATACTTTAAGCAACATATTAAAGGGAAACACATTAAGTAATATAAATTATGAAAAGCTAGCATAATGAACGGATATGCGCGTAACTTAAAATTAAATAATTGAATTAATAAAATTCTAGATTATAATAAAAAGACGTAAATTCATAATTATTTAACTATTTTCTTTTCGAAATTAGTAAATATCTTATAAATAGCTTAAACGAAATTTAAAACTTGCACAATCGGTTTTATGGATTTCTAATAGGTAATTAAACATTTTCAAAATTTAGCTGTATTAATTTTCTTCATTAAAAATTAAAGTATCATTGATCGCTGAGTCAAAATAAATATTTGTCTTGTAGTTTATATTTATTTTTCAAATTTTATTTGAAAGTGAACAGAATCGTTCGTTTAAAATTAAAATTGTACGTCAATAAGAAAAAGATTTAAAATATCGTTTTTATAAAATTTCTTTGTTTTCCTTTGTTATGCCTTACACGTTCAGATATATCATTATGTTGCTTTATATTTTTTGTTTTCGCAACATACTCTATTGTGATTAAATTTAAACGAAAAAAAAAGCTCTTGACTAGTATTATCATCGGCATTTAAAGTTATGACAATATTGTAAGAATACTGTTTGGTTTTATATTGAATAAAAAAAATAATATAAATAATAATCGATCGAGATAAGTAGTTGAAACTAAATGATTTCATTTTTTTTATATAGTTTGGTAATTCTTAATTATTATAAATAAACATAAATATAGGAAAAACATCACAGTCTGGTACTCTATCCTTGTAAGTGTTCGAACGTAACCATCGATATCGTTTAAATGATTTCAATTTGATTGTTCCTTTAAACTAAGAGAAAATTAAAATAATCTGAAGAATGATTGGAATACCATTGAATTAGTTGAAACAATTGAAAAGCATCCTGTAAATTATTGTAATTTTTGAAATACGAGTATAGTGCTCACCTACAGGCTTTGACATTAAAATGAATTGCTAACCAACCAACAGACTTTCCTTTTCAGTGGTTCTTCTTTTTTTTCAGCGGGAAAGGAAGTGCAGGGTAAGTATGCCGTCGCGAGGGTAGGGTTTAGAAAAATCCGCTGAGGTCGGTTTCGCGTCGTGCGCGGTACGCGGTACCTTTGTTGTTTTGTCGTTTTATTAGAGTAGCGTTCGTCGGGATGAGTTAAAGTAGTATACTTTTCGGTACCGCGTCGGAAATTCGGGAACGCGAAATAAAAATTAGCGTTTGTATTTTTGACTGGTTAATGAAGAAATACGGAGTAACGTAGAATAGGTTTCCTCTCCGTATGGTTTTGTTTTTTTTGTAACGCGTTTGAAAACGGGCGTGTATAGTTGGCTGAATTATGTAAATGAGCGTGACCCATTCAGAGACCCGCGACCGAAATCCTCTCCGAACTAGCTGGCCGACAAGCAGCCACCGCGTGAATGGGTTACGGTGCACGGATTGGTTGACCGGTTGGTACCATCCGTTGGCACTACTCAGACTTAACGTCTAGAACCGATGAGAGGTCGGTTCCGCGTTGGACTTAAAATGTTAAAATCATTACAATTTACAGCATTCCCAACAATGACTGAAGCTGTGAACATTCCAGAAGCAGGGCAAGAGGCCCCAGTCCCATCACCAACCACAGACGAAGTACAAGCAGCAGTACGTGATCGCAGAAAAAATAAGGTTCCTGGAATAGATGGAATACCAGCAGAATTGCTCCAGAGCAGGGGTCCCATCTAAGTAACCACTAATATGCAGCATATGGTCAGAAGAGCAGTTACCAGAGGACTGGCGAAAAAGTATAACATGTCCTGTACACAAAAAGGGGGACAAATTAAGGTATAAAAATTAAAGAGGCATCGCTCTACTGTGCACCTCTTATAAAGTGCTCTTCAAAATTAGAGAAGGAAAATGAAAGCCGTACTATGATATTATTATGGGAGAGTACGTATAGACTAGGTCACGATGCTAAACACAGAGTCTAAAGTCAAAGTAAACGGTGAACTAACGGACAACTCCAGAATGGAACCAGGCTTAAAACAAGGGGATGGACTTGCTCCGCTCTTTAATATTGCGCGTAAACACGGCATCAGGAAGACATCAGCTAAAAACTCGGGTACACTAGTGTTCAAGTTCACACAATTGATAGCAATAGCTGATTATGTCAATATTATGACACGTTTAATCTTAGATGCCAAAGGAGTATTTCTGAGCCTAGAATCTGAAACAAACCAAATTAACCTGTCAGGAAGAACAATCTAGTTCGACATAACCTGACCGTAGGTGACTACAGCCTTTAAAAAGTGGGAATTTTGTTTATCTTGGAACCAACCTGAATAGAAAAGGCGCCGAAAAGGACGAGATTGGATGCCGCATAGACGCCACAAGTAAAGCCACGAGTAAAGCTAATTAATTCATACTGTGTACAGGCAAAATAAGCTCCGCATTTACAAAACACTCGTCAAACATGTACTTTTATATGGAAGTGAAACATGGACCCTAACGAGCGAATCGGAAAAGACAGTGGACATATTTGAACGCAATGTGCTCCAGAAAATCTACGGCTCAGTGTAACAGGAAACAGAGTGAAGACTACATTACAATGATGAGTTGTATGAACTATTCGACAATCCACCGGCTACCCAAAAGAACATTGACGCATGGAGCACATGGTAGACGTTCAGAGGAAGGCGAGAGGATTCAATGAGAAGATACGATAGAAGCTGACAGCAGATCCTTGTTGGGACCAAACGACTGGCGGATAAGGTCGCGGAACCGTGATGGTTGGAGGAAATTACGGCTTGAACTGTCACACCATCAATGATGATGAAGTAACTCAAGGTGTAGAGTACTCACTACGTAAGCCAAAAATCCGTGGTTTAATTCCCGTTGGTGACAACGAGATTTGTTTCGAGTGATTTTCAGGATGGGTTATAAGCCCATTCAGTTATGAAACGTACTGGTTTAAAATCAGTGCATATCGCTACTGTGTGGGCGGACATATGACCGAAGCGTGGTACTGACCATATTACCTTTTTGAGTACTACCGCATTCGATCAAGATAATGAGATATTCTAAGCATCTTCAAGCGAAGGCCCAAAAGGGGCTGTAGTACTAAAACGAGCAAGTAGTTCAATTAAGGCTAATTTTAAACGAATACATTGTGAACGATCAAATGCAGCGTTGTGCAATAAACTATTCCATAATTTAGTGTTGCAGTTCATGTTTCATTGAAGTCTGGGTTGAAGTTTCCATCTGGAGAGGCAGCGTGAGCAAATTTCCTAATACTAGGGTACAGAATCTAATGAAATTGAGATAATCATAAATAAATAGGGCTATTGAATGATTAAAAAGTATTCATGTTCTGCAAAACGTGGGAAAGATTCGTCGGTCAGCTAATTCTGGATAATTTGTTAGATTTACAATTTTAACCTGATCAAAATTTGTCAATTTAAACTTAAAGTATAATATTATGAATTCTGACATGGCCTCCCTTTTATTTTTTATATCTAATAAAACAAAGTCAATAGCTGACCGTGTATGCAAACGATATCTCTTTATTATTTTACTTCCACACAACAGGTTATGGGCCCAGACACCCAGACACAGAAGGTCCGTGCATTAAAGTGTTTTGTTTTAACGTCGTGAAAAGTGAAAATTCGGCATGGCAGAGTCGATCCGTATAACGAAAGTCAACAACACGAACTACCAAACTTGGAAATTCAAATTGGAGCTACTTCTAAAATGGGATGAGCTCTGGGTGGTTGTGAGGGATACAGTTATCGACGCATGGATTTTGAAAGACGATAAAGCACAAACGCACATCCTTTTTTCCGTTAAGGATGACCAGCTCACTCACATAAAACGGAAAGAGACAGCATTTGAAATATGGAATGCTCTGAAAGCCTTCCATGAGAAAGCGACGTTGTCAAATAAAGTACAACTTCTTCGTAAATTGTGTCGTCTCACTCTTCAGGAAGATGGTGACATGCTGCTGCATTTAAACTAAATAGACAAAATCATCGACGAGTTGACAACATTGGGGGAGCCGCTAGCCGACGTGCTGACTGTTGCTATGTACCTGAGTAGCTTGCCCGATAGCTACAGTACATTGATTATTGCGTTGGAGTCTAGGCCCGAGTCTGATTTAACTACTACATGTGTAAAACCAAATTTGTTGAAGAGTACAATCGACGTCTCAATACGCATGGAAGTGCAAGTCTTGATAAGATACAAGCAAAATATAAGGAAAAGGAAGTAAATTATTTCTTCTGCAAGAAATTTGGACGTATAAAAACAAAATGCAGGAAGTATTTGAAGTGGAAAAAGAAAAACTTGGAGAAGTTTCAAACAAATACAGTACAGAAGTCGAGTCGGGTTGTTAGCTGTTCACCCAGCAGCGAATGGATTATTGATAGTGGTGCTTCAGCACATATGTGTCATAATAAAGAATACTTTCACGAATTGAATGAGACCGATAAGGGAACAGTTATGTTATTTGATGGTCGCGCATTACCTGTGAAAGGAATAGGCATTGTTAGGATCAGAGGTAAACACAGTGAAATGAGCAAAACAATAAAACTGAATGACGTTTATTTTGTGCCGGACTTAAATTGCAACTTAGTTTCGGTGAACAAACTGATCAGCAAAGGATGTGAAGCTCATTTTAATGAATCCCTTTGTAAAATTTCACTGAAAGCAGGTGCAATTATTACCGTAAGTTCCTATAATAACATTTACAGATCCTCAGTGGATCATAAAATCGTGAATTCGGTACAGTCAAACAATTCGAAAGTGTACATGAGTGGCATAAAATATTAGGGCGCCGCAACTTAAATGACGTTCAGAAATTGAATCATTTGGACGATAACGTAGCGTTTAATGAATGTAAGCATAATAATTTTTGTGAAGTTTGTTTAATGAATAAATCCACACGTGATCATTTTCCTAATAATTCTAAAACTAGAACGAGTGAAATTCTTGAAATCATACATTCGAATGTCTTTGGTCCTCTGCATACTACACCAAGGGGCAATAAGTACGTTCTTAGTTTGATCGATGATTTTAGTGGATATACGTGTTATACCTAATGAAACGAAAAGACAAAGTGTCCCACATCATAAGGGATTTCATTGAAATGAAGGAAACCCAACTGAATAAAACGCCTAAATGTATCCGATCAGATCGTGGCGGTGTGTACATTGATATTGAATTGAGAAACTATTTTAAACAAAAAAAGGGTATTAAAACTCAATTAACTGTATCCAAGACACCTCAACAAAATGGTAAAGGCTGAGCTACAATCAACATAACCAGACATAAAGCAAATGTCAAAAAAGTTGAACCAGAACATTTTATAGGGCATTGAGTACATTTGACATAAGGATGACATACGCAACATGAAAAGTTGAAATCGAACGAACTTTTTATGTCAGTATGACACATACATTGTTTACTTTAAGTGACAATGATACATTGTTGTTCGCCATTTGAAAGGATGAGTAAAATGTTATCCAGCTGTGAGGAATTTTGCAGAAAACTGGTGATCTCACCTGTTAAGCACAATTCCACTCTGGTATTGAAATTTAATTTAATATTTCTTCTACGCCATTGAAGACTTTCATCAACAAAATTATAACGCATTGTCGAAAACATAAAAATTCAAAATCAATTCGAAATCATCCATTTTCTTCAATTACTTTTGCCGCAATGACACTTTTTCGTATGTGTCAAGATCACATAAGCGCGAATCGTATGTAGGCGAACTATGTGCGCGCTACGTTACTTGACGTTCCTTAATTTGTGTTATGTTGATTGTAGCACAGCGGTAAAGCTGAGCGGCAGAACCACATGCTGATTGAAATGACGCAGTATTAATCTTCTCCAATCGTGATAGTTCTGCGGCAGCGTTCGCACATTGATCACTCCCAACAAAGATCTGCTGTCAGTTTCTATCGCATTTTCGGTCTTCCCGGTAAAAGTTTGTTTTAGGCTCTGCCCTTCGATATTCTGTTGGGTAGCTGGCTTTCTTCAATTCTGTCTACATAGTCCCCTCATTGCAGTTTGCACAACTTTACGCAAGTATTGTATATACAGGTGGTTCGTTGAATAGTTCAGAAACTCATCGTCGTAATATAGTCTCCACTTTGAATTTTCTTTCACTAGGCCATCGATTTCCCGGACCTCTTTGCGTTAAATATGTCCACTGCCTTTTCGCATTCACTCGCTAGGGTCCATGTTCTATTTCTCAGGCGGGCACGAACACCTTGGGTTAGTCCCGATTTCAACTAAACATTGCGGGGTATTATGGAAGCAGGCTGCAGAAGCTGAGGTTGCTGCGAATTGGAATTTGATTGCAGATGTTTCGGTTGTACTTGTCGCTGTAATTGTTGCATACGATGAAGTTGCTGTTGGTAATGAAGCGAACGTTTAGAAATCATCTGTCTGCTGAATTGAAGCTTGAGTACAGCCACAATTCCGTCGTGAAATCATGAACTGCAAAAGATTCGAAAACCCAAAAGAAAGTAACTATGGACAGCACTACAGATGAGCTCCGACACAAACTGGAGGAACTACAGGACCTCGCAAGGTGAATACAAGCCGAAATCGAGAGACTCTAAATGGGCCTTTTATATGAAGTTTTGTGCGTAGACTGTGGGGATGCAAGATACAATAAGGACACATTTACGAAGCTAGATCTAGACTCACTGAAAGTCCTGATGAAGACCCACTCTGCGCAAAGTCAGAACATCAATCAGGAACTTTCGATCAATTTGCGCAGGAAGAAGAAGTTGGAACTAACCAAGGCAAGTGGTTACATTGAATGGAATTCAACATGCGCTGGACTTATTTGATAAATTAAAATCACCGAGCTTTGATGGTATTGTTCCTGCTATGATCAACGTGAAATCGAACAAGTTTTTACTATGTTTGAGGAAGATCTTAACATCAATCCTAGCACTAGCATACATACGCACACCTTGACAGATAGCCAGAGTCATGGTTATTCCGTAACCCGGAAAAAGTGATCACTCTGACCCCAAAAGCTTCCGTCGTATCAATCTCACCTCATTTTCACTAAAGGTTCTGGAAAAGTTTGTACATCAACACATGACCTATGACACTGACAAGGAATCCTTTCTGCATTACACAAAACATAAGAACGTGGGAAAATCCTGCAAAACAGCTCCCGAGTGGAGAAAATTGAGAAGGTGATGGACGGGAAAAGATATACGCTAGGGGTGTTTATTGATATTGAAGGAACCTTTGATCATGCACCGTACAACTCCTTGTGTGAAGTAGCAAAAGCTCATGGGGTTGAACCAGAGATTGTGATCTGGTTCAACAACGTGATTGCACACAGATTGCTCTCCGCAATGACAGCGGATGGACAATGTGGTGCAGCAAAGGCGGAAAAAATTGCCGACAATGTGGTGTTCATTCACCACTGCTATGGAGCATATTGGTCGCCACTCTCGTACTTGCAATGAAGGAGCATGAAGTCTATTCGCAAGCGTATGCAGATGACATAGTCCTGCTTGCTACAGGCAAGCTTCTTAAGGCTGTTTGTAGAAATATGCAAAATCGTCTGGACACGCTGCAGCAGTGTTGTCAGGCTATGGGCTTTCAGTCAATCTGCACAAAACTATTGTGGTTCTCTTCACGAGGAGAAGGAAAAAAAATGGTCTAACTCTACCCCAACTGGATGGTGCTACTATCCAGCAGCGATCAGAAGTCAAATATTTTGAGATCATCTTAAATAGAAAATTTCTTTGGAAAGAGAATATTCTTGCAAAGACCAAGCAAGCCATAATGGACAATGCAGAAATGCTTTTGGTAAGTCGCGAGACTTGATGCCCAAGCAGGCCTTATGGCCGTATACATTGATTACCAAATCACTGGTTTGCTATGTACCTGTGACCTGGAGGCATAAAATATACCGCTCTTGGGCGTCGTTTTGCTTGGCCAGGCTACAAAGAATGGTGTATCTGGGAATTCCTGGGCCGTTTAGCACAATACTAGGTAAGGTCTTGAATGCCATATTAAACTTACCTCTACACGAATTGTTCATAAAAGGGGAGACCTAGAAATCTACCCTGAGACTTGTGATAGCAGGAATATACAAAAAAATATTCAGGAGTTCATAGCAGCATCCTCAAACTGTTGACGGAATATGTCCCTGAAACAGTTATGACAATCGGCAGGATGAGTGCTGTTCCGAATTTTTATATAGGGTTTCATATCAGAATCCTACACAGGGCAGAGAGGTGACATTTAGAGTCGCTATTTGATGAAGTAGACATGACCCTCCACACGGATGGCTCTAGGACAAATGAGGGAACTGGAGCAGGATGGTTCTTAAACCAAAACATAAAAAAGTTTTTAGCACTAGGAATGCTAACTTCTGTATTTCAGGCAGAAGTGTTTGCTATACTAAACATGGTATCATGGATCAAAGACAATAAATGGAAAGGGAGGCAAATCATTATGTGCAGTGATAGCCAGGTGGCTCTGTTTGCCCTCTTGGGATGGAAAGTAATATCGAACATTGTCCATGAATGCTTAAATGAACTAAACTTTGTTAGGAGACGCAATGTACTTAACCTTTTCTAGGTTCCATCTAACGCTTAGCTAAAGGGGGCTTTGAGATCTTGTCCTGCAGTCTGGAACCCTGTATATGATTCCTCAGCTTTCATACCATTCACAAGATAAACTGTTCGCTGAAGAGTCAGCCGGCGGAGTCTTGGTGGAGTTGTGACGGCTGTAGACTTAGTAAATCCTTAGTAAAAGAACCAAATCATAGGCTATCAGATTTTTCGCTTAAATTAAGTAGAAAAGAGTGCTGAACTCTGCCTGGACTGATTACAGGGTACAATTTTCTTCGCACTCATCTGCGAAGAATAGATAATGCTGAATACCCTATTTGCCAACGGTGCTTAGAAGAGGATGAGACAATCATGCACTATGTATGTGAATACTTGGCCTCTACCTACGCCAGGCTGTAGGTATTTAGTGTCACAGCAATGAGCTAGAATATGCTCAGGGATGAAAATCTATCGGATCTAATTCGTTACTATAAATCATGCGGAGGGTCTGATAAATGGAGTTGTCAAGTGGAATGGACCAAGGCCTGAGTGTTTAAAAGTGGCTGAAACAGTTATCTTGGCCCAACATAAAACAAGCAAACACGATTTACGGTTGGTTGATGAAAATGTCCGTGACCCTGTAACAGGCTGTTGTTTGAAATACAGATGCACTCTCAAGAAAACCATGTGACTTGGAATTGTTGATATCCACCCCCAAAGAGTTTTGCCGGAGGAAATATGAAGTAAAACCGAAATTTAAGATACACAGTATAATTAAACCTAATTTATAGAAAATTACAAAGGCAGAAATCGCAGGAAAGAGACCAACCTAGCCGAAGATTGCTGGTAAAAATTCGGAACTGAAACCATACTGGACCCTTTGGAATAGACTGATGTTGGAGGATGATTTTTATATCTCTACTGGGAAACAAAAATATTTCAAAATCGACAAAGCTTCTTATGGTTCCTAACACTAAAATTAAAAATATTCTGGGAGCATACCATAATAAATCTAGTAGGGGATATTTGGAGATCAACAAAACTGTTGGAAACATCAAGAAGTGCTTTTCTCGAGTTGGATGTCAACAATCTGTCATAGACTAGATGGTTAAATGCAGTAATTTACATCCGTTAAGGGACCAAAAACTTGTACACGAGGTAAAACTCTGCACTATAATGTTGGGGCACCATTTGAAAGAAAATAGTCATCGACGTGTCTGGACCGTCACCAATGGCTATATCAGGAAATTGGTTCATATTCGTGGTGATCATTTTTTAAAGCAAGTGGCCTAATTTTCATCCAATACCCAATCAAGAAGCGAAAACCTGTACTAATGTCTTCGTTAAAATTGGATTAGTCGATTTGAAGTCCCGATACAATTACATTACGATCAAGGCAGGAATTTCGAGTCTGAAGTCTTCAAATGAGCTTTTCAGTTGCAAGGCAGCCCGAACCACAACATTGCATTAACAGTCTGATGACACGATTGAGAGGTTTGACAGAGCACTGGAAGAACATTTAAGGAAAGTTGTGGATGAAAATCAGAAGGGTTTGGACGAAAGAATACTCATGCTTTTAATAGCTTATCGTTCAGAAGTGCATAGTACCACTTTGGTGAATCCAGTAAAAATTCTCCTCGGTGCAGACTAGCGACTTCCAGCAGTTTTACGATTTGGTGTTTGTCCTGATGTTGAACAAGAGGATGATGATTATTTGGCACATTAAAGGCAGTTGCTGAGTTCAATACATGAAGCCGAAAAAATCGCTTGCAGTTGATAGGTGGTAAAACGAAGGTTCGTTTCGTTACTAAAACTAATTGTGATGGCTTGGCAGAGGGAAAAGAGGTACAGCTGCAAACTTCCAAATACAAGAAAGGATCATCGTCCGAATCACAAGCTGATTCGGAAGGACTGTATTAAATTATTAAACGATTAAATGATGTTATCTACTAAACTCAAAGGAATTTCAACCGAAGGGTAAAAATGAAAGAATTTCGTCTAGATCTACTGATACCGTTGAAGCAGCAGACACAAATTTAGAAACTCTAATGCCTAAGGGAAGGGCAGTTTAGCATGTGTGAATTTTTACACAACCGCACAGCGGTTGCAGGGAGCGAACAAATTTGACCTAGACTATTTGGTTTGACTCCTCCAAAGGAATTACTAATCATTCAAAAACTCACATCTCAGCTATGTTACTAAACTGCTAAAATTATATTCGGGGCGGGTAGAGCCTTCATCAACGTTACTTAAAATGAGGCAAGAATATTCAGCTTTGAAGAACGCGTCTCAGCCTTGCATGCAGAACTCTACGCTATCCTAGCAGCCCTTAAAGATTCAGTGGCTACAACATCCACTAGCATATATATACATATGTTCTCCGATTCTAGAACTGTAAGTACAACATAAATCACTATAAAGTTGTTAACGACATCTGGCAAGTGATTAGTAAATATCCTAACATGAAATTCAACTTATTCTGGACTCCTGGGCATAAAGGGAAAGAGGCAGTGGCACACGTTGATCACTTCGCTAAAGAATGTGTCAAAAGAGGCACTGTTACACATACACTTCTTGAACAGGATGACATTATCGACATGATCGCCAAAAGTCTGAAACATGATTGGACAAATCGTTGCCTGTATGAAGTATAGTTGCTCTAAGACTGTATCTGGAAAAGTGCCCACCTTTTAAGGGGCGAAAAACCATGGTTTTATTATCTCCCCACAAGCAGTTATAAAATCAACCAATAGAATCAACCAATAGAATCCTGGTTAACAAGGGATATAACAATCTTTAAATTGTGGAAAGCAAATGTGTTGATTTGGATGTGTGCGGTCTCTGCAATGAAGTTGACGACTTTGATCACATATTTTTCAAATTAAATGCATACAATGACAAGAGGAAGGAGTTTGAATTCTTTAATAAATTCAATGGACTTGATTCTGTAGGAGGTATCCTCGCCAAAAACAACCTGAATCTAATCATAGAGTTTTGTGCCTACATCCACGCCGCCAAAATTAAGAGTTGAGCACGATTAAGTTAAGACCTGAGTTCCTGGTTAACTCAGGTCTTGTCACTAATCCCTCTAAATTTTGGTCCTCTATCTACTCTGAGGATAGAAGGAGGTTCCTGTTGCTCTTCCCATTTTGGTGAATCGCAGTTTGGCTTCTGCCTAAGCATATTTCATCAAGTACCATCGCATACCACACTATATACTCTTCGAGGAAGGTGTTGTACTCCACAGCTAGCTTCTCATCTGTAGAGAATTTTCTCTCGCTTTGTCGGTATCTTAGGAGAGCTCTGGTCCTTGATTCACCCAGGGAGTTTTTTGACTGATCTACTTTAAAAGGAAGGCGAACTATGTATATGCCATTATCGTCTCTACTGTAAGTGCTCTGAAAATGATTTTCACACTCCGTGTTGATATTACTTTGCTCATTCTGGTTTTGTTTGCCATCAATCTCAAAAAACGTTTCTATTTTCCTGTGAAATTCAGTCATAGACACTAAGAAGGTTATTTTCTTTGTCCCTGAAAAATTTCCACCAATCTTCCCGGAAAGTATCCAGCCAAATTTAATTTTTTGGGCTAGTTACAGACAGGCACCATGGAAATATGTTGAAGCAAGTAGCGATCACCAACAATGCTTCCTGATCGAAGGATAACATTGAGTTTGCCACGCAGTCTAAAGGCGTTAAGTCTGGCAGATCCGCAATTTCATTTGCCAGGAGCAATCGACATGATAATTGGTGCAGACTTTTTTGAGAAAGTATCAGAGGATTTCTTGATTAAAGGCAAACCGTTACTGGCTCAAAAAAAAAAAATTTGACTGGATGATTTCAGGGAAGACTGGTAAAAATCTTTCAGAAACAAAGAAAATAACCTCCTTAGTGTCTATGGCTGGATTTTACAGAAAAATAGAAAAGTTTTTTGAGATTGATGGCGAACAAAATCAGAATGAGCAAAGTGATATTAAAATAATTTTCAGAGCATTTACACTAGAGATGATAATGGCAGATACATAGTTCGCCTTGTTTTTAAAGAAGATCGGTCACAAAACTCCCTGGGTGAATCAAGAGAAAAACTTTCTACAGATGAGAAGCTAGCTGTGTAGTACAAGACCTTCCGCTAAGAGTATTTGAAACTCGGACATATGACATGCGTGACTCCATACATTGGCGACAGCAAGGATGTTTACTATTTACCACATTATGCGGTAATCAAGGAGAGGAGTACTGCGACGAAAATCCGAGTAGTATTCGGCGCGTCTGCAAAGACTATCCATGGCCCTAGTCTGAACGATAAGTTGCATATTGGAGCAAGGCTTCAGCAAAACCGCAGACATCGAGAAAATGTTTTGACAAGTTCAAATGCACCGAGATGACCGAAACTACCAAAGGATTCTCTGGAGGAGGCATCCCCAAGGTACGATAGTGGAGTATCAGCTCAATACAATTATGTATGACATGTGCCACATTTCTAGCAGTTAAGATATTGATGCAGCTAGTTAAGGATGAAGAAAGAACTTATCAAGTTGCTTCGTTGATATTAAAGAACGATTTCTATGTCAACGATATGCTAACAGGCACCCACACCAAGCAAGAAGCGATTTCCCTTCGGCAGGGGATCACAACTCTACTAAATAGAGGTAGCTTCAACCTCAGCAAATGGGCTAGCAACAACCCAGAGCTATCAAGCCACATACCGGTAGACAGAAGAAAAGTTGGTCTATTAGAGTTCACCGAAGACCCATCCAGTGGTATACACTGAAATCCAGCCCCAGATGCGTTCCACTTTAAAATCATCGCATTTAATGAATCTAAAAGGTCTACGAAAAGGCAGCTGCTGTCATACATTGCAACCATATACGACCCATTGCAACCGTCACAGTTAGGGAAAAGCTAATAATGTAGGCATTCTGGAAGAGTGGCATGGATTAGGATGAAAAGCTAACAGAAGAAATTTTTCAAAGCTGGAACGAGTTTAAATTTAAGCTAAAGCTGCTAGAACACATTAACATTCCTCGATGGATTCGCTACAGCGTAAACTGTCAAACGGAGCTGCACGGATTCTGCGACGCATCAGAATCCGCCTACGCAGCGGTGGCTTATAGTAAAATTATTGAAAGGTCACCCCAACCAAGACCAAGGTTACTCTTCCAAAGCTTGAGCTAAATGGAGTCTTACTATTGGCTACTGCATTGCTCGATACGATAGAGCCGCTCTACACACCTAATTTTGACGTGCATGCTTGGTGCAACTCGACTATTACCATAGGATTGCTAAAAAAGAGACCAACTTCACTGGAGATCTACATTGCCAAAAGGGTATGGAAGATTCAGAAATTCGATCGTGGTGCCTGGAAATCGCAGCATATCAGCTCCAAGGATAATTCAGCCAATTGCGCTTCTAGAGGCATCAGTCCAAAGCAATTTCTAAGGCATAATTTGTGGTGGGATGGTCCAAGTTGGTTAACACATCCTTGCACCGATATCCAAGTTGTTTTGACAGGAACAATAATGGAAGATAAAAGCAACATTTTTGAATGTTACTCCGATTTTAATAGACTAGTAAGGGTTACTGCGACATGTCTCAGATTTCATCGCAACTGTATGACACAAAAATCAAGCCGCAAAACCGGACGGTTAGAAGCAGAGGAACTCGAAATAGCACATAAAAAAATCATTACAATAAATCAGAAAACAGAGTTTTCAGAAGAAATTGCTGAGGTACGGAATAACAAGGAGTTGAAGAAAAGACTCAGGACTCCAAATTACTTCCTAGATGCCCATGGTATTCTGCGAGTTGGCGGTAGGCTCCAAAATGCAAGCATTCCTGAAGAAATAAAGCATCCGATTTTGCTACCCCAGCGCCATCATGTGACATATCTATTAGTGAGGCAAGCCTACCTGAAAACAATGCACGGAGACGCACAACTGGTGTGCAACTACTTGGAAATGCAATACTCGATCATAAATGATCAGAAAGTAATTCTGTATGAAATTCATCGATGCATGTAAGAGGAAAATAAAGTGAAGAACCTCATTTTAATCGGCAGGATAAAATTTCGCGTATCCGTTATTCTGACGGCGATATTAGAGTCTCAGGTAAACTTTCAGGCCTCAATACCTTCAATAATATTGATTTGATAAAGCTGCAAGCCATCTTAATAGGACTAACGTTTTGACTTGAAGTGAATATCGGGCGGTAACTTTATTCAAATTTGGTTTAAGACACTTGCCTTTCGTGATATGTATTGTAACTACGAGTATTTGTTTTGGGCCTTAATGCATGACCAAGCTTATACATGTATAACTTAGTTTATTTTGAATTTAAAGATAATAAAATAATGTTGAGTTAATGTTAACAGAAACACGGTCTTTCCTTTTTGAAAGCCTGACCGGGTACAGGACCCGCAACGATGGCAGGCTCCTCCTCTAACATGAGCTATACGGGCGCACTCTTCCTTTCTTTTCGTTAAGAGGGGGTAGAGTGGCCTTCCGCTCGGGTGCCCTTTTGTGATATAGAGTTATGTGATTTCATTGCATAACGCTATAAAATTGGTTACGTTTGTATTCCTCATTTGAGGGAAAGAGTCATGCAAAGTACGTTTCTACGAGTTTTTCACTCAAATGGGAAATGCATGGCCACATCTACGTTTGGATCTTGATGCGGTTAGGAGGGCGCAAGGAGGCACCGCTTCCATCTGAATGCTCCACTCCTATCTGTGGGCCATAAATATCGTCGGTAACGACAAAGTCTCCGCCAGTCCGTTCGTTTTTGGCTGGCCCGATTTGTTCATCGAACAAGCATTTCAACCCTTAGTAGGTTACTTCGGCCTTGACGTCAGTTGTTCGGCATGTTGACCAGTTTAATTCGTGAGTGCGAATTTTTTTTTTTTAGTGGGTCCTTGCGCTAGGGGGAAAGAACCCGCCCCACGATACCGCAACGCTAGCCTGCCAGCGCATTCACGCGTCCCCAGACATGGCCAATCTCGGTGGATCTCAACATCCTCTTTCGCCAAGGCAGCCCTTTACGGACATTTACATAGACCCACTTTCACTATACAATATCTGAAAGTGACGTCACTGCGGGTATCCAGAATTGCACGAATATTCCACGTGGTTCTCGTCAGCACATTTGCCAATATACGAGAAATGGATTGAATGACAAGAGACCCTATATAAAGCTGAGCTGAATGAATGGGGGGATACAATAATAGTAAAAGTGTGATAGGCTATTTTTAGACCGGGTTCTCTCCGGTCGTTACGAAATTCAAAAAAAAAAAAATCTTATATCAATAGATAGATTTCTTATGATCTACTCTAAAGTAATGCTGCAAAAATAAGTAGCTTCAGTAATTTGACGTTTAATCCAGGCTTGTAATATAGTTAAAGTGATTGTCAACTTCAACTAGCTTCGAAACTGTTGTGTTATAAAATTTTCAGAAATAAGAATAAGTAAAAAATACATAAAATATTAAAATAATTAAAAAACAACCAAGCATAGTATTATTTTTCAATGAAAGAAAATTCATTTTTATTTATCTTAATCAAACTATCGACTATAAATTAAAATAACTCTTAGACTCCTCTTATACATATACTGAAATATTCTTATTTAACTTTTCCAAAAAAGAGGTCAAATTTGATTCTATCAAGCTGCCAAAAAAACTATTACAAAACTTAAAATTAAATTCCCTAAAACTTATGATATGAATGGTATACTTGGAGAATTATATTCGTATCCATTGAACGTTTCCGTTGGTTTCGCTGAGAACGGGACTTCTGAAGTAGCTGGCGACGGTAAACTGAACTCAACCTGTGGCCTGGGATAATCGTACCCGGTTGGTTTGACTAGTGGTTGAACAATTTCAATGGTAGGTTTTGTTATAGGTTCGACGGGACGAGTGGGCAATTCTCGGATAGTAACGGGTTCGGTGGGCCTTGACTCTATTGAGGGCTTAGGTGGAGGTGGAGGAGGTGGGTTTGACGGCAGCGATGGTGGAAAGGTGAATTCTATTGCCGGTTTTGAATAGTGGTACCCTGGAACCTTTTCAGTAGAAATAGCCAACGGAGTTTGTGTTGTAGAGGGAATAGCAATTATTGTTGGTGGGAGAGAAGGTCTTGGAAGAGGATTAATTGGACGTAAGGAAATGGGCTCGGAAATAGTTGGAGTTTGAGAGGGCACAACTACTGTTTGCGGAAGAGTAAATTCTACTGTTGGTTTAGGGTAATTGTACCCTTTGGTAACTACCTCACGAGTAGGTTTAGGTGAAGGTATGGAGAATGTTGTAGGAGGCAGAGAAGGTTTTGGTGGAGGGTTTGTTGGGCGCGGAGGAATATTCCTTGGAGGAAGAGTCAATTCGATAGTTGGTCTTGGATAATTGTATCCTTTAGTAGTTACTTCGATTGTAGGCTTATATGTGGGCACGGGGTATGTTGGTGTTGGTAAGGAAGGTTTTGGTGGTGGATTGATAGGACGAATGGAACTTGATTGAATGAAAGTTGTGGATTGTGAAGGCACTACAACTTTTGGTGGGAAAGTAAATTCTACTGTTGGTTTAGGATAGTTATATCCTGTAATGGTCGAAG
This sequence comes from Odontomyia ornata, assembly GCA_963969285.1. Lineage (NCBI taxonomy): Eukaryota > Metazoa > Arthropoda > Insecta > Diptera > Stratiomyidae > Odontomyia > Odontomyia ornata. The sequence goes on from OZ017741.1 coordinate 11,517,802, forward strand.
CACTTGTAGGCCGATAAGAAGGGATAGTGTTTATCCTAGGAGGGAGAGATGGCTTTGGGGGAGGATTGGTTGGACGAGGTGTACTAGGTTGGACGTAGATTGTTGACTCAATAGTAGGTTTTGGTGTAGGAACTAAATATGTTGGTGGTGGCAAGGAGGGTTTTGGAATCGGATTTGTTGGGCGAAGGGAACTAGGTTGAACAAAGGTTGTAGACTGTGAAGGCACCACAACTTTAGTAGGGAATGTAAACTCAATAGTTGGTTTTGGGTAATTGTAGCCTGTAGATGATGAGGCACGTGTTGGGATGGGTGAAGAAACAGTTATTGTTCGGGGCGGAAGAGATGCTTTCGGGGGAGGATTTGTTGGACGTGGAGTACTAGGCTGGAAATAGATTGTGGACTGGGAAGGAACAACTGGTCTTGGAGGGAATGTCAAATCGACAGTTGGCTTAGGATAGGTGTAAGTTTTAGTCGTAAACTCAGTTGTAGGCTTCGATGAGGGCACTAAATATGTTGGTGCAGGCAGAGATGGTTTTGGAATTGGATTACTTGGACGAAGGGAGCTTGGTTGAACAAAAGTTGTGGTCTGGGATGGCGGGAAAGTAAACTCTACTGTTGGTTTAGGATAGTTGTATCCAGTAAAACCGCGAGTAGGTTGTGGGGATGTAATCGTTATTGGTCTCGGCGGTAAGGAAGCCTTTGGAGGAGGATTACTTGGACGTGGGGTGCTGGGCTGATAATAAATTGTTGACTGTGAAGGAATTACTGGTCTGGGGGGAAAGGTCAATTCTACAGTTGGTTTTGGGTAATTGTAGCCTTTAGTTGTAAATTCAATAGTAGGTTGAGGCGACGGTACCAAATATGTTGGTGGAGGTAGAGAAGGTTTCGGAATTGGATTAGTTGGACGAGGTGAACTTGGTTGTACAAAATTTGTGGGCTGTGAAGGTACTTTAGATGGGAAAGTAAATTCTATGGTTGGTTTTGGGTAGTTGTAGCCCGTTACGGTTGATCCACGCGTGGGCTGTGGTGACGATACTGTAATTGTTCTAGGTGGTAGAGATGCTTTCGGAGGAGGATTAGTTGGACGCGGAGTACTGGGCTGGAAAAAGGTTGTTGCTTGAGAAGGAATCACAGGTTTTGGACTGTAAGATACTTTTACAGTAGGTTTCACATATATGTATCCCTTAGTTGTTGTTTCAATAGTAGGTTTTGGTGTAGGAACTAAATATGTCGGTGGTGGCAAGGAAGGTTTTGGAATTGGGTTCGTTGGACGAAGGGAACTAGGTTGAACAAAAGTTGTGGCCTGTGAAGGTACAACAACTTTAGTCGGGAAAGTAAACTCTACCGTAGGTTTTGGGTAGTTGTACCCTGTCGATGATTGGTACGTTGGTTTTGGAGTGGAAAATGTAACTGTTACTGGAGGTAAAGATGGTTTTGGTGGGGGATTTTTTGGACGAGGATTAGTAGGTTGGATGAAAATAGTAGGCTGCGATGAAATTTCAACTCTTGGAGGGAATGTAAACTCTTTAGTTGGCTTTGGATAATTGTATCCTTTGCTCGTTGTAGGTTTCACGGAGGGTACCACATATGTCGGTGGAGGTAATGATGGTTTAGGAGGAGGATTACTTGGAATTTGAGGACTGGATGGGATGATAATAGTCTGTGGCGTAGTAACCGATACTCGTGGAGGGAATGTAAAATCGACGGTCGGCTTTGGATAATCATACCCCTTGGCAACCGTTGATTTAGGTGCCGTTGGCCTTGGATAATCATAAGTATTCTGAATGAAAATACTTGATGTTATCGGGCTCTCTTGTGTTGGCTGTGGTGTTGTATATCTTCGCACGATGGTTGAAAGTGTTGGTGCTGCTGGCTTGGAATATGTTGCCGGTGTTCTCGTTGTTCTCACTGGTGCTGGGGTTGAAATTGAAAACCCCTCATCAAACGGTATGTTTGGTGTTGGATATTTATAGCCCGGTTTTGATGATGGCACAATTATTTCGTTAGTCTCTTCAAATTTAATTTTTGGCACGTCATATCGATATCCTTTTGGTTCTAGACTAGGTTTTGTTGGCAAATCAAATGGACTTGATGGTTTATCATAATGATATCCTTCTGGCGATGCTAAGCACGCCGAAGAAAATAATGCAATCAAGAGGATTATCTGAAAAGACAATTTGAAAAATTTATTAGAGAGTATATTTGGAATAAAGAAATTTATAATAACATGTAAAATATGACAGAAAATACAATTAATTTTTTTTTTGAATTTTCAAAATTGGCTCAATTCATAAAATTCTGCAAAACATATAGATGCAAATTTGTCTGCACGGTTTGTTGTTTAATCTGTTCGGCACTTTGGAGGCGGTACTAACGACAACAAAAGTGAAGACGAATATAATGACAATAAATATGGACGAAAAACGGAGATAAGCGGACAGGCTTATCCAGACTAGATTCCTGCAGCGTTCGGGTGCAGCAAAAAGATGATATGAACGCCAGAGCATCCTAAAAGGGAAGAACGGTAAATTCTGCAGGAAGCGCCCGATATTCGCGCAATGGCAGAAAATATAAAGAACATCCAGAATTCGATGGTTTCTGCTGCGATCGCTACCGAAGTGACCGAAGCGAGGGTTTTAAATCCTGAAATAATAACGAAACATCCTGAAGTATACAAAGTGATCACGGCAGAACAAGAAAGGAGTGGTCAGACAAATAAAACGCCATTGAGTGATTTCACCGCCTTCCTCAAAAATTTCTGAAGTCCTGTACTCGGAAATGAGAGTCGATAACTTCCCCCAAGAATTACCCTCCAGCGACATCAAGAAGAAAGACTAATCTGAAAAGCAGGAGACTCTCTAAAAGGAATAAATCTACATGCGACTCGCCAAAAATCAGCAAAAGTGTAAAGAATGGGCTCTTTGAACTATAGGAGTTTCTAGACTGTATAGGGCATTACCAGAGGAGCTGGTTAAAATGTAAAGAGATCCAGAAGGCCGAAAAAGAGCAGAAGGCCGAAAAAGAGGAGAAAACCGAAGAAGAACAGAAGACTAAAGAAGCGCTGAGGGCTAAGCCTAAAGGGCACGTGCTGATACTTCCACCTTCAAACATCAATAAAAGAATAGCGTCTAGCCCAATCAGAGATTGGAATGAAAGAAGGAAGGAAGAGGCACTTAGTAGGCGCAGAACGTTAGATCAGGGGTTCCCGACAGTGCTGACAGAAGGAGAGAAGAAAGCCGCAAAGAAATTCTCTGAGAAAGAGCCAGAAAATGAAGTTTGCGCGAGCGCCCAACAAAAAAAAGACCTGATATGAATCAGGAGAGAAAAAGCCATGACAAATACTCCGGCAGCAGGCACGCGAAACCCCAAGATGGTCGATCCTATGCAGAAGTGTTTCAGGATATCAGGGAAAATGTAAAGCCCGAAGACATCAACACTGCTATTAAAACAGTACGATCAACCCAGTCGGGCCACATACTGGTCGAAATTGGAGCAGAGGCCGACAATAAAGTAGCTCTCTGTGACACAGTGAAGAAAGTCCTCGGCAAAAGGGCAACTATAGATGAGACATTGACTGCATCACGGATCTGGCTGTGGTAGAAGAGGCCATCAAAAGGGCGCTCCCTAGCGTGGGCAGGATAAAAACGAGACTTACACCAGAAAACCATAGGGGTCAACGCATGGCATGAATTTCTGAATAAGGGCAAAGTAAGAATAGGGTTTCGAAGCAATTTAAGGTTTTCCAGGGACGGGGAGTTAGCCCGTCCCCCAACCTTCATTCCGGCGACATGGTTATTACGTCGATTCCGTTATCAGGCGCGGAAGCTTCACCTTCACCCTCTTACGTCCTAACAAAGGAGGTGTAAGTAGGATTTAGTAGCAGAGCTGTAGATGTATTTACAGTTATTAGCATTTCTCGACATTTAGTGTTACATTATTGGGGAACCAGCAAACCCAATGTGCACCCCGAGAGCCTTTACTACCATTTAATTCGGGGGGTTTGGGATGAGGAATCATGGAAGCTATGGGTTGAGGAAATAAGGGCGGGACCAATGGCGAATTTTATACAACCATGAGCTGTATGAAATTTTTGACAAACCGGAGGTCTCAAGGATTGTAAGACTGCGGAAGCTGCAATGGGCTGGGCACATGAATTGTATGGACAAACAATACCCAAGAAGGTATTCGTTGGGAGAACTCAAGGCTGGAGGCCAGTGGAGAAACCGAGGAAACGCTGGTCTGACTCGATTGACGAAGACAGTTCATCGTTGCTCGGATTTCGGAAACTATGAGCATCATCACAGCTGCTTATGAAACTTCTATGCCCCTTCAAAAATCTCGGCACAGTAAGCCCTCAATGTACTGGTGGTCGACTAAAATAGCTGAAAAGAGAACGGAGCGTTACAAGCTTTGGCGTGAAGCTCAGCAGGCATGGAAGAGTGACGGGGTACGGAACCACGACGAGGCATGCAATCGGGTGGCAGCATAGAAGTTGGCCAGTAAATGCCTTCGATAACCGCTTAACAACAGCAAGGCTTGCTGCAGGCAATATCTAGTGGACAATATGAACAAGGATCCGTGGGGCCTTGGCTACTAGTTAGTTACGCGGAACATGCATACATCAAGGGGAAAATATAAACAAGATAGTGTGGACACTTTTCCCCATCAATCCCGTCTATGTTGATGCTGTTTACGATGAAACAGCAATCGAGTGCCCACTCTTAACACAGCCGCTACTGGAAGAGGCAGTCCTATTATTGAAAACAAGAAAGGCCCCGGGCCCAAATGGTGTCCGAGCTGAGGTGTTGCAACTTGTCCATCACCATTGTCCTGACTTGGTACTCAGCACAAACAATACTCTCCTACGGAACGGGGTTTCCTGGTACGATGGAGGATGGCAAGGCTCGTGCTGATCAACAAGAGAAAGGGAAATTTCAGATCGCCATCTGCATACTACCCGTTAGGCATGCTTGACAAGGCTGGTAAAGGGATAGAGAAACTTAACAAGCGAAAACTCATTGCACAATTCGGGCTGCTGGGGACTTATCTCCTCAGCTGTACGGACTTGGAGCAGGTCACTCCACCATTGCTGCGATTGCAGAGGTGGTGAGCGTGGCCCAAAAGGCGGAAGCACACAGCTGTACCCAGCGACGGATCGTTTTGTTGGTGACACATAATGTTAGGAATAGCTTCAGCTCCACTAGATGAGTGGATATGCTGAATACGCTGAAACCCATTTTCCAAGTTCCAGAATATCTTATGCAACTTCTTAGGGGCTAACTGAAAAACAGGAGTCTGCTTTATGACACGACATAGGGCCAACGAAGGACGGAAGTTACATTGGATGTTACCCAGGGATATATTCTTGGTTCACACCTGTGAAACGTGTCTTATGACGGGCTATTGAGACTGGAGGTGCCAGATGAGTCGCGTTTGATCGGTTATGTGGATGATATTGCGGCTTTAGTAACTGGGCACACCATTCAACAAGAATAACTTAGGCTATGTATGCTAATGCACCGGATGAGAGACTGGATGACTGCTTGTGGGTGCAGTCTAGCACTGGACAAACCCAAAGCAATCACCTTGACAAAAAGAGAATCTCTAGAGTAGGAATGATCAGTGTTGGAGACATACTAATCGAATCGAAGCCAGCGGTGAAGTACCTTGGGCTACTGATCAACTCGATTGTGAGCTTTCTGAGCAAATCAGGGCAACGGCTGTTGTGGGCATATCGGTTCTGAGTCGACTTATAGCCAACTTGGGAGGACCCAGCCTATTAAGAAAACGTCTCTTGATGAGTCTCATAAGATCAGTGCTACTGTACGGGCCAGAAATAAATGGCGGCGCTCTCAGTAAGGAGGCGTACCGAAAACATTTGGCACAGGTACAGAGAAGAGAGCACTGACGGTTGCATCTTCATATCCGATAGTCACTGCTTTGGCGGTGAGACTTATTACAGGCGTGATACATTTTGCCTTCCCTGCTAGAGAGCGCCGCGCTATTTACCTACGTTGAAGTGAAGACGCGGGGGGGATGATTGCCTTTAAGAAGAGACAGCACTCACTGAATGATTGGTAGCAGTTTTGGGTAAATTGCAGGTATGGAAGGTGGACTGCGCGGCTCATCTAAGATCTGAGCCCATGGCTAAATCGAAGCTATGGTGAGACTGATGTTTCCGGGCGTACGGAACCTCGTGAATATTATCCGACCGACTAGGATGCGCATACTGTCTGTAGTGCAAGTCGTCGTTTAGAGTGAAGCTGTTTGTTGGCGATACAACAATGGAAACATTGATCTAAGAAGGTTCTACGGGACGACAGAGAAGTGCAACGAAGTAAGGATAAACGATGCTCATAGGACTCATAGGTTAAGTTAAATTTGAAGAACAAAATACGCGTAAACTTATACTGAACAGCTTCTAGAGAGCTCACAAAATATTATTGTCTAGGAGACCACACTACTGAGCAGTACTCAAGAAGCAGACGGACAAGACATGTGAACAAATGAACAGTGGTTGCAATATTTTTAAACTTGTGCAAATGCCGCATAATAAAACCAGAAACTTTTGCTGCCTTGGTAATTATGCTAAAAATATGGGTATCGAATTTAAGCTTGGGATCAAATATTACACCAAGATCTTTGTATGAGTCTGCAGAGAAGAGAAAAACATCACATAAGGTGTAATTGTAAGTCAAAGGAACAATTTTCAGAGTAAAAGTCATTATAAAACTTTTGGAAACATTGATACGAAGGGAGTTTGCATTACACCAATTATAGAGATTAATGAGATCATTTTGGAGTTGCTGACAATCTTCAAGGGATCTAATTATCTGGAATACCTTGAAATTATCAGCATACAGGAGACAAGAAGAGGAAATTATAGAAGGAAGATCATTGATAAATAGTACGAAAAGAAGAGGTCCAAGGATTGACCCTTGAGGGACGCCAAATGTAGGATTGAATTGAAAAGAAGTTGGGCCATAGAAATTAACACGACATGAACGAGAGGATAAATAGGATGAAGTCCAGGATTGTAGGGAATCAGATATGCCAAGCAAAAGTAACTTTTGACAGAGAAGAACATGGTTCACGGAGTCAAAAGCTTTGGAGAAGTCCGTGAATATTGCATCAACTTGAAGCTGTTTATCTAGAGCTCTTGCAATACAATCTTCGAACTCAGTCAAGTTCGAGGAAGTTGAACCACCCATCAAGAATCCATGTTGCTGTGCTTTGACAATTGAGCTCAATGACTGTCGTTCCAGCAGCTTAGAGAAATACGAGAGGAGTGATATGGGACGATAGTTTGAGACAGTTGAAACCTTTCACCATTTTTAAAGATAGGAACAACATTTGCATCTTTCGAGTACGTAGGAAAGGTGCCAGTACCAAGCCTGAGGTTGAATATAAAGAATAGAGGGAAAACACAAAGAGGAACAAAGTGATTTTACAAATATATTTGGCAATCCATCGGGACCAGGGCTAACATTCGGATCGAGCAAATCAATAAGGGATTCAACTTCAGAAGGATCAGTGGAGTAGGATGTGATTGATGCTGGACATGTTCGAATTGAGTTTACGGGGGAGTGTAGTAGATCATAAGAGGAAAAAGTAGAGAGAAAATATTCGGCAAATAGGTTAGAAATATCCTTTGGGGAAGGGGCTTCACTGTTATACCATTTAACATTATGCGGGATGGTAGAGGAATATTTAAAAGATTGAATGTAGGACCAAAAGGGTATAGCATTATTTGCCAGGAAGAAACTCTCTGAGCTGCTGAAGTAATTTTTCATGGCTGTTTTGAGCTCTTTTTTAGACAAAGAACGCAGTCTACAAAAATTCTGTTTGGCATCACCGTTTCCGGTTAATTTATAGTGCCTATGCCCCTTGTCTTTGGCTTTTAAAGCACAAAGCCAAGGCTTTATTTTAGCTTTGCGCGGAGCTTGCAGTGGAGTATGATGAGCAATCAGATTGTTAAGATAGCCGTAAAATTTGTTCAAAGCACTATCACAGTCAAGACGAGAGAAGAAAGTGCACCAGTTGACCGAGTCCAGATTGGTTTTAATTGCCTCATAATTTGCTCTAAAGAAGTTGTAACTATAGGCATGAGGCACTTCTCTGAGGTTTTAGGGTATCAACGGTTAGTGCTAGATACAAAGGTGGATGATGGAGATCAGGTTGAATATAACGGTGTAAACAGGAGTTATTGATAGACAATCAGTTTGAACATTTGACAAGACAAGGTCCAGAAGGCGACCATTAGGGTTACGGATATGGTTAAACAGTGAAAAAGGGCAAAGGGAAAGAGAGGAAAAAAAGTAACAAAGAAGGATTATTTGTTGAGGAACTACTAGGGATCCCATTTGGGCAGTCCTAATAGATAAAAAAGACTCACATTCACCTCTCAACTCCCCAAAAAATGCGATCATTAGGAACATTTTCTGATAATAGCTGATAATTTATAAGGCGGACCAAAATGCATCAGTCGTTCAAAGGAACGCAAGTTTGAATGAACCAATGAAAATATTGCTGACATCACCCTCAAACCAGATAATGGTATACGCCGGTATTGTGTATCTTGCAGGCGTTATTCTCTTTCGACCTACAGCTCCTGGCACCGTGTTGCTGGTCAGACAGATAAATTACAATTGGAGAAGCTTAATGCTCTGCAGTATTAACGCTTTTCAGTCTGTTAAGAAGTAGATTCGTTGCTTTAATTTGCTGGACCAAATGATCAAACCACCAACAAAATTAGTTTGGCTTATCGTCATATGTTGTAGCCTTCTTTGCCAGTTATATCTGCTTCTAATGAACACTCTGGATCCGTCACCAATTACGATGATGACCACGATAATCACTAGAAGCAAGTCCCTAACTACGCATTGGCCACTCAGCAGTGCGGTTCAAACCACTTCCTCTGTACGGAAGTCGAATCATTTGCCATTGCCAGGACCCTAATCCATCCGTCAAAGTCTTTTGATAAACAATTGTTTACGGCCATCCATCGCACTCGCTCCTAGCTCACTCTCTGCTGAAATTCAACCGCAGGGTCTACCAGGTAACACGTCAATTCTTCATTCTAATGAGCACAGAGCCGAGACGTTTGAGTTAATTCGCGATTATATTATATGTGAATTCGGAAAAATACCACCGTTTCTCATATTTAGAAAGCATACTGATGAGAATGTTATTTGCCTTCGTTTAAAATTGACATAGATGCTGATTTCAAAGAAATTTTCCACCAGAACTTCTGGCCCAAAGATGCGCTCGTTATAGAATTTGTGTCGTTTGGAAGAAGAAATTTTCAGAATCTACCGACTGAGGAGGCATATAATTTTGGATGATGACTCCCTAAATATCAACATTGTTCACAGTTCTAATTTTCGCCTCCCGCAAGCAAACCAACCGTGTTTCCATTATTTATCAAAATGGAAGAGTTATAAGAACTAAGCTAACTAAGCTTGAAGATCTTCTCATTTCGTATCAACCTAAGAACGAGACCGTCATTTGCGTTCCTGAAACGTGGCTGAAAACTTATATTCTCGATTCGGAACCCTTTTCTGATCACACTATTTATATGTTTGACCATGAACATAACGTCACTAATAAGTCTGATGGTGGTGAAATCCTGGTTGCCATCAGTAATTCTCACTCTAGTTCTCTTTTAACTGATTTTAATTTTTCCTTTGCCTTGAAATGTGTTATTGTCAAAATAACCCTACGTGATAATACGTCCTTACTGAGTTCATCTGTATATATTTCTTGTAATTCCTCCTTGCAATTATACGAGTCTTTGATGATTTCTTCGATGATTTAGTTTCGTATCTCATAGTACGTCAACCTCAATCTTGAATCCTTGTTTGCGATGGTTTTAATCTAACGGCCGTTGATTGGGCTGACTCACATGTTTCCTCCACCTCTTTTTCTAATTCATCTTCTCTGGCTAAACTAGACGGTGACCAATGGGGAATTCAATACAAAAATGAGCTGTATGAAATTTTTGACATGCCGAAGGTCTCAACGATTGTAAGACTACGGAAGCTGCAATGGGCTGGCCATCTGAATTGCATGGATGAACAACAGATACCAAAAATTTGTTGGGAGAACTGAAGGGTGGAGACCAGTGGGAAACGCGAGGAAATGCTGGCCTGACTCGGTAGGCAAAGACATTTCATCGCTGCTTGGATTTCAAAATCGAAGGACACGGTCAACGGACCAAGACACTTTGTAATGATTTTTTTTCTAAAAATCTATGTAGAAAACGGGTGCCGATTGTCCGGCACAAGTGTCAGCGAGCTATAAACAACACCGAGCTCAGCTAACTAGCTTCGCTTAATGACCGCGTATGCGTACTTGTCGGCTAGCATTTGCGGGACCGTATGAGGCGGGCTCTTGTCGAGCCACGAAGCCACACTAAAAAATATTTATCACGCAAACTCTACTCTACGAGACGTACCGATCAATTTTTATTACCTTTAGAAATGTTCTATTATGTGTCAATTAAGCTACTCCACAGTAATTCAACATTTTTTTCTCTCGTTAAAGTTAGCGGACACGGAGGCTCAAGACAAACGCAAACATTATACAAAACGCAACCGTCAATTTCTCTGAAGAAGTTCGTTGCATTGCAAGGGGAATGTCAAACACAAAGATGTTAAAGTGGCTAAAGTGAACCACTCTTTTCTGTCTAAAGGATGGAAACTTGACGGATGTAGTTTACTTTAATCTAGTAGAACAGCAAAGTAGGCAATTTCGACGGGGTAACCACCTTTTCTTTTCAGCGCTGCTCGACTGCTTGTGTTTATTATTTTAGTACTATGAAGAAGAAAAAGAAATTATTCGTAGGCGTTCATGGGTTTTCATTTTTGTTTTTTGTTGCAGCTCATTGCTAAGCTAGTAAGTCTAACATGTAGATTCGAAATATTGTAAGCTTGTTTTTTAGGATAAGTTTGCTTTTATTTTTTTGGTGACATTGGCTAGTATTCATTTGAGCGTCTACTCACTCAAAGAAGGAAGGCCCAACTAGGGTTACCATCTGACCGGATAAATCCGGTCATGATTGGATTTTAAAAACTTAGACCAGACTCTGCCCGGATTTTGTCCAAGACCGGATTTCTCGTCATACCTCCCAGTCAATTGCATTTAATATTTTACTAAATTATCATAAACTAAATAATTTTTTATCATTCAAAGTATGCCGCGAAATAATGAAATTAATAAAGATGTACCACGACAAAAATATTGGACTAGAATACTTAATGTCATTGTTTTCTGGCGTATGGCTATTACTCCAGCTGTTGCTGCAGACAAGCAGTGCATTCAGAAGTGAGATAGGTCTATCGCACGTGTGCATTTTAATTTGTTCTTTTGCGTTACGGTTACTTTCATGAGTTACGTTGATGAAAATTATACATAGCAATGGCCTCTTCAATTAAGAAACGCTGTAAATTCACAGATCTACTAAAGGCAAAATACTCATCGTTTAGAGAAGGAAGAAACGAGCTAGAAGTCAAGTGAAACATTTATATCCATAGGGTGCAAAGATGCTGCTGGCATCGAAAAACATATACATACTTACCGAAAAACACAAAAGACAATAGCGAATAAGTGCATCAACAAGTAAGTTGGACAGTTTTGTTTGTAAGCAAGGTAATAAAGGCAGCGCAGTTGATGTCACACTCGCATTTTACTAGGACCAACATCAATCATACAAAAGCATGCATTGCACTTCGTCGTTATTAAGGAAACTATTTTCTGATTCCGAATTGGCCAAAAACTTAGCTTGTGCGACAACAAAATCTGAGGCAATTGTTACCAATGTCATTGCATCTTATGCGGTTGAAATTCTTCTACAGAGCCTACAAGATATTTCATTTTTGGGGCTATCGACAGATGCCAGCAATCATAACGCTGACAAAATATTTCCCGTCGATATTCAGTATTTTGATTGGAAGACCGGGATGTAGAGTAAATTGCTGGAATTATCTGCATTGGAAAATGAAACTTCGATACTATTGCTAATCATTTACTGACTACTCTCGAAAAGTATGATTAAAAAAATAAGTGCGTCTCTTTCGCCGGTGACAATGCAAATGTGAATTTTGGAGGAGTTACAAGAAATCCAGGTAACAATGTAAACTCTCATTTAAATCAAAACTTGGATCAAGAGATTGTTGGTGTTGGTTGTCCAGCTCATATTCTTCACAAGGCAATAAGTCATGCTACAGATCTGTTAGAATTTGACGTTGAAGCTCTGGTGATGAAAATTATTAATCACTTTTTGGTGTGTACTGCCTGAACAGGAAATCTGAAAGAGTTATGCAGCTATATTGAGATTAATTCTGAAAAATTGCTTTATCATAGTAAAACGAGGTGGCTAAGCCTTTTCCCAGCAATCGAAAGAATTCTCAGATTATATGATACCTTAAAAGAATTTTTTTTTGACAACAGAAAAGCCCCCAGTTCTGATCAAAAAGTTTTTTGAGAGCAATACCAGCGAAATATGTTTGTATTATCTTTATTCGTTGATGGCTATATTTAATTCAAGAATAGCGTCACTCGAAAAGGAGAAAAACTCAATTGTTGAAGTGCTTTCTACGTTTAAAGGAAATACAGAGTCACTAAGTCAAAGAATCGAATATAAGTTTGTTCCTTTAAAGATACGAGATCTCTTTGAAAAATATAAAATTAACGAAGATGAGCGCCACAAAATAAACACTGATATTAAACTCATGTGTCAAGAAAGCATAAATTACATAAATATTTGGAAATCACTTTTGGAATCATTTAAATGCTTTGAATGGCTTCTATTGAGGAAAAATCAGGAACTACAATTCGAAAGTATTTCAGCCTGTATTACATTTTTGAGAGACAAAGGCATCAGTATTGACGATATTAAACTGTTTGAAAAATTCTGCCTATTAAAAAATTTTCTTAACACTAGCCAAAGTGGGTAATGTACTTCAGTGCGTGCAATGACAGAAGCTGCTTTACAGATTTGTTAAAAATTGCTCAATACTTTTTTTGTATTATGCCACACAACGTAAATGTGGAGCGAATTTTTTCACTTATGACTTTGCAGTGGACGAAGGAGAGTGTGCCGACGCGGGTCAAAGTTGCTGCCGACTATTCATTCATTTCGTAACTGACCACCAGGCGGGATTGCCGAGAAGTTGTGGAAAGGATGATGCCGCCATTCTAATGCCAGAAGTCATCGTGTTCGAACGTGTATTTACCAAGTTGTATAGTTGGTCGAACAAATAAATACGTGTTGTTATTATTGCATGTAGCCGTTAGTCATTTCAATTCCGCTCGCCAAATTGGTGACCTCGACGCCTCCGTGGCCTCCGCTGCCACTACCACCGCGGGCGTTGAAGCGAACGCCATCATGTGTTAATTGCCGCCCTTCTGGCATAGCAAACCGGGACTGTGGTTCACGCGTGTTGAGGCGCAGTTCCGCACCGGAAGGATTACCTCAGACTCAGCACGTTTCGACAAAATTGTGGCCGAATTGGACATGCCAATCCTGTCCCATGTCGCTGACATTGTGGAGGAGCCGCCCGAGTCGGGAAAGTATGATGCCCTGAAGCGAAGGCTGATGGCTGTGTTTGGCGTCACGGAGGAGGAAAGAACACGCCACGTGCTGTTCGAACTTGAAAAGGAGGATATAGACGCATCCTGTGCGGAGGTGCTCTACGGTACCACGCTGTCAATTCCAGGGGAATTCATCAGCCCCCACACTGCAGCAGTAAGCCCGCTCGAATTTCTCATTCATCTGCAGAAGTGTATGTCTGAGCTACGACCGGTTCAGGCGGCCCACCGCAACGATCGAGCGGTTTTTGTTAATAAAAAGCTCAGTTCCTGCTCGCATGTTTTCCTGCGCATAGATGCAGTTCGTAAGCCACTGTCGCCACCTTATTCAGGCCCCCACCGAGTTCTCCAGCGACTTTCAGATGTAATTTATAAAATCGACGTTAACGGGCGCCAAGTGAACGTGTCAACGGAGCGGTTGAAGCCAGCCTTAATGGAAATCGATCAAGACCAGGTTCCGACCACTAATTCACCTGCATTTGATGACACTCTGAGAACAATTCATCCGCCGAGGGTCACCGCACCAGCTAGAGCGCCTGTTTCGGGTTCATCTCAAGCATTTCTTCCGAGCCCGCCGCCACAGCAGCATTCTATTCCTGACGTGTTTCGCCCGTCAGCAAATCAGCGGCCTACACCAATTAATCCTCCACCCGCCGGGACAAGGACTTATCCACCGAGCAAGAGCCGCGCCCGTAGATTTGTTTGACGTATCAGTCTCATTTGAATGACACTTGAGGGGGAGTACTGCGCCGACGCGGGTCAAAGTTGCTGCCGACTATTCATTCATTTCGTAACTGACCACCAGGCGGGATTGCCGAGAAGTTGTTGAGAGGATGATGCCGCCATTCTAATGCCAGAAGTCATCGTGTTCGAACGTGTATTTACCAAGTTGTATAGTTGGTCGAACAAATAAATACGTGTTGTTATTATTGCATGTAGCCGTTAGTCATTTCAATTCCGCTCGCAAAAAGAGGAACAGATTGTCAGTTGAGTCAATCAAAGCAATATTATTAACACAATATAACTTCAAAGACATAACTTGTGCCGAATTTCACAGTGAAATTTCCTTAAAATCAAACTTTCTGGAAGCTGTTAGTAGTGGGCGAAAATATAATGTTCAAAGAGTTAAATAAAGGTTAATAAAATTTACTTATAATGCACTTAGTTTTAGTATCAGCTGAAGGCCGGACTTTTTTTTGCATGAGTCAGGACTTTTTACTGCAAGCAACGGGCTTTTCAATTTTGACCCTTGGTAACCCTAGGCCCGACGATTATTCAAGAAAAAAATCAAAAACATTGATTAGAATAAAGTTTTTACATATTTGTTGTAAGTTTAATGTACACTCTTCCGTCGTGTTTTTTAAGTATATGTAATTTTCATTAGAGTTGGTTAGTTTTTTCTACGCTTTTTCAATTAATTAATAAATATATAATAATATCTTTAAGATCCTGTTGAGTCAATGATTTTAGTGATGAGGCAACAAAATGGCGACCAGTTAAATTGGCGTAACTATGGGTTTCCCTTGAAACGAAGTGTTTAATAAATGTGTCATTAAAATTTTTCTTGAGTTTATTCCTAATTACCGTCTGCATATCGCAGATTTAATACAAAACCCTTCTGACAGGGGCGTAGCTCTGTCTACCCAAGTTATTTGTAGTTCCTGTAAAAAAATACAATACAAAAGTAACCATTCTTTTAATTCAGGAAGTCAGCACTCAGGTTCATTTTAGCATTAATAGCTAATAATTGGAATTCCATTAGCTTTTTGCGTTAGTCTCGCGAAATTAAAATAAATCGATTTATAAGTACGCGCCTGAACATGGCGCTAAGGCTATGCACAAACCGCATCACACCATTCATCGACACTCGTACCGGTTTTGTTCGTGACCTTGTATGGAATGCAGATGAAGCATGCATGACCTTTGTTTGCATAACGCATTGAGTGGTGTCTGTTATTCCGGCCGGTGCGGTGTGTTTAATTACTTGGTCTCGTCCAAGAAAGCCGTTCAATATCGCCGAGATGAGCGGAAGGTAACTGGATTGTAAATTTTATGGCGGTTATTTCGATGTGCTCATATGTACATATGTACACATGTATGTTTGGTTGGTGCAGGACGATTTGACCTTATTGGGCTACTTTCTACTGATTAGTGTATTTTTCAATGTGAAGTATTCATTTATAATTCTTGGAAGAAATATTACGTTTCACTTAGTAGTAGTAATTCCAATATAAAAAAAAACAAGTTTAAGTTGCAGAAGAGTGCTCCTGCCAGAAAGGATTTACAAATAAATTAGTAAATCAAACAATGTTAGCCGCTCGTACATGCAGTTCCTCAATTGGGTACACGAGCAAAATGTGGTCATCACGAATTTAGATTTACCGTGTTTATGGATTGCTGATCTCACTTTCAAATAAACATCAATACTTATACCATTTCGGACATTTTCTTGAAAACCGGAAGATATCTGTAGTGTCACGATTTTAGAGAAACGTTTATGTATATCCCCAATTTCGGTGGTGAATTCGTTCCTTAAGGTTGTATTGTTTAAGGATATTTGCATCTGTTACTAAGCTGAACTTTTGTTTAACAAAGTTGATCGAATTTCGGCTTCTAAGTTATTTGTTGCTCTTGTACTCAGTAGGATACAGTCTTCCACAAAAGTCAAGGTACAGAGAATCGGTAACTGAAAATTGTATTACTGAATCAATATTTTTATTTGAAAACCAAAAGTTATGAAATGGTAATAATACGAGTTCTGTTGAATTTAAGTTTTCATAAATTTGAAGGGATTCGGCAATAATGATCATTGAAGACAATAATTTTTTGTTGGCAATGTATCTTTTCTACTCCACAAAAGTCTTGGTACAGTTGCAGAAAATGCCCTGTTATTTGTAAAAAGTGGAATCCCCCAAGTTCATATTATCAGAGTGAGTTAACAACCGTAGGCCGCTGTCTTTAATATCGCGTCCGTATTCGTGGTGTATCTTTTATTTAATAAAATTTTTAAAAAATGAGTCGAAAGGAGTTGAGTATTAAGGAGCGTGAAATAATTATTAATCTGCATTCAAATCAGAGCAAATCATATTCTGAAATAGCTGAACTAGTGTTGCGAAGTCGGTCAACCATTCAAAAAGTGATAAATCGATTTAAGAAGGAAAATAGAGTGGAAAATGTGCCCCGAACAGGTCGTCCATCTAAACTAAGTGCAAAGGACAAGAGAAAAATTTCGCGAATGGTAAAACAAGATCCATTTCTAAGCTGTAGAAAAATCTGCGATGTTCTTGGAATTAATGATAAGAAGGAGGTTAGCGCAGAAACTGTGCGTAGAGCTGTCGTAGTAGCTGAATTTTCATCTCGTACGCCTAGAAGAAACCCTCTTGTAAGTTCCATAAACGAACAAAAAAGAATAACATTTGCAAAAGCATATATTGACAAACCAATAACGTTTTGGGATAATGTTTTATTTTTGGATGAGTCTAAATTTTGTATATTCGGTGTAAATGGGCATAAGAGGGTCTGGCGAAAAGTAGGAGAAGCATTTAATCCCAAGAACACTATTAAAACAGTAAAACATGGAGGCGGTGGTGTTATGGTTTGGTGTTGCATGGCTGCTGCTGGAGTTGGAAATCTGACATTCATCGAAAATACTATGGATTAGAACTCCTATCTAGAGATTCTACGAAACACCATGAAACAAAGTGCAGCCAAATTAGGTATGCGAGAAGATTTCTTGTTTCAACAGGACAATGACCCTAAGCACACTGCGCATAAAGTTCGAATGTGGCTATTGTACAATACTCGCATGCTTGCTACACCGCCTCAAAGCCCTGATTTGAACCCTATAGAGCATCTTTGGAATGAGCTTGAGACAAAAATCCGAAAAAGAGTGATATCAAGCAAGGCGCAGCTTAAGGATGTTATATTGGAGGAGTGGGCCAGAATCAGCAGCGAATTTACTAAAAAATTGGTATATTCTATGCCTAAAAGACTGAAGTCAGTAATTCAGATGAAAGGATATTCGACAAAATATTAAGAAAAGTATAATTCAAATAACTATGCAAGACTATAATTACAATTTGTATCATTTTTCTTTAGGTGTACCATGACTTTTGTGGACTTCATTCATTGACTTTCCAACACATCATATGTAATAATATATTACTACGACAGAATTTTCGTTTTGTTTTATATGAATTTAAAGTGTAATGATTATAGTTGAAGTAATACCAAAAAAAATTTTATCACTATAGGTTTTTTAAATAAAAATATCAAACAATTTTCATGATATTTATCACTGTACCTTGACTTTTGTGGAAGACTGTATATTGAGTAGCGTAATCCGAAAACGATCGTGTACTAGAGCTGTGTCAGTTAATTGTTAGCTGCTAATATTTAACGTTAATTGCCAGCAGCTGACGAAGGACAACTTGATCAACAGAGTAAATGCTTCTTTCAAACTGACTGTCCCGGCTTCATGTGACTGTATCTTGAACCCTGATTGCTGGCCGCGTGAAGTGTTAACAAGCACTTTAGGCTTCATACATACATAACTTCAAAAAAAAAAAATATTCGTTCTCCACCGAGCTTCCTGCCAAAGCTGTAACATCGGTTGACTGATAGTATACCTATTTGACTCTGAAATTTTTCCTAACCAATCACTTGTTAGGCGGGATTGTGATAGGTCAATCTCCAACAAGTTAGATGAGGGAGGTGTCCTAGTCGTCTACAAGAATACCTTTACTGGCGTCCCTCTAACAAATTTACTTTTCACTGCTCGTGCTGAATTTGTAGGGACGAAAATAGTTATTACGTCTTCCCTTTCTCTTCTTGTCTTTTGCACTTATATACCTTGTAAGTCTCCTTTTTCGGCCTACAATACCTTCCTCACCGAAATATCTAGTATTTACTTATGGTGTTTTTCAAATTGTCACCTTATTTTATGCGGGGATTTCAACCTTCCTAAACTCTCATGGGATGACAATCAGGTTGATTCTGATTCATCTAAAATTTGGTCTTTATTTCCTTCTTTTATGTCCATGTGTTCCCTGGCTCAATTCAATAATTTTCATAATGTTAATAAGCTTCTGTAGTATGGTGCAATCGTTGCTATGCTCAACTCCAGTTCTTTTTCCTTATCTTTCTCCTGATCCCCATCATCCACCCTTACACTTTGAAATTTCCTATATTGCTTCTGTCCGTTATCGTCGGAAAGAATGTCAGCGCTATAACTTTTATAAAACTAATTATGAGCAACTTTCCAAAACAATTCGCTCTGTTGATTGGTCCTCCTTCTTTTGCGGTCTTGACTCGGATACTCGTTGCAACAATTTCTATGACTTCTTAAACCCTGCTATTTCTAACTCGACTCCGCTTGTTAGTATGAGGAACTCTTCTGACTGTCCCTAGCAAACTCTCGATGTCAGACGATCCTTGAAAGCTAAAGATCGAGCCCGTCAACGTTTTTCACGTGGCAGATCCCCTGAGTCACGTACAGCTTTTTGTTATCTGAGGTCGATAGCTAAGAAAAAGATGCAGATCGCTAAACTTATTTTCATAGCATTGAATTCTCTCTAAACTTAAATCATTCAAAACAATTTTGGAAATATAGTATATACGCTGTCTCAAATCCTCTTCCAGTTTCTCATCCTCGCTTCATTTGAATGGCTGCTTAGCAACTTCATCTCTCGAGATTTGTGAACTTTTTAGAACTCAGTTTTCTTCTATTTTTAATGTCACTACCAGCAATAGCCTTTTGTTCCCAACCATACACACGCCATCTTCATTTCCTTTTGCTATCCGAAAGATGTTATGAAGCTTATTTTAGAACTTGATGACTCTTTTAATTCAGGTCCCGATGGTATTCCTAATTATTTTGTGAAATCATTAGCTACTTCCATTTGTGTCCCTCTTTCCTTTTTCTTCAACTCCTTACTCCTATTTTTAAAAAAGGTAGCACCTCACCTTATTTCCCTGTTTCTCCAAACTACTGGAGAAAATCGTCTAATGCACCTTTTTTCACTTACTCATGATTTGTTCGTACCTGAACAACATGGCGATCAGCCTTAACGAATTTGTTAGAATTCATGAGCGTTGCTTCAAAAGCCATGTAGGCCTGTTTACAAATCACAATATTTTGTTTAGCAAACTTAAAACTCTTAACAATCCTGATTATTTGCTCTACTGGTTATCCTCTTAATTATCCAATAATGTCAGTTACGTGTCTTTTCAAGCCTGTCTTTCTACTACCTTCCACCCGTCTTCAGGAGTTCCTCAAGGATCCATTCTTGCCCCACTATTGTTCACTCTGTTTATAAATGACTTACCATCCGTCGTCATCAACTCCTCCTGCCTTCTTTATGCAGATGATGTCAAAGTTTTCAAAGTAGTGTCGTCTAACAATGACTGTGCCTTGCTTGTAGAAGATTTGAATGCCATATCATTTTGGAGTTCCAATAACCAACTTACTTTAAATGTATCTAAGTGCATCCATCTTTCATTTTCTAATAACCTTTGCCCTATAAGATTTTAACTTTCACTAAGCAGTTCGTACCTAAGTACGGTAACACATTTTAGGGACTCAGGTGTCATTTTTGACTCTAAATTAAAGTTCGATGTTCATATTTTCGAAATTACTTCTAAAACTTCTCGCATTTCTGGCTTGATCTTAAGAAAATCCTTTGCTTTTTCCGATCCTTTATGGTGTATTAAATGATATTCTAGTTTGATTTGTCCTATCCTTGAGTACTGTTTGTCAGTTTGGTCGCCTCATTTGAAGTGTTCGAAGTTCACGCTTGAAGCTGTACAAAAAGTTTTACCAGGATCGTCTTCTTGAAATTTCAGATTCCCTGCATTTTTTATGAATCACGCTTAGCTATCCTCAATATTTCTACGCTGGAAATGCGTCGACTCTACCTTGATGATGTTTCCTTTACAGGCTTTGCCATAGTTTGCTCGATACTCGCCTTGTCAACCAGGTTCCAGTGAGGCGCGTTACGCGCTCTACAAGATCGTCGAATGTCTTTGATGTTCCATTCGCACGTAGTTTGGTGTATTTTCACTCACCCATGCTCAGATTACCTCGTAACCATGATGACCTTCAGCTTGGGCCTTTCCCCCTTTCGTATTTAGTTTATAAAAGATTTGTCAACTGTCTTCTTCTCAACTCTTAGTAATTTTTCTTATTTATGGTCCCCTAGTTTTTGCATTTTTTATTACTTTCATCTTGCTATTTGCATGCTGTGCTATTACTTAATTTATTTTGCTGTGCTATTATTTTATCTATTTTGTAATTGGTTTTTTTTTCTGTTAAATAGAAATAAATAAATAAAATAAATAAATGATCCGCTAATGAGTGATCCGTAGCTGCTGCTTTTGCAGTGAAGATACATGTTGTCAGGTGACATTGTGACTTTCGGGCAAGCGTGAAAGGCGATACGTTGGGATCGTCATCGCCTAGGACAACGCATAACCTGCGGCACTTGTCCGCCTTCAAAGCACTTGCAAGGATTCGCACGCAAACTGCATAGTGACTATGACAGGAGCAGGAGTTACCCGAAATTGCGAAATCCCACACCGAACACAATACACACTGTCTGCAGCAGTGAACGTTGCTGGCGGGTGGCTCCAGTTACAGTTCCCGTGAAAAAGAAAGTTTATGGAGTGGCTCTCGGCCCCAGATCCCACACCGAACAACGGTGCACGGATATTTAACACAGGCATCAACTGTATCCCCTCCAGAAGCTGAAAGACGACTTTCTTGAATGAGCGGAACATTATGCTTTTCACACTTCACAATCATTGCTCATATCTTGCGTGATATTATCCGAACGGACGGAAAAGCGACGCACAATTAAAAATAGCGCAAGAAATCAGTGAACCGTCATCATACGGACACTCATCCACCCAGTCGCCGTGTGTTAGCATTCAACAAGAACGCTCCCTTGCAAACCTCCGCGCCAATTCTTACGCACTTCTCCCCTGACCGACTGTTGCTCTTGCTAGCGGATTTGCTTGCAATCGAAAATGTTCAATAGTCAAAAATCAAAATATCGCGTGTTCACGACAGCACTTTGACAACTGCGAATGGGATTGAGCAAGGTTGGAAACAATTTTTGTTTGCAATGATCGTGATTGCCGGTAGCCGACCGTCAGCTGGGTGTGATGAATGTCGAGCGGAACATGCAGGAAATACTGACATAAAATCTATGTAGTAGTGTTCAACGTTGTTTAATTTATGGAGAACTATTTACCAATTCCAAGGAATTTCAATCGGCCACTGAGCATTTAGATTGGACGTAAACAAGTGGACGAAAAGTCGCAAGATAAAAAAAAATGAATTCACAATGGACATTCTCGAACAACTTTCAGGTAAGGAGCTGCAACAGCGCTTGTAAAAGAGGCACGTTAAAGGAAGAGGGCAATGTGCTCCTCTAGATAAAATACAAATTTATTCGAGCTGCAGGTACAATAGGACATTGAAATACGGTTGGCTTTTAAAGAACGGTATTATTACAAATTATATATTTTCTTAAGACTGAAACTTATTTGAGCATTAGTGCATGTGTCACTTTTCGTGTAGAAGCGTATAGCGGTGTTACTTTTTCAATATAATAAACGGAGTGCTTGAGAATTCAGGTGAAGATAAACAGCCAGTTAAAAAGGACAAAGTTTAGCATCGATTCGGATCGTCTTGTAGAGTACGAGCTGGTAGTATATGCGTGGGGGTATTGATTTAGGTGTCGTGTAAGAATACTTTATTTTCATGTTAATTAACTTAAAAGATAAAGATTCTTAATACCACAATCGTAAAATTTACGCCGCAAATATGACAATAAACCGATATAAAATTGTTGGAAATGATATATGATCGACAACTATGACAGAAAATATTAATTACTTTTTTCTTTGATTGATGTTTTTTTTTTAACATGAAACTGTTGCGATCATTGCTATGTAAATTAGAATGAATATAATGAATTACTAAATTATTTCTACGGTCTTTCCATTTCGATTTACCTGACCGGGTATAGGACCCGCATCGATTGAAGGCTCCTCCACTAGAATGGGCTAGCCATTGGGCGCGCTCTTTCCTTTCTTTGTTTAACAGGGGCTCTTGCCGGATAGAGTGGCCTTCCGCCCACGGGCCCTTTTATGATATAGGGTTATGTAATTTCATTGTGCAACGCTATAGTCATACAAAGTACTTTTGTATGAGCTTTTCACTCTAATGGCCACGTCTACGTTTGGATCTTGACCCGGTTGGAAGGGTGCGAGGGGGCACCGTTACCATCTGGATGCCCCACTCTTATTTGTGGGCCATAAGTCTCGGCAGTAAAGACGAAGTCATCTTAAGCCCGTCTGTTTTTCCCAGGCCCAGTTTGCCTTCTGAGTCAGCAATATTCTTTGACCCATAGTAGGTTACCTCCTTCTCGACTTCGGTCGACATTTCTTTAACCCCAAAATTCGGGGATGCGAAATTTTTTGTAGTGGGGAAACCCCGCAGAGCCGCAGTTGGCATGCTTATCGAAAGGGAGAAATGGAGATAAACGACCGCACCTAGAGGTGGAGATATTGGGCTATGGATTACTTTGGCTGCTAAATACGGGGGCCTAAAATACGATAGTTGGTGATAATGGTTGGAAGCGACTAGAAAAGATGGGTGTGGAGCTAAGTAAATCATCTCATGGTAACCTTGGCATTGCGAAAAATGATGGGTTTGAGGTAGCAGGGATGGTGAGCATCCTGATGAAATTAAGTTCAAGGTTTAATTTGGTGCAGGCCTTGGTTATTCCACAGTTGCCTCAAGAGATCATCTTCGGGGTTGGTTTCATTCGTCAATTTAGGTTCTTCATGGACTTGAGGGAAAACGAATGAGATTTCATAAACGCAATTCAGGGTGACACTAGGAAGCAGGTGAAGCCCAAAAATTATCTCAGGTTGGAAGAAAGGAAGGCTCTTGATGCTCTGCTTCTGGAGCAGTTCGATTTAATGAGGGGAGGCATAGAGTGTACTAACTGGGTTGAACATGTTATCAGGAACATAGCCATCCCAATTAAATAAAGGAAATATCTTGTTTACTAGCGGTACAAAAACACATCCATGTGGAATTAAAGCCTATACTGGAGCAGGGTATAGTTCAGACTTCTTATTTATTTATTTATTTATTTATTTATTTACACAATTTTACAGATCCGCGAATCCAATTACAAAATAGGTAATGAAATATAATATAAAATAATACATGCGAATAAACAAAGTTGCAATTTGAAATAAGAAAAAAAACAAGAATATAAAATACTAATAAACTATTGGGAGCTAAGGAGAATATTATGCAACATGCTTTTAAAAGCGTTTAAGGAATGTAGCAGGGGACCCAA
Source organism: Odontomyia ornata (assembly GCA_963969285.1). Lineage (NCBI taxonomy): Eukaryota > Metazoa > Arthropoda > Insecta > Diptera > Stratiomyidae > Odontomyia > Odontomyia ornata. Next base: position 11,541,771 of record OZ017741.1, read on the forward strand.
CTGGAGCTCATTGTAACGACGTGATGCGCGTACTAAAAATGAATAAAAATAAATATCGGTACGAGCAAAGAATATGTCAGTTGATCGGGTTCTTGAATTGGGATGTATATAACGCCTTTGCCGAAGGTTGGATGAAAGAATACCGTGATATAATTTAAATAAGCAGCATAGGTCTAAAAATTCTCTCCTATTTTTGAATGATGGAATGTTGAGGACCTGTAAGCGCTCATCGTAGGAGCTGTAAGTGAGATTATATTTGTAGAATAGAGATCCTGTGAATTTACCCTGTACAGTTTCAACCACAACCGATAGATTGGTATAGTGAGGAGACCATACTTGGGAGGCATACTCAAGGATTGACCGGGCAAGAAGTACCAATAGATGGACGCTGGTTGAAATGCTTAAAGACTTGCAAGAGGATCGTAAAATAAAACCAGCGACACGTGAAGCTCTAGTGGTTATGCATGAAACATGGATGTTAAATTTCAAACCTGGGTCAAATACTACTCCCAAAAATTTAAATTTGTCCACAAGTGCGAGCAACGATCCATCAGTCTGGTATTCATATAAAGCTGGATGAATTTTGTTGGTGAATCTCATGTGACAACATTTTGAAATGTTAAGAGGAAGTAAATCACCTTGACACCAATTTTGGAGATTGGCATGATCATTTTGGAGGCATGAGCAGTTAGAGAGTTAATGGAACGCAAAATTATTAAATCATAAGCGTAAAGAAGACAATTAGAGAACAGGCATTGGGGAAGATCATTAATGAAAATGTTGAATAGCAAAGGGCCTAAAATTGATCTTTGAGGAACACAAGATTTTGGGCTAAATGAGTCCGACGAAAAAAATTATTCCATGTAACGGTGCAGGAGCGATGGGATAAGAAGGATAAGATCAAAGAGAGGATTGAGTTGGAAACGCGGAACCATCGGAGTTTATTAGCCAAAAGGCCGTGATCAACACTGTCAAAGGTTTTAGCAAAATCGGTGTATATGACATCAACTTTTTGGCTCTTGGGCGTAAGTTCTAACAAATTAGTTACTATGGAACGACTTTTAATGAAGGCATGTCGTTCATTTGCAAACAGGATACTGATGTCGTCGTACATTCAGTTATGCACAATTTACTCAAGGCGCTTGCCAAAGCAACAGCAAAGAAATCGGACGATGGTTTGAGATTTCACTACGATTTCTGGACTTATGGATCGGAAAGATGTTTGCATGCTTCCAGACATCAGGAAAGCAGGAGGGAGAAAGGCTAATATTGAAAATAATTGATAGTGGGGTAGATAATGAAAAAGAAAATGACAACGAACAGATCTGGTATTCCATCAGGACCCGGACCACCATTAATGTCAAAGGTAAGCAGTACATTTTCAATTTCCGATGGAGAGGTCATGATAGAATGCATAATAGGGAAAGGAGAATGAAACGATGAGTATATAGTGGTGTTCGAAACCTTAAATGTGGAGGAAAAAAATTGAGCAAAAAGGTCACAGATAGCTTGCCCATCAGAAGCTTGGCAGTTACGCCGTGAGAAGATATTAGGATTATGGTATGTTGTTTTCAGAGAATGTATGTATGTCCAAAAGGGCTTAAGACTATTAGATTGCAGTGATATTTTAATAATATAATAATAAGATTGCATTGCGTTCTTAACCGCTTTTTTGGCTTCTTTACGAAGCAGCCGGTAGTTGGCGAGGTCAGTGTTAGAGTTGGGATAGTGAAATTTTCTTCAAGCACGTGGGCATCACCAATGTTATTGGTGAAAAGAAAAGATTAGACGTTCCGCTCCTGTGTCAACTACCGAAAGTTAAACAAATTTATGGAACACGATGCCTATCCAATTTCCTTTGTATTGATAACCATAGATAAATAGCAAGAGACAAAATATCTGTCTTCATTGGATGTGAAGTCAGTATACCAGCAGGCTCCAGTGAAAGAGAAATCGAAATCCCTGATAGCATTTACTAGCATTTACCGTGCCCCACAAAGGGTTGTTTCAAGTTAACCGAATGCCGTTTGGGCTATAAAATGCGCCAGAAACCTAGCAGCATTTGGTCGATCAAGTTTTGAATGCGAACCTCGAACACTTCGTATTCACGTATCTAGATGGCATTATTATCGTGACACAGGAATTCAATAAGCACTTGGAGATATTGGCTGAGGTATTTAGATGTTTACGATATGTTGAGTTAAAGGTTTCTCATGAAAAGTGTGAATTCTGTCGGTCACAGCTTCGATATTTGGGGTATGTGGTATATTAAGCAGACCTGAATGTAGATGCGGAGAAGGTGAGATGTGTGTTAGAGATGTCAGTTCCAAGAAATGTGAAGGGTGTTGAACTTCCCACTTCACTTGCTCAGTGGTGAAAGCTCTTTTGTTGCGTAGAGAACCTTCGCGGCTGCTATGTTTTGTTCCGGGAAAGTAGTACGTGCTGTTGCACGGAATTATTCAGTAGTTGATGGCGACAAGTGGGTACATCCTTTCTTTTTTCCCCTTGAAATCTGGAGTAAGTAGTTTCGTGGTTCGAAAGTGTATTTTTCAGGAGTATTTCAAGATCTACATATTTTAACGAGCCACGATTTTTGTTTGGTGATTTAATTGAGGTCCATAGGAATAAGCAAATGGAGCCTACGTCTATCTCTGGACGAGCTCTTCAAGTCCGCTGACCTTAGCCAGAGCACCCTTAGCCCCTTAGGTTGTATGAATTATTTGACAACCCAACTGTAATTGCATATATTAAGCAGCGCAAATCCCACTGAATGGGTCACATAGAAAGAACCAGAAAAACGTAAAGGACGCCCAATGAGAAGTTCAAAGTTACTATGGAAAGAACCGATAGAAGCTTCTATCTAATCTTCTCATCACGTTTTCGATCTTCCCATTGGGTATCTTGACCCAGAACCGTGATAACTATAAGAGTTTAATCCATAAAGGCCCGACTTATGCCATTTATTTTAGCTGAATTTTTGCAATCAGATGGGGGCAGTCAGATAGAGAGATCTAGGTACTAGGATTTGAACATGGCTTCATATGTTAAGCCATGTCCAAATCCTAAGACAGTCTATAGGAGAGTATAAAATAATTCAAAGGGCCTGTCAAACCAATTCTAGTATTGTTCACTATAAAGCATTCAGAAAATGTTTAAAGTGCATCCGATCTTTAGGACCAATGAGTCAAGTACTTCCTACAGTGTAAATTGGAGGACGCGCTCAGAGGCTCAAGATAACTGAAGGCGATGTACGCAAAATCCATGATCAAAAAGGTTCTGTAGTGCTTCTATAACGAATACGATGGTAGCCAACGAATTAGTCGAAAATTCAAAGAAATTTCTGTTGTACCTTCAAACATAAACATTTTTTAAGACCACTCCAATTCCACAGATTGGTCTTAAAAAATATTTATTAAGTTATTTATATCTAAGCTCGACAGATGTTTCACGTATGAATTGAAATTCATTCTGATAACATGTTCTGATAATATATGGATATCAATACTCCCAGCTATGTATCTAGACTCACCTCCATCTTAATCTTATCTCTTTCTCTAGATATTATCAACCATTTGGACAAGACTTGCTTTAATCCAAAGATTGTTGAGATAATGTGTCATTTATGTAAATGGACATTAAACAAGTTTTCAGTTGGGGACAGGTAGGCGAGGTTTATGGAATTCGATTCATGAATTTTGATGTACTCACTTGGTCGCGGATGGTGTACATGCAGAACATCTTTTCACGTACGTTATTTTCAAGGTCAGATTTTGTACGCATGGCGCGGAATTTCAATAAAATTGAATCGAGGAAATGTAAGCAGTAAATATAATGGATAAGTAAATTAAAATTCAACCAACTCAATAGTGCATACTTTCAATATCCGTTAAAATATTTGCCATGCTTGAATTTTTTTTTTATTTTTTCAATTTAAGCTTTACACAAACTTATAAAAAATTTTAATGAAGGCTACGTTTGACGATGAAGATTTTTTAATGTTTATTTTATACGCAAGTCCCAGAATAGCTTTAAAACAGCATAAAAATTACATTTGTATTCTGTGTTAATTTTTATGTTGCGATATTTAGTTTCGAGTTTGGGTGTCGTAAGAGTTCATAGTTATTAAGCCCTCTATGATATAAAAATAAAATTAAATTGACTATTTAAAATATGAGCATTAAAAATATGATGAAGAAAAAAAAACACTATAAAAAATTTGATTTATTTAATAATTAGATAGATTGGATTCGATTTGGTGTAGTTTTCATCTGAATTGCAAAATTGTTGGGCTACCTACATAGAAAGCATTCAAATTTTCTATATAAAATAATTTTTTTAATTTTCAGTGCAAGAATCACTCATGTCTAAATGCTTTTATAATAAAGGTGGAGGTGCATTACGTAAGCCAATAAGTGTACAGAATAGCTAGCGCAGATTTTTCCCAAATTATTAATAAATCGTTTACCCAACGATTAAAATCGTGCGTATCGGCACCACAAAGGATAACCTCAATCAACCGATTTTACGCTCTGCTTGTTTTTCTGCATTTTCGGCATATTGCTATTAAAATTGTTTACTCATAATAATTTTCCAATAAAATTTTATTACTAATTTTCATAATTTAATGACACCATTCGCACAACCCTTTCCATTCATAATTCGAGGCCAGTAATTGTTGCTTTTACCAAAATCCTCTCACACCACAGACATTAATCGAAACAACAATTTTTCTGGTGGTTATTAAATGACGATTTCGAATTCTTCTTTTTCTTTTATTCTTTTATATTACCAACTGAACAATTTTCTTCACAAAAGCTCTCCTTGAAATCGATGAAATCAAGTACAATGTTCCGGTTATTGAGGGTAATTCCGCTTTGCAGCTAAAGTTGAAATACATACATATGTTAATCACAGGCGCCCTTGAAGATGAATCACATCAATCGAGCGATCATCTGCATTAATGTCGTCATTTTAAAACAATTGCCGCCAACATTCTTATGCATGGACGATTAATTTCTGAGTATTTTCTTTGACTAGTTGGAAAGCCGGTTGAGTGATAAAATTTTGCATCTTTAGTAAATCTGCTATGATTAAATATTCTTGACACGGACTTTAAAACGATCTTATCATCATCAAATTTGGTATTCATAGCTACGCAACTCAACAGAAAATTATGTTGAAGTCGGTAGAATTTTATTTTCAGACTAATTAACACCAGCATGACTATTTGCACCTGCGTACAAATTACTCAATTATCACCATCGTAGATACGGAAATAAAAACATTGATTTGAATTCGTTAATTGACAAAATACTAGTCAAACAGATGCATGAAACAAAAAATATTTACTTATGAAAATTCTGTATGTGCAGCCAGGGGCGGACCCAGAATTTTTTTCCGGAGGGGTTCACAGGGTAGAACAATATAAAAAATAACAAAATACTATATATAACAAAAAATAACAAATTTATTAGCATCAATACGTTACAATTAAACCAATTCCATACAAAATACTAAAAATTATAAGCGACAAAAAACTGAAAGAAACTTGTGGAAAATTTGTAGAAACCTATTTCAGAAATAAAGAGAATGAATAATAAGAATAAACAAATTTACGTTTCTTTCAACTATTTCAATCAAATATTTGTAGACAAATCCAAGGGTATCTTTTTTTCATACAAACATCCTAAACGCACATGTTCTTCGTGCGTGCGTCATTAAATTTCATAAACCTCATACACTCCTTGCAAAGAATAAAACCAAAACATTTGGAGAACACAAATCAACCAAAACAAAAAAATTCCAACGTAAACCGTTGCCATCTTACTCAGGCCCATAAGGAAATCAACTAACGTACCTGACATCACTTCCCGTACCGGAAACAGCTGATCAGTAGCTCTAAATTTCGATAAACAGCTACTTTTGAGAATTGTCAAATATGACAAATTTAGCCGAAATGATACAAACGGGATCGAAATACATATATTTGCGCGCTAATGTCTTCGACGTCTCATATTTAAAATAATTCGTTGACATAGTATTGATAAAATTTCAAACTACAGTCAGAGCATATCTACTAAATAGTAGAGTAGTAAATAGTATTTTTTTCAAAATGATCGAACGAGGAAAATGTTCGACACGGCTGGCTTGTATGAAGTGACATAACAAAGTCAATATTTTGTTTCCCATGTAGACCTTTTGATAACAGTTGCGTAGGGGAGAAATCTGATACAAATAAGTCTGTGTTGCTAAGCAATGATGGATGGAAGAAGGATTATGGTTGGCGAAAGCTCTATAACAAATTGCCTTCTCAAGAGAAGAGTTCCTCACATAAAAAATATGATATGCAATGGTGGAACTTAGAAAGATGGCTCAATGTCAATGCAGACATTCACTCGCAACTTAATTCTGAGTTGGCTTCTAGAGCAAAATATTGGAGGGAAATATTTCAGTGATTATTATCGGTACCGTAAGCATTTCTATTTTTTTGTTGTGAGTTAGAACGAGTAATGAGTAGTCTGTATGGTCTAGTGGTTAGAGCATGAACGCATAAGCAGAGGGTCCCAGGTTCGAATCTCGTTAGGAGCAACGTGATTTAGTTCAGGGGATTTTTCGGACAGACTACGAGTGTTCACTCAGTGGTGATATGTACTGATTTAATCAGATCATATCATAGCTGAGCAGGCACGCGGGAGCAGCAACCAAACCAACTTCCGAAAAAATCAATACGGTCATGAAAATGAGATACTCTAACTATCTCCTAGCGAAGGTTCGAGAGGGACTGTAGTGCTACAAAGAAGAAGAAGAAGAGAATGAGTAATATTGTGTTGAAGGTTTAAAAATAGTAACTATTAAATTAATGCGTAGAGATTGTTGATCAGCTCGATTTATTCAAATAGAATTTCAGTGAGCTCCTTAAGGTAATTTTTCATAAACTAACTGTAGACATGTGGAGTGACTGTAGGTTTGTACGTAAACCAAAATTATTATTATAGTTAATAAGTTCAATATACATTAAATGACGTTCGTCATATCACAACAAGGTCCCAAGAGAGATAGAGATATCGGGAGAAAATGGGAATCTGGATCTGCAAAAAGACAAAAGAAAGCTGAAAATACCTTATCAGATAGGACTTTAGATTCAGGATTGATGAATTACCTCAAATAAAACTTCTGATAGTATAACAAAATCAGATAAATTGATTTCTTGGACGTCGGATATCGCAACAGCCAATAACTCATTCAATTTGGAAAGTACTTTAGATGTTTTGGTTAGTAAGCAACAGACGGAAGCAGAAATATCATCAAACTCTACCCAATCAGAATCTGAGGTGGAGAGCGGAATTCTCGAACAAAAAATAAGTTCTCGGTCAGTTAACGGTGATGAAAGCAACATTATTAAAGAAAATTTTATAAGTTCTGATCCAGGAATGTGGTCGTTTCCCCTAACCGATTCTCAGCGTCGTGATATTGTTCAAAGTGGTCTTATGCAGTCATCAAATAGCAGCGATGATGTTTATCCCAAAGATGATGATCGTAGGTACTTTTCTCATTTTTATTTTTTTCAGAAGGCTCAGTAATGGTAGAACTGAACATCTTCGCTGGCGGTTTATTCTAGTAACCAAAACAAAGTTTACTCTTTTCCGTGTAGACTTGTAGACTTTTTAGCAATTCTCAAACGCTGATGGTTCAAGGAGGATGCTGTGATTGGAAACACTTAACAAATTTTTTAACAAAGACACGAGAATACCAGAGAACATATTTATGTCGTTTATGTTTCAATGGCTAACATTTGAGAAGCGAATTAAGCATGGGAAAACAATAGATAAAGAAAACGAAAGGCTAATTTATGAATCTCAAAAACATTGGTGCAATTTATTTGAAAGATTAATTGACATAATTAACTTCTTAGCCTCACATAATCTGGCATTCAAAAAGCATAGAGAATCTTTTAAAATAGACTGTAGCGAAAATTCTGGCAACTTCATAGACTTATTAAAATTACTTTCTAAATATGATCCCACGCTTCAAGAACACATGAAACACATTAATGACCAATAGCTTGTAACACATTATCTAAGCCGCGATATTCAAAATGAGTTAATAAGGCTAAAAGCTAATGGCTTAGATATTCATAATTGTCGCAGCCCGGGGTGCGAATATGGTAGGCATAAAAAACGGAGTTAAAACTCGAATTTTGAATATTAATCTGCGGGCATTACACCTTGCGGTTGTCATAGTTGGAACCTGCTGTTAGTAGATACGGCTAATTCTTCCGTGGCAGCAAAAATATTTTTTGGTTTTATTAAAAAAATTAATTTGTTATTTGCAAGGTAAAGCAAACGCTGGGAATTTATCAAAGGCAAATTAAAACTTACTTTAAAACCTTTATCAGATACAAGACGAGAAAGCAGGATCGAAGCAGTTAAAGCCATATTATTTTAATTTGATGATGTTGTTGAATGTATCGAGAGCTTGAAAAATCACACAGAATAATCCGATACACTCAGTAATTGTGATTCACTTCTAAATGAAATTCTCAGCTTAGAGTTTATTATATCGTTACATTTATGGTATGCAATATTATCGCGAGTGAATATCATACGCAAACTATGGCAATCCGTAGAAGTCCATTTGAGCATTGCCCTTGATCATTTGCATACGCTCTGTGACTGGGTCAGAGAATATCGTCACATTGGATTCAAACAATGCTTATCTGACGCTCATCGATTAATTAAAAAAAGTAATTATGACTTACCAAAAGAATTTAGAAAAAAAAGTTTAGCCAAAAAGGAAAGGATATTTGCTTATGAAAGTAGTGATGAACGCATACAGTCTCCCAAAATTCGGTTCAAAACAGAGTTTTTTAATACTATGATTGATTACATAATGAGCAGTATGGATAGATACAAGATTCACATCTTTGAATCAACATATTGCAGAGTTCGGTTTCCTCTATAATTTAAGCAAACACAAAAATATTCGAAAAGAGCATTTATTAAAACATTGTCAAAACTTAGACACAATCCTACGAGTGGGTGAGAGCTGTGACATCCAATCTTATGAATTGTATGAAGAACTTCAAACAATTATGCCGAATTTGCCCGCCTGCATCGGAGATGTAAGACAGCTGCTTCAATACATAACCGATAATAACATAAAGGAAATTTACCCAAACATTTATATTGTAATTCGAATTTTACTAACAATACTTTTAAGTACAGCTTCCGCTGAAAGGAGCTTTTCAAAATTGAAGCTTATTAGAAACAATGGGTCAGCAAATACTTGCTGCGTTAGGAGTTTTATCCATTGAGGCTGATATAGCATCTAAGTTGGACTACGATGCAATTATTAAGGAGTTTAGTAAGGCGAAAAGTAGATAATTTCTGCTTATTTCATTTTCACTGTTAAAGTCTAGTCAGCAAGTTGAATCATCTTGAAAGAGCAGAAATAAAATAGTCAGATAATAGGATTCCGTTCACTGATTTATAAAAAATAGTATACTGTGTCCAACTAATGATTTTTCAATTTTGACTCACATTGAGAAAACACTTACTGACGAGACTCTGATTTATTTATGTCAAAATAAAAATGTGTGCATTTGTACGAATAAAAAAATTTGTTTAAATTGTTTGATTTTAATGATATTCTTCCAGTTGTGTCATTGTAGGGCCTCGCGGAGCTTATTTTGCCAACATAAATTTTTGGCCTTGCACCGCCGCTGATCATACATCCGCTTTTGCGCCTGTGTGTAAAATCAATGCCTCCTCACACAGGCCCAAAAGCGGAAGCATGATGTCGCAATGCGCACCAGGTTTTTAAACCTATTCACCTGTTATTTTAGACCAATTAAACAGTTTTGACAGTTCCCGCTGTTACGTCCTGCTTGTTAACTGCTTTCCTTCTGGGCCTGAGTAAGCAGGCGTTGATAAAATGCAAAACAAAATGGCGGCAAATTTAAATACATGATAACCACATATTATTTTTACCAAGTAATTTGAAGGATTCTATATGTAAGTAAAGTTGCTCTTACAGGACATTGTTTGACTTAATTTATTTACTCTGCTACTACTTCGACTTTTTTTTTTCAAATATTTATTGCGGATTAGCATTTCTGGAAATAAAGAATTAAAACCTGAAACATTTAATCCTTTTTATCTGTTATCTAATTGCCATCTTAAATTTTTGAATCAGGAAAACCAAATGCAAAACAAATCCAATTAGTTTTCATGATATAATCAAAAGACGTGTAAACAAGTCAACAATTCCCTGTTGTATAATCTTAAGAAGTCAATATTCTGTTTTATCAAAGATAATGCACTCATCAAAAATAATAATCTTATTCTTCTCTTTTCTAATCAAAAGAACTCAATTTGCTTTACATCAAAGATGCAAGTTCAACGTACCTAATGTGATATTATGCTTTCATGATTCAATTGAAACCTGAAGATGATATTAATATCTGGGATTTGCCATTAAAAAATAAATAAAATTTTTGATTAATTCATACGAAACAATTCAAAAAATGCTCGTTTATAATAAAATTTACAACTTAACAAAATTTCTTTGTTGATATTCTGGTTTTTGCATGGAGGATTTTTTTTTTCTATTCATTTGCTTTCTACGTAGATTTATGCCATGTGTGAATATTATGTATAAAACCAGTTCTAAGGTAATAAATTAATTATAATTCAATATGGACATTCAAACTATTTTAAACAAGGATGATGACGAGACCAGAGAGCAACGGCCAACCCACGGATGAAGGAAAATAAAACGGGTAGCCTGTTTTAGCCGTATTTTCGAGTTTGAATCCACATTTGTCGGTTATATAATTCATATAGGAGCTGAATATATGCCTTGTAAATTACATGTCGGACTGTAATGCGAACAAATGAATGTGACGTCATTGGGAAGTTTGTGTCTGATAATTTTTTGTTCGTTTCTGATTTATTTTATTATGTAAAGGACATAAACCAATGAAATAATACTTATCCATAAAGATTAAGATTTTGTGATTTAAAAATGGACTGCAAAATTCAAGAATTAAATGACTTTCCGATTTGAGAAAATTTATCAAATAGAGGAAGGATATTCATTCAAACATGGCGCTCTACTATCAACCAACGTATCACATTAAATAAATACATTGACTCGCAAAATTGGCGACAGTACGACTATAGTGACCTGCGTACAGCAACTTCGTAAATCTTTTCCACTCCAGGCATCGATAAAAATTAAAAGGCTTGTTTGTATGAGAATGCCACGGCCACCATGAAAATATTAGTATCACTAAATGAAATTCAATAATAACACTACAATGGAAATTTGCATGAAAATTGAAAAACTAATTTTTGAAAATGATAAGTCTTGAAACTAGAATATTAATATAGGCTAGTACATTTCCTAATGATTCCGTTAAAATTTCTATTAAATAAATAGTACGGAAACGAAATCAGTTTCAAAAGATCTTCAATGTACTGGTCTTTAAAAAGGAAGTTGGTTTGTTCATAGTATAACCAGTATTATCAATATTAGATAATGAATTATTCATTTAAATATTAATTGATTATATATATATTATAAATATTAGAGTGTAAGGCAGCGAACAATAGAGAAACTGGGATGCAATGTAAGTCTTTTTTTTACCAAAGATTTTCAAAAAAACAAATTATTCGAAAAACCTTCATTAATCAAAAACATTCATCTTATCTATCTCATAATTAAGTTTCATACAAATCGAATTCAAATTGACTTTTAAAGGCCTTTAAACCTACGAACTTTTATCAGGCGCCATTTCGAAATTTGACATCTGACTTGAAAATTTGTTTACTGAACATGTCAAAATCATGCTCAGTACGGCACAAAAAGTAGTTATGGCCCTACGACGACTCTTTCATTCTAGATACATTGATGAAAAGGTCAAAATTATCTGTTACAAGACCCTGGATAGACCAATTTTGACATATGGATGTCAGATCTGGTACAACCAGAGTGCTAGTACTATGGAAAAATTAAGAGTTTTCGAAAAGAAATGTCTTCGTGCAGGTACTGGTTCATACAGAAAGCCTGAGACGGATTGGAAGCATTATATATCGAATAGAAGAATTTATCAAACTGCTAAAGTGACGAGAGTTGATGTCTTTATATTGAAATTTCTTCGGAATCATATTGCAAGATCTGTGACTGTGAGTGACAACCCTTGGATTTTACTGCCGTTTTACCTTACAGACGGGTATGTTGAGACTTGCCTCGCTACTGGCTTCGTTCCTCCAAAAGCATTCGGGAATAAAGTCGGTACGAGTTTGAGGTCTAAGTAAAGTAAAATAAAGTGCCGAGACTGATTCTTCCTTTAAAAAAAAAAAACTATTTTGTTGGGTTGTGGAGAGGGCCAGATGTCGTACTTAAAGTTCGGAGGGAGCGATAAGTGGCCGTTGCGTGTTCCTTGATTTTTGATTGCTTGAATTTCCAAATTAATTTAAAATTTAATTTACAGTGGCCCAACACCCCTTTTTTGTCTTCGCCGAGCACTCGGAGATCAACGAGACAAGAGTGAGTACCTATTTGGTTTTTTCTTATTTGTTACTGTAAAGTCACATTATCAAGTTCTTTTTTTGTGTTACCTTATAGGGTCTATAACTTAATTCGTGCGGTTTTTTTTCAAAATTTGAACGTTTATTTAAGAAAAAATTGTACAAGAGTATGATTCAAAGTATTGCCCATCTAAAGCTATGACCTTTTCCCATCTTTCTGGCATTTTGTGGATCCCATCCCAAAAGAACTGCACCGGCTTGGCAACCAAGAATGAATCAAGCCAATTTTTGATATCCTGCTCTTATGTGAACCGTATTCCAGTGAGGGCGTTCTGCATCGATCGAAACAAATGGTAGTCAGAAGGGGCAAGGTCTGGGCTATAAGGCGGGTGGGGTAAAACTTCCCATCCACTGTTTTCCAAATAGTTCTTAACCGGAAAAGCAATATGGGGCCGAGCGTTGTCATGATGGAAAATTATTGCCTCGTGTCTAGTCACATATTCCGGGCATTTTTCGGCTACTGCTCTCTTCAAACAGATTAATTGTGTTCGGTAGCGTGCTGCATTGATTTTTTTACCTGATTTTAGCAGCTCATAATACAACACACCCTTCTGATCCCACCAAATACTGAGCATTACTTTCGCACCATGGATATTCGGCTTTTGCGTTGATTTGGCTGATTGGCCGGATTTCACATATGAGTTTTTGCGCTTGGGGTTGTCGTAATGGATCCATTTTTCATCACCAGTAACAATCCGATGCAAAAATGACTTCCTTTTGTTGCGTGCCAGCAGCATTTCGGACATGCAAAATCGCCTTTCGACGTCTCTCGGCTTGAGTTCATGTGGAACCCAATTTCCTTGCTTTTGAATATATCCAGCTGCTTTTAAACGTTTTGAAATGGCTGCTTGAGTGACACCTAAAGATTCTGCGAGCTCTTCTTGTGTATGGCAACAATCTTCATCGAGTAATGCTTCCTGTTCTTCATCTTCAAACTTTTTTGGCTGCCCAGGACGTTCATCGTCTTCCAAGCTAAAATCACCACTTTCAAATCGTGCAAACCACTTTTGGCAGGTTCGTTCAGCTAGAGCATGTTCACCATAAACTTCCACGAAAACACGATAACTTTCGGCAGCAGTTTTCTTCATATTAAAGTAATGAAGAAGAATTCCCCGCAAAAACACTTTTTCAGGAACAAAGTTCGACATATTTGAGTGGAAAAAAAAGTACTGTTGTTAACGCTTTACATGAATGGCATACACTGAAAATACGTACAATGACAGTAGCTTTCCAATGCAGGTTCGGAATATTGCAACGATGTAATACTATACAAGTTACGCCATCTCTTAGCAAACCGCACGAATTAAGTTATAGACCCAATAGATATAAAAAATTTTATTTGATTGTTTTTTTTTTCTTCTGTACATAAAATTTTAAAGGGGGCTTTTTTTTTTATTGAAATTAATAATTTGTAAATTTTTTTGTAGAAATTTGCCTTTATAGTGAATAAAACGGCCATGTCTCGTTAAAAACAATCATCTTTCGTTTATTAAAATGACCTCCCCCTTTCCCGTCCTTATTCTTTCGTGTTGGTTTTTTTTATGTGTAGGGTGGCTCAGCACGAGCAGAGGGTGTCCCGGAAGTCCCACGACACGACTGAGCGCTAGCCGGCCTCAGTATGCCACCCCGGGTTACTCACCCCTCTGCTGAAACATAATGTCTGCAACGGTAGTGACTTCCGCGGTTGTAACAATTCTTTTAAAATTTATAACGATTAGCATTGAATAAGGCGCTTTTGACTTTGACTTTGACTAGGCATTGGTAATTTTTACCACACTGCCAAATTTCATCAGCTGCTGTAGCAAAATTTTGCTACTGCGCCGTCCTTTGCTCTAATTGGAGCTATACTTTGTTCAGAAAAAAATTCATGGATTTTCCCCACATTTTCTCCCTCAAAGTATCTCGCAAATGTTCTTGTAATGCACCATAATACTCTCCAGTAATAGTGACATCCTTTTCTCTGTATTCAATAAGAAGAATTTTATCTATAATCCAGAATACATTGGTCATGAGATACTCGACCAACGATGATACCTTAAAGGTTTTCGGGGGTGGTGTGCCTTTTTTGTGCCACTGCACGGAGTTCTGTTTGGACTCAAACCTCATAATGATGAACCCATCTCCAGTCACAATGCAGTTTAAAACTACATCCACAGACGCGGTTACACCAAACTCGTCGCTGAGCATTCTCGGCACCCACTTTGCGCATACTCATATCCTCATCCCACCAAGATGACCGTGTAGGTTCCTCATAATGGTTGTAGCTAACAATCCTATAACTTTTGAACCCTGTCTTTTCTTTTAACGGCAATGAACAAACGGCGAGGCAGGCTGAGAGACGAATTGTAGTAAAAGCAATTAAAGAAAAAGTTTTTTTTTTCTCTTTTAGAATAAAACTGCACAAAGCGAAATCTATGTATGCGAAACATTCTGGAACCCAGTTTTGGTCGTCGCCCATTGACGTTTCCCGTGACGTTAGTTGCAACACATGTCTCTGTCAGTGATTGTCATCGAACACCTATGTGGTACGTCGATTAACAGTTCAAGTGCAAGTTGCAATTTTTACCTACGGTCGTAGTAAGTCATTTTAGTTAAATTTAAACTTTTCATTAATTCATCGAAATTAACCAGGCTGCCGTTCACTGATCGGGGTTTATTGCGAGTGGCGTGCATATTTTCTTCGGTTTGCGAATGCAGTTTTTTCAATGTTGTTATCGGTAAATATATTTTACTGTACTCATTAAATCCATATGGAAATGGTAAGACCAACGAATTAATTAACAGAGTTCAAGTAGTATGTGTATCCCCCAATAATCAGTATTTAGCAGCTACAACAACTGATTGGAAATTACTGTTACTGATAAAATTCTTCCAAGGTCACTGAACGTCCTTTTAGCTCACCGGATTTCACGTGTGTCCAGTGAAGTAAATTTTTCTGATGATTCCAGTAAAATTTTTCTTTGAGACAAAAAAAGAGATTGCTATAAATTTGATTTCTTGGAATATAATTCTCCAGTTAAGTGTACCTTCGGACATCTGAGTATGATTTTTGTACCAAGCTCCGATCTCTCCAAGCGAAACAAGACAAAGATCTGTCAGCCCTACACAATTAAAGCTTCCATCTCGAACTATCGCCCAATAATCTTTCTATCTGCTTTTAGCAAGGTTCTCGAACGAATACTTCATAACAAGTTATATTCCCTTCTACTTTCTCATCTAGCCTTTGAACAATATGGTTTTATCAAAGGTAGATCCACTCTTTCTAATCGTCTTTCCTTCTCCCACACTGTGTCCTCTGCTTTAGTAACAACTACCAAGTAGATGTCATTTACACTGGCTTCTCGAAAGCTGTGGACTCAGTCAACCACGGCCTTCTTATGAAAAAGCTTAAGGCCTTAAATGTTAACTCGTCTCTTCTTCACTGGTTATTCTCCTATCTCTGTGGTCGTGAGTATGTGGTTACTGATAGGTCTTGCAAGTCTTGCTCATACTGTCCTTATTCTGGTGTTCTTCAAGGTTCAATCCTCAGTCTATTATTATTTTTAGCGTTTATAAATGATCTTCCTTCTTTATTATTATTATTTGTCTAGGGTTTAGGGTTATACATTTTATCGATGACTGCTTGGGCCTCTAGGCAGATCTAAAGCTGCTTGTTTTCAGGAGCATTACTAATTCGCATACCTTGAATATTAAAAAGTGTTTCCTTATGTCCTTTTCCCGTAAAAAGTCCTCCATTTCATTTGCTTATTTAATCAGCGGTATTCCTCTTGGAGTTGTTTCTACTCACAAGGATCTTGGCGTTATTTTTGACGATAAATTTCGCTTTGATCACCACATCTCCTTTTTTGTTTTAGTGGCCTCTAGAATGGCTGGTTTTATTATAAGAGCTTCTAAAGGCTTCACCAACATTTTCTCTTTTCTCGTGC
Organism: Odontomyia ornata; assembly: GCA_963969285.1. NCBI lineage: Eukaryota > Metazoa > Arthropoda > Insecta > Diptera > Stratiomyidae > Odontomyia > Odontomyia ornata. Next base: position 11,558,290 of record OZ017741.1, read on the forward strand.
TTAAATATGGTGTCCTTATCAACGTTACTTAATAGATGCTCTTGAGTCAGTACAGCGTACATTTACAAGATCTCTTCCTTCGAATTTCATAAACCACATGTTTCCTATTGTGAACGTCTATCACTCCTACACTTACCTTCCTTAAGATCTCGCAGGTCCTCCCTGGATGACTGCCCGCTCTACAATCTTTATCACAATTTGTTGCCGCCTACTTTGTATAATAATATATCAGACTTTATTTTTGAGCGTGTCAGTCAATCTTCAGAAACCATCAGTGCCCCATTTGCACGTACGGAAACTTTTCTAAATTTCCCATTTGTATGTCTACCTCGGAATCACAATACTCTTGGTCTTGGTCCTATACCTTCCAATTTGTATGAGCATAAAACTCGATTACAGCGAGATGTTCTTGAATTTGACTATAATGATTAATTTTTTCTCATGTATTTACTTTTTAAAATTTACTGCTATTTGGTGATTGTAACATCATGGTCAACAAAGAATGTACCCGAAAGCACAAGAATGGACCAAGTAGATCCATATGATCAATAGCTGAAAGTGACGTCGCTGCGGGTATTCAGAATTGCTCCAATATTCCAGGTAGTTCTCATCAAAACATTCGCCAACATACGAGAAATGGATTAAATGACTAGAGACCCTATATAAGGCCGAGCTGATTGAATGGGGGGTAGAAGTAAAAAAACTGCGATAAGAGTGGAGCGCGAATTAAAGGCAATATTAATTGATAGTGAAGTGATTTTCATGAATCAGACAGTTGGAACATAAATTGATTGACAGTGAAAATTAAATTAAAATGCAATTTGAAAAAAAATGAAAAAGTAAATAAATTTTTTTAGCTCAATTTAAAAGACAGTGCGTTTTCACTCTCCCGGAACATGAAATTATCGGCCGCGAACCATAACATGCGACAGTGGTGTCAGAAGTGAGAAAGTAAATTTCGAAAGTGAAAACTTTTAAACACTTTTAAAGTGCACAATAGTGAAATTTAACGTGGAAACTGGTGGGAAAAAAACAATAAAAATGCCACGAAGCTTACATTTAAAAATTTATGAATTGACCATATCGGAGCTTAAGGAGGAGTTGGAACAGCGAAATCTGGTTACGCAAGGTACAAAGGCCATACTGATTGCACGCTTGCGTGACGCGATCGAGTCGGAAGGCGTGTATCTGGATTCGGGTGAGCCCTCAGATGCGGAAAAAGGCACACAAGGTGGGGAAGCAGAAACACCAAAATAAAGGAACCAGAGAATGCGCTGATGCAAATGTTGACGCGATGCAGCAAGAGCAGCGACAACAAGCATTCAAAATCAAGGCAGGCATCATACAGAAGATGGAAGACCAATCAACGAAGCCAAATAAACAGTCATCCAGTTTAACTGCAAAGCTGAATGAACAGTCATCCAGTTTAACTGCGAAGCTAGACCAGGACCTGGATCAACAAGCATTCGAAATCTAGGCAGACATCAGATAGAAGCTGGAGAAACAATCAACCGAAATAAAAGCGCAACTCGGTAGTCTGACCAATCAAATTAAATGCGTCGAGGAATAGGTTTACCAGGTCGAAGAGAAGTTCAGCCAGGTCGAGGAGAGAATCAACCATGAGATGGAAAAAGTGAAAAAGGAATTGGAAGCAGCGAAGCCCCGCTTATAACCACAGCGCAAAGCACATCCAGAAATGTGAACGCACCAATATTCGACGAGCAAATGGTCGGGAGTACTTACAAAACCCAGTTTGAAGCTGCCTGCAGGACAAATCACTGAAATGAGCAGGAACGAGCAACTGCATTAATTCTTGCTCTCTCTCTCTCTCTCTTGCCCATTGAGTTGCACTCAAACTCGGCTACTATAATGAACGCGCTCGACATTCATTATGGAGACGATCATCTGAAGCAGAGTTATCGGTCACAGCTACGGCATCGGATGCAGAAGACTGACGAAACCTTACAGCAGCTAGTCCAAGATATTGAGCGACTGGCACTTTTGGCTTGCCCAGCTTATGACCCAGAACATCAAGACGACGCAGCAACAGAAGCATTCATCAGTGCATTAAAGGACCAGGAATTGCAACAAGCCGTGCGTTTAGCTCAAAAGCGAAACATGTGACTCGTGCCACTGCCCGGGTTCGCGAGTTAGTGACAGACGAGTGGAGGTGTGAGCACGTCTAAATTTAGCAAGAGCCGCAAGTAAATGGTGCGCCTAGATGCTGCAATTGCCGTGAGAAGCGAAGCCTGCAAAGAGACTGCAAAAAGCGAAGAAAGCTGAGCTATTGTTCAGGGTAGAGGAGATCCAGACCAAGTCAGGAGCCCAGAAACTAAGCCCTTCAAACTGGGGGGGGCAAACTTCGTGGAATAGAGTTGGGCTAGGAGAAGCGACATCCCCAACACCACCATCACAGTGTCAAGACTACATTCCGGGTCACGCTGACGGAGAGCATTGCACCATAAGAATCGACAATGGTGCAACCCGATCGATTATCCGACCAGACCTAGTGAGGCAACAACTACTTCACAAGGGCAGGATTTTCTCACTACAGACAGACAGAATCACGTTTGATTTGGGCAAATGGGTATTAAAATGGTTGAATCTCGAAATATTGATGGAGGATTTCAGGGTGCAAATCCCCAAGATGAATGTGGTAGTATGTGCCGACACTGATGTACCGATATCTTCAGAGAGCATTGTATGGGCCAAGCTTGATGGTGATTCTGGAGACCACCGATCTTATCTGATAGAGCCAACGAAGACGTCTGCATTGCGCAGTTTGATTGTAGGACGAAGCCTTGTAAGATCTATACGGAACGGATACGTGCTGGTTTGGGTCCTTAACACCGCAGACTCAACCACCAGCATCAAAGCGGGAGAAGGCATCGGCAGCTGCCAGCTTGTTTCCACCATTACCTCTTCGGAAGCTACTCACGATCACCATTGGAAAACGAGCCAAGACACAGACAAAGCCCGGGAATTTACGTCTGCAGTATTGAAGCAGGCCGAATTGCCAGTGCAGCTATTCAAGCAAGCCTCCGATCTGGTCACCAAGAACAGTGACATCTTCTCAACAAGACCGAGTGACCAAGGCCGAACGGGTATGGTAACTCACGTTATAGGTACACAGGGAGTCAAGCGGATTCGACAAGCACCAAGACTTCTTCCTATAGCCAAACAAGGAGAAGTGAGCACACTGATCTCGGACATGGAAAAACAAGGTGTTATCGAGCCCTCTGTCAGTCCATGGGCCACGCCAGTAGTTCTAGAAAAGAAAAGAATGGTAGCACTCGTTTTTATGTCGACTATAGGCAGCTTAACGACGTCACTAAGAAAGATAGTTACCCGCTTCCACGCATCGACGACATCATGGACATTTTTCCCGTCGCAAAATGGTTTTTTACACTCGATCCCAAGAGTGGCTGCTGGCAGGTAGAAATCGACAAGAAAGACCAAGATAAGATCGCATTTCCAGCTGGGGCCGGATTTTGGGTCAATTCGTGGTGATGCAATTTGGGCTTTGCAACGCTCCTGCCACCTTCGAACACCTGATGGAATACGTGCAACGAGGCTTAATCCGGAAGATCTGCTAAGTGTACCTAGATGACATCATTGTTATCGGGAGAACGCTCGAAGAGCATGTACGGAACTTAGAGGAGCTTTTCTTATAATTGCGACTAGCAAATCTGAAACTAAGTCCCGACAAGTGAACCCTTTTTGTAGGTGAAGTAAAATACCTGGGACACTTTGTATCAGCGGGAGGAGTCAAAAGAGACCCCGTGAAAAGCTGGCCAACACCAAACAACTAGCGCCAAGTACGAAATTTTCTGGGTCTAGTAACCTACTATCAAAGATTCGTCAAAGACTTTGCCAAAATAGCTAAGTGTCTCCATCAGCTAACCGAGAAAAATCATCCGTATGTCTGGAATGAACAATGCCAGACAGCCTTTGAGACCTTGAAGGAGAAACTGTGTGAATCACCCGTGCTGGCATATCCAAAACCCGGAAAAATGTTTGTAGTTAACACCGATGCGATCAATAGCGGGATTGGAGCTGTACTCTCCCAGTAGATCGATAGCGAGGAAAAAGTCCTCTCATATTACAGTCGAGTTCTCTCAAAAATTGAGAGGAACTACTGCGTGACCAGGAAGGAGCTATTGGCTATAATAGAGGTAACCAAGCAGTTCCACAAGTACCCATATGGCCAGCAACTCGTTCTTCGAACAGACCATGCATCGCTGAGATGGCTTCTTAATTTCAAAAACCCCGAGGACAAGTTGCGAGATGACTCGAAAGATTGCAGTCATACGATTACGAAATTGTTTATCGGAAGGGCGGAGTTCATGGAAATGCTGACGCCCTATCTCGTCGTGCATGCTCAGCTTACTGCAAGCATTGCCGACGGATTGAGAAAAAGGAACCGCCCGTTGATCTTCAAGTGATAACGGCCGCATTCGATGAAGGTTGGTCATCGGAGGAGATTCGAAATGCCCAGTTAGCCGATGAAGACATCGGACCATTGCTCGTATGGAAGGAGACAACTGCGCGACCTGAGTGGAAAGACGTTTCAATGCATGGCGCGACCCTGAAAAGCTATTGGGCACAATGGAACTCCTTTCAGGTGGAGGGTGGCGTACTCAAGCTATAGGATGCTAACTATACTCCCCAAAAGCCGAATTCACGATGTGGTTAAGGAAATGCATGAAGGTTCCTCGGGAGGCCACCTTGGTGTTAACAAGATCTTCGCGAAATTGCGGGAAAGATTCTACTGGCTCCACGCTCGAGAAGACATAGAGGACTGGTGCCGTAGATGCACCATTTGCGCTTCCGTCAAAGGTCCAAAGTGACGACTGAGGGGCCAAATGCAAACCTACAACGTGGGTGTACCGTTTGAAAGGATTGTCGTTGACATCGCTGGACCCTTTCTTGAATCTGAATGGGGAAATCGATACACGCTGGTTGTGGCCGATTATTTCAGCAAGTGGCCCGAGGTCTACCCCATTCCCAACCAGGAAGCAACTACCGTAGCCGAACAGCTAGTGTTAAATTGGGTCAGTAGGTACGGCGTGCCTTGCGAACTACATTCGTATCAAGGCCAAAACTTTGAGTCACTAGTTTTTGGCGAAATGTGCGAACTACTGGGAAAACGGAAAACGAGGACAACACCACTGCATCCCCAATCCGATGGAATGATCGAACGTTTCAACGGCACGCTCAATAAACACCTCGCCAAGATAGTTGACGAGAACCAAAGGGACTGGGACCGACATATCCCACTATTTTTGATGGCGTACAGTGCTGCTGAACATGCATCGACGGGCCAAGCCCCAGCCAAAGTCATTTTTGGAAAGACTATTCATCTGCCAGCTGATATAAAGTTCGGGACATCCCCTGAGAAACCCCAAACAATCTCAGAGTACGCAAGTTAGCTAAGACAACAGTTGAACCAGATACATCGGACAGTGCGAAAACACCTTGAATCGGCTACTGACCGCATGAAGACCAAGTATGATCTAAAGGCAAATTCTACTGGCTTCCAGCAGGATGACTTGGTCTGGCTATATAACCCACAGCGACGGAAGGGTAGGTCTCCAAAGTTGCAGCATAATTGGGAGGGACCATACCGGGTTACAAAGTGAATCAACGACGTCGTATATCGCATACAAGAACACCGAGAGCCAAAACGAAAATCGTGCACCTGAACCGTCTTGCCCTATATTACATCCAGGGAGAATTGACTACAACTGGCGACACATCTTTTCGGGGCGAAAAGAACTGAGGTGGGGGCAGTGTTACATGCACGAATAATTTTGCGAGCTACTGTCGCAATTGTTTTCACAACCATTAAGAACATAATGATCAACAAGTGAATGTACTCGAAAACCCACCAAGCATGATCAACATCTGAAAGTGAGTCACTGCCCCATTCGAATATTCCAGGTAACTCACCAATGTACGATGAATTGAATAACTAGAGACCCTATATAAAGCCGAGCTGAATGAATGCGGGGATTCATTCCAACCGCGATATAAACAGTTGAAATAAAAATTAATAGACAAGTTATGAAATAGTTAAATTAGTTATTGTGTATTTTTAGTAAATAAACTCTTTTAATTTAATTTAAAAGACATTGCATTTTCACTTTCCCGGGACATTAAACTTATTGGCTCGCGACAGTATGATATTCATCACATGAAGGTACCTGTGCGAACTGCACGTGCTAATGGCCAAGTTGAGCGCGATAACCAATCAATATTGTCATATCTACGATGCTCAATGACGGATCGTAAAAAATGGGACGAGCTTCTACCGAGTTTGCAATTGGTACTAAATTCTCAAATCTGCTTGGCGATCGGATTCACACCTGATCAGATAGTTTTTAATTTCCGTTTGAGGGATGTAACAGCGAGCCATATCATCCAAGCACTACAGGACGATACGGGTGACAATAAGCAACTGTCGATAAGTGAAATTCAGCAGGAGGCTGCACAGCGTATTATGACCGAAAAGGAACGGTGGAAAATAAGATTCGACTCCTATTTTATACGAAGAAGGCGATTTAGTGGTTATAGAGAACATAACAATAGCAACCGGGAAGCTCCATAAATTGGAGCCAAAGTATCGAGGGCCATATGAAGTGGCCAAAGTTTTGAAAAACGATCGCTTTGTTATCAAAAGCCTCGATGATGATCAGGAACGAAAATTCAGTTCCGTGTTCACGAGTGATCAAATGAAACCCTGGTGCCGACTTAGCCCAGATTTGGATACCTACGACTTAAATGACGATGATGAATATGTAGTAATCGAGCAGTTTGTTAAATTTATTTATTTTATTTTTAATCATTTGATAATCTTATGTAAAATTTAAATTTTTTTTTTATGTCAAATTTATAGATTTTATATTTTATATATTCAAAATAACTAAAAATGCTCGATTCGAATTCAGCGCAGGCAAAGGGTTAAAGGAAATTTCTGCATAACATAGGCCAGATCTGTTAAATCACTACACAACCAGCAAACCATTTCCATATAGGAAATCCTACTATGACTTGATAGTATGGAAATTACACATTCTCGCATTCCGCTCATCATACTCCTAGCCATACAAAAAAAAAGAAAAAATACATTTACACTCAAAGAACTGTTAGTAACAATTCTCATGAGTGTACAAGACTCAACACAACTTGATATACCATGCATCCCATGAGGGATGCACAGATAGAGGGCGAGTCTGATACAGAACGCCAGGCAGTACGCACGTCACGAAAATTGCGCCGGCAAAGGAAAAAGTGAGTGCGAAACGCATTGAGGGGTACGCGGAACCATCAAGAGCAGAACGTTCACCGATACTTTTCTTGCGGCGCGAGTTCTCTATCGTCGTGAACGATTATATTGCCGGATTGTTATACCTCGCGAAGTGATATTCAGAAATTTCTTCTGATATCAATTATCAGCGGCGGAGCATTCGTTAAAATTGATTAATTCAAGAAATCCATCTTGTGAAGTGTAGAAGTGAACGTCATGAAAAGATTTGCGTTTATAGTGCACCCCATAGTATTCAAACCCCATTGCATATCAGATTAGGAGAGTTCGAAGACCTGAGATCAGTACATACATTCGGGTTTCGAGGCGAGGCATTAAGTTCTCTGTGTGCGCTTTGTGATGGGAATGTTGGCAATGAAACATAAAACTGCTGAAGGAGCTACTACACTCTAGTTCGATCATGCAGGACAAATAAAGACACAAGCATATTGCGCTCGAACAACTTGTCTCCTCTACATTTACCGTTCCTACATTTGCGCTTTGCCGTACAAACCTACATAATACAAACACACTTGCAAATGTGACGGCTGAAGACGTTTGCGGTTGTTCCACATTGGAATACACGAGTATATGTTTGTGCGGATGATTTTATAAACAATATTTCCCTTGGAAATATTTCACTGCATAAAAATTGTTCACGTTGTGAAGCTATCAACATTCGGTCTATTATAATCAAAGGAGATCGCAGTGTTCCTGGAATGAGTTCAAATTTGGCCCATGACCTCGCTATGTACAATTTGCGAAACGCCATTGTTCCCAAAAGTTATCAAATTAAAACAACGAGGAGAGGTAATGAAGCGCAACAATGTCCAAATTAATTTCAAATACGGTAACAAAATTTTAAGGTAGTGTGGAGTAATATACAATATATGGAACATTCGATTTAATCATGATAAAAATAACTATCTTTGCCGATCAGATAAACATATTAATTGGCATTATAAAAGTAGAAAATGATGTTAATTCATACAAACAAGACCAAGTCTAGTCCTCAGTGAATCTGTTCGTCCAGTCAACAGAATTTACCCAAGATATGTTCGTTTAGAATATATAAAAGTTTTAGCTAACGTTTTATATAGTTTGAGATTGTTGAGTTGCACAGGTTTTTTTTGCTTTGAAGAAATATTTCAAAAGTTTTGGTAAATTCAATAAACACCTTCAAGTTCATTATGATTCAATTGAAACAGATTCTCAAATGTTAAGTCTAATTTTGGAACTGAAATTTGATAGAAGATAAAATAAATTCACCGGATTTAAATTCAATCGGTTTGCAATTACAAGGAATGCATTAAGTTAAGGCGATAGGTTAGATCAGTTATCATTATTCAGACTGAAAGTGAATAAAGCAAGACTACAATGATCAGCTAACTACTTTACCCTCTAAAAATTATTTTTAAAAATTTGAGACTGAATAAAATATTTATACACCTTTTGGTTAGTTTATTCAGTTGATGGTTCTGAGTTTACATCTGGTTAGTCGGAGCAAATTAGCTTTGGTTAAGGAAAAAAAAATCTACTATGAACATCGAATTACTTGTAAAAGAAAGACAAAATACGTTCCAGTGAATTAAACTTAATGTTTATAAAGCTTAGAATGAAGCTTGAATTTGGCCAAATTAAGCAATCTTAACTAAATCTGATCTCATAACTGAAAACTCAGCCAGATTGTTTGTCATACTTTCAAAACCAAATTAAAAATGAGTAATTTTAGCGATTAAAAAGAAAAACCCAATACATGTAGAAGAAAATGTTCATCTATTTAATAGAAAAGCTGTAATTTGTTATTGCTTCAAATACTGGTTCATAAAAAAAAAGAAGACTGAAAAAAACTACTGTTATTATTATTGCTATTATAAATAAATGTAGTCATGTTTTCTATGGCTTTAAATATAAAATGCTTATCACTAAATAAAATAAAAATTATACATATATACACAAAAATAGAAAACAGCAACATGAAAAATCCGAGAAATTTAACTTGTTTGTATAAAGATCAATAATAATTAGAATGTTGAATTAAACCATCAGCTCGGTCTTTCTATTTTGGTCCCTTTTGACCGGGTATAGGACCCGGTACGATGGTAGGCTCTCCACGCCACAAATGAGCCAGCCATCGGGCGTTAAATAACTTCTTTGTTTCAGGTGACTTCGCGGGTTGAGTGGCCCGAGCAAGGTGCCTCTTTATGGCATAGGGTTATGTAATCGAATTGCATAATTCTATGGCATAAATTGGTCACTGGGGTACTTCTCCTCTGATGGGAAGGCTCATGCAAGTTAAGTTGTATGAGTTTTCCGCTCAGAAGAGGAATACCTGGCCACTACAATAATTATGGATTTTGATCCGGTTGGGTGGGTGCGCGGAGGCTTCATCACCACCCGGTTACCCTGATTCCGCCCCTTTTTACTTGTTTCTCTTCTTCCATGAACAAGTCATTTACCCCTGCTGTAGTTGCCTACAATTTTTGCGACTTCGGTCGCATTGCTTTTGTTCGACCCCAGAAATTCGTGAATGCGAAATTCTTTGTAGTGGGTCCTTGAACCCGCCCCACGACACCGAAATGCTACCCTGCCAGCGCATTCACGCGTCCCCAGACAAGGGCATTCTCAGCGGATATCTCTATCTTCTTCTGCCGAGGCAGCAGACCATCGCTTCAGTCCTTCACGGACTTTGAAAAGCCTTTACACTACAAATACTACGAAGAAATCGGGCCGATTTCTGGCCAGGAGGGCCAAGCTGTCAACTACAACTTGGCAGCACCGTAGCGAGATACTAAGTTAGTAGAGTCGAGTCGAACCAAGCAAGTGGTTGGTAGGAGCAACGCATCCTATGATATGATAGTAAAAGATATTTTTTACGTGAATTTTTGAAGGAGAATGAATATTCATTACTGAAACAAAGTGGTGCTATCTTTTAATTAAAGCAATTCTCTAACATCCACAGTCCTTTTATTGCTGAAAAAAGTAATAATAATCCATCATACAATAGTCCAAATCCGAACCTTGGTATTGAGATTTTTTGTTAGGACATCTCATTCTATGACCGTTACGGAGTTTGAGGTGATAAGGACAATATCACGCTCAACTATGTGATTATTACCTAATTTTTCAATTATGTTAGTGTCTATCACTGCTGGGTAGGCTGATAGTTCGACAGTAGCATCAGAAGCTCAAACTCGATGCCGCCACCAAGGTTTGAACTGCTCTAACCCACTACTGCACGCGGAAAGCTTGAGATACTATTGGTCAAAAGGATTACTAAAACGTCCACGATTTATAATTTATTTTCCCATTATACAGGGTGCGCCAGAGAAACTTACTTATTTGGAAAAATTCCCGCGCGGTGAGTTAGGCGGGTAGAGGGGCGAGAGAGGGCGCATCTGGAGGGGGAAGTTCCCAAGTTTGTTTCTTCCTCCAGTCGAGCGAGTTACTGTCTGGTGTGCAATGTCGGTAATGGGAATAATTGGTCCTTATTTTTTGAAGAAAACGAACGCGCAGTTACCGTGAATGGAGCTCGTTACAGGAACATGATCGAAGAATTTTTTCTTCCAAGACTCGAAGAAATGAACGTTAGGAACGTGTGGTTTCAGCAAGATGGAGCCACAGCACACACAGCACGAGACTCAATGAATTTGTTGCGACAACATTTCCCCGACCGCCTTATCTCTCTCAGAGGCGATCTCCAATGGCCGGCACGCTCTCCAGATTTGACTCCATGCGATTTCTTTTTATGGGGTTATTTGAAATCCCTGGTTTATGTCGATCTACCACGGACCATAGCACACCTCAAGAACAACATTCGCGACGCCATTGCCAACATACCGATTGATATGCTGCAAAGAGTGGATACGAATTTCAAAAATCGACTTCATCAGTGTATGCGCAATGGGGGTAGCCATTTATCCGATGTCATTTTCAAGACTGCATGAAAAAAAATTGGGATATTGTATTCTCAAAAAAAAAAATTTAAAACAATAACTGAAGTACTTTTGTTTTTATTGACCTTTCAAATAAGTAAGTTTCTCTGGCGCACCCTGTAGTTGAATTTATTAAATAAAAACTTTTTTTTGAGTTTAATTATATATTATTATATTTCTCTAAATTCGTTGTATCAAGTTATATGTTATGTTAGATGTTAATTTCAAATGAAACTAAATGGTAATAAATCTCAACACTTTGCTCCCGTAATGAAGTTGAAACGAAGAATTTTGTTGTTCGGTGCAGAAATAACCTTCTGTATGCAGTAACTGATTATTCGGCCTTGCCGTTCCCAGTTATTCGGTCACTGACGCCAAAATGTAATAATTCACACTTCGGAGGACCCATTTGAAAGACGTAATTGTGACATAAGCTCAGTGATATAGCAGGCAAATCAGATAAATTACTGTTAGTACGATTGGTATTTGATTCAAAACGGCTCACAATATTGGCGTTGGCAATTTAAAATTAAGTTTATTCTATGCTAGAAAATCTAAATGTCTTTTGTAACTGATATGTTATTTACCAACTAAAAACCCACATTGACAGAAAAGCGAAAATGAATTTTTCGCTTTAAAAATCGGGGCTCAAGGTCTTGAGAAAAGTTTAGATGATCTCACTTACTACATTAAAACATGAAAAATTATAAATGAATTTTGTGTAATACTTTTCACGCGGATGAGCAGTTCACCTTAAGTAATAAATTTTAAGTCAGATTGATCTTTGGAGATAACGTTTCAAAGCAAGCAACTTGAGTGGGCAGATGTCGAGTTCCTCTTGAAGCATTATTAAGTTTAACTGCATATCAGATGACTGAATCCTTGGAAGATATGTTGCTTTTAAAAAAACTCGCACAGATTAGATGCAACTTCCGGATAAAATCAAAAGTCTTTGAATTTAATTCGCGAATTCATTCATTTTTGAAACTCGAAGGACTTTTAATAAAGCTCAACCAATCCTGTTATATAATTAATCAAATGTCGTTTTTCAATCTTTTAAGAATACGAGACCTAAAGGAAAATGCACTACTAACACATTAAGCCTCTCCTACACTTCCTTCAACAATATCTTTAGCAACAAAGCTCAAAAGCTCGCGTTTAAGTACATTTCTATGTAAAAGCCTTTCCCATAATGGAATATTTAGAAACAAAAGCAATAATAGATTTGAATTTAAATAAATTCACATTTGTTATCAACCCAAAGCCATTATCAACCCGATTTACTCATATCCAAGAAAAACAATAGACTTCGATGAAAACCTTGAACGCCACATATCACCTATTTTGGATGCTGGTGCAATATTTATTTTGATCTTATCGAGAAATTTAGTTGATATAACTGTGAAAATAAAGCGTTCAATATGAGAAGCTTTGATTTTTTTTTCACAAGCAGTGTGTACATGTCTTCATTATTCAGGGGCACAATTTATTATACCAAAAAAAAAAACAAGTTTCATTGCGAAGGTCAATGATGTACTTACATATGTGCATAAAGTAAAGATTACATGTTCAAGAAATCGCGACGAAAATTAAAAAAAAAAAAACAAAAAACAAAATAAAACACCACACCTCGAATAGAAAACAATTTAATTCGCTCGTGGTGAATATTCGCCGAGATCATCAATAAATTCAAAAATATTTAATCGCTGCAGGTGGCGTGGGATTCCAGATGAAACCAAAAGATATATAAAATTAAAGATTTGTTTTAGAAAATGGAATAATTAACATTTAACGTTCAGCAGACAATTTACGAGCAACGTAGGTTTCATTGAATTTATTTGGTAATATTTAAGCGCACATTTAAGGAACTCTTAGATTTTTCTTTGTAGTGTTAAATTTCACTACTTTGCATTGAGATAATAATAGTAGTGATAATAGCTTTTAAGGGATTGAAGCATTATCAGACTCATTTAGATATGAATAAAGATAATTTATTGGCAGTTACAGAAATGAGCTAGCAGCCTTGAAATCCTTACTTTTGTTTGTCGGTCGCTGACATTGTGCGATTTGAAAATGATTTTTTGTGAAAGTAAATCTTATGTAAGACTTCTCATATTACACATTAATCTTCGACCTTTTGAATTTCTTTAATGATTAATATCTATATGAATAATTTTGGCGCTTTTAAGATATGATGAATATTAAGTCTTTTACCGATTTGGGCATGAATGGATTTCTTCGGATTCAAGATTTAAGACGTAAAGCCGATAATTTTCTGTTTAACCTCTCGTTTCATTTTAATCATCAAAAAGCAACAGGACACTGATCCAATCTCGTTTACTTGAACATTGTACAATATTTGAGGGCCAGTGTTTTATCAAGGACGAAATAAATATGTCGAATTATAATCAAGCTTTCAAAAACATTTTCTTGCTGCAAATTTTCAACCGCAACTATTTTTATCAGAAAGGATGAACGGCCCCAAAATCAATTTGATAAGCTTCTCATCAAATTAAACACATAATTTACGTATTCAAACCTTTTTCATTTATCTTAGACTATTACTTTTAAGCCTTTAAGTGAATCAGATTGCCAAATTTTATCAAATGCAATTCGAATTTTCGTTTTGAAAATTCTAAATAAAGATACGATCCTGCGTATCCCTTTGTTTATAATTTTAAAAAACAAATTAAAAAAAATTGTAATTTGAAAATATTGCCTAGTCCGTACGGTGCCATCTAGCAATACCGGCGACTAAAATAGGAAACGGTGGATGGTTACTGAGGGTCGAGTGACAGACGTAACGAGGAAGACGTTACTTTTAACCAGAAAGAGGTTGAATAAATTATATTCACACAAATAATACAATACTTTGTAGTACTCGAGCAATTTCACGAAAAGAAATAACGGGAATGGGGAAAAGAGTGGGCGAGGGAATGATCTGGGATGGCGAACATCGGAGGAGTCTAATGGTGATCGAGAAGAGTTCGATGAAATGATTTGTTTTTTCGCATTGTTTCGCGTAAAACATCAAATACCCCGCATATCGTGAATGTCGAATTACAATTATTAAAAATGTGAAGACTGCAGAAAACAGCCCAACGTCCGCGCGATTTAAAAGGGAACGTGACTCTTGAGAAACACCACATCATTTTTTTGTTCCCCCTAAATGCGCAACTTTCTTTGGCGGATAAAATTATTTATTGTGTGGTTTAGGAAAAACCAGTATAATTGAATGAGAAGGCATTGGCCAAAAGGCAGAATGTGTTGACTTTCGATGGCATTAATTTGAAGCTAGCAACTGAAATAAATCGTCTTTCAAGAGGAAACTTTTGCTATCCATACATTCCCTAAACTTATCAGCACATCGAAATGACAACACCTCCATGATCGGGAGACGATTTATTGGGTGGATGGAGAAGTGCAAAAAGATACGGACTGGATTTGGAAATGGAAGGGCCGACCCGATCAGCAACGACCAAAAGATCGGAAATTCGAAAATCCCCGAAGGCGGACACCAGGCTAACTAATTCGGCAAAAATTCGCAATTTTCCAGAGAAGTATTATATTCAGTATTGTCAACTAATATACTGTCATTGCTTATTGGAGCTGGACTAGATTATGGCTTAGTAAACGAGGAGATTTTTGAATGTAATGAAACTTCACTTGAGGATGAAGAAATATGGCATTGTCATATAACTAAATTATGAATTGATCCTTTCACTTCTTTAAATGCTAATAACAGTGCTTTAAGTTACAATATTCATTGGATACTGCTGCCTATCTATGCGTAATACAACTTCTTTAGATGGAATATAATTGGGAATTAAAGTAAAATGGGGATGTGATCTTGAATTGACAGATAAGTAAGAATATCTGAAATATCACTAAATTTACTGTAGAAACCGCTAGCAAAATTATCGGTTGATGCATTTGTAATTGCATTATATTCGGTTGTCGTGGAAAGCTTATAGCTGTTAAATTACTGTTTCGATACACACTAAGTTTTTTTGGAACAGATGGATCGTAGTAGTCTTTGCGTATAGACGTCTTTTAAATCGCTCCTGTCAAAAGTTTTCAAAAATAAAATTAATTTTTTAAAAAACGTTAGTCCGAAGTTAATTTTTATCGGAAAAAATGTTATATTGTCGAAGTAATCGACTCAGGAAATTTCTATCGAATATTTTTACTTCGATTGGTTACGAAAAACAAATTACCAAAGAAAATTTCGCCGCTGGTATGGAGGAGCCCGACGGCTTCCCACCGTTGGGACAACCTGGGGAAACGACGAATACGAAACTGGCGACAATCACTAAAAGAAAACATAACGAAGAAAACTCCGTAGATAGAGGGTGCAAGCTGCAAATAATAGCGGATAATCAACAAATGGCCAAATTGCAGAAAGAAAATGATGAACTAAGACAAGAGATACAGTCTCTCAAGGATCTCTTCAAGAAAGGGATGAAGCCTCAAAAGACGCAGCAACAAAATCAATGGCAACAGGTAACAAAGCCGAAGAAAAGCACAAAGCAAGCAATTCCAGAAGAAGTTCCAAGTGTTGGTGGCAACAAGGAGAGCCAAAACTATTTTGCAGCGCTGGAGGGATTAACCAAAGATATGGAAATCGAAGAAAACATCGGAGGTTATTTTAATCAAGATAATGACTTAAATTTTATTTAATATTTAAAAAACAAAAATAAGGAGAAAAAACCAGCCCGCAGTTCTGCTGGTTCCTCTGAAAAAGCTTCGAACAAGATAGAAAAAGTTCCGCCAATCAACGTGTTCGGACAAACCGGGAAAGATATGGTTCGGCTATTGGCAGCCTAAAATAAACTGGCCAATTTCGAAATAAAAAGAGTTAAAACCGAAAAATTAACTATAAGGACAAAATCACTGGTTGATTTTAAGTCAGCAAAAGATGCGCTGATTTCTGGGGAGGTTCCACACTTTACCTATACCCCAAAAAGTGAAAAGAATCAGACCTTCTTGTTGAAGGGTTTGGACAGCGGAGAGGATACGGTCGATCTTCTTCAGGTTCTCAAGGAGGCTGCACCAGATATTGATTTTGTTTCGGTCAAAGCCTTTGCGACAAGAAGGTCGACCGTGGAAAGGAAGAATTTACCACCTTACTTGGTACAAATTGCAAATAAGAGCAGTCCAAGTGCCCTTCAACAAATAAGGTACTTGAATTTCAGAGTGGTGAGGTGGGAACGCCTCCAGAAAAGAGAAGTCAACCAGTGTTACCGGTGTCAAAGATTTGAACATTCGGCTGCCAATTGTGCTATGCACTATCGTTGCGTTAAATGCAAAGACGTTCATGCTCCCGGTGAGTGCAAATTGGCTCAGACGGAGCCTAAAGAAAAATTATACTGCGTTAACTGTGGTGGTTTTAGTCACCCAGCATCATATCGAGGATGCTCCCGATATCAAGATGCAAAAGTTAAATTTGCTCCAAAGCAAACACAAGTACACCGTAATATCATACCTCCCAACTTCGTCAAGCCCGGAGTATCATTTGCACTCGCCGCTAGAAGACCAGCAGAAAATGCTGGAAATAATGTAAATAATGTAAGTGGCAATAATGAGCTGCTTCTCAAAATTTACCAGCAACTTAATTCTTTATCGGAGAGAATCGACAAACAAGATTCAAAAATTAACTTTGCTTTTCAGCGTTTAGGTCTTTCAAATGCCTAATAATAACTTGGCATCCAGTCATATTCCCATGGATAGGCTTCGCCTCATATCGATCAACGTTAACTCGATCGTTGCTATACATCGACGTGATTATCTCCTTGAATTTATTGTTAAGCAAAAGCCTGACATCATACTTCTCACTGAAACCCACCTCAATTCATGGCATTCCATGGAATTCAAAGATTTTGCATTCGTAAGAAACGATAGGCTAATAGGTGATGGGGGAGGTGGCACCGGGATATTGGTTAGAAGACCCTATCGTTTCCAAAATATTGAAAAGGTCGAATTCAAAAACTTTGAATTTCTTGAAGTGTCCGTCATCAAAATTTCACTGCCACGTGGGGATAACCTCTTCGTTATCTCTGCCTATGCAACTGGTCAAAATGTTCTCAAGTTCAAGGAGGAACTCAATTCCTTGTTTGAAATACTCGAATTGAACAGGCTGCATAGTTATTATATTCTTGCTGGTGACCTGAATGCCAAGCATACATCATGGCTAAACGCCACCAATAATCCAAGAGGTGTATTCCTGAAATCATGGAAAACAGAGAACCAAATTGAGTACAGATGCAACCTTTATGGGTCGGAGTTCCCAACATACCCTAGGACAAACTCATATTTGGACCTCTGCATTGGTGACGCAAGACTTGAATTCAGCTTTAATAGTCCTCAACGGAAACTGCAGGTGCTCCCTTACGATAGCGACCATAACGCAATCGTAATGGAAATCAATCATCACAGGGATGATTTCTTCCTCATTCCAGTTCAACATGAAAACCATCGGTTGAATTTCAGAAAAACAGACTGGGGAAAGTTTCAAAAGAAGTTTAATCGGGAGTACCAGAAGCAATGTCCTCCTTCTGATGATGGCAACGCTTGCTCAATGGTTCCTAATAACAGAAATCTAACTGACGATGAAATAGATGTCTATTTGTCGAAGTTAGAGAAGCTGACGTTGGAAACGATTGAGAAAGTAGTTCCCAAGATTAAACATCGAAACAATATGGAAGGATATGAAACACCAACCATCGCAAGGTTGAAAAGATTGAAAAGCCTTCTTCTCACACGCGTCAACAATATTTATCGACGATTTTTGGACTACAACCATCCCTCGTTGGCTTTGTTGAAGTTACATCTGAAGAATGTCCGGAACTTAATCCGGTCATATTTCAGGAGTGAGGTCAGCAATCAATGGGCGGAAAAACTGAGGGGTATTAGCCCACAGGACCCAGATGGCGTTTTCGCGAAAGTGAATAGCTTATTCCGCAGGAAGTCTCGAGTGAAGGTATCGAATCTTGAAGTCGCTAGTGATGAGATAAATCTTCTCGATAGGGCTGGTATCGGAATTGATAGTACGACTCCGGATAGAAATGGAAACAGGATTATATGTGATGGATTGCAGAAGCTTGCCCTGATTGGAACATATTTTGAATTAGTTCATCTGCCAAACCCAGAGAGAAGGAATGAAATATTTTCTGAGGTCGTTGAAGCAAAAGTTTCCGACTTCAAATCAAGCCTGAACGGCCAATCAATTCTTCATTTCGATGAAACATTAACATCTGACCTCATACCGACCATGAATCTTATTGATTATTTTGTCAGCTATGAAGACTTGTGTTTCATATTTCGCAGGATAAACAACAAGAAATCATGTGATACTGATGGTATTCCAAATGTAATTCTCCGACATTTGCCGGAGGTTGCTATTAGGAATTATTGCATATTGTTCAACAACATGTTGAGCAATTCATATTTTCCAAATGAGTGGAAAAAGGCTAAGGTATTTCCGATCTTGAAGAAAGGAAAGTAATCTTCATGCCCGAAAAGCTATCGCCCAATCAGCTTGCTGCCTAACATCAGCAAGGTGTTTGAAGTGATACTCAACAGAGCATTAAACGCCCACATGGAGGAAAATGAGTTAATGCCGAATTGCCAATTTGGTTTTCGTGCCAGGCATTCGACCACACATGCAATAACGAAAGTAACCTCAGACATCTGTTGGAAACTAAATGATAGACAATGTGTTGGAGCATGTCTCATTAATATGGAGAAAGCCTTCGATACGTTGTGGTTAGATGGACTAATTTTTAAACTCCTTCAGGACAAGTTCCCCAGACACCTTATCGCCATGATGTGTAATATGTTATACGGGAAATCGTTTGTCGTAACTGATGGAAATCTGACAACAATGCGCGAGTTCAAGGTCTTGAATGGTCTACAGCAGAGAACAGTTACTGCGCCTCTGCTCTTTTCAACCTTCATTCGCAAGCTATTGAACGGCTTTGATTTTAACGTCTCGCCAACGTGATCATTGGTAGCGTTTGCTGATGATCTGGTCATCTATACGGCAGACCGAAAAGCTACAATAGTTCAGAGCAATCTCTAAAAAATGTTCAACGATGTATAGCTGTACACTGACAAGGCGAATGAAAATCAATGTGCAGAAGTGTGAAACAATCTTATTTCGGACAACGCTGCGGGGGGTCAGTCAAGACCTGAAACGTAATTGGAAAGATTTCCACATCATGGCTGGTGAGGGTAGTCTTGAACGGGTTCCACATAAATCCTGTGTTCGATACCTCGGTGTTTATCTCGATCAGTATCTGTACTATACTGAACATGTGAAAATCATGCTCAGTAAGGCACTTAAAGTAGTCATGGCCCTTCGAAAACTCTTTCATTCCAGATACATTGATCAAAAGGTCAAAATTATCTGTTACAAGACACTGGTTAGACCAGTTTTGACATATGGGTGTCAGATCTGGTACAACCAGAGCGCTAGTACTATGGAAAAATTAAGAGTTTTCGAAAGGAAATGTCTTCGTGCATGTACTGGTTTGTACAGAAAGCCTGAGACGGATTGGAAACATTATATATCGAATAGAAGAATTTATCAAACTGCTGAAGTGACTAGAGTCGATATCTTCATATTAAAACTTCTTCGGAATCATATCGCAAGATCTGTGACTGTGAGCGAAAACCCTTGGATTTCACAGCCATTCTACCCTACAGACGAGTATATAGCGACTTGCCTCGCTACTGGCTTCATTCCTCCAGAAGCATTCGTGTATTTGGACATGAATGGATATGTTTTTGATTCTGACGGCGTCCCAATCATATATCACATATATCGACGGGCCACCGATAAGAAGATAAAATATCCTCGGAATTTGAGTTCACGAGACCAACAATTCCAATGGAGATACTCATTTGCTAGATTCGTTGAAGCTGATCGAGTTGAGACGGGGCAATCCAGGTATTGGTGGCTGAATGACAATGTCTAAATTATTCGTGTTTATTTTCAGTTTTGGTGTTTTTCGTTATTTAGTTTTTGAGTTTCAGCTCATTATTGCTACATTTAGTGTTATTGTTTATTTTGTTAAAAATTAGGTATAGGTTAGGTTTATATTATGTTTATTATATTAGGTTAGAGATAAGGTTAAACGCTTAGGTTAGGAACATTGTTATAGATTTTTTTAGTATAAGATAAAGTTTTTGATTGCATTTATTAGAATTAAGTTACAACATATTAGGTGTAGGATCAAAGTTCACTGTAGTGTTAAGATGATAAATAATTTTAGTATAGTGTTGGTTGGTTTTTAGAGAGCCATTTGGGCCATTAAGTTTTTTATTGTTATTGTTTGGATTTCGCTTTATATTCTTTTAAAATTTATAACGATTAGTATTAAATAAAGCGCTTTTGACTTTGACTTTGAGAGATTCAAACATTTAGCTGAAATTATTCCTTCTAGTCGTTTCGACAATATGAAATTTATAGTAAATTATTTTGTTTATTTGGTACCCGCAGGCTAATTCTCTTTTTTTTTTAAAAGTCGAAAGGAAATATATAAAATTTATTTAAGCCTATTCATTCCATCGATATTTCTAGACAGAATATTTTTTGCAATCTCAAAATTAATATATGTATGTTAATACAGTTATAAAATAATTATTAGCAATTTAAGTCGTAACGCAATATTATGCTCGGCTATGTACCGCTGGAGGTACTATATAGATGAATAGTTTTGTAGAAGCTCAAGGCGGGTTTCAATTTATTTCATCTGTTGCAGCTTTACTTTTGTTTGTGTTATACGAAGTAACGACGAGTAATATTGTTTGTTAACATTTACTGCATTGCTTTCGTAGCTAAATTTTTAACAGTGTATAAGCTTGAAAATGTATATCGATGATTATGAGAGAATATAATAATCAATAGAATTAAGATGAATTGTTAAACATTAAAAACTCGGTCTTTCTATTTCGTTTTACCTGACCGGGTATAGGACCCGCAACGATGGCAGGCTCCTCATATATCATGGGCTAGCCATCGAGCGCGCTCCTCCGTTTTTTGTCGAATAGCAGGGGCATTTGCCGGGTAGAGTGGCCTTCCGCTCACCTGCCCTTTTATGGTATAGAGTTATGTGATTCGATCACATTATATAATTCTATAACATAAATTGGTCACGTCTATATTTCTCATTTCATGCAAATTATGTTTGTATGAGTTTTCCACTCACATGGGAAATATATGGCCACGTCTACGTTTGGATCTTGATCAGGTTGGGAGGGTGCGAGGGGGCACCACTCTTATTTATGCCCCACTCTTATTTATGGGCCATAAGAAGTCCTCCTAAGTCCGTCTGTCTTCCCGAGGTCCAGTTTGTCCCTTTCGTCAGCAATTACCAACCCTTAGTTGGTTACCTCCTTTTTCGACTTCGGTCGACTTTGATATGACCCCGGAATTCGTGAATGCGAAATTCTTTTGTAGTGGGTCCATGTGCTGGGGAAAAGAACCCGCCCCACAACAACGCAACGCTAGCCTGCCAGCGCATTCACGCGTCCCCAGACAAGGCCAGGCTCGGCGGATCTTACCATCCTCTTTCACCGAGGCAGCAGACCATCACTGCAGTCCTTTACGGACATATTCATACCTACTTTCCCTACGCCTTCACGAAAAGAAACCTGAAAAATTTCTCAGATCCCTACTCAATGAAGCATACGAGAAAGTTTCAATTAACTAATAATAATGTTGAAATCAACATTAAAACTTTTATTCGAGTGGTAAACTAGAAAGTTGTGATAACCGTTCCAACAAAATTTCACCGCAGAGTTTTCGTAAAATTAAACATAACTCAAAAAGCAAGCATATAGACAATTGCGCACAAAATCTGTGAATTGACCTTTAACCATGAACTATCCTTAGATGAATGTGATTCTGATCAATTAACTAATCCGTCACCAAAGGAAAAGCAAAAACTCAATGAAGGAAAAAATCAATGTGATCTGACTTCGCCGAGCGATTCTTCAAGCGACGAAGATAAAGAACAAATACGGCCAACTCGTTTGAAATTACAGCAAAATGAACGCAGAAAAAGTGGTGAAACACGCAAAAAAGCACATATATCTGTTGTGTATTACTTACACACCCACACTTGTAAAGATCATTGTATCGCCATTACTTTCTATACTGAATAAAATTGTCAGTTGATCACTGACAATTTGAGCAAATATTTCATATCTTGTTCAAACATTAAACTTGGCGACCAGGTGGCTTTAACCCAAAATGGCACTCATAATAGTATTCATAGAGCAGTCCTACCCTGCGGGTGGTGAAATCGAGTCGTATTTAGAAAGACTTGATCAGTTTTTGGCGATTAATGAGATTGATAACGAAAAAAAGTTCTGATGATAGTCAAATATATTGGGCCGGTTGCGTACAGAGTGTTGAAAAATTTATTTGCGCCAGACGCTGAGAATACCAAGACAAACGACCAAATAAAGTTTAATTAAATCGAACGTTACGGAAAAAAGACCTCTATAATTGCTAAGAGATTTCATTTTTACGAACGAAATCAAAAACATGGAGAAAATTTACGTGATTATTTGCTGGAGTTAAAAAAGTTAGCAGTGAAATGCGAACTCAATTCATTTTTGTCAGAGGCGTTACGAGACAAGCTAATTTGTGGGGTGCTGAACAAAAATATACAGCAGCGTCTATTGTCGGAGGAGGATTGATTTATTTATTCACCAAACAAGGTTTTACATCAAAATTATAAATTATCATAAAGAAATACAAGTTAAAAGTTACAAAATACAAGTTAAAAATATAGGTTACGCGTACACAAATACAAGTTAAAAATATACGACTAGGAAGAAAGGAACATTGTTAGATTGGTTTTAAACTGTAGTCTGGATATGGTTGGGGAAAAGCAATGGCGCAGGATATTTAATATTTTGCAGCATCTTTTAATCGGTTCATTTTCACCGTAGATGGTAAGATGTCGACTTTCCACCAGCAAACGTGAATGTCTTGTAAATCCTACTAGTTCGTTCAAGGATATCCTGTCAATCAGATATTAAACTTTAATGGTACCACGGAGGACATCAAATGCAAAGCAAGAGCGTGCGGGCAAGTAAAGATAAATTTAGAATGGACAACCGACATTCATATGAATGCAAGCTCTGAAAGTTGCGTGGGTCATATTGAGATCGTAAAGCAAAAAGTAGGAACTGTTTTTGAACAGACTCAAATCTTTCTGTATGAACATCAGAAACAGGATGCCAGACGACACCTGCATATTTGAGAATAGGCCGGACTAATGATATGTATAATGTCTCTGTTACCCACACATTCTAAAATTCTTTAGCAAGCCGTTTGATGAAACCTAACCTTTTATTAGCCTTGCAGAGAACCTCATCATAGTGCAAATTAAAACGGAGTTTCTTATCCAGGAAAACACCGGGGCCTACTATGCTGTCTGTTCGGGAAAGATTAGTATTACCGAGGTGATAATCAGCTTATAAAATTGAAGTTCTGCAAGAGAAACTAATCACCTGATATTTTTCGAGGTTCAGGTACAGGTGGTTTGTGTTTGACCATTCAAGCAGAGCATTTATATTGTTCTGTAAGCATATCGAATCACTGTGGGGTGTTATCCCATAGTTTAATTTGAGATCATTCACATGAAATAAATGGGGTATATCGGATAACACATCAGAAAGGTCTGATATAAATATGTTGAAAAGAAGAGGTCCGAGATGACTGCCTTGAGGTACACCGGAGTAGACTTGAGTTTCTTTGGACATATACCCTTGAAATTTAACGATTTGAGTCCGGTGTTTCAGGTAAGAGTTTAGCAAGCAAAGCAATGGGCCAGTGATTCCGAAATCGCGAAATTTTTCTGACAGGATTGTATGATTGACGCGATCAAAGGCTTTACTAAAATCAGTATAAATTGCGTCAACCTGGTGTCCTTTTTCCATTGCGCAAAGTATGTATGAGACCATAACTGTGAGATTGGTGGTTGTGGATGGACAGGTAAAACTAATACTTCACTGCACTGGTATAGAAAATAAGGCGGAAGTAAATCTGGGCCAGGTCCATGGTTCAGATCAAGTGTTTTAACTGCATTAACGATATCATCTTCAGGAACAAAGAGTTCCTGAAGCGCTGTTTCAAAAACGGCGTTAGTGTTATCTACATGAGAAGAAAAGTGCAACAATAAGCGACTCGGTATTTTGCTATTGAAACGGTATTAGTAGGATTTTGCAAAATGAATTATCTATAATGTGTTCGCGATGACTGGGAGTATCCAAATGGGTAGGTATTAAGAGGCGCAGTTCGGTGATCAGCCTCAAAACTTCATGTTTTTAACCGATGAGAAGTCGGTTTGGATTTCCTCCATTCTTTCCTAATATCACCCATCCGAGTACATCTACATGTTCGTCAGCAATCGTGTTGTTGAAGAAATCAAATGGAAAAGAACGACACTGCGTCGATCACAGGGCACTCAATTCCCTCACCGAAAAGACGCACTACCCGATACCAACAGTAGAGGAGCAAATAACGCAGATTTAGAAAACAACTCTTTTATGGCACTTGATCTCTTCTCCGGATGCTACCAGATCCCTTTAACAAACAAAAGGCTTTGCTTTGTAGTGAGCCAATACTTGCGCTTTACGATCCGCAAGCAGAACATGAAGCGCACACTCACGCTAGTTCTCTAAGCTTAGCGGAAGTTCTAGTTCAAGCAACATATCAAGAGGAATATAGACCTGTATTTACTTTTAGTAGACACTGCACCGATGCAGAATGAAGGTACATTAGTGCCGAACTGGAGATTCTGACAGTGGTCGAGACACTTGAACCATTTTTTTTCTACTTATTGGGTAAACGCTTCGGGGTGTTTACAAATTGTGGAGCTATAGTAGCTATGAAACTAGCCACGCCAAATAATGCTAGAATTGCACGCTGGTGGCTCAAACTACAGCGGAATAGTTTTGAGATCGGGCATTGAACAAGAGTGAAGATGCAACATGTCGATGCGCTGAGTCAACAGCCAAATGAGGAACTATGTGAACCAAGCACGTAGTAGACAAAATCCATACCGTAGAGGTTGGTCAAGATAATTGGACAATGATAATGCAACGTGAGGTTCCGACTCTGACAGAAATTATTGAAGTTATCTCTGGAATGCGAGAATATGAACGATGCGCCCAAATTAAGCAGAACTACATAGTAAAGAAGGGCCGTTTGAAGTGATGCCTCGGTAAAGGCACTAAGTTGGTGGTACCAAAATCTGTAAGTTGGAGGGTCGTTTAAAGTTGCTATGATGATACTGGACATTTCGGAATCGAGAAGACTCTCAGCCGGCTTCACGAGCACTTTTAGTTTCCTCGTATGCACCGTTATATAAAAGCGTACATTCTTTCTGACACAGAGTGCTGTTACAACAAATCTCCTGGTAGGAAGAGTGAAGGGCGTCTAGTTTACGAACAGATCCACTCCATTACATTCAGGATCCTTCACATCGAACATTTAGGACCCTTTCCTCGTTTAGCAAGTATGCCATGGTGCAAGCAGTTAAATCAACCAGCACCAGACTGGTATTTGTGATGCTTCTTGGCATCACATCCTACTTTGGCTTGCCAGCACGAATAGTAACTGATAGCGTGATCACGTTTACGTCACAAGAATCTGAGAGTTCTTGCGAAAAATACGATACTCAACATATAAAGTCGTAGTCCGCACGCCGCGAACAAACAGGCGAATTGAAATTCAAATAAACTAGTCAATTCTTGCATATTTACGTGAACGTAATAAATGGATCTACAGTGGTCTCTCTACTTCCAGAAGAACTCAACAACAGAATTCACTCCAAACCAAATTGTATTCAACTTCACTGAAAATCGCCTCATCGAAGCACTATATAATGAAGCTTTGACCGAAACTTTACCAACAATCGCCAAGATTCAACAAGAGGCTGCAAACAATATAATAACTGAAAGAAGACAATGGAAAGACACTTTGATCAAAAACATAAGGAGCTAAATGTATACGTAGAAGGAGATCTCAAGGTTATAGAAAGCATCCCTTGGTGAGTCGCAGAAACTGGAACCCAAATATCGGGGCACATATGGGATTATATACGAAGCTTCGATATTGAAGGTATTGAGGGGCAATTGCTACGTTATCGACGATCTGGAAAATGCGCCAAGATGGAGCCTATGGTTCAGCTCCATTTACTCCAGCGATAAAATGAAACAGTAGTGTCATTTGAGCCCAAACTTGACCGTGTACGATGAAGATGACAATGATGACAAGGAAGAGAAAATTGGGATGGTTCCATGTCAAGTCCGTTGGATGCCACATGGCCATGCCGCCGACGAAAACAAGGAACAGTGGATAGTCACTGAAGATCGAGTGACAGATGTGTAACGAGGTAGACATTGAATAAATTATATTCATACAAATAATACGATTCTCTTATTCGGTGATATTCAACTAATCTGACAATATTAACTAGATATTGCAATCATCATCAAAAAATAATTTTAATATTCTATAGCAGTACTCGATTTCAGAGAAATTATTGAATTTTATTAGGGCTATCAAGTTTTTCTAACACAAAAATATAATTTTACATTTTCAAAAACAGGCCAAGGACATGTTTTCTTATCCTTCACCTTAAGTTACACTTTTTTCAATGTGTATATTAATATTTTATGCAAATATTAAATACATTACAAAATTGAATTAATTTGAATTTAGCACGAGCACAATCAACTGCTAGTGCTCATAAAGTATTTGAATTAATTATTCAAATCTAAACAAATAAACATTAATTAAGCAAGATAAAACAAGCTTAGCATTGAATTAACATAAAAACTCGATGAGAGTAGTTTTTGAATGAAATAGTACATAAATTGTAAATTTTCATTCATGATTTCGGAAAAATTATGTTGGTTCAAAGACCGAAAACTGCAATTAAAAATATGAGTTGTATTAGTTTAAATTATGTCAATTTTGCCTCTGACTTTTTCTTTTTTATATTAAGCACAATTATTAATTCTGCAAAATTTTATTCAACTCTGTGCCTGTTATCTTTCAACGTGAGGCATTTACTACATTTGCCTTTGAATTGAATTGAATAGAAATTATGCTTTATTTAAACCATCCTAATCATTTAACAAACATAAAGCGTATTTTAAAATAAATTATTATATTTAGAAAGTTATGGCTGCAAGGGCACTCTTAATTTATGCATATCTATTCAAAAATTTAAATTTTACAATACTATTTGTGCAAATAATATAAAAGTGAACATGCTCAATAAAATTATTGGAAAGAAAAATAAGAAAAAAATCAGCTGTCGAATTTGGAGGATATTCTTTCTCCTTGTCGGTGACCCGCCTATATATATGGTATATAATCAGAATACCGTCCGAATGAAAAACATAATGATGCTTAATTAAATATACACTGATTTGAGGAGTGAAACCAGTTGTGGAACATGTCTTAATGTATCCGTCTATAGGGTGGAATGGCTGTGAAAGCGCACAGTTCCAGAAATCACAATGTAGTTTCGACTAAGCCTTAATATGAATGTGTCGATTCTCGATACCTTTGCGGCTTGATAAACTCTGTTCGAATATATAATGATTCTAATATATTTCGAGCTTTCTATACAAGCCAGTATATGCGCAAAGGTATTTCCTCTCGAAAAACTATTAGCATTTCCGGCATACTAGCACTAAAATGAACCCAGAGATTGGTATCTGACATCTCAACGAGCATCAACTGTTGAACTTCATTCGCGTGATGAACTGATTCCGTTCATTCTACCCAATTTCTCTTTCTACTCCTAGTCGCGACTTATACATCAACCCGAACACTTAATCTCGGTAATATTTAGTGTAAAATTTAGTTTGTATTGTAATATTAAATATGATTTAACTGAGAGAAACCTTTGCTTTAATTGAAAGACTACAGAAATGCAGTGAGGTTATTCAGGATAGCACCAAAAACTGGCGACCTTGATGTGATTTATTCTGAAAACGAACAGAAAACGTGAAAACCCGCGAGAAAATATCAATGGCAAGTAAAAAGGGAAAACAGCATAATTGTCTGAATTTTTTGTGGCATCATATAACTGTACATCAGGGTGAGACAACATTGCTTCGCTGTACGTGTACACACTGTACAGCAGAGCGTTGCTCAGTCACATTGCTATATATCTACATACACATAGGTACCGTGACGACGGATGCAGGCTTCACGTTGACCCACACTTTGTCACATACACGCACGTACGCTGGCGGTGTCGTCTATCCTCGCAGCTCAATCGCTTTTGCGTGGCAAAATTCGTAATATTTACAAGAAAATCGCTACAAGTCACTTCAATATTTTCATAACACTGCAAGCAAGACAATCACAAATCAGAAAACATAAAATTCGCAACTATGCAGGCCATCATGTCGTACTCGATTTTGTGAACAACACACGACGCAGTACAGCAAACTCATTCAACAACGAATTGAATCCATCCATAGGTGGAGCACGTACATTCTCAAAGCACCCAATCAATTTTGTGAGTTTGAAACGTTCACTAAGCACAGGAACAGGAGCGGAACACAAAAGCGCCCCGCCATGTCAGTATATTTCCTTAATTCAATGTGAGCTGACGATGATTCGTCAGTCATCATCGTTCGTTTAACTACAATTACAACGATGATAACATCGCTGACGCACAAATCTGGTAACCATCAGTCTCGTTTATTTTGAAAAAAACGTGCACAGACCTTTGGTAAGACAATAAATCGATGTTTTAGAGATATTCAACTCCGATTCCATGAATTTCAACGATGATTTCGGCCCATTTTTGATAAATTCACCACAATTTCGATGGAGTTTTCGGTGATCACTGATTTTGGGCGGCCCGTATGTTCATTGTCACTTATGTCCTCACGACCATCTCTGAAACGTGTAAATCACTCATGAACTCTGGCACGAGATAGACAATCATTGCCATAAACTTTTTTCATCAATTCAAATGTTTCGGTAAACGTTTTACCGATTTTAAAGCGAAATTTGATATTAGTTCTTTGTTCAAAGCTCATTTTTGTACCGATGACACAAACATACTGTCACTTTAAACTACACAATGCTTCCACTGAACCGAATGTCACCAAACTTTCACTGGAAGTCAGGAAGGGATGGCATTACCAAAAAAATTTTTATGCGAAAATGTCTCGTTTATTTTCAAACGAACCTTGTAGAACCTACGTACGAATTTTCTTTTCTAGTTTTCTAATTTTCCCTCATTACAATATTCTTTTCAGAGAGCTTGCATAAACATTAAAATACGAGTTTTTTGGGATAATTTCTCAAAAACCCCGGTCGCTCCCTTAAAATGCAATTCCTGGGAGCGCCTCTGAACCTCACACATCTGTTGAGTCAATCTGATAGTGTATTTTACTGTATTGTATTACCCGACGGAATTGGCTCAACGTATTTCCAATTGACACAACGTTTCCTTTTTCTCAATGTAGGACAATGCAGGAAAGCTTTCGGCAAGTCGTGCTGCTTGATGTCTAAGCAAATCTTGTGGCTGTATCAGTTAACACCAGCAACCCAAGATTTTCCCATATTTAACACGCTTACTAGCGTCATCATATTTCGAAATTTCTATTTTCCCACATTAAATGAAAATCTTCGGACACTCTCCAGATGCAACGTTGTAGTTTCCATAAATCTCAGGTGAGACTATTCACCTGTTGGAGTCAGCGGTCACTTGGACTTCGTTAGGTTTAATTTAAATTAACAAATAACTGTAGAGTTAGTCTACGTTTGTCAGTTGTATGAAATACATAGATCGAAAATACAATTATATTTTTTTATTAAATTCTAACCAAGGATATTTAATTGGCACCCGAGCAGGGACCTGCGTAAGAAAAAGGATCGTCCGGATATTGTCTTTATTTAAATAAATTTATTAAAACAAGAAAAGTTCGGTTCCGTCGTGAAAATCGTCTGAAAGTACGCTACGAAAGGCTCGATTGCGATATTCTACGCAAATTCTGAGAGGAACGAGGCCCCCCGGTAATCAGATAGCAGACCAAAAGGAGCTGAACAAATCAGCAGCCGCCTCTAGAATGAAATTCTTCCTATTATTAGTGTAAGTGGTAGAATGCCTCTAGTGAACTTTAAGGAAAATTTAAATTAAGTGATTACTGAAAAATTAAGAACTAAGTTTGAGATTACTATCTGATAAATTTAAAATCTGGTGGTTTTTGTAGAATTTATCATTTTTAGTGAAAGTGAAAATTGAATGCAAATAAATTAATATTTGAGAAAGTATAAATTTAGGCAGATGTGCGATTTAGCAATTTTTAAATAAAATAAGCTACAAAGTTGAGTGAAAGTTATAGGGTGGAAAGAGAAAGCCACGTATGTACGTAATTCAAGATTAAAATTATCTGTGATAGTGTTCTCACATCATTCGTTGGAGATAGTGCCCTCTTCATTAAATATTATGGCCCGGCACGAAAATTTGATTCGATCCGCTCTACTCAATGAAAATAACCAACCGAACCCCGTTAGAAATTCTCCTGGCCCCTAACCAGAGGAAGAACCTGTTACTATGAACGCCCATGTGGAAAGTTTAGTGGCCAATATTTTACAGCGGGAATTTCCCCGTTTAATTCAACAATTGTTGAATCCAGTTATTGAACCAAATGAGTTAGGAGACCAATGATCAATGAAGATCAACTGGGAAATTTATGTGAAATGGAGAGAATTCCCGACATGATTAAAGGTCTAAGGGAATTCTCAGGACAGCCAGGAGAATTTAGCTCCTGGCGAACAAGTGTAGAAAGAGTGCTGAGACTCTGTAACATCTCAAAGGATCACCTAATTATTATGGGATCCTTAATTTAATTAGAAATGAGATTGTCGGTCAAGCCGATGCAGCGTTGGAGTCTTACAACACTCCACTTAATTGGGATCAAATACGTCGCTGTCTGAAAATGCACTATTCTAATAAGAGGGATATAAATACTCTGGAATACTAAATGAGGTCCTTGGTGCAGGGTTCGAACAGTATCCAAGGGTTCTATTGGAAGTGTATCACCATCTTTCACTTATCCTGGATGAAATTTCCTGTATGGATTTGGGTCCTGAAGCTTCCAATATAATGGTACAGACTTTAGACACATTTATTCGTGGCCTTAACGGATATTTATCGCATCTTTTGACAATGCGAGAACCTGTTGATCTCCCGCATGCTTTGAGGCTATGCTTGAAACAGGTTAATGTTAGTTACAGAATTAATTACGCACAAAGTAGCAATAATCCAGTGCGTCGAATCCAGGACAATACTACTCTACCAGTACCTCCAAGGCAAAGAAACATTCAGCAGGTACCAATACCAGCGCCTCGAAATCTCCAGCAGATAGAACCGCTTCCACCCCCTAGACACTTTTTCCTCACAAACAACCTGGATTTCACCCTAGACCTAATCAAAATCAAGGCTTCAAAAGGACTTTTAATCTTTATCAGTTCAATCCTAACCCCCAATTCTACCAGGTTCCAAGGTAGCAGTTCCCTCAGTGGCAACTACCACCAAAACCTCGAGATAGGCCAGAGCCCATGGACGTGCACCGGTCCATCAACTCAACGAATGTAAATTATCAAAATTGACCCCAGCAAAGACAGCAATTTCCCCCGAAAAGAGACAGTAATCAACACATTCATTATCCTTCGAAACAACATCAAATGCATTTCACGCAAGGTTCAAACTTAGTTAAAGAGATTTCTGAGTATAACGAACCCATGACACATGAGAACCAACATCATGATCAGTCTTTGATTGACTTTGTTCAATCATCCGAACTTGGAAATGAGGCATATATGGATACAGAAGCTGAAGTGCAGGAGTATTGCGAGCCAAACGAAACCTCTGATTTCCAGGACGTGCATTTTTTTAGATTAACGAGCTATTCGCTCCCGTATTTTGTGTGCCGGACGAAGAGCGGATTTATAATGAAAGTCCTCATAGATACTGGCTCAAATAAAAACTATATACAGTCAAGCTGCGTAAAGTTATGTTATCCCAATGAAAAACCCTTTTTGCTAATTCCGTGGGATGAAATATTCAAACTACTCATCATACCTTGATTAATCTTTTCGGTCCTTTGGGTCCACCTTTGAAATTTTTCGTCCTTCCAACGCTTAAGTCATTTCATGGAATTTTAGGTAATAACAGTCTGAAGGAATTGCGAGCAGTCATACATACTGCTGAAGAGCATTTTACTATCTTTCACTCTTTGAGAATCCTCAGCATAGGAGTAAGGACAGTACATCTCTCTACTGAGCAATCTAACAAAATATTCGACATCCTTGATAAATACCCAAACCTGTTCAGTGAGCCGGACGAAAACCTCACCTATAGCACTATAGTGGAAGCTGAGATCTGCACCACAACCCATAGACTGGTATATTCTAAATCATACCCATACCCAATGGCATTGAAACCCGTAGTGGATCAAGAAATACAAAAACTTCTTAAAAATGGTATTATTCGGCCGCCTAGGTCACCAGTTTCGGTGGTTCCGAAGAAGATGGACGCATCTGGGGAAAAAATACAGGTTGGTTATCGATTATAGGAAATTAAATGAAGTCACTGTTCCTGACACATATCCCTTACCCGAAATAAATGAAATTCTGGCAAACCTTGGCCACAACATGTTTTAACGGTCATTGATCTCAAATGCGGTTTCCATCAAATTCCAACGAGTCCAAAGGGTATGGGAAAAAACTGCTTTTTCTGTAAATAATGGTAAATACGAGTTTACCCGCTGAGCATTTGATCTAAATTACGGACCCCCAACATTTCAACGAGCTGTTGACGACACACTGCGAGAACATATAGGACGCAGGTGTCAACCCTACATAGATGATATCATCATCTATGGCCGAGACGAAAATGATCTATTACAGAACATGGATATTGTGTTTGAAACTCTACAGAACGCCAATTTCAAGATACAAATCGATAAATCTGAATTTTTAAAGAATGAAGTAGAATTTCTTGGGTTCAGTGTTTCAGCTGAAGGCATTAAGTCAAATCCACATAAAGTAGGTACAGGCTATAGTAGACTTTCCGGCTCCTGCCACCCTAAAGGAGCTTCGATTCTTCTTAGGCATGGCAGGTTACTACAGACACTTTGTGCTTGATTTTGCTAAGATTGCAAACCCCTTAACCTCGCTTCTAAGAGGGAAATAAGGTAGAATATCCAAAAACCTCAGTAGCAAGGTTAAGGTCCAATTAAACCAGGAGGCACTTAATGATTTTCAAAAAATAAAGATTCCTTGATTTTGCAGGATGTTGGTTCATCCTGATTTCACAAAGGATTTTGAGTTGACTACCGACGCACCTCAGAATGCCCTCGGGGCGGTGCTGTCGCAGGAGGGAAGGCCTATAACATTTCTATCACGATCGCTTAACGGTACTGAGATCAATTATGCAACCAACGAGAAAAAAATGTTGGCCATCATTTGGGCGTTGAAATCATTGCGTGATTTCCTATACGGACCAGGCAAGGTTTAGATCCTTACTGATCATCAGCCTCTAACATATGCGTTGAGTAATTGTAATACGAATATAAAAATGAAGAGATGCAAGGGAATATTGGAGGAGTACACATATGAGCTCCAATACAAGCCCGAAAAAGCTAATATAGTAGCCGATCTCTTCAGTAGAAACACCTATAAACAGCTTCCGAACGCAAATTATCATTAATTTAGGTGAACAAAGTACTTATCAGTTGGAATAACCCTTCCCAAATTATTATAAACATACATTTTTTAAACCACAATATCCCCAAGAGAACATCATCGGAAATTTTCAGAGGTATCTGAACCCTTCTTCTTCTTCTTCTTCTTCTTCTTAGCACTACAGCCCCTTTCGGGCCTTCGCTTCCTGCAAACAGCGCCTCCATCTGTCTCAGTCCGTTGACCGCGTCATCCAATTGTGAAATCCGAGCAGCGATGAACTCTCTTCGTCGACCAAGTCAGACCAGCGTTTCCTCGGTTTCTCCACTGGCCACCGGCCTTCAGTTCTCCCTACGAATACCTTCTTGAGTATCCGTTTTTCGTCCATACGATTCATGTGTCCAGCCCATTGCAGCTTCCGCAGTCTTACAATCCTTGAGACCTCTGGTTCGTCAAAAATTTCATACAGCTCATGGTTGTATCGAATTCACCATTGGTCCCCGTCGAGCTTCGCTCCGATTATTCGCCTCAGGACCCGTCGCTCAAAGGCGTTCAATATATTTGCGGATGCTTGAGTTAGGGTCCATGTTTCACACCCATAGCATAACACAGGTCTTATCACAGATTTGTATACTTGGAGCTTTGTTTTTCTGTGTATGCAGCTGGTCTTCAAGATCGTCAATACTCAATAAAATATTTTATTTGCGAGCTGCATTCTTCGGCGTATTTCGTCTCTTTCATTGTCCGTTTTCGTTATTTTGGCGCCTAAATACACAAATTTGCTAACATTTTCGATACTGTATTCGCCAAGTGTGATATTTTGTATATTTGGGGTATTTTTCCTCGACTGCGTCATGAGCTTTGTTTTATTTTCATTGATTTGTAGCCCTACTAGTTTTGCTTCGCTGTCGAGTTTCAGGAAGAGCTCTTTGGTAGTTGTTAGTGACCGTGACAGAATGCTGATGTCGTCTGCATAGGCCACTACCTGGCTCGACTTGTATAGTAATGTACCTCGCGTATCAACAGGTAGCTTCCGTATGACGTACTCTAGAGCCAAATTGAATAGCAATGGGGCCAGCACATGTCCCTGCTTTAGTCCGATATTTGTGTCAAAGGCATCGCTGAGTTGGTTATTGATGCGGACTTGGAAAGTCGTCGACGTCATTGTCATTTTGGTAAGACGCACTAATTTGGCTGGGATGCCAAAGCAAAGCATTATTTGGTACAGTACGTTACGATCAATACTGTAGTATGCTTGCTTGAAGTCAACGAAAATTTGGGGTACGTCTATGTTGAACTCCCAGTACTTTTCAAGTACCTGCATGACCATGAACAATTGGTCTGTTGTTGATCTACCTGCCCTAAAACCACCTTGATACTCCCCAATAATACTTTTGGCGTATGATCCGATCTTATTTTCAAGATTTTAGAAAATATTTTGTACGCCGTACAAAGTAGTGATATGCCTCTATAATTTTCGCACTGTAGCTTGTCACCTTTTTTGTGGATAGGGAATATAATTGATTGGCTCCACCCTTTCGGCATATGTTCTTGTTGCCAAATGTACTGGATGACTTTGTGAATAGCTTGATGAACACTACTGCCACCATATTTGATGAGCTCCACTGGAATCTCATCAATCCCCGGCGCTTTATTATTCTTTTGGGCTTTGATGATGGAACAAACTTCATCCAGAGTTGGTGGGGCCAACGGAAGCTCTCCGCAGACATCCATAGGCTCCGATGTTTTGGAGCTGTGCGGAGGATTCAGGAGGTGCTTGAAATATGTTGTATTTGAACCCTAACATAACATAATTAACGGCCTGAAAACAAACGAAACAACAATGGAACTCATTCAGCAAATTCATCCTCTCTACTTTCGAAATTTCTATTTTCCCACATTCAATGAAAATCACCGGACACTGTCCAGATGCAACGTTGCAGTTTCCATAAATCTCAGGTGCGACAATTCACCTGTTGGAGTCAACGGTCACGTGGACTTGGTTAGGTTCAATTTAAATTAACAATTGACTGTAGAGTTAGTCTACGTTTGTCAATTGTACGAAAAAGATCGAAAATAAAATTATATTTTTTATTGAATTCTTACCGAAGATATTTATTTTATACAATTAGGCCTCTAATACGCTACGCATCTGTAGTCTGGTGGCACAAACTAGACAGCTTTTGGATGTCATCTTGCTTGGCAACCCTACAAGAATAGTGTGTCTGGGAATTATTGAAGCCTTCAGCACGACACTTGGTAGGGCCTTGAGCACCGTATTAAACTTGCCTCCCCTTAAATCGTTCATGAAGGGGAGCTTCTGGTCCTCTGCTCTGAGACTTTTGGTGACAAGATACACAGGAAGGTTTTTAGAAGGGCGTAATAGCATCTTGAAGTTGTTAGCGAAAGATGTCCCTGAGATAATTACGACAACTGACAGGGTGAGTGCTGTTCCGGACTTTTAAAGAAGGTTTCATGTCAGAATCTCAGACAGGACCGAGTAGTAACATTCAGAGTCGCTATTTGGTGAAGCAGATATGACCGTCTATATGGATGGCTATAGGACCAAAGAAGGAGCAGGTTGGTTGTTAAATCAAGATATCCAGAAACCGATATTGCTTGGAATGCAGACCACTGTATTTCAGGAAGAAGTGTTTGCTATACTAGACATGGTAAGCTTTGTTGGAAGACACAATACGAGTATACTCAGGATTTTTTGGGTTCCAGAGTACAGAGGATACGAGAGCAATGAGAAATTGGATGTTTTAACGTAGGAAGGCTCATAGTCCTTATCCTGTAGCCCGAAATCCTGTACAGCTATTCTCAACTCTCATATCATTCAGAAGATAAACTGCTGGTTGAAGACTTGGTCGATGGAATCTTGGCAAAGATGTTACTGCTGCAGTAAGCGGCATACAGACTGCAAGTTTATTGCACTTTTAAACAAACTTCTTCATAAAATATTGTGTTATTCATCAATTATATTTTTTAGCAATCCTGATTTGAAATTTGGAAAACTATTGAACATTAAAATGGTGAAAGAGATGTATTCTCAAGAAATTGTTGATTAATGATGATAATATATTAATTCACGAACCCATTTGGACCAAGGCTACATAAATTTTTGATTGATTTTACTGTCAAATTTATAATTTTCAAAACGCTTGATTCTTGAATGAAACACAATCATCAATAATTTCCTAATAATTGAAATTCAGATTTAAAGCATAGTCATCACATGCTCACTATCGCGAAAATATACATTGAATACAAAATGAATGCCATGTGTGCCACTTATCATTGTCACAATGATCAGGGACATTTGATTTTTAAAATATAACGGTTTTCTATTCATCGCTCAATGTCATGCATCTAATATAAATTTAAATCAAACGATTTAGCCGGCTTTTGTTGCAGAATAAATGAACAATCTTTTGTTTTTATTGTGACTTGATCTTTCTTTACAGGAATCTTTTTTTTTATCAGTTTAGCATAAGAAAGTGGGAGGTACCAGCCTTTTTTTTACAAAAAAAAACTCACTTTTTTTAAGTGAGTGGCTCTTATTTTGAATAGAATAGAATAAAGGCTCTCCTTAGCGCGTACCTTTCATCTTGTTTTATATTCACTTAATAAATTTTAAGGATCTATCTTTGGAGAAAAATCCTAAAAATTCACCCGTAACATCATTCACCCCATATTTAACTATTTCCGATTATCCACATTCCTGAAACGTGAAAATGACGACACTACTATGGTATTCATAGTCAA
The DNA here is from genome assembly GCA_963969285.1 of Odontomyia ornata. Taxonomy (NCBI): domain Eukaryota; kingdom Metazoa; phylum Arthropoda; class Insecta; order Diptera; family Stratiomyidae; genus Odontomyia; species Odontomyia ornata. Next base: position 11,596,046 of record OZ017741.1, read on the forward strand.
ACCATGAGACTGTGAAGATTTTTTCTGAATTTCAAAAACTTCTACTTGAGTGGCAAATAAACAATCAAATTTATATCATTTCAACCTGTTACACCACGTGCTTGGCTAATTCAATTCTAACGCTCGTCCAGTAACAGTTGACGTAATCTTTAATCGTATTAGACGCGGAGAGCGTAGGTTTTTATTTTTAAAAGATTTTCTTCATTTATTTTTTGACCTTACTTTCGTTCTACACTTTATTGTTCAACTTGGATAGAATTCACAATGTGCTAAACAATTTTTTTCTTTGTTTAAAAAAAAGGACATTAACGATCCCTGAATAATCCACAAATTGGCAAGCCGGTTGTTGGCTAGACATAGACACTGAGAAGATCCATCATTTGGATGGGTCGATTAAGAAAAACCTCGTTTTGTTTTATGATGGTAATTTGATCATCTTGTAACAGTCCATATATGTATGCACACATGAGTTGTGATAAAGTGGTTTGAGCTGATTCGCACATGGTCGCGCTAATCCGAGTACAAATGAAAAGCACTGAACAGCCGCGAGGGACACATTAGCACTATTCACAGATTTATGAATTTGAAAAGATTTAACACCAAACCCAAGCAACATAATCTTAAAAATTTCGTTCATCATTATTCAGCCTTGGGAAAAATCGTTACAACTGTTTCACTGAACTCACCACCTCCATTCTAGTATGTCCTGCGTAAAGATTGGCCTCTCCGTTCCGACCGTGTAACGAGCACAAAAACTAACCGATTCCTCAAGCCAAATAATACAAAATACCATAAACTGGCCTTAAGCTGAGATATTTATACGAAAAGTGTTTTTACATATTTTTTTCATCTTTATGGTGTGTCAACTGGAGAAGCCGCGGTGCCACCTCTTCGGATGGTTCGCGCACTCGTATGTACATCTATGCGTATAGCCAATGTAGCGTATGTAGAATGGCGCTGCGCTGACCATGCTTTTGGTCCGAGTCCGAGCAGAGTAGAGTACAGGTAATTGCCCACGAAATTTCCGATGATTCGCTGCTGATCCGCTGATCGGCGGTTGACATTACCCTTGAACAAACCAAACAAATTTTTCAAATATTGTGCACTGCAAGTATGCGCGGTAAGTTAGCTGGTACTTGCGAAAGTCCATCTATCACACATTCGGGTAAATACCAAATTATGCATTTCGCAACTCAAGTGTTAATCTACGCTAGCCGCCGAATGCCATCTTTATCTTGGGCCAAACTGCAGTTTCTTCTGCTCCAAATCGAGTCCGTTTGCTGAGTAAATAAAGTGCACGTCCGAACTCAAGTTTATTTATCCACTCGGGCTTGCACAGTAAATTTACCAAAATCTTCTTTTTTGAAGGCGTATGCCTACGAGCTGCAATTAAAATGGTTTTAAATAAATTTTTATTGAAGACTAGGTACTCAAGCTGCTTCCTCAACTAATAAGGAAATGTTGTATGCGTAATTATTGTGGAAATGAAGTTCTTGCAATTTCATAGTCATTACGATATGTAGAACTACATATTTGGCTGTAATTATGCTCTAACATGTTTGCCTTAAATTAACAGGGCGTAGTTATCTTTAGAAAATTATTAGTTTGAGAAAATTGTTGTCAAGGACGTACCGTATCTAACGACTGCTTTTCTTCATTGCTTTTATTGATTTCCCATCGACGTACGATTGAATGATTCAGAGCATTCCAAAACTCAGAGGCATTTTTGAACAATTGAAATGCTCTATATATGTATGTTATGCTTGAGAAAAAAAATTTGTAAATTTCTAATTAAATTTTGAATTAATTAAACGGCGCAATGTGATAAATCTCAACAAACGGCTTATAATGATTGAGTTAATAACACTGAACTGCGAAACAGTACCGGACCTACAAATTTTTCGAACTGGGACAGAATCTTTATCGAGCCGCCCCATTTCTCTAGTGTTTAAGTGTTGTGTATTAAATAAAAAGGCACGCATTTTGATACTCGTGTTCAATCACAAAAATTAGTCTTTATTAAGGAATGACTAAATTCAGCTGTCACTTGCACAAGAAGAAGATTGAATTAGAATACATGGAATGGAATGTCAGATTTAACTAGGGTTGCCAGAACCATTATAATTAATACATTACAGTCTCCCACGCTTAATGGAGTACATGGTCGCTTAGATGAGCAGGTAATCTCCTAATCCTGTTAGATCTTCTTAAGCTGGATTCTTGGTTCTCTACTGCTTGGGGTGTCAACTGTGGTTCAAAAACTGTTTCATCTCTTTGGTTGGCAACACTTCGCTCTATGAGTACCTCTTCTAGTCTTGGATTTTCATGAACAGGTTCCTCTTGAAACGTTACGGTCTTCTTTGGTAGTTCTACTCCCGATTTGTGCAGTTGGTTTATGTGGCGCTTTAATTCGTATCCATTGTCAAGCTTTATTTGATAATGAAGTTGGCCAAATTTTGCTTTTACTACACCAAACTTCCAAGTAGGCTTATTACGCTCGTACCATCGCACTTGTACTCTGTCACCTACACTTATCTGACGAATTATAGGTTTGATTGAAGCTGAAGTTCGTTCTTGATGCGGGCGGATAGCATCTAGTTTAATACGGATATCACGGCCAAGGTATAATTGTGATGGACTCCGACCACATGCTAGTGGTGTAGCACGATAACGTAAAATTATTTGCTGCACTTTGATGTTCAGTGGTAATTTATCTTCTTCCATCGCCTCTAATTTAATTTTCAAGATTTGCACATACCTTTCCGCTAAGCCATTTGTAGCTGGATGTCCGGGGGCTATAAATTTTTGAATAATTCCATTTTCTAAACAATAATTTTTGAACATTGTGCTCTGAAGAATTGTGGCGTTGTCTGAGACGATGACTTGCGGTAGACCATGATTAACAAATATATCTTGAAGTAATTCTATGGTTTTTTCACTTGTTGGGGCACTTCTAATGATGCGTATTTCCGGCCATTTCGATTTAGCATCTACCAGTACCAGGAAATAATGGTCTTGAAATGGTCCAGCATAGTCAATGTGCACTCTTTGAAAATTTTGATCCGGTTCTTCCCAGTGATGTGTTGAAATCTTTGGAGGGTCTTTTCTTACTTTTGCACAGCTTGAACACGATTTTACTAACTGCTCTATATCCGAATCGATGCCTCTCCAAAAGCAATACTTTCTTGCCAGCTGCTTCATTTTGACAATGCCGATATGTGTGTGATGGAGTTCTTTTAAAATTTCGGAACGAAGACTCATTGGAATAACAACACGATTTCCTCTAAAAATTACACCATCTTGAACAGTGTACTCGAAATCAGTTTTCCTACCTTCAATCAAGTCTCGTTTAAATACTGAAAGTTCAGGGTCACGCTCTGTTTCTTTTGATATGGTTGTAGCCGTAATTGATAATGTTGATATTTCGTTTATTGTTTGATCTTGAATATTTTGAATTTCCTCATCTAAAAACTGTTTAAAATTTGATTTATCGTTAATTGGTGCTCTCGATAGACAGTCTACATTGACGTTATTTTCGGCATTACGATGTTGTATCTGATAATTAAACCCTTGCAAAAATGATGCATATCTGAGAAGTCTAGCTGAAGCCATAGCTGGTGTTTATGCATTTTGATGGAAAATTCTAGATAATGGGCGATTATCTGTCAACAAGGTAAATTCTCTTCCATACAAATACATAAAGAATTTGTCAACAGCGAAAATTATTGCTAAAGCTTCTCTGTCTAATTGACTGTAATTTTGTTCTGCTTTTATCAACGCTCTTGAAACAAATGCAACAGGACGTTCATTTCCATCAACAATGTGGGACATTACTGCTGCTATTCCTGTTGGGCTTGCATCGCAGGCCAACGTAACCGGTAAGTTTGGATCATACGGAACTAAAACTCTATCTTCCTGTATTTCTGATTTCAGTTTTTGAAAAGCTTGTTCACATCTCGGTGTCCATATAATTTTTTTATTTTTTTCTAGAAGCTAACGTAAAGAAAAAGTTTTTGTTGAAAGGTCTGGAAGAAATTTCGCGTAATATGTTATCATCCCGAGGAATCTTCTTGTGTCTTCCATGTTTTGTGGACGCGGTAGGTCTACTATGGCACGTATTTTATCTGGACATTTTAATATTTTGTTGTAACTGATGACATAACCTAGATATTTGATCTGTTGTTTGAAATATTCGCACTTGTTCTTATTTACATGTAAATTATATTTGCTTAATTTTTGAAAACATTTTATTAACCGATGCTCACATTCCGCTAGAGTTGATCCATAGATGACAATATCATCGAAATAGGAAATTGTTCCATCAAGGCCTTGTAGAATTTGGTCCAAAATACGATTGAATTCATTTGGTGCAGTCTTGATACCAAAAGATAACCTATTAAATTGATACGTTCCTTGGTGTGTGGAAATGGTTTGTATTTCTTTGCTCTGCTCATCAACCATTACATGTAAATACGCCTTGTATAAATCGAGCTTACAAAAATATTTTGCGCTTTTTAATTTGTTAAAAATTTCGTCGATTCTACGAATTGGATAGTGCGCTGCCTCTAGTTGAGGATTTACAGCCACCTTATAGTCGACGCAAAGTCGAACATTGCCATCGGCTTTGGGTATTACAACCAATGGTGAACCCCAGTTGCTTGTATTTACTTTTGTTATTATACCGTCTTTTTCTAATTTATCTAACTCACGTTCAACTTTTTCCCGTAGAGCGAAAGGTACTTGTCTTTCTTTCAAAAATACTGGTGCTGCTCCGTCTTTTAACTTTAAACTACAAACTAAATTCGGAATACATCCCACCTTTTCTTCAAAAATATCAGAAAATTGTTGCTTTATTTTTGATATTGAATTGATCTTATCAACAGCATGTTGATCGATTTCTATTTGGTCGATTTCTGATAAATTAATTTTCAAGTGGCGAATCCATACACGTCCTAAAAGTGCTGAACGATCTGCGGCTACAACGTACAAATCTTCTTTAGAGGTTTCGCCGTTATATTTCACATTTACACTCACTACAACCAATGGCATAAAAACGTCACCCGTGTATGATCGAAATGCTATGTTAGTTCTTCGTATAGGAGTATTTAGCTTTAATTTCTCAAAGTCATTTTGTGGTATTAACGTATACCCGGCACCTGAGTCAACTTCAAACTCTTGCTCCTTTCCTACAATGTAAACGTTTGTATAAAATTTTTGCAAATCTGTTATTGGAACAGCTATTTTGTTATAGATGTCGACAATTTGGTTTACACCAAATTTATTATCGGCTGTAATCGAAAATGACTCGATAGCATTTGAGTTGTTGTTGACTTCACTTGTTCTTTCTCTTGATTTACTTCGCCGCATTCTATCTTTGATACAGACCTTTTGTACATGTCCAGCTTTTCCACACGAAAAACATTTTAATTTATTTTTGTTAGTTTTGCACTCGGTTGATAGGTGATTATTGCGGCCACATCTAAGACACAACCCTTCTATGCCCAAATCAATGTAGTTTACTCGTGTTGATGAATTTGATGTCCTGCTTCTTGACATGTTGCGATTACGATTGTTAGCAACACGACGATTGTCAACATGTTGACGTACTTGAAAAACATTACTTGTTGAACATGTTGCGCTGTTTTCAATCATTTTGTCGTTAATTTTGGCTGCTTCCAAAGTTGTTGCCTTATTGACGATTTGCGAAAAAGAAAATTCTGGGTCTTGAAGAAGTTGCTCCCTGATGTACCCGTCGCTAAGTCCTCTGATGAATTGTGATCTCAGAAAAATATTTGAAACTAATTTACCACATTCACACTTAAAATCGCATTCTGTTGCACGGTTTTGTAATGCTGCTACAAAATCTGATATAGATTGTTCACTGTTCTGTACGTCGGAAAGAAATTTGTGTTGCTCCACTAAAATGTTCTTCCTTGGACAGAAATGCGTTTCCAATAACTCTATTATTTCGTTGTATTTAAGTTCATTAACATTTTTCGGCGCTGCTAATGTTGTTAAAATGGCGTACGTCGTCGATCCAATATATTCTAGAAGTAATTTTGCGCATAATTCTTTGTTGTCAAAGACCTTTTTGATTTGAAGATGAATTTCGAGACGCTCTTTATACATTCGAAATGATTCTTTTTTAGGGTCGAATGAGTCGAAGTTTGTTATTATGTTGATGCTGGTGCTGCTCGCTTGTTGATTTTGCTGCTGCTGCTGTTGTTGTTGTATTGCTGTAGTCATGGCGTTTATTGCTTGTAGCAATTGCTGTACTTGAGCCTCCCTGTTGATTTGAGGTTAAACACGATCACGACCACCTGTTTTTAATGCAATGCACGCACTTTATAAATTTGAAGGCGTTATTGTTATTATGCACTTATTTCAATTAGTTTACGATTTAAAATCCTCGTCGCCATTCAATTGTTGTGTATTAAATAAAAAGGCACGCATTTTGATACTCGTGTTCAATCACAAAAATTAGTCTTTATTAAGGAATGACTAAATTCAGCTGTCACTTGCACAAGAAGAAGATTGAATTAGAATACATGGAATGGAATGTCAGATTTAACTAGGGTTGCCAGAACTATTATAATTAATACATTACATTAAGTTAAACAGTACACAAGAATTACTGGTTTCAAAAGTAATATTTTGGAGTGATAAAACTCAATTTTGAACCAATGACTTGATTAAATTCTTCGTCTAGCATTTATTTCACACAGACGTATTCTTAAAAGTTCCTGTAACTAGTTTTTTTTAAATTAAATAATTTTTTAAAAAGGTCAGCTGGAAATTAATTTTTTTTTTATTGAAAAGCACCACACCGTCATATTATTCAAGCGATCTACCGAACATCTGAAGTTTTACTTGTGAAGATGTTTCGAGAAGCGGAAACAAGACATTCAAGGGGCAGTCCCTGTTGATGAATATTGCCTCGAATCTAGCTGCAAAGGCAACGAGATGGAGGAGCCCAATGGCGTCAGCCATTGACTTCTTACTCAGGCTGTAATGATTTAATCATACACGTCTCGAACGACGAGATTTCCCGAAGGAAATCTAAACCGACCTCTCATCGGTTCTAGACGCAAAGCCTTGGAACGTGACAGTGGACTGTACCCATCAGGCTAACAAGTCCGGACACTCTTAGTCTACTGCGAGGTGGCAGCTAGCTAGCTAGCAACTTTGATTTTAACGTCTCGCCAACGCAATCATTGACTTCTTACTCAGGCTGTAATGATTTAATCGTACACGTCTCGAACGACGAGATTTCCCGAAGGAAATCTTAACCGACCTCTCATCGGTTCTAGACGCAAAGCCTTGGAACGTGACAGCGGACTGTACCCATCAGGCTAACAAGTCCGGACACTCTTAGTCTACTGCGAGGTGGCAGCTAGCTAGCTAGCAACTTTGATTTTAACGTCTCACCAACGCGATCATTGGTAGCGTTTGCTGATGATCTGATCATCTATACGGCAGACCGAAAAGCTACAATAGTTCCGAGCGATCTCCAAAAAATGTTCAATGATGTACAGCTGTACACTGACAATTGGCGAATGAAAATCAATGCGCAGAAGTCTGAAACAATCTTGTTTCGGACAACGCTGCAGGGGGTCAGTCAAGACCTGAAACGTAATTGGAAAGATTTCCACATCATGGCTGGTGAGGGTAGTCTAGAACGGGTTCCACATAAATCCTGTGTTCGATACCTCGGTGTTTATCTCGATCAGAATCTGTACTATACTGGACATGTGAAAATCATGCTCAGTAAGGCACTTAAAGTAGTCATGGCCCTACGGAAACTCTTTCATTCCAAATACATTGATCAAAAGGTCAAAATTATCTGTTACAAGACACTGGTTAGACCAGTTTTGACATATGGATGTCAGATCTGGTACAACCAGAGTGCTAGTACTATGGAAAAATTAAGAGTTTTCGAAAGGAAATGTCTTCGTACATGTACTGGTTTGTACAGAAAGCCTGAGACGGACTTGAAACATTATATATCGAATAGAATAATTTTTCAAACTGCTGAAGTGACTAGAGTCGATATCTTCATATTGAAGCTTCTTCGGAATCATATCGCAAGATCTGTGACTGTGAGTGAAAACCCTTGGATTTCACAGCCGTTCCACCCTACAGACGGGTATATAGCGACTTGCCTCGCTACTGGCTTCATTCCTCCAGAAGCATTCGTGTATTTGGACATGAATCGATATGTTTTTGATTTTGACGGCGTCCCAATCATATATCACATATATCGAAGGGCCACCGATAAGAAGATAAAATATCCTCCGAATTTGAGTTCACGAGACCAACAGTTCCAATGGAGATACTTATTTGCTAGATTCGTTGAAGCTGATCGAGTTGAGACGGCGCAAGCCAGGTATTGGTGGCTGAATGACAATGTCTAAATTATTCGTGTTTATTTTCAGTTTTGGTGTTTTTCGTTATTTAGTTTTTGAGTTTCAACTCATTATTGCTACATTTAGTGTTATTGTTTATTTTTGTTAAAAATTAGGTATAGGTTAGGTTTATATTATGTTTATTATATTAGGTTAGAGATAAGGTTTAACGCTTAGGTTAAGAACATTGTTATAGATTTTTTATAGTACAAGATAAAGTTTTTGATCGCATTTATTAGAATTAAGTTAAAACATATTAGGTGTAGGATCAAAGTTCACTGTAGTGTTAAGATGATAAATAATTTTAGAATAGTGTTGGTTGGTTTTTTCTCCTTTTTCCAATTGAATTGTAAAAATATGTAATAATCTTCGTTGATTTGAATTTGCTATAGTTTTTTTTTTTTTTTTAATATGTGTTTAATGATAACGTACAAATTTAGAGAGCTATTTGGGCCATTAAGTTTTTTATTGTTATTATTTGGAATTTGCTTTATATTCTTTTAAAATTTATAACGATTAGTTTTAAATAAAGCGCTTTTGACTTTGACTTTGACCTGAAACGTAATTGGAAAGATTTCCACATCATGGCTGGTGAGGGTAGTCTAGAACGGGTTCCACATAAATCCTGTGTTCGATACCTCGGTGTTTATCTCGATCAGTACCTGTACTATACTGAACATGTGAAAATCATGCTCAGTAAGGCGCTTAGAGTAGTCATGGCCCTACGAAAACTCTTTCATTCCAGATACATTGATCAAAAGGTCAAAATTATCTGCTACAAGACACTGGTTAGACCAGTTTTGACATATGGGTGTCAGATCTGGTACAACCAGAGCGCTAGTACTATGGAAAAATTAAGAGTTTTCGAAAGGAAATGTCTTCGTGCATGTACTGGTTTGTACAGAAAGCCTGAGACGGATTGGAAACATTATATATCGAATAGAAGAATTTATCAAACTGCTGAAGTGATGAGAGTCGATATCTTCATATTGAAGCTGCTTCGGAATCATATCGCAAGATCTGTGACTGTGAGTAAAAACCCTTGGATTTCACAGCCGTTCCACCCTACAGACGGGTATATAGCGACTTGCCTCGCTACTGGCTTCATTTGTAGTAATCGAGTAGGTATGGCTCAAAAAGCCAGCGTGCGAGAGTTTGTCTCGTTACAACTCAAAACGGAACAGTTTTCCACTCCTGATTTGACTAATCCTTGTCTGTTCGATAATTTTGAAATTTTAGAGGATGTTAGCCTTGAATCGTTTGATTCGAATGTTTTCATCGCGGATGACCAAGCTCTTTCAAATGAGTGAATCCCGTTTCAAGCTTGTAATCCTTCAACGGAAAGTTTTGTATTAGATTTGGATGTTCCGGAGCAAATTCAACCGTGACTTTTCGTGTTTGACGTTTTGCTAAATTTTTCGGTGTGAAAACAAGAAAAGCATTCCTTCAAGCATTTTTGGTGTCTTTTGTGCAAGATAGTGGCGAAGAAAATATACGACCTCCTCTTTAAACTGTTGCTGATCGGTGATTCAGGCGTTGGCAAAACCTGTATTCTTTTTCGGTTCTCGGACGATGCATTCACGTCGACATTTATATCGACGATAGGAATTGACTTCAGCATATAAACGGTTGAACTGCGTGGTAAAAAGATTAAACTGCAAATATGGGACACAGCTGGCCAAGAACGTTTCCACACAATTACCACATCGTACTTTCGCGGTGCCATGGGAATAATGTTAGTTTATGATATAACAAACGAAAAAAGTTTCGAGAATATAGTGAAGTGGCTCCGAAATATAAGTGAGCAGGGAACGAGGTGAAGCGATTGCTCGTGAACATTGTATCCGCTTTATGGAAACCTCAGCCAAGTCAAATATAAACATAGATCGAGCATTCTGTGAATTAGCTGAAGCAATTTTAAATAAGACATCAGAGAAAGAAGTGAATGAGAACTTAGAACGAGTCGTAGTACATCGTCCAGGCCAAGAGAAATCACCCGCTTATTCACGTTACTGTTCCTAAATGTATATTGGAGTCGATTTAATACTCATCACCTTCTTTAAATTATAAGTAGCTTCGACGATACAAAATACAACATAAAAGATGAAGGTCTGATAAAACAAACAAACAACCAATCATCCCATAAGTCAATAAGTTGACCAAGAAAGCTATCTTGGTCACAGACACAGAAAAAGTGATTCCTAGAAACCTTCCCTATCTCCATCATCTGCTACCTTCCCGTTTCAATCATAAACCAAATAATTCATCAACACTAAGCCAAACAAAAATGCATATAGGTAAAGTGCGATGCAACAAAATGAAACTATATGCAATCTTTATTTCTGAAATGAAAGTGTTCTAACTATTTTATCATTGAAATTTCGTCATGTAGTCAAATAAATTTTAATTGTTCGTATGATTTGTGTAAACGAGACAGGCAAAACGTAGTCACTTATTATTTCCATATATTTTAAACTAAAGGTATATTTATTTTGCGTTTAAGAAATAGTTGACACACCGTTACACAAATTTAAATTACGACGAAAAGAAAACATACAAGAAAAATAGAATTGTTGAATAGTTTTATAAATTAACGTAACAATGGATTGAGAAGACATGACGAACAAGAAATGGATCAAAATAAAGCTCGCGGAGTGTGGTTGAAACGGAAAATTTAAGCGGAACGATATTGTTGGAACTGGTTATGAGATTGGATGAAACGGATCTCGTGAAGATGAAAATGATAGAGGATCGGGGATTTTGTTCGAAACCGCGAGACAGCACGGACGCCGCGTGGAAAATAATCGAAGTGGATTGAAATTGGGATCTCCAATCATATTTTCTAAAAGTTTTATAACGCGGAAAGATCGTAAAGTTAGAAAACGCGGAAAGATCGTAAAGTTAGAAAACAAAAAAAAAGGAAAACGGAAAAGTTGAGGAAAACATTTTTTTCCGAAGTGCGATATAGTTTGTGGAAAGCCGTTAATTGTGAAATTGGACGACACTTCGTTTTACCAATTGACGAGTTTCGAATAAAAGATCAGTGCAACAGCCGGGAAATCGGAAGTAGTGCGAGACTCCTCAATTAGCCACCGAGCACCTTTCCCCAGACATAAGTGAAGTAAACTCCCGATAGTTTACGTGCGGTACCAGATTTGCTCCCGCTTGCACAGTGGCCGTTTTCAGCCGATTGGGCGATTGAATTGTCGTGAATCCCATCTTTCTGTAGGAATTTAATGCACCCCGGAGGGGAACGAGATTTTATATGACTTTTGACGGAATCAGCGGAACGCCCGTACTCCAAAGAGCTCATTTGCCTCCACCGATAAGACGGAAGTTAGCTAGGTCGCGTGTGAATACACATAGGCAATAATTGAGTCATAGGACTTCCAATTTTCTAGTAATAGACATCGGAAACTTCAGCCGTTTAGGGAAACGTGAAGCAATCATTGATTGCATTCGATTAGGCGCCCGTTATGTTTTTTGTTTTTTTGTTTAAATTTATGGAATTTTGTGAAAGTAAAAATTACTGCTAAATTTTTTTTTTTGATAACGAATTATAATCAGATGAAACCAATTAGTGCGAGTGGATCTTGTTTTCGGCTATACTACATCTACAGGCCTTATCCGCCCCGAACACGAGCGCTCGTAGGAAGAGGTTTAGGGTAAGTACCCTTTATTTTTGCTCTAAATTTTCTTTGTTTTATTTTCCATGTCATATCATATTAAATATATATCATGATGACCCCACGCATTACGTGAGTGAGGTCGTATCAAGTACTTTTTTTGAAGTATCCTTCTAAAAGTAACTGCTGCTCGTTTTAATAATTTTCTTTTGCGTCTTCGCCAAGCGCAAGCACAAAAATAGAAAATTCCTAATTGGAAAAGAGTGCGGGTAGTATAGATTTCCGAAAAGAGAGTCGATTCAGGACGATATTGGTTCTAAAAGGAAGGAATCTTGTAAAACGATGAATAGCATGTCTAGATAAATAACGATTGTTAATTTGCATAGAAAAAACATTGTAAATAGCATCAGATGAAGTCAAGAAAAGAAGAAGCTAATGTGAAAACTATATCGTTTACCTTATATAATTGTTTGTTAATTATTTAAAAAAAAAAAAAGGAAATCTATTGAGGTGAATTATATCAATTTGCTAGACTAATTTGATTCCTTTCACTTTAATCACAGTAAATTAGTTAATTTACAATTTTTATAGAACTTTTCGTAATGAGATTGGTTAATAAAACGGACGAAATGTCAAGCTAAGAGAATATCTTTCGGTCTTTCCTTTCTTCCGACTCTAGCCGGGTATGGGACCTGGTACGGTGGCAGGCTGCCCCCTAAAAACATGAGCCAGCCGCCGGGTACTTAAATAATACTTCTCGTTTCGGGTGACCTCGCGGGTTGAGTGGCCCAAGCAGAGTGCCTCTTTATGGCATAGCGTTATGCAATCAAATTGTATAATTCTATGGCATAAACTGGTCACCGGGGTACTCCCCTTCTGATGGGAAAGTTCATGCAATTCAAGTTGTATGAGTTTTCCACTCAGAAGAGGAATACCTGGCCACTGTAATAAAATATATATGGATTTATTCCGGTTGGGTGGGTGCGAAGTGGCTCCATCACCACCCGGTTGCCCCTCTTTCATTTGTGGGCCATGAGCTTCGTCGGGTAATGACGAGGTTACCCCAAGTCCGCCTTTCTTCTCAGGTTCCTCTTGTTTTCGTAGCAAGTACCATCTCCCTCGGTGTAGTTAGCTACACTTTTTGCGACTTCGGTCGCCTCGTGAGCAACATCCAATTCGTGAGTGCGAAATTTTTTTGTAGTGGGTCCTCGTGCTGGGGAAACGCACCCGCCCCACGACACCGCAATGCTAGCCTGCCAGCGCATTCACGCGTCTCCAGACGAGGGCATTCTCGGCAGATATGGTCATCTTCTTCTGTCGAGGCAGCAGAACATCGCTGCAGTCCTTTACGGACATTTGAAACTTCTATATTCACTACACATTCCTCCAGAAGCATTCGTGTATTTGGACATGAATCGATACGTTTTTGATTCTGACGGCGTTCCAGTCATATATCACATACACATACTCAAAAAAGTCTGCGTACATCTCATTAGTACAAACTGAATTATGTTGGAATCGTATGAATCAGTAATGTGATCTTGATTTAATCATTTCGATAAAAGAGCCTAAACTGCAAGAAATGTATTGAAGCGGGTTTGTTTAAAAAATTCCCAAAATTTTCGAACATATAGTAATTTCAATACTTGGAAGTCTGTGAGCAGCCCCAAAAAAGTCTACGTACACATCACAAAATTTGGGGATTCCCCGAAATGTGCAATGTTGATGCCTTCATTTTTTCATTGTTCTGTGTGAATAAAAAACTATTCTTTAATATGGAAGCAAAAAATAAGGAAATCAGTGCTAGTGAGCGTAAAGTCATAGTAAAATTGCGTGAAAACGGGAAAAGTTTTCGTGAAATCGCAAAATTAGTTGGGAGAACCCATTTCTCGGTCCAAAGGGTTGTTGCTAACTACAAAGAAAGCGGTTTGATTATTTCACGGCATCGGTCAGGACGTCCTCCCAAACTTACAGCACGTGAACGTAGGAGTATTATTAATGCTGTGAAACAAAATCCCCGATTAACCGCGTTCCAAATTGCGCAGGATATAAGAAAGAAATACAATAAAACAATAAGCGATGAAACAGTGCGCATAATTCTCAGAAAAGGCGGTTACCATGGTCGAGTCGCACGTAAAAAGCCGTTCATATCGGAACGGAATCGCCAAAAGAGAGGTGAATTCGCCAAAAATTATGTAAATATACGAAAAGAATTTTGGGAAAGCGTTCTTTTTTCGAACGAAAGTAAGTTTTGTATATTTGGGATAAAAGGACGCAAATTAGTATGGAGAAAACGCTCGGCAGAATTCAATAAAGAAAATTTGATTCCCACTGTAAAGCATGGTGGCGGCGGTGTGATGGTTTGGGGGTGTATGGCAGCCAGTGGAGTGGGGCAACTCGTTTTCATAGAATCTACAATGGATTAATACGGTTACCTTAATATTTAAAAAAATAATATTAAGCAAAGTGCCGAGAAATTGCGGCTGGGGAACGCATTTTTCTTTCAGCACGATAATGACCCCAAACATACAGCTGAAATAAATAGGCTTTGGTTGGCCTACAACGTCCCAAATCTCTAAGGTACACCTCCTCAATCACCAGATTTAAACCCGATTGAGCATTTGTGGGATTTACGAGAGCATGACATAACTAGCAAAGAGTCATTAAAAAATGTTATTTTGAACGAGTGGAACAAAATAACGGCCGAAGAAACATCAAAACTTTTTCAATCCATGCAAAATAGGCTAAAGGAAGTCATTTATAGGAAAGGCTATGCTACTAGATATTAAGGGTCAAAATCTGAAAGCTAATATAGTGGTTTTCAAATAAAATGAATAAATTTTTTCAGGTGTACGCAGAGTTTTTTGGATGGATTTTCATGACTTTTTGGAAGAAACTTTTTTATTTTGGTTATTCTAAACAGCGAACGAGTGATCAGTTATATATTTATGTACCATATGGTTTAATGAATATAATAAAGAAAAGATTTTAAGTTATAAACAAATGGCAAAGGTTTTTATATTGATATATTTGCTACGAGCAGCAAGTGTACGCAGACTTTTTTGAGTATGTGTATATCGACGGGCCACCGATAAGAAGATAAAATATCCTAGATTCGTTGAGGCTGATCGAATTGAGACGGCATAATCCAGGTATTGGTGGCTGATTGACAATGTCTAAATTATTCGTGTTTATTTCCAGTTTTTGTGTTTTTTTTTTGTTATTTCGTTTTTTTGAGTTTCAGCTCATTATTGGTACATTTAGTGTTGTTGTTTATTTGTGTTAAAAATTAGGTGTAGATTAGGTATATGTTATGTTTACTATATTAGGTTAGAGATAAGATTAAACGCTTAGGTTAGGAACATTGTTATAGAATTTTTTTTTTAGTATAAGATAACGTTTTTGATTGCATTTTATTAGAATTAAGTTACAACATATTAGGTGTAGGATCAAAGTTTCACTGTTGTTTTTAATTATAAATAATTTTAGGATAGTGTTGGTTGGTTTTTTCTCCTTTTTCCAATTGAATTCTTAAAAATATGTAATAATCTTAATTAATTGAATTTGCTATAGTTTTTAGGTCTTCGTAAAAAATTTTTTACAAAGACCTGTCTGTCCGTCTGTCCGTGCGTCACAGCTAATTTCCTCAGAAACTATAGAAGCTAGAATGCTCAAACTTTGTAAAAAGGTTAAAAGTGATTGTCTCTGAAAAGTTAAGGCCTTAACAAAAATTTAAAAAATATTTAAAGGGGGGTCCCCCGTAATAACGAATTGGGGCTTAAATTTTTTTTTATCAAAGGTAGTCGAGTGGGGTATCAAATGAAAGGTCTTGGTTAGAACTTTTAGAATCTGAAATAAAATTATGAATTAGGGGGTCCAGGGGAAGGCAAAATGTACCGAAAATTTGTGTATCCCCCCCCCCCCTCGCGATTGGACACCTTTCAGCCGAAAAATCTGAAAATTATCACGAACGTGGACCTTTATGAGTACAAGGGCAACAAATACCTCAGAAATCGAAATTCACTCAACTTTGTTAATAATAGTATGATTTGTAGATTTTACATTTTTGCCATTAAAATCAAAACGGTACCTTTAAACTTCTTGAAATTTTGCAATTATATAGACTGATATAAGATATATATGTTCAGAAAATTTAATTGAGATCGAATCATAATCAAGTGAGTTATAGCCATTTCAATTATATGGAATTACAACAACAATAACACGTGTTTATGGTTGATATAGGGTTTTCCAATAAGAGGTGTTATTTTGATATTAAAAGAAAAATGCCATTTTTTAATATAAATGATCGGATGTTTATTTCATTACAAAGAAAAAGATATGCCGTTAATAGCAAAAACTAACATCAGGCAAATAACCACTACGACACGCTTACAGAACCATATCCTCTTCATGAAATTTTCCATAATCAAAACGCAAAGTGGCTGCCCTATGTCCTCGATAGCCTCACGAGTTTCAACTTTGAGATCTTGAATCGACGCTGCGCTATCGGCGTAGACCTTCTCTATCACGTGGCTCCAAAGGAAGAAGTCGCAAGGTGTTAAATCACAAGATCTATTCAAAATAACACCTCTTATTAGAAAACCCTATATATTTAAAATTGACTAAGGCACTTTTATTTTCTTTCAATTTTCATGAAAATTTAAGGAATAGTGTTTAACTTGAACATGTTTAATCGGCCGAGCATTCAGAAAAATCACTTTAGCTACATTAAAATGGCGGCTGCACTGTGCTTATGAAAGAAACTGGGCATCTTTTGTATAAATTTGAACGATTTCTTATCCTTGTATTGGATGAATAGTACAAGTTTGTTACCTTTTTCCACTGGGAGTCACAATCCCTTAGTTGGGTGCTCCGGTTGAGACCTTGGGGTCCCGGCTAACCCGTGGAGACGGGGTAGGTGAGCGCCACTCGCCAACCCGTTAAATTATCTCAGGAGCCAATTGGCGAGGTTAGGCTCCCCGGACGAACCCACACTACTTCCGAATTTCGGCGACGAAACCTAACCCTATCCACAAAACCCTACGACCATGCTTCCACGTTCTCAGGGGACACTTTCACTTGGTGGTCTTGAGCCACCCCGATTTTTCACCACGGTTGATTTACCTGGACCCGCGAGCCAGGCTCCACACTATTTCCTTTAATTGAATAGACCGGCTGAATTTAGTACAATACATATATATTCAGAGTATTAAAAATTCAATTAAATTGAAATAAAATAAAATTACAATAAAAATGTGTATATGTGTTACTGTTCTTTTGACCAATTACCTATTAACAATCACCTAACCAATATGATCGGGGGCCCCACTTTTCTCGATCGCGCGCTTCGACGTTACCTCGATTCTTCGCGTGATCTCCGCACCAGCTTTCCTATTCGCCTTTCCTCCTTCCTCGTCCTTCACACTGCTTCCTCATTTCTCCTTTTTCGCCCGCTTCCAACCTGCTTTCTAAAACTCCAGCTTTTTTCCCGCCGTATTTGGACCTCGTTCCTTTTTCCTAACCTCCAACTCCAGATGTTCAAAATCACAAAAAGCAGAAAAAGAGAGACTTTTTCGCCCAATTCTAGGCCTTTTATAGCCTCGGTGCAACGAGCTTTCGATGTTTCAATTGGCGATGTGGCACTGCCGTTCTGCATTATCACTCCACAGCTTCCATGGGGCATCACCGAAGCTCTTTGCGATCCCCATGTTTTGGACAGTTTACTCATGTCATTTGGTGCATTCGACACGGCGGGTACTAATATTGTTTTTCTTATTATTTTAGGCCTTTGGCAAACATAAAATAAATACACCATGTGAATTCTCTACCGTTGTCTACGCAACAGGAATATATCAACTATGCATTTATATCGTGTATGAAGGAGTTGTAGATTGATTGATTTGTTCGTTCAGTGTTTCAAAGTTAGCTTTTTATCATCATTTTCTATTATCATGATGATTATCATGATTAGGGCCTACCATTCTATTTAGTTAAGCAGCCAATATTAGAAATAGCGATTATGAAACGGGTCCGTTGTTTGTGTTGGGGTTCTGGGCGGTTTGGCCGATGCTGTTTGCATTGTTGCCGAAAGTTGTGATAATGTTTCCTGTGATACGTTAGCTTTTAGAATAGTATTTTCCAATTCCAATTGTTTTATTCGATCCATCAGTTCAGCGATCTTTTCTTTCAGGACTTCTACTTCCTCTCGGACAGCAATCATTAAGTGAGATTTCACAAGATCCATAGCTTGTTCGATTTTATTATCGATAGCCACCGCACTTGTTCCAGATGCACTTTCACTATCTGCTTCAATAGCTGTCGCTTGCTCTTCGTCATTTGATTGCTGTGGCGGAATTGTTGCAGCCGTGGCCTGTGTTTGCTGCGGTGTTGAAACTGTAGATGATCCATCGCTCATTATTGTCATTTGTGTTGCACCTTCTTGTTGAGTCATCGAAGGAATACTTTGAAGAGGAACCTGGTTTGGCGATATTTGCTGCACAATGGTATCAACCCCTGGTGAAATAGTTTGGGGAACAACGTTCGGTGCCATTCCCATAACACCTACAACTCCGGGCTGTTGAAGCACATTTACATCAGCGTGATGCATCTCCATCGGCATCCCACTGGTGCTCGTAACAGGAATTGTTCCTGGGTATGCTTGACTTGTGGGTGGTGGTGCTATTTGCATTTGCGCTTGTTGCATACTTTGCGCTTGCTGCATGCTTTGCACTTGCTGCATGCTTTGCGCTTGTTGCATGCTTTGCGGCATGCTTTGTGGCATGGTCTGCGGCATGCTGTGGTGTATGTTTTGCGGCATGGCTTGGACCATAGTGGCCGGCTGCGACATGACAGCTGGCTGAGCCATACTAATGTTCGGAATTGAGGTTACTATGTTAGCTGCATTCATATCCGGGACTCCAGCAACCATTCCTAGCTTTACAGCCGGCATCGATTGCGCTGGTGCCTGAGGCTGTTGTGGCACTTGTCCAACGAAATTCAACGGAACGCCGTTCTGAATTTGCATATTGGAAGGAAGGGTAGCTCCATGCAAATTCGGAATTTGTTGATTCGGTTGATTGTTTTGGTAGAAATGTGCCGGTTGTGATTGTCCTTGCATATGAGTAGCTTGTTGATGTTCTTGGTATTGTTGGTTTCGAAGCGTTTGGTGCATTTGCTGTTGTGAATAATTTACAATATTGGCTTGAGGAGCACTAGTGACTACGGTGTTCGGCATAGAAGCAGACACCTGAGGACGCATTCCAGATGGCACAGCCGGAATATTATTTGTCATCGGTTGCGACTGAGTTTCCATTAACGGCTTCTGCAACGTCGATGACCATAAAAGTGCACTTCTCATCGTAAATCATTATATTTGCGGATGTCTAGCAAGACTTAATCTTGGATAACAATTGTATATCTTGTTGGATTCCATTCGATAGGGTAATCAATGCCTTTAATTTTTGTCATTTCCACGCTCGGTTCAAGTTCCGCTTCAATTCGGAATTCCTCTGCATCCTCGATTGAGGAAGCTCCGCAAATGGACTGCTCACTCCAACTTAACCGAACCCTTACAAGGGATTTACAAATTCTAAAACTCTATTCGTTTTCTTACAAAATTTATTTAAATCTTTAATTCAGCCTGGCTGGCGCGGTACATAATAACTTTAGATCGCGGGTCTTGCTTATAAAGTCGCGTGTGAAAGTGTCCCGTGACAAGTTATCGATTCACGTCATTAGAAAACTTGTTTTTAACCCTAGGATGTTTACAAAGACCTTCTGGTAGGAGCACACTCCTGCTTACTCAACTTGTTTTTTATGATGAAATGTGTTAATGATAACGTATAAATTTAGAGAGCCATTTGGGCCATTAAGTTTTTGTATTGTTATTATTTGAAATTTGCTTTATATTCTTTTAAAATTTATAACGATTAGTATTAAATAAAGCGCTTTTGACTTTGACTTTAGCTAGCTAGCAAGTTTTGGTCGCGGGTCTTGCGCGAGCAGACTAATTCCGAAATAAAGGTTTTTCCAAGAAGAGGTGTTATTTTCAATAGCAGGCAATTTTGGTTGATGTCACTTTTGAAGCTGTCATTTTTGACATTTGACAAGTTGAAACTAAGCCACTAACAAAAATGGAACGATGCATGCTTTAACAATGAATTGAAATTATTAAAATTCAATATAAAAATGGTGAAAATTTGGCAGAGACGGTTCGTAAAACTCGAACATTTTTGGGTCGTCGTGAAGCACCTTGTCGGACCGCAATACAGAAATTGGTGAAAAAAATTCGAGCTTTTGGGACAATTTAGTGATGTGAAGAATAAAACCCGTGCACGTCACTCAAGAACAGCCGAGAATATTGCTGCTGTAGACGAAAGTGTTGAAGAAAACCCAGGTTTGTCCATTCCTCGTCGTTCTTTGGAATTAGACATTCCACAAACGTCATTACACCGTATTTTGCTTAAAGATTTGGATCTTAAGGCTTATAAAGTTCAGTCAATACAAGAACTCAAGCCGGTCGATCATCAACAACGTCGTGTCTGTGCTGATTGGGTCCTTGAAATGCATGAAAATGATCCGAAATTCCATCGAAAAATCATCTTGAGTGATGAGGCCCATTTCCACCTCGGTGGCTTCGTCAACAAGCAAAATTGTCGCGTCTGGGGCTCGGAAAACCCAAGAGTTATCGTTGAAAAGTCTCTCTATCCTCAACGTGTGACTGTTTGGTGCGATTTATGGCCCAGCGGAGTCATTGGACCTTACTTTTTCGAAAATGAGGCTGGAGCAACAGTTACGGTGAATTAATTGCGCTATCGAGAGATGATTAATGATTTTTTATGGCCGGAATGGGATGGTCTTGATCTAAACAACGTTTGATTTCAACAAGACGGCGCCACGTGCCACACAAGCGACGAAACCATTGAAGAGAAGGTCTACGTCAACAACCCAGCGTTGATTGAAGACCTCAAAGATGAAATTCGTGAGGCTATCGAGGAAATAGGGCAGCCAGTTTGCGAGTTGGTCATGGAAAATTTCATGAAAAGGATATGGTCCTGTAAGCGTAGTCGTGGTGGTGATTTGCCCGATGTTATTTTTCACTATTAGCGACATACTTTCTTATTTGTAATGAAATAAACATTTGATCATTTATATTAAAAAATTGCATTTTTCTTTGAATATCAAAATAACACCTCTTTTTGGAAAGCCCTGTACAAAAATTCTGCCACCGGTTCACATGCCCGATTTAATAACGGGTCAAACAACTTGCATTGCCTCCCCTAAAATGCATTTTCCCATCCCGAAGAAAACAAATAAAAACAACCACTGAAAAACCCGCGCTTCCGAATATCACCGATGCGGTGCCCGAAACATACTACTCTAAGACAAAACCGAAAAAAATCTATGCTAATAAAAAACACACAACCACAAGCTATCGCACCGCGTACCGACCGCAACGCGAAACCGGCTATTCGTGGATTACACGAACTCTACCCTCTTACCGGCATACTCACCGTTCGCCGACATTCACCTGCTGGAAAAGAACGGTTTAGCTGGAAAGGAAAGACTTGGTTAGCCCAGCTATTCATTTTATTCAATTTTTTCATTTATACTCGTATATGTAAATATATTATTCTTTCTTTGGTAATTCTTGCACTACGCTTCCCCTCGAACAATGGCATAAGAGAGGATACTTAGATAATATGTACTTGTAATTTTTTTCTGAACAATTAAAATTCTTTTTGCTTTGATTATTATTGCTTGATAAGGGTGCGCTTTGCAATGCTGATGGATAATGATTTTACATAAGGATGGTTTTGATATTTTCAAATAATAAAATAAAACTGTTTTAAAATACGAGTAGTTATTGTAGGTGGCATCTCTTGGATCCTTTTATACGTTTTAAGATCAAACGTATTTTTGTAATTTTTAATTTTTTATTATCTCTCAAGCAATTATCGCTAATATATATTGAAATCCTTTAAGTTCGAATATACGGTTTCCTAAGAGCAATAAAATTTTATGCTTGCTAGAATCCTTATGGCTTAATTATTTGGCTTTTGGGAGCACATCATTAAAAGGCTTTCTAAAGAATTTGTATTATTCGTTCAAATTACACCTACCAATTAAATTACTTATAAGGATGCCTTTATAATCTTAAATTTTTAGTAAATGTAAATGAGCTAAGAAAGCAGATATTGTTTTCATTCCTCTAAAATTTTACAATAATTAACAGCTTTTCTCTTGACTTTATATGTCACTGCTGTGCTATGGATTTAATAACTTCAAAATGATGTACAAGCAAAGTTTTGATAGACTTCAATTCAACTTTGATTAGGACTCAACCAAAGGATAACGTTGCATCTTTTGATAATTGGAACGGTACAAACAAAATACGAGTATATAAAAATCATTCATAAAGGAGATTGGCCGATTATTGGGCCGAATTCACTATATTTTGTCTTTATACCTTGGGGAAATTATAAACCAATGTGAACACTACTAAACAACTTAGTACTTTGCCTAAAAAATTGGATTATCTACATCCTGCCAATGAGTTGCGTACGCCTATCTATTAGCTAATCGTATACGATTGATAATGACTAATAAATGGTAGGCAGGCAGTTATTACTAAAGTCTATTGAAGAACGATATTGAGAAATTTTATTTTATTACTTTCCCTTAAAAATTTAAATCTAATGTGCCGTTAATAACATTTTCCCTACAACAAAATGCCTTATCAGTTACTTCTGCTTATTCCACACTAACTACGAGGGTCATTCAACAAGTACTTAGCCTACAGAAGAAACACAAAAATTTTGGAAAGGTGGCAATTTATTTTTCCACATAATCTCCTTCAAGCTCGATACACTTGGCCCAGCGATGCTCTGACTTTTTCAACCCGTCCAAAAAATACATTTTCTTGAAGGCTGCAAAATAGGCCTCCGTGGCGACCCAAATCTATTCCCGGCGAGTGATTTTTTCAGGTTTGGAAACAAAAAGTAGTCACTGGAGGCCAAATCTTGAGAGTACGGTGGATGGGGCAGAAATTCGTAGCGCAATTCGACCAATTTGGCCATGGCAACGGCGGAAGTGTGAGCCGGCGCGTTGTAGTGGTGGAACAGTACTTTTTTCTACGCCAAGCGGGGCCGCTTTTTCTTCAATTCGACGTCAAATCGGCCCAATAAGTCTGCATAGTAGCACCCCGTGATTGCTTTACCCTTCTCGAAGTAATCGATGTAGATCACACCTTGTGAATCCCAGAAAACGGTGGCCATCACCTTTCCGGCCGATCGAACAGTCTTCGCCTTCTTCGGAGCACGTTCGCCGGGTGAAGTCCACTGTTTCGACTGTTCCTTGGTCTCTGGTGTGTATCAGTGAATCTATGTTTCGTCGACGGTCACGAAATGAGACAAGAACTCCGCCGGATTGCGCCAAATACGTCGCCGATGTGGTCTCACGGTTGCGCTTGTTTTCCGGTGTGAGCAAACGCGGCACCCATCGCGCCGACAGCTTTCTCATGCCCAGTTCTTCGTAAAGAATATGATGCACCCTCTCAGCTACCTCGCAAACCTTCAATTGACGGTCTGCCAACACGAGATCGTGGATTTTTCTAACGTTTTCCTCTGTAGCAGCCGTTTTCCTCTGTAGCAGCCGTTTTCCTCTGTAGCAGCCGTTTTCGGGGCACCTGGGCGTGGCTCTTCAAAAACCGACGTGCGGCCACGAACAAACTCGTTGAACCAATTCTTGACGGTCGCCATCGAAGGAGAAGAGTCACCGTACACAGCATCCAAGTGATCTTCAATTTCGCTGCGCGTTTTCCCTTCCAAAAACAAGAATCTAATCACTGAACGATATTGTTCTTTTTCCATTTTTGTACAACCGTCCGACACGCTCGCTTCCAAAGGCTATCAAAACAAAACTAATGAAGGGAATTGACTGAAACTTTGACAGTAGGCTACTAAAAGAATGTACTGCACAATTGTAAAACTCTTTTGCAAAAGCAGCGCCATCGGGCGGTGAGGCTAAGTACTTGTTGTATGACCCTCGTATAAACTACATTCGGGAGCTGAAAGCAAATTTTCTCTTATATTACTTGCGAGGTTCTAGGGAAACTTGAAGAATTGAAGTTTTATTTTTGAAAGAAACTACCAAAAGTGTAGGGTAATGTTTATCCAAATGTACCTTCGGGACGAGAAAAAACTTCACTGCAGCTAGGCTGAGATACGATAGTATATCAAATTTTTGGTGGATAGCTTCATTTGACAGCTTTCCTCCCTTTTTTTTGTAATAGTTAACATAAAACAGCAAGCATTAAATTGAATCAAATAAAAAATTTCCGATAAGGATATTGAAGTCCTCAAGCATATAATAAAGCTATCCAAAGGATCGTGAGTTATAGATCGGCGTCCAGAATCTCTGTGAAATTTTGTCAAATTATTCGTTAAATCTCACCAAGGAACTACGAAGGACTTCTTAAATATGCCTTCTTTTAGTGGAGCTCTTTTGTAGTGTATTTACAATCTTTGCATATATCAATTCACGTTTTCGCTTAAGATGTAAAACCTAAGGGGTGGGGGTGGTTATATTGACATAGTTACTATCATAGTTTAAAACAGTTTAAAATGGAAATGATTAAACATAACTCGCCTCGTTTTAATATATTTGATTTTTTTTTTTGTTTTCTAACTAAACAATTAAAGTATATTTACACAAATATACCATCATTTTAATGAAAACAAACGGTAGATCTAGAGTGAGATTATTAAAAAAATTATATACGAGTATTGTCGTCTAGTTATAGTGGTCATGAATCGCAGCTTTCGTGATTCGCATTTTTCAGTTTCACAGTTAACATAGACTATACATCAAGTTGTTTTCATTCTTATTTTCTTTTAGCCACACATTCTGATATATGTTTTGGGCTTTGAAACGATAAGATGCAACTTATTGCTTTATAAACCAGAATCGTTTGACAATTTGTGATTCGTTCTGTTTTTCTTTTACGATTACAGTTGCAATATCCGCAGTATATTTAAAATGATTTTATTTGCAATCACTTCTTCGCATATTGTATGCAATTTTTTTACACCAGATGATGAATATGGCGACTGTTCTGCATTTGTTACAATTCTGATTGCACTAACTCCGGCACAATGAAATGCTACAACTGTATTTTGAATTCATAATTTAAGACCTACGTAGTTAATGATCACTGCTACTTACAGCTGTGCTGCTCCACACTCGTCTCCGGTTGCTCGTACTTCGTCCATCGGTTACGCTATGCTGCCGACTAAGTTGCGAACTCGATGAAGATGTTGTAGGCCCGTCCTGACAGTGCGATGCCTGCTGCAGCCACTGCGCTTCCTGTTTCGTTGGAGAACTGTAGTTGGTGGGAGTTCCACGCCACTGATGAGCTGTAAAGTTAAAAGGGCTTCGCTTGTAGTGGAAAACTGCAGGATTTTCGTCTGCGGCAGATGGTGTAGATGGAGGCGCAGTCATCCGCAGTCCGGTATGATGTCCAGGAAACATCCACTATGGGGCGGCTGCCACTGTCACAAAAATTTTAGGGCCGGGATCAGCCCCGCCATGATTTAGCGCAACGTGGAACTCCCGATCAACACGAACTGGACGTCATTTCCCCCTCTTTTTCTTTTTGACACATGTCAAATCTCGGTTCAGTGGCAGCGAATAGTTAAAAAGTCGCTCCCGTACCGTCGGCGTCAGTAGGGTAGGGCGTCAAGGGCTAAGTTAGTACAAGGCCCGAAAACGGAAAGACTACATCGCGTAGCGAATTAACCTCTTGGAGTAGCCTCATCAACGCCATCTAGTGCTGTTCAAATCAAATAAATTTTCTAACGATTTTTGGCAGTACATATGACTGTTTTTTTGAAATTTTATCAGTACTGTATCAACGAATTATTTTAGATATGAGGCTTCGAAGACATTAGCGCGCACATATATGTATTTCCATGTCGTTTGTATCATTACGACGAAATTTCATCTGAGAAATGTAGTACTCGAGCAGTTGCCTAAGCAAACTGCTTGAAAATCGGTATAACCTTTATCCGAAATTTTAATTGCAGATTTGAAAAATTTAATTATTTCAATTTATAGTTATAAATCATTTTTTTTTATAAATATAAATTTTGAATCATTTTTTTTTCTCTATATTAAATTTAAATTTTTTTTATAATTATATTTTTTATGATATTTGTCTTTTTCTATTATTATTTAAATTTTTCTATATTATTACTTTTCATTAGTTTAAAGATCCAAATCTGCAATTAAAATTCGGACACGGCAACCCTTTTACAACGCAGCTTATTCACGAATTGTACTTCCGCGTTGCAATCGAGAGTGGATGGAAGGCTTGTCAACTACCGATGCGACTAGTCTCGCAAGTTGACGAGTGGAAATGAGGTGGGGAGAGCTAATTTGAAGGATTGGGGAGTCCACTTCATTTTGCCAAGCAGCGAGATCGTTGGTTCGAAGAAAACAAGGCAGATGAAAACGAGTAGGAGCCATTTTGAAAAGTTAAATTGAAAGTGAAACGCAAAGAATTCCTGCGTTTGGTACGCGACCGTTTGCATTCCATCAGAATATGACGCTTTATCAGTTTTTCAATTTGAGTCCCGTCGTTTGTGTTGCAAGCAACAAGTATTCACTTGTCTTTCCCAACTTTGGCGTGTAGCGGATAGTCTCCCCTGTTGCGCGTTTTTTGCTGTGATTCCCTCGATATGTTGCCATTTCACCGTTTTTCCGTCTTCAACTGAGCGGTTGATAGATACCTTGAAAATCTGCTGAGTATCCTAAATGTGTGATATATGGGCTCCTACCTTGCGGATGATGTTGATCTGAACCTAAAGGGTTTTCCAATAAGAGGTGTTATTTTAAACAGCCCGCTATTTCGGTAGGTGTCACTTTTGAAGCTGTCATTTTTTGACATTTGACAAGTGAAAACTACGCCATTATCAAAAGTGGAACAATGCACGCTTCAACAATGCATTGAAGTTATTAAAATTCACTATAAAAATGGTAAAAATTTGGCAGAGTCGGTTCGTAAAACTCGAACATTTTTGGATCGTCGAAAAGCTCCTTGTTGGACCGCAATACAAAAATTGGTGGGAAAATTCGAGCTTTAGGGACAACTCAGTGATGTGAAGAATAAAACCCGTGCACGTCACTCAAGAACAGCCGAGAGTATTGCTGCTGTGGCCGAAAGTGTTGAAGAAAACCCAGGTTTGTCCATTCCTCGTCGTTCTTTGGAATTAGACATTCCACAAACGTCATTACTCCGCATTTTACATAAAGATTTGGGTCTTAAGGCTTATAAAGTTCAGTCAACACAAGAATTCAAGCCAGTCGATCATCAACAACGTCGTGTCTTTGCTGATTGGGTCCTTGAAATGCATGAAAATGATCCGGAATTCCATCGAAAAATCATCTTGAGTGATGAGGCCCATTTCCACCTCGGTGGTTTCATCAACAAGCAAAATTGTCGCATCTGGGGCTCGGAAAACCCAAGAGTTATTGTTGAAAAGCCTCTCTATCCTCAACGTGTGACTTTTTGGTGCGGTGTATGGTCCGGCGGAGTCATTGGACCTTGCTTTTTCGAAAATGAGGCTGGAGCAACAGTTACGGTGAATGGATTGCGCTATCGAGAGATGATTAATGATTCTTTATGGCCGGAATTGGATGGTATTGATCTGGATAACGTTCAATTTTAACAAGACGGCGCTACGTGCCACGCAAGCAACGAAACCATTGATCTTCTACAGGAAAAGTTTCCGGACCGTGTTATCTCTCGAAGAGGTGATCACAATTGGCCACTGAGATCTTGTGATTTAACACCTGGCGATTTCTTCCTTTTGGGCCACGTAGAAGAGAAGGTCTACGCCTACAGCCCAGCGTCAATTCAAGGCCTCAAAGATAGAATTCGTGAGGCTATCGAGGACATGGGGTAGCCACTTTGCGATTTGACTATGGAAAATTTCATGAAAAGGATATGGTCCTGTAAGCTTGGTCATGGTGATCATTTGCCTGATGTTATTTTTCACTATTAACGGCATATCTTTTTCTTTATAATGAAATAAACATTTGATCATTTATATTAAAAATTGCATTTTTCTTTTAATATCAAAATAACAACTCTTATCGGAAGACCCTATATTAAAAAGTGTGGAAGGATAGTGTTTAAAGGAACAAAAACTTTGAAAGAACATCGGATTTTACATTCTGATCTCAATGCATATTCTTGCGATATAGGTGATAAGTCATTTAGTGATTCACGTGCATTAAAAGAACATACCAACATACACTGAAATGGTTTATGTCAATGTGAAATTTGCTACAAATCGTATATGCACAGACCTTCTTTGACAAGACATATGCTTATTCATTCGGACAGCAACTTGTATGAGTGCCGGAAGGGCGGCAAATCATTTGCTAGGGCAAACGGGTCGAGAAGACATCAAGCATTGCATACAGATGAACATAAATGTGAGATGTGCAGCAAGAAATTTAGTCGGGCAGAGCAATTGCATTGTGATAAGGTTTTGCACTCCAATGCAATAACTGCGCATTGAATGAGCACGCAATGAATGTGGGAAATCATGTTCCAGGATAAAGTATTTGAAGGAACACCAGCTCCTACGTACTGAAGCACTCAAGTGTGAGTGCAATGATTGTGGTAGATATCCTAAAACATCAAACATTTGTAATGTGACGCCCACGCCCGGGAATCGAAGTGATTCCGATCCCGAACCCTTGCAACCGGCCAGATGGATATGTCCTCGAAGTGCCAGCGGACTTCATCTGTCGTGCGGATATCGTTGTGCAGAAAATATTTTTTTTTCTGTCCAAATATTTAGATCCGTGGATATAAATATTCGAAATATAGAATTAATCCCAAACCCCGGCACATTTCGAGACATAACCATCTGGAAATGCCCCTCCACCATGGCCATCGAGAAAACTATGCCACTGGTGACAACTGGAGAGGCACATTGCCGCCATATGGCGTGCCATTCCACACACAGATGTTTTGTCCGAGGTGACAACCGGGATTTTTGACAGCCACATGGCGGCGAAGAAAAAGAAAATAACGTTTTGTGGTGATCGATGGTGCGTGATCGTAGTTCGTGCTGTCTAGATCCTTTCAAGTGCTTTTCTACCTCAACATACCTTCGTGACGATCGTTTGTGTGTAGGATTTAGTCGGAGCGAGGTGTACTCAAGAGGGCTGCACGTGGACCATCAAACACTTGAGAAATTCACCGGAGCATTGCCTCAGGCTGGAGCATGAGGGGTGCAAGTTACGAAAGGTACTATTAGTTTTGAAGTAGTAGAGATTTAGCATTATTTTAAACCATTCCTGCATATGCACACAATCTAACACTGTCCATTTCGATTACCGTAGACTAAGAGTAGCAGGTGCTATTTGTATGATCTCCATCTGCAACCAACAGTAGACGGCGCAAAAAAAAAAACCAGATATCGAGTGTGTTGTAGTTGCGATCACCTTGCATCGTTTGCAGTGCGATTTGGCTGTTTTCAAGGCAATTTCGGATGGATTCGGCTACGAAATAGCAAGACAATCGCCTTCACCGTTCGGCGCAACAACAAAGCCCGTAATGAACAATGCGATTACTATGCCAGCCCTGATTTCAATATTCTGCAAGAACCAAACAGTGCGAGCTCAGTAGAAATGGTATTAACTTGGGTAACACACGGCACACGTAATTTCAGGTAACCAATTGCATAAGTACTCTTATTTCTACAAACAAAAATCAACAAACCAAGAAAACACAAAACAGCCAACAACCAACTTGCAAGGTTAAACAAAACAAAAAACTGTAAAAACAATAATAATAACAACAAGGACGATACACCCAATAATAATGACATTCCCGAAAATAATTACGCAAATAGCATCCATAAAAATAGAAATCATGCTAACGGAAAAACATGATATCGAATATTAAAACGTATTATGCATTAGATTTAGAATGCCCTTCAAATAAGAAATGGTTTTCTTTTTGGGGTAAAAAGGCACTTGAATATAATGTAGCAGCACAATAAAAATCATCTTTAACCAAACGAAACCGATGCAAACTTATAAGAGAAAAAAAAAGGAAAAATTTTATTTATTGTGCCTTATAAAAAGATAAAATTTTGAAAATCCATATTCAACTTTTTAATCAAATATGAATTTCCTTTATACAGGGAGAAAGTCAGATGAAATCATAAGCTTTTTTCCTTTTGAATAAATAATTAATGATTTAGTTATATATGAGTAGTAGTATAAACAGTAACTTCGATGCGCAGGACAATTTTTTCGGTCAGCTGAAGTGGTCATAATATTCCGTTACAAGTTTATTATTAATACGAAGTTGCAAATGCTAACATGCCTCGGAGCATTTTCTTTTAACTTAAATATTTTAAAAGGACCCACTGCCTTCAACGAATAAATATTTACATTCTTAACGCAATCAGCTGAAAACCAGAAAGTCCTCTATCACAGAAGTTGCATTCAAGTCACTTATGATTATTTTGCTAAGTAAATTATATTAACGTTAATTGAGTGCGGATATTTTGTACAATTTGTTTTTAAATACGAATAATATATAAATAAATACAAGTGATAATGATAAATATTGAATTGGAATATAAGTATATGATGGGCGTCGTATAAACCAATTCGAAATAGATGAAAAAAAAAATTAAACTAAGAAAGAAATAAAGGCATTTATAACGTTCAGTATCCGCAAACTAATACAATATTATTGCGATCAATCAAAATTCCAACCAATTAATTCATTCCTTTCACCACGCTAGCCTTTACTTTAGTTTTTTTTTTTTGCTAAATGCATTTAGCTTTTTAAGATAACATACAAAATGATGATTAAGTAGAGTAAATACGAGTAGTTTAAGCGCAAAATGGCATTCTCAAAAGGTTGTCAAATTAATAAGATATGAAAGAGAGGAAGGAAGTAATTCTATATTTTATGGTTGTATCGTTGTTAATGGTTGGACATGAAATAAATTTTATCTCGTAGAAAATTTATAATATAATTATACTCTGATATATTCGTATTAGCGATACAAATAAGGAAATGTAATTAATTGAATTTGGAATAAATGCCGAATCTTGAAAATTCGGTTGGGAAAAAGTCTCGCAAAGAGAAAATTAAGTTTTAAGCAGCGTATCTCATTATTTAATTGAAATGCCATAATATAATGTACAAAATAAATTTATCCGCGGTTCATCATGCTTGACACCAAGCAGTCAATCACATTTTATCTTAATGCGATCTAATTTTGAAAATTAGAAAATTTGTTTTAGCCGTAAACTAAGACGTAATTACACCAATTAATAATAATATGGTTTTAAAAAAAATATTTTTGTAATTAGAATTAATTTCCCTTATAAATAACCAGTTCAATAAGAGAATGTAGGATCGAAAGTTTGTTCTACATCGAAGTAATATAAATGAGGAGAATGTATACCGTCTAGTATATTTAAGGTCGAAGTATTTGACATTTTCGATGAAGCTTACTTTATTCAAGTCAATATATCAATAAATCTTACAATTAGTGAAAATTAATTATCCATCCAAGAAGTCACAAGATAAAGTCTTAACTACTTATATTAAAGTTGTATCAATTAACTACAATGCAAAGAGTATCCGTGTTGCTTTTGTGATCTTAAAAGAAAGATGTAAATGAATAAACGAATCTAAACTAAATTTAATATTATATGTTAGAAATAAATAATATGAATTGCTAAAAGATAAACCACGACTTTCCTTTTCAGTGGCTCGTTCTTTTTCAGCGTGAAAGGGAAGTGCAGGGTAGGTATGCCGTCGCGAGGTTAGGGTTTCGACAAATCCGCTGAAGTCGGTTTCGCGTCGCGCGCGGTACGCGGTACCTTTGATTGTTTCGTCATTTCCTTAGAGTAGTTTCCTTCGGTTTAAGTTCGAGTAGCATATTTTTCGGTACCGCGTCGGTGATTCGGTAACGCGCCTATGGGATTTTGTAGCGTTTTTGATTTGAGATCTGTGGATAGATCACATCCAGAATTAACGTAATGTAGGTTTCTCGTTCTGGATGAGTAATTGTTGACGCGTTTAGAAAACGGGCAAGTTCAGGTGACTGAAATATTGTAATTGAGCGTAATCCATTCGGAGACCCGCGACCGAAATCCTCTCCGAACTAGCTGGCCGACAAGCAGTCACCGCGAGAATGGGTTACGGTGCACGGATTGGTTGACCTGTTGGTACCATCCGTTGGCACTACTCAGACTTAACGTCTAGAACCGATGAGAGGTCGGTTCCGCGTTCGATCTGAAAAGAGAAAGTAGAAAATCATTACACATTTTAAAAAACATCGTATCGTACATATCGATCCTAATAGGTTCAAGTGCAACTTCTGCGGTAAATCATTTGAAGATGCCCACAATACTAAAAGACATAAAAAGTTACGTTCAAAACCAGCTTTGTATGAATGCGAATAAATAGGAAATTGTTTTTTAAAAACAAAGGAAAACATAAATGTTGTAGATCATTACGTGGTTTCCACGAAGTGAAGCAACATGAAAACATGCATGCAAACGATTTGAATTGCAAAGAGCTCTGAAACAAAACATCAAATTAATCATTCCAACTGACTAACGCGCATATATGTTCGTGTTTGAATTTAATCATTTTCAGTGCACATTATGTTATAGATTCTATAAAAAAATTTGCAAGCATCATCCACATCGTCAGCGGCCACCCAGCGAAAATGTTTTGGTGAGTACCCTGTTGTTTTAATTATTCATTACATTACATGCGAAACATTTAATCCGTTTCTTTTTATATTATAAAAAAATATTGCGTACACTTTAAATTATACCTATTGCCTGTTAGTGAGTTAATGATAGCGTTCTGACTTTTTTTGTGGTAGGGAGGTGAATGCTATTAATGCACAGAGTGTGGGACTCCCATGCGCGACTGGACTACCCACTAAACACCTCCCCTGTCAACCTGAGAACCCAGCCTGGAACCGTTTGACACATTACTTCGGGCCAGGTCTCGTTTTGTTACGCCGTCCCTAGCGTTTTGTTACGCCGTCCCTTTCCTAGCGGGAGGGGAGAGGGGAAGAGGAAATGCCAGAAGAGCGATCCCCCAGCCCCAGCACCCCCGGCTGCTGTGAGTCCCTTTTATATTTTAGGACTGCCCGAACTTAATGTGCCACCTGGTTCCATTTGTCAACCGATTCGAGCATCACCGCAACTATATTATCCGGGGTGAGCTCTCCCGTCTCCCTGTAGAGTTCCCTTCGCAGCCTGACCCATTTTGTACACGCAAAAAATGTGTGACAGGCATTATCCTCCTCCCCTGGGCAAAACCGACAATCGGGAGACCGTGACTTACCGATCTTGTGCAGGTAAGACTGAAAACACCCGTACCCGCTCAAAAGCTGGGTCAGATAGAAGTCAGTCTCACCATGCCTTCGATTTAGCTACGGTCTCACATCCGGGATGAGGCGCGCAGTCCACCTTCCCTTCGTGCAATCCCCCCAAGACTGCTGCCAATCGTTGAGCGAGCGTTGTCTCTCCTCGCGGACAACTATCTCCCTCGCATCCTCGTTTCGGCGCAGGTAAATAGCGCGGCGCTCTCTAGCAAGGAGGGCGACAGGTATCACGCCTGCAATCACTCTTTACGTTAGGTATAATAAGCAAATGGTGTTTGCTAGTTTTAAACAGCCTTTCTGCAGTATTATAATCTTGGTTTTTTTTTTTTTTGATGATAAACGTATAAGTATTAAGGTGGTCACGATTTGAAATATTGTTTTTGCCCAACTTGTTCTAGTAATGAAGCAGTAACTCAATTAGTTAAATAAGAAGTAATGATGAAATAAAGATTGGCATATGAGACGATTGAATGAAATCGAACGATTTTTTTTTGTTTGGTTTAAAAATGTTATATTATATGATCTTGTTCTTCTTCTTAGCACTACAGCCGCTCTCAGGCCTTCGCTTCCTGTAAATAGCGCCTCCAACTGTCTCGGTACATTGACCGCGTCCTCTAATTCCGAAATCTTCGACCGAGTCAGACCAGCATTTCCTCGGTTTCCCCACTGGCCTAGGGCCTTCAGTTCTCCCAACGAATACCTTCTTGGGTATCCGTCGTACGTCCATACGATTCATGTAGCCAGCCCATTGCAGCTTCCGCAGTCTTACAATCCTTGAGACCTCAGGTTCGTCAAAAACTTCTTACAGCTCATGGTTGTATCGAATTCGCCATTGGTCGCCGTCTAGCTTCGCTCCAATTATTCGTCTCAGGACCCATCGGTCAAAGGCGTTCAATATATTTGCAGATGCTTGGGTTAGGGTCCACTTTTCACACCCATAGCATAACACAGGTCTTATCACAGATTTGTATACTTGGAGCTTTGTTTTCCTGTGTATGCAGCTGGTCTTAAAGATCATCAATACTGAATAAAATATTTTATTTGCGAGCTGTATTCTTCGGCAGATTTCGTCTCTTTCATTACTGGTTCTCTTTATTTTGGCACCTACATACACAAATTCCCTAATATTTTCGATACTGTATTCGCTAAGTGTGATATTTTGTATATTTGAGGTATTTTTTCTCGACTTCATCATGAGCTTTATTTTATTTTCATTGATTTGAACCCTACTGGTTTTGCTTCGCTGTCGAGTTTCAGGAAAAGTTTTTGGCACTTGTTTATAACCGTGACAAAATGTTAATGTAATGTACCTCGCGTGTCGATAGGTAGCTTCCTTATGATGTACTCCAGAGCCAAATGAAATAGCAATGGGGCCAGCCCATCTCACTGATTTAGTCCTATATTTTTGTCAAAGGCATCGGTGAGTTGGTTATTGATGCGGACTTGGGGGGTCGTCGATGTCATTGTCATTTTGGTAAGACGGACTGATTTGGCTGGGATGCCAAAGCAAAGAATTATTTGAAACAGTACGTCTGTCGTATGCTTGCTTAAAGTCAACGAAAACGCCGTACAAAGTAGTGATATACCTCTATAATTTTCGCACTGTAGCTTGTCACCTTTTTTGTGGATAGGGAATATAATTGTTCTTTTTGCCAAATGTGTTGGATGACTTTGTGAATAGCTTGATGAACACTATTTGATAAGCTTCACTGGAATCTCATGGATGCCCGGCGCTTTATTATTCTTTTGACCTTTGATGATGGAACAAACTTCATCCAGACTTAGTGGGGCCAATGGGAGCTCTCCGCAGACATCTATAGGCTCCGATGTTCTGGAGCTGTGCGGAGGATTAAGGTGGTTCTTAAAATATGATGCCCATCTTTCCTTAATATTGGTTTCATCAGCGATAATATTGCCGATGTTATCACGACAGAGTGTTGTTTTGAGCTGATAACCACGTTTCGGGCTTTTCACTACTTTGTATGCTTGTCTTGTGTTGTTGCTCGCTAGGCTTAAATCTCTACGTCTCAATTGGTCGTCATAGTATTTTCTTTCTTAATCCTAATTATCTTATTCGCTATTCTTCTGAGATTTTCATAGTGTTCTCTCTTCGTCCTGGTTTTCCTACCTACGGATTCTTTGTACGCCTGATTCTTTTTGTCTAACGCTTGCTGGCACTCATCATCGAACCAATAATTCCTCTTGCGCCAGTCATGATGTCCTATCATCTGTTCTGCCATGGTCCTAATAGCGACTTTCACTTCCATCCAGAGCTCGTTGCTCGTCTTTAACGATGCGTCTGATAAGATGGGAGCCAGCTGGTTGTCGAGGTTCTCGGTGAAATTTTTGGCAACAGACGTTGTTTGGAGCTTTCGATGTCAAATTTTTGTAGCGGGCTGGTCTTCGCCGAATATACCTTTGACATTCGACATCAATAGGTTAATTTGATCAAGTAATGATCTGATTTACAATTGGCTCCACGGTATGTTCGGACGTCAAGTATGCTCCAGGCCCAACGTTGTTGGATCAGAACATGATTGATCTGGTTCTCTATGTTGCCTCCCGGTGATACCCAGGTCATTTTATGAATGCGTCGATATGGAAAGCAGGTCGAACGTATGACTAAATTTCTGCTAAATGCAAAGTCAATCAGGCGCTGGCCGTTGTCATTTGTTTCATCGTGAAGGCTATATCCTCCAGTCGTTCCCCGATGAGATAGCTCGTTGCCAATCTTAGCGTTGAAATCAACCAGAATAATTGTTGTGTCGTTTGTGGGCAATGAGTCGACCAGTCCTTCCAGATAATTGTAGAACATTTCCTTCGTTTCTTCGTCCTTTTCATCAGTCGGCGCGTGTGCATTTATCAGCCAAATTTTTAAAAATTTCGCCTTTGCATGGACCGCACATAACCGTTGATTGATTGCCTTGAAATCAATAACGTACGATTTGAACTCCCTATTCACAATGAAGGCCACTCCGAATTCTCGCTTTCCAGCAGACTTCCCACTTTTGAATATTTTGTGCGGTCTCATATCTTGAATATCACTTTCAGTCCAGTTCGTTTCCTGGATTGCCAGTAAGTTTAATTTACATTGACAGGCCTGTTGTAAAAGCTCCTTAACAGCGCCAGGGTAGTTGAGTGATCTGACATTTCAGGATCCAATACCATAGCTCGTTGTTCATTTTTCGGTTGCGAGGCCGTTGCCGTAGGTCTAATCCATTCCAAGATTATGTTGCAGGTTTTGAAACAATGTAGGGTTTTTCACCTCGATTCCGGCAGCATGATTATTAATTTCGATCCCGTTATCAGGCGCGAAAAGCTTCGCTTTCACCCTCTTACGTAGCCACAAAGGAGGTGTAAGTAGGATTTAGTCGCAGAGCTGCAGGTGTCTTTGCCGTTAGTGGCATTTCTCGGCATTTAGTGTCCCATCATTGGGGAACGAGTAATTCCAATGTGCGACTCGGAGACCATTTACTACCATTTGTTAGAGGGGTTTAGGATGAGGAGTCATAGAAGCTGTGGATTCGGCAAACAATGAGAAACCCCCCTCCTTTCTCGGCCGGGCTTGGGACCGTCTACGGCGGAATTTTTGTATTATTATAGGTACTATTATTTCTGAAATGAAAACCACTCACTATTTTTTTGTGTTATTTGGATAATATGTCATTTTTAATAGAGTTGTTTGATTTTTTCTCCTTTGCCCAATTAATTGATGATATGTAACTAATCTGATTTGATTGAAATATTGTATATTGTTTTGAATTGATTTTTATTAATTATAATTTTGTTTGAATGTAGAGTGCCAAGTTTTTGAATATTTTAATGTGTAAAAACTCGTTTTATGTTTTTATAAAAAATGACGGTCATTGGTGAAACTTACCTCATTTGAATTCATCTAGTCGCGCTAAAATCATAGAGCAAAAATGAATGTAACCTTTGGCTTCATTTAGGTTTATGCACAATTGGGTTAGAAACACAAGGTTAAATAATAATTTATTACCTTGAAAATCATTAAGTTTCAATAAATTAAAAATGAGTTTCAGTCGTACGAGGTTAATATTTATTGTTTTTTTTTCATATGTATACTTATCCTTAAAAAAAACATAATATAATTCTGCTACTATTTCTGACTGTCATATCGCTTGGTAACACTAGACGCTGTAGGGCGCATAAACCTATTTACAAATGTAACATCTGTCTTAAGCTCCTTCGGATTTGAAATTTTCGTTGCATTTTCTTTTGCCCGTAATTTTAAAAATCTACTATCCCTACCCAAAATCGAAGAACTAGAACTGTCTCTTTTTATTCTGGCTTGATTTGTGCTCATACCGGGCGGTGGAAGATCGCAAGGAGCTGAAGACTTTGTTTTGGCACTGTTAATACTCTTATTATGTGGAATAATGGACGACATTCGTCTTTTTGGTAATGATTTGTTTGACGGATTGACTACTTTGCGCACTGTATTTGTTGAATGAGAACTTGTGAGAGATGATACCGAACTTTGTAAACTCACACGCGAACTGCTTCGTTCAACGTTTCTTCTGTTTGAAGCAGAAGTCATACGATGCTTCTCTATATTTTCAGGTTTATTTTTTATAGTTGATCTAGAAAATCCAAATGAAGGATACTTTAAAACTTTTTTGATTGTTTTATTTTTGGCACTTTCTGCATCCAATGCCATGTTTGAAAAACTATTTTCGTTAGGCAGGGTGTGAGTTTCCTTGCCCAGCGACGGAGTATCTGAAACAAAGCTTTGCGTTTCTTCAAACCCTTCATCATTGAAATCTGGATTGGAGCTCTTGATAGTCTTTTCTTTTATTGTACTTTTCATTGCGCCCTTCATAAACTCGGTCTTTTCTGTAGGCGATTTTAGATTTCGCAAAGCTTTTCGAACATCTTCTTGATTGATTCTGCTCATACGCCGTGAGTCCTTTCTACTTTTGATATCATAAGTTTTATATTTTTCAGATTCGTCGAAGTAATCCTGCTTGTTGCCATGCTCTTCTTCAAGTCCCACCTTAGAAACTTCATTGTTTTTGGTGGGTTCGTTTCGAGGTTCCTCTTTACTCTCATGTTTTTCTTCTTTTACAGTAACTCTATCATTCGAGTGGTTAAAAAATTTAGGGCTACGTAGCCCTGATACCTTTTCAAAACCTCTTTGGTAGAGTTCTGTTTCAATATTTCGTTGTTTCAGCGGTTCTTTGTTAAAAATGTCTAAGTCGATACGCTTAGTGATTTCTGGACTACACGTCGAAGTATTAACTGAAATTTCCGGACTCTTCGTTGTGATATTACTTATTTCTATGTTTCCTCCATACACTGAATTCTTCGGAATGTTTTGATTGTCAAATGCGGTTATATCAGTATAGTTACTAATTGACTGCTTTGGAGTATGGTTTCCAAGTTTTTCTGATGTTTGTGATAAGACTATTCCTTGATGCTCTATTCTTGGGCTTTCGTCAAAGCTAGAATTGATTGTTTTGTCGCTATCTAATGATGTGTGAATTGTAAGTCTGTTGTAATTTCTTGATGAATTACGCCTTTGGAATATGGGCCGATCTGTAATGAATGTAAATTATAGTTTGCTATTACTTGTATTTATTGCAGAGGTCATACTATCTTCCTCAGCTGGAATGTTTGTTATTGAAATATTTGTTACGTTGTTACCAGTTTTCCAGTCATGATTTTCTCGTTTGGATGAGTCGTTTGACACTGTTGCCGATTTTTCTTCCGGTAATGTATCCAATTTTTGTCGGTCTTCTGTGAATGAAAGTAGTTCATTGTTTTTATACAGACATTGTTGGGTTTAATGAAACAAAGCCATGCTAAAACTGGCCTGTAGAGTTCAAGTCCAAATAATATTCGAACCTGTTTGAGGTTTCTTTTACGATTATTGTACATTTACAACTAATGCAATTCATAATACGAGTGCTTCCTGAATGCTTCTAGCTTACGCGAATTTCTAATCGACAATGGGGTGAGCAAGGGATAAAACATATAATTATATAGACTCATATTCTGACAACAAGTAAAATTTCAATATACAGAGCTAAAATACAAACAACTTTGAGTGCGAAGTATCATTAAATACAATAACAAAGTGTTAAATTGACATTTTAATATTACAATGAACGCACAACCCATACACTACTTGCAAAGGAGCAGTATTAGTTTACTCTTCGATCAATAAAGACTTGTTGTTTTTATTAAAAGCTAATACAAAGTCACCTACCTGAGTTACTTTCAAGAGAGGATACATTCGTTAATCTTCGACTTCGAGACCTCTGTGCAGCATCAAGTGCTTTATCTTCATTTTTATTCCCTTGCAGCCAAGATTCTATTTTCTGTCGCCATTCTCGAGACACTCTGAAAAAAACTCACCTATAACGCACTGCAAATACAGTAGCATTTTCACTTACCTTGGTTTCGGTGGCTCTGGAACAGCGGTAACATCTTCAACAACGGACGCCGGTGAGTTAGGTCTTTCCCGATTTTCACCAAAATCAATACTACGTAAACCTGGTCTCATCCTTGCATACGAGCCCGATCTGGCTTTCCGCGCCCAGGACCTATCTAAGTATGTCGTATTTTAAGTAAATCGTAGAAATATAATTCAAATTTCAAAAAATGGCACACCTAAACTGCCGTAGGAGGACGATCTTATGTGACGAGTAGGATTGCTATCATCACCAGAACTCTTGAGGAATTCCATAAGACTGCCTTCATCATCTTTTGTGATCACTCTATGCCTAGGTCGACGCAAACTACCAAATTGTCTGAATTCCGGTGAAAAACGGTCGTTTTGAGCGTTGAGCGATTCCTCACTGTTATTTAAATGGTCTTTCATTCTCAATTCGGAGTTATTTTCCACATCTGAATTATACGCGAAATTTTGAAGATCTTAAACAGAAATCATACATTGCACATTTTGCATTATTGCAAAATAAAATTCTTACTTAGTTTCATTCTTCTTGCCATTTGTTCTTCACGTTGTTTCCGTCGAACTTTCGCTTGCTCTTCCAGCACTCGTCGACGTTCATTTTCTTTAACAGCATCTTTAAATCTTTCACAGAAATTGTGGAATATCTTGAAACATTCTTCCAATTTAAATGTTGCAGGATCTTCACAGAAAAAACTTGCTAACTTTATTCGAATCACCTCCACATCCTCCATTCCTCGTTTCAGAGTAGATACTTGACGTTCAGCTACCTAAGCAAACAATAAAATATT
This sequence comes from Odontomyia ornata, assembly GCA_963969285.1. Taxonomy (NCBI): domain Eukaryota; kingdom Metazoa; phylum Arthropoda; class Insecta; order Diptera; family Stratiomyidae; genus Odontomyia; species Odontomyia ornata. Next base: position 11,636,765 of record OZ017741.1, read on the forward strand.
ATCGATATAAATAAGCGTAGAATCGTTGAGGTAAAAATTATAATTATTGTCATTTTAGTCATTTCAGAATAATATTACAATCTATCACAGAATTCAGAGAAAATATACAATAAACTTCATAAGCATCGCTGGCACTAAAGTTTGGAAAAAAACATTGGCGTTGAATATTTTTAAAACATTTCATAACTGAAATAGTGCCCTTCATGAAGGGAAGAAAGGACAACAGCATTATTGAGTATATTACACATTTGCGTGTTTAAATAATTTAATTCTTTTTTGCAAAGAAAATACCATCTCATAAAAATAGCAACGCAATAAGCGCGGAACAATTTGATACGCAACTTATTAACATTTTTATTACTAACTCGCAATAAAGCCTGCCACTACCACCGCTACCATTATCAATAAAAAGTTTTTCTAAAGAGAAACTAAAAAAATAAATAAAATTACTCGTACAAATGAAAAAATTGATAATGGCAACCCTCTTTGCGACACAATCTAGCGACACAATTGCTAGATTGTGTCGACGAGAATCTTCCGTTATCGCCATGAAAAGGCTCTTCGAGCCATGCGGAATTATTACGAAGTGGGATTCGCAGTTCGCACGACAAGTGGGAAGGTCGTGAAGCGTTAGAACCAGATAAAGAACATGACGATGTTGAAATGCTTGAAAACGATAAACAAATCTAGTAGTGGGTGAACGACAATTACGAAGTAGAAATACCATCCGTCAACCATTTCGGTATACTGGATATGTTGATGAACAAATTGATATAGTGTGCTCAGCAGTATTCAACGAGGAACCACAAACTTTGATGAAGCAATGGCCAGAAAAGATGCAAAACAATGGCAGCAAGTGATGAAGGAAGAAATAGAGTCACTCAAAGCTAACAGTACGTAGACTCTACAGCCATTATCAGAAAATGTACGCTCTATCGATTGCAAGTGGATCTACAAAGTCAAAAGGCGTATTGATGGTTCAGTTGAGCGCTATAAAGCAAGGTTGTGTGCTAAAGGCTTCACACCGAAAAATGACATCGACCACACAGAGACCTTCTCACTAGTAGCCAGGTATGATTCAGTACGTCTTCTGTTATCCTTAGCAACAGTCAACGACTGGGAAATGTAGCAGTTTGATGTCAAAATGGTATTTCTCTATAGTGACCTTCAGGAGGACCTGTTCATGAGGCAACCAGAAGGATTTAGCAGCGAAAATCCAGAGTACGTATGCAAACTAAATAAAAGTTTATATGGTTTAAAATAGGCACCTCTGTGTTGGAATGAGAAATTCAAGAAATTTCTTAGTAATTTCAACTTTATGCAACTCAAATCCGAAAGAAGTGTCTACAAAACAGTTTATCTCACTCTATACGTAGATGATGAACTCATTATGTCAGAAAAAGGTAACATTATACACAAAATTTTGACAGAACTGGGTTCAATGGTCGAAATCACAGTAAACAATCCGGAAGTGTTCGTTGGATTGGGAATAATTCGAAACAGAAAAGAGAAAACCATGTCCATCAATCAGAAGAGCTACATTAACAGAGGATTAGAGAAGTTTAATATGAGCAACTGTAGGTCAACTGCAGTTCCAGCAGATCCAAAAGCATTAATAAATTCCCAAGACATTCTGAATAATGATAATATAGAAATGAAAATCCCTTATCGTGAAGCTGTTGGTAGTTTGATGTTTGCCGCAATTGTGTCACGTCCCGACACAATGTATGCTGTGGGGCAAATTAGCACGCTTTTAAACAATCCAGACGGATTTCACTGGATAGCAGTGAAAAGAATACTAAGATATTTAAAAGGTAGTAGAGATGTCGGTATAATTTACAGTGGACCATCTGAAAACTTGAAAGTCTACAGCGATGCAGACTTTGCAGGTGACCCAGATACAAGAGGGTCAACGTCAGGGTGTGTTAGCGTGCTTGCAAATGGTCCTATAACATGTTGTTCACAAAGACAAAAATGTGTAGCACGTCAACTACAGAGTCGACGTATGTTGCAGCATCCAACACAGCACAAGAAACCATGAGCCTACGAGCGTTTCTCAACGAAACAGAAGGAGGGGGAACATTACCAATGAAGTTGGACAAACAAAGTGCCTTGAATTTAGTGAAAAATTCAGACCATCATAAGCTGACAAAGCATACAGATATGGAATATCACTACATCCGTCAGTAAGTACAAAATAATGAGATTGAAACAGTGTATGTATCATCTAATGAGCAATTAGCAGACTTTTTAACAAAACGGTTGTCACGTGAAAAATTGAATGTAAATTGTAAAATGTTGTCAATTTATTCAGGTGCGAATTATATAAAAGGTGCCTAATAAACAAATTATTTTCAACACTCCCAGCACTTTATTCAGTTATAATTTCAATATCATTTTATTATGTTTTGTTTCGCCATGGTTGGCAAAACATTCTAAGAAATATATGTCACTAGTTGTTCCTTGGTCAACTACAATCAAGGGTGTATTCTTTGTTCGTGTAAAACTAGCATTGTGGGTAGTTCAATTTAAAATTGCTAACTAAGAATGTGAAGACTTGTTGCCGTTCCTCTTGTCCTCGGCAACTTGCAGAGGACTTTGTCCATTGGATGGTAATTTAGCCACCACTTAAGAAGACACGAGGGTTGGCTTTTTATGGAAGCCCCATGTTAGCTGAAAATTTCTTTTGAACAGGAGGTTGCCATCTTACCGCTTCCTATAAAAAATGTCTCCTTGGTTTCCTCCAGCCAACCACATGCTACATTAACTCTAAATCATATCCAAATTGCTACCAAATATCAAATCTAGATCATACCCAAATCACCCTCAATGCATCAGCTCATATGAGTAAAACAGTAACTAGCAGTGTGAAAGAAAACATGAAAAAACGATTGAATGTATTACACGCTAACTCGGACTCGATTCTTTGATCGACTCCATGAGTGAATGAGTTGTAATACTCAGTGAGCAGTGACACTTGATTCAAAGTCTCGATTCAGAGTGATTTTGAGTGAGTATCATGCATTAATCGAGCAGCCTGCCTAGGCAAACTGTTCGAGAGACGTTTACGAAAAAATACCATTTCATAGAAATAACGCAATAAGCACGGAACAATTCGACACGCAACTTATTAACATTATTATTACTAACCCGAAATAAACCCCGCCACTATCACTGCTACCATTCTCCATAAAAACCTTTTTCCCGAAAAAAAAACAAATAATAATCAATAATCGCAACCCCATTGCGACAATCTAGCGAAACAATTGCTAGATTGTTGCAGCGAGAATCTGCCGTTACCGCCATGAAGAAGCTCGTCGAGTTAAGCGAGATTGATAGGAAGCAGGACGGGTAGTCTGAACATCGAGCGGAAAGGTCGTTGCATTTTGTTAACTGCACTCGTGTGCAATTTGCTCCGCTGCTCGTTCCTTAAACATTTCTCATAACATTTATTCGGTGATTGATTGTATTTAATAAATATCGAAAGCAATTAGTTTTGTCACGACCGATATGTTCATTTGCATTGGAACATCACAATTAAAATTAATTAAAACGCTCGGTACTGAACTATATGAAAAATAACGTGCAATATAGAATACTGAAATATTAATTGAATTAAATTCAAATTATTCTGAAAAATCGCTATCCGTTTGTAACTGTTGAAAGATTTTTGGGCAAAGTGTTAAAGGTGCAATTCATAATAAAAGGATTATTGATTTGGATACGCAACTCATGGATCTCGGATAACTTGTTGTTTTCAATGAAGTACCCAGAATTTTTCATTGGTCTCAATTACCGTATGGATCCTAAATGAAATATTAAAAGTTAAAACAGTGCAGTAGAACCTTCAGCACTAAAAATCAGAATTTTAAGTTCTTGACTTGTACCGAAAACTATTCGCGAAGGAAGATGCTGACGGTGTAGCTCAAGCTTTGGTTTGTTAAGCGGATATTCTCTATGGTGATTTAATTAAAAGTGATGCATTTGATTTAATATTGATTGTTGCAGTTAGTGGATGTATTATTTGAGTGGAAATGATGAGATGGAATCCGTATATCAATTGTGAAGAAGCTACAGATACATTAGATTAATTACCAATTCGAAAGCCACATTTCCATTTCGATTATTACATGTGTTACGATGATTTTTTTTTTTGTGGTAGGGAGGTGAAGGCATTTATGCCCGCCGAGTCTGGCAGTGTGGGACTCCCATGGAGGATACCTTTGGACTACCCACTAAACACCTCCCCTGTCAATCTGAGAACCTAGCCTGGAACCGTTTGACACATTACTTCGGGCCAGATCTCGTTTTGTTACACCGTGGGGCGCCTTCAAGCTGGGGAGTCCCTTTCCTAGCGGGAGGGGAGAGGGGAAGAGGAATTGCCAGAAGAGCGATCCCCCAGCCCCAGTGCCTCCGGCTGCTGTGAGTCCCTTTTATATTTTAGGACTGCCCGAGCATAATGTGCCACCTGGTTCCATTTGTCAACCGATTCGAGCATCACCGCAACTATATTATCCGGGGTGAGCCCTCCCGTCTCCCTGTAGAGTTCCCTTCGCAGCCTGGCCCATTTGGTACACGCAAAAAATGTGTGACAGGCATTGTCCTCCTCTCCTGGGCAAAACCGACAATCGGGAGACCGTGACTTGCCGATCTTGTGCAGGTAAGACTGAAAACACCCGTGCCCGCTCAAAAGCTGGGTCAGATAGAAGTCAGTCTCACCATGCCTTCGATTTAGCCACGGTCTCACATCCGGGATGAGGCGCGCAGTCCACCTTCCCTTCGTGCAATTCCTCCAAGACTGCTGCCAATCGTTGAGCGAGCGTTGTCTCTCCTCGCGGACAACCATCTCCCTCGCATCCTCGTTTCGGCGCAGGTAAATAGCGCGGCGCACTCTAGCAAGGAGGGCGACAGGTATCACGCCTGCAATCACTCTCACCGCCGAGTCGGAGACTGTCGGATACGAAGATGCAATTCTCAGTTCTCCTCTTCTCTGTACCTGTGCCAATCGTTTTCGGTATACCTCCTTGCTAAGAGCGTCGCCCCATACCTCTGCTCCGTACAGTAGCACTGACCCTACAGCACTCATCAAGAGGCGTCTTCTTGATGGAATTACGATGATGATGAAGATACTCGTAACAAATATTTAAGAGTAGTAAAGTTATATGACATTAAAAAATTAAAGTACGATTTTCGTAAAAGTGATAGTAATTTGTAGAGAGTAGTTTGTGCTTCTTATTTAAAGCAGTTCATACTTATTGAATTAAATTGAATTGGTTTGAGTCGCTCGTAGTGTTGACGATTGTTATATTTTACTAAGCTAGCAAAAGAATTACAGGCCTTAGCCGCCCCAAACATGAGTGCTCGTCGGAGGAGGAATGGGTGAGTACCCTTTATGGTTAGTATAAATTTTAAAAATTTAAAATCTTTTATATTATTTAATTTGAATTATTTATTAGCAATGCTTGTTTCTTTCTTTCATTCGTTCTCTCTTTTTCTGGAATTGCGTCTCTAATCATTATTTACTTCAGAGCTGACATATTGTAATATGATGTTTCTTTTTATTATATGTTTAATTTTTTAAATAGTCGCTTGCTTCTTGAATGTTGAAAATAGTTTCCATAAATTTAAAAAAAAAAATGATGAAAATATGAATTGAAGAAAATCTTCGATCGTTCCATTTGCATGGAACTTTGAACAGGTATGGGACCCACCACGTTAGTGACCCCTCCACTCACGAGCTAGCCATCGGGTGTATTCTTTGTCGTTACAGGTGCGTGTATTTTGAGTGAGTGTATTTTGACTTCTCATTTATTTGTTGTTGTCGTACTGATAAAGGCCTACATTCATGATTTTTTCAGATTTTTCGGATGGAAGGTGTCCAATCGCGAGGGGGGGGGGGGATTACGCGAAAAGTTCGTACATTTCCCCTTCCCCCGCCCCCCTCGGTGCCAATAAGGCAATTTTAGGACTTGTTTTGAAAAGATCTTATTAAGACCTTTCCAATAACACCCTACTCGACTACTAATGGTGAAAATTTTTTTGGAGGGTCACCTCCCTATATGGGGAGACCCCCCTTAAACCCCTTTGAAAAAATGTTCCACACTTGAACTTTCAAGAAGTCACCACTTCTGACCTTTCTACAAAGTTTCATTGCTGTAGCTTCTATAGTTTCGGAGAAAAAGTGCTGTGACATACAGACGGACGGACGGACGGACAGACGGACACAGGTCGTGATTGCAATAGGGTTTTGTATTTTAGTACAAAACCCTAAAAACACTTACTTATGTGCTAGTTGTATACTTTATTTCTGTTTATTGTAACCACGCACGCCAACGGCCAGATCGAGACTGTCCCAATTCCCGTGTTGCGGTCAACCGCGTCATCTCTATATCTCTTTCTTTCCTACACTCGGCCTTTCTGACGGTTGCATCGTCCCCGATACCTACTTCTTCCTCGGACGACGAATCTTCGAATGAAGTCTCGACGGTCATACCTGCGTCTTGACATTCTGGATATGGCTTCATTTGATCAGCTGCCGTCGTAGTCTCCTTGGATCCTATGTGGAACTTTGTACCGTTCATTAGGCTTAACTGTCACAACCCAATAAGGGGCCAAAAACTTCCTCTGGACTTTTAGAACTCCTCCAAACTGAGTCCTTTTAATAGCTACAATATCCCCGACATCATACGGGCTTGCGGCTTTACGCCGTCGATTGAACGTTTTGCGATTTTCTTCTTGAACTTTCTTCATGTTGTCCATAGCTCTGCTTCTCAGTTCCGATCTTTCCTTCTGGAAGATTTCTATAATTTCAGCTTCAATTATTTCACGTAGCTTCAAGTCGTCTTTCGTACGTATAGCTGTTCCAATCAGTATCTCGAATGGTGGGAATGCAATCGAATGGGGCATGCCTCAAACAGATCCGCGGGGAAAACGAACCCTAGAAATGGCGGTCAGGATAGCGCTCGTCGTTCCAAGCTGCGTAGGAACCATACCAGACGTGACATTTGCCTCGGAGTCCTTAGTATGGAGGATACACAATTGGAGAGTATTCGAGGACTAATCAGCCAATGATCATCAGTGCATTCTGCTTGATATAAGTGATGTTGTCTCCCGACGTCCGTGCTCTCGGCTTTCTACAATTGGATGGAACATCGGAAGGATGGACGTCGAGAGGTTCGTCGAGGTTCTCACAGCAGGTGCACCCCTGCATGGAGATCTGGAGGGGACGGAGGAACTGGCAGCTTAAGACGTGGTGAACGCAACTATGAGCATCATCACGACTGCTTGCAATGCTTCCATGCCCCGTCGAAAACTCCGGCACGGCAAGTCCCCAGTGTACTGGTGGTCAACTGAAATCGCTGAAAAACGAAGGGATTGTCACAAGCTTCGGCGTGAGGCCCAACGAGCACGGAACTGTGACGAGGCAAAACCGCGCGGCAGCATATAAGTCGGCCAGGAAATACCTTCGCAAATTGATCAACAACAGCAAGGCTCACTGCTGGCAAGATCTAGTGGACAATATAAACAAGAATCCGTGGGGCCTTGGCTACAAGCAAGTTATGCGGAAGCTTGGTGCCCTGCAAAAACCTTGTATACATGATGCGGAAAAGATGGACGAGATAGTGCGGGCACTCTTTCCCACCCATCCCGTCTATATTGACGCTGTCCGTGGTGAAACAGCAGTCCAGTGTCCGCTCTTCACGCAACCGGAACTGGAAGAGGCAGTCCTTTCGTTGAAAGCCAGGAAGGCTCCAAGTCCAGATGGTGTTCTATCTGAGGTGTTGCGGCACGCCTATCACTATTGTCCTGACTTGCTGCTCAGCACATTCAACGCTTGCCTTCGGGGCGGGGGTTTCCCGGTACGATGGAAGATGGCGAGGCTCGTGCTGATCAGCAAGGGGAAGGGAGATCCCGAATCGCCGTCTGCATTCCGCCCGTTATGCATGCTAGACACGGCGGGGAAAGTGCTAGAGAAGCTTGTCAAGAGAAGACTCACTGGCGATTCGTGCTGCTGGAGACCTATCTCCTCAGCAGTACGGCTTTAGAGCAGGACCCTCTACCATTGATGCGATTACAGAGGTGGTGAACGTGGTCCAAAAGGTAGAGGCATATAGTCGCACCAAGCGACGGATCGTCCTGTTGGTGACACTCGACGTCAGGAACGCCTTCAACTCCGCTAGATGGGTGGATATTCTGGATACGCTGGAAACCCCTTTTCAAGTTCTAGAATATCTAATGCGGCTTTTGAAGGACTACCTGAAGGACCGAACCCTGCTCTACGACACGACACACGGCCAACGATGGAAGGGAATTACATCGGGTGCTGCCCAGGGATCTATCCTTCGTCCAGACCTGTGGAACGTATCTTACGACGGGCTGCTAAGACTGCAGATGCCAGATGAGTCATGCTTGATTGGCTATGTGCATGATGTTACGGCTCTGGTCGCGGGACGCATCGTTGAACAAGCGCAACTTAGTCTAGGTATGCATATGCGCCGAGTGAGATGACTGGATGACTGCTCGCGGGCTCAGTTCAGTACTGGAAAAAACCGAAGTGGTCATCTTGACAAAAAAGAGAATCCCTAGAGTAAGGATGATCAGTATTGGAGACATACAAATCGAATCGAAGCCATCGGTGAAGTAAATGAGGCTACTGCTCGACTCAAAGATGAGTTTGTCTGAGCAAATCAGGGCAACGGCTGAGAAGGCTGCTTCGGGAGTATCGGCTCTGAGTCAACTTATGGCCAACGTAGGGGGACCAAGCCCATCAAGAAGACGCCTCTTGATGAGTGCTGTAGGCTCAGTGCTACTGTAAGGAGCAGGGGTATGGGGCGATGCTCTCAGTAAGGAGGTTTACCGAAAACGCCTGGCACAGATACAGAGAAGACGAGCGCTGAGAATTGCATCTTCGTATCCGACAGTCTCTGATTCGGCGGTGAAAGTCATTGCAGGCGTGATACCTGTCGGCCTGCTTGCTAGAGAGCGCCGCGCTATTTATCTGCGTCAAAACGAGAATGCGAGGGAGATGGTTGTCCGCGAGGAGAGACAGCGCTCACAACGATTGGCAGCAGTCTTGGGTGAATTGCACGAAGGGAAGGTGGACTGCGCGTCTCATCCCGGATGTGAGACCGTGGCTCAATGAAAGGCATGGTGAGACTGACTTCTAACTGACGCAGCTTTTGAGCGGGCATGAGTGTTTTAAGTTGTACCTGCGCAAGATTGGTACGTCACGGTCCCCCGATTGTCGTATTGACCAGGAGAGGAAGACAATGCCTGCCACACGTTTCTTGCGTGCATAAAATGGGACAGGCTGTGAAAGGACCTCTACAGGAAGACGGGAGAGCTCACCCCGGGTAATATAGTCGCGGTGATGCTCGAATCGGTTGACAAATGGAACCAGGTGGCACATTATGTTCGGGTAATCCTGAAAGATAAAAGGGACTCGCAGCAGCCGGGACTTTGGGGCTGGGGATCGCTTGTCTGGCACTTCCTCTTCCACTTTCCCCTCCCGCTAGAAGGGGGATCCCCCAGCTTGAAGGCGCCTCACGGCGTAACAAAACGAGACCTGGCCTGAAGTAATGTGTCAAATGGTCCCAGGCTAGGTTCTCAGGTTGACAGGGAAGGTGTTTAGTGGGACGTCCAGTCGCCTTCTTGCAAGCATGGGAGGCTCACTTTCTGTGCGTAAATGGACATTCACCTCCCTACCACAAAAAAAATTGTACTACTGCCCACTTATCAAGTACACTCGTATATTTGATTTTTCATGTATTTTAGGCCCTAAAATTAGAACTTTCTACCTTGCGATTCAGTGTCAAAAGGATCAAAATTTCGGCAAAAAAATATTCTAATTATTACTTACCGATAGAAAATCAGTCATTTGTATTCTGATATCATCTTCTGTACTTTCCAGATTGATTTGATCTCTAATTTTTCTTATCCGTAAATCAAGCGCATTAATTTCGTTGTTTATCTGTTCGATAGTCGTTCTGAAATTATACCAAGAAAAATCGTTACCAAAACTTCGACTTTAAATTTCTAGCAACAAAAACATACCTGGAAACATTCTCCATATTCGTTAATTGTGAAGGAAAATTCAAAAGTTCTGGATTGACTTTTTCCGCTTGCATAGCGACAAAATGAATTAAATTTATGCCAGTTTTATTTGCTCTTATATCGGTTAGTTTCTGCAAAGAAGTTAATTTTACTCCAGCAGCATTTCCAGCATATCTGCCAGCATTTAAAAAATTTCCAGCCATAACAACCATAAACAATATTTCTCGCAATGCCTTGTTGTTAATCAAATCTGCAGTACAAAAAATATGAAAAGATTTGATGTGAAGTTGAATATGATAAGAATATACTCGTACCTTCACCAGCAAATAATATTGACGAGATTAGTGGCTCTAAATAAGTTATATTAGCTGCAAACTCTTCTTTCAGAAGCATACATTCTATCCTTAGCTTATAGCTATAAAAAAAGAAAAAGGATGACAATTTAAATTTAAGGATATCATTGCTTTTATACTTTGGAACATTCTGCAACTCAATTAGAAACTTTTCTGCATTTCCAAGTTTACTTTTATCTCCGTCAAATGAGCGCAGTAGATCAACTTCGTCAAATTCTGGTAGGATTTTCAAAAAACCTCTCAATTTTTCAGCTCCGATTTCTTGATGTTGACCATTTCGAATTAATTGTAATATCTCTTCATTTGACCTAGAAATTAGGAAGGATTTTTTTATTTATTCATTTTATTGCATCTTTAATAATTTCAACAAGAGATAATAGTCTTTTATACATACGATTTAAATTGTTTTAAAAAAATATTCACATTAAGGTTCCTTTTACCGTCAAGGAGTGTAATCTGTTAAAAAAAAAAGTCGAATTTAGATACTACTATTAAACTGATTTTCTTTCTACTTTCCATACCTCTGAAATTTCCTTTCTCATTTTCCTGTCAAGAGACCCAGTGTTATTTTCTTGTTTCAAATTATTCGATTGACTATTTGAAGCTGATTGGAGGCAAAACAGACCTTCCATTTCTTCCCAATCTAACAGGCCATCTTTACTATTTTGATGAGTGTCCGCTAATATCGCCCAAATATTCCATTTTCCTAAAACTTTATTTGACGGTATCTTATTCCAATTAATAGTTTTCATTTTTGAATTAGGTAGAGGTATTTCTTGTTGAGGTAACAATTTCAAATCGTTTGCTTCATTGCTGCTATCACGAGTGTCTTTTGGTGCTTCCGGTGTTTTTTTAACTGCTGTGAATGTCATTGGTGGTGGTGGTGGAGGTGGTTCTTGCCTCGGTGGTGGAGGCGGTGGCTGTGATGGAGTGGATTTGGTGTCGGTAAGATCTGATATAGATGGATGTTGTTTGCGAGTTGGACTGGTAACGCTTGATCGACAATTTTGGCATGGTAATTTTTGAATGCTTGGTGGCCGTAGTAGATGATTTGAATCATCTTCGCTCTCGAGTAGAGTCGCTCGATGCACCAATTTTTCAGCAGTCTTCCATACAATATCGCTTATGGCTTCTTTGGAATCGATTCGTAAAAGATGCTGCAATATACTTAAGAATTGTGTTTCTTGTGGTGTTCCCGCTACCTAAAAAGAGGAAAAGGGAAACGACCGAAGTGTGTGAGTCAATAGTATTAGGAAAACAAAGGCTTCATACCTGTCCAAGTATAGCATAGAATACGTCTAGATGAGAGTTTAAGTTGATTCCTTCAGGAGCTTGAAGATTTAAGGACTCATCACATTGTTGTTGGGCATCGAAAATATCTAATTGTGTAACAATGTCATCTAAACCATTTGATTCTCGTCTAAAATTATGGAGAAGATAAATTTTGATAGTGATTTACACATTTCAATAAGTATATACAAAGTTGAAGATCATAACAATTATCCGTATTAATTTAGAATTTTGAGTAATCAGAATAAAGATGTACTGCAAGAGTTTAAATTAACTATCTTAATCTTACAAAGCTTGTTGAATATTCTATCCGATTTTAGAACTATTTATTGATTATTTGGAAATGAAAATTTGAATAATTCGTACCTTAATTTCTTCAGAATAGGCAGGATTCCAAGCCCTAAAACGAACAAAGTATAAAATTATGAAAATTAAATACATACCACTATGCAATTCATACCTATCAGTTCATTTCGAATTCGAAAACGATCAGAAAAATTTGGTGCTGATGCGATGACACAGTTTATGAATGATATTAAGGTTAGATGATAGTCTGCAGTAGTTGTGCTTTCTAATTCTTTAACCAATATTTTAAATGAAAAACGTTCTTGCTTTATTTTCTAGAAAAAATTACAGTAAATTAATCAGATTGAAATGGGAACATTACTTCAATAATTACCTTGTAATACTCTAAAGTTTGGATTGCTTTTGAATACCCTTCTGCATTATGCGAGCATAATGCGGAAAGTAATTCGAATACTTGTTTTTTAACAATTGTATTGTTTGTATCGAGAGCTGCACCTAATTTCGACACATATTCACAATTTTCTACTACATAGTCCAGGCCAACTTTCCAGTCCATTATATGCTATTGTCTGGAATAAGAAAACGAAACCAGTTAAAGATAAATAATAAAAAGGTTAATTAAAAGTGATGGGCATAGCCTACCAGAAATAGCCTTAGTATCGTACCAGATCTCATCACCAGACAGTTAATTAAACATTCATTCCTGACTTCCGGTGGGACTCTCTGGCCACCATCGGACGCGTTCTCGAGTAGCCGATAGAGGGGTGCCCTAAATGGCTAGCTGGCAGGTAATTACGAAATAAAATACCACTCGCGGACCAAAAACCAACTAAATTCAAGCGCTGTCAACGCTCCACTTAGTTTTTACTTGTCATGAACCAGGACAACACCCTCGAATCGGATTGGACAAATAGCAACGAATAAAAGACTATTCTTTTGGAAATTGGAATATACGATTATAAACAGACCAGGTGCATTGCGACAACTTCTGGATGAAAGAACGAAATATAGAATCAACATCATCGCAATGCAAGAAACCAGATGGCATGGTGAAGACACATTTGAAATCGAACGTACACCGTGTTTAAAAGCGTAATGTAGTAATTGAGCAGCTCGCCTGGGCAAATTGCTCGAAGGACCTTTGCGAAGAAAATACCATTTCATAAAAATAACAATGCAATGACTGCGAAATAATTTAATACGCAACTTATTAACATTGTTATTACTAACTCGTAATAAACACCGCCACTACCACCGCTACCATTATCAATAAAAAGTTTCTCCCAAGAAAAAATAAATAAAATAACAAATAAAAATCAATAATGGCAACCCCATTGCAACAATCTAGCGAAGCAATTGCTTGGCTCATCGAGTCAAGTGGAATTGATACGAAACGGGACTGGCAGTTTGAGCATCGAGCGGAAAAGTCGTCGCGTATGATGAACTGCATTCGTGTGCAATTTACTCCGTGGCTTGTTCTTTAAACCTTGCTCATAACTTTGATTCGGTGATTGTTTGTATTTAAGAAAGATCGAAAGCAATTCATTTTTATAACAGCAAGTTTTTAAGCGAGTGCGTATTCGCATATTTGAATCAATTAACAAGCAACGTTGCGATATATTACCAAAATTAATAAAAATGAAAAAGTTTAAAAGTTTAGTAAAAATCTAATTCAATTGACGATAGTTGTGTAAGAAAAATTAAGGTTGTATCGAAATGGTTCTAATTTATTCAAGTGTATGATTTGGGCGCGTAAAAGTGCTAACGCAAGTTTAAAAGAAAACAAAAAAATTAAAAGTGATGAATTTGATTTAATATTGATTCCTGCAGTTAGTGAATGTGTTATAAGAGTAGTAAAGTTTAATGAAATTTAAAAAATTAAAGTTTAATTTTTGTAAAAGTGATAGTTATTTATATAGAGTAGTTAGTGCTTCGTATTAAATTGAGTTGCTTTAAATTATGTCACTATAACGATAACAAGAATTACAGGCGATAGCCGCCCCAAACACGATCGCTCGTCGAAAGAGGACTGTGTTAGTACCCTTGTTTTTATTCATTTATTAGATTGTATTCTATGCATTTTTCCAAATTACCTCAAGTTATTATTTAATCAATTTGTTTTGTGCGATTATCACAATGAAAATGAAATGTTCAATTCTTTTACGACACAAAAATCATGAAAATAACTAAAAGGAAAAAAAATCACATTGAAGAAATCAAATCATTTCTTTGTTTAATTTCTTTTTACAAATAACTTACCTTATCTGAAGTTAATAACTTAAAGCTCATTATTTTTGTAATTATTAATTTTTTGTAGAATAATAAATATTAAATTAGAATAAAAAAGAAATGTCCTTATTTATTGTAGGTTTATCTTTGTCAATCTATTTTATGTGATCCGGATGAGGGGTGCGAGGGGGCACCGCTTTCACCTAGATGCCCCACTCTTATTTAGGAGTCGTAAGTATCAAGTAGTAAACACGAGATCGTCTTGAGTCCCGTGCGCGTTAATCAGGCTCGGTCAATCGTACTTTGGTATTACATTCCTTCGGTAGGTAACCTCGGTTTCGCCACTGTCGAACCACAAGTCGATCGTTTAATTTGTGAATGCGAACACGACATCGCAATGCTAGCCTGCCAGCGAGTTCACGCATCCTCAGACAAGGCCAATTCCGGCGAGCACTAATAGTTTCGCTCGCCGAGACAGCAGACCGTCGCTGCAGTCCTTCACGGACATTGAAAATTCTTAGAATTACTACAGGAAAATCGCGAAAAAGCCACAAGTACGGCATGGCTTCCATTGTAGACAGCACATTTTAACAAATGATCACCGACTTCAAGCCCGTTAACGAAAGGATCTATGCAATTCGTATCAAGATCAAATTCTTGAATGTCTGGCTGGTCAACTGTCGCGCGCCTACAAGAAGCAAGAAAAAGGCGACCGAGGACGAATTTTACAGCAGTTTTGAATGCACTGTAAATGCATTGCCGGCAAACGAGAGTTCTGGAGAGTACAACTTCGCTGTAAGCAGAGGCTTCTCGGTAAGCTCCACACATTTCCCGCACCGACCCATCCACAAGGGAACGTAGGCATCCCTAGACGGTCGCACATTCCACCAAATCGACCCCGTTCTCCGACGAAAAGGAGCGGCCACCATCATTCTCGACACACGATTGTTGCCCAGCACTGTTTGCGATTCAGACTTTATAAGGGGTCAAATTCCGAAACCGCATCTTCATGAAATTCAGGGAAATTCAGTTACCCCAGGTTACCAGATACATAAGCTAAACGATAGCTCAGTAACGCCCACATATATGTCAGCGCTGGAAAATTACATCAATATATCCCCACAGACGTGAAAAAGTAATTATGGCATCAAAACCATATGGAAGACGTTAAAAGTTGTGGTAACAGAAACGGCCGAAGAGGTCTTGGGGCATCGACCAAAGAAAAGTAGGAACGACAGGTACGACGAACAATGCAAGGAAGCAGTTAAAAAAGGAACCAAGCGTACAAAGAATACATCCAGCGACCAACTTGGGCCAAAGAAGAACAATAAAACACCTTCCGACGACAAGCTAATAGAGTATGCCGAAGAAAGAAACGACTAACTAAGACATCAAAATTCAACAAATAAACGAAAATATGACTGATATGCCTCTATTAAATAACTAAGAGACGGGCTTCAATCCACAAACAAATGTTTGCAAGAGTGCATAAGGAGCAATCATAGGTACCCCAGTCGAAATTAAAAACAGATGAATGCAATATTTTCAAAAGCTATTCACAGCGTCCTCAACAATTACTGAAGCTGTGAACATTCCAGAAGCAGAAGAAAAGTGTCAGTCTAACCACCAACCAGAGATGAAGTACAAACAGCAGTACGTGACCTCAGAGAAAATAAATCTCATGGAATAGATGGAATACCAGCAGAACCACATCAGAGCGGGGTTTCCCATTTAAGCAACCTTCTGCATCGACTAATAACCAGACTATGGTCAAAGGAGCAGTTGCCCGAGAACTGGCGAAAAAATATAATATGTCCCGTACACAAAAAAGGTGACAAGTTATGGTGTGCAAATTATAAAGGCATCGCTCTACTGTATACGTCTCATAAAATGCTCTCTGAAAGCATAGAAAGAAAATTAAAGCCGTCCTATGAATGTATTAAGGAGAGTATCAGAGAGGCTTTCAAAGTAGACAGTCTACAATAGACTAAATATTCGCAGTTAAGTATGTGCTCGAAAATTGTAGGGACTAAACATGGACGTACATCAACAATACGTTTACAGGCACTCTCGAAGGGTAGAGTTGCCTTCCGCTCGCGTGCCTGTTTATGGTATAGTGTTATGTGATTCCATCACATTTAAAGGAAAAGTTCATACAAATTATGTTTATATGAATTTTTCACTGAAATGGAAAATATACGGCCATGTCTACATTGGATCTTGATCCGGAAGGGGGGTGGATGGCACCGCTTCCACCTGGATGCCCAACTCTTATTTGGGGGCCATAACATATCAAGTCCCGTCTGTTTTCGCCAGGCCAAGTTTGTTATTGGCTTTAAGCAATTTCCACCCTTACCAGGTTACCTCGGCCTCGACACCTGTCGATCCACATTTGACCTCTTAATTCGTGAATGCGAAATTTTTTTGCAGTGGGTCTTTGTGCTGGAGAAAAGAACCCGCCCCACGACACCGCAATGCTATCCTGCCAGCGCATTCACGCGTCCTCAGACAAGACCAATCTCGGCGAATCCCACCATTCTCTCTCGCCGAAGCTGCAGTCCTTTACGGACTTTTATCTACCTCTTTTCACTACAATGCTTAACACAGAGTCCCGGGTCAAGGTAAACGGTGAACTAACGGATAGCTTCATTATGGAATCAAGCTTAAAACGAGAGGATGGATTTCCCCCACCGCTCTTCAATACTGTGCCGGGAAACGTCATCAAGAAGACATCAGCTGAAACCTGTTCAAGTCCACACGATTGATAGCATATACTGAAGACGTAAATATTATTGCACGTTCGATCTTACATACCAAAGGAGCATTTCTGGGTTGAGAATCTGAAGCAAACCGAATTGGCCTACAAGTTAATGAAACAAAAACTAAATTCATGACTGAAACGAGGAAGAAAACTCCAGTTCAACAAAAGCTGACCATATGTGGCTACAATCTTGACAGTGTGGATAATTTTATGTGTCTTGGAGCCTACTTGAAAAGAAGAGGTGCAGAAAAGGTCGAGATTTGACACCACAGAAACGCCGCAAATAAAGCCTCTTACCCTGTACTTCCCATTCAAAATTCCAGAACTGTTCACAGGCAAATTAAGCTCCGCATTTATAAAACATTAGTCAACCTTGTGTTGGTATATGGAAGTGAAACATGGACCCTGATGAGCGAGTCCAAAAAGGCAGTGGATGTCTTTGAACGCAAAGAGCTCCGGAAAATCTACAGCCCAGTGAAACAAGGAATATCGAGGAGACTACGCTACAGCAATAAGTTATACGAACTATTTGACAATCGACCTGTTTTCCCATAGATAAAGTTTCGTTAATTGCAATGGGCGGGCTATCTAGAAAGAATGGAAGAAAACCGGCTACCCAAAAGAACATTGACAGGTAGAGTACAAGGTAGACGTCCAGCGGGAAGAACGAGGACTCGATGGAAAGACACAATAGAAGCTAGCAGCAGATTCTTATTGGGAATAGACAACTGGCGGACAAGGTCGCGGAGCCGTGTTGATTGGAGGAAATTAATTCTGGAGGCCTAGGCCTGGCTTGGGCTATCGCACCGTAGATGATGATGATATATTATGTAACCAAATTAAATAAATTGTCCATTCTATGTATGCATAGAGATTTGTATGCGTCGAGTTTTCGCGGATTAGTTACACTTTTTGATAATTGAAAATTATCAACTAACGGTCCCGTATAATGTCAACTAAAACTATTCGAATTTGGAAGTCATTTCAGAGAAGCTAGAGCAAAGTGGAATATTAGAGTATGGCGAAATAAAATACACGAGAACAGCATAAAGCATTCAAGGGTATAAAAATACGCCAAACTTGAATATTTAATATATTGTAATAGTCCATCCAGTAAGCAACTATCACCATGTAATTAATGATTCCTAAAAGTAATTCAGCATGAATATTGTATATATCCACACCTTCCAATTGAGATGTGCTACCAAAGGGAAATCCACTACAAAGGACCGCCCGGCCTCCTGGAAGGTCGAGAAGTGCTCAATCATCTACAACCACATGTTTTTGATACCGGACCAGCATTAATCGAAGAGGCTGAGTTTTTCTGGAAAAATGAGTACTCACGAAATTAGCATGATCTTTAGCATGACCAATCCTGGCCTCCCAGAATGCATAAAAGTGCCCGTCAGCAATTGACAAAAAAAAACACCTTCACCTTATACTTAATAATTTTGCGATACCGCTTAGCACAAATGTTGTACGTACCCATACCTTATAATATAGAAGTGCTGCCAAAGTGAAACAGCCCTACAGGGGACCTTCTGGCCCCCTAGAAGATCGGAAAGTGCTTAACAATCTACAAACGTTTTTTTTTTACATGGACCAGCATTAATTGAAGGGGTTGAGTTTTTCAAGTAAAATTAGCATCCGGATACCTTCCCCGCACCTAAGCATGGCTGAACTCGGCCTCCTAGAATGCTTAGATGCCCCCAATCATTAAAAACCATTTGATTTCGATATCGTGGAACATGTAGTGATTTTAATAGCGATCATGTTGCCTTAGCGAGCCAAGGATTAGTGCTAAACTGGAAACAACCTGGTCTAGGGGCGCATGCATTCACTTGTAGGCGAGCGTCTGCAGTGTTGGGGGTGGGTTTTTTCTCCAGCACCACGTACCACTACAAAAAATTTCGCATACATAAATTTGAAAATCTCAACAAGAAAAAAGAAAGGCCAATGTTAGAACTTAACGTTATTACTTATTCCTTTACCTACTATTTCCCATTCTTCCATATGTAATCAGGCAGGCAACATCTTCATTAACGAAAGAAGTTGTGACCAACAACAAGAGGTGAGGCACCCTGATAAGTTTGGTGCCCATTCACACCTCTTCCAGCCGGACATAAGGTCCCGATGGTACAAGCCCACATGTGAGGACTCTCTTTCCCGGCGAAAGCCCCGACAAAACCACAGCCCTAGGGCTAGGTAAGAAAAGGTATCTGGCCATCTTTGCGGGTCTTATATCCGTTGAGTCTTAGGAAAAGAGAAGACCAAAATTATTAATCTAATAATGCATGTTTTTATAAACGTAAGTTGACAAGTAACTCCATCGTAGACGGTCCCAATCAGCTGAAAAGACAAGTCGATTCATTGCCTACAAGCGACACAAAAAATTATTCTGGATGATTTCAACGCTAAAGTTGGCAATGAACTATCTCATCGAGGAACGACGGGAAGATACAACCTCCACGATGAAACAAATTTCAACGGCCAACGCCTAATTGACTTTGCATGTAGGAGAAATCTTTTCATATGTTCGATTTGCTTTCCTCACCAACGTATACATAAAATGACCTGAGTATCACCAGATGGCAACAGACAAAACCAAATCGACCATGTTCTGATCCAACGATGATGGGCCTCGAGCATACTTGATGTCCATACATACCGAGGAGCCAAATGTGACTCAGATCATTACTTGATCAAGTTAAGGCGTATTCAGCGAAGACCAGCCCTTTACAGAAATTCAACATCGAAAGGCTCCAAACGGCGTTTGACAAAAAATTTCCCGGAGACCCTTGACAACCAGCTGGCTCCCATCCTATTAGACACATCTGAAAACAAGCAACGAGCTATAGCTGGCAGTGAAAGCGGCTATTAAGACAGTTGCAGAACAGACTATCGGACATCAAGCCCGGCGCAAAAGAAATGATTGGTTGGATGATGAATGCCAGGAATGCATTAGACAAAAAGAATCAGTTGGGCAAACAGTATTTAAGTAGGAAAACCAGGACCAAGATAGAACACTACGAAAATCTCAGAAGAGTAGCGAATAAGATAATTAGAATTGAGAAAAGAAAATACTGTGCTGACCAATTGAGAAGCATAGATGTAAGTCTAGTGAGCAACAACACAAGACAAGCATACAAAGTAGTGAAAAACCTGAAACGAGTTTATCGACCCAAGGCCACGCTCTGCCGTGATGACATCGGCGATATCATCACTGATGAAACCAGGATAAAGGAAATATTTCAAGAACCTCCCAAATCCTCCGCACAGCTCCAGAACATCGAAGTTTATAAATATTCCCCGAGAGCTTCCATTGGCCACAGCTACTCTGGATGAATTTTGTTCGGCCATCAAAGCCCAAAAGAATAATAAAGTGTCGGGCATCGATGAGATTCAGAAAGCCATCCATAAAGTCATCCAGCATAGTTGGCAACAAGAACATATGCCGAACAAGTGGAGACGGAAACTATAGAGGCATATCACTACTTTATACGGCGTACAAAATATTTTCAAAGATCTTAAAAATTAAATCAGATCATAAGCCAACAGTATTATAGGGGAGCATGAAGGTGGTTTTAGAGCAGGTTGATCAACGATTGACCATTTGTTTACTGTCAAGCAGGTACATGAGAAATGCTGAGAGATCAACGTAGATGCACACTAAATTTTCGTTGACTTTAAGCAAGCATACGATAGTATTGACCGTAACGTACTCTACCAAAAAATGCTTTGCTTTGGTATCCCAGCCAAATTAGGCCATCTTACCAAAATGACCATGACGTCGACGACTTCCCAAGTCCACATCAATACCAACTCACCTACGCGTTTGACAAAAATATCGGACTAAAGCGGAGAGAAGGGGTGACCCCATTCCTATTCAATTTGGCTCTGGAATATGTCATGCGAAAGCTATCTGTTGATACAAAAGGTACGTTATTATACAAGTCGAGCCAAGTCACAGCCTATGCGGACTACATCAATATTAGCCACGGTTGTTAACAACCGCCAAAGAACTCTTCCTGAAACTCGACAGCGAAAGAAAACTTGTAGGGCTACAAATCAATGAAAATAAAAGAAAGCTCATGACGCAGTCGAGGAAAAATACTTAAAATACACAAAATATCACACTTGGCAAATACAATATCGAAAATGGCTGTGAATTTGTGTATTATGACGCCAAATTAACGAGAGCTAGTAATTGACAAGCCGGAGCTCTTAACGATTGTAAGACTGCGGAAGCTGCAATGGCCTGGCCACATGAATCGTATGGACGAACAACGAATACCCAAAAAGGTATATTTTGACTAAAGAACTAGATGACACTTCTGTTGAACTCTTCTTCTTATTTTTAGGGTTTCGAATAATTTTACAAAACCCTACTAAAATCGCGTCCTGTCCGTCCGCCCGTGTGTGACAGCAATTTTTCTCGCAAACTAATTAAGCTAGAAACATCAAATTTTGTATGTATGTGAAAAGTGGTGCCCTCTTTAAATTCAATTACGAAAAAAAATTTGTGAGACATTTAAGGGGAGTCTCCCCATAGAGGGGAGTAGCTCCCGAAAAAACGAATTTCATCAAAGGTAGCCAGTATGGGTACCAAATGAAAGGCCTTGATAAGAGCTTTTCAAAACAGGTCTTAAACTTGCATGTTTTGCTTCAAGGGGCGCACAGGGAGAGGAAATACAATAATCGCTGAAGAAGATCGAACGATAACAGTCAAAAATCGATTACGAAAATAAAATTAAACACGCAAAATTAAAAGGAAGGTTTTATTCTTTTTTATTTTTCAGAATTATTTTGCGAAAATGAAATCAATTACGAACACGAAAAGTTATGTTCCCCCCCCCACGATTGGACACCTGTGATCTGAAAAAAATTACGGAGGTAGGTGTTTATGAGTACAACAATAACAAATACCTTAGAAGTCAAAATTTGTTCAACTTTATTAATAATAGTATGATCTTCGAATTTCACATTTTCCAATAAAATCGTATAGTTAACCTTAAACTCAACGATATTTAAATAGCCTTATAAAATGTCCTTATATCCTGTAAATTTGATGAAAATCGAATGATATGCACGGAAGTTCTAGTCATTTGAAATGTCTGCAATTCCAACAACAATAGCGCATGATTTTGGTATTTTATAGACTTTCCATCGAATCAGACACTGCAAATTTTCAAATAAGATCAATAACATACAGGGTCTGAATAATAAGTAACCGGACTGACCTCAGGAAATTTTTTATTGGCAAAATATGTACAATTTTTCTATAGAAATCTTCAAAGTAGTCCCCATTGGAGTCGATAACACGCTGATACCGGTTTTTCCAATGGGGATCCATTGGAAGTCGGCAACCTCGATGCTGTCTAGAGCCCTCGTCGTAGCACTTTGGACGTTTTCCAGAGTCCCGAACCGCGTCCCCTTAAGGTGTCTCTTGATCTTGGGGAACAGAAAGAAGTCCGGTGGTGCCATATCCGGGCTGTAAGGAGGCTGTGGCAACGTTGCCCTCGACTGTTTGGCCAACTGCTCGGTCACGAGCAGGCAGTTGTGCGACGGAGCATTGTCGTGATGGAGGATCCACGAATCGGCAATCTCCGGACGGACTCGGCGAAACCGGGCGGTTAGTCGACGGAGCACCTCTCTGTAGTACTGGCCGTTTACAGTTTGGCCAGGTGGCACAAACTCTTTGTGAACAATGCCTTTCACGTCAAAGAAAGCAATGAGCATCGACTTCACCTTCGATTTGCTCATGCGCGCTTTTTTCGGTCGTGGTGACGCCGGTGTGTGCCACTCTAAACTCTGTCGCTTTGTCTCAGGATCGTATTCGAAAACCCACGTCTCGTCTCCTGGAATAACGTGGTTAAAAAACTCTGGTTCGGTTGCTCGATCGTACGCTCCATTTTCACTCCGACGACGTAACTGAACACGCACTCCGCTCTCGCTCGATGCTATCTCTCCAAGCGCTTGGAGGCAACTGCTGCAGCCCAGTTCCCTTTACCTGGACCCCCACCACCGCTACAGCACCAGATACCGGTTAGCAGACGCTTTGACGGCGCGGGGCAGGCTCAGTCCGGTTACTTATTATATAGCCCCTGTAAATATTATTGGGAATTTATGGTTTGAGTGATTTTTGTTAGTTTGCAACAAAATGGCGACCGTTGAAAATTGACAAAGAATGAATTTTCTTTTAAATGAGCACATCTCTTTGACATGTTTCTTGACTTCATTCGGTGCTGGTGACTGCATTTCAGAGAAGTTGGGTACAAAACCCTTCTGGCATGAGCGTAGGTCAGTCTACTCAACTTGTTTTTTTTTTTTAATATTCTATAAAGCTATTGTTATTATTGCTATCGCAAATGTCATATTTTTGATCCTCGTTTATTTCGTCTTTTTGTATGTCCATGCCCAGCTCTTCTAGCAGTGCGAAATGCTGCTTTAATTTGTCCCGCCGCCACTCAAAATATCTTCGCGGGTTGTTTTCGTTAATAAACTATTCTATATATATTTGAACTAGTCTTGTATCATTACCTGCTGAAGAGACAGGACTACAACAGTGGCAACGAGATCCGAATTCACGTATGAATTAAAGGCAAACACCATAATCTAGAAAGTTTACGTGCACGTCTCTCTGAAATGAATCGATATGGACGCGGCTACAGTTAAAGCGTTAATTACAGCAACGGCTAAGCAGCAAAGCAAATCGGATGCTAAGCAAAACAAATTTGCCCAACAAATGGCTGAGCAGCACAGCAAGACGGATACTACAATTGCGTTGTTGATAAAACTATTGACTCAGCATCAGCAGCCCTAGCGGTACAGCGGTACAGTGCGGAAGACGACCTGACGTTTGAGTTGTGGTACACGCGTTATGAGTCCATTTTCGTGATAGCAGCTACCGAAATGACAAACTCAGCAAGAGTTGACCTACTTACAGAGAAATTATCAACATCAAATTATCAAAGGTCCACAAACACTACTCTCCCACAGACGAAGGCAACGATCCCCTTCGATTTTCGGTCGTCAGGAGTCACAATTTTTGTTTAGATGTCTGAAGACTGAGAAAGTTGTAAATGAACGTTTTTCAGAATATGCTGTGAGCCAACGTAAGATGTGAAAAATTCAACATCGCAAAGTGCAGTCCTGGTGACTTCAAGGTTCTTATGTTCGCGCAGGGATTGAATAAAGCACAAGACTCATTGGCCTTGGAGAAATTACTGGTAAAATTAAAACAGCAGGAATTGGCGGGAGAATGTTCCAGCGTAGAATCAAATGGTAGTGCCAAGCTTAAACTTTACGATTGTGTCAACCTTGCAAACTGGCTGAGTGACTTAAAAGCTGAAGTCCATGGTTTTGTGCCCGGCAAGCATATCTTAGAGTGAGATAATGACAGTTCATGGGAAACTGAAGGAGAACGCAAACAAGCTACGACCAGAAGAAATAGCAAGAAGAATGCAGTACACCGACGCTGTAAAAGCAAGATTTCCGTGCTTCAAGTGTGGCGATATCCATTTTCACAGAGACAATCTTTTCCGAAAAAGAGTTGGACACAAAAAAGGATACTGTACGTCAGCATCGGGATGACGTCCCAAACGCTGGCGATATTTCAACGAACGCAAGAGCCTCAAAGTTAAATCGATGGCTTCTTCAACGCGCAAGTTTGTTAAGCCCGTGATTGACAACATGATGCTGAAATTACAAATTGATTCGGGTTCTGATTGGACGATTGTCTCTGAGGCAAATTGGAGGCTATTAAGATCACCGACATTAGCCGTATGCAAGGAGCAAGCCGTGAGCGCACCGGGAGAACCGGTAAAGATGCTGGGCAAGTTCAAAACACGATTAAAATTGCACAGTAGACAGAAAGAGCAGCGGCATCTGCTACGTCTCGGGATTTAATTTGAATGTGCTTGCAAGCGACTGAAAGGAAGCGCTTGACTTATGGAAGGTGCCTATTGATAAACTAACTAAACGAGGATGTGAAAGAGGAATTTTCGTCTCTTTTCAGCAATGCATTGGGGCGATACAATAAAGTGAAGACATCACTCACGCTAAAGGAAGGTGCCAAACCAGTTTTTCAAAATAAGCGGCCACTCCCATTTGCTGCTGCGGCGCCGATAGCCCACGAGCTTAAGCGGTTGCTACTGTTGGGGGGTGATTATCCCTGTCGATTGCTCAGAGTATGCAACACCAATCGTTGCCGTTAAAAAGAAGGATGGCAGGGTAAGAATTCGTGCCGATTATTCGAGAGGTTTGAATGGCTCGCTTGAACCGAACCAGCATCCACTGCCAACACCTGAAGATATCTTCTTGAAACTGTCCCAATATTGGGTGTTCAGTAAGATTGTCCTTTCGGATGCGTTTTCGCAGGTGGAACTCGACAATCAACACACACTGTGGCCTCTTCCAAGTAAATTGCCTTCAACCTGGCATTAAACCCGCTCCAGGCATTTTCCAGCAACTAGTCGACACAATGATGAGTGGAGCAAAAGATGCATTCCCCTTCATTGACGACTTTATCGTGAGAGGGGCTAATAAGGCCGACCATCGTCAAAATCTATTTGAAGTATTGAGACGTATCCACAGCTACGGGTTTCACCTCAAGATCGGGAAGTGCTCATTTGGTCAACAGAAATAGGAATTCCTGGGGCACGCAATCGACGGAAACGGTTTGAGACCGAGTCCAGAGAGGATCAAAGTTCTGAACAAAATATCTGCACCGAAAGACATTCAACAATTGTAAGCTTTCCTTGGGGCCATGACATGGTACGGTAAATTCATTCATCACCTGAGAAGGCTTCGCGGACAGCTGGATGAGTTGCTGCATAAGGATGTCAAGTTCGAGTGGAAATAATTACACCAAGAGATGTACGAGAAGCTCAAGAATATACTTTCCTCGGATCCTCGGACCGCAAGAAGAAAACTATCGTGGTTGCAGACGCATCGAGTCACGGTATGGGTGCGGTTCTTATGCATGAGATGCTGGATAGGACTAAGCGACCGATAATGCATGCAGCGCGAGTATTCAAAAGTGCCGAGAAGAACTACCCACAAGTTCATCGAGAAGCCTTTTTTTGTGGTAGGGAGGTGAAGGCATTTACGCCCGCCGAGTCTGGCAGTGTGGGACTCCCATGGAGGATACCCTTGGACTACCCACTAAACACCTCCCCTGTCAATCTGAGAACCTAGCCTGGAACCGTTTGACACATTACTTCGGGCTAAGCCTCATTTCTCTACGCGTTTAGGCGCCACCGGGCTACAGGGATCCCTTTTCCAACGGAAGGAGGGGAAGGGAGAGGGATTTCTAGAAAAGAGACCCCTCCGCCCTGGACGCCTCCAGGCGCTTATATATTTTCCTTTTTATCTTAAGGACTGCCCGAGCGTAATGTGCCACACAGTTCCATTTGTCAACGGATGTGAGCATCTCTCCAGTGAGTTCATCCGGAGAGAGATCTCCCATTTCTTCAATGAGGTCACCGCGCTGCCTTTCTCACCTCTTGCATACAAAAAAGGTGTGGTAGGCATCATCGACCTCTCCAGCACAGAATATGCAGTCAGGAGACCGTGACTTATCAATCTTGTGCAGGTAAGACCGAAAGTATCCATGTCCACTCAGTAGCTGAGTTAGATAGAAGTCAGTCTCACCATGCCTTCGATTGAGCCACGGCCTCAGGTCACCAATAAGGCGTGCGGTCCACCTACCTTTTGTATCGCTCACCCAGGACTGTTGCCAATCACTGAGTGAGCGTTCTCGTTCTTCGTGGGCGACAGCATCTCTGTCGCATTCGTTCCTCCGCAGGTAGATTCTGCGGCGCTCCTTGGCAAGGAGGGCAATGGGTATCACTCCTACGATGACCAGCACTGCCGACTCCGAGACAGTCCGATATGCAGATGCATATCGGACTGTCTCGATATGCATCTGCATATCGGACTGATGAGAAGCCTTGGCGTTGACATTTGCATTATTTAAGTTTCATCTTTATATCGCAAGTTTGCGCTTCAGACCGATCATCATTGGTTGTTGGTGATTTCCGGTGCAAAGAAAGGTATACGTGTCTACACAGCCAGCCGTCTACAAAGATACGCGCTAATGATGCTTGTTTACGATTCCTAAATCAAGTACATTAATACGGAAAGTTTTGCACATGCAGACTACATCTCGCCGCTCATAGCGAAACAAGAGAAGTCTAACGAAGCTGTTGTTATCGGTAGGATGGAAAATTAACTTATAGCTTGCTTTGTGATCGACACAGCACGAATACTGCCCGTAACATTTGAAGCTCTCAAACAGGAAAACAGTAGATGCCCAACAATGAGGAAAGTGTCAGATTACGTCGAAAATGGGTGGGCACGAACTTCAAAGCAGATTAATAATGCGGTCGTCGCGAAATTTTTTGCGCGACGAGAATCACTCACTAGCATTCAAGGGTGCATATTTTATGAACATCGCATCGTTGCGCCAACTTGTTATCGGGGGACAATATTGAAGGAGCTGCTTCAAGGCCGTCCAAGCGTCACTTGGATGAAACTGTTGACACGAAGTAAAGTTTACTAGCCATCTATTGACGATGATATCGACAGACCGGTCAAAAGGTCACTTCAACCATGGCCCATACCGGACGAACCATGGTCTCGTATCCGTATCGATTGGGCGGAACCCAATAATGGATTTTGGTATTTAATTAGTATTAATGCGTTCAACAACTGGACAGAGGTATACAAAATGCAACCCACAACGGCATCAAAGACAATCGAACGATTGGAGGAAGCCTTTTCGCGGCAAGGACTTTGCGATACACTGGTTTCTCACAACGGTCCGCAGGTGGTTTCAGAGGTGTTTGAGGGTTTCTGTAGACAAAACGGTATTGATCACATCAGAACGGCACCTTTTCATCCCCAATCAGACGGTCAAGCTGAGAAATTTGTCGAGTCACTGATAACTGGATTAAATAAGCTGGAGGGAGAAGGGAATGCCGATCAAATTTTGCGCAAGTTCTTGCTATGCTATCGTTACACACCATCAGTAGCCCTTGGAATGAAGTCACCCTTCCAGGCTATGACCGGTCGTACTATGAAGACTAAGTTGGATTTATTGAAACCAAAGCATGACCGTTCTTGCAAGCGTAACAGGAATATGGAGCAGCAATTTCATCAGCACCACGGAGCCAAATGGAGAGAATCCGATGTCGGCGAATACGACTTTATCAAAACGTACACCACCAACAAATAGAAATGGTCACCAGCAACTATTGTGAAAAGGCACGATGCAGTCAATTACTTGGCCCTTACGGTCTGTCGGGTGACCGTGAAGTCAACTTCCATGCAAATCAAATCAAAAAGCGGTTTACTTTCTTCCATAACGGAAGAAACATGCTAATTGATGATCTTGATATCCCTGTGCCGCAAACCCTCAGGGAAACGAATGCGCTGAAGGTCTACAACTACGTTGAGCTCAACAAACCAATGCAGGAGTACTACCACAACGCTATATGGATTATTTCATGACACGACTTGTACAGCGGACCGTTTAATCTATCTTTGGAGAGGTGTTTGGATGGCAACACTGTACATGGCAGAAAAAGATTTGTCACTTGTCATCGAGGAGTCGGAGAGTCAAGTCTAAGCTCACAGAGCTTATGTTGTAATAGCAAATGATAATAAACTATTCTATATATATTTTAACTAGTCTTGTATCATTTTCTGCTAAAGAGACAGGACCACAACACCTTGAATGGGCGAAAATCTTCGGATCATGATCATGAACTGATTCGCTATTTTACCTTTTCATTTTCTGTTTTTAATTTATGATTTTCCTTTTCTTTTATTTGAACTTTTTTTCTTCCCTCTCAAATCTTCTCTTCCACAGCTTCTGATTCGGCGTTTCCGATAGTGGAAAATCGTAAATATTGGTTTCCGGTTAGAACAAATTTGAATTAGTAGGTTCACTTCTCCTAACGTTGAAATCATGGTCCGGTTCCTCCATCCCACTTTTTAGTGGGAAGGTCGAGATTCCTTTCACCTTGAGGGCCTCTTGCTAATCCAGTGTTGATACGAGGGTCATTAGAAAAATTTCCGGACTTACCGGCAAAAAGTCATGGTACATTCAAGTTCTCTTGCCAACCAATAGATGAATTTAACTTATGTATGCCATAAAAATTCCAATCATTGCGATCAGTACAAAACACATGGTATCCTTCCAAAGTTGACAGGTGACGTTTGTTAAGAGCAATGGATAAAATCGAGTATCGCGCAGTGATAAAGTACCTCTATTTGAAAGGGGAAAAAACTCGGGCAAGTGAAAGAAGAGTTAGACTCCGTTTATGGTGAATTGTTAACCTGATTTACAACCGTGAAACATTGGGTGGCCGAGTTCAAACGCGGTCGCACAAGCATTTTTAACGATGTACGTTCTGGACGTCTAAAAACTGTTTCAGCGGGAGATATCGTCAGTTTAGTGCAAACAAACGTGATGGAAGATCACCGATTAACCATTAACGAAGTTGCTGAGGCTTGTGGGATATTAACTGAACGGATGCATAAGATTTTACATGAAGATTTATGCGTGAGAAATTTATCCGTGCGATGGGTGCTGCATTTGTTGACGATCCACTAAAAGCGCGAACGGATGGAGATATCGCGCGAGAGTCTTCAGCTGTTCCAAAAGAATCCTACTGAGTTTTTGCCCCGATTAACTTTTTTTTGTTCCCCAACTTGAAAATATTTCTAGGTGGCAAAAAAAATATGTGTCAAATGCCGAGGTTGAAGAGGCAGTAAACCTGTATTTTTCAGGTTTGCCTAATGACTTTTTTTCTGATGGCCTGAAGGGTTGGGAAAAGCGTTTGACCAAATGTATTGATTTGCGTGAAGACTACTCGTATGCCGAGAAATAAATTTTTGTTTGGTTTGAATTGTGTGTTTTTCTTTAAAAGGCTGGAAACTTTTCAAATGATCCTCGTATCAAGTGATGAATAAAGTGTTTGTATATTATTTTTTATTTGATGTTAACAAACATTAATTTAATTTTTAAATAGGTGACACTATCAAAAAACACATCGAAAAGATCTCAAATAGACTTTTCATATGACGCTACTCGATTATTTATTATAAAAGAAAATTGTTTACATGCTACCCTATTAAAACTCAGAAAATTGTTCACCCCAAAACTTTCAAGAGGTCATCACTTCTGAACTTTTCACAGAGTTTGATGGTTTTAGCTACTATAGTTTCGAAGAAAACTATTTTAGTACAAAACTAATTAAAGAAACGTTAGTTTCATATATTTAATGGAATTTTAAACCCACGCTACATCATATTATTGATTCGATGACCGTTGAAATGATTTTATTCTCTAATCTTATTTATTTTTCATAGTACCCTTCCACCATCCCATGTAAAAATCTTACAAAATTTATGTTCTTGGACTTAATAAAAATTCATTTCAATACCTTTTATACATGGAATTGGCCGAAACTGTTTTTCAATATTCCTAAAGTTCTTGCAGTAGTTTATGCATCAATTTTTCTTTATTTGCACTATAACGTTTTTAAAGTTGATTGATCGTCACTATTGAGATTCTGTTCACCCATTAAACTATTGATTACCTTAACGGTTCAAAAGAAGGTTCATCTTAGAGATGATTCAATCGTAAGGAAACAGCTAAGTTGTTCCGACCCAGTATCTCGCTTCGAAAGGCGCTTGCAAAGTGTGTTACTACGAGTATAATCGCTTGCCAGTCGGCGCCTATGTAAGAGGCTACACCTGTTCGACACACCTTGAAAACGGCCTATAGCCTAGACTCAATGAATCAAGCATACGAGTATTGTTCACGATACCGACAATTACAAAGTGTTTCGCTTGGCGCATGCAATTGATACGAAATGAATTTAGAGTTGAAGAAACGTTTTCGCTGCTTCAACGACACCAGGTTGGGGTCTCCGCACCTTGAGGTCTTCAACGAAAACGCGACAACGCGAAAAGCGATCGAGTCGCGCCGCGAGAACCAAATAAAGCTACTGCTGCCTACTTTTCCACTTATACTCAGTCAAATCGGCCGTACAGGTTCCCAAAGTCGATGCAAAATAAAGCACTGATACAAGATCGGCGAAGTGTGGGATGAACACATGAAATGCTCACCCACTCTTTGTTTCCGATGAATAATATAATGAAAAATGTAAAGAAACAACTCGCTCACCGTTTCGAACGGGAATTACTCGTATTCTAGCGCTCCGCGGCCAAATGTCCCAGTGAACTCTGCAGGATCTGCGCGCACTCACCAATTTCACTTTTCACCAAATAAGTTTGCCTGGCAATTATGCGACAAATTTATTACACAATTTCATTACTCTGATTATTGTTCGGCAAACGAGCACTTACACACATGTGTCACCACATCAACTTAATAACCACCTCAAAAACTATCCACGACAAACTAAACACAACTGTCTGGTGTCTTGCGTCTTGCTAGCCGCGATTAATACATACATGCCGTGCAGTCCCAATATAGTAAGTCGTTTGAGTCGCGCTGGGGAAAAGAAAACTTGGAACCCGAACCTCAAGGCCCACTGCCTACGAACTTGCGACAGCATCTGTTGAATAAATGATTAAGATACTTTGTTGATGTTGATACTCGTATGCTCCGGCCACGGTGGTTGGGAGGCTGTGACGCAGCCACCCGGAGAGGTCTTCCAATCCCAATAAATTTGGCCAATTTATTTT
Source organism: Odontomyia ornata (assembly GCA_963969285.1). Classification (NCBI taxonomy): domain Eukaryota; kingdom Metazoa; phylum Arthropoda; class Insecta; order Diptera; family Stratiomyidae; genus Odontomyia; species Odontomyia ornata. Next base: position 11,668,481 of record OZ017741.1, read on the forward strand.
CAACACCAGCATTCTTAACTCTCTTCCAGACCTCCGAAGCGGCTTGGGAATGCCGCTCGCGCTTCCAGCTCCGCGGAGACGCGCAAGAAGGGAGTTAATGCTCATATGATGTCCACACATGTGCACTGCACGCCAGTCGAATGTGCCATCCATCGAGAATTAATTATTAATGAATCGCTAAGGTCTTGATGCATGCATGCAGATGCTGCATTTCTCCGATGCCGCTGCCCTTATTTACCATCTCAAGATCGCAGCTCTACGTCGATTATCCCAAATCTCGCGAAATTTCAACGGATCGTGATGTTTTTGACCTTTATCTAGAGCCCATAATTTCTTTGCATATGTGCGCTAAATGCTAATTATCGTCGTTTTAGCACAGTTTTATTTTTACTACTTTCCATATAGGCGAGACGCGACTGCAAACAATGGCAATGTATGATAAAAAATCATTTTCCAAAATGGTAGGCTTGACTGATCCGTTAGTCACTGCTGGTAACTCACTTCCGGTGCCATTTATGGATCAAAAATCACCTGCTCAATGCGAAGCTCCACCATGGAGCTGCCACCGCGAATCGATCTTGATTCTGGAAGTAGGCTTAAAGTGCTACCAAGTTTTGAAGATGAGAATTATAAATAGTAAGGAAAAGTTGCAAGCTAGTGTCGAAACGTTTTGTTGATTTAAGTGGATAGCGTCAAGCTTCTATGCAAAATGTAAAACAATTAAAGGTTCTGGTTTATTTTCGCTTTAGTAATATATTTGTCTACATTCATAGAAAGTAAAACCGAATCCTAAAGAACATTTAAAATAACATAACGGCGACTTAGATGATTGTAAGAACCTAAGCACGTGAAAAATGAAATGATAACACTGAACTTAATCCAAACACTAAATCGGAGACACATATGACGATACTCATTAAGTAACGATTAGTAAGAAGGGGACTTTACGTCCAGTTTTGTAAATAAAACTTTAACTATTTCCAATTTGTAAAGTTCCTTATTTTTAACGCATTACGAGCAGTAATAAACATATAATAACGAGTTATTTGTAATAAATAAAGTTGAAGTTGTTGAACTTTAAAATTGTACTACTCTTCTTCTTAATAAACTTTAATTATTTGTCTTTTTTATGCACTTTTATATTCTACTAGTTAATTATAATGAATTGACTCAACTTATTCGTTAAGAAATCAAAAACAACCGTCGGCTGGTTCGAACTATGCTAATCATCAGTTGTTTGCGTCGGGACTCGTTTGTCCCGAACTTTGATTTTATTATTGTTTGTAGACTTTGAATTTAACTTTATTTTACTTTCTTTTTAACCATACCGAGATACTGAATAACCAGCAATTGAACAATGAACAAACTTTTGTTCCAAAGTATTGACAAATTAAAAAATTAATGAAAAATGCGTTTCTCGATTGATAAAAATGAAAATGTTGTATTCGAAACTTGAAGTATTTTCGCTTTGTGACGAATAGAATTTGAATTTGGTGAATTGAATTGAAATGATCGATCAATTGATAAATCAATCAAATAAATCGAATTAGTTACGAATGGGCTAATCATTACAGTGCTAATTAACCTTAAATTACTATGTAAGTTGATTGAAGCGTTGATGTTGCCGGATCAGGCCGTGATGGGCGCTCAGGGGTGTCAGGAACTCAACATCTACCCCCCTCCTCCCCCCGTTGAACAGTCCGTTCAACCTCCTCCAAGGCTGTAGCGTCTAGGTAACGGCACTGGTGGTTGGATATGCAGGTTGCATTATTGTTTGCAAGAACGCCAGCGAAGGTAGATCACCAGTATGACTAATCCGAGAATGCCCAGGTAGTCGATGGTGTACTGGTGGATGTCGTGGTCGGTCACTTGATCGGTCCATGAAACATCTTGCGCTTGTAGTTGTCATCGCAGTTCCTCGATTTCAGATGCAGACTCAGTGATATGAGTGGAGTCGTTGAAAGAGTCGACAAGGTTCGGCCCATTCTGTAGAACAGCCAATTCCCGCTAATACGGTCCCAAATCGTAATCAATGAGCAACTTCCACTCGCTGGAAGATAAGTAGACTCGACCTAATGGTTGAAAATACAGACCCGTGTGGGGTCTGGTTGTTGAGCCTTGTGTTGGAAAGGCGTGCGCTATGGGAGCTAGTAGGCACATCAAGAGTAGCGCCGCAATTGACTTGCTGGTTCGCATCGATTGTCCTCGGGATGTCGTCGCCGCTGATCTGGGACCTTTCTTTCGTCAAGTGGGGGGAACTTGCTTGTGATGCTTCTTTGTTAGACTGTGCTTCGTCGAGTACTGGTAACAGGGCCAGTTTGTGTATAGGCCTTTTCAAAGTTCCGGAGGCGGTTTTGACATCAGCGACTAGTACGAAACCATTGGTGCCTTCTTAAGTTTTGATAATTCACCCCAATGGCCACTTCATCGATGGGGTGATATCTTCGCTCATGATAACCACTGTTCCCGGGATGGCATTGGGGTTGTGACTGTCTCCACTTGACACAATGCTGCAACTGCGCCAAGTAAACGAGCGACCATCATCTCAATGAATTCGAGTTTGAGGTGATTGATTAGCTTCCACCGGGCATGGAGACCTCCGGTGACTGGCTCTGGGCGACCACCTACCATGGCTGTGAGGGGTTCTCCGATGAGAAAGTGTGCTGGAATTAAGGCTGCCAAATCATTGGGATCGTTTGACATCGGAGTCAGTGGTCTAGAATTGAGGATAGCCTCCACCTCAACCACGAAGGTATGCAGCTCCTCGTACGTGAGAGCCGCCGACGAAATGCCTCGACGGAACAAATTTTTGGCTGATTTGACCGCCACCTCCCATAAGCCGCAAAAATGAGGCGCACGTGGAGGGATGAAATGGAAATCGATTCCCCGGCTGGAGCACGCCGTCGTTACGACAATTCTATAGCTGGTTTTGAGCTTCCACAAAGTTGGTGGCATTGTCGCAAAATAGGTTTCGGCAGTGTCCTCGTCGTACAATGAAACTGGAGCACAGAGGAATGCCTTTGTGCTTAGATCGCTGACTAGCTCCAGATGGACGGCCTTTGTAGCGAAACAGCAAAATATGGCTAGGTACCTTTTTTGTGGTCGGGTACCTCTACCTCGGTAATGGATCATCATAGGCCCGCAGAAATCCACGCCGGAATTGATGAACGTACGGGCTTGCTGAATACGTGCACTTGGCAGGTTTCCCATGACTTGTGAAAACAGGTTAGGCTTGACCCGGTCGCACCACACACACCGTTGAAGATCAATCTTGTTGTTGCACAATACCAGTACACCCCATGTCTACTGGCATGCGTTGGGAGCTCGATATGATGTGTATCCTATATACACATCAAGGCTCCCGGGGAAAGAGAGATATTCCGGTGTGATACTTATCTGCTACTTTATACTCGCTAACTAGATCAGTAAAAGAGTATTTTTGTCTAACGATTTAATTTTATTTTATTCTTTGTTTGGTTATATACTATATTAATATTAGTAACATATTTCGCTATTGAATTCTTTTAATAATTAATTTATTACAGAGACGTATAAAGTTCGAGCATTAATGGAGCTTGTAAAATTTTTGCGATTTATATTTACTTTGATTATTTTTGTTATTTGAAGGAAATGTATGATATTGCTAGATATCATATTTGAAAAACCAATCAATTAAAGCTTCAACTGTTGCTCGGGCTGACGCCTTGAGCACGCAGTTATATTAACGAATCGATTGATTATAATCCAACTGCTTGCCCCGGGCACTAAGCCTTGGGACGCTAATACTCGGGCTCATGCCTTGAGTACGCAGTCAGATTGATAAACCAATCAATTACTAGTTCAACTGCAGGCCCCGGGCATAACTGCCTTGGGCGCTGATACTCGGGCTGATGCCTTGAGTACGCAGTTGAACGTATCCTAAATTCACTTATCCCGGGCTAAGTTCCTTGGGATAGAATAAGCTCGGGCGCACGCCTTGAGCCAGTGAATGGAGAAATACTTCTCGATTTTCTTGTGTCTTTAATTTTCTTTTATACTATAATTATGCTGACTTTATTGCTTACCAACTAAAATAATGAAGAAATTTACCATTTAAAAAAGATCAAAGTTCAACAACAAAAACAGTTTAACGTATTTAGTGCCATCTCTCTGTGATTGGTGCAACCACAAAGCTAAAGCTTTCGCTCGATTTGCAATGCATGTAACCAATTCGTTCCGCTGGGCGGTACGTTCGATTGCGAAGTCTTGTGTGTGTATATGTTTGATTCTTAATACGAGTATGGATACACACCCACTTCTGCTAATCCATGATACGACACCACGCCCACAGATGCATTGATCACAATTCGCAGCTTTTCGTATATATATGTTGTCATTTACAGTACACAGAGAGGAACGACGGAACACGAACCGAGCAATATTTGGACTGCGGTTCCCGTAACATTGTGAGTTGTTTTCCTCAAATAGGCCAGAACCGCTATCTAGTGGTAGCGTGCAGTGTTTGCGCGCCTAGATGACAGTGGTCGCGATGGATGTCCATCATCAGCAGTCTAGTGGACGGATGTTTGTACAGTAATAAAATGCGATGTTTGGCGTTGAACGTGATCTTGGCAGCCTCCAGCCTCCCACCGACACGGACTATGCCCTCTGGATCTAGGAATGGCGCCAGTCCCACCAACAGACTGTGCTTGGAGACTTGCCTCCCCGACCTGAAGTCCAAAAGTTTGTGATTGTACATACCTCACGATGATCTTCAGGGCCGTGGATAATTCATCACTCGTGGGCGCTTGATTTGTCAGTTGAAATTGCTTGACTGCCGGCTTGAGACCACAAATAAACCGCATCATGTAGGCCATTATGTGCTGCAGCCTCTTGAAGGAGTTGCCGTGGTGGATCCACTGAACGAAGTGTGTTTCAGGAGCCTCTGCCACTACCATAACGATCTTGGTCCATTTCGTCTACAAGGCACAAGGGCCCCCACTCCGATACTCGGAAGGCCAAACTGATTCTGCCCCGGATAAAAATGGTGGTCCTTGCAACCGCATACTACAGCGGCTCAATTCAGCTGGAGCTATCCCACGTCACAGGATGTCAGTTGGGTTGTCCTCAAACGCTACGTGTCGCCATCGGTCCGGCCTTGAGAGGGTTTGTATGGCCAAGACCCTGTTCGCCACAAAGGTACTATACGATGATGCAGTAGAGTTGATCCACGCCAAGACAATCTCGGCATCGGTCCAGAATACCTGAAAAACCTCCTGCAGATTGAGCGCTACCTTAACTCGTCTTATGAGCTCAGCGCCTAATTTCACCGCACACAACTCCAGGCACGGAACAGTAAGTGTTTTGATCGGGACCACTCTTGACTTGGCGCACAGCAGCCTGACGACAACTTGACCGCTCCTCAGGGTTTACCGCATGTATATCACTGCGCCATATGCCTTCTCGGAGGCATCACAAAATGTGTGCAACAGTACTTGCACGGGTTTCTCGCCAGTACTGATGTGACGAGAAAATTGGGCCTGCTGTAATGATGGCAGACCACTGCGGAAATCGGACCACTGGTTATGGATCCCCACTGGTAATGCTGCATCCCAGTCCAATTCCAATCGCCATAATTCCTGCAGGAATAGCTGGCTGCTACTATCACAGGAGCCAGAATGCCCAACGGATCGAACATTCTGGCTATATCAGATGCCATCGTCCTCTTGGAGAACTTCACATCGGTTGGATCTATGTTGATTTGGATTTGGAACTCGTCAGTCTTCAGACGCCAGATGATTCCTAACGTCTTAATATAGTCCCAGTGTAAACTACTGTTGGTCCTCAGGTTTAATCTGCTTCAACAATAGAGGATGGTTAGCACACCATTTGCGCAAATGCATACCTGCGCTCGAGAGTATGGTGCATAGCTCCGCCTGTTTGCGAAGTGCCTCCTCTAAGCTGTCTGCCCCGGTCATGATATCATCGAGATAGCAATCCTTCTCCAGCGCGCTGCTGCCCAGGGTACCCTTCTGCTGGTTTTCTTGTGCTAGAGCCTGTAACCATTTTGTAGCTAGATATGGGGCACACGTCATGCCGTAAGTTACTGTTTTCAATTGATAGTATTGCACTGGTTGCGTTGAACTATTTCTCCAAATTAAGCAATGATACTGACGGTCTTCAGGATCGAGTATTATCTGCCAATACATCTTCTCGATGTCGGCGGTGAATAGAAAACAAGGCATTCTGAAACGTAGGAGTATCGAAAAAAGGTAATCCTGGACAGTAGGCCCTGTTTGAAGGATATTATTCAACGAAACGTTTGTGGTCGTCTTACTGGAAACATTGAAAACCAACCGCAGCTTGGTTGTACTGCTGTCAGACTTCAGGACACAATGATGTGGAAGGTAGTATCGTTATCCCTCCCCCTGCTGCGACGTCACCTCCTCCATATGCCCAAGCTGAATATACTCCTCCATGAAGTCCTTGTATGGAAGTTTTAGATCAGACTTCCTCTCCAGTCGACGCTACAAGGCAATGAATTTGCGAGTGACCACTGCTTGAGAATTACCTAACGTCTCAGGATCCTTGCTGCTTGGGAATCACCTAACGTCTCAGGATCCTTGCTGAACCAAGAAACGGCCGTCGGGATGTCTTGTCATTGTCTGATAGAAATATGCTTCGCAAGCCTTTTCAGTTAACGTAAGCTTGTGTTGCGGATCCTGTAGTGCCTCGACCTCCCAAAATCACTTGATGAGCTGATTATGCTGGTTATCTTCTGCTAGGATGCCGCATGTGAAGGAAGACACTTGAGGTGTGATCACTCTTCCGGCTACAATCCACCCTAGGAGCGTGTTCTGGAGCACTGGGAGCTGTGGGCCCAACTTTATTTATCCAATGGCTAGGACCTTTAAAAGTGTTCGGCACTTAGCAAGATGTATATGCGCTCCCTTCGGTGGAAGTCTGGATCTGCCAACCTTATGTTTTTGGGAATGTGCCATCCCGATATGTTCAAATTCTGAGATGGTTGTGGTGATATAATTTTGTCCATGACGTAGGCTTCCAACTGTGTGACATATCCTGATAATCTGGATCTTAGGCCAAGGTTCACCTTATGGTATGCCTTCTCAGTACTACCGCCTACCCTTTCAACGAGGCAAGATGTGGTGTCGGTGATAAGCCCAATTTTTTTATGATTCTTTTGGTGACTAGGTTTATTTGTGAGCCCGGACCCAGCACAGCTCGACAATCCGTCGTCTTGCTTGTGACCAGCCTGATGACGACTGTGCCCAGAAGTACAAATCATGGATATCAAAGTCGTTAAAGCGAGCGATGGCAGTTCTGGATTTGTTTGCGGTTTCAAATCTTGTTTCGGCGTTGTCGTGCTCGAGGATATCGTCTTGGTCTATTTGGGCTTGTTGTCTCCAGGCATATGTAGCAGGGTGTTATGATTCTTGGAACACTGCTTGCAACTTCTGGCCGTGCAGCTGGATGCCTGATGTCCTTCTCGAAGGCAATTCACGCACAGCTTCTTAGCGCGCACGAAACTTAGTCTCTTTACAGCAGTGATCCTGAGGAAATCCGGGCAGTAGAAAAATGGGTGACCCTGCTCACACATTAAGCACCGAGAAGTTGCCGTGGTGGCTACGGTCGACTTGGTGGCTTTCTTACGGTTGATCTCCGGTTCCTTTGTTTTATGGCCGAGTGTCTCAAAAGCCTGGAAACGCGTTTCCATGAAACCCAACAAACTCTTCAAGAGTGGTAGCTCACGCGGGTTGGATAACGATTGTTCGTATGATGCGTGAGTCACTTGATCCAATTTTCGGACTAGCACATGTAGCAGCAACGGATCCCAATTCGTTGTGGACACTTGCAGGTTCTCCAGGGCTCTGAAATACTCTTGTGTGGTGTCATGTAGTGCCTTTATTGCTGCCACTGAAGGCCTTTCATTAACATGAGATGGCTGACTCATCAATTTGTTGATGAGCGTCGCTACCAATAGTTGCCGGTTGTCGCACCAGGTCCGAATGACCTCCTTCTGGTCCAAATGGTCGATAATCCTCCTCAACGAGCCTCTTGGTGCTGAGGCTTCTGCAGTGAAGTCTTTGTCCTCGCTATCCTGAATTTCAAGCCCTTTTGGTAACTGTTCCCCAGATGGCGTGTCGACGTGTGTTTTGGTACGCATTTGATCGCGGAAGTGGTGCTGGTAACGGAGGTAGTTGCCTTTGGTAGTGTCATATATATTGTTACATGTACAAATAATTACATGTACAAATAATTCTGCGAGCTACTGTCGCAATTGTTTTCATCATCATTAAGAACGTCAACGAATGAGTTTACTCGAACCCACGAGTAAATTCAACAAGCATAATCAACATCTGCAAGTGACGTCACTCCATTCATGAACTTGCTCGAACCTACCAGGTACCTCTCAGTAGAACGTTCGCCAATGTGCGAGAAATGGGTGAATAGGTAGAGACCCTATATAAAGGCGAGCTGAATGAATGGGGAGAATCATTCATTCGACCGCGATAAGAACTGCGAAAGTGTGTGGGAAGTGTGTTTCGTAATAGTGAAGTGATTTAGAAGACAATTGCGATAAGAAATTTATGGACAAGTGTTAGATTTTATTTTAATAGTGAAAATTAAAATTAGTGAAAGTGTTAAACTGATTATTGTGCATTTTCTTGAATTGAATAAACTCTTTTAACTTAAATTAAAAGACATTGCGTTTTCACTTTCCCGGAACGTTAAAATTATAGGCCGCGAACCAATAACACGCGACAGTGGTGTCGAGAAGTGAGATAGAAAATTTCGAAAAGTGAAAACATTTAAACATTTTTAAACTGCACAGTTGTGAAATCTAACGTAAAAACTGTTGAAAAAAAAAAAAAAAAACAAAAAGCTAATACAATAAAAATGCCACGAAACTTGCATCTAAGAATCAATGAATTGACCATGTCGGAGCTCAAGGAAGAGTTAGAACAGCGAAATCTGGCTACGCAAGGTACAAAGGCCACATTGATTGCACGCTTGCGCGACGCGATCGAATCGGAAGGCGTGAATCTGGATTCGGGTGAGCTCTCAGATGCCGAAAATGGTGCAGAAGGTGGAGAAGTAGAAACACTAAAACCAAAGGACCCAGAAAATGCACTGATGCAAATGTTGATGCTGATGCAGCAAGAGCAGCGACAAATGTCATCCAATTTAACTGCGAAGCTCAATGAACAATCATCGAATTTAACAGCGAAGTTAAATGAACAATCAACGAAGCTAAACGAACAATCAGCGAAGCTGGACCAACAAGCGATCGAAATCAAGGCAGACATCACACAGAAGCTGGAGAAACAGTCAACCGAAATAAAAGCGGAGCTCGGTCATCTGAACAAACAAATTAAAGGCGTCGAGGAAAAGGTTGACCAGGTCGAGGAAAAGGTTTACCAGGTCGAGGAGAGAATTAACCATGAGATCAGCCAGGTCGAGGGGAGAATAAACCATGATATCAGCCAGGTAGAGGAGAGAATCAACCATGAGATGGGAAACATGAAAAAGGAATTGGAAGCAGCAAAGGCAGTAGTAACCTCTTCACCAGCCTCGCTTATAACCGCAGCGCAAAGCACATCCAGAAATGTCCAAGCATCAATATTCGATGGGCAAACGGTCTGGAGTATTTACAAGACCCAGTTTGAAGCTGCTGCAAGGGCGAATCGCTGGAATGACCAGGAACGAGCAACTGCATTGATTCTTGCTCTAAGAGGCCCAGCTGCCGAGCTTTTGCAGACCATCCCCGATGCATTGCACTCAAACCCGAATGCTATAATGAATGCGCTCGACATGCGTTATGGAGATGATCATCTAAAGCAGATTTATCGGTCACAGCTAAGGCATCGGGTGCAGAAGTCTGGTGAAACCCTACAGCAGTTAGCCCAAGACATTGAGCGACTAGCACTTTTGGCTTACCCAGCCTACGACCCAGAACATCGAGATGATGCAGCGACAGAGGCATTCATCAGCGCCCTAAAGGACCCGGAATTGCAACAAGCCGTGCGTTTAGCTCAAAAGCAAACGGTTAAGGACGCATTGGCTTACAGTCTGAACTTTGAGGCAGCGAAAAATGTGACTCGTACCACTGCCCGGGTTCGTGAAGTAGTGACAGACGAGTGCAGGTGTGAACGCGTGGAAATTGAGCGAGACCCGCATGTAAATGGTGCGCCTAGATGCTGGAATTGCGGAGAGAAGGGGCACTTGCAAAGAGACTGCAAGAAGCGAAGAAAACCGAGCTATTGTCCAGGGTGTGCAGCTAGGAGGAGATCCAGACCGAGTCAGGAGCCCAGAATGGAAGCCCTTCAAACAGAGGGGTCGGGAAACATGTAAGAGCCAACTTCGTGGGGCAGAGGTTGGCTAGGAGGATCGACGTCCCCAGCACCACCATCACCGTGTCAAGACTACATCGTGGAGAAGCAGACTTATGCCTTCCGGGTCAAATTGACGGAGAACACTGCACCATAACAATCGACACTGGTGCAACCCGATCGATTATCCAACCAGACCTAGTTAGACAGCAACAACTTCACAAGGGCAGAATTTTCTCACTACGGACAGCTACGGGAGAAACTGCACCTGTTCATGGAGAGGTCAACCTCCAGATACAGTTGGGAGACCTTGTGTTCCGACATAATTTTCTGGTCGCGAACATTATGGATGACTGCATTCTCGGAATGGATTTTCTGCGACCACATGGAATCACGTTGGACTTGGGAAAACGTGTCTTGAAATGGCAGAATGTCGAAGTACTGATGGAGGATCTCAGCGTCCAAATCCCCAAGATGAATGTAGTGGTATGTACTGACACTGATGTACCGAATTCTTCCGAAAGCATTGTATGGGCCAAGCTTGATGGTGATTCTGGAGACCACCGATCTTACCTGATAGAGCCAACGAAGACGTCCGCATTGCGCAGTTTGATTGTAGGACGAAGCCTTGTAAGATCTTTAAGGAACGGATATGTGCCGGTTAGAGTCCTTAACACCGCAGATTCAACCACGAGCATCAAAGCGGGAGAAGTCATCGGCAGCTGCCAGCCTGTTTCCACCATCACCTCTTTAGAAGCTACTCACAACCATCATTGGAAAAGGAGGCAAGACACAGAAAAAGCCAGGGAATCCACGTCTGCAATATTGAAGCAAGTCAAATTGCCGGTGCAGCTATTCAAATGAGCCTCTGATCTGGTCACCAAGTACAGTGACATCTTCTCAACAAGCCCGGATGACCAAGGCCGAACGAGTTTGGTAACTCACGTCATAGACACACAGGGAGCCAAGCCGATTCGACAAGCACCAAGACGTCTCCCTATAGCCAAACAAGGAGAAGTGAGCACGCTGATCTCGGACATGGAAAAACAAGGCATTATTGAACCTTCTGTAAGTCCATGGGCCGCGCCTGTAGTTCTAGTAAAGAAAAAGGATGGTAGCACTCGCTTTTGTGTCGACTATAGGCAGCTTAACGACGTCACTAAGAAAGATAGTTACCCGCTCCCACGCATCGATGACATCATGGACACTTTAGCCGACGCAAAATGGTTTTCTACACTCGATCTCAAGAGTGGCTACTGGCAGGTAGAAATTGACAAGAAGGACCGAGAGAAGACCGCATTTTCAGTTGGGACCGGATTGTGGCAATTTGTGGTGATGCCGTTTGGGCTTTGCAATGCTCCAGCCACTTTCGAACGCTTGATGGAATACGTGCTACGTGGTCTAACCTGGAAAACTTGCTTGGTGTACCTAGATGACATCATCGTCATCGGGAGAACGTTCGAAGAGCATGTGCGGAACTTAGAAGAGGTTTTCTCCCGACTGCGACTGGCAAATTTGAAACTTAGTCCCGACAAGTGTACCCTTTTCGCAGCTGAAGTAAAATACCTGGGACATGTCGTATCAGCTGAAGGGGTCAAAACAGACCCTGAGAAAATTGAAGCCGTGAAAAGCTGGCCAACACCAAACAACAAGCGCCAACTACGAAGTTTCCTGGGCCTGGCAACCTACCATCGAAGATTCGTCAAAGACTTTGCCAAAATAGCTAAGTGTCTTCATCAGCTAACCGAGAAAAATCGTCCGTATGTCTGGAATGAACAATGCCAGACAGCCTTTGAGACCCTGAAGAAAAAGCTATGTGAATCACCCGTACTGGCGTATCCGAAACCGGGAAAAATGTTTGTGGTTGACACCGATGCAAGCAACGGCGGTATTGGAGCTGTACTCTCCCAGCAGATCAATGGCGAAGAAAGAGTCCTCTCGTATTACAGTCGAGTTCTTTCAAAAAGTGAGAGGAACTACTGTGTGACCAGGAAGGAGCTATTGGCTATAATAGAGGCCACCAAGCAGTTCCACAAGTACCTATATGGCCAGAAATTTGTTCTTCGAACGGACCATGCATCATTGAGATGGCTACTTAACTTCAAAAACCCTGAGGGACAAGTTGCGAGATGGATCGAAAGATTGCAGTCATACGACTACGAAATTGTTCATCGAAAGGGCGGAGTTCATGGAAATGCTGACGCCCTATCTCGTCGCCCATGCCCAGCTAACTGCAAGCATTGCCGACGGATTGAGGAAAAGGAACCGCCCCTTGATCTGCGACTGATAACGGCCGAATTTGATGAAGGTTGGTCATCGGAGGAGATTCGAAATGCCCAGCTAGCCGATGAAGACATCGGACCATTGCTCGTATGGAAGGAGACGACTGGGCGACCTGAGTGGAAGGACGTTTCAACGCATGGCGCAACCCTGAAAAGCTATTGGGCACAATGGAACTCCCTTCAGGTGGAGGGTGGCGTACTCAAGCGGAAATGGGAAACGGCGGATGGCAGCTCCTATAGGATGCAAACTATACTACCCAAAAGCCGAATCCACGATGTGGTAAAGGAAATGCATGAAGGATCCTCGGGAGGCCATCTTGGTGTTAACAAGACCTTAGCGAAATTGCGGGAAAGATTCTACTGGCTCCACGCTCGAGAAGACGTAGAGGACTGGTGTCGCAGATGCACAATTTGCGCTTCCGTCAAAGGCCCAAAGCGACGACTGAGAGGACAAATGCAAACCTATAACGTAGGCGTGCCATTCGAAAGGATTGCTGTTGACATCGCTGGACCCTTTCCTGAATCTGAATGGGGAAATCGATACACGCTGGTTGTAGCTGATTATTTCAGCAAGTGGCCCGAGGTCTACCCCATTCCCAACCAGGAAGCAACTACTGTAGCCGAACAGCTAGTGTTAAATTGGGTCAGCAGGTACGGCGTGCCTTGTGAACTACATTCGGATCAAGGCCGAAACTTTGAGTCACTAGTTTTTAACGAAATGTGCGAGCAGCTGGGAATGCGGAAAACGAGGACAACACCGCTGCATCCCCAATCCGATGGAATGGTCGAACGTTTCAACGGCACGCTCAATAAACACCTGGCCAAGATGGTTGACGAGAACCAAAGGGACTGGGACCGACATATCCCACTATTTTTAATGGCGTATAGAGCCGCTGAACATGCGTCGACGGGCCAAGCCCCAGCCAAAGTCATTTTTGGAAAGACTATTCGTTTGCCAGCCGATATAAAGTTCGGAACACCCCCTGAGAAACCCCAAACGATCTCGGAATACGCAAGTGATCTAAGACAACGGTTGAACCAGATACATCGGACAGTGCGAAAACACCTCGAATCGGCTACTGACCGCATGAAAACCAGGTATGATCTAAAGGCTAATTCTACTGGCTTCCAGCAAGATGACTTGGTGTGGCTTTATAACCCGCAACGGCGAAAGGGTAGGTCTCCAAAGTTGCAACATAATTGGGAGGGACCATACCGAGTTACAAAGCGAATCAACGACGTCGTATACCGAATACAGGAACATCGTAAGCCGAGAGCTAAAATGAAAATCGTGCATCTGGACCGTCTTGCCCCATATTACACCCAGGGAGAATTGACTACAAATAGCGACACATCTTTTCGGGGCGAAAAGAACTGAGGTGGGGGCAGTGTTACATGTACAAATAATTACATGTACAAATAATTCTGCGAGCTACTGTCGCAATTGTTTTCATCATCATTAAGAACGTCAACGAATGAGTTTACTCGAACCCACGAGTAAATTCAACAAGCATAATCAACATCTGCAAGTGACGTCACTCCATTCATGAACTTGCTCGAACCTACCAGGTACCTCTCAGTAGAACGTTCGCCAATGTGCGAGAAATGGGTGAATAGGTAGAGACCCTATATAAAGGCGAGCTGAATGAATGGGGAGAATCATTCATTCGACCGCGATAAGAACTGCGAAAGTGTGTGGGAAGTGTGTTTCGTAATAGTGAAGTGATTTAGAAGACAATTGCGATAAGAAATTTATGGACAAGTGTTAGATTTTATTTTAATAGTGAAAATTAAAATTAGTGAAAGTGTTAAACTGATTATTGTGCATTTTCTTGAATTAAATAAACTCTTTTAACTTAAATTAAAAGACATTGCGTTTTCACTTTCCCGGAACGTTAAAATTATAGGCCGCGAACCAATAACACGCGACAATATGTTGGGTAAAATACTCCTGCGACGGAGCGACCTCCGGTAGGGATCGGATCTTACTATCACCTAGTTCAAAATACTCCCACGCGGTCTCCAGTTGCCGCAGTCGTTCCGTATAATACCCGTTCCTGCTTCCTTGAGGGCGGATCCTTCTTGTAGTTTAAAATGGCGCCTTCGACGATTCGAGCCAATCGTTTTAGGTCCTCGATCAGGCGATCCACATTCGCCATTGCGTAGAAAGTCGGAAAGCGGCCGAAAACAGAAAGCGCGGGTACACCACAACACTACACAAAACACCACACAGCACTTCACAACCTGTTCACCGGGGTAAAACAATGATTAGTTATGTACGGCAAAGTAAATACCAAGTGTATCTCGCCGGGGGCACTGTTGTAAAGCTGGACTTATGTAATATCCTTTGTTTTATTGGCACTAGATATTCTTCGTATGGATAACGAGAAAAGCTTATTTCATAGCTAATTGTGTCAGTGTGAAGAGATTGGGGCGAATTGTGGATTTTTTAAATTCGCTGAGAGGTGACAACGACGACAGAGGAAGACGACGACCCGCGCGACTGGAGAACTGATTTTGCAGAATATTATATTTTTGTATATGCTTTTCGTTTACAATACAGTATTAAAACTTCAACTCGTGTTTCCGTTAAAACGAATCCCACAAATTGGAGGATGTAATAAACATAAGCAGTCGAGCAGCGCCGTGGTGATCAGGAGTGGCTGCTCCTGTAGAGATAAGATGGTCAACTCATCGAAACTGCTTAGTTTGTTGTTTTACGAGATTAAAATCAACTACATCCGTCAAGTTTCCATCCTTTAGGCAGAGATGAGTGGCTCACTTTAGCCACTTTAACATCTTTAGGTTTGACCTTCCCCCTCTAATGCAACGACCTGCTTCGGAGAAAGTAACGGTTGCTTTTTGTAGAACGTTTCCATTGTCTCAAGCCTCTGCGTCCGCTAACTTTAACGAGGCAAGAAAACTGTGGATTACTGTAGAGTAGCTTAATTGACACATAATATAACATTTCTAAAGATAATAAAAACTGATCGGTACATCTCGTAGCGTAGAGTACGTGTGATAAATATTTTGTAGTGTAGCTTCGTGGCTCGGCAAGAGCCCGTCTCATATGATCCCGCAAATAGCTAGTCCACAAGCATGCGTACACGGTCGTTAAGCGAAGCTAGTCAGCTGCGCTCGGTCTTGTTTATGGCTCACTGACACTTGTGCCAGACAATCGGCACCCGTGTTCTACACGGATCAATTATATTCCCTATTCACAAAAAAGGTGACAAGCTATAGTACGAAAACTATAGAGGCATATCACTACTTTGTACGGCATACAAAATATTTTCGAAGGCCTTAGAAAATTAAATCAGATCATACGCCAACAGTATTATAGGGGAGTATCAAGGTGGTTTTCAAGCAGGTAGATCCACGACAGACCAATTATTTACGGTCAAGTAGGTACTTAAAAAATGCTGGGAGTTCAACATATACGTACACCAAGTTTTCGTTGACTTTAAGCAAGTATACAACAGTATTGATCGGAACGTACTGTACCAAATAATGCTTTGCTTCGGTATCCCAGCCAAATTAGTCCATCTTACCAAAATGTCTCCCAAGTCCGCATCAATAACCAACTCACCGACGCCTTTGACAGAAATATCAGACTAAAGCAGGGCTGGCCCCATTGCTATTCAATTAGGCTCTGGAATACGTCGATGATACAGGTACATTCCTATACAAGTCGAGCCAAGTGGTAGCCTATGCGGACGACATCAGCATTTTGTCTCTTCTTGAAACTTAACATCGAAGCAAAACTAGTAGGGCTACAAACCAATGAAAATAAAACAAAGCTCATGACGCAGTCGAGGAAAAATCCCTCAAATACACAAAATATCACACTAGGCGAATACAGCATCGAAAATGTGGAATAATTGTGTTTTGAGGCGCCAAAATAACGAAAACGGGTAATAAAAGAGACGAAATACGCCAAAGAATACAACTCGCATTGTTTTCTTTTATTCTTTTCTCGGTGATCTTGCGAGATACAAAGACAGCTCGTTTTTCTGGATCATACAACCGGTAGTTTGTAGATTCTCCCTCGTATCCGACCAGAATCATTTTCTTGGCCTTTTGGGCCAAGCTTTTATTGTGACTGGGTGATGAAAGTGACTAGTTGGTATGATGAGACAATAATAATACACACGTTAATTGATACATATTTGTATTGAACACAATAGACATGTTACATCGGGAAAGGCCGATACGAGACTGACTGTCAAAGGAACGGCACATAGAAAATAACGATTCACAATAGCTTTCTTCGAAGTTGCCCAAAGATAAGTTGGGAGGGATGATGCCTGCAACATCTTTCGAGCGCTCTCGACGATCGTGCGATTATCTCGTTTACTTCGGCCATCCTACTCCAGAGTGTACGGCGCCGTTGTCTGAAACTGGATCTCCGATTTGTGTTTCACAAAATAAATCGCGTCGTCCATAAAATTCACGAAAAACTTCGAGCCTTCTATCGTGAGTGTTGACATTGGCCCCTCAACGTCCGAATGAATAAGTTTTGTGTATAAAAATCGCCGGGTTCGGTATTGCGAATATCGCCGTCTTTCTTAAACGGAAGTCTGTGTGATTTCCCTAATTGACAGGGCTCGCAAAAGAAATCCCCGTTTGAGGTCAGATTCAATCCCGTCGCTATTTTCGCTTTTGCCCGATCGTATCGATATTAACGTGCCCGAATCGCTCATGTCACCGTTTCAAACTACTCGATGCCATGTTCGACTCCGTGTTCGAAATCGATTTTGTCTCAAAACACAACCGGTAAATATTGTTCCTCTGTCCGACTCCCTGCGCTACAATTTCTCTGTCGCGTTGAAGGTGAACGAATTCGTCTTTGAAAACAACATCGATATTTTTCGAAGTGCACACTCCGGCGCTAAACTTATTTTTCTTCAATTCGGGTACACACAATACATTGTCGAGTCGCGCTTCACTCCATTCTCCATTAACAAACTTACATACTTCGACGATCCCAATGCCCCTAGCTGGACACTGCTTGTAGTCGCCGAGCGACAAGCTCTCGCCCGCTATCGATCGGAACCCCGTGAACCACTCTCAACGATACGTATGTGACGGGAGGCTTTGCTGTCCAATAGCCACACGACGGTAACATCGCGTTTCAACCACTCGTTCAGATTTCTCGCGGATAGCGCGCGGCTTATTCAAAACCACGGACGCACAATTCGCACTGTCGTTCTCCCCTTTTTCGACAAGTTCACTCTTTTTCTTCCGGCACTGTGGGGCAATGTGCCAGTTTTTATGACAGTAAAAACACTCTCGCGGCTCTCGCGTCCCAGACTGTCCTTGAGCACTCGACGATTTAGTCATATTTCGCGCACTCACACCGCGTTTTCCGATAACCATAGCGGCAAAAGCACCAACCTCCTAGTCGTCTGCAGTCATTCTCAGCTTCTTCTTTATCAAACGTTCGATGAGTTTCTGAACGGTCTGATCGACTGCGGGCACGCTGTTTTCAATGCGTAGTATTTTGACGGAAGCGTGGCGATGATATTTGCCATTATAGCGTGGTCCGAGACTGCTGCCCCGAAATCTTTAAGTTACATCGTCATTTATTTCGACTTTGACTGTGTGCGTGACCATCGAGTCGTGTGGTGTCATTCTATACTCATGGAAGCGTTGCGTCATCATTAACTTGCTCGACTCCGATTTTTGTTCATGGATTGTGACGAATTTATCCCACATGTCTTTCGATGTATTGCACACAAAAAGAGCCTGCATAATGACTGGATCCACTGCGGTCGAGATCATGTACATAGCTTTCGCATTGTCCTTGACCCATTTTCTGGATTTAATCGCAGTCGCGACATCTTCTTCGGGTTTTACGCGAGATCCATCGACAACATCGATTGTTCTGGAAGCCGTCAGGATCACAGTCATTTGAAATTTTCACGCCTGGAAATTCTTTCCGTTGAGCTTCGTGACGTATTTCGCTGAAACCTCGTCCACCATTTAGTTTGTTCGCGTCGTCCGACACATGATCGGGATTCCAGAGTAGCGCGGGAAATGTTTTTTCACGGTGACTTCGTGATCTCGCGCATTTCTCTCTTGTTTATACGAACGCAAGACCTAAGCCCATAACCTTTTGGATATAAGAGTAGATTTACGCAGAAATAAATCGAGGTATTACGTGACAAAATGAAAAACGCTTTATTCTCTAATGGCGTACTTTACCGAACATGTTACTAATAATATCGAAACGAATCTCGGCGACGACAGATTGGCTACAGAACTCCTCTCGTACAACAGCTGTCAAAAAATGAATGATTTTAGACTTGTTCTTGATTGTTGAGCTATGAGAGTTGGCATGGTTGGCATATGTTACATAAACGAAAAATGCAACATTTTTTGAAGATTGTTCTGAGCTATTCTAGCTTTTTGGTTTGCCGTATAGATGATCATATCGTCAGCAAATGCTACCAATGATCGCGTTGGCGAGACGTTAAATTCAAAGCCGTTCAATAGCTTGCGAATGGATATTGAGAAAAGCAGAGGCGCTGTAACTGTTCCCCGCTGTAGACCATTCAAGACCTTGAATTCGCGCATTGTTGTCAGAGTAAAGTGGTTAATTTCCTCCTCTCTACCTTCGATCTTTTTGTTGCGGAGGTTTTAACGGAAACAAATTCAATTTCAGGTGCGCCTTCCTAGAGCACCTGAAGAAGATCTACGGTACCCTCTCCGCAGTCCAAGCCTTTCAACAAGAAGTTCTGATTCTTTTCACTTTTTAGGGTATAGGTGGTGTGGAACTCCCCAGAATTCAGTGCATTTTTAGCTGATTTGAAATCGACCAGTGATTTCGTTCTAATTGTTAATTTTTCAGCATTAACTCTTTTTATCTCGAAATTGGTTACTTTATTTTCGGCTGCCAATAGCCGAACCATATCCTTTCCGCTTTGACCGAACACGTTAATTGGTGGAACTTTCTCTGTATTTTTGGAAACTTTTTGAGAGGGATCAGCAGAACGGCGAGCTAATTTCTTCTTATTTTTATTTTTAAAGTACTGAATAAAATTAACATCATTATCTTGATTAGAATTACCTTCAATACATTCTTCAACGTCCATTTCTTGTTGTAGCCCGTCCTGCGCTGCATAATAGTTTTGGCTGTCGTTAGCGCCTCCAGAAATATATTTCTTCTGGGATAGCTTGTTTGAGAGCTTTCTTTGCCTTAGTTTCCTTATTGATTTGCTTGACCGGTTCAGCATCTTGTTTTCTTCCCTCTCTTGAACATATCTTCAAGGGATTTTAGTCGTAGTCTCAATTCTTGATTTTCAAGTCGAAGTCGAATCACCTCTTGTTGGTTGTCAACTAATTGAGTTTTACGTCCGTCATCTGCGGAGCTTTCCTGGTTACTCGTATGCCTCCTTTTATTGACGATTGCTGCCAATTTTATATTGCTACTCTTCCCGGGACCCCCCAACGGTGGGAAGCCGTCCGGCTCCTCCATACCAGCAGTCCTGAGTTAGTCTTTGGATTATTTGCTTTTGTTGATTTATCGAAGTAAAATAATATTCAATGATTCCATGGGTCGATTCCTTCGACGATAAAAGCTTTTTCCAATAAAAACCAAAATTTGCTTTGGACTGACTTTTAAATAAATTAATTTAATTTTTTGAAAACTTGACAGGAGCGAATTAAAAACACGTCTATACACAACGAAGGCTAGACGTAGAATCCAAATTTATGAGTCGATACATTCATTATGAAGCTTGTTCGAAACCCTATCGCGAAGCATGTAACTTTGAACGAAAATCTCTGAATGTCGCAGCCGTTCCACCCTACCGACGGGTACATTGAGCCTTGTCTATTTACACATACACCCTTTTCACATCAATTTAATGGAAATCTATAAGTTTATGGGCTCTACACTGAGCTTTCCATTGCAACATACGAGTCTTAGATCTAGTTTTTCGGATAGCTCCGAAAGCTTGAAATACTTATGAAAATTGTTTCCGTCGGGGATGTTTCGTGCAATGCAAGATATCACGAGTTAAAGTTGAGCTTATACGAGTACTTTATATATCCAATGAATATCTGGCTGTTATTTTATGCAGCATTAGCTGAAGTAAAAATAAGTTGATTTAAGATTCATAGCAGATTCCGCTCTGAAACAAATCATTTTTCACTATATGTGAATGAGTGATAAATAAAACTCAAAAATGATGAAAAACAAAAGATTGTTTTGTATTTTCAATTTTTTATGTTTTATCCATAGATTTTCTTTATAAATAAAAGACTTACATGATAAAGAATAGATATACATCTATTCTCATACTATTAATACCTTACATAAAAAACTATTTACAATGTCTTATTTACACTTAAGCTCACAGAATTGTTTATACAATATTTTTACGTAAATGGGTTTTCCGCTTCTATTATTCTCATAATTTCCGGCGGAACGAATATAGTCTTCGTAAAGTTTAAATTGGAATATGTTTTAGAAGAGTCGATATTACCTTCAGGTCTTCTTACTTGGTGATCGGAAAAACTGCTTTGGAGTTTTTCTCGATTTGCACAATCGGGATTCGAGCTTAAATTCAAAACACCATCCTGCATATTTTTAGCTTTCACTATATCCTTCCCTGATTGGTTATCCAACGTGTATACTTGCTCACCCCGAAGCGGATCAACTGGGCAAGCATCCACTTGTGATTCTGACACAGTTGTAGTTGTAGGCATATCAGAAGATTCTATTCGAGGTTTGCTTGTATCAGTGAAGCCAACTTTTTTCGTTTGTGCTTTTTGCCGTAAATATGAATTTTCTTGACTTGTATTGTTGTACTGTAAACTAGATTCTTCAAGTGTAGTGTCAATGTAATTATTTTGTATGTCGACATCAGACATGAGAGGATAATCCGGAGAGCAAGCAAATCCCGCACCAGACGGTAAACTGTCTTGTGTAGATGTGACCCGATTGTCTTCGATATCCTCATGAAATTGTGGACCAGCCAAATATTGTGCAACATTACTTTGCGTAGTGAATGTCACTGAGGGAACCCTTCTTCGGGGTTGAGTTGGTTTAAGTGGTGCAATACTTGGTGATTGCATTCTGCTGTTATTGACAGGTTTCGCATATGAGTTTATACAGTATCCCATATATTGGAATTTATTTTCTTTGTTTTGTTTTTGCTGGTTGTCAGTGGCATCGCCTCTTTTATTATATGACTCATGAACATCGTTAAAGGATAAAATGGAACTTGTAACATCACTGGAGCTTAAGAAATTCCTATTTAATTTTCCGACTAATGTACTATCTCCGAAGCTAGTGTTCTTTTCAGCACTTTCTTTGCGCTTTGCGGAACCTTTTCGTTTACGGTTATTCGAAGGTGATTCTCTGGGTTCAAATTCACTGGATTTACCGGATTTTCGTTTCGGAGAAGATTTTCGCCGTTTGCGAGGATGCTCTTCTTCCTCTAGACGTTTTTTCGTTCGATTCTCTAAAGCCCGATGAACATTTTCCTTTTCGCGTGGCATTGGAGTATTTCTTCCTGAAGTTTTATTATTTCTATTTTTGTTAGAATGGCTGCTTCTTCCTTTTGTTGTCAGATTTAAAATTGAAAGTTTTTCATTTTCAGTCATTATATCGTACAGCACCACTACAACTTTTTTAGTTAGTTTAATATCATTAAATCGGAAGGGTTTGAAATAAGTTGTTTTATTAATAGTCTTTTTTCTAGTTTTTGTATCATGTTTCCTTGTAGATTTAACAGGAGAAAACACAGAATACTCTTTACTTGTTTGAGATATTTTTCGCTGAAGGTATTTATCGAAATCACTTTGTTTTTTCTTTGTTACTGCTGGCTTTTGATTTTTTAGATAATTTGTTGCCTTACTTTTGTACGCATCACTCAAATTTTTTAGCAGATAAGCTCTGCTATCAACTCTTCTTAGATATACATATGCATTGAACATTTTCTCGTCATTTAATTTGTCATGGACTAGACGAGGCTCTGAAAGAGAAAGCAGATGTTAAAAATAAATGCCAATTGAATTAGATGTTTGAGATGATAAAAAATATTAAATTATAATCAATGAATATTTTAATATTTAACTTTAGAAATAGTATTTATACGATATCTATATTAATGAGATGACATGAGAGACATGACCTAAATTTGAATACTTAAAGTTAATATGGTAGAAAATGAACCGATACCAAAATTCAGACTTGTTTCCCAAACATCTCCCTCGCGAGGGGTAACCTGAGGTTTTTTTGTCTCTAAAGAATTTTATAAGTAGCCTGAATTTTGTTTCTTTCATTTGCCAAATTTAATTTTAATATCGGTTTGTTTTCTCCCTTAAAACCTTCAAATATTGAAGTTTACTTCAAGTGACTCATGTAAACTCATTTTATATATGCAACATGAGAAACATTTACATATTACACAGCACAACATAATCGAACTTTTATCTGTTGCATGAAATATTTTAAGCGTAGTTTACTAATTCAAGGTTACTGATTACGAATCTACCCTAAATTTAATTTTTTGGGTACATCTAACCTACTAACTTTATATTGTGACTGTTTATATTAACTACAAGGTGTTTTCCAAAATAAACGAGACTTTTTTGGCGGCGCCATCTGTGAATGAGATAGTGCGTTGGAAAGTTACATCCCTCCTTGACATCTAGTGAAAGCTTGGTGACATTCGGTTCAGTGGAAGCGAAGTAATTCCGTCTAAAGTGACAGTATGTTTGTGTCATCGGTACAAAAATGAGTTTGGAACAAAGAGCTAATATCAAATTTTGTTTTAAAATCGGTAAAACGTTTAACGAAACATTTGTCTACTTCGTGCTAGAGTTCATGAGTAGTTTACACGTTTCAGAGATGGACATAAATTACGATGAACATACGGGTCGCCCAAAATCAGTTATCACCGAAAACTCCATAGAAATTGTGCGTGAATTTATCAAAAATGAGCCGAAACCATCGTTCAAATTCATGGAATCGGAGTTCAATATATCCAAAACATCGATTTATCGCATTTTAACCGATCATTTGGGCTTACGAACTGTCTGTACACGTTTTGTTCCGCACAAGTTAACTGATGACCAAATGCTCAGAATTCAACATTCGAAAGACATTAAAGAGGCGAGGAAAGACGACAACTTCCTTTACAACATTGTAACTGGTGATGAAACGTGGTGTTTCCAATATGATGCCGAAACCAATCGTCAAAGTGCCGAATGGAAGGCCCCAGACGAGCCACCACCCCAAAAATCGCGTTTGGTGAAGTCAAAAATCAAGTCGATGCTCATTTGTTTTCCGAAGGAATTGTCCACAAGGAGTTCGTACCAACGGGCCAAACCGTCAATGCAATTTTCTATCTTGGCGTTTTGAAGCGTTTGTTGCATCTCATTCGTCGAATTCGGCCTGAATACCGCGAAGGAGGAAGCTGGCGCTTATTGCATGATAATGCACCATCTCATCGATCCACTCTGATTTTTTGACTAGAAATCGCATTTTAACCATCATTCACTCACCGTATTCGCCTGATAAGGCTCCGTGTGATTACCACCTATTCAGAAAATTGCATTTGGCCATCAAAGGAAAACGCTTTGCGTCCATAGACGGCATCCAAAAGGCTTGTACCGACATCCTGAAGGACATTCCGGTCAATGCCCTGAAACACTCTTTCGAAAAGCTTTTGGACCGCGCAAAAAATGAGGCCGGAGGAGACTATTTTGAATAAATAAACTCAAATTTATCAGAACAAAGCTCCTGTCGTTTCTATTTTAGCACAGTCTCGTTTATTTTGGAACGCACCTTGTAGATGTATTTATTACGGTCGCGTTTTAGATAAATCTTTGTAATTCCTATCATGTATTCATTGAGGAGGGTCTGCATTAACGATCCAAATTGTTTTTGTTTTATCTGTTGGAAATATGTTTTTCTCAAATTTCGTTAAAGTTTGTCAAACATTATGAAACGAGCATATTTGGAATGTTTGGTTTTGAATTGGAGACACATAAGAAGTACTGGGAGGCCTTGTTGTATGCAATATCTATGACAAGGAGTTACGTTAATAAGCCACTAAGAAGAGACTCCTTTTCAAGTTCCAATCTCCAATAATCTGGCGTGAAACTTTGTCAACTCATAACGACCTTTAGGCACAGCTTGCCTAATCTGATGTATGCTTAACACTTTTCTTCATCAGATGTGCGAAGGAACAACAAAGATGTTCGAAGCACTGGATGACTATTCCAGAGCCAGTGTTATTCCTTGTTCCCCATTTCCATCTGGCCTCGATGTATGCAGCTCCACTCAGTTGCACTGAAAGGTACAAGGCCACCAAACATCATCGCTGCTCCGTTCATGGCTGATACATCAGCCTGCTCATTGCTCTACATTCCTGCGTGCCCCAGCAGAACAAAATAGGATAAACCTATTGTCCTCTCTCAACTTGTTGAGTTTGCCACAATACTCTAGAATCATCTTCAATATTATCAACGGCAATTCTAGGTCCTTAATGGCTGTTTGATTATCGTAAAGACCGATATAGATTTGCAATTGAATTCTTTGTCATTGCTAAGGTGGGGACTTACTGGAATCGTATAGACTTCTGCAAAAGGATCCTCGGAATACTGTCCATACGTTGGGAATATTTGGTGTCAACGGTAATGTAGTGGAAATATGGACAGAATTGAATAATGATCAGGAAAAAATTGAGGCAAAGTGTGAATACTCCATGTGGATTTATCGATCCTCCATCACAGAGTTTCCTGTTACTGGAAGGAAACATGCCCTCATAAAAGAAAACGGACTATGAGTTGGGATGCTGGAATCTGCGCATTTAATTGAGGGCTAAGCGTTGCGGGAGAGCCTTCAGCAAACAAAATGGATCTACTGCTAAAATTTTTTTTCGGTGGGGAAATTAAGACAGCAGTATGAAATTTTGTGTATTTGATGGCAGTTAATAGTATAAATAGACGATCATTAACTTCAACAAAAGATACAATCAATCAACAACAACAACAGAAACAACATCAATAACAACAACATTGACGACCATGACATCGAAGACAGATGACATAAAACAGAACGAACGACAAAAAACGGAGAGAATTTTGGCACAACAAAGAACAAGGCACACGCTGCATGGAAAGACCGGATATTACATCAGCCTGGCCAGAATAACACATCACGGTAGAAATTAGGCAAGATGTGGAAGCCAGAGATATGCTATTGTGCGATGATGCCTCCATTGTCTAAGAACATCTCTCCAGGGAGATATTCGGCCACAGAATTGTCCGTTATCATAAAAAACAGCTTATAAGAAACACACACATTTGACCAAAAAACATTTATAAGGACATCAGGAATAGAGTCCTAGAGCTAGAATAGCCGCTATACGGACAATTAAGCCTTAGTTGGTTAGAGGAAAGACTAAACGCTAACCTGCCTGGCTTAGTGCCAACGGGTTCAATTCCATTACCAGCAGTACCAGAAAGTAGCGCAGTTGTAGTAAGTGAAAAGGAGGAACACGAAAACAGTTAACAGAATTGTCTGCGAAAAATGCGACTAAAAATTGTCTCCCCTCCAAAGCATAGGGTGATCAACTTCACTAGCAAGAAACGAGTTGAGTACGCAGGAGAATGCTCCTACCAGAAGGGCTTTGTAACCATCCTAGGGTTCGAAACAACTTTTATGATAACATGAACCAATGACTTGAATGATGCATCCAGAAGTAAAGGGTATATAATTCAAGCCATCGGTTCATGTCATTAGAAAACAAGAAATCATTCAAATATATCAGACAAATAGAGGAGGGTTCATAAACACATAATAGCTGCCATTTTGTCCCAGTTTAAATAATTTGCTCGGCCAATTGAACATATTCAAGTTAAGCACTATTTCTGAAAATTTCATAAAAATCTGAAGAAAACTGTAGCTTCTAGGTCGATTTGAAATATATATAAACCATCAACGTGTTATTGTTGTTGTAATTATATAAAATTGAAATGGTTATATCTAATTGATTATCATCCGATTTCAATGAAATTTTGAGACCACAAGAATCTTACATTATTCTACATAATTTTAAGATGTTTAAGGGTACTGTTTCGATTTTATGGGGTAAACGACAAATTGACAAACCATAGTATTATTAAGAAAGTTGAGTGAATATTGATTTGTGAGGTATTTGTTTCCTTATACCACCCATTAAGATCTACATTTGTGATTTTTTTCACATTTTCAGCTCAAAGGAGCTTCTCCTGGGCCCCCTGATCCGCAAACTGGCTTTTTTGTTTTAATTCTTAGAGTTCTAATTAAGACCTTTCATTTGATACCCCACTTTGATAAAAAAATGTTTCAAGAATCATTTCGATATAAGGGGGACCACCATTAAAAACTTTTGAAATTTTTCATAAGACCTAAATTTTCGAGCGACCACCACTTCTGATCTTTTCGCAAAGTTTGAGCTTTGTGGCTTTTATAGTTTCTGTGAAAACTTGTTGTGACACACGTACAGACGGACGAACAGATGAAGAAACAGGACGTGAAACTAGTAAGCCTTTGTAAAATTCGTTATATAAAGCCTTAAAAATTAAAGAAATGTCCGATACGGCACGAAGGGCAAAATTAACCACGAGATAGACCCTAAGGCAGCACTGCTCATGAAACGAGCGCATGCTCTTTTTGTTCCTTCTTCCCTGTTTAGTAACAGGAACAGGTTGTTAGTTGATGAGCTTTGTGGGGGTGTGTGTTAGGTTGAGATAAGGATAGCTCGCGTGGCACAGTCTGTTGTGCTATAAATCTGTGTCGGACTCTTCTAGGAATATACCAAGTTGCTGGAGGTGACACCTGAATGCACATTTAACTAAGAATTGACTGTCATCAAGGAGTGGGTATTTTTCCCTTTGATGATCAAATTTGGTACAGTTAAGTATCTGGTGTTCAAGATAGTCCGTGTAATCATACCATTTACATTTATCTGTGTCGTAGATTTTGGCTTTTCTAAGTCTGTATCTATTGTAAGCTCTGTTAGTAAGTATTCTGTTGATGCGTTTTATTGTGTTTCTGTAAAGATATACATGTATATCGTGGAAGCAAGGCTTGTTAAGGTACTGAAGGTCTCTGTCTCCCCAGAGCGAGTAGGATCGTTTTGTGATGTGTATTATATTTGGCGATCCATTCATTTTCTAGAGATGCGATTATAAACGGCACTAACACCGACACCTATCGTGAATGGGACGACACCTTTGACAGAATTCAAAGGTGTCGTCCCATTCACGATATGTGTCGGTGTTAGTGCCGTTTATAATACGTGTGTGTGGAGAACTCTGTTTCTGCTGATCTAAGATCTGACGGCCAGAAGCATCTCCGAGAAAGTAGAAAGCGTCGAGGTTTTAAAAAAGTTTTATGTTTTAATAGTTATGCTTTTTCGCTATAGCACTACAGCCCTTTTTGGACCTTCGCGTAGTGATAGTTGAGTATCTCATTATCTTGATCGAATATATCGGCACACGAGAAGGTGATATGGTCAGTATCACGCCTTGGCCGTTGATCCGTACAGCCAGCTGCGATAAGTTTTGATTTTACACCAGCACGTATCATCGCTGAACGGGCTTATAGTCTGTCCGAAGAAACACTCGAAAAAAATCTTGTTGCCACCAATAGAATTCGAACAAGCGACCTTCGGCTCACGCGGCGAGCACTCTAACCACTACACCAGGCGACTACATTTAACAGTTATAATTCTTTGGTTTTCATTAAAACCAATCACAATGAAAATTTCTCCGGCGAACCGTGAAAACATGTACAGATTTTATGACGAGTTCAATAAAAATATCGTCCACAAAATTACGTAGTGGTAAGTGACTTCAAATTGGAGCAAGTTAATAATTTTATTAACTCTATCGAAGGAGAAAGACGCAATAGGAATGAATAAACAATAAATAAAAGGTCTGCTAAGTCCACTTGTTAGTTTGGAAAGAAAAATGTATTTTATAGGTAAGTAAAAAATATGTGAAATTGTTCGTATTGTTTGCAGAAGGCGAAAAATGCAAAAACGATCAGACAGCTTTATCTGCGCAGGCAGCAGAAGCCCTCCTCTTACTTAATCACTAGGGCAGAAACCTTTATTTCAAAAGTATCGATGTACGAGGAAAGTGAATAATATCCGAAGCCAAGTGGTTGAATTTGCGTGATATGCGAACATATCTTATGTGTGTATTTAATTAGTGCAACGGTTACTTGATAACCAGGTGAGTCATTTGGTGTTTAGTAATTGGAGTTACATTCCGACCAGGCACGGAACATTGAGTTGAACATTATATAGGGGTTGTCAGGCCATGAAAATCAAGAAGACAAATGCAACATTGCTTTACACAATCAGATGGAATGATATTGCGCTTTTATCGGACGTTCATTGAGCACCTCTCCAAAGTAGTAAGATAGCGTTCACGAGAATTGGATAGATAGCTTACATTGTTTATCATCACTATGAGACGTACAGTGCACAGTATTTCCCGGCGTATCCCATATGAAAATTTATTCATACAAACACTGCGACTGCCAAGCGAGATAAAGGTGGATCCACTTGCGGAGGAGGCAAAAAAGAGTAGAATTTTGTGAAGCAATTAAAACAGCGTATTAAAAGTATACATGAGGAACAATATGAAAGTTGCAAGCGACAGAATGAAGAACTGAACTTACCCTACCATGCGCAGATCAATCAGTAGTGGTGTAGTAGCTAAAGTGCTTGCTGTGTAAGCCGAAGGTCCCATGTTCAAATTCTGTTGGTGACAACGAGATTTGTTCGAATAATTCTTCTGATGGACTATAAAGCCCATTTAGTTATGATACATGCTGGTTTTAAATCAGAACGTATCGCAGGTGGGTAGGCCAAAGCGTGGTACTGACCATATCACCCTCCCGAATGGCGGTACGTTCGATTAAGATGAGATACCACAACTGCCTCTAAGCGAAGGCCCGAAAGGGACTGCAGTGCTAAAGCAAAAAAAGCAAATAGATAATCACCTGAATATACGACGTTGTGTGTACTTTATAAAGTTAGATCCTCCAAAAAAAAGTAGCACATGTGGATTGACCGCATCGATATCAAGAAGAAAACAACGGCAAGCAAACAACTTTAAGAAAGGGACAGTGTCTCTCGAATTCTCCTATTCCAACTTAGTAAGAAAAGTGAATAATTAATTTTCATGTGCGACGAAAGTTGATCTTAGGAGATTACAACCAGGAAATTGTGGATAGCTTCTCGTCCTTAGGGAGTCAATTTTGATAGAAAGGGCACAGAGAAGAACGAGATCTTTCAAAGGATAAACGCAGCAAACAAACCCTAACTCTCAAGGCTTCCTATTCCAAGGTCTAAAGATGTGCACAAAGAGAATAGGCTTCGCATATACGAGGGCGATTCAATTATGATGGAGACAAACTCTGTAGATGGCGCGGTTGTATGTTTTGAAGATCGTGGCTTGAGTATGTGATAGCTGGGTCCCTTAAGAACAGTATGGTATAGTTTTCGTCGGGAGTGCATGTTTCACCGTTGCGCAACGTATTGTCATTCGTTTTTTTGTGAGGGAAGGCTGGAAATTTTTCTGCGTTTGCGAAATCAGTTCGGTAATGTGTTCGTGAGTAGGGCTGTTGTGTTTAAATGGGCCAAGGCATTCATGGATGGTCGCGAAACCGTCGAGAATGAGCCGCAAGATCGTCGGCCGCGAACCAGCACCACACCAGACAACATTTGCCACGTCGAACAACTCATTTTGGAGGACTGTAGGAGGAATGTTCGAGACATTTCGGCTGAACTCGGCATCAGTATTGGTAGTGTAGAGTCTATCATCCACGAACACCGTCAATATCGCAAAATAACGGCGGGATGGGTTCCTAAACTGTTGAACTTCAAGCAAAATTCACGCGGTTGCAAGTTTGTCACCGCTTGCTGACGCGAAACGAGGTGGAGGGGGACGATTTTTTACTCGAATCTTCACTACAGACGAGACATGGGTACACTATTATACTCCCGAAAGCAAGGTGTCATCTAAAGAGTGGAGGGAGAAGGAGGAAGGGGAGCCAGTCAAAGCGAAGACAACCAGGTCCGCGGGTGAGGTTATGTGTACTGTGTTCTGGGACCGGCGCGGCGTGCTGTACGTCGATTTCCTGCACACCCATCGTTCTATCAATGCTGCATACTACTCTAACCTTCTGAAAACACACATGAAACCCGCTTATCGCTCGAAACGGAGGAGCATTCCTGCACGGTGCGATTCTACTCCAGGATAACGCGCGGCCTCATACCACGCGTCTCACGCTCGATACAATATCGGATTTATCACCCTGCGACTACCACATGTTTGGACCACGAAAAGAAGCCCTCGGAGGTCAAAGATTCAACACCGATGACGAGGTAGACGAGTTCGTGGACACATGGCTGTCCTAGTTGCCCAAGCAATTCTTCGATACCGGCATCAAAAAGCTTCCGGAAAGGTGGACAAGATGCGTAACTTGTAGGGGGTAGTACCTAGAAAAACTGTAAATTTTTGTAAATTTTTTCGATAGGAAATAAACGTGTCAGAGCATTTGTCTCGATTAGATTTGAACCGCCCTCGTACAAATCACTTTAAATACATGTGCTCTTGCATGGATGCAAAGCCAGGATTTCTTTATTTCCAAAAAGACCTTTGGTGTTATTTTTCGCCATCCGGCTCGTTGCATCCTTCAAAGTAGTTACCTTTTGATGTAACAACACGCTCTCATCAGTGTTACCACATCTTGAAGTAGCTCTGAAACTCAGATTTTGTAATGGCTCGCACTCGTCGTATTCATTTGATATGTCTCGAAGCCAGTATCTTTTGAGCGGAATTTTCAATCTTGGGAGCAGCCTAAAGATACCACTTCCCAGTTGTCCTGAGCGATTTCTTAGCGAAGTTTTTTCTGCTCTGCCCTGAGTAAATACGACAAACGCGTTCGAATTAAGGCGTCCAGTCGATAACTGTGGCATCCAGGTAATTTGTGAGGGATTATTGGTTGCATTCGTCCCCCCACAGAGATCACTCAAACATTCTGGCGCAACGGTATGAACGCAGGTCAGATACTTTCGAACAGACGTCCTATGGTACAGGGAAGAATGGAGCAGAGTGGAAACTTCGAGATGAATAATTGAGGAAGAGCACCAATTACCAAGACGAACGTAAAAGAGTGCAGCATAAGGCAAGCTTTTAGTAGGGGAACCAAGAAAACTATGGAAAGACACCAAATCCCCACTTGGAATTTCAAATTGACGAACGAGATAAAAGAACCGCGATGATTGGAGGCGACGTAGCCTGGAGGCAAAGGTCCTACTTTAAGCTATGCATGATAATAATATAATAAGAGCGAGAAATTCAATTAAAAATACAGATTAACTGTTATAAAATTCCCTCGACAATAAATGGTATTACCATTTGCCAAGCAAATATATTAAAGAGTTTAGGGCAAAAAAATTGAGAAATCCTATGATTCGACATAAATAAAAGGACTTGAACTTGCTTTTCCGGGCTCCCATTATGAAAGTGTTGGGTACTTTTGCATAAATATGCTCTGTAAGGAAGACAGAAGTTAAACGGTCTCTTAGTAGATTAGTAAAATTATTGCAGGTAAACCCAAAAAAACAATCGATGGGTCTCGTCATAGCAGATAACCTAATATCGGTGGCAGTTCTAAATTGCTAGAATAACCAATAGGTAATGCTGGAAATCATTTCATGCCCCCTATCATCTTTAGCGTTTTCAATCTTTCAAGAATTCTTTAAAATGTCACCAAAACTTATGATAAAATAAAAGGAGTTTTCAATAAACGCTAATCTCGAATTTTTGAAAGGCATGCCAATTCTGCTAGATAAATATTTGCATCAGCATATTAAATTAACAGACTTTTGCGAGACTTCAGGTGGCTGACTTTAACATTCTTCATCTTTGTTCGGTATTCTCAGGAAGAAATCAAAATATATGAACAGCATGCTACAACATCTGAGTAAGATATTGTTTGGACAATTGTTTACAAGAAAGCAAATATGCTTTCAGTATAAATATGTCTTTTCGTTTAGTATTAACATATATAAAATATTATTTTATACTTCCTATTACCAACTCTCTTTCATTCCAAATAGGACAGGAGAAACTTACTATACTTACACAAAAGTATCAAACCAAGTTGACCGGAAATTACGAGATATTTGTCGACAAATTAAATCTATACATACTTAAAAAGTAACTTTTGTTACTAGAAATCGATGTTTAAAACATTTCATCGCGTCATCAACAATTTTAATCGCAAGCTTTACGAACGGAACGTTTTTTTTTTGTTTAATTTAACACGAAACTATGGATTAGCGTGAATAAGTCAAATTCAATTTGTTTAAACTGTCTGCAATGTTGATTGTTGTAGTTGTTGAATGTTGATATGTTGATTGATGCCTCGTACATTCGATTTCTTTTATTTTTGTAAATAAATACTTTTAACTTAATTTAATTAAAACCCGTATTTAAATTTATATTTGAATTCCGAACTAAAACTACCACTTGCGCTTTTTCTTTGCTGATCCAGTATTTCCTTTATGCTCAACAAGGCCATCGTCTCTGTAATTAACAATACTAGTTCTATTAGAACTTCTTGTAATACGGTCCGTCGTTCGGCTTTTGCGTTTTCTTTGCTTGCCTCTAGTTGATGTGTTCGCGGATACGGATGCGTTACTTACAGACGATAAAAGAATTTTGCAACCTTCACACTGCGATTGCTTAAGGTTGCTGGAATTTCCCTCACAATGTTTAGTGCATGCAGTACGTGTGGTCAAGTTTCCCTCATTACTTTGATGGGTTCTAAACGTTTGGGGCGACTGATTATGGTTAATTTGTAAGTTGCACGGTATGTCATTTAAAAGAACGGCTTGTTTGGCTTGAAGATTGATTTGACTGTTATGCAAGAAGTTGCTCAAATGTTGGGGGTTCATTTGGTAGTTACTCAAGTTGATCATATTCTGAATGTCTATGGACGGTACGTTAATTGCACTTAAGTTGTTTTGAGATTGATTCGGCTGAATGCTATACGTATACGGTTGATTTGGGTGAAAAGAATGGGTATATTGAACGGTAGTTGGCGATGATAAATTAAAAGTTTGCATGCTCGGTAATTCACCCCTTGCACTTAAATCAAAGCCAACGTTTAAGCCTTTTACTTCCGCCGTTGGCTGGACATTTGAGGTAACATTGTAGACATGCCTATCTGAGAATATGTTTCTATTATTCCCTGGAACGCTTGTTTGAGACGGAAGTATGCTATATGTTTGAACGTTTGATGGATTGGCGCAATTGTTGCTTACAATAGTTTGTTGCGACGGTAGAATATTGATCGTCTGAACAGTCCGAGCTACTTCCGCGCAATTCCCTGCACTATTATTATTGACTATTGTATGTTGAGTTGGTAAAATATTAAAAGCTTGTAAATTTAGAGGAGTTATTTCTTTCAGCTGTGCGGGAGTTTTAAATTGGCGACGCTGAGGCTGCGCCAAACAAATCATATTTTCGAAATTTGCAATGCTTAGCATTGGCGTAGAAGGGTAAGAACTGTATTGAAGGGAATTTGCCATTCCATCAGTAATTAAATCTTTATTCTCATCTTGAAGACTAATCTTCATAGAATCTAGATAATGCACGTCTTCCTCCTTTACTGAGAAGTTATCACTAAATTGAGAGAGCTTCCTACGTTTTTTTAGTGGCAAAGATATTTGACCGTCTATCCTCTTTTCAATATCCTCATCAAGCCAATGTTGAACTGCAATACCTAAATCATTGGGATAGTAACTATTTGATGCTATACTAGTTAGAGAGGTATCATCTTTTAGAACATTTGAGTCGCAACTTCTAGTACGGCTTATATTGTCTTCATCGTAATAAAGTAAGAATCTATCGTCACTTAACACTTCCCTGAGATCATCATTAGGTAGTATGGGCGACAAATGTTTGTCAAGATCCTCATCTATTATGTTTCGATTTACTTCCATAAGATCGGTGCGAACTTGGCACCTAGCATTTGGTACATAAGAAGAATGCTTGCTACTTTCACGAGAAGAGTTCAAGACATTCGTTTGCAAGGGAATACTAATGGAATCTTTTTTACTATGATTGCCTATAAAAAACTGAGAATCCAAACCACTGCATGAAATAGATTTACGTTTGTCCATACCTGGATTCGGTGGATTGGGTACGGTTTGTTGAACCTTCGTATTTAGAAATGTAGAACGAGGTTGAAACGAAGTTGAAGTTACTATCGGATGAGTGTTAGGTCGATATGTGTTGATTGATGCAGTCCAGCATTCCTTCCCCATTCTATTTAAATGTTGATTGTTGGATGACGGTAAATTTGAATGCATTCGCATTGGTCGATCTTCTCTATGTGGCCTTTCATCTTGGGTATCCAAAAATGAAACTGTTTTACGTCGTTGAGTACTTGGCAATATATTTATCAGATCGTTTAAATCTGATTGTTCCTGGCAAGGTGCTGAAGACTGAAAAGAGAATTGTTTATTAGTTACTTTAAGGGATTTAATATAAACTAATTAATGTAAACATTTATTCAACCAGCATGATAATACGTTCTAAGTAAAATTTATGCTAAATATTTATTAAATGTATAGTTTTGTTCTTCCGTAATAACCAAAAATCATCAGGGAATGGAATTAATTGGGGGTGACAATCCAAAACAAATTTGCAACGACTCAAGGATCGGTTGGAATGAAGAGTAGTTTCTCTTAGTCTTAGTTTACGTAGTCTCGTCGACACCCCGAGCAAAATTAAAAGGGCCTAAATAAGCCTCGAATAATCGGAGCGACGCTAGACGGGGACCAATTTTTGACAAGCCGGCGGTCTCAACGATTGTAAGATGATGACCACGTGAATCGTATAGACGAACAACGGATACCCAAAAAGGTATTCGTTGGGAGAAATGAAGTGCGGCGACCAGTGGGGGAACCGAGGAAACGCTAGTCTGACTTGGTCGACGAAGACAGTTCATCGTTGCTCGAATTTCAAAATTGGAGGACGCGGTCAATGGACCGAGACAGTTGGAGGCGCTATTTGTAGGCAGCGAAGGTCCGAGAGAGCTTGTAGTACTACGAAGAAGAAGAACAATAAGCCTCAACTGGGCTCAAAAAACTCGTAAATGAAATTTTGTGGGCGGAAAAGGCCTTAACATGGCCCAAAATCTCGGGAAAAAGACCCGGAAAAATAAATAGTTCGCGTTTGCAAAAAAACAATCCATAGCTTCCCTATGATGATATATGAGCAATATATCATCACGAAATAAATTTTATTTCTGCGATTAACATGTTATTGCTAATCGCTCTGTGTACATGACGCAATTGATTTGCTACCGCTTTCATGAAGTTTATTTCACACTTTTTACGGTATTTTTCATTGCTTTTAGGTTCATCATTGTAACATTAAAGCCCCTCTCAGATTATGGCTTCCCGAACGTAAGCCTAATCTCGGTTCATCGTTTTTGCCCTCAAATTTCGAAATTTGAGTAGCAAGGTGCCATCATCGTCAAAGTCAAAGTCAAAAGCGCTTTATTTAATACTCATCGTTATAAATTTTAAAAGAATATAAAGCAAATTCCAAATAATAACAATCAAAAAACTTAATGGCCCAAATGGCTCTCTAAATTTGTACGTTATCATAAACTCATTTCATCAAAAAAAAAACTATAGCAAATGCAATTAATTACGATTATTACATATTTTTACAATTCAATTGGAAAAAGGAGAAAAAACCAACCAACACTATCCAAAAATTATTTATAATTAATACACAACAGTGAAACTTTGATCCTACACCTAATATGTTGTAACTTATTTCTAATAAAATACAATCAAAAAAACTTTATCTTATACTAAAAATACTATAACAATGTTCCTAACCTAAGTGTTTAATCTTATCTCTAACGGAATATAGTAAACATTACATATACCTAACCTATACCTGTTTTTAACAAAAATATATAACAATACTAAATGTAGCAATAATGAGCTGAAACTCAAAAACTAAATAACGAAAAACACCAAAACTGAAAACAAACACGAAAAATTTAGACATTGTCATTCAGCCACCAATACCTGGATTGCGCCGTCTCAACTCGATCAGCTTCAACGAATCTAGCAAATGAGTATCTCCATTGAAATAACTCAAATTCGGAGGATATTTTATCTTCTTATCGGTGGCCCGTCGATATATGTGATATATGACTGGGACGCCGTCAGAATCAAAAACATATCCATTCATGTCCAAATACACGAATGCTTCTGGAGGAATGAAGCCAGTAGCGAGGCAAGTCGCTATATACCCGTCTGTAGGGTGGAACGGCTGTGAAATCCAAGGGTTTTCACTCACAGTCACAGATCTTGCGATATGATTCCGAAGAAGCTTCAATATGAAGATATCGACTCTAGTCACTTCAGCAGTTTGATAAATTCTTCTATTCGATATATAATGTTTCCAATCCGTCTCAGGCTTTCTGTACAAACCAGTACATGCACGAAGACATTTCCTTTCGAAAACTCTTAATTTTTCCATAGTACTAGCACTCTGGTTGTACCAGGTCTGACATCCATAGGTCAAAACTGGTCTAACCAGTGTCTTGTAACAGATAATTTTGACCTTTTGATCAATGTATCTGGAATGAAAGAGTTTTCGAAGGGCCATGACTACTTTAAGTGCTTTACTGAGCATGATTTTCACATGTTCAGTATAGTACAGATACTGATCGAGATAAACACCGAGGTATCGAACACAGGATTTATGTGGAATTCGTTCTGAACTACCCTCGCCAGCCATGATGTGGAAATCTTTCCAATTACGTTTCAGGTCTTGACTGACCCCCTGCAGCGTTGTCCGAAACAAGATTGTTTCACACTTTTGCGCATTGATTTTCATTCGCCAATTGTCAGTGTACAGCTGTACATCATTGAACATTTTTTGGAGATTGCTCTGAACTATTGTAGCTTTTCGGTCTGCCGTGTAGATGATCAGATCATCAGCAAACGCTACCAATGATCGCGTTGGCGAGACGTTAAAATCAAAGCCGTTCAATAGCTTGCGAATAAAGATTGAGAAGAGCAGAGGCGCAGTAACTGTTCCCTGCTGTAGACCATTCAAGACCTTGAACTCGCGCATTGTTGTCAGATTTCCATCGGTTACAACAAACGATTTCCCGTATAACATATTACACATCATAGCGACAAGGTGTCTGGGGAACTTGTCCTGAAGAAGTTTAAAAATAAGTCCATCTAACCATACCGTATCAAAGGCTTTCTCCATATCAATGAGACATGCTCCAACACATTGTCTATCATTTAGTTTCCAACAGATGTCTGAGGTTACTTTCGTTATTGCATGTGTGGTCGAATGCCTGGCACGAAAACCAAATTGGCAACTCGGCATCAACTCATTTTCCTCAATGTGGGCGTTTAATGCTCTGTTGAGTATCACTTCAAACACCTTGCTGATGTTAGGCAGCAAGCTGATTGGGCGATAGCTTTTCGGGCATGAAGATTCTTTTCCTTTCTTCAAGATCGGAAATACCTTAGCCTTTTTCCACTCATTTGGGAAATATGAATTGCTCAACATGTTGTTGAACAATATGCAATAGTTCCTAATAGCAACCTCAGGCAAATGTCGGAGAACTACATTTGGAATACCATCATTACCACATGATTTCTTGTTGTTTATCTTGCGAAATATGAAACACAAGTCTTCATAGCTGACAAAATAATCAATAAGATTCAAGCTCGGTATGAGGTCAGATGTTAATGTTTCATTGAAATGAAGAATTGATTGGCCGTTCAGGCTTGATTTGAAGTCGGAAACTTTTGTTTCAACGACCTCTGAAAAAATTTCGTTCCCTCTCTCAGGGTTTGGTAGATGAACCAATTCAAAATGTGTTCCAATCAGGGCAAGTTTATCCAATCCTTCACAAATAATCCTGTTTCCATTTCTATCCGGAGTCGTACTATCAATTTCGATACCAGCCCTATCGAGAAGATTTATCTCATCACTAGTGACTTCAAGATTCGATACCTTCACTCGAGACTTCTTGCGGAATATGCTATTCACTTTCGCGAACACGCCGTCTGGGTCCTGTGGGCTAATACCCCTCAATTTTTCCGCCCATTGATTGCTGACCTCACTCCTGAAGTATGACCGGATTAAGTTCCGGACATTCTTCAGATGTAATTTCAACAAAGACAACGAGGGATGGTTGTAGTCCAAAAATCGTCGATAAATATTGTTGACGCGTGTGAGAAGGAGGCTTTTCAATCTTTTCAACCTTGCGATGGTTGGTGTTTCATATCCTTCCATATTGTTTCGATGTTTAATCTTGGGAACTACTTTCTCAATCGTTTCCAACGTCAGCTTCTCTAACTTCGACAAATAGACATCTATTTCATCGTTAGTTAGATTCCTGTCATTAGGAACCATTGAGCAAGAGTTGCCGCCATCAGAAGGGGGACATTGCTTCTGGTACTCCCGATTAAACTTCTTTTGAAACTTTCCCCAGTCTGTTTTTTTGAAATTCAACCGATGATTTTCATGTTGAACTGGAATGAGGAAGAAATCATCCCTGTGATGATTGATTTCCATTACAATTGCGTTATGGTCGCTATCATAAGGAAGCACCTGCAGTTTCCGTTGAGGACTATTAAAGTTGAATTCGAGTCTTGCGTCAGCAATGCAAAGGTCCAAATATGAATTTGTCCTAGGGTATGTTGGGAACTCCGACCCATAAAGATTGCACCTGTATTCAATTTGGTTCTCTGTTATCCATGATTTCAGGAATACACCTCTTGGATTATTGGTGGCGTTCAGCCATGATGTATGCTTGGCGTTGAGGTCACCAGCAAGAATATAATAGTTATGCAGCCTGTTCAATTCGAGTATTTCAAACAAGGAATTGAGTTCCTCCTTGAGCTTGAGAACAGTTCCACCAGTTGCATAGGCAGAGATAACGATGAGGTTATCCCCACCTGGCAGTGAGATTTTGATAACGGACACTTCAAGAGATTCAAAGCTTTTGAATTCGACTTTTTCAATATTTTGGAAGCGATAGGGTCTTCGAACCAATATCCCGGTGCCACCTCCCCCATCACCTGTTACCCTATCGTTTCTTACGAACTCAAAATCCTTGAATCCCATGGAGTGCCATGAACTGAGGTGGGTTTCGGTGAGAAGCAGGATGTCAGGCTTTTGTCTGGCAATGAATTCAAGGAGATAATCACGCCGATGTAAAGTAACAATGGAGTTGACGTTGATCGAGATGAGACGAATCCTATCCATGGTAATGTGGCTGGATGACAACTTATTTGGAGGCATTTGAAAGCCCTAAACGCTGAAAAACAATGTTAATTTTCGAATCTTGTTTATCGATTCGCTCCGATAAGGAATTTAGTTGTTGATAAATTTTAAGGAGCAGCTCATTATTGCCACTTACATTATTTATTTTATTTACATTGTCTGCTGGTCCTCTCGCAGCAAGTGCAAATGACACCCCGGGCTTGACGAAGTTGGTAGGTATCGAACTGCGGTGTGCTTGAATTTGTTTTGATGTGACTTTAACCGTTGCATCTTGATACCGGGGGCATTCTCGATATGATGCTGGATGACCAAAGGCACCGCAGTTCACACAATATAGTTTTTCTTTTGGCTCCGCCTGAGCCAATTTGCACTCGCCGGGAGCATGGATGTCTTTGCATTTCACACACCTATATTTCATAGCGCAATTGGCAGCCGAATGCCCGAATCTTTGACACCTGTAGCACTGGTTGACCTCACTTTTCTGGAGGCGTTCCCACCTCACCACGCGGAAGTTCAAGTACCGTATTTTCTGCAGCGCACTCGAACTACTTTTGCTGGAAATTTGGACTAAGTAGTGAGGCAAGTTTTTGCGCTCCACAATCGATCTTCTCGTTGCAAAATTTTTAACTGAAATAAACTGTATTTCTGGTGCAGCTTCTTGCAGCACCTGAAGGAGATCGATTGTGTCCTCACCACAGTCCAGACCCTTCAATAAAAAGGTTTGGTTCTTCTCGCTTTTCGGGGTGTACGTGAAATGTGGAACATCTCCAGAATTTAAGGCACTTTTTGTTGCCTCGAAATCAACCAGCGACTTTGTCCTTATTGTCAACTTATCGGCATTGACTCTTTTTATCTGAAAATCTTTTAGTTTATTTTCGGCTGCCAAAA
This sequence comes from Odontomyia ornata, assembly GCA_963969285.1. NCBI lineage: Eukaryota > Metazoa > Arthropoda > Insecta > Diptera > Stratiomyidae > Odontomyia > Odontomyia ornata. The sequence continues at coordinate 11,709,363 of OZ017741.1, forward strand.
GCCGAACCATATCTTTTCCCGTTTGCCCAAACACATTGATTGGTGGGACTTTCTCTTTTTTTTCATTAATGTTAACGGACGGACCAGCAGACGGACCAGCAGACAAACCTTTTGGTTTTTTCTCCCGGTTTTTAACTCTAAGATATTCAATGAAATCACTATCTAATTTTGACGTTTTACCTGTATCCTCTTCAACGTCCATTGTTTCTTCCAGACCAGCTAGCGCTGCATAATAATTCTTGCTTTCGTTTGCGCCTCCTGCGCTGAGGACATCCTCTTGATGAGCATCCTGTGGCTTCTTAATTTTCTTTTCTTCGGTTTTTGGGTTTGTTTGTCGGCCTTTCTTGCTTTCGTTATCCTTGTTGAACGTTAACGTTCCAACAAGTGCTTCCAAAGATTTAACTCGCAGCTTGAGTTCTTCATTTTCTTTTTCGATTTTTTCAGCTCTATCTTTTTCGTGGATAAGCTGTTCGATTTCCGTAACCGATAGGATTGTCGGTTTTTCTGCTCTCGTGACTTCTTTTTAGTTTTTTTTCGCCCATCATCATTGGCAGTGGGCATGATCCTGATTGATGGCTGAAGCCATCGGGCTCCTCCATCTCGTCGCTTTCGCAGCGAGACTGGAGGGAATGTTCTCAGACCGGGACTTCCCTTGAACGTATTTCCACTTTTGATATTTCTTCAGGAAATGAATTTCAGGTATTCGATAAATGCTCGAATAATATCGACGGTGATAGTTTTCCCAATAAAATCAAAATTTGCTTTTGACTGGCTCGTAAAAAAATATTGCAATTGTTTGAAACTGACTTTTGCAAAAAATTAATTAATTTTTAAAATTAATGACAGGAGCGATTAAAAACACGTCTACACGCTACGAGTGCTAGACGTAGAATGGTGCCATCATCGTTAGGAGAGTCGAACCAGCGCAGCGCTTTCTTCGTTTGTTTACTAGTCTGTGTACCTGAAACCTCTTAGCGAATACCTTTCTAACTACCCGCTCTTCGTCCATTAGCTGAACATGTCCAACCCATTGCAGCTTCACGATAGTGGAAACCTCTAGTTGGTCTAAAAGTTTATACAACTTTGCCACTATCATAACTATCTGAAACATGATATCTAATAAGCTGACCACGTTGTACTCGTCTAAGCTCAGGTGCAGTATCAACGCAACACGAGATATGCGTGACTTGCGCACAAAACATTTCACACACTTCAAGCATCCAAGGGTTAAATTTAAAAAAAGCGACCATGGTAATATTGCCTAAAAATATATCAGCATTGAGCCAAGTTATGAACGACTGATTTATTTGTTTTCCATAAGAATATAAGATAATATATTGGTTTGCTCGATAATAGATGAAGTGAATTGCATAATGCTCGTAGATGACGTGAACTGCCTATTTCATGTAGTAGTGATTGCGTGGCTTACTATTTTAAAGATTTGATATTGACCATATCACCTCGAATTCCGTTATGGTCATGGAATGAGATACCCTAATAATAAATCTCAACGACAAGGTTTGGATTTGGACTGTTGTGCGATGGATTATTATTATTATTTTAAAGATTAAACGTTAAGACTATCTTCAGTCAAAAACTGAGTGTCATTAGTAAACATCAAGGTGGTTAAAAATAAAGTTGAAAATGGACAATAAATGAGAGCATTATCGGCATATTTTATTGTTTTACTTCCGAAAGGGCAAAAATGCGGTGCAAGCTCCAAAGAAATGGTGTGAAGTCTATGGTGAGGACTGCCTTACAGAACACCAGTATCAGTTTTGGTTTGCTTGCTTTCGTTCTGGAAATTTTAATGTGCAAGAAGCACCACATACTGGTCGTCCACCCACTACTGATGACGACAAAATAAAGGTGTCCATCGAAACTAACCGGCGATTGACAACTCGAGAGAGATAGCAGAGAACCTCAACATATCGAATTCAACTGTTTATTTGCACTTACAACAGCTTGGTTAACTAAACAAACTGGCTGTTTGGGTTCCTCACGAATTAAAGGAAATCCACCTTACCCATTAACATATGCGACTCTTTGCTGAATCGTAACCAAAAGAACCCATTTCTAAAAAGAATCATAACAGGTGATGAAAAATGGATTTTTTACGATAACGTAGTCCGAAAACGATCATAGACTAAGCAAGATGAACCCCCACAATCGACATCCAAAGCCAATATTTACCAAAAGAAGACTATGCTTTCTGTGTGGTGGGATTATAAGGGTATAGTCTACTTTGAGCTGCTTTCAAGAAATCAAACTATTGATTCGAATGTCTACTGTCGTCAACTACCGAAATTGAACGAAGAAATCAGGAAAAAACGCCCCAAAATGACCAATCGCAAAGGCGTGATGTTCTATCATAATAACGCAAGACCCCGCCTCTTGGATAACCCGTCAAAGGTTAATAGAGCATTATTTGGAACTAATGTCGCTCCCATTCGCTTTCGATTCTGATCAGGCTGTGAGAAATGAGTTGGACCAGTTCTTCGCTTTTAAAAACCAAGTCTTCTTCGAACGTGGAATTTTTCAACTTACCGAAAGATGGCAAAAGGTTATCCAACAAAATGATCAATATATCATTGATTAATGTTTGTTGTTAATATAAATTTATTTTGAAAAACATGAAAAAAGGACATTAATTATAGAACAACCCATTATAATGATAATTTAAGGATACTGGTCCTATCCTTCATAAATACACATTGTGTAGCGAAATTCTTCGGGGGTTGAAAAATACTGAATATACGAGTATTTCGTATAAAAGTAATTAAAACACAATTTCTTAATTGCAGTATACCATTTGTTGCTTTAATATCTGGAGAGTCCTTCATTAGATTACAATTGAGGCGCTTAACGATAAAACGGCCTAAACCACAATTGTGGTCTAAATTGTTTAGGCTGTTCTAGCATATACATTTTTCGTTCTTTTTTAATAAATTTAAAAGAAATATCAACATAGCTTATACGGTTCCTACTCTAGCTTTGGCCATTTTGTCATTTGTAAATTTGGAGGTAATGGTTTCATATGACTTCGGCGCTGGTTGGGATTGTTTGTGGCTTAGGCTGTTCCAGTGCTGACCGGCTCAATTGTAGATCAATATCTTGTCTTTCGTATGTAATCTCAATAATTAAAATTGTCATATGCATCGATTATGTCTGTCAGAAAATCAATACGTTACTCGATTTTTTTCTCTAACGATGCATGTATTTTACCGTTATTCACTTCGCTGTTCAGTAAATCCAGTTTTTGGCGGTAACATGACTCTTCTACCTATCTCTGCTCGAACATACCAGAGGAGGTCAAAGGTCCCCTCAACACACAGGGAAGGGGGTGGGGTTGGAAATAAAACATCAAACTATTTTGCCTTTTCAATATATTCTCCTTGAACTCTAATGTATCCATCCAATCCATCTAATTTGCTAATGGAAATGATTTGTCTTGGTTGCCAAAACAGGAAGAAATTGCCGACTTGACTTCATCATCGTCATTGTTTCCACGCAGCTCTTTCTTCATCTTTGGAAATAAATAACAGTCGATTGGAGCCGGTTCTGGGCCGTAGGGTGGGTGCCGCAGTTGCTCAAAACGGCATCGGTGAATGGCAGCCATTGAAGCATGGGTTGTGTGCACGGGTGCATTGTCATGCAAAAGGAGTTTCCTCTCCGTTTATTCTTGATTGCTTCTTTTAATCGATGTAGTAAAAAAGCGTAGTGCATTCCTGTTATGGAGACATAATGTTCCTAATAATCAATCAACAGGATACCTTCCGTATCCCAAAAAAAACGGTCGCCATGATCATTCCGGCCGATTGTAGTACTTTGAATGTTTAGGAGGGGGTGTACATTTTTATGCCACTGCATCGACTCTTTCTTTGACTCAGTCTTAATGTTGAATCCAAGTTTCATCACCAGTAGCAAGCCGAGCCATAATTTATTTCTTCTGCTATCCATAGCGATCCACGTGTTTTTGAAGTGGTGTAAGCATTCTCGGGAACCATATTGCACAAACTTGAGCCATAACATGAAGTTCATGTAAGATGTTTAGAATGGTTGACTCAGATACTCCAATCAATGTTGGAAGTTTTATCTTTTTTAAGTCAGCCATCTTCGAACATTAGATTTTCTAGTATCTCTGGTATCGTAGACAACAAAAAATATAACACTCTACTCTGCTTTGGAAGCCGGTTAAACAAATAAAAAAACAGAGATTGTACAAATGTGTTTTCAATTCACATAGTCGACTTGGTTAAAATAAGATCCTGTTACTATTCCTGGCTTGTAGAATGTAGTCTCTTATAATCATAGATTTGAAGTTTTAATAAGAAGGATTATCTAGTTTTAACTGTGTATTTCTGTGAAGCAGATCGAACTTCAATCGTCATTGTAAGGACACACAGGCATATCCTATACGAGTGGTAATCCAAAAGAACTAATACTTACAAAAAAAATCGTTATCTTGACCCTCCCAAAATGCTTCTTCAGCGAACTTCACCTCATTGTTATCTCCAAATTTTTCCTTTAGCCGGGGTAGCAGTTAGAAGTCGCTGGGAGCTACATCTGATAAATAGGGTAGGTGTAAAGGCAATTTGAAACACGCTTCTTGAATGGAAACCATCGCAGCTTTGGCTTTGTGTGTGTGGGTGCTTTGTACTGGTGGAACAAAAATCCAGCTCGCAGTTTGCTTAACCTTATTTTTTCGATGATTTTGGGCAATCTCATTTTCGGTCTGCATGGTAAGAGTCTTTAGTAGCGGCTTTTTCTCCAAGCAGTTTACCCTAACAATTCCCTCAGAATTCATAAACCATAAACTTTGCATAGAACTTTTTCTTCAGAGCACTACAGTCTCCTTCGGGGCTTCGCTTCTGAAAAAAGCGCCTCCAATTGCCTCGGTTCATCGACCATGTCCTCCTATTTCGAAATCCGAGCAGTGATGAACTTTTTTCGTTAACCGTGTCGGACTAGTGTTTCCTCGGTTTCCCCCACTGATCTCCGCCCGTTCAGTTCTCTCAACGATTACCTTTTCGGGTATCCGTTGTTCGTCCATATGATTCACATTCCCAGACTCATAAAACTTATTGTTGTATCGAATTCGCCATTGGTCGCTCCGAAGACTTCCAAAAACTTACGACTCTGCATTTCGTCGGTATCGGTGATGATAGTCGTTACCAAGTCATTCACTATTGTTTAGTCTCAGAATCAAAGTTATGGGTCTAGGCGATCCTGGAGCCAAAAATTGGTCCGGCATAATATTCAGGCTTTACCCTTCGAATATCGTCTTTTCTCTTCTTTTCACGGAGGTTAAGATTCTGTATACCCAACGTGAAAACGCTTTATTCATCGCTGATAAGCCTCTGAATGCTGCCACATGAGAATGCACTGATCTCAGCAATATGTATGATGATCACTATTGGGTCAGCTAATATTTTTTTACATCTTCTACGGCATATGACGTGATTGGTCCTGCTTCACTGTGGCCGTCATCAGTAGATATTCTGCCAAGCTTGAACTCCTTGCATGAGCGTGCAACTGTGCAATATGGAGGGGACCTGTATTTCAGTGATTCCACCAAGTCAGCATGTGTATTCAGTGAACATTGTTTTCCGGTAGAAGTCTTTGATGACGGCTCTTTCAATGTTTTTTTTCATTTTCATGTCTACTTTGTGACTGCTTGTATTCAAATGAATGTATTCTCAAAAGGTAACGGTGTATTCATGATTTTATTATCAGCAACTAGTAATTCCGCCGTAGATGGTCCCAAGCCCGATTGCGAAAGGCGGAAGGAACCCCTTGTTTTTCCCCAACCCACAGCTTCCATGATTCTTCATCGCACATTGGGGGTACAGGTTCTCCAATGATGTGACATTAAATGCCGAGAAATGCCAATAACTGTAAATGCACTTGCAGCTCTGCAACTAAATTCTACTTACACCTCCTTTATGGTGACATAAGAGGGTGAAGGCGAGTCTTCTGTGCCTGACAACGGAATCGAAATAATAACCATGTTCCCGAATGGAGGTTGGGCAACGAGCTAACTCCCCGTCCTTGGAAACCCCTATATTGTTTCGAAACGTGCAACAGAGACCTAAAATGGATGAACTTACGCCAACTACCTCGCAACCGAAAGAGGGACTATGGCATTGGATCCTGAATATCAGGTCACTGAACCACCCTGGCGCTGTTACGGATCTTTTAAAACAGGCCAGTCAATATCAATTAAAAATACTGGCAGTCCAGGAAACGAATTATACCGGAAACGACATTCAAGACATGAAATCGCACACAATATTCAAAAGTGGGGAGCCTACTGGAAAAAGAGAATTCGGAGTGGCCTTCATTTTGGATAGGGAATTCAAATCGCACGTTATTGATTTTAAGGCAGTCAATGAACGGTTGTGTGCGATCCGTATAAAAGCAAAATTCTTCAAAACCTGGCTGATAAATATTCACGCCTCGACCGAAGAAAAGGACGAAGAAACGAAGGAAACGTTTTACAATCACCTGGGAAGACTGGCCGAATCATTGCCCACATACGACACAAAATAATTCTGGGTGATTTCAACGCTAAGGTCGGCAATGAGCTATCTCATCGGGGAACGACTGGAGGATATAGCCTCCATGATGAAACAAATGACAACGGCCAGCGCTTAATTGACTTTGCATGTAGCAGAAATCTAGTCATACGTTCGACTTGCTCCCCACATCGACGCATTTATTAAATGACCTGGGTATCACCGGATGGCAATACACAAAACCAGATCGATTATGCTCTGGGCCTCGTCCATAGATACCGAGGAGCCAATTGTTACTCGGATCATCACTTAATCAAATTAACCTATCGATGTCGTATGTCACAGTCGTATTCGGCGAAGACCAGCCCTCTACAAAAAATCGACATCGAAAGGCTCCAAACGGCGTCTGTGGCCAAATATGACAGAGACAAACAGCAGGTTCCCATCCTATCAGACACGTAGCTGAAAACAAGCAACGAGCTACGGGTGGAAGTGAAGGAGTAGAATAGACGATCGGACATCAAGACCGGCGCAAAGGAAGTGATTGGTTCGATGATGAGTGCCAGAATGCGTTAGACAAAAAGAATTAGGCGTAGAAACAGTATTTACGTAGGAAAACCAGAACGATGAGAGAACATTATGAAAATCTCGGAAGAGTAGCGAAAAAAGATCATTAGAATTAAGAAAACGAAATACCATTACGACCAATTGGAAAGCCTCGATGTAAGTTTAGCGAGTAACAACACAAGACAAGCATACAAAGTAGTGAAAATCCTGAAACGAGATTCCCAGCCCAAGACCACCTCTGCCGTGATGAAATCGGCAATATCATCTCTGATGAAAACAGAATTAAAGAAAGATGGACATCATTCTTCAAAAAACCTCTTAAATCATCGGCATAGCTCTTGGACATCGGAGCCTATAGACATTCCTGGAGACATTCCATTGACCTCACCAACTCTGGATGAAGTTTGTTCCACAATCAAAGCCCAAAAGAATAATAAAGTGCCAGGCATTGATAAGATTCTAGTATATTTCATAAAATATGGTGGCAGCGGTGTTCAGAAATCCATCCACAAAGTCATCCAGCCCATTTGGCAAAAAGAGCATACGCCGAACGAGTGGAACCTATCAATTATATGCCCTATCCAAAAACAAGGTGACAAGCTACAGAGCGAAACCTATAGGGAGGGGCATATCACTATTTTGTACGGCTTACAAAATATATTCGAAGATCCTAGAAAATAAAATCAGATCATACGCCGGGAAATCGAGGAAACGCTGGTATGGCTCGGTGAACGAAGACAGTTCATCGCTGCTCGGATCTTGTAATTGGAGGAAGCGTTCAATGGACCGAGACAGTTGGAGGCGCTTGTTGCGGGAAGCGAAGGCGCAAGAGGGGCTATAGTGCTATGAAGAAAAAGAATCTTTAAAGTTATATATAGAAAATGACAAGGTGATTCTTCAGATTTTATATTCATAGCTGACTTGAATGACATTTTCTCATGATAAAGGATTATGATTTTGTAGATATTTATTATCACCAATATTCTTTAAAAACATTTTGGGAGCAACTTTCTTCCTCTTATGATCCCTCTGCCTACATTTGAGAGAGAAATTTATTTTGTCCAAAAAATTCTAAGCTCAATTTGGCCCATCATCGCAACACCTAATACCTCCGAATAAACACCATTTTTCTCATCTATTCACCTATATTAACACTAAGAGAAACCTTTTGTCGATAACAGTTGTTTACATGTAACGATTTTTCCGAAAAATCTCCACGTCTTTTCTCACAAATATTCTTCTCAATTAATCGAAACATTTAAATTTCCAACTTTTCTAGCCCAAATAAATATTGAAGAGGCTTTATAAACGAGTTTGTATATGATAATAAAAATAACCCTTCGCGCCAACAGTCCAAATCCGAACCTTGACGTTGAGATTCACTGTTAGGGTATCTCATTCCATGACCGTAAGGGAATTCAAGGTGATATAGTAAATATCACACTCAACCATGTGATTATTACCTAATTTTTCAATTAGTACAGTGGGATCATAGTCCAACAGGAGCATCAGAAGCTCAAACCGGATGACGCCACTTGCTGCGCAAGTGGTGTGCCCTAACCCAGTGCTCCACACGGACTACCTTTAATATATTTGAGGTCCATTCAAAATATACGCTTGCCTTGCCCTGCTTCAGTCAGCTCCGGGAAAATCCGCTTGGGGTTGCTAATTTCCCGATTGATAATAACTTCATTTGTTGATTAGAATCCATGCATCTTAGTGACAACAAATTTTCGTTTGTCGGCTTTTAGAATGAAAATTGGAACTTTATTTCAATGTCATAGTCGTAAACCCATGATTCATCACGTATCATGATCCTTGATGCATGGACAAACAGACAGCAGTTGGAACGGCCCCGAGGTAATTAGCAGTAGCTGTTCCTAATGAGAAAAGGTTATCACCTTGGCGAAAACGCTAACAAAAACAATGCTAGTGGTTCTTAAGGGTAATATATTAAAGTAAGTTACACCCGCCAGGTTTCCGTAATTTAACTAGGGATGAGTGGTTGACTTTAGCTACTTTTAACATATTTAGGTTGACACGTTATGTGCTCTCTTCTTTCTCTTATGATGCAAAGTCACAGAGGTTATTTTTCTTCTTTTTTCTTTTGATGTTTGTTGTCGTATCAAACCTCCGTGTTCGCTATCCTTGGTAAGACGAAATTTTGGTATGACTAGAGTAGCTTGGTCGACACTCAATAAAAGAAAATTTCATAGATAATAGAAATTGCAGATGTCTAGCAACGTGGAGTATGCGTGATAAATCTTTTGTAGTGTAGACTCGTGACACAACTGAAAAACCCGCCGCATATGATCCCGCAAATAGCTAGCCGAAAAGCACACATCACATCTATGGGGCGACAGCCCAACCCGGGCCTTGGACTCCAGGATTAATTTCCTCCAATTATCACGGTTCCGTGACCTTATCCGCCAGTTTTCTACTCCAACAAGGATCTGCTGTCAGCTTCTATTGTATCTTCCCATCGAGTCCTATGTCTTTCCGCTGGACGTCTACCTTGCGCTCTACTCGATTAATGTTCTTTTAAGTAGCCGGTTTTCTTCCATTCTTTCGCAATTTACGTAACTTCACGCAAGAGGAAACAGGTGGATCGTCAAATAGTCCATACAACTCATCATTGTAAGTAGTCTCCATGCTGTTCCTTTTCCGAAGCACTTTGCGTTCAAATACGTCCACTGCCTTTTCGGATCATGTCTCACTTCCATATAACAGTACAGGCTTGACTAATGTTTTGTAAGTGCGGACCACCACCACTCCGGACCTTAGAACGGGAAGTAGGGAGTATACTCGTTATTTGCTGCGTTTATTCGGCGTCCAATCTCGTCCTTTTCGGCGCATCTTCTATTCAGGTTGGCTCCAAGATATACAAAATTATCCAAACTCTCAAGGTTGTAGTTACCTACGGTCAGGTTTTTGTTGAACTGGAGTTTTCTTCCTCGTTTGAGTCCTGAAGTTAGTTTTAGTTTCATTAACTCGTAGACCAAGCACACATACGCGGTCGTAAGTCAAAGGTAGTTAGCTGAGATCGATTTTCTTCATAGCTCGCTGACCTTTGTGATAGAACATCAGTACCAATGCCCTGAACGGACCTGAACACTCAACTTCACTACATATCAATCACAGACGTGGTAGATACCCATATAATATTAACTATAATCCTCGATATTTTGAAACGCATTTAATTATATGTTAGTTTTCTGCTTTCATAATTTATTCTGTGGTATCTGCTAATATTACTTTCAAATTTAAATTGTTTCTAGCAAGAAAAGTAAATAATAAATTTGTGATGTAATGCTAATGATTAATCGAATGAAATTTGATGTTATGAAATGCAATAACACATACTCTTTCTAAGCAGAGCAGAAAATTGAGCCTAGAGGCAAAATTATAAATTAAAGTAATTAAAATTTTCCAACTATTTAACATAATCATCAAAACGTTATCAGTACTTACTCTTTTATTAGAAGACGTCTTCTGGTGTTCCATTTCAGTTTTCATGAAACTCTTTCCAATTATAGGATCATGAATTGAATGCATCCTTTTCGGTTCGTACGGTGTTGTTTCATCGCAAACATTATTTAAAAATGTTTTGAATAGTGTTTTATCAGATTTTGTGAACTCTTCAATAGGGGGGGATGTTATTTCAGGCTGAGGTATATTATGAAAACTGTCATCCGTATCAAACACAGCATCAGTCGTGTCCATCGCCCTTTTTCTTTGACTGGATGTGCTAAATACTACAGTTGAATTTGCTGAATAATCCGGTTTGCCAAAAATCGATTCTGTACTAAGTGGAATATGAGTATTCGCGGTCATCCGAAAAACAACGTCGTTGCTTTCTGCTCGTTTGACGCTCTCATCGGTTCGCGCTTTTGGAGAAATTTTCCGAACTGGCACATCATCATCGTGACTTCTTTCTTCATTCGTGTCTAAATGGCGCTCTTCAGTATTATCACTTTCATCTAATATGCTTAATATGTTCGAGTCCCCTGAGTCGTCATTTTCTTCTGATGATGAAAATACTGGCAAGTCAAGTAACGTGTTTTCTGCTATTTTAGGTAGTTTTAAGTCGTAGCTAATAGAGTCATTTCGTTTTTTGGCAACCGTCTTTTTTGTACTATTTATAACATTTTTAGCAATATTTTTAATTATATCGTCATCATCTTCTTCTTCTGGTGGTATTGCGGCGGATTTATCTTGATTTGATTCTTCTCGTTCTTCACTAATATTCTTTGTAATGGAAGCTGGAATTTGTAGAATGTCCTTAACTGATTTATCTGCTGGCAATTTTTCCTGGTTTTCAAAAGTGGATTGAATTACTTCGGTACTTTCTTGCGTATCTTCCGAAATTGGTTTCACTGTATCAACTGGACTGACGACATTTAATCCTGGCGTACTTGTTGAAGAGTTAGCAGTTGAAGCTTTTTTATTACGCTTTGAGTAAGTTCTCAAATTTCCTAAGTTATTGACAGTTTCTAACTGGCTCGTTTCAATAACATCTTCTGCTTCTAAAGAACTATAAAGGGAGTCAATTTCTCTTTGGTTTGATGCTTCTTTTTCTTTTTCTGTATTATTTGATTCGACGGGTTTTAAGGTGTTTTCTGGCAACAAAATATTTTCAATTATTTTTAGACCACAGGACATTTCGTTGGAATTCCGACGACTTTGGATATTACTTTCTGAATTTATTTTGTTGTTAGTTAGCGTGTCACATGCTGCAGCATCACTAGTAGGTATAGTTTTCGGACTCCTTTCTTCCGCATTTAAATTACGCTTTTCATATTCAGATAATAAAATTTCTGTTTCAGCAATGGATATGTCCATCATCTTTGAAATTGCTTCACTATCAATATCTTTATTCGGACAAACACTGGATATAGGCGAAGGTGTTTCTGAAACTGCCGCATTTAAAGAAGCGATCTCTTTAAATGTTGAACAATTTGAATTATTCGTTAGGTTTTCAAGAATCTTGTCATTCTCGCAAGGTTTGGCCTCGACAGTTTTTGTACTTGATTCTGAATTTATTGATTTTGGGGATTTTTCAGTATGTTTCGGAATAGGTGGCAAAATTATTTTCCAGCTATCGTTATTAGTGCTGCCTAAAAGGATTTTATCATTTTCATGGATTTTTCGGTTAGATTCAATTATTTCATTTGCTTTACTACAAAAACCTCCTTCCATGCTTTTTGATACGTCAATGTCTTTTAGTATGTTGCTGTCACTCAACGGATCTGGTGAGTCTAATTGTCTGTTATCATGAGTAGGAGGAGACTTATCTTCAGCTTCGATACTACCACTTGGAAGTTGGTCTAGTCTGCTCAGGTATTTCGATTTTTCAATCTCATACGAATCTTTATCAACAATATCACTACCCAGAAGCGATTGAAAAGACTTTTCCGCGAAATCCATTTTAGTATTATTACTGAGAAACATCACTTCTGGTCGAAAAGTCTTCTCAGGGAAGTCGATTTCCATTCCAGCTACATCTAATGCTTCATCTTCTTCATCAACTGGTTTCAATGGAAAATCATCGTCATTAGATAGTGACTTTCCTTTAAGCAAGGACGTTGTCGAATCATTTTTCACATCCTTAGTAGCTGTGCTCTGACTGTTTGTTGGTTCTGTTATGGACAGTGTCGAAATGTCTACTAATTGAGTTGTAGATGCCGTTGAAATATCTTCCAAACTGCATTCCTTGGGCTCAATATCTTCGATTCCGTGGCCAGAAGGTTGAGTGATGGCATCACTTACTTTTATATTTTCACCGTCATCATCATCATCATCGATTTCTATCACATCTATCACACCAGTGTTGGTCTTTACTTTATTATACGCTCTCACTTTTTCAACCAAAGTATCCAACCACGTCAAATCATTTCCCCATTTGCTTTCTGATTCAGAGGTAAGATCTACAGTTGCAACTACTTCCGGTTGTTCGAGTTTTATGGTTGGCAGTGATATGACTTCAATATCTGGATCCAAATCAATGTAATGGCTGTCATATCTTGCAACAAGATCCTGAAAAAGAATTTAAATTAGACAAATTTTAATTGATTGCACATTATAATAGGAATTTGGATTTTTTATTTTTTTAACAGAGAACATACCGTGGTACATAACACTCGTCAAAAGCATAATTTTATATGTTTTCGGATTTACACTTTTTTGATTATTTATTGGATTTTCAATTTTTATGCAATAGATAAAATCAACGGCCAGCAATTATATTTTTTCTTGAATTTTATCGAAGCCAAGGTTATGGACAAAATAAATGAATGAATTTTATATTTTTCATTCCTCAAATGATTTTCCCCTGCCATTTCTTCCCCCTCAGTGTTTAGTATTGCTGTAGATGGCCCAGCACGGGTGGACAGGAACCCCGTCGACACAGTAACTAGCCGGGCCAAAATTCCACCTCGAGACGAAGAACTCTCCCCTTTTTAAAATGTCTATTTACGGTGCATACCGTGACCGTGAGCATTTACTCTGCGTAAATGCATTACTATACTACCGGAGCACTAATAAACGGCCGAATTCTGATGGATCTTCTTTTTATATGTATTTTGTTGCAGTTTACCCAATTCTAAACAATATAGAAAACTTTATACTTACAATTGAATGATGAGAAACGACCGAATTTATCCGTTCACTTTGTTCAATTGCCTAGAAATATGTTAGTCAGATCAAATATAATCGCAATAAATTTTTTTCCTCACCTGAATGAGAGATGAAATACTAAAATTCTGGCCTAAAATGCATTTAGTAGCATTTTCAGGTTTCGTTTTAAAAGCAGGTATATAGGGAGCATACAACGCGTTTTTCCTGAAATTATTTCTTATATTGTAACAAAAGTCAAATTTGAACAAAAATGTTACCTTAGCGTATCGCAACACGGTCGCATAAAAGCATTTGCAACTTCTTCAACTTTAGTTTTTTCACCCAAAGTCTCCTCCAGTGTCTTCCATTGTTTATATGATGTTAAATACATTACATACAAATCATCTTCAAGTTCTTTTTGTATTACACACGGCCCATTTCGATCGAGATATTTCCTAAATTAAAGTTTATGATGTTTATGTTTACAGAATGTAAAAATAGAGTTACTTCAATAATTTGCGAATAATTTCTCGTTGTTGAAAAAAGTTTCTAACGGATAGTAAAACTTTTAGAGTAAATCTTTCCTCCATTCCCTAAAAAATTCAAAATTAATTAACATTCAATTTATTTTATAGAATCTTTTACCCATAAATTTACGTCATAATTCATAGATATTCGATTAGCAGCATGAGCTTTCGATTCCTCGAATTTCGTTGAATATTTTAATTCTAATGTGGTATAAATGCTTAACAACTCACAAATTTCATTCAGATATTCATGCGTCTAAAATATATAATTTGTAAGAACATGTATCTGAAATTGTATATCGCAGTTATCATACATCTGTAAAACCTTTATTTAATAGCTTAAAAAATAACATCATTCTAGTTATATTTTTGGATAACAGAAAACATCGATTTGGCAAACGTATAAAGTTGTGCATGTCATCGCGTATACACCTGAAAAAAATATACTATGTAGTTTATTTGCATTCTTCTTAAAATACAAGCAAAATCATTTACTTTATGTACTGCCTCAACATTGCAAGAACCGCCTGGTCAGAGTGATCTATTTTTATTTCTAATCTTACTCTTGTATAAAAAGGTGGAAGCCATGGAAATATTTCACTAATTGGCTTTGGTTGAGATGTTCCTTGTGCCTGATTAGTTTGTTGAGGTTGCTGATTTGCAATAATTCCTAGCCTAGAGGTCAGCTCATCTCGCAGTGGATCACGTGATTTGTTATGTATTTCCATTTCATTGAAAGATTCTGTAATTTTTGCTGCCTCCATTTTTAATGAGATTTGGACATCAACTTGTAGGATCTGAAAGATGAAGTTTATACCCATATTATAAAGAGGTGAATTAATTTATTTCTAAAGTCAAAGGCGAACAATTATGCATGCCAGTTCTACGAAGAAGTTTTGAAAATGTTGCATGAAAAAATTCGCAGAAATAGCAACACTAGCAAGAGAAGTTGTGATTACGAAACTATGGCAACGCGGATGACTATTGTTACAAACAAAATGCCTCCTGCCACGATAACTCGCATTGCATCTAAGAAGATTTTCTATCCACCAGCAAAAAAAATTAAACCTCATTCATTCCTCGCCTTGTCTGTTTTTCTGTCTGCTATTCATTGATTTTCTTTAGTTTTGTCCGTTAGTCCGTCCAATATTCACTTCATTATTTATTACATTCGATTTTCCGTACCATTCTCCTGCTATTTAATAAATTCAGTGATCTTAATTTCGTAAATCTTAATTGTATAGCAAATGATCGCTTTTGCATTGCATTCCCCTTGATAATTTCCTCCCCAATAAATCCCCTGTCATAAAATCTTGTAAAAAAAGTCCCTTGTTACTTAGAAACTTATAAATTACCAGTACCTAACAATAAATTAGTTATGGCTGTTTAGAAGAAAAATAATCTTTCATTTCTCGAGAGTGATCCTTCTCTTCCTTTCTTTCTTCTTGTGCATGTTTCAGTTCATATGAGGTGGCCCAGCACAGGCAGTGGCCTTTCCCTAAGGAACCGCGACACGACTGAGCTCTAGCCGACTCACGATGCCTCCTGGGGATCCAAGGTAACTGCCATATTTATGTTTGCGACTATCTTCTTCCAGTCTCTCTATTCCCTAAACCTTGCTTTAAAAATTAAAAATGCCAAAAGGACTGCATGGTTATCTCAAAGTTATAGAGGGATTGTCATTTTAGTCGCTACCGCAAAATTATTTGAAAAATAATTGATTCGAAACTAATTATAGAACCACGTCCCAAAGACCAAGAGCATGGTAAGAGTTATGGTCTCTAAGATTCTTCGTGAAATGGAAAATGGAAACCAAGTCGGTGCAATCTATACTATCTTTATTATGGCATATAATGGTCCAACTCATACAATTTTGTCTCTATATGCTACATAAGCTGAACTCGCTTACTTCTATCTTAAAAATCGGGCTCAATCTCTTAAATTTCAGCGATATATGTCCAAAGAAATTCATGTCCATTCCGCGGTATCTCAAGGCAGTCATCGCGGCCCTTTTCTTTTTGACAGTTTTATATCAGACCTTTCTAAAGCGTTATCTATATACTAAATCTATCTTATGCGGATGATTTTAAATTGTATTCTTAGATAACATTGCAAAATTAATCATTAAGCCTACAGCACAAGATACGGCTAGAGTGGTTCAACAAAAACAAACTATTTTTGATCTTGAGTAAGCTTTTCCTGGTATAATGCGATTTCGTTAACACAAAACTTTCCAGAGTGGAGAGTAAAGTAGACATTCGTGTCCTCTTGGATAAGAATTTCCATTTTAATTTGCACCTTATAAGTTTCTCTGATAGGCTAACATTAGATTTCATTGAACGACGCATTAAAAAATTTAAGCATTTATTGGTAGCGAACACACTATGCACTCATTAGTGCGCCCTACTCGAATATGCTCGTGTCATATGAAATCCGGTTTTTACTGTTCACACAGAGATATCTGAGTCCGTTCAGAATTTATTTATTTGCATTGAGATTCCTCTATGATCCAAAAAATTTTGATAATTTATCATATCATATGATATATGATACTCGACTACGTATTCTTAATACGACATCACTTGTCGCCTCCCATAGAACCGTGATGTACTCTTGCTTTGCATATGATATCATCAGGGGGAACCGTTCAATACTCAGCCGATAGAGTAACTTTGAAAGAGCCGGTACGATTTAGAAGTCATTCACGTCTGCAGATAGAAAGACAACATCATACCATCGTTTGTTAAAATAAGCCAGTAAATAGGTGTCGCAAAATATTTCAGAAGATTATTCATTTTTATTCCCCAACTATTTTTAGATGCCAATAAGCCAATTCCAACTTACTCTGTTCATAGCCTTATCATGGCTATACAAGTATAATTGTTATGCGTATATTTGAAATTGATATATTATACGCAAAATATGAAATGTATCCCTTGTTTGGTTAAATCCCGGGAAGCATATACATCATATGTTAACACAATTGATGAAAATATTATTCGCGATCCAAAAAAAATTCTTTGATTTCTTAAATATA
Organism: Odontomyia ornata; assembly: GCA_963969285.1. Lineage (NCBI taxonomy): Eukaryota > Metazoa > Arthropoda > Insecta > Diptera > Stratiomyidae > Odontomyia > Odontomyia ornata. The sequence goes on from OZ017741.1 coordinate 11,726,627, forward strand.
AAACGCAAGGCTTTTCCGAATTCATGATATATCAGGAATCCAGCTCATCCAACCCAAGGGATATTTGTGAATTTTTTGCCAGCCACCTTCGATCCATTTTTTCTACAAACAGCTCTTCATACTATGCTCCTTCCTCGGATATAATTCAACTGTTTTAATTAAAGAAATTTTTATTTCAGAGGAAGAAATATTTAAAGCAATAGAAGATCTTGAGCTCAATAAAAGACCTAGCCCTGATTTACTCCCTCCCTATTTTTCGTTCAACTGCAGAGACCCATTGATCTTACCCTTATTAATCCTTTTTGACAAATCCCTTGCTCCTGGAATTTCCTCTCATCATGGAAGTCATCACATTTAATACCAATATACAAAAATAAGGATAAGGGGTCGGTTGAAAATTACAAAGCTATTGCTATCTTATCAGCTACACCAAAACTATTTGAAAAAATGTTCTGCGCTAAACTATCATTGACCCACGATTTACCGATCAACAGCACGGTTTTCGTAAAAATCGCTCCATCACAACTAATCTAGCCGTGATGGTGTCTAGCATTTCCTGTGAAATGGAATGGGGTACCAAATCGACGCGATTTACACGGATTTTAGTAAAGCGTTTGATAGGGTTAACCACAAAATCCTAATGCACAAGTTGAAAAGATTCGGAATAGGTGGTTATCTCCATAATCGGACACAAAACGTTAAATTTTAAGGGGCCATCTGGGCCCTCTCCTTTTTAATATCTTCATTTCTGATCTTTCTGAAGTGTTGTCGGACATTCCTGATCTTTTCTATGCTGATGATCTTAGGCTTTACCATGTAATAAAGTCTCAAAAAGACAGATTATTCCTACAAAACAAAACTCTCTCTGTTAGAATGGTAAAGAATTAAGCAACTTTCCTTGAATTTTGAAACATGTCGTTATAAGTTTTTCCTGGCAACGCTTAATTTTAATCTACGATTATCATCTTTACCATCATAAACTTAGCCGGGTATATACTATCGTAGACCTAGGTGTCGCTTTGGACCGAAAAGTGCGTTTCCATTTATATTACGATCATGTCCTCAGTAGGGCCAATAAGCTCCTTGGTTTCATCCAACCTCGATCTAAAGAATTTGAGAATATGTGGGTCTCTAAGACGTTACACGCCCTATCCTTGAATATGCTTGTCTAATCTGGAACCCCAGCTTCAGTGTTCACGCTGACTGGATTGAGTCGGTTCAAAAACAGTTCGACTTTTTGCGTTAAGATATATATTGTTACATGTACAAATAATTCTACGGGCTACTATCGCAATTGTTTTCATAATCATTAAGAACATCAACAAATGAATTTACTCGAAACCACGAGAACATAACAAGCATGAACAACATATGAAAGTGAGTCACTGCTCCATTCATTCATGCTGGAATGTTCCCGCTAATTCACCAATGTACGAGAACTGAGTTGAATGATTAGACACCCTATATAAAGGCGAGCTGAATGAATGGGGGGATCGTCATTCATTACAACCGCGATAGAAAACTGCGATACGCGAAGTACAGGCGATATTGATTGTTTGAGTTTGAAGTGATTTTAAGTAGACAAAAGTGGAAGGTAGAATTGTAATAGTGAAAATTAAAGTTGTGAAATTGTTATTGAAGTGATTGTGCATTTTTTTTACCAATAAAATAAACTCTTTTAACTTAAATTAAAAGACATTGCGTTTTCACTTTCCCGGAACATTAAAATTATTGGCCGAGAACCATAACACGCGACAATATGATTCGAGGATTTTTTTTTAGATTTACCATCATATAAGCATAGAAGAACTATTTTTGCATATTACTTCGCGTTTTTTATCCTTAGAGGCACTATTAAAATACCATTCCTGGCTGACAGAATTAAGTTATATGAGATATCGCGATTCACTGCACATTCTCGTCTGCTGATTGAAGAGCGACACCCCACAATTTACGCGGACAATGAGCCTGTAAACAGATGTTGCAAAACTTTTAATTCACTAAGCACACTTTAATCTCCAACCATTTCCAGATCCAATTACAAAGCTTTATTATTAAGTACCTTATCCTCCGAACTCCACCTCTCAAACGTAGGTTAAGAATAAAATTTCAATTTTAATTGTATTACTAATTTTTATATTTTATTATTTTTGTAACGATGCCTTGTTGGGCAATGAAATAAATAAAAAAAAAATCAATTAATTAATAATTAAATATAATTCCACGATTGCAGTTTTTTTCGACAGTTTCTCAGTGTGTTTTATATAACTTCTAGAAAGTCGCTAAAAAGAGAATTGGTCTGCGGATATCAAATAAACAAAATAATTTAAGTCGCTTTACTTAACCCGTTTGAAGTGGTCAACAAAGACGAAGGGTCGGCATCAATGTCATGTCTAAAAATTTTTGTTGCTAGAAAGTGCACCTAGGGATTATTTGTTTGTGGGTGTTCAGGCTTCGCTTTCTTATAACAAGGATTTAACGAGTAATAAGTAGATGACAAATTGATACGCCTTCGATAGACGGGTCCTGAGGCGAATAATTGGGGCGCAGCTAGACGGGGGCCAATGGCGAATTCAAAACAACCATGAGCTTTATGAAGTTTTTAACGAGCCAGTGAGGTATGGACGAACAACGGATTCCCAAAAAGGTATTCGTTGGGGGAGCTGACGGGCGGAGACCAGTGGGGAAACCGAGGAAACGCTGGTCTGACTCGGTCGACGAAGACAGTTCATCGCTGCTCGAACTTCGAATCTGGAGGACGCTTGTTGCAGGAAGCGATGGCCCGAGAGAAGCTGTAGTGCTACGAAAAAAGAGTTAGATAAGATGTTTAGTTTGAATTTTCGCGCTTTCAGCAATAAAGGAATGTTAAAATTTTTTCAACAGTTATGCACATTTTATGCAAAAATATATTCAAATAAGCATTGCTTTTTTTTTAATTTTCTGATCATCATTTTGCTCCTTCGTTCATACGCTAGTTTCCGAATGTTTTGTGTTTCAGCACGTTGATAAAGTTTTTCAATGGAGAAATAACAAGGTTTATCAAGAGACACTAATAGGCATCGGTTTTTTGATACCTGAAGCTTAGATTTAAAGTATTCCACGCATGAGCTCCATACAGCATAATCGGCATAATAACCATTTTCACGATAAGTATTTTTTCTTGAGTCAATGAATAATGCCAATACTGCTTTGAAACTTTGGTTTTTTATTCGTTGTGGTCTTTAAATGTTAATTTCTTTCTCCAAACGATTTCATTCGACCAAAGAATTTCTTAGCCAAGAAAATTTATACACCGGCTAGACAGTAGGCTAGGGTTTCGTTCCTTAGTAAAAAAAAATATTGGCTTGGTCTTTGATACATTAATTTTAACCTTTCATCGATGGAAATATTGATAAATTTTTTCAAGCAATGTTTCAATTTTGTAACTATTTTATTGATTCCAGTTGGTAATTATTTTATTAATTCCAAGAATTAATAAAACTACATTATATTGATCGAATCTTGTGCGTTCATTCGAAATTTGGATATTCGGGTTTGAAAAGAAAATTTGTAATCCGGGTTTGAAAAGAGAGTTATAAGTGCTTGTATTCATTGAAGGTTTTCCGGCAAGTTGGTTGGTTTGTTGGTTTGCTACCATACTTGGCAAGCTTGAGAAATTTATGTCTTAATTGACCATATTGCTAAACTGCCGAGTTATTTGGTTTACGTTTCTACTTTCTTATCTAGACAGATTTGCTTTAATTTCAACAAACTCCTTTCTGCTTTAGCATGTGCTTGAATTGAGTAGTGAAAGCTGCCACAATTGCTACACTTAATTTTATCTTGCTCATTGTCAGACAGTGCAATCGAAGTATCTGTGGTCACCATCAGAGATTGCGCACTTTGTTGGCAAGTGGTAATGGCTCGAGCCGTGGCCATATTGCTGGCAATTGCGACATTGTGTTAGGCCATTGGTTTTGCTCGTGTGATAGCTCCTTCTCACAACAGTGCAGAGTACGATTTTATTGGGTTGTACGATAATTACAGTCTTTTTTCATGTTTTTCAAAGTAAATTTATTTATATTAACAACAAACATTAATCAATGATATATTGACCATTTTGTTGGGCGACCTTTTGCCATCTTTCGGTAAGTTGAAAAATTCCACGTTCAAAGAAACCTTGATTTTTAGATACCAAGAACTGGTCCAACTCATTTTTAATAGCCTGATCAGAATCTAAAGTTTTACCATTCAAATGGTTTTGAAAGTAGCGAAACAAATGCTAGTCTGATGGTGCTAAGTCAGAGCTATAGGGTGGATGTGGCCTTAGTTTCCAATTGAGCTCCATTAAATTTTGACGGGTTATCAAAGAGGCGTGGGGTCTGGCGTTATCGTTATGGAACATCACGCCGTTTGCAATTGGCCAGGTCAAGGCGTTTTTCTCGATTTCTTCGTTCAATTTTGATAGTTGATGGGAGTAGATATTCGAATCAATAGTTTAGTTTCTTGGAAGCAGTTGAAAGTAGACTATACCTTTGCAACCCACCACACAGAAAACATAATCTTCTTTTGGTCCTTTGGATGTCGATTATGGGGGCGCATCTTGCTTAGTCCATGATCGTTTTCGGTCTACGTTATCGCAAACAATCCATTTTTCATCACCCGTTTTGATTCTTTTTAGAAATGGCTAGTTTTGGTTACAATTCAGCAAAGAGTCGAATGTGTTAATGCGTTTGGTGAAGTGGATTTCCTTTAATTGGTGAGGAGCCCAAACAGTTTGTTTACGTAACCAAGCTGTTTTAAGTGCAAATCAAGTCTGCTATCTCTCGAGTTGGACGACCAGTATGTGGTGCATCTTGCAAATTAAAATTTCCGGGACGAAAGCGAGCAAACCAACGCTGACACTAGCGTTCAGTAAGGTAGTCCTCACCATAAACAATTTCTTTCGAGCTTGCACTGCATTTTTGCCTTTTGGATGTGATAATCGAGCCTAAGCAAACTACTCGAAGTCAAATCAAATCTAAAATTAAAATTCGGACATGGCAACACCTTTTCAAGTAGCCCATCCACGTATTGCATTGCCGAAGGTAATCTATGCAGACTGGCAACAAAACAGGGGGAGTCTATAACGGATCGCCACATGGGGTGCACCGCGAATTTCACGAGTGTTGAGACGGAAGGTGTCTTACGGATACATCGAGTAGCTGTTTTAACGCTCTTATTTTATTTTTCTGTCTTTTACCATGTGGAATCGGGAACAAAAACGTGAAATTCAAATAATTAGAAAAGTTTAATGTATCGCAGTTGTCACATAAATTTCATAAGATTCTGTCAGGAAAACCAGGAGGTCGTGCAAGAAAACTGTTCAGGTTTATTGTCCAGTAATAAAGATTTATTAGAACACAAAAGTACAACTTGTCTCGACAGAATACAAAGACGAACTGAACTTGACAACTATCGTTGTGTTAGATTAAGAACAAAAATATAGGTGGCTCCACAAGCGATTAAAAGGGAATTACAAAAGAGCGGTTCGATTTGAATATAAAACAAAGGATAAAAGTACTGATTTAACACTCCCCCTCAAAGCGATAATCGTCTAAACAATCTGTTTTTCGATGCCCATGTAATTTAGACAGTTCCAATGTTTGGAACTGGTTAGCCCTTTGGTGAGCACGTCTGCTGGCATCTTCTCAGTAGGTAGGTACTCCAGATTGATCTCGCCTGCGGAAATAGCCTCTCTCACAAAATGATGTCGTGTATCTATGTGTTTGGTTCTCGTGTGGTGCACAGGATTCTCTGCCAACTTCTTCTCCGGTTGCATAGTCCTCTCCGCTCGCGTCGTCCTGTACAGCATCGTTCTGTACAGCGTCGTTTGCCTCTGCCACGTCGACACTTTCTGCAACATCGTTCCTCCCCGCGACCTCATTTCTCTCCGCGACAGGATGTTCCCTTGGTCTACCAGGACGACCCGTGTAAATCTTCCTCGGTCTGCCTGGTCCGCGCTTCGTCGTTGGAGTTTATCCGACTGGACCTGGGGCTGGAACTTCAACTGGCTCAAAACCTCGGAGAGGTTCGTCGTTTTCGCCAAACATGGCCGGTTGCTGCTGTTGCTGATCTGGTTGCTGGACTGTTCTTCTCGTTGAGCGATTCTCTCCTAGTACAACGTCTATGTACTCGTCCGACGAAGTGGCAGGACCCTCTACATCCTGCTCGGTGTTTGGCTGAACATCCGCCTGTTCTGGGAAGAACTCCTCGTACTGGTCGACCTTGTTTTCTGCTGTTGTTTTCAGGAACTGGACATCTCGTGAGATCTCGACACGTCGCTCCTCAGGTATCCAGACCCTGAGTGCCTTCGAATCTGCAGCGGGGCCGAGATAAACGCCTTTCCGGGCACGAGGTCCAAACTTTCCGGTATCCTTGGGCCGGTTCAGGCAGTAAACCGGTGCTCCAAACTCCTGAAAACTGCTCACATCCGGGACCTCTCCCATCCACAACTCGAACGGAGTTCGGCCGTCCAATGCTGAAGTTAGACAGCGGTTTCTGGTGAAGTTCGCGGTACACACTGCCTCTGCCCAGAAGGTAGGAGGAAGACCGGACTGGATCAACAAACAACGAGCCATCTCGACCAGAGTGCGGTTCCTCCGTTCAGCTATACCGTTTTGTTCCGGATTGTTTGGAACGGTTAGCCGACGTTTGATCCCAGAACGCTTCAGGAAGTCATCGAACTGGTTGTTTGACTATTCGGTGCCATTATCGGATTGCAGGCACTTAATCTTCCAGTCGTGCTGCGTCTCGACCATCTTCTTGAACGCCTGGAACTCGGAGAACACCTCGTTTTTCCGTCGCAAGAATCGCACCTCGCCCCATCGAGTAGCGTCATCTATAAAGGTGACGAAGTACCTGGCGTGACCGTTGGATTGCATGCGCATCGGTCCGCACACATCCGAGTGTATCAGCTCGCCTGGGACTGACTTCCTCTCGGAGACCTTGGGGACGGGCTGGCGTGTCATCTACGCGCTGATGCACACCTCGCATTCCACCGTTGCAACGTCGTCGCTCAAATCAAGTCCTCGGAGAACGTTGTTTTTGGATGCCTCGCGAATGTCCTTCACGTTTAAGTGACCCAATGCCTTGTGCCAATCCATCAGGGACTTCTCGTGATCCGTTTTTGCGTCGATTAAACCAGCATGGAACTCTCGTCACCAGGCGCACTCGATTCCCCAGCAGCATACAGGGTAAAGCTACCAGTCTTCGTCTTGTCCTGATCGCTCTTCTTCTTGGATCGACAAACTGCTGCTTTGTGACCCGGCTTGTTGCACTTGTAGCACTTAAACGGGAATTTGCTTCCGTTGCGTTTCTCCGATTTACCCGTTTTCTGTTGATTCGACCTGTCGGCTACCATCGCGTTCTGTACTCGTCCATTGTTCTTTCGCGCGTCACCTTCTTCCACGATTTTGATTCGCAGTGTTTCCGGGGTGGGGAGCTCGTCACGTGACTCGATAGCAATCCGGAAACTGTCGAAGTTTGCCGGTAAACTGTAAAGCAACAGTATCGACAGTAGGTCATCGTTTATCGGCACTTCCATGTCGCTCAGTCGGTCAACAGCGTCAAAGAATTTTCGCAGATGGTCGCGAACGTCGTCGCCCTCGCTCATCCTCTGTAAGACGATTTGTTTCAGCAGATTCGCTTTCCTCGCGGGGCCCTTAGACTGGTAAACAGTCTCCAACTTTAGCCAAAGTTCTCTCGACGTCGCACAATCTTTGACCTGTTTCAGTTCCGAGGCTGAAATCCCCAGGAAAATGTCCGACATAGCCTTGCTATCGCCCGTTTCCCATCCTTCTATTTCGGCGTTGTTCTCTTCGCCTGGTTCAGGCTTTACCTTTGAGCCATTCACGTAGCCCCACGCGTCATTTTTTATGAGTAGGGCCCTCATGTGGATCTTCCACGTGTCAAAGTTGTCCTTTGTTAGAAGTTCGATGCGCGTCATGGCGGTGGTAGCCATCTTGAATTTTGGTTGCTTCGTCGAACGTTCGAGAATCAAACACAACCTCACTCTCGCGTACCGATTTCCGATCAATCTAACTTATTACAGTTTCTTTTATTCGCGCCGCGTGACCTGGGCCCATAACCTGTCAGGAAAACCAGGAGGTCGTGCAAGAAAACTGTTCAGGTTTATTGTCCAGTAATAAAGATTTATTAGAACACAAAAGTACAACTTGTCTCGACAGAATACAAAGAACAACTGAACTTGACAACTATCGTTGTGTTAGATTAAGAACAAAAATATAGATGGCTCCACAAGCGATTAAAAGGGAATTACAAAAGGGCGGTTCGATTTGAATATAAAACAAAGGATAAAAGTACTGATTTAACAGATTCCCACATCTTTGTTTAAGAACAAGCATACAATTTACGTTGAACGGTGAATGAGTAAGCTTCTCGGATTTTTGCAAAAGAAAATTAGTGAAAATTACGTGAAATCGGTGTTCGGCTCTGTGACGGGGAAGCTTTGCTATAAATAAAATTTTGTTCTGTTCACTCAGGGTGAAACAGATGCCCGTGAAATTAAATACGATTTAAGTCTGCTGTCTCTAAATAACAAAATAATAAAGAATTACTGTGCGCCTTTTGAAAGGATATAAGGATTCTCTTTTGAAAATAACGATACACGCGCTGGCAGTTGTCCCAAGAAGTGATTTACCTGGAAAGTGAGCGTGGTAGCGAGAAAGGAATGAAATTTACAATTTTAAGTGGCCCCAAAATTTCCGTCGTCGAAAATTCATGTCGTTCCGAGTGATGTGCTAAAAAATTATGTGTAGCGCCGTGGATTTGCTTCTGTCTATGTACATAGATGGATCTGTTCGTTTACATCAAGAATAGTTAAAGCTGAAGTGAAATGAACTGCTGCAAATTATTTTCGTGCACTAATTATTTCTGTCCAACATGGAATTTATAACGTTTTAGTTGCTGGATTATGTATAGAAAGCTTTGATAACTTGAAGAGTTGACTATCTCCACAAGTAGAGCAGGCACAAGATGGTAGTAAGAATGTTCTGAGATATAATGAATTTGGTGCACGCATGACTTTAGTCCAAGGTTTTCTAGAAATATAATTCTTGGAAAAGCGTTTCACGCTTTCACTACTCAGATGCATGGAGAAAAATAGACTTTCGTTTGGTTATGGCTTCCTTTTACCTTTGAACATATGTTTAATTTATCTGAATAAAATTTTGTTTAAGCACGATTATAAAAAACCTCGTAAGCTTTTTGCTAAGATAAAAAAGAACTGGGAAAAAATTATTGCATTATAAGTGAGGATTTCGAGCAACAATTTATTGATTCGAAATTGTATGTATATAATCCGATCAAATCTAACGGCGTTGAAAAGTGTTTCGACTGTGGAGAATTCTCTTCATTTTGAATACTTTTCAATTGCATCAAAATATTCGATGAACCCCCGAAGCAAGAAGAATAACAATGGGACTCTCTTTGATCTTATTGATTTGTCCGGCACTTATTGGAAGAATGTATACGTGGCTGCTTCAAATTGGAAACATGAAACAATCGTGTTCCCTTATGATGTTACTTTTGCCAATTAAGAAGAAAATATTTCGGAATTGATACTCGCAATTCATGCGGCTCAAAGCAAATGATCTTCTTATTGGTGCAAAAAAAATATTTTTATCTAAAACTTTGGCCACAAATTACGGAAGGTTGTGCCTGGCATTTCAAGTTATTAATCCTTTAAAAATAAGTGTGATTTGGAATTTTCCTCACCATTTAAATTCGTTCGTGCGAACGAACGCGTTCGCGCTTGTTCAAGCACTCGTAGCGTACTTCAATTAGAATTTTCAGCCAATATTACATCATCCACATCATCTGCGGGCGCTCGTGGTGGATGCTGAGTGAGTACCCGTGTGTTCTTTTATATTTATGCAAAATTATATTTATTTGTGTATATTGTTTTGGTGACCTTTTTAAAATGACACAAACTGAACATTATTCTAAATTTATCGAATTGCATCGTTTTTTTATAAATTCTTTTTTGTGAGGAAGTTTACTCCTCAGATATTTATATGCATGGACTCGTATGTTTTTTATTACTCACTTTTGTCATGCTAATGTCGCAAACTGAGGCCTTTGATCGAATGTGTAGTTACGAAATCAATGGAAACATCATAGATTTAGTGTTCAAGCGTTTCAGCAATAAGTTTTTTCTCGTAATCACTCAGAACCGAATTTTTTCAATATACAGTCAACCTCGGTTATAACGCACCGGTTTATAACGAACCCTCGCATATAACGAACAAACTTAGCAGGTCCCATCTAATTTGCACTATTTTCCTTAGAAATTTGGGTCATAATTATCGGATATAAGGAACTTCTGGGTAATCATTATCGGATATAACGAACTTCTGGGTAATCATTATCGGATATAATGAACAATACATCATGAACATAAGAAACAGCTAGTAAGCTTGTTGAGTGAGAGAAACCTCAGTAAAATTAAAATACAAGTTTGTCTCAACCGCTATCATAATGTATAATGGAGATGTCTTCTTGGTGTATTCATTTTATATAAAAATAAAACAAAAGTAAAATTTTATTCTACACAATTATAATTATGTAGATTCGAAAGCTGATTTTTACTTTTGTATTATTTACCTATCGTAATCGCTGGCTAGGCCCAATATACAAAACAATCCATGGAAACTGTTTTTTACCCACGGGGGAAAAAATTTACGGAAAAGTCTAAGGCGACATTCTTTTGTATTGCGTCTTTCTTTATAGGACTTTTCCACAATTTAATCATAATTCTTTGCATTTTTCAGACTTTAAGACTTAAACAGGGAAAGAGGTAACATTACAATATCATTCTAACGTGAGTGTCTCTGCTTTTTGAAAGGTCCGTTTCCACTACGCCGCAAACAAATGAAACAAAAAGTCAACACATTTAGATACCTTATTACGAATTTAGTTTCCAAGCCGATGTTTGTCTTACAGTATCAGCAGAACAGAGTTTTTTCGAGAAATATATATAAAATAGACACTAAAAACCCGCACTAGAATCTTCAAATTGCACTACTTAGAAACATATCAATTCATTCTAAATACATCCCAAATTAGACGGATGAGTGAAAGTAGAAAACCTCATTGTGCAAATCTCCCAACTCACACTCGCACTTCATATCTATTTTTTCACCTTTAAACGCGTCATCATGCAAAAATCGTACCTGTTTTGTTCTATGAATTCAACTTACCTAGATTTAAGCTTGAAAAATATCCTTTTAAGTAAACATTTGAATCAAGTTGACAATCTCATTGCTCAATATTAAATAGGACATAACCCAGCGTGTCCGCAATCTGAAAAATCTGATTTCAAACAATTATCCTCAAATCGAGGATTTTTCTGGACCCTATGGGGTTCGTGTTTATCTATTTAACTTTGGGAAACCAATTAACAATTTGAATGTTGCGTTAACTACAAGTTTTATGAATTCTTTCACTTGCGATATTTATTTTTCTCGCATGAAAATCAACACAGCTAACTTGACAGTTCGGCTGTCATTAGAACAACAATAAGATCTAATGCAGCAAACTTCAGCGAGTTTTCATGCAGGCCAACAACTTGATCCGCGTATGCATACCAGAGTATATGTAATATTTTGCAGATTTCTGCGAAAAAAAACCTTATATATCCTCTGCTGGAAATATTGCTTTATAACAATTATAAGGCGTTCGTTTTCTTATGCTATTTATCTTTCGAATTATTCACATAACCACTTGAAATATTTGAATTCGTAGAAACCCCACCGACTTCTTATTTCTAACATCATGTCCATTCATTTGTTGCTTTTAACTTCTAGCGCGAGAAAATGAGAGTGATGAAAAAGGGGAAAAAGAAAGTAAGAGAGGAACTTCTCTTATATTTTTGGTTGCCAGTCTGTGATACTTTTCGTAGTCATTTGACAATTGTGACCTATGGAAAGTCGTGTACATAGTTGGTAAATAAACAGGTTGCAGTTTTTGATTTACAAGAATTTTTAGCTGCTTCCAGTATTGAGGTAGGTTGGCAGATAAACATAAAATTTTCATTAATAATACTCTGGTTGAAATCTCACTTGGGTTCACACGATTACATTGTCATACCACTAAGAAGGAATTTTTACATTTATGCCTAAATTTGGAGTTGATAAATAAATTTTATATTCTACCAGTAAACTTATCCGCCAGTGTAATAAATGTCGGTCTAAAGACAATACTTAAGGTTATGGCTATTTAGTGGTCTTCCTTTTCCTTTTATGTATATTTTATATACGGATTAACTAATGAATTAACATAATTCAATTTTCACAATAAACTATATATTTATCATTGATTGTTTTATAAGCTTTACTCAGCATTCAACAAGCCACTCCGATCCTACTTAGTTTAAAAATAGTTGCACTTAAGCTTACAAATTTCGGCCAGCATTCACCCGATAGTAAAGATCTTACGACAGCTCAAAAAATTTGTCATATTAGCCTTATAGCTTTGTCCACCATCCATCGAATCACATTGATCTCTCAAAATTGAAAATATATTGTATTTACTTAAGCTCTAAAGACTCCGCCAATCATCTACCCTATCCTTTAGATCTGACCAACTTTAAAACAATTCTATTCGCAATCTTTTATGGCTTACATGCAGTCCCCCCGATCTGAGTTCAAAATTACTTTTCCTTCTGCTTTGAAGGCTTTGCAAACCATCCAGGCTATCTCTTAACACACTTCTCAAAAAGTTCAAAACAATTTGTGGTACTAGTCAACTAGACACTTCTATGTTCCGAAGTTTGAAAATATTCTAGCCGACGCTTTTCGATCGGAAATTTGATCTCACAGAATTTAAATTATGAATATTTAGGCTTTGCCCATCATCCAATCGATCTGTTAGATCTCACCAAAATTTAAAAAATGTATTGTAAAAAAGGTAGTCCGCGTAGTGTAGTGGTTAGAGTACTCGTTGTGTAAGACGAAAGTCCCTAGCTCGAGTCCCGTCGGTGGCAATGAGATTTGTTTCGAGTGATTCTTTATAGGGCTATAAGCTCGTTCAGTTATGAGAAGTACTGGTTTAAAATTAGAACATAGCGCAGCTGGGTGGACGGACATACGGCCAAAGCGTGGTATTAATCATATCACCTTCTCGAGTACCGATACATTTGATCAAGATAATGAGATACTCTAATTATCTCTATGTGAAGGCTCGAAAGGGGTTGTAGTGCTAAAGCAAAAAACAACTACAAATAAACACGTGCTATTGTTGGTGTGATTCCATATAATTGAAATGGCTATAACTCACTTGATTATGATTCGATCTCAATTAAATTTTGTGAACATATATATCTTATGTTAGTCTATATAATTGCGAAATTTCAAGAAGTTTAAAGGTACCGTTTTGATTTTATGGGCCAAAATGTAAAATCTACAAATCATACTATTATTAACAAAGTTGAGCGAATTTCGATTTCTAAGGTATTTGTTGCCCTTGTACTCATAAAGGTCCACGTTCGTGATAATTTTCTGATTTTTCGGCTGAAAGGTGTCCAATCGCGAGGGGGGGGGGGACACAAATTTTGGGTACATTTTGCCTTCCCCTGGACCCCCTAATTCATAAAATGATTTTTTTATTTCAGATTTTAAAAGTTCCTCTCAAGACCTTTGATTTGATACCCCACTCGACTACCTTTAATGAAAAAAAAATTTTAAGGGCCAATTCGTTATTAGGGGGGACCCCCCTTAAACATTTTTTAAATTTTTGTTGAGGCCTTAACTTTTGAGAGACCATCAATTTTGACCTTTTCACAAAGTTTGAGCATTCTAGCTTCTATAGTTTCTGAGGAACTCAGCTGTGACGCACGGACAGACGGACGGACGGACAGACGGACAGACAGGTCGCGAAACTAGTAGGTCTTTGTAAAAAAAATTTTTTACAAAGACCTAAAAAATGTAGACTCAACCCCCACTCCCTCTGGGCACCGCCAGTTGGAAAGGTAAATGCATTGTATGTAAAGTTAGATTCTGATAAACAATTAGGTTGCACGGTATTTGAAATTGAACCTATTGCTAACCACTAATGAAAAAATTTTACTGAAGAATAGATGAATGTTTTAACTTTCTTACTAATAATGTGTTATATAACTTTTCACATTGGACTTTAATTTGAGGCAAGAGTATATTCAATGTGATTCCAATTTTTTTTCTTGGGAAGCCGTCGGTTCTTACATTTTGGAGTGATTACTTTTGTTTCGACTCCTTTGAAATATCTTCAGTGTCTCAAAAAGGAAGCCCCGACAGGTTTTCAAGAAAATAGAGAACTGGTCTACGGATAAAATATAAATCACAAGATTGACTAACATAAATCTTTCAAAGCTGTTGAGAAAAATAGTTACCTAAAAATATCAAAAGTCGTTAATTAAGACAGCCGCCATTTCAGCCTCATATGCAAAGGAGCCATCTACTTAAATCTTATCATCAATCTTCCCTATTTCAAAGACGGACATTTTATATCAATTTATCGCTTATAAAAATACTTCACCGAACATTTGTACCAATTCCCATAAAAATCTAGTAATCAGTTTCCGTGCTCTCAAAATATCAATTTCTTCCTATTTTTGAAAATTGATGGGCTTCCGTTTTGAATTAGAGCCTTTAATTTTGTGTTATTAGAGAAACTTCGCTTTTCCTAGTAGTCTCCGAACATGTTTGGAAATACTTCTCTTATTCCAGATTAAATATTAGCATTCCATTATATTCGAAAACAATGCTCCGCTTCCAGGTAAACAAGTAACCATTGAATTCATTCAAAAATACTTCCTTTTTGGATGACTAGAAATAAACTAAATAACTGACTAGAAATTCGTCTGCAAAGTCAAATCAAACAGTCTTGGTTGAACATGTTTCCCACTAAATCATACATTATGGGTCGACTGAGTACACACGTTACAATATCCACTCAAAAATTTAAATTTTACATTATATTTAGTGCTAATGAAATAAAAATGACTATTTTTAATAAGATTATTCGAAAAAAAGAGAGGAAAACCGCCCAACCATATTACATATAGGGTGGTCCACCCAAAACGCACGATGTTAATTGTAAATAAAACAATAAGTTTTCAGAGAATTATTTGAATATTTTTTATTATAAGGATCTATGACAATTATTTGTGAAACAAAATATCGCCCTGCTCGCCACGGCTACGGTGGCATACTTCTATCCAATGGTCCATATTTTCAATGAATCTGTGACATAATTGAGGTTCAAGTCGTTAATCTGCTGAATTATCCCATCCTTTAGCTCTTAAATTGTTCTTGGCTTATTGACGTACACTTTTTCGTTTAAATATCCCCAGAGGTAGAAGTCCAACGGTGCCAAATCACATGATCGTGGCGGCCAATTAACATTGCCACAACATGAGATAACACGGCCATTGAATTTCTCGCGCAAAAGAGCCATTGTTTTGTTGGCTGTGTGGCAAGTGGCACCATCCTGTTGGGACCACATATTGTCCAGGTCCATAACCTCAATTTCAGGCCACAATAAATCCGTTATCATTTCGCAATAGCGAACACCATTCACGGTTACTGCTTGGGCGTCCTCGTTTTCGAAGAAATAAGGCCCGATGACGCCGCCAACCCATAAACCACACCAAACAGTCACTCTTTGTGGATACATCGGCTTTTCAACAATCATTCGTGGATTCTCATTTGCGCAAATGCGGCAATTCTGCTTTTTAACGACTCCACTGAGGTGGAAGTGTGCCTCGTCGCTGAAGATGATTTTCTTTGTAAAGTCACCATTCCCTTCTGTCTGTTCAACAACTATTCGGCGTATTGCCGACGCTTGAAATGGTCAATAGGCTTCAGCTCTTGAGTCAATTGAACCTTGTAAGCGTGTAAATTCAAATCTTTATTCAAAACTCGCATCAGTGATGTTTGAGATGTTCAATTGTTGGGCACGACGACGAGTCGAGGTTTACAGCTCTTCGGCCACACTATCACGAACAACAGCAATGTTTTCCGCAGAACAAACTGGGCGAGCATGCACAGGTGATTTCGCGTTTCCTACAGACCCGGTTTGCTGAAATTTGCGCACAATTCTCCCGATTGTGGACACATTTGGTCGATTGTGCTGACCAAAAAGATCACGAAGTACACGAAATGCATTTTGATTTGAACGCCCATTTTCGTAAAAAGCTTCAACAACCTTAATGCGCCGGTCAATTGTGTACCTCTCCGAGGTTGAATTTGTCAAACACTGAAACAAAGAAATGTCAGATTAAGTTGGGCGAAAAACTTGACGTTAAGGTGTGACTCACAATTAACATCGTGCATTATAGTTGGACCACCCTTTATAATAAAACAAGGCAGACTCCAAAGATTCGACCCACCTACAAAACTACGCACATGAGTCTGACGCTGTGACAAACTCTGTGACATTGTTACACAAACGAAGCAAAGTACCGAGACTTGACTTCCTAGAAAGACTTGAAATATATAAATATAGAAGACAGACGGTAAAATTATCAACGAACAACTAATTACTAATTCTGACGCAATTTCCTCAGTACCAGACCACACCCTCTGACGAAAACGGAGGCAAGACGAACCAGAACAAAAAGGCATCCAACAACCCAAAAAATAAACACATAATATCCCTCCACCTGGCCTAACCTCTCCTACACCTATGTGAAGACATTCTCTTCCACACATCCTTTAGACACTAAAGATGACTCAAAGGAATCGAGAGGAGTCTGTTCACTTAAAAAGAAAATTTCTGACGGCTTGTAAAGAAAAAAAGAAAATTGGCCTGCGGATATCACATAAACAAAATATTTGGACTTTATCTACAAATTGAAAAAAAAACTACATTTTGCTTAAACTAATTTGAACCTGATCTTCAGTTCAAATCTTACTTCTAGTCACCAGCATTATACTAATTTAAAAAAAACAAAACTCAACCCAATAATGACGATCGTAATACAACATAAACTAACGTTACTAACCTGGGTGAATTCACCAACCTGATTGTCCACACCGTTGACTTAGGTGTCCAAGTTTATGTGATCTACACGGAATTCACTAAGGCGATCTATAAAGTAGCTCACAGTATCCTCCTTGCCAAGCTCCACCAATTTGGTATTCAGAGAACATTACTATCGTGGATCACATCTTTTCTCTTCCAACGTTCCTGGAAAATTATCTGCAACGGTTGCAGATCACACCCCTTTTCTCCTACCTCAGGGATCAATTTTAAGTCCTCCCCCTACCTAAACGACCTCCCGGCTAATTTAATGTCCAACGCTCTATTATATACGGACAATCTAAAAACATTCAGAGTTTTAAACTCGACCCAGGAAAGCAGAACTCTTCAGGATTATATACATCTCCTGTTCTCTTCATGTGCGAGAAATCGTCTTTCGCTTCACACGATCAAATGTGTTCTCATGACCTTCTCTAATAAAAATTATCCCATATCCTTTTTATAGATAACTCTCCTCCCGCATCGGTCCATAGTTTCGAGGACTTGGATGTTACATTTGATCCCCATTTGAAATTTGAGAGTCACGTCCTTGAATTAACAAAGAAAGCCTCTCGAGTTAGGGGCTCTCATAAATGTTTCAATGTCCAAACCTGTGTACGACTGTTCATCATGCTTGTTTGCCCAATCCTTGAGTATGCATGTCAGATCTGGTCCCCTCATCAAAAATATCGTTGTATAGCATTTGAATCTGTTCAGCATAGCTTCTCCCGCACGCTTTTCTACAAGTACAAAATCCCATATTGCCCTTAGGACGATCGCCTATATCTTCTAGGACTATCTCCACTCCAGGTAAGAAGACAATTTCTTGCCCAGTGCTTTCTCTTCAAACTGGTAACAGGTATGTTATCATCTACCCTGGTTAGCGCTATAAGTATACAACTCCCTTCGTGTACCAGATCCTTACAATATTTCGTAATACCGTTCGCCAGAGCCATCATTTACAGTCACTCACCTTTAGTGCGCATGGTGAGAGAAAACCATTTGTTTTATTCTCATTGATTTATAGCCCTACTAGTTTTGCTTCGCTGTCGAGTTTCGGGAAGAGCTCTTTGGCAGTTGTTAATGACCGTGACAACTCCGCCATAGACGGTCCCAAGCCAAGGAGGAGGGCACCCCTTGTTTCCCCAACCCATAGCTTCCATGATTCCTCATCCCAAACCCCCCCAACTAAATGATAGTAAATGCTCTCGGGGTGCACATTGGGTTTACTGGTTCCCCAATAATGTAACATTAAATGCCGAGCAATGCTCATAACTGTAAAAACATCTACAGCTCTGCTACTAAATCCTGCTTACACCTCCTGTGTGAGGACGTAAGAGGGTGTAATGATTTTGATTTCTACGTCCGAACGAGGAACCGACCTCTCATCGGTTCTAGACGTTAAGTCTGAGTAGTGCCAACGGATGGTACCCACCGGTCAACCAATCCGTGCACCGTAATCCATTCACGCGGTGGCTGCTTGTCGGCCAGCTAGATCGGAGAGGATTTCGGTCGCGAGTCTCCGAATGGATTACGCTCATTTAAAATCTTCAGCCACCAATACATGCCCGTTTTCAAACGCGTCACAAAATTCAATCATACGGAGAAGAAACCTACTCTACGTTACTCCGTATTTCTTCATCAATCAGTCAAAGGACAAAAATCTAATCTTTACTTCGCGTTCACGAATTTCCGACGCGGTACCGAAAAGCACACTACTTTAATTTAAATCCGAAAAAAACTACGCTAAGAAAAACCAAAATTAACTGAGGTACCGCGTCGGAAATTCGGGAATGCGAAGTAAAGTTCTCAGCCGCTCTGTCGTGACGGCAGCGGCAATATAATCGCTGATGAAATCAAGATTAAGGAAAGATGGGCAACATATTTCAAGCACCTCCTTAATCCTCCGCACAGCTCCAGAACATCGAAGCCTATAGATGTCTGCGGAGAGCTTCCATTGGCCCCACCAACTCTGGATGAAGTTTGTTTCATCATCAAAGCCCAAAAGAATAATAAAGCGCCGGGCATTGATGAGATTCCAGTGGAGCTCATCAAATATGGTGGCAGTAGTGTTCATCAAGCTATTCACAAAGTCATCCAGTACATTTGGCAACAAGAACATATGCCGAAAGAGTGGGGCCAATCAATTATATTCCCTATCCCCAAAAAGGTGACAAGCTACAGTGCGAAAATTATAGAGGCATATCACTACTTTGTACGGCGTACAAAACATTTTCTAAAATCTTAGAAAATAAAATCGGATCATACGCCAACAGTATTATTCGGGAGTATCAAGGTGGTTTTAGGGCAGGTAGATCAACAACAGACCAATTGTTCACGGTCATGCAGGTACTTGAAAAATGCTGGGAGTTCAACATAGACGTACACCAAATTTTCGTTGACTTCAAGCAAGCTTACGACAGTATTGATCGTAACGTACTGTACCAAATAATGCTTGGTTTTGGCATCCCAGCCAAATTAGCCCGTCTTACCAAAATGATAATGCTGTCGACGACCTCCCAAGTCCGCATCAATAACCAACTCACCGATGCCTTTGACACAAATATCGGACTAAAGCAGGGAGATGGGCTGGCCCCATTGCTATTCAATTTGGCTCTGGAGTACATCATACGGAAGCTACCTGTCGATACGCGAGGTACATTACTATACAAGTCGAGCCAGGTAGTGGCCTATGCGGACGACATCAACATTCTGTCACGGTCACTAACAACTGCCAAAGAACTCTTCCTGAAACTCGACAGCGAAGCAAAACTAGTAGGGCTACAAATCAACGAAAATAAAACAAAGCTCATGACGCAGTCGAGGAAAAATACCCCAAAAACACAAAATATCACACTGGGCGAATACAGTATCGAAAATGTTAGCGAATTTGTGTATTTAGGCGCCCAAAATAACGAAAACGGGCAATGAAAGAGACGAAATACGCCGAAGAATACAGCTCGCAAATAAAATATTTTATTCAGTATTGACGATCTTGAAGACCAGCTGCATACGCAGGAAAACAAAGCTCCAAGTATACAAATCTGTGATAAGACCTGTGTTATACTATGTGTGTGAAACATGGACCCTAACCCAAGCATCCGCAAATATATTGAACGCTTTTGAGCGACGGGTCCTGCGACGAATAATCGGAGCGAAGCTAGACGGGGACCAATTGCGAATTCGATACAACCATGAGCTGTATGAAATTTTTGACGAACCGGAGGACTCAAGGATTGTAAGACTGCGGACGCTGCAATGGGCTGGACACATGAATCGTATGGACGAACAACGGATACCCAAGAAAGTATTCGTAGGGAGAACTGAAGGCCGGAGGCCAGTGGGGAAACCGAGGAAACGCTGGTCTGACTCGGTCGACGAAGACAGTTCATCGCTGCTCGGATTTCGGAATTGGATGACGCGGTCAACCGACCGAGACAGTTGGAGGCGCTGTTTGCAGGAAGCGAAGGCCCGAAAGGGGCTGTAGGGCTAAGAAGAAGAAGAAGAATGACAAGAATAATACATTTGAAGTTCTATCACACTATTCTGCGATTATTGTCGGAAAAATGCTCACCACATATCGGAAATATGTGGCGGAAGATTTACGCTCTTCACGAGCAACAGGTTATAATTGAAAGAACAGTTAGCTGACAAGACTAGTCACTAAATCACATCGCGTCCCATTCAAACCACCCGGGGGATCGCGTTCTCCACATAACAGGCTTCCGCGACGTTGAAATTTATTTCCTTATTCGTTTTATTTTATTGCTACGCGCGATTTTTCCACTTTCGAAATGCACCGAATTCAATGCGTTGCAAGCAAACTCTCTACACTTCACCAGAGAATGCAAATCGAAACAATTCTAATGGTCACTGTGGACGATTTCTCTGCAAAAATTGATCCGTAAAAAGGTTTCCATTGAAATTCTGCGCACAAACAACCGTTCTTCCGCACCGCACAATCCACCAGCTCCAGACGAGCTCGACAACACTCCTCCGTGCAGCTTTTGATCCGAATCTCCTTTCAATTCGAATTTGTAAATACACACAACATACGTATTGACACCACTCATAAAAGGGGCGAACGGGCTGCACTTGCGTGAACTTTTCTTGCTATCTTTTCCGAAAACTTATCGGTGGCAAACTACTGTTTTTCTTTCACTACGAATGTGCACTTTCGATAGGTTTTCCACTTAAGTTTCTATTAAGAAACAGTAAAAATTCTAAAACATCGAAGAGCGATGCAATTCTTTTTAAATACATCACTAAACACATCATCGAAAGATATCGCGACCCAAACTCGATCCCTACCAATTCCGTACTCTCCGCTGCTTGTGCTTCGCCACTACGGAATCAAGTTTTTCAATCCCATTCCCCGTTCCACACAACTAGCCTCTTTTTCCATCTACTTGCCCGAGTTCTCGTGATGGTGGTAACGGAAGATTCGGGTCCAGCTGAAATTACGCAATCCTTCACTAAATCGCGTAGCAGTGGTGTTGCCATTATTAATTTTTTTGGTCATATCGTTATTTGTTTTATTTCTTAGCGATTTTCTGAACTGACATTCAATTCCAGGTTTATTCTGACCGCTCTTCAGACTTGCTGGTATAAGTAAATTCGTGATTTTGTTGCTCTCCATATTATTGTTAGCGAATTGAAATTTTGTTGTAGGTTCATAGAGTAGGGATCGGAAAAAAGTTTTATAAATAATGGTAGCGGTGATAGTGGCGGGGTTTATTTCGGGTTAGTAATAATAATATTCATAAATTGCATACCAAATTGTTTCGCAGTTATTGGGTCATTATTATTATGAAATTGCTGCTTTTCGTGTAGGTCCCTCGAGCAGTTTGCCTAGGCGGCTGCTCAACTACTACAATTTCCAGTATTTTTAATTTATATTGACTGGCCTGTTGTAAAAGGTCCTTAACAGCACCAGGGTAATTGAGTGATCTGACATTCTAGGATCCAATGCCATAGTCCTTTTTTCGGTTACGAGGTCGTTGCCCTTAGTCCATCCATTCCGAGGCTCTGTTGTAGGTTTCGAAACATTGTAGGGTTTTCCAGGGGCGGGGAGCTAGCCCGTCGCTCAACCTCCATTCCTCCGGCATGGTTATTACTTCGATTCCGTTAACAGGCGCGGAAAACTCGCCTTCACCCTCTTACGTCCGCACAACGGAGGTGTAAGTAGGATTTAGTAGCAAAGCTGTAGATACATTTACAGTTATTGGTATTTCTCGGCATTTCATGTCCCATTATTGGGGAACCAGTAAACGCCGAGAACATTTAATCGGGATGTTTAGGATGAGGAATCATGGAAGCTGTGGGTTGGGGAAACGAGGAGTTCCCTCCTCCTCTCCCAAACGGGCTTGGAACCGCTCCATTAACTTTAAAAAATCTTGCAAAAAAGTCTCTCCATCGCAAATTCGGAGGATATTCTATTTTCTTGCCGGTGGCCCACCTATACAAATAACATATAATCGGAACACCATCCGAATCAAAAACATAATGATTAATTATCTACAATAAATGCACAAGCGCCGAATCATAAACATAATGATTAATTATCTAAATACACAAGCGCTTCAGAAGGAAGGTGTTCAGATGTGAGACATGTCTCAATGTATCCGTATGTAGGATGGAATGACTGCAAAATCTAGGGATTTTCTCACACAGCTCCAGAATTCACAATATGGTTTCGAATAACCCTGAACTCAATGTTTCGTTTCTTGTTACTTTTGCGGTTTGATAAACTCTTGGATTGGATATATACTGTTTCCGATATATTTCAGGCTTTCTATATAAGCCAGTATATGTGTGAAGTCATATCCTTTCGAAAACCCTTTTCATCATTTTTTTTGCTTAAGCGCTACATTAGAGTATCTTATTATCTTGATCGAATGTGTTGGAACTCGAAAACGCTTTCGCCATGTATCTATACACGCCAGCTGCGTAACTCTCTGATTTTAAACCATTACGTATCATAACTGAACGGGCTTACAGTCCGTCCGAAGAATCACTAGAAACAAATCTCGTTGTTACCAACGGGATTTGAACCAGAGAACTTCGGATTACGCAACAAGCAGTTTAACCACTGCATTACGCGGACTACATTTGCATAATACTACGACAAACTGAACCAGGTTTGACACCCGTATGTCAAGATTGATCTAATCACCCTCTTGTAGCAGATCACTTTGACCTTTGGTCAATGTATCTAGAATGAAAGAGTCTTCGAAAGCACATGAACACTTTTCACGCTTTACTGAGCATGGTTTTAATACGCCCGTTAGAATAAAGATAATGATCCAGATGAATACCTAGTTATTGAACATAGGGTTTATAAGGCTCTGAATTGCCTTCACCATCTATAATGTGAAAATCCTTCCAATTACTTTTCAGGTCTTGACTGTCCAACCGCAACTTTGTTCGAAACAATATTGTGTCTCATTAGCGAAGTAATCTCGGGGCAGGTCGACTCCTTATTTGGAGCGGACTTCTCTCTGACTGTCTGTTCGTCCATCTGTTAGTCTGTCCGTTCGACCGTCTGGAGGTTCATTACACTTTTTGGAATGATTAAGCTCACAAATTGGGATTTCGCTTAACTTTCAAAGAGCTGGGATGATGTACTCGAGGGGCATCCATATCCTCATCAGGCACCAACAATGAAATGCGCAGATTCATGCGACCACCAGGAAGGCAGGAGAATACTCATAAATTTTTATTAGACACGTAAGACAATCAGTTTTTGTGTCTATTAGTTATATTCCTTAATTTATAATTGATCGATTCGAGCTCGTTTGATAAAACAGATATTAGAGCTCAAACAGACCAGAAGTTAAGATTATAAAGAGTACGAGCGAAAATACTCGAGGGTCACAACTTGCTAGGTTGATATTCATTGGCTATATCTTTCATTTTTAATGACGGCCAAACCTTCGATCCACCTGTTCGTCACGAATAATATTCGCCTTAAAGTTTTGCTGATTATTATTTCAGTTTCTCTTTTTACTTTCAGGCAATGGCGTTGATATTGGATGCATTAAGCGTAATTACTATAGCTTCCTGTTTCATACAAAAATTGCCTCAAATATGGAAAATATTCCAACTGAAAGAAGCGCAGGGTAAGTATGTATACTCGTAGGTTTGATAATAAAATTTCATCTACCAATGTCCCGTGAACATTTCTTACATTTTCATCACCATTTTCTTCTGGATTCGATGTAATATAAAAGTATCATTCATGAAATAAATTTATTAAAATAAAACCCGGCTTGCGCGCGTAAACATAAAAGCAATATTTGAATAGAATGATGAGGTGATAATGCGATCTGTGCTGTGGTAAATGGAACCTCACTCAAGTATCCGCAAACATATTGAACGAGAGACGGGTCCTGAGGCGAATAATCGGAGCGAAGTGAGACAGGGACCAATGACAAATTCGATACATCCATAAGCTGTACGAGGCCGGAGGTCTCAATGTTTGTGAGTGGTTGTAGTGCTACAAAGGAAAAGAAATAGAATCATTTCAGCTTTGGAATCAACTCTCGTTGGCGCAAGGCGATTTAGTTCGAATGATTCTTCGGACGGACTATAAGCCCGTTCAGTTATGATACGTGCTGGTTTAAATCAGAACTTATCGCAGCTGGGTTAACGAACACACGGCCAAAGCGAGCTACTGACCATATCTCCTTGTGGAGTGCCGATAATACATTCGATCATAATAATGAGATACTCTAACTATCTCTTAGCAAAGGCCCGAAATGGCTGTAGTGCTACAACAAAAGTGCAAATTGTTTTATTTAATCAATTCCCTTGCAACATTTCTATAAAGCGGAGCAAATGGTATAACAAACTACATATCTTTATTTTCAGGAATAAGCTTGCTCAGTTTATGGTTAGAGCTAGTAAGTTATACAATCATGATGTCTTACAATTATTCAAGAAATTACGCCATATTGACGTATATGGAATATCCAGTATTATTACTCCAGGAGTATGTTCTTATATATTTAGTACTCAATTACAACAACCTGCTTAGAAAAGAGCACTTGGCTGGAGCTGCAGCTTATATTACATGTTTATTGTTGACATATACTCATTCGATTCCTACGATATTTTTTGCAGTATTCGTGGTAAGAAATAATAAATAATATCCATTCGCACTTTAACTTTTAAAAAGGAAGATAGCGTTTTGCAACACTTTATTTAATCTGATAAGTATTTAGGGTTGGTACATATTTAATAAAATATCATCTTGCAGCCCCTATGCACCCCAATTGGAGCTAGCAGTAAAATACTCCAACTAGTGGCGATTCTGAGAACGAAGAATTCTTCGTCTGTCAGTCTCATAACATGGGCTCTATCCGCTTTTACTAATTTAAGTAAGTGCCAAATATCCAAGACTTTTCTTATTATCAATAAAACATGATCGATCTATTACAGCACGAATTATAACTATTTATGAGGATTCAAAAGATGTGATGCTTTTATGCAATTTCGTTATATCATTTTCTTTAAGTTTTTCTGTATTTATGGCTGCTTTTCTTTACAAAAAGCAAAAAGTTAAACAATAGAAATGATATAATGTTCAAACGAGCGATACGTATCCCCCAAGTATTAGAAATCTGCAGCTTGATAGTGCTTTTTTTCTAAAATGTTGACAGAATTAATATTTTATCAGCTAGTCAGCAATTGCTTTAAATATTTCATGATCAAATGTAAACATTTTTTTTGTTGTAAATATTGTGCTTTTCATCTTTCATTGAAAAACAGTTTTTAAGTTTAAGACAATGTTATAATGTTATTAGGCAAAAAATAAATAAAGTTTTTTCAAAGACAAAATACGATTTACGACTCTTTGACAAACGGTATTGAGAGTTAAATGAGAAGTAATAGTGTGAAATCATTTGGTTTTGCAATAAGTGATCAAAATGTGTAGTTTTTAGTAGAGACAAATTTTATATCAATCAAAATAAGTCCTTTACTTTCGTGGAAATTAAGATTATATACAGCGCATCTGAAACGCGCAATACTGATGTCAAATGTGGGATATTTCTTTCGAGATTGAAAACAACTGAACATCAATTTGGTTCTCTGTTATCCACAATTTCGGTGAGCAAACGTTTTAACCATAACCCACCTAGTGGGTGCTCGTTGGAAATTGACTCTGTCATTTGACTGTCTAAGTTGTGTCGCGGCTCCATTGGATAGTGTTGCAACATTGGTGGAGGCAAACATCACCCTAAGAAATGCTGATTTTATCCCTATTGCTACTTCAGCTATTCTGAGGATGGAAGAATATTTGATGCTTTAGTGATGCTAGAGGACGGACAGCACTGTGTTTCGTTGTCCCTCCTCTGGCATCACCGTATGTGTCACCGGGCACGACATACCTTTCGTCTTTTGATTATTCTCTGATTCTCGATTATGATCTACGCACTGGGCTTGCGATTTTGCTAGTCTGGACCTAGTCGTCCTCTAGCGCAGTAGCAGCAGAGTGAAATGTGGACTCTGAACAGCTAGAGGTTAACTAATCATCTTCATCCTAATATGGCCATGACGGGTCGTAGGTAATACCCTTTGTTTCATTGCCATTAAGTTGGCCGTGCAGGTTCCGTTGAAGCGGATTCTTCATTAGCACCGATCTGGCTCTGACACCCACTCTCGTATGGATTGGTTTCAACCCTCGCATCGCCTTCGCACTCTGCATAGATAACCATGGGACTATAAGGGTGACTGCAAATACGAACTAAGAGAGCTAAGTTTATGTTTATTAAACATAAAAAAAAACAAAATCGAAAGTCGAAAGTCTGATTTCCCCAATTCAACCCCGTCTAATATC
The DNA here is from genome assembly GCA_963969285.1 of Odontomyia ornata. NCBI lineage: Eukaryota > Metazoa > Arthropoda > Insecta > Diptera > Stratiomyidae > Odontomyia > Odontomyia ornata. The sequence continues at coordinate 11,753,508 of OZ017741.1, forward strand.
AAAGTGCGGGGATATTTTAAGGCCAAGGGTGCTAGTAATGGAGGAGAAGTGGATGGAAAGCTTGCTCTATCCAGCACCACCGGCTACTGATACTTTTCCTATAACTATGTCCAGTGATTTGGGAGGTGGCTTCAAAGTCTACACCACATACATGTGGAAGTACTATCTCTTGCCGTGGTTGGACTCATTGCAGAGCCTAAGCTGAACACTACGAAAACGCCCGAACGTCCTCCGAGCTATCCACGAGTAACGGTGATTAAGCTAGCTCAGACATTCGCAGCGAGTACCCCAGGTATCACCTCACTTCAGACACCCAATCCTCAAAAGCCAACTCTGTTCGTTCTTATAGGATGCTGAAGAATGTTTACCGGATCCTGAAGAGATTTGAGGACGTCCCCCTGAAGCCATGTTCGTGTTACGGGAGCCGCAGTCCAAATATTACTCAGTCCGTGTTCCGTCGTTCCTCTCTGTGTATTGTGAATGACAACATACACTTACGAAAGCTTCGAATTGTAACCAAAGCATCTGTGGGTGCGGGATCATAACATGCATTAGCAGAAGTGGGTGCGTATCCATACTCGTATTAAGTATCAAACATATACACACAAGACTTCGCAATCGAACGTACCGCCCCAGTGAAACGAATTGGTTACATACATGTGCTTGAGCTTTGTGGTTGCTCCAGTCACAGAGAGATGGCGGTAAAAAAAACATTACAGTTGAACTTTGATCATTGACTTGTAGTAATTGAAGAGGTCAAGCATGTGATAGCTTTAAATACATTTCTATTTCAAAGATTGTTCCTCAATTTTCTTTATCATTGTAATGACTTCTATGAATTTGAGCTATTTCGTTTCGTGCTACTATCTTGAAATTTTGTTTTTTTATATTTATCATAATGAAAGGTAATACTCTATTCGCTTCCAAAATAATAAAAAAACAAATGCATATCGGTCCATTATAATGAACTTTTTTAAACACAACTTCTAATGCACTCGAGACAAACAATAATTTTTACACACCAGTTTAAATTGGAAGTGAGTGTAAATATACGGTTAAATACTAATTGAAACTGATGTAACGATAAATTGGGAAGAAAGAAAGAAAGAGTTTTAGGAATTTGAAAGGAGAAATAATAAAACGCAGACCTAGAAGTGGCGATAAATAAAATCATCATTTTTACGTACCGCAAGAGCCTGCCTTGCGCGATATTGAATTGAGAATAAATTAAACGAATGCAACATTTTCCTTCTGCACTTCAGAGCAGTAAATCAAGTCAAGTTTAGATTTCAAAGAGCCGTTACTAGAACTTGAAGAGAAATTTTCTGAATTGAATCTCAACTCAAAGTCTACAAAACAGACGGAAAAAGTAGAGGAAGATGATACTGAAGCTGTGCTTGAGTTACAGAAAAATGACATTGGATTGCAATTGGATTATCCCGTTGAGGCTGTGAAATATGGGGAGTCGAGTTTGGGAGGTCGGGAGGATCGCGCCGGATTGATACCTTGACTCGAGTGTGAATGTGATCTTGGGAGTATCACAGAAAGTAAAGTTAGTTTGCGAAGTTTATCTTTATATTAGCGAATGGATTCGAAAAAGTATATGAAGAAGTTGACGCGATCGCAAGTAGATTTTTTTTTTGAACTATCACACAAAATTTTAATCGAAAAGATGTTCCGTGTTTGTATCAAAAGGAAAGTGTTAAGTTCTGTGATATCCTCGTCTCCATGATTCAGAATTAACAGAATCCAAGCATGGCATAAATTTTCACAATAATAAGTTTGTGAAGAGTGTCGTTTATTACGTTTCGATTTGTGCGATTTTGAGTGCTTGCCTTCGGATCTACGACATCGAGATGAAGGTCTCCATTTAGTTTGGCCGGCTGATCCTTCGAAAGGAAACTTTTCAAGAAATTTGCACAGAAAATTATCGATCATAGACAATTTTGTGCATTTCGGAACGGAGAAGGAGTTTATGGGGAGTTTTTTTGCACATAAATGCATCCGCGAGCGATGTAACGAGTGTTGGAAAGTGTAATTGTGAATCGCAAAGTCGCGCCGATGTAGTGATGCAGACGCCCTGAAAATTCGCTTAATTAGACGACGGAAAGAAGAAAATTTGCAATTTGCCGTAGCGGATTTACCAACTCATATCAGATGGATCAAGGGCAAACGAAATATTGGTTTTCTTATATCTCGTCGGCGTACGCAGTTGAAGACTATTTGAATTGGCATGTCACATGTTTGACAGTGGGACAGAGGCACGTAGGAGAAGGATTATCAGTGTTCTCTAGTGAAACATGTAAAGTGTGCAGTGCTTCATCTAAATCGAAGAGCTGAATTTGCAGACAAGTGTATTAGCGTTCAGTAGAACATCAGAAAGTTGTTGCTATAAATATTGGATAGAAAATAAAACAGTAATTTTGCTGCATAAATTGGACGGCGCGAAACAAGAGTTTGAGATGATATGGAGTAGGCAGTGCACGCTGCATATATTAAGTGTACAATGTTAATAATCGTGTGCTTAAATACAAATCAAGGACAGGGAATATTTCCTAAAGTTAATATAAGTTAAAATTACTAAATTATAAGCGGAAGGTGCTAAAATATTAAATATTGACGTGCGTCTAAAATAATACAAGAAAATTTAAAGCAAAGAAGTTAAGTGAAATTATAAAAATTTAAAAAGGGAAGGAAGAAGAAAAGTTGACAACGAAATATTCCAGAAATATCGCGAGTGCTTTTAACCAAGTTGCTATTCAGTATTATTACATTTCAGGGCCATCTGCATCGTCGTCGAGCGCTCGGAGGACCATGCGGGTGAGTACCCTTTTGTTGCCTTAATTTTGTTATATATATACTTTTGGTTACATTTGTTTTATATCTACCTTTTGTTACATTTTTTTTATACATTTTTATATTTGAGCTTAAATTTTTTTTTCAATTAATTAATTTAGATATCCATTTAAATTTTTTGCGTTAAATTTTTTTTGTGTTTACCTTTCAAATTTTTCCTTTCATTTATATTGAAAATATTGTACCATTTCCGAAAATTAATCGTAGTACAAAAAAAAATGATGAAATAAAAATGGAGTAATAACGTACCCGAGGGTCTTTCCTTTCCTCCAATTCTAATCGGGTATAGGACCCGGTACGGTGGCAGGCTTCCACCCCAAAACATGAGCCAGCCGCCGGGTACAAACTAATTCCTTTTTTTTGTTTCAGGTGACGTATTGGGTTGAGTGGCCCAAGCAGAGTGCCTTTTTATGGCATAGATTTATGCAATCCGATTGTATAATTCTATGACATAAATTGGTCACCGGGGTACTCCCCTTCTGATGGGAAGGTTCATACACTTCAAGTTGTATGAGTTTTCCACTCAGAAGCGGAATACCTGGCCATTTCAACGAGCTATCAATGGATTTATTCCGGTTGGGTGGGTATGAAGGGGCTCCACCACCACCCGGTTGCCCCTCTTTCATTTGTGGGCCATGAACTTCGTTGGGTAATGACGAGGTCAACCCCAAGTTCGCCTTTCTTCTTCTACATCTCCTTCGGTGAGGTTATCTACAATTTTGCGACTTCGGTCGCCTTTTTGATCTGAAAGCAATTCGTGAATGCGAAATTCTTTGTAGTGAGTCCTCGTGCCGGGGAAACGAACCCGCCCCACGACACCGCAATGCTAGCCTGCCAGCGCATTCACGTGTCTCCGGACGATGGCATTCTCGGCAGAAACCGACACCTTCCTCTGCCGAGGCAGCAGAACATCGCTGCAGTCCTTCACGGACTTATTGAAAATCCTTTTATTCACTACAGACTATTTGAAATTGTCTTCATTATTTTAGTTGGTAAGCAATTAAGTCAGCATAATTATGCTATAAAAGAAAATCAAAGAAGCAAGTAAATCGAGAAGTATTTCTCTATTCGCTGGCTCAAGGCGTGCACCCGAGCTTATTCTATCCCAAGGCACTTAGCTCAGGATAAGCGGATTAAGAATACGTTCAACTGCATATTCAAGGCATCTGCCTGAGTGTAAGCGCCCCAAGGCAGTAACGCCCGGGGCCTGCAGTTGAACTAATAATTGATTGATTTATCAATCTGACTGCATACTCAAGGCGTCAGCCCGAACATTAGCGTCCTAAGGCAATTATGCCCGCGGCCTGAAGTTTAAGTCTTAATCGATTGGTTTCTTCGAATTTCTTTTTGCCTCTGATTGACTTACAACTAAATATAAATCGCTGAAGTTTTACAAGCTCCATTAATGCTCCAACTTTATACGTGTGTAAACATATAACCTCATTATTTGTCTCCGTAATAGATTAATTGTTAGAATAATTCGTTAGTAAAATATGTTATTAATGTTGTATAGTCAACTGAACGTGTAATAGTAAAATCTAACAAACAACGAAATGAGCATTAAGTCATTAAATAAACGAGCACCTTTTTACTGATCTAATTGACAAGTATGAAGTAGCAGGTAAGTCGTCATACAAGAATATCTTTCTCCCCGGGAGTATATAGGATACACATCATATCAAGCTCTTAGTGCGTGCCAATATACATAGGGTATACTGGTATTGTGCAACATTCGATAAGGACTGAAATGCCCTTGATTGGGAAAAACAAAACATAGGGACTCACCCCGCAATTCAGGTTCCTGCAAAATTAGAAGCTCAGAAACGACAAAATGGCTGAGCAACCAAGCCAACCCTGCAAACAGAAGCCAAAAAAATGTAAAATTGCTCCCAGGTTAGCTCAGTCGTTCAATGAAATGGTCAAAAAGTTTTTGGTAAGGACTGTCGTAGACACAAGCAAAAGCTATGGCATCATCTGACCGGAAAACTAAAAGTTGGCGCCGAGGGGCCTTCTAGCTGACTTTAGTGATTTTTTAAAAGCAAATCCTAGGCCGTCTAGCTACATATTAACATTGATTAATCGACATAAAACATTCAACTACATTTTAATATCCAATAATTGTATTCCACAAAACACATTCAGTTATTTTTTGACACATCAATACATAATATACTTTGTTTATTTAATATCCGCAGACCGATTCTCTTTATTCTTGGAAAGCCGTCGGGCCTTCTTTGTTGTGTGAGCAGACGCGTTTTTACTTCTTTGAGGCTTCTTCATGAAGATGACTCAAGGAAGTTGCATTGATCTGTGTAGTCGAGCCCACTGAGGAAAGAGGCGTACCTCAGCAAACACGAAGAGGTCATCTGCGGTAGTGCACGGTCTGGATGAAAAATCTTTGAAAGTGGCTCATTGTCTGTGACGAGAACGAAATATTTGCTAAATAAGTAGTTGAAGAAATGCGTCGCGGCGAGCAAGATAGCCAGGGCTTCTCTGTGAAGCTGACTATAATTTGACTCAGCCTGCGTCAGAGCTCGCAAGGCTTAGCCGATTGGATGCTCTTGACCATCAATTTTGCGGCTATGTAATGCGGCCGTTCCGTTGTTTTGAAGGTTCAAACGGAACGAGCGCTCTGTCTGAGCATAGTTCTGTCTTGAGATTCACGAAGGAGAAACGTTCACCTGTCCTGAGTAAGCGGCGTAGTGAGAAGGTCTTTGCAGAGAAGTCTGGAATGCAATTGGCATATGTTAATATGTGACTAGGCCAAGGAATCTCCTCAATTCATCCAGATTCTTCGGTCACGGCATCCAAAAAACTGCTTGAACCTTAGCTGGGCACTTCTGAACATGATTGTGGAATACTACATGATCGAGATAGTTTATGTTTTCCTTGTAGAATGAGCATTTAGCACGATTGAGGTGGAAATCATTTTCTTGGAGACGTTTCAGGCATGTGCCGAGATTTCTGGTGCACTCCTCGAGATATGAGCCATGACAGATGATGTCATCAAAGTATGCCTTGACCTTTGGAGGGCTATTCAGCAGTTGACCCAGAACCCGGTTGAATTCCGCTGGAGCGGTCTTAATACCGAACCTGAGACGGTTTATTTTAAACGTGCCCTAATGCGTTGAAATCAAAACTGACGATAGATACAAGCCATATGGTAGCAATTTGCATATGTATTAGCCGGCCTACTATGGACAAGCTTCCGGTAGCTGTCACCCAACTGCGGCATTAGCAAATACTTATATTTCGTTATATATACTATTTTCCGAATAAAAAACGTGCCGAACGCATTCCGTGCATGCTATAAATTCACCTTGTGTAGCCCATTGTGCTCCTAAACTTTCCAAGACGAGCAAATGAAGCACACGTTTTGCACCTTCGACTGATAGCTCAGCGTTGAGATGTAAACAAACTCCTATAAATTCACTTTGGGAGGCGATAAAAACTAAACGGGTATAAGAACTGAAATAATTTTCACTTCACTAGGAGCGCTATTGTGTTCTCCGCGGATCTTCTGGATTTCACTGTAGAAATCCGTCTCTAAACCGTACAAAACCTCGAATTTTCGTTGGCACCTCCACAATTCTTCATATAACGCCATGTAAATTAGCCAGCAAAGTCGGCCTACTAATGGTCATGTGTGTGGTAGTAAGCGCTGCTGCCATATGGCTTGTATCTATCGTCAGTTTTGGTTGAAATCGTTTGAATCTTGCCCCCTTCTTTATCGACCCGTAAATGCAAATATGACTTGTGCAAGTCCAATTTACAAAAGTACTTGGAACCTCATCTTTTCTGCAAATGGCGTGATTTGAAGCAACGAGTCTTGAACTCACCCCACAATTGTAATCCACGCATAGCCTTACCCCTTAGCTATCACAATGAGTGGCAGTCTCCAATCACTTGATGCAATCGGACTGATGACTCCTTGAGACTCCAGTGTGGCTAACTCTCTCTCAACTTGCTCTTGCAATGCAAAGGGAACACCGCATTCACGGATGAAAAATAATTTCACGCCTTCTCTGAGTTGAAGCTTAACTTCTACGTTCAGAAGGGTTTGGTATTTCTTGAAGATGTCTTCGAGCGAAGTGACTACGTTGATGTTGAGTGGACGAAGAGCTGAATTTTTGTGGCTATCTATCTCGTTGAGCCTGATTCCGAGACTACGAATCCAGGTGTGTCTGAGCAATGGGTCATACCCTACGGTACTATGAATAGATCGGCTTCCATTGAATTCCCTTTTTAGGCGACTGAGATGATAACTTTACCATTAGGCTTGATGACGTGATATAAGTAAGAGCGGAAGGAGACTGAAGTCTTTTGCATTGGTACTTTGAGTCACAATTTATTGAAAACAGTTTCTGCGAGTAAAGGGAAACGTGCGTCTGAGTCTACATCAAATGCTTGCGGCTTGTTGTTGAGTGTGACCGCAACAATGTATTCATCAGTGTCTGGTCCAACCTCGTACAAATCGTCGGTGTTTTCAATGCGAGATTTCGTTTTGGTGAAGGATGTTTCGTCTAGAAGTGCCGTGTAATTGTGATATTGATTTAGAATAAAAAACCAAGAGTTTGATGGTAAAAAACGATTTTTTATTCTACAACACACGCGGATGCATTTCGGTCGGTATTGCCGACCATCTTCAGCGCTATGCGCGAAACTTCTAATGAAACTACTGAATAAAATTGAGGTACATTAACAATTAACGGCTTATTGGTTCTATATAATTTAGTCGGATTAACTAAAAAAGAAAAATTCTGTTATCAGACTATCGTCAATATAAAATTTCTGTCCTGTTATGTGTTAACCACATATAATATATAATAATCTATGCAAAATAAAAGTAACCGTTAACACATTATTTCAATAGTGTTGGCGCAGGAGATCTATGTTTTGTGAATTTATATTTGTATTTTGTTTGTCGAATTGGAAACAATTGCAATTGAAAGTTTTCCACACTTGCCAAAGAAACCCCCGAGAGAAAATCACTCTGTCAGATAGTCGCTAACAGCACTGTGATTTGTACGGTTGGTGTTTTAGAAAACGTTCAGCTGAAGTGGAATCGTATCGGACGCTGTCCAGATGTAGAGAATATTTTGTTTGTGTGTACCCATGTACCCTACATTGTTTTTTGAGCCTTTTCTGTGCGATTAGAGCCGCAGGGGGCCTCGGGCTCAAGTGTGTATTGCCGACATATTTCATATCTTGGGGCTTCTTGGAATTGCCGCAGAATTAGTTGTTATTAGATATCGGCATCCGGGCGTTGTTGCTTGAAATAATTTTGTGTTCGACTTGTGATCGCATTTCCTAGAGCATGCTTTCGAGCTAGGAGAAAGTTTTACGACATTCGTAACGTCAATATTGCTGAAATAAAGAAAACTGAATGCTAGCTAGTGCGCCCCATTTAACGTTTCGCTGATTGTGCTGTCTGTCGTCGCTGTGCCACCAAACACCGTAGGAGGCTGTGAAATCGAACAGCTTTCGTCAAAATCTCAATGAGACGATAGTTTTCATATAAAGATAATCCCTTGGAAGTTGTATCGGATTTATTTAAAATTAAGACGCTTTGAAAAAAATAGTATTTACTACCGGATACAACGCAACCGCGTCGACTCATGTCGACAAACACAAAATCTTCAAAACGCAAGCAATAATACGAATGCGATGCAATCGCTTTCTTTGAGGACTACCGTTTGCGCCCTTTACATTCACGAGGAGTTGAAGACACGCACGAAATTCGATATTTGAACGGCATTAACTACTACACTTTAGACAATATTTTGGATTTCAGAATCGATTTCAGTCATCACCACATCGTCAACGAGCACTCGTCGAGGGGGCCAGTGACCGAAAAGCTTTGATTTGAACGTGACACCTGTTGAGCCGAGATGTAGCGCTCATCTCTGTATACTGATTATCCTTTAACTTGTACTCAGGTGTTGTAACAGTTTTCTCATGAATATAGAATTTTATCAAATACTAAACGGTAAATAGAATTACGTAATTAATACATTTCATATAGTTATTTGTATGTTTGGGAATCAATAAGAAAGGAAATAAAAAAAAGATGTTTGATAATTGAATTGAAGATTCGATCTTTCCCTTTCATTAACTCTGACCGGGTATGGGACCCTCAACGATGGCAGCTCCCTTCACTGAAATGGGCTAGCCATCGGGCACGTTCTTCCTTCTATTGCGTTGTAGGGGCTCTAGCCCGGGTAGAGCTCACGTGCCCTTTTTTTTTGTGATTCCATCGCATAATACTTTAACATAAATTGGCCACATTTATATTCCTCATTTGATGGAAAAATTCATGCAAATTATGTTTGTATGAGTTTTTCACCCAAATGGGAAATATATAGCCACGTCTACGTTTGGATCTTGATCCGGTTGGGAGAGTGCGATGGAGCACCGCTTCCACCTGGATGCAACACTCTTATTTCTGGGCCATAAGTATCATCGGCGACGATGAAGTCTCTGAAGTCCGTCCGTTTTTTTCAGGCCCAAGTTGTTCTTTGAACAAGCAATTTCAACCCTTAGTAGGTTACCTCGGTCTCGATATCAGTCGATCGGCATTCGACCCTTCGTAATGAATGCGATTTTTTTTGTAATGGGTCCTTGTGCTAGGAAAAAGAACCCGCCCCAAGACACCGCAACGATAGCCTGCCAGCGAATTCACGAGTTCCTAGACAAGACCATACTACCATCCTCTTTCGCCGAGGCAGCAGACCATCGCTGCAGTCCTGTACGGACATATATCTACCCACATCACTACAATGTACTCCTTGAAAATTTTCCTGAAGCTCCATTGATGTATTACTTTTTGCGGGCTTTTTCTCACTTTGGTACAACTGGGACATGTTCTCACCAAATCTTCAATGTCGGAATCAATGCCTTTCAAAAAGTAGGTAATTGTACCATTTTTACAATACCACTGTACATTCGATATAGCTTGTAGTGTATATAGAAGTTTCAAAAGTCCGTAAAGGACTGCAGCGATGTTCTGCTGCCTCGGCAGAAGAAGATGAAAATATCTGCCGAGAATGCCCTCGTCTGGACACGCGTGAATGCGCTGGCAGGCTAGCATTGCGGTGTCGTGGGGCGGGTTCATTTCCAAAGCACGAGGACCCACTACAAAAAAAATTTCGAACTCTCGAATTTGATGGTCAATCGACCAAGAGGCGACTGAAGTCGCAAAAAGTGTAGATAACTACACCGAGAGAGAAAGTACTTGTTCCGAGAACAAGTGGAACCAGAAAAAAAGGCGGACTTGGGGTAACCTCGTCGTTACCCGATGAAGCTCATGGCTCACAAATGAAAAAAGGGCAACCGGATGGTGATGGAGCCCCTTCGCACCCACCCAACCGGAATTAAATTCATATTTTTGTTGCAGTGGCCAGGTATTTCTCTTCTGAGTGGAAAACTCATACAACTTGACTTGTATAAACTTTCCCATCAGAAGGGGAGTACCCCGGTGACCAATTTATGCCATAGAATTATACAATTCGATTGCATAACGCTATGCCATAAAGAGGCACTCTGCTTGGGCCACTCAACCCGCGATGTCACCTGAAACAAAGAAAAAAGGATTAAGTTGTACCCGGCGGCTAGCTCATGGTTTTAGGGGGCAGCCTGCCACCGTACCGAGTCCTATACCCGGTCAGAGTTATCGGAAAGGAAAGTCCGAAGTGTATATTTTAATTCGACATTTTAGTTCTTTTTATTCTTCTCTCAAATACGATCACAAAAAAACTGATAGGTTTGAGTACGTTACAAATTAATTTGAATTCAAATACTCGCTCATTCAGACTCTTATAAGTTCCAAAATCTTGACATTTTTATTATTTTTTCGGATTTTTAATCTAATTATAATACTTGTGTATAATATAGTTCACAGGATTCTATCAACATCCTTTGACTGTTTTGGTTTATCCCGTGATGGAGAAAATATTTAAATACTATACTGATATATTCGATTTAATTTACACGCTCTTCGAATATAGACGAAAGTAAAAACGAACTTCGTTTAGGTGGCACAGCACCAAATGTACAGTTGAAAATCTTTCAATTTACAAAATATAATAAAAACATGCAAAAGGGAAATTTTTCCTTTTTTTTTTGAACAAAAGAAAGGGTACTTATCCCAAACCTCCTCCTATGAGCGCTCGTGTTCGGGGCGAGTAAATCCTGCAAATTTTGTATTATTATTATTTATAGTAACAACTTCGCGATTTTTCCGGGTCAACCAATTTTCTCCGACACGTTCACATATGATTACGACAACAAATTCACGTTTCATATTATAAATCTTGACAGTAATGCGATCTAATTCGGCCTCCCGAATACTACTCATGAGCTATTTGAGAGCTTTAATCAAAAATTATAAACAGAAGTCTCATAAATGCTTTTATTCAAAAATCGCCTGATAATCCTTTAAACAGTTGATATTTCATGTGCAATGAGAATGAGTTGTGTTCCCGTTAATATTCCATCGAATAATGTCCATCGTGCACAATTAGTACAATGATGCAAAGAACGTTTCGTTTTCGCACTCAATCTTTATGGTTTAATTCGTCATATAAATGCATGCAAGTAAGAAAGCCGGTCGAATCTCGATTTTTATTTCCCGGTAGTTAACTACCGCCTCCCTCAGTTTGTTCTCCCGACGCTAAGTGAGTGAAAAACGAGCAATCCCGAAACCTTTTCCATTACTTGGAATGAAAATTACAAACTTTCTGGGATTCCGCACAAATCCTAACCTTTAATGAAATTCAACAAATTAAACTTCACAAACAATACTTTAAAATCGTCTCTCGCCACTCAACAATGTCGATCATTCCTAATTCAAACTTTTGCCACCATTGAATTTTCTTGTCTCGTGCACTACTCGCGACGTCCTAGTTACTCTTTTCTATAATTGCTGGCATGAAACCTGCTCGATTACTACACTTGGGGAAAATTCGTGGTCAAGGGCGTAACTTCACACTACCCGAGGATCGAGACACCATCCCTAGCCTTTCTAACAGCACCACCAGATGAGCGTGCAATAATTTTTATACGAATTGACGTATCACCACGAGGTACCGTAAATCAACGGTTCTGCAAATACACTTCCGAACGAATTACACGGAAATTCCGAAATTATCAACATGTATCACAATTACGTTTTTTCGTTATCGTTTACTGTAGGGATATTTCATGCAGATATACAATTAAAATGTGCGAAACACGAGCAACATAACTTTCCGCAACGAGTTTCTCACGATTCACTGACTCTTTCCTCAAAATCGTATCTTCCACCACGGCCGTGTACCCACCCGTCTTTCTCGTCTAGCGGCTGTAAGTCGACTCCCCCGAAACTATATCGATTCAAACCATGATGCACATCACGCACATGCGGCCAACCGTATCACCCGAGGCTGATTCACCAACTCCTTTTCCTCTATGCATTTTCATCTTGACGAGATCCGTTTCATCCACTCTAATAACCAGTTCCAACAATATCGTTCCGCTTAAATTTTCCGTTTCAACCACACTCCGCGAGCATTATTTTGATCCATTTCCTGTTCGTGATGTCTTCTCAATTCATTGTTACGTTAATTTATAAAAATATTCAACAATTCTATTTTTCTTGTATGTCTTCTTTTCGTCGTAATTTAAATTTGTGTAACGGTGTGTCAACTATTTCTTAAACGCAAAATAAATATACCTTTAGTTTAAAATATATGGAAATAATAAGTGACTACGTTTTGCCTGTCTCGTTTACACAAAACATACGAACAATTAAAATTCATTTGACTACATGACGAAATTTCAATGATAAAATAGTTAAAACACTTTCATATCAGAAATAAAGATTGCATATAGTTTCGTTTTGTTGCATCGCACTTTACCTATATGCATTTTTATGTGGCTCAGTGTTGATGAATTGTTTGTTTTCTAGGAATCACTTTTTCTGTGTCTGTGACCAAGATTGCTTTCTTGGTCAACTTATTGACTTATTGGATGATTGGTTGTTTGTTTGTTTTATCAGATCTTCATCTTTTATGTTGTATTTTGTATCGTCGAAGCTACTTATAATTTAAAGAAAGTGATGAGTATTAAATCGACTCCAATATACATTTAGGAACAGCAACGTGAATAAGCGGGTGATTTCTCTTGGCCTGGACGATGTACTACGACTCGTTCTAAGTTCTCATTCACTTCTTTCCCTGATGTCTTATCTAAAATTGCTTCAGCTAATTCACAGAATGCTCGATCTATGTTTATATTTGACTTGGCTGAGGTTTCCATAAAGCGGATACAATGTTCACGAGCAATCGCTTCACCTCGTTCCCTGCTCACCACACGTTTGTCTGTCATGTCACATTTGTTGCCAAGAATCATTTTCTCGACATCTTCGTTGGCCTGCTCATCTATATTTCGGAGCCACTTCACTATATTCTCGAAACTTTTCTCGTTTGTTATATCATAAACTAACATTATTCCCATGGCACCGCGATAGTACGATGTGGTAATTGTGTGGAAACGTTCTTGGCCAGCTGTGTCCCATATTTGCAGTTTAATCTTTTTACCACGCAGTTCAACCGTTTTTATTTTGAAGTCAATTCCTATCGTCGATATAAATGTCGACGTGAATGTATCGTCCGAGAACCGAAAAAGAATACAGGTTTTGCCAACGCCTGAATCACCGATCAGCAACAGCTTAAAGGGGAGGTCGTATGTTTTCTTCGCCATTATCTTGCACAAAAGACACCCAAAAATGCTTGAAGGAATGCTTTCCTTGTTTTTACACCGAAAAATTTAGCAAAATGTCAAACACGAAAAGTCACGGTTAAATTTGCTCCGAAACATCCAAATCTAATACAAAACTTTCCGGTGAAGGATTACAAGCATGAAACGGGATTCACTCAATTGAAAGAGCTTAGTCATCCGCGATGAAAACATTCGAATCAAACGATTCAAGGCTAACATCCTCTAAAATTTCAAAATTATAGAACAGACAAGGATTAGTCAAATCAGGAGTGGAAAGCTGTTCCGTTTTGAGTTGTAACGAGACAAACTCTCGCACGCTGGCTTTTTGAGCCATATCTACTCGATTACTACAAGCTCTCCTAAATTTTTTTTTACAAACACTTGCTGGAATCATTATGAGTTCACCCTTGAAAATGATCTTTCGTTAATTCCTTTCTTAAATGGTTTAAACTTCTTCATTCGAAAAATGTTTAAAATTTGATGACAATTAGATGGGTGCTTGCGACAAACAATCGGTATTGATTTTATCTTTTGCTTTTCGATGTCGTATTTTATAATTGAATCCTTGTAGGAATGACGTATATCTAAAATCTTATCAGAAAAGTAGGGAATTATCAAGAAATTAATAAAAAGAGACAAACTGCTCATGTTATTTTTTTAAAGTTGTATTTCAGGTTTGTAACCAACTGATGAAAATGCATTATGTTATTATTCGATATTCGGGGACTGTGCATAATGAGCCACCTCCGGGAGCCTCTTGTCAAATAATTAGCCCACAAGTGATTGGCATTCAATGTAGTGTTTTGGAATCAACAAAGATTTTCCCTGAAAGCTAGTAGTTTTCATTAGCTCAAACGATTTCATCGATGGCCCTCGCATTAGCCCCAAGTATTGTCAACATGGCACTAATAACCCTTCTGTTCATACACAAAAACTGTCACATATAAAATTTAATATTTTTGTAATTTTTTACTTTTGAAAAAATACATTCGGTTATCGAACATTGGAACGGTAAACCTGAAATGCATTGTGCTTAGTTATCATCTTCCAAGAAGAAAAATTGGCCGGCACGTTTTTGCTCGATATCCTGAAAAAAATATCAAATCATCTCATTAACAAATTGAAACGAAATGGGAATCGATTACCTTTACGGATGAGTTCTTGTTGATACGTGGGCGGAAATTATTTGGATCCCGACGGAAAGTAATGCCTAGAAGTTCCAAGAATCGATTCATACCATTCAAAAGTGATTGAGGTGTGTGTGCCGTCGTTTTCACGGACGGTTGTCCTTCAAGAACTATAACCCTGTCTGCTAAATATGTCGCCATAATGAAATCGTGCTCTACTACAAAACCAGTCTTTTTCGCATGTAAAATATATCGTTTGATGACTTTTGCTGCAATCAAACGCTGTTCAGAGTCCAAATAAGCAGATGGCTCATCGATTAAATAAACGTCGGCAGGTTTTCCCAAGCAAAGGACTAAAGCGACTCGTTGCAATTCTCCTCCAGACAGATTTTGCACCTCTTGATCCATAATTTCTTCAATTTTCATAGGTTTCATTACATCTGCGATAAATTGCGGATGAACGTAGGCGTCGCGAATTTTATCATGCAATAAATGACGAACGTTTCCTTGACTCTTGGGCGAAATTTTTTGCGGTTTATACGATATATTCAGCATTGGAAGGGTTCCTTGAATATTGTTTAGTTATTTTATATGTAAATTAGAATAACCAGTAAGTCTTACCAGAACCCTCATCTGGTTCTAAATTGCCAGCTAAAATTCTAATAAATGTAGTTTTGCCAGTTCCATTCTCACCAAGTAGAACTAAGATTTCGGAATCGCTGAAGTGACCCTCTTCCACGGAAAGTGAGAAACCACCTAAGGTTTTCTTCATTTTCGGATAAACATAGTGGTTCATCCGTTTGATTTCTTCTTCCGTAGCTGATTCGGAAACCTATTAATTATAGTAATATAGTATTGTATTTAAAATTTCCCTAAATTTCTTTATCTTACCTTAAAGGTCAAAGATTCAGTTCGGAATCTCATGTTTTCCGTTGGCACAAACCCATCCAAGAAAATGTTAATACCTTCACGAACTGAAAAGGGCATAGTGACCACTCCATAGCAACCTGGAAGACCATAGAGGCAGCAAATAAAGTCCGACAAGTAGTCCAAAACGGACAGATCGTGCTCCACTACAATGATAAACCTAAAGCAGATCAAATTAATTATCCAAACGACGAAGAATCACCACCTTACTTGTCAGGATGTATCAAATATCTAATCGTGAGAGCGGCATTTAACCGTTGCTTTACATCCAAATACGATGAGGGTTCGTCGAACATGAAAATGTCACCGTCTTGAATGCACACCATAGCACAAGCGAACCGTTGCAATTCCCCACCAGACAATGCACCTACTTCTCTATCACGTATATTCTTCAGATCCAACATTTCACAAATCTTTTCCTGATTTTTCCGTTCATCTTTTTTGTCCAATAATGACCCCACCGATCCTTTAATAGCTCTAGGAATCTGATCAACATATTGCGGTTTAATCAAGGCTTTCAGATGATCTTCGAGAATTTTTGTGAAGTAGTTTTGCAATTCGGAACCTCGGAAGTATGCAAGGATTTCTGTCCAATCTGGGGGATCCGCATAACGACCCAAATTCGGTTTCTGCTTGCCAGCTAGAATTTTCAATGCAGTCGATTTGCCAATACCATTTTGACCGACGAGGCCTAAAACTTCTCCGGGTCGTGGAATCGGAAGTCGATGCAACTTGAATGAATTTTTGGAGTATCGATGGGTGGTGTGTTTGTCCAAATTGCTGGGAATGTTGATAATCGTAATTGCATCGAATGGGCATTTCTGGAATGGTAAATATTTATGAGTAAAGCAATAAAATGTTCAATTTATGAACAATTTTAGAAATTTTTGAGGCAACACAGATACATGCCTAAAGTTACTGAACGATGACTTAGGTAGTCAGCACCTTGCATTTGATAGAATAAGTTTAAGAGGATAGTGGAAAATGTAATGTATTAAATAGACCTTTCACGTTAGAGGCATTATCCATCTCGTTATTTCTAAGGGAAACATTTCAAGTATTAATCTTTTTGGTGCAGCTTGAGTTACGCTTCAATTCTTCAACATGGTATGAAACAATGTCTGCGCAAATGGAACCACTTCAAATTCAAAACCTCGACATGATACTCAAATTTATGTAGCTCATAATCAATGGGACTGGAAATTTTGTAGTTGCACTATCAGATTAATACCCGAAATAACTGCAAAAAATGCCGGTCTGGGTTCACAAAAAAATAATTCAAAAATAAATTAAAACTGAGTCCACCCAAATACAAATTTAACCATATAACACCCACCTTGACACATATACCACAGCCAATGCATAGTTCTTCGGACAACGATGCAATTTTGGAGTTGGGTGTCACTTCAATGCACAATTTACCCATTCGCACCACGGGACATGACTTTTTGCACTCTTGCCGACATCTCTTTGGTTTGCACTTATCATCACTGACAATAGCAATACGAGTTTGCTTGTCGGTTTCCTCGCTGCCACGACTCCTAGACATCCTACAAATATGAACAAACAATAAATATCAAAAACGACACATCAGATAATTACTTTCTCCGGTCAGAGACATTCAATAAAATAAGCTAGAGTACATTAAATTACGTGTAGTTAATAAACAGAAAAGGTCAATACCGCATAGTTGATTACAGTGCAATGAAGTTTGTACCTTATGCTTCAAAGCAGCCGATAAATTACTGAAACCAAGTGGCAGCAACTCACACGTGGCTGTTATGCTTTCTCAAAGCAATTTGCAAAGAACCTACATTGGCATTTGCAATCACGATGACAGGAATGTCACAGTGACAATTTGTGCAAAGAGTAAGAAATCCTTAAGGGAAAGCGATGATTAATGAAAAATACCAGCGCTTATTAACACATAACCACCACATGAAGGCCAACTTTTTTGCAAATTCATACGGCGGTATATGAAGACTCGTGGAAGCGTCAACGAAAATTTAATAATTTGTACGGTGAAATCATGGCCTTCGTAATATAATGGCTAGATTCGAAAAAACGATAACGGATTACATGAACTTCAGACGGTGATACTATATCAGCTTTAAACTTTTGTTACGACCGAATCTTGTAATAATTGCTGTTTGAATATAGTGTCGTTGCCAAGCCATGTACCTTCTTATCATGTTAAAAATGTTTGTACGTAAAACGACTCAATAAAATATCGATCTGTTTTTGCTAATAAAGTGACATTTCTTCGCGTTGCGAACATTTCAAATTGTGCATTGGAATTGAAAAATTTTATTTAAAGTGAAAATCATGCGATTTGAAGTGTTAAATTTCGTTATGTATAGGTCAAAGGACTGCATTAGTGAAAACAATTGTGTTTATAAACCTAAATATCTTAAAACATACGAAATCATTCGCTAAAGTTGTTGCCATCGGTTAGAAACTTCACAAATAAAGTGCTGCAAAATTTAATTTTATGGAACCAATTGGTATGACTATCAAAAGACTTAGAGCTGAAACAGGTGTTCTTTTCACTGAGAATGATTTGGTCGAGGAAAGCGTGTATACGCTTGCAAGCTAAGGTCTGCAGCATCGTGGGGCGGATTCTTTCCCCCTAGCACCGAGCTCCACTGCAAACTATTCATCACAAACGATTTGGAGGGGTATTGTGAACACGCCACCTTCGCCAGCCAATGACATCAATGCTAAAAAGTATGAGTGGGCAACCACGCAGTTTTCCGCTTTACGTCCGTTCGCATGATAACAGTTATTAAGTGGCGATCAAGCCATCTTGCCTCATATAGCAGGTATGCAGTAAAGGTGAAGAGATGACAGCGGCGTGTATCTCACAAGCAAGTACAAGTTAGCCATTGGAAAGTAAGACGAGTCCAGAAAGAAGAAGGAAAATACAGTAGCAAAACACATCTCGCGAGCAAGCGTGAGTCAGCCAGGCGATAGTTCCAGAGAGGAGAATGCTGCAATCAGCTCAAAAGCTCTCCTCGCTCCTCCGCAAAGTCTATTTCCCGTAAGAGAATATCGTTTATTGGCTCTCTGCGTGTACGTGTAAACGAGACAAAACGGGGAGGTAGAGCTTTTGTGAAATGGGAACTCGTATGCTTCCGTATTCAGCAGTTTTCAGGGAAAATTGGAGTCAAAGCTCACTGTGTAACCAAATATAAGCGCTTGATTGAGTACTTACAGATCAGTTGGAATTCTACTCTGTTGAGGAGGGGACTGCTACCCACGCGCCAACTAAACAGTAATTGCCGAGATATTGTAACCAACGGGATCGTAGGCAAATCAAGTCAGTCTCCATGTTCAGATCAAGGTATTGACATGTGTCGCGTGATTAACGTGAGTACCTGCCTTTTGTGGGCCTAACCTTATGGTCACCATTAGACTACGACTGGTTTAAGCACCAATCATTCGCCCTCAAGTTCGGTACCAGTTTACAATGAAGGAACTCTCAACTTTCATACTGGAAGATCCAAGACCTAGCAATATCTGACGCTATAAGGTCAACGCCACCGTGGCCACCGCGATCCAATAGCTTGTCTTCTTCGTTCATTTTACAGGCCAACGTCCACACGGGTTTCGCGACGAGCTCCGCTGACCCCAAGAAACATCGTCCAGGTCAAAGTCAAGAGCGCTTCGACCAATATCGATTGCTGTAAGTTTCCAAAGAATACAAAGAAATTTCATCCAATGTAAACACTAAAAATTTAAGCAATGCTAAATGTAAAACAAAAATAATAATGAAATAACATTGCTCAATCAAATCAACTCTCATCTTTGTTGATCTAGTTTGGATGGATGCACTAGCAGGCAAGTGTCAGGTAGGAAGATCTCTCTCTGGGAGCCTTGATGGTGAACATAAAATAGGCATCAAATCAAGCTCATGCCAGTATATATAGGATATACTGGTGTTGTAACAGAAGGATCCCAAAGAAATAAGAAGTGCAAAACAAAAACAGGAAGGTGCAAGCTCGGCTGAAGGTTTCTTGTTCTATGATACTTACCAATTCTGCTTCCCTTCCTCAACACGAAAATTGTATTGCACAGAAAAAGTGAGGTATCCAGAAAAAGTTGGTGCACCCTCACATCCCTGCTAACCAGATTTAAGTTCCTGTTGGTAGAGTCCACATGCGAGGACTTTGCATCCCTGACGAGAGCTTCTATAACAAAAAGAAAGACTGCTACCCGACGGCTGGGTTATAGGAAGTATTTGGCCATCTTCCTTATCTTCTGCCTGGTTCTTCCGAAAGACGAAGGAAGAAGACTGCATTTTTTCTTCTTAACAATTCCTTATTTCAGTTTCCTCTAAAAACATGAAATCGTATTTCATTTGTGACTTCATTTTCTGTAGTCAAAAATGTTATTGAGTTAAATAAAAAATTGTAGCAATCAAGCGTATGAATCTCCTTGTGTGCGCAATACAATATAAATTCATCATACTGAAATGAAAAAAATCTATTTCTGTTGTTATGCATCCAATGAGGCAACCACCTTTCATTTATGCAACATTTCTGTTTAGCATAAAATACGAGCGTGAATCAAATATAAACGGTAATTTTTTTATACTGTCTCGTGTTATGGTTCGCGGCCAATAATTTTAATGTTCCAGGAAAGTGAAAACGCAATGTCTTTTAAATTAAGTTAAAAGAGTTTATTTACTAATAAATGCACAATCATTAATTTAACTATTTCACAATTCTAATTTTCACTTTGTCTATAAATTTCTCTGACAACTGTCTTCACTTAACAATCAACGAAAATCACTTTACTATTACTCGATCACCTTTTCAATTCGCACTCCACACACTATCGCAGTTTTTACTATCGTGGTTGAATGAATCCCCCCATTCATTCAGCTCGCCTTTATATAGGGTCTCTAGTCATTCAACCCAGTTCTCTAGCCTGGAATATTCGAGCAGCTTAATGAATGGGCAGTGACCCACTTTTAGATGTTGATCATGCTTGGCGGGCTCTTGAGTACAATCGTTTGCTGATGTTCTTAAAGATTATGAAAACAATTGCGACAGTAGCTCGCAGAATTTTTTGTACATGTAACAATACATTTATTGAACAATACTACACACAAACCATATAATCAACATTTCTCGATGTAGTCTCTTTTGTTGTCTATACAGTTATGCAACCGTTTTGGAAGCTTGAATACTGCTTGTTCATAAAAAGTCTTAGGACGAGTACATGCTCCTCCACTTCTTCAATAGCTTCAAATCGGTTTCCTCTAAGTGATTCTTTCAGGGGCGCGAACGAAAAAGTAGTCACAGGGGGATAAGTCTGGACTGCAAGAAGGGTGCTTAACAGCCCATTTCTTCCAGTTTATCCCTTTCCAAAACCGCGATGCGCGGCCTGGAGTTGTCATGGAGAAGTCATACCTCGTCTTTTGTTTTGCAAGGAGGTTTTCGTTGATTGTAACAACTGGCAATAGTATTATTAAAAATTTGAATAGCAATCCCATAGAGAAAAGGCAGATTATATTTTCCATTTAGAATGTTAAAATCATCCTCACATCAGCCATCGTTTCATTTCTCTTTAACTTAATATCAAATTTTTGTGCAACGAGTATTTGGAACTTCAATAAAAGGTCCTTTTCCCGTGTCAAATTTTCGTTGGTTGTTTTATTTAGAAACATAGGCGTCATGTCATCTGGATCGTTTCTGAAACTTATTGACCGCAGGTACTAATAGATCCATTCCTACTCGAGACGCCCTAGGGTCACATCCCTTCTTAGACCACAGTGGTTTTCTTTGAGGTGTTTTTCCGCCATTTTCGATTTGCATAAAATGTAGAGTTCGATGAAGCTAAATCCGAATAAATCGAATCAATGGGACTAGTAAAAAAAAGTAAAATTATCCAGCAATATGGAGACAAATCCACCCAATGAACTATCAGTTTCACCTGTCCGAGGCAAATCAAATAGATAATACCTAATTTCCTAAGAAAAAATCTTTTCTATAACGGTAAACCCGTCATGTGAATGCCGATGAGATTCTTTATGTTCAACAAAGAATCCAAGTGGAATGTTACAAATGTAAAGCAAAACGGAGTAAGACTAAAAGTTTTCTTCGATACTCCTAAGGACAAACAAAAAAGCAACCAACCGAAAAAAATTTTTTTCTAACTGTGGAAAACTATGAACTCATCATCAAGTCTATAGCCGACAATCCCCGTAAAAAAACAGAGATTGAAAAAACAGCCCACGAATCACAAAGAAACCCTTCGTCGCTAGCGAGGCAGGACTTTTCGGAAATCGATATGAATTTACTAGAAAACTTGTCCAAATACCTTATTCAGCCAACAATCCAAAGACAAGAAAAGGCTGCTAAAGAGCTACAACTGAGTATTTTTGGTGGATCGATAAATTAACTTTCAAATGTTGTTGACCATATAACAACTTCAAACAAAATATCCACAATTACACCTTTCACAAATGTACAGAGGATGCTCTTATATGATACATGATTTATTTCTGAATTTTATTCATTTTTAAACTTAATGTTGCACTACTTATTTCCGAATCTTACCCATTTTTAAATTTAATGTTATTAAATCTTGAGACACTTCGGACTCATCACTAAGGTGGTCAGTAGATTAAAAACTTAAACTGCAAAAAGCTGAAAGTACTTAAAGAGGGTCATGTGGTGCCTCGCTATCAATTATCCTCAAAGTAATATACTAACACTTTCCTGCCTGATTGATTCATCTTGAGTCACTAAAATTACTCGACACCACTGAT
The DNA here is from genome assembly GCA_963969285.1 of Odontomyia ornata. Classification (NCBI taxonomy): domain Eukaryota; kingdom Metazoa; phylum Arthropoda; class Insecta; order Diptera; family Stratiomyidae; genus Odontomyia; species Odontomyia ornata. The sequence continues at coordinate 11,775,954 of OZ017741.1, forward strand.
TCCAAAAATGGACAAGATCGCTAAGTGCTTGTTTAGTTCGACTGAACACACCGACCAAATTTTCACTGTACACAGTTTTTCTTAAACAGGGAGAAGGGAAAAAACTTATAGATCGGACATCGAGATTGTGTTATCACGTGGCGTTTTGGTTTTCTTTGCTCTGAGTTGTCCTACTAAATGGCGTTCCCCTATTATAATAATTGTTGATCTTCTTGAATGCACAGCATGTACCGATTGTTGACCTTGAAGGAGCGCTGCATCTGATTTGACTGCAATGATCCGCTGAGCCTCTGTGACAGTTTCTCGATGCTCAGATCGATGCGACCCTTATCTTCCGTGAGTGCCAAAACTCAGGCGCGAACATCTTTGTCGGCACTTGTCTTGAGCCCTATGATGAACGGCGTTTGCCTTGAGCCCTATGATGTACCTTGAAATTGTCTGCTTGGAGAATCTTAATCAAAACTCTACACAACTGCCATTGACGCGCGTGCCATATGACATGAAATCTACTCTTGGAAGTTTTCCCATATGAAGGCAGTCATAAGACTTCTGGAACAGAGACTTCCGCTCGCAAAAAATTTCTTGAGTCTGTGCACAGTGTCACTGAATGTAATTTCGTTAGGCGTAAGTGTAAATTTGTGGTAAGCTTTTTGCTTCAGTTTACGATGTAAGAGTTATATTCGGACTTCGTCTGTTATTGCTGCTCCGGACAACAGGAAACAATACTTATTAATAACTTTCAAAACTGGTTGATTATAGACCTTTTGATCCAAAGCATGTGTTAATTCATGTAGTTTTTAAGTGGATGATAGGTGTCTGTTCAGGACTGCAATGGCGGACTACTGCCTCACCGAGCTAAAGATTAGTGTTCAGCTGGAACGGCCTTACCTGATGACACGTAAGCATGCTGGCAGATAGCATTTCGGTGTCGTGGGGTGGATTCTTTCCACCAGCACAAGGACCCACTATAAAGAAATTTCATGCTTACAAATGTTTTTTGTGAAACAGAAACCGGACACATACGACAGGTGTCCAGGTAAACAACCAAGGTATCGAACGAACGAGATGCGATGATTTTTCCAAGTTAGCCGTGCACGAAGTACGATACGTATCCATCATTACTCCAGATATCCATAGCCCACTAAAAGAGTGTGGAATCCGGATGGTAATTGTGCCTCCTTGCACCCTCCCCAACCGGATCAATGATCCATATGATGTGTGAAATATTACTAGACACCGTCACGTATGCATCTCACGATGCATTCCCATTAAGTTATAATGTCATTAAACCATACCCACTAAAAAATGTAACAGAAGAGTAAAAAAATTTTAATTACAAAATATCTAGAGGATGACAAATGGTGGAGTATAGCTTTAGTATTTGAGCATTCTGATTTCGAGTTCTTTTGACGTCAATTCACTTTTCACCCGATAAAGTTGCAAAAATTGTTCTAGTTGCTTGTGCTTTGAAATAACCTTCTAGTAGAACAGAAAAAAAAACTAAAATCACAGAATAACATTGTTCCAATGGCAAAAGGAAATGATTATTTTATCAAGGCCACGAGGTAATTAACGTACATGACGTCACAGTGGGAACTGTCAAAAACTGTTTAATTGGTCTAAAAGAACATGTCAATAGGTCTAAAATCCTGTTGCGCGTGTGAGGGGGCATTGGTAAATCTCCATGGCATGACAATACACTGTTAACTCCTTGTTAAAAGCATACTTATGCTTATATTCAAGATAATTGCTTAAATAGATGAGTTGAAGTAATTTTGTTAATTTTAGTTTTCCAAACTTCCATAATCACAGTAAGGGTTCAGCCACATTGCGATTTTTCTGCCGTAACCAGCGATTTTCAGACGCAAATACGAACACACTGCGACGAGATTTGCAAAGGAACTTCAGGCATGCGCAGAACTAATATGCTCATTTGAAGGTATGTCTTTGCCAGGAACACATGCGCTAACTCATTTGTGCGCTATGCAAGAAACTTCCGTGCACGTCAGCGTCAAATGTCCAAATGATGTGCGCCTGTGCGAGTATCACAAAAACTACCTACTAAACTGGTTTTAGGAAAAATCGCAAATTTCTGCGGCTGCCGACCTGGACAAAATTGTCGAAAATCGCAGTGTGCGGGCTTCCATTTAACCATGTGTAACTTGCGACAGAAGTACGGCTAAATAGTCGTAGTCTGATGCATCCCTAATAGAACTGTTTCACAAATCCTTTAAGTGGCATATCACAATTTTAAAAATGAAAACCATGCGCTTTGAATGGTTAAATTCCAGTAAGCGTTGCTTAAAGGATTGCTGCAGTGAAAACCATTGTGCTCACAAACCTTCTTCTTCGTTGTAGCACTATAGCCCCTCTCGGGCCTTCGCTTAGAGATAGTTAGAGTATCTCATTTAAATGACCGTATTGATTTTTATCAGAGGTTGATTTGGTCAGTACCATGCTCCCGGGTGCTTGCTCAGCTATGATATGATCTGATTGAACCAGTACATATCACCACTGAGTGGACACTCGAAGTCTGTCCGAAAAATTCCCTGAACTAAATCACGTTGCTCCCAACGAAATTTGAACCTGGGACCTTCGGCTTATGGGTTCATGCTCTAACCACTAGGCCACACAAACCTACATGCATTAAAATATGCGAAATCATTCACTAAAAATGGTGCAATAAGTTAAAAAATATTTAAATTTTGCACCTCGAAATGTAGGTTTGTGAAACCAACAGCTATCACATACGAAGCACTTAGAGCTTTACTCCCTAACGTTTTAATCCATAAAACACGTAACTTCCACAGCGAAACTATTTGCAATCGGTGAGATACAATTCGGAAAGTTGGCCACTCAAAAGAAAGCAAAATAAGTGATGCGAAATGAGAGGTAGTTAGCTGTGAATATAGCCCATATGTTTCGAAGGCGACGTGATAAAATCATTGTTAGCTTAGGTAGGTAGCTGCCCCCCAGCGAACTATCTCTAACAACGCCAATGCTTGTGAATTGTCAATTTATATGAAAAATTATGTAATTTTTGGATTGATTTGCATGCAAATTTGTACAAAATTATGTAATTTGCTCTGGCATGATCGAAGTGTAACCATATGTAAGCAAATATTGACCTAAATGCAATTATAGGCTTCCTGACATTGATTATGTTGAGACCGCCTGCACCAACTTGAATAGTTTGACATCTTGTACAGGTCCTCTTATTTTTCAGCTCGTATGCTTGTTGTTATTTGTGAACTAGAGAATCAAACTGGTTAGTAAAGTTGATACTGTTGGTTGCGAAGGTATATTTAAGCTTTTTGATATTCTAGGTTCCCTTTCAATCGTATTCCAGATTATGGGATGGTTAATATTCTCTTGTGAAAAAAATTTTGAAGGGAGAACTGTACGAAATACCGATTCTTTGAGCAAATAGAATTAAAGGTTTGTGTCCAAAAAGTTTCGAAGTGAAGGCATCTTTCACTTAGGGATGATGGTGATTTTGTTTCATGATTGTTTGTTCCTTCTTCACGCTCTGAAAAATTGCAAGATTTAATATCTACGCTCGTGTAACAAATTTAAAATTGTTTCCAAAGTCGTTCAATCTACCCCACAATTATCGCCGGGAATTTTGACCAATTCAAAATTTGTCATTCTAAGGAAACTTTTGGAGACTGTTCCTCAAGTTCAAATAAAAATTTTTGTTTTCATCGGCTAAGATTGTCCATAATCGTCAGCTTGTTCATTTATTTTGGTTTTGAAATACGGAATGTATTATCGATATTTAGCGAATAACATATTGGCGGTTAATGTATTGTAAATCATTTTATAATAAATTTGTAATCCTTTTTACCAAATCTTCCGATGTGGAAAGTGTCAACAAAATACAAACTTGTATAGTAAATATAATAAATGCGCTCAAAGTTTACAGATTTGGTTGGGTTAAAAGTCGCTGACAATATTGACGTAAATGTCAGACGAGGATCGAAATAGCCGGATGGTATCAACTCGTGGCGTACGGTATAAGTTTACTGAAGGAGAGCGGGTGTTGTGCTATGAACCGGATCCAACAAAGGCAAAAGTATTGTACGATTCTAAGGTAATGTCTTCATTCTAACTCTCCGTCGATTAAATGAGATATTTAATTTATTTTTTGCTAACAATTCAAGGTTCTTGGGGTCGTGGAAACAAAAGACAAACGAGGCAAGAAACTAATTCAATATAAAATTCATTTTCAAGGCTGGAATTCATCTTGGGATCGACGAGTTAATTCGGATTTCGTTCTGAAGGATACTGAGGAAAATCGTCAACTACAAAGGGATTTGGCAGAGAAAGCGCAACTTCAGTTGTAAGTAGTTATTTCCGAATCATTAAATTTTACTTTTCACTTTGACATTAACATGTTGTTATCAATTGAACAGAGCTGCCTATCTGTATAGAAGAGAAAAGCGCAAACGAATGCGATGTTCAAATAATGTACGAAATCGTGTATCATCAGAAGATCGTAGTTCATGTAGTACCTTTGATAGGCATGAATCAGACCTTATGAAAGACGGTAAGTTCTTGTTCCCATATCTTTTTGCTTTTTCAAAAAATATTTTTGGTAGAATACGATTCTGAGGCTAGTTCAATAGAAAGTGGCATTGAAGAGGAAAAAGTTTGCCTTCAAGTGGGAGAAAAGTTGAAACAAATATTGGACTTTGACAGGGACATGATAGTGAACAAAAATAAAAAACACATTTTGCCGGCAAAAGTTCCTGCGGTGAGGATTTAATGAAATTTTTACTTAATGTAAAATTATTGAATCATTGGCCTTTCAGATATCTATACTGGAAAATTTCGTGAAACAATATGCACTCAAGCTAGTGTTCAGTATACAAACCACAAATGATCATCGACGCAGAAACCCACAACAAAAGCGAGAAATCGACTTTAAAAAGCTAAATAATGAGTAAGTTAAATCATTCTTTAAAATGTTCTGATCTCATTCAATTTTTTCTTGTACAAATTAGAATCTCATTGCTGAAAGAATTTGCAGATGGAATAAGAATCTACTTAGATCACACTCTAAAAGATCATCTTCTGTATCAAGCGGAAAAAGAACAAGGAGAATATGTGTTATCCGAGGAAAATCTTAAAAATTTCACATACGTCGCATCAGAAAAGAATTGCTTTGATTTAAAATTAGGAACGTCACTTCCCCCGTCTGGATCAGAAAACTCGGAATCGCATTCAATCATAAGTGAAATAATACAACATACAACCAATGGGCGACACAATTTACGATCGCACCCAATTGAATTGGATGCAGAATTAATAACGGAAGCCATTACATCCGCTGTTGAAGCTGCAACTTCAAGTGGTAATGAGAATTGCAACGCACGGAAGGCATCTAATAATGTCGTAGCAAAACATGAAAATCATCACGACAGTAGCGAAAATAATTCAGATTTAATTCCGAAAAGGTATTTGAAGGAAACATTTATTTTTTAATGAAATTGTAATTTTCTTTTAAATTTTCTCCAAGTGTTGGTACAAGTTCGGCTGGGTCGACTCCTCAAAGTAATGCCATTCCAGGCAATTCAGATTGTCCTAGAACATCGCCATTAAACTGTAATGTGTCATTGAAAACAAGGCAGTTTCTGCAAAATGTATTTTCTTGGCAAATGCTTCCATCCAACGCGCCAGCAGAAGCATCGATGATTTATGGTGCGGTTCACTTAGCGCGGCTGACAAGTAAATAAAAATATAAATTATAGACAAAGATGAATGATAAATTTTGATTTTTCAGGTAAACTTCCGGATTTTCTCAATGCTACCCACATGTCTGATGAGAAACTTAATAATCTGGTTCGATTATTGGATTGCTTTTCTAAGTAAGTAGATGTTTATGCGTAGGTTATTATTAAATCTAATACGTTATGATTTATTGATACCAAATGCGCAATCAAACTAAATTCGGATGCCTTGTCTTTTTATAATATACATTATTTATGATGTGTTTATGTTTTGATTTCTATAGGCTAGCATCATTTATATGAATTTGATGCATTTTAAATAGTTTCTCTTTGAGGTAATAATATTTAATATTTCATTTTGCAGATATTTAGAATCGCATAAGGAATGGTACGGTGAACAGAACTATAAATAAAAAATGAACAAATGAGTATTGAAAAAAAATGTCGATGTATTTAATTTTAAGCTATTTGGATTTATAAAATGAAGAATTTTATCAAATCAAAGTTTTTATTTATTTTTTATTACTATGCGTTCCTAATAGTTATCCACTTCGTGATTGAACTCCGCTGTAGATGGTCCTGAGCCCGTTTAAGAAAGGATGATGGCGCCCTATTACTACCTGATCCATAAATTCTTGTACTCGAGTCCCTCCTTCGCCTAAGCCAAGGTGTCATGTGACCCATGCCATATAGCTTTGGATTTTTATTTTTTAAGTTCCGCGTTAGACCCAGTAAAAGTCCGGTCCAAAAAATACCCTGGGCTAAGTAAAAGGCACTGGCCAGCGATACGTTGTTGCCTCAAGATACCATTATGTAATTATGGAGCAGCCCGCCTAGGCAAACTGCTCGAGGGACCTTTATGAAAAGAAGCAATTTCATAATAATAGCAACGCAATAAGTGCGGAAGACTTTGATACTTAACTTAATATTATTAGCACTAACTCGAAGTAAACACCATAATTATCACCGCTACCATCATCGACAAAAAGTTTCTCCGATCCCTACTCAATGAGCATACAAGAAAATTACAACTAACTCACAATAATGTTGAGATTAACACAAATATATATATATATATATATATATATATATATATATATATATATATATATATATATATAGATATATATATATATATATATATATATATATATATTGATATATATATATATATATATATATATATATATAAATATATATGGACATGTACTTCTTCGTAAATGAAGACGGCCAAGTAGTTGCCGTGAATGGTGTTTGCTATTGCGAGATGATAACGGAGTTCTTGTGGCCAGATATTGAGGTTATGGACCTGGACGGTATGTGGTTCCAACAGGATGGTGCCACTTGCCACACAGCCAACCAAACAATGGCTCTTTGGGGCGAGAAATTCAATGGCCGTGTTTTCTCACGTTGTGGCGATGTTAATTTGCCGCCACGTTCATGTGATTTGACACCGTTGGACTTCTTTCTCTGGGGATATTTAAAAGGGAATGTGTACGTTCATAAGCCAAGAACAATTCAATAGCTAAAGAGTGAGATAATTCAGCACACTAACGATATTGAACCTCAATTTTGTCTCATTTACTTATCCAAGTTAGTTTTAAAGGCGGCCATAATAAACCTGAAATTGACTTTAAAATCCAGTTTAGAAAATCGTTAACAAAATAAATAACGATATGACCAAATAATTGATAATGGCAACACCATTGCTACGCAAATGAGCGGAGCAAAGATTAGAACTTGGGCAAGTGGATGAGGAAGAAACCGTTCGTGAGTGGATTCGGGTAGCGGTATGATGGATGGAGTTAGAATTACTGTCAAATAGGGAAAGGAGGAAGGAATCGGTAGAGAGAAAAACGAGTGGTAAGGAAGATCGGGTCACTACGTGTGCGATTGTTGAATAGATTTTCCGATCGAAGACATCATTCTCGCGGTATTGAAGAAGAAAAAAATTAACCGACTGTATTAATCGATCAGTCGTCTTTGCCAACTGCTCAAAAACCACCATAATGCTGATCCCAAATTTTAATTGTAAATTAAAAAAAAAATATATAAATTTGCAGTTAAAATTTGGACACGGCAACACTTTTATAACTGTTACCGTTGCGGCATGTAGAGTACGGCGGCTGAAGAGAACAGGCGAACTGTTCTGCTTGGGCGGATGGGAGAGTCTGTTCTTGATTGCCACACATTAACATTAGCATTCGATTCATCTTTGCTCAGATATTTTTTATCGAGCTCCTCTAATGGAGCCGCGTTCCAATTCGAATTTCCGCATTGAGCAAGAGAAAATGATAGTGCGCGAACTTTAACGCGGAATTCGCCATCTGTTGCCGTGGAAGTTGTGGAAGTCACAAAAAATTTCAATTTGGGTCGTGCACGGGTGTCTCTTTTTGATTGCCACGGCGAAAACGCCGCGAGAACCGCGCTGGCAAGCGTTATATCCGGAAATACTACTAGAGACAAAGAAATAATAATCTTTGAGTTAGTTGAATGCACTTGAAATTGTAAAGCATTAATCAAATATTGCCTGACAGTTGCTTTAAAACAACACGTGAGTGAATTCACTTTTGCCTCGTACAGGCACAATATAAGGTCCGAAGTGGGTGTTTTCCCAAGAGACGTGCGGCGCGATTCGCAATAAATTGATTTGGGAAAGACCAAAAAGCGTCCAGATTTTGGCCCCTAAAAGCCATTTATTGCAAAAAGCAGTTCCTTTGCAAAGAAAATTGCTTAAATCCGTAATAGTCCGGGACAATTATTGTTTTCGGGCTGTGTTTAGATGAGGAAAAGATACTGCGACAAGTGAGTGCGTAACGAACGATCGTTGGTCTCTTTCAAGTCTGCGCTTGCTTCTTTCTTCTTCTTTGTAGCACTACAACCCCTCTCGGGCCTTCGCTTAAAGATAGTTAGAGTGTCTCATTTTCAAGACCGTATTGATTTTTTCGGAAGTTGGTTTGGTCAGTACCAGTGCGCTTGCTTACTCGTAAAATTAAAAGAGTGAAATGATATACGTGTATGCTTATATCCTTATCGCTTTGTGCATATGAGATAGCACAACATCCCGCCAAGAGTTCACAGAAAACTGAGTTAACTTGAAAATATCAATTTTAGAATAAGAGAAATCGCAATAATCCGAACAGTCTTTTGCTACGATTTGAAAATAAATAAATGTGATGTTTAGAGATGGGGGCACCGCTTCCACCTGGAGGCCCCACTCTTATCTGGGGGCCATAAGTATCGTCGGTAACGACGAAGTCCTCTCAAGTCCCGTCTGTTTTCGCTAGGCGCAGTTTGTTATTGGCTTTAAGCAATTTCCAGCCTTAGTAGGTTACATCGGCCTCGACACTTGTTAATCTGCATTTGATCTTTCAATGCGCGAGTGCGACATTTTTTGCAGTCGGTTCTTGTTCTGGGGAAAAGAACCCACCCCATGACATCACAACGCTAGCCTGCCAGCGCATTCACGCGTCCTCAAATAAGGCCAATCTCGGCGAATCCCAGCATCCTCTTTCGCCAAGGCAGCAGACCATCACTGCAGTCCGTTACGAACATTTCTATACTATACCATTTCACTACACGACTTCCATATTTGTTTACGTTCGTAGAGTGGCTAGCAGCTGGAGCTGGCGTAGATAAGTGAAAGAAAACTTAAGTTTTGATCTTCGGGCAAGTGGAGTACGATTAGAAAATGCACTTCACTCGGGTAAATAAATGCGTGAACATATGAGGTTGTGGAATGTGACAAGTTATGGAAATATCTTGGACTTGATCTCGTATTGGCGGAGTGTGAAGATCTTGCGGGCATAACGATGCAAGTAAAAATATAGTACGTAGATGATTTTTAAGTGTTTTCTCGTTTGGAATGAAAGAAGTGCAACCCTGATAAATGAAATTATTAGCAGAGAAGAAGGAAAACACGTAAGGCCGGCTTGGTGGCTATGACAAAAGAGACATTTTATTTATAATAGGCTATGAAGTACATAAAAGATAAATAACAGTGTGATAATGAACATTCAAATTATAGGGTGACTCTAACACTCTTCCTTCGGATGATGGTTCTTGTTGCACTCCCATTGCTTCTCTGAATTGTGCATGTTTGGTCTTGTCCAGGGATTTTGTAAGAACATCTGCAACTTGCACAGTGGTGCTTATGTAATCCACTTTCATTTGATTTTGGTTGAGTTGCTCCTGTATGAAGTGATGACGTATGCCAATATGTTTGGTTCTGGGATAGAACCTTGCATTTGACGGGATTGCAATAGTGCTTTGGTTATCGCACAGGATTTGAAGTGGCCGCTTCTTTTGACCAAGCTCAGTGACAAGTCCGTCCCACCACTGTGCCTCTTGTAAAGTAGCTGAGAGCGCCATGTATTCAGCTTCACACGACGAAAGCACCACTATCTTTTGGGACTCTAAGATATCGCTCCTCCTTGCGCAATGAAGACAAATCCAGTGGTTGACATACGATCATCACTGTTAGCTGCCCAATATGCATCGGTGCAAGCGATTATGATGTCGTTATCATTTTCACTGAATTTTAGTTACAGTGTAGATGTACCACACAGATAGCGAAGTAAATGCTTCACAGCATTCCAATGTCGTGGTCAAGGACTGTAACTAAATCGACTAAGTAGGTTTATCGCATAGCATATGTCACATTATGCCAAATACATTAGGCAAACAATTGCCTCTTGGTACGGAACCTTCTTCATGAATTCAATATCTTCTATTTCAGATGAACCATCTTTAGTTGATATATTTTCGTGGATTTGGCCTTTTTCATCAAAAACTTTTGTAGAACTTTCTCAATATATTGCTCTTGATCAATTGCAATTGAACAATTAGATATTGTTATACGCATTCCAAGGATTTTTTTTTTGCTATGTCAAGCTCTTTGATTTTGAATTGTTGGTGGAGTTGCGCTTTAATATGTTAGTGCCAATCGGTTTTATTTGAGAAGAGCAACAAATCGTCATCGTATACCGCTATGATAAGTATATTTTCGTTTTTTGCTTTGACATAAATGCACAGATCATGCTTAGATCTTTCTAATCCAAATGATTTTAGTGTTTTGTCCAGCTCTTGATTCCAGACCCTACTGGACTGCTTTAGTCCATATAAGGCCTTTTTTTAAACAACATACCATCGATGGGTCTTCTCGACTCTGGTAGTACGCAGGCTGTTCCATATAAACTTCTTCCGAAAGGTTTCCTTGAAAAAAGGCGGAATCTCAATTAGCAGATTTGTTTACTGAACCTATGTCTCAATCTTGACTGTTATTTTTGTATTAAAAGTTAGGCCTTAAGTCTGTTTAATTTTGACTATTTTCTTTTGTTATTTTTTTAATTTTTCGTTCCTAAAGTATTCGAACAAAGGAATGTGTTGAAATTGTATTCTCTTAATTTAAATTTTTTACACGCTTGTAAATTTATTGGAATATCAGTACCCGATTTATCATCGACATAACTTTTTATGGTGTGTACGGTCCACTTCCAAAAAACACACGATGTAACTCTCGCTTCTAAAATTAACGATTCTTTCAAATAACCATTTATTTGCGTTGTTATTAAAGCTTATATGATAAATTTAAAAAGGATGAGTACCTACAATTTAAAGGTGTAAAAATCATGGAAGAGGTTGAATTTCATTGAATTTTGCTAATAATTGTAAAACTTGTAAATTTTACATTTAAATCAGTAAAACTGCATTAGTATTTTTAATGTGTATGAAACTAGACATTTAAATAATCCTTTGAAAGGTTCTTATATTCTACTCGCATAAGTTTCAATTAAATTTACAGAAGTTATAGCCCTTTGAAATTGCTCCGATCGCTACAATCATACACCATTTTTCTACTACATGGGTTTTCCATAGAACCAGACGCTACACTATTGATTGGATCTTCTTGTATTTTCAGATAATGTACACGCTTGTAGTGAAATTCGTGCTATTATTACTAAGAGCACGAATAGTTGTTTCTTAGAGATGTAGGCCAAATGTATCACAGTAAAATTGACCGTTACTTTACAAAAAACAGTGTAATTTATATTTCAAAATTAAATTAAGTATAATAATGATCAAGAGTTGTGCTCTCTTCGACGGCCCGTAGGATACTGCCTTACATCTAGTTCGCAAATCTGCGTCTGAGTTACAAAGTATTGTCGCGTGTTGTGGTTCGTGGCCAATAATTTTAATGTTCCGGGAAAGTGAAAAATCAATGTCTTTTTCAATTAAGTTTAAAAGAGTTTATTTGATCGAATGCACAATTATTAATTTCACTATTAAAAGTCAAACTTCCATTTGTCAATAAATTTCTATTGCAATTGTCTTCTAAAATCACTTCACAATCACTCAATCAATATCGCCTTTACCTCGCGCTCCACTCTATCGCAGTTTTTATTATCGCGGTTTTAATGAATAATCCCCCCATTCATTCAGCTTGCCTTTATATAGGGTCTCTAGCCATTCAACCCATTTCTCGTACATTGGCGAATGTTCTGGCGAGAGGTACCTAGTATATTCGAGCAGCTTAATTAATGGATTGACGTCACTTTCAGATGTTGATCATGCTTGGTGGGTTCTCGTGGTTTCGATTAAATTCACTTTGTTGATCATGAGGTTCTTAATGGTTGTGAAAACAATTGCAACAGTAGCTCGCAGAATTATTCGTGCATGTAACAGTATCATGTGGAAATGTACGGTAATGATTTTATTACAAGCATATCCTTAAGAGTACTGAGAGTAGGGTAGTGAGGTATAGAAGTAGAGATAGGTCGCAGGACTCCCAATATTTTTTTATTATAGGGACGACCAGGCGTTGAGGATTAAGGACCATAAAATGGGAAAAACTTTTATTAGGGTTCGGGTGATTCCGGATTGAAAATGATACTTAAAATAGATAGAATAAAAGGAAATTCCTAATTGCTAACATAAATAAATTATCTTCTTCTTAGCACTACAGCCCCTTTCGGGCCTTCGCTTCCTGCAAACAGCGCCTCCAACTGTCTCGGTCCGTTGACCGCGTCATCCAATTCCGAAATCTGAGCAACGATGAACTGTCTTCGTCGACCGAGTCAGACCAGCGTTTCCTCGGTTTCCCCACTGGCGGCCGGCCTTCAGTTCTCCCAACGAACACTTTCTTGGGTATCCGTTGTTCGTCCATTCGATTCCAGCCCATTGCAGCTTCCGCAGTCTTAGAATCCTTGAGACCTCCGGTTCGTCAAAAATTTCATGCAGCTCATGGTTGTATCGAATTCGCCATTGGCCCCCGTCAAGCTTCGCTCCGATTATTCGCCTCAGGACCCGTCGCTCAAAGTTGTTCAATATATTTGCGGATGCTTGGGTTAGGGTCCATGTTTCACACTCAGGTCTTATCACAGTCTTATCACAGATTTGTATACTTGGAGCTTTGTTTTCCTGTGTATGCAGCTGGTCTTCAAGATTGTCAATACTGAATAGAATATTCGTCGCTTTTGTTGCCAGTCTTCGTTATTTTAGCGCCTCAATACACAAATTCGCTAACAGTCTCGATACTGTATTCACCAAGTGTGATATTTTGTGTACATGAGGTATTTTTCCTCGACTCCTTCATGAGCTTTGTTTTATTTTCATTGATTTGTAGCCCTACTAGTGAGTTTCAGGAGGAGTTCTTTGGCATTTGTTAATGACCGTGACAAAATTTTGATGTCGTCCCCATAGCCCACTTCTTGGCTCGACTTGTATAGTAATGTACCTCGCGTATCGACAGGTAGCTTCCGTATGACGTACTCCAGAGCCAAATTGAATAGAAATGGGGCCAGCCCATCTCCCTGCTTTAGTCCGATATTTGTGTCAAAGGCATCGGTGAGTTGGTTATTGATGCGGACTTGGGAGGTTGTCGGCGTCATTGTCATTTTGGTAAGACGGACTAGTTTGGCTGGGATGCCAAAACCTAGCATAATTTGGTACAGTACGTTACGATCAATACTGTCGTATGCTTGCTTCAAGTCAACGAAAATTTGGTGTATGTCTATGTTGAACTCCCAGCATTTTTCAAGGACCTGCTTGACTGTGAACAATTGGTCTAAATTATAGATACGTTGAAATATGGAAATACCTAATTACTTCTATAAACTAATTTTGAAAGGAGTCATAAATATTTAAAAAGGTCTGCGAGCTAGTTAACAATCTTCTCCGAATTTTTCATACATTTCCAACAGATAAGATGAATAACAAAAATATATTTAAGATTCCCCTCAGTCAATGATTTTAACAATATTGCAACAAAAAGTTGGCCGATTAAAATGGAGTAACACTGGTTTTTCTTGTAAAGTAAGAATATATTTGCTGTGCGTGTCATTAGTTTTTCTTGAAGTACATGATTCGGTACGTCTGCATATCGTATGTTATGTACAGAACCCTTCTCACATGAGCATAGTTCTATCTACCTAACTTGTTTTCACTTTTTGAGGTATAGGTGAAGTGCGGAACTTCCCCGGAATTCAATACACCTTTGGCTCAATTAAAGCTAACAAGTGAAATCGTTTTTATCGCTTTTTTGTAAGCTTTTATTGGCTTGATGTCTATTCAGTTGCCAATTGAAGAATCATATTGCTACTGCGTTGGCCGAATACATTTATTGGGGAACTTTTTCTGTTTTGTTGCTGGATCTTTCTCGAGGAACTAGCAGATTCGCAATTTGGTTTCTTCTCCTTTTTATTTTTTAAATATTCAATTAAATATACTTCACTATCAAAGTCTTTACCATTATTACCTTCTATATTTTCTTCCATTTTAATATCGTCCGGAAGTCATTCGAGCATTAAAAATTAGTTTCTGGTCTCATTAGCGCCGCCAGCACTTAAGACATCTTCTGGGGTCGCTTGCCTCATATTTTGCATTTTTTAATCGAAATTCATTGCAAACACAAATTTTAAAACATGAAATACAACCGAAAGTCGTATTGGGGGAATAAATTTTGTATTTATTTGGTGATTTACATGGGAAAAACCAAGAGGAACTTTTAACATATTTGCAGGAGCTCGTAGTGTAGTCTCCTAATCTGCTATTTCTAAATATGTTACACGCAAAACATCCATAAAATTCAGTGCAATATACAATTATTATAGAATATAAATGAAGACGAAAACTATGGAAAATACATCGGATTGAACACAAGTAATGACCAGTTAGATTTTACGAATAAGTCTGCTATAAGACCTAATAAATTTTTCAAACCGGTAATTAAAATCAATCATTTGCTTGATAATGCCTTCATTGAAACGCGGCGCATAATAGGCTCGAATAAATATTAACAAGTCCTTTATTGAACCGTTTTAAATGATCGAATTTAAAACTCGAAGAAGTTAAACTAATCAAATAAGTTGTAAATATTAATTTTATTACATTCTTTATTTTCAAAAACTTAAAACAAAAATAAAACTAACCCATCTTTTTACGTTTTAATGATGGTTTAGCAAACACTTGTTTCATTCCACCTGCTTTGTCGCTATGGAATTTGATGTTGTTTGCATTATCTGAATACCACGGTGAATCGAATTGAGTAGTATCTTGATCCACCAAATGTGTGTATTTCGTTCGGCCACATCTGCCGAAATTCTTGACTTGCATAACCTTTGGCAAAATCGTTTTGTCGAAATGATCCTCTAGAGTAGCTTGTGCGAAGTCGCGTTTTAATACATCTTCTTCTTCGTCCAGATAGAAGGCACCTCTGTGATAGTACTTTTGCAAGAACTTGTACTTTCCTTTAACTGCCTTATTTGTTACTAATCTTGGATTCTGACGTAATTCTTGCCTTCGCTCCTCATCTGTCATATTGCGCATTCTATCAATTTCCAGTTTTTCCTTTTCGGCTCTATGGAGGGAAGAAAAAAAAAAATGGTTAAAAGATTCCACTAATTTCAATTTGATACAGATACGTACAATTCCTTCTCTTCTCTGTCTCGTTTAATACGCTTTAATTCACGGAGTTTCCACGCTTCATATTCAACTTCATCGTTCTCATCATCAGTACATACATCATTTAAATTAGGTTCATGGTTTTCGGGCTGAAGTTACAAATATAGGAGTAACGAAAATATTTATTTAGTAGGAAATATTTACCTTTGCCTTTTCAATATCCTGTTTGAGAACTTCCTCCACCAGTCGTAACGCTTGCCTTCTTCTTTCTTTTGTAGCTTTCTTCAATTCAATTTCCATTTGTTTTTGTTTGACCACTTCTTTTTCTTTTTCAATGATTGTAGCTCTGTCGCGTTTGCGGACAAAGAGAGGTTTCAAACGGGGCTCCAGCTCTTCTTCACTTTCAGTTTCGTCTTCATACTCTGAACTTTCAGAATCTGATGCTTCAGACTGTTTTTCTTCTTCTTTTTGTAAAACCTAGGGAATGAATTATTAAAATTGAATAACAAATGATTTGGTTATTATTACTTCTTCCTCTTTTTGTTGTTTCAACATACGCTCGCGAAGCACTTGCCTTCGGTTTTCTATTTCTGTATCGCTTAAATCATCATCTGATTCACTGTCTGATGCTATGGTTATCTTTTTTGACTTCTTTTCATCAATTGTTTCAACTGGTTCTCCTTCAGATTCCTCGGATTCTAAGATTTCTGGTTCATGGATATGACGATGACGGGATAGTCTAAATAAAATGAGACCAGAGTTCTTAAGTGGCGAATCGATTTAATATTTTTTGTGAGAATATTAATACTTGGAATTCGTAAGATAGTAAGAATAACTTTATTTAATTTATGTGCCTTCTTTATAAGGATATTTTGAAAAATTTACTTCGAGGGAAGCCCGAAGGAGCCAGAAAATTAAAATGTGTATAGTATGAGCGCGTGACGAAAAATTAGTGGGGAATTAAGGTCAAAAAATAAAATTTGGAAATCTGAACTGGACCCTATTATCACAATGTACATTGAATCCAAGCACAATCAAATACAAATCCATTCTTAAGGAAGAAATACATCAAAGAATTTTAGAGCCCTACCTTAGCCTTAGAATAACGAATTTCTGAGTGAATACATACCTGTCTTCCTCCGCATCAATTTGCAAGGCTTTAAGTCGTTTGAGACGAGGATCATCTTCGACACTTATTTCAGGCTGAGCATCTTCCACCTGTTCCTGCGCTTCAGCATGTTCATGTAATTTACCCTTTCGATTTTCAATGAAATTTTCCAAATCAGAGTCTTCGTCGGAGCTGCTTCCTTGGGCATATTCGGGTCTTTTACCAGAAATATATCGATGGACTTTCACTTTTTGCATAGATATTTCACCTGTTGTAAATTATACCAAAAATTTATATGACTTGAAATTTAGTGTTGAAAATAAATTACCTTTTTCATTTCTAACCGGAATAGCACCAGCTGTGCTTTGTATTCCATTTAAAACATTTGCAGCACTCATTGTGTCTGTATGTAATTAGCCTTTAGATTGTGGATGAACTTCTGTTTAGATTATTCAAACGCTGAGTGGTCGAGAGTTATAAGAATATCTGTTTTGGGTTTATATTACATCTAGAATCAATTAAATGTGAACAATTTACTAAGCGTGACTTATGGTCAAATCTTCGGCTACATCAATTCTATTATAGTTATTTAATGCATAACGAAAAAAAAACAACTTCAACAAGGGGTTAAAAACTTAATCGGGTGTTTGAATCTGAATAATGGAAGACACCGCGAAGTTTGAGGCTTTTAAGTATCTCTTTACAATGTGATTATTTATGACAACGGATGAAGTACTACATAATATTAAACTGCAGGTAAATGTGCTGAGAATCTATACAAAACTCAGTCGATTTCCAAATGTCTGATAATTCAAATATGAACAGATAAAACATAAAGAAATCGCGCGAACTATTGCCAGAAAACCATGAAAGAATACAAATTTTCTTGAATTTCGTATCAAATATAATCGTAAAGGGGAGCAACGATTTCCGCTTTACAAGAGTAACATTCAGTAACTTGACCATTTTCGAACACTATTGTCCTCAAATACTTAAATTTCCTTTTCTCAGCATTTACTTGCATTTATTTACCAACAAATTGACATTACACAGTAATCCAATCTTTAAGCTTCAGATTGCTATTTGAAGACATTTGTCCCAAATCATCATAAAACGTAATAAAGTTAAAATCCAACCTTTGTCCTTCCACAATATACTGAAATGCAGTGTCTGAGAACAATATTGTCCACGAATTACAGAAAACTCGCCATCAAAACACTTGATATCTAAAGTTGATTGTCAACCTGACAAATTAGGTTTTGGGCTTTAGAGATAACATCAAAGGGAATGTTTATGGAGACAGCAATAATGGCAGAGTCAAAGCTCACGTTCAGCAGTAAGCCATAAGCAGTGTTTCCTACCCCACCCATGTAGGCCGACTTTGCTCACTGGCTTACATGGCGGTATACTTTATGAGAAAATATTGAGGTGCCAACGAAAATTAGAGGTTTGTACGGATTCAAGGCAAGTAAAATTTTAAGCATACAAGGAATGTACTTGGTACTTTCTTCATGAGAATTATACAGAATATTGATAGAATATATTGGTATTGAGCCTGTTTTTGTAATTTTTCGATTATTTCTTTTACTTAAAATGGATTTTATTGAAGTACATATTATTCACTCTTATCTATGACCTTTTGCCATTTTTTGAAAAGAGCCATTATTCCATCTGTGTAGAACTTCTGTGGTTTATCGGCGAAAAACTTGGCCAAGTGATTTCTCTTTTTGAAATGAATTTCTTTTCATTAACGAAGTTTTGCAGATACTGAAACAAATAGTAGTCTCATGGTGCAAGGTCTGGACTATACGGTGGATGCATCAAAACTTCCTAGGCAAGCTCTGTCAATTTTTGCCAGGTCATCAAAGATGTGTGTGGTGTGGCATTGTCATGATGGAAGACAACGCCCTGTCTATTGATCAATTCTGGCTGTTTTTTTTCGAATTGCTTGTTGCAATCTGATTAATTGCTGACAGTACAGAGCCGAATTGAGTGTTTGGCTAGGTTCTAACACCTCATGATAAACAATCTCCTTCCAATCCCACCAGATACACACCATAACCTTATTTGGTGTCAATCCTGGCTTTGAAGCCGTTTGTGATGGTTCCCTCTTTTTTGACCATGATCTTTTTCGCACAACATTCTCGTATCTTACCCATTTTTCATCGCCCGTAATGATTTGCTTCAAAATCGCTCAATTTCGTTGCGTTTTATTAGCATTTCGCAAATGGAAATTCGGTCGATCAAATTTTTTTGTGTTAATTCATGTGGCACCCAAACGTCGAGCTGCTTTGTATATTCAGCCTTACGCAAATGGTTCAAGACGGTAAAGTGATGGATATTCAGTTCCTTAGCAACGTCATGGTTACTCATGTGTCGGTCTTCTTCAATTTTTTGTAGGATTTCATCGACTTTTTCAGTGATTAGTCGACCTAAGTGAGGCTCATATTTGACATGAAAATTTCCAGAATGAAAGCGAGCAAACCATCTCTTGGCTGTGGCTTTTGATAAAATATCTTGACCGTAGACACCACAAATTTTTTCACGAGCATGCGATGCATTCTCACCTTGATCTTATTGATATTGTGAAATATAACGAATTTTTTCAGAAGTTTCACTCATTTGTAAATGAATACAAATTTTGACACGAATGACAAAATACAAAACTGTCCACATGAAAACTGTAGACTGGAATGTCACCTTTCGAACACATGTTGTAGTAATCGAGCAGTTGTACTATTAAACTGCTCGAAAACAACTATCTCAACCACAAATGCAACAAACCAACAAGTATCAAATGTCGAGCTGTGAGCGAATAATTCTAAATTAAACAATAACAGCAGTAAAAGCCAGAATATATCTAACTCGAAAAGCAAATGCAGCGTTACTAACTTCTTATGGTTAGTAACGCTGCATTTGGTTTTTGTGATCGTCAATAATAACAGCAATTTAGATATATTGTCTTTCTGTGTTGAGCGCCAGACATACCACATAAAATTTGTATTATACAAGAAGAGATCAAAGACAATTAGACGAAGAGGAGGAAGTATGGTTCAACGAAGATGAAGACTTTCCTAAAGATTTGGATATAATTAAAAATAAAATAGTTGGAAAAATGAATCATCAAAATCAAGTAACATTGTTTCAATAAACTCCAGTAATGTAAACGCTAACGTGAACCATCCAATAGTTTCCTTATCGCAAATTTCTACGCAAGACTCAACAACTGCGAATCCATCAACTCAGTTACTTTCTTATAAAATTCTCTAAAACCACCCAAACAACCTTCTAACAAGTGTTCTACGCCCGTTGTACCTTCATATCATGGATAATTTCCTTAACAAAATGCAATTAACCGCTCAAACTCCATGGAAATGCCGGTAAATGCTCGACTCAACTGCCTCGAATCAAAGTGATTGCACTATTGTAGCTCCTAAAAATGCCTCATCTAATATAGTGGACAGCGGAAAATTTACAAAGTGTGAAGAATCATCGATACAAGATCATGAAAATAATGTGATGCTTGAATCAAATGCAACAGTAAGAGATGAGATATTGCCCTCGAATTGAGTAACAAGAAGAGTTGCATTTGTAACTGCAGAAAGATACGGATACACACAAAACACGATAACATTTTTTTTATTTTATTTTTAAGAGAATGACAAACGGAGAAAGAAAAAACGGTGGTTCACAGCTGTGGGGAAATAACGTGGGGAGTTCTGGTTCTGGCTCCGTTGCATTTGGTTCTCGAGAACATCGCGGAAGTTTGTTGTTTCGCAATATAATGAGGTGTTCTGTGATTATGATTTGTAGGAAAAAATAAAGATACGCAAGCAGAGGCTATGGATTCCATATTCATCGGAGTAGCGCTCGATACGAAAAACCTGGAACGCACCGTTACAACATCGGATCGTACAAACCTAGTAGCTTTTCGCGGAAACAGTTTTCCCGATTGAATATTGAAATATATTTCAATTGTCGCTACTGCATGACTTAATAGTTCATTATTTAAGTATCTTGTGGTTCCCTGAGTGTTGATTTTCTCTTTCCGTGGAAGAAGCGAAGAAAATATTTCCGGTTGTCGAAGTTTGCCCGTGGTGAGCTTGATTTAGATCAAGTGCGCGTAGTTATGAGAAAAACCATCGAAATTATGCTATTTGCTGTTATACGTTGGCAGCGAGGTGCATAAGTGAATAATAAGTGCAGACTATACACGTATGAAGTGCGTGAAGTAAATAATCATTTGATTGCACGACGCATATGCCACTAATCACAAATCAGACCCATGCGTGTTCCTTACAATAATTCTTGATTTTCCGAGAGTCAGCAATGATTTGCAAATGTTTAAGAGCGTTCGATTTGTTGATTACATCGACATGCAATGATTCATCGAGCATAGTTAGTGTTGCAGGTGATATGTTGGAGCCAAGCGAGTATTAAAGTGTGAATTGAGGACGCGAGGAGAACAATCAGCTTCCGTTTAATCTTATCTTGCGCTAGCAATATCTCGGCGAACGTATCTCGCGACATGGCACTATCGCCGCAATCAGTGATTTTTGTTATTTGATCGAATCTTGCCTACTTTCTATCAATAACGCGATAGCGGCAGATTAATATGCATGCATGCCAAACTGTGGAAATGAAAATTCCCGCAACGCGACGACGACGTGATTCACAGCTTTTTCAGAGCACTAGTGTTACCGGTGCAATTCATAATAAAAGAAGTAGTGATGTGAATGGGCAACACATGGATTTCGGATAACTTGGTGTTTCCAATAAGTTTTCAAAAATTTTTCGTTAATTTCAATAGCCATAAATGGATCGATTCTTGAATAGAACAAATTATAAAGTTGAATGAAAAATGTTAAGTGAACTGTAATTTTCATATGTTGGCATTCCAAATTTAAACTCGGAATTTTTGTGTAATAATAGTAATAGTAATAACGTTGAATGAAATAAGAAAAAATTTCCAGGACCTACCCACTTCTTCTACGAGCGCTCGTCGAAAAGGCTGGGTAAGTACCCTTTTAATCTCCTATTTTTTTATATGTGTTAAATCTTTATTCTATTAAATATTTATATATTTATATATTGCCAAGATAAAAAAAAACAGAAAACATAACAGTAATTGCAGCTACAAATAATTTATTTCTATTTCAGGATAAAATTTTAGTCCATCAGCTTTTGCTTGTTTCGACTTGTTCCTTGACCAAGCAAGTTTCCCCTTTGGTAGTTACCTACATTATATCGACTTCAGTCGACCTGTTTCCGAGACCCAAGAATTCGTGAATGCGAAATTCTTTTGTAGTGGGCCCTTGTGCAGGGGGAATGAACCCGCCCCACGACACCGCAACGCTAGCCTGTCCGCGCATTCACGCGTCCCCAAACAAGGGCATTCTCGGCGGATATTATCATCTTCTTTCGCCGAGGCAGCAGACCATCGCTGCAGGCCTTTAGGGACATCTTTTTATCTACCTATTCACTACCATGTCAGTTTGAGTCAATCTGATTAGTATTGTCCGATATATGACAACGAACACCATCTAGTGATGAAAAGGCTCAATACTTTTTAGGCTATCCAATATTACACCGTACAAGCATTTGCATTCTGTCGATGTAGGCTGACAGTTCACGGGAGCTTGCCATATGTAGACTGACTACTACAACCGCTAATTTCGCCAGGGGGGCTTGTTCAACTTAAGTTGTTGGTTCTATGCCTACATCCAGCCGAGCAACAAAGAGCTTCTAGCCCAGTTTTGCAAAACCCCCTCGGAGTGCAAAGGTTTTTTTCTGCTGACACTACAGTCCGCAGTATTTCATTATCTTGTATCAGCACTGAATAAATTCATAGAGTCGCTATCATGTTTTGGTCCTGTGTCCACCAACCCACCTGCGGAACATTCTAATTTTGAACCTGTATGTATCATAGCTGGATGGGCTTATATTCCGTCCAAGGAATCATTTGAAACAAATCTGGTTGTTATCACCTGGGATTCAAAAGATTTTTTGGTTTACGCAACTACACTCTTGCCACTACACCACATAGACTACTTTTTTAAGTACCTCAATTCTCCACCAATTTTTCCATCCCTTTTTCTTCGTTGCAATCCGCTTCTGCGATTTGCTCTTTACATTTTGTCGCTTCTTCAGGCGCGCTTCCCAGACAATATTCAAACCATCGGTATAAGGAGAGTGCACAATATGATGTGAATTAATCCTTTCATGCTTATTTATTAGTTCAATTCATAATCAGGTCTAGTAGGTAAGTAAAACTTCATATAGTACGACACATTGAAAGAATCGGAGTCTTTAAAAAATAGATGTCTCATGAAGCATCACGACAATTGGATAAAAATTGTCTCACGATTCTAAGTTGAAATCTCCAGAACTACGCTTCAATCAGTATTCATTAGATGTTATATACACGCTGAGCATTGTTCTTTAGTTGATATATTCTCGCAGAAAGCATTACAAAATGGTTTGCATTTGTCACATTGCTTGGATTGATTTGCGATACCTTAATTATTAGTGTTGAACTATTAGATTTTTGGCATATGAAATTGAATTAAGCTTTCTCCATTGTAATGATTTGACTAAAGGCTAAAAATTTGATTCATTTTTTGAACCAGATCAGTTAGAGTGAGAATTGGAAACTTAAGAATATTTTTATATATAGCCTGAATATAATATTAAGATATTGCTTTGCTGATTGACGCCAAATAACTACTCTGCAATATAACTTCGTCAGTATAAATTCATTCGGTATAAGTTTCTTTCTATGTATTGAAAAATCCTCACATCTTCTTAAAACACCCTATTATTGGGGCTGATTATTTCCGTGAGCTATATAAGTGTTGTAAAGGTGTCAAATGATGGTTAATAATTACGTCAAGATATTTCATTCCTATCCCCCTTTTGTATTTTACGCTAATAATATTTAGATTGATATCTATGTCTTCTTTATCTTCTTTATTCTTTTACTTAAAAACAATTTGTTTTGACTTTGCCATGTTTATTACAAGTTTACTTTCGATTAGCCACGCGTGGAATTTCCTTAGATCCTTTTTGATAGTATTTTCCATGGCAACTTTGTCACGTCCCAAGTAAGGTAGTACTTTTTCATTAGCTTATAATGTATGGTACTCATTTAAACTAAATGCATTCAAAAAATTAGTGTATAACAGGAACAAAGTAGGATCAAGTATGGTACCTTTGAGAAAATCCCTTAATTGGTGTTAAGTCGCTCAAGACATTGCTGATAGATGTTCTTTGGGATTTTCTTTCCAAGTAGCTTTTAAAAAACTGCTTCGGTCTGCCTCGAATATGTAGTGTCTATAAAGGGCTACAGCGGTGTCATACTACCTCAGAGAGCCAATTATTGGTGCTCACAAGAATCGACTTGGTCCAGGGACGGGCATAGGTATGCAGAGGCAGGTTCTTTCGTCCAGCACAAATTATGAATATTTACCACAATATAATTCAAGATATTGTACTATAGTATCTGTATATCATCAAGAATGATTTTATTAACATTATGATCCAGTTGTAATTTAGGCTAGTTGAAAAAAAAAAAACAAAATTTGTTTTCATCTTGACTGAATTATATGTATATTGTATCTTAATTGAATTCATATATCTAAAGCCATTACATTCCAACTTTTCCTGTATTTCAAAATATTGCGAGCTCAGTAAAATTTAGAGGAAATTTAAAATTAGTAAAATTAATATTAGCTTTTACATCTAGATTTTATGATATTTCATTCTTACGAATAATGTACAAAAAAAACAAAAAAAAAATTGATATTTATTTTTCTGCAGCTTGCTTCAACGCAGTAAAAGGCATAAAAAAGACTGAAAAATACTCTATGTATTTTAAGTTACAAGTAGTAGACAGCAAACATGTCTACTTTGTATTCGTGTTAACTTTTATCAGAGGTAAACGTGTTTTAATTGCTTTTGAAAATTTCATTTTAATTTTAAAATGTTTAATATCAATCGAAAATATTTTGCGGTGTATTTTAGCTGAATATTTTGGCTATTGTTGAGTTTTTATACAATTTTTGATGGGCATTAATATAATAACAAATTTTCCATTCAACAAAAAATCCTTGCTAGTGTATGAATTGGTGTATTGTAATCGTGGGTTGTGTGTAATTTGTTTTATTATAGCTATGGTATAAATAAATTATGTAAAAAACCATTCTTTTGCACTAGGCATGGGCGGATGTTTATGATATCTGATATGTATCATTAGTCATAGTTTAGGCTTAAAGAGTTATAATAAATGAATAAGAATTAGATGAAAATTAGATTCTTCAACGCTTGATGCTTGATTTAGGTGGTTACGTTGTTAATGGACTATTCGATTCAAGTGACATTGAACCACGAGGTCTCTTTGGTGCTCTTTTTGGTATAATGGCTGGGACTAAATTATCTATTTATCTGCCTGGCACGTATCTGGTTCAAGTGATGTTAATCTACAAATATGAGAGATTGTTTGATAAATACTTGACATCAAATTTTCACAAGAAATCGATATCAAGCATTTCAGAACCAAGGCCACACAGAATTTTCATTTGTGCCAGACATCTGCAGAGTTAAAAAAAAGAAAATCTCACTTTTTCCCTTAATCTCCGAGAATTACCAGTTTCTTATGGACAGCCACTATTCATTCTGTTCACCGATGATACCAGAGATAATAAAATTTCTAATTAAATTCGTGACTTTGCACAAATTATATCAAATCAGATATGGACGGAGCTGATTGACAGTTTAATTGGCAGGTACCGTATTATAAATAAAAGTAGAAATTGGACAAAACGTTTTTTTTTCCACCTTTTCGACGTGACCATAATAAATTCTAAGCTTTTGTATAAAAAAACTCTACAACAGACCAGATCTAACACAAAGCCTGAATCTGTGCAAATATAGACTTGAGCTGGCAAATGCCTTATTTAATCTTGGACTACAGAGCAATGGTACAACAAAGGGCCGCTAAAGCTTTTCATCTTTGGAAGCTGATCTGCTGCTGAAAAAGAAGCGTGGACCAACACAAACGATGCCTCCTAAAGATGTCCATCAAGATAAAATCAACCACTGGCAAAAATGGGATGATCGGACCAGGTGCAAAAAGCTGAACTGCAAGGGCTAAACATATTGTGAAAAATGTAGCTTTAGCTTATGTTATAATAGAGATAATAATTTTTTTTATAAATTTCACCAAGAATAAATAAATTTTAAATTTCTATTCATTTCTAGTTTTTCATTTACACCTAAATCCTTACACATAGCATAGTTCGATAAGTGCACACAATTGTATATATGCAATATATGATTTTTTCAATTTCAGTGGCTGTAAGTCAATACTATATTTTTAAACTATTTTTTCAGTACTTTAAAGACCCTTGTATGATTAAAAAAATTATTTTAAGCAATAACCATATTCGCGCACTTTGGGGTTAACTAATTGAGTATAGCAAACAATCATCTTAGATAGTAGCAATTAGCTGAAGCTGTATGTTAACTTAAAACAAAGCTCATGCTTTAAAGTGTTAAACTCGATTTTTCATACACCATACCAAGCAACATTGATGAATGATTTCTGAATTGATTCATAAGTTTGCAGATATTGCATAAATAAAAATCAATAAAACTGTACATTACGCTTCGTAGAACTTTTATCTGCTTATATTATTGGCCTCAACCTGCAAGGCTTTGGCAAGAGACAACTTCCAAGTATCAGCTGATAAGTCCATAGGGTAAAAATGTTTAGGGGAAGCTCGCCGATTTCAGTAGTATGCACAATTTACTGCTGAAATATTAAGACCCGAAAGTGTATTTGAATTTTCCGATTGAATAACTGATTGATTATTTGGTGTGATTTTCAGGAATCATTCATAAAGTGAAGACATAGGAATTTCAAATTGCAGATAAGACTGTCGTTTCCCAATCGAAATAAATAAACTGTTTACCATAATCCAATTTGGTGGGAGTGCAGTGTCTTGACGTTCTGCTGTATGACTTTAGTTAAGAACACTAGAGCGAGATAACGAATCTGATTATCGATTGTTTGTGATTGACGATTTCTCGGTCAATTCGTACATCACTTACGGAAATTTGGTCAAACAAATCTACCCTTCAGTTTCAGAACCATAATGCATTTAAAATAGACAGCGCAGTATTATTTAAGATTTTGTCTTGTCGTGTCGGTGTATTTCATGTTTTCTGTCGCACTGCGATTCAAGTGAAATATTGTGGCCTGAAATCAGTGAGTGGTGTGTTGCATAGAGTTCCTTCTCTGGATCCTCCAGCTGTTTCAAGTGGGAAAATTGGTATTCCTTGCCTGCACCTGCGACATTTCTAAACTGTAAGCAATGGCCACAGCCGATGTAAGACGGCGAAAAGGTGATGGCGACTTTGTCGAAACGGAAGGAAATGCTTCTGCTGCACACGCAAGTCATTCCAATAAAGCTGAGGAAGGCGACAATCTACTGCAACCCGACTCTTCAGATCATGTATGTTTAAATGTATTTCTGCTTGAATTGACATTAATTCACCCGACCTTTAACCACATGTGGATTTGTAAATTTTCCAACCTGTTAGCTAAGTTTAAAAAGTAACACGACATTTATTTACTCTGTTATATTTTGTTGGGTATTCCGTTTTCAGTAATGAGTCGTAGATTCTTAAATCAATTCTTAGATTGCAGTGGCTGTGATTTGAATAGTGTTACCAAGTCCAATGTCGGAAACCGCTCTAATTTAATTTAAACGATTTTTAATGATACGAGCATTTAATTGAATTAGCATGAAATTTAAGAATACAGTTCAAAAGCAATTTTAGAGAAAATTATGCTAGCGAAAAGACCTTTGATGCTAGTGACAAGAGATTGGCACTTAAGGATTGCATTTTAATTTCCTTAATGGAAACTCATGAAGTAATCAATAATTCTTTTAGAAGATTATAATTTTACGGTTTTATATATTATTCCCTTGGTAATTAGGTAGTTTGCAACGTAAAATAGGGGATACGTGTGGGTAAAGACAATTTAATCCATATACTCAAGAGTTATAATGTATTCCAGTCCGGATATGAGGAGCTAATAAGGAATTATAATTTGAGAGAAATAATTAACACTAAATTAATTATTTGATTTATCGGGGGCACAAAGATTCCTATTTATTATTTCTTACTGCTACGGTGTTAAGTCTCAGTTAATATATTTCACATTGGAAAAATAAGGCCTAGATAAGGGTCAAAGAATTAATTTTCAATAACGAGGTGTAAAATGTCAAAAAGCTTTCTAAAAAGCTATTTTCGATTAAATATCAAGTTGCATTCTTTTCATTTAAAAATCTTTTGTAGATAAATTTAAGCCTAGATTTTTGTAACACTGAAAAAAGTTACATACTGAACTGTTTGTGAGCAAGAAATGAAGATATAAATAAAATGCATGATTTCAGTGCGAAGCCAACGAAAAGAGTACCATTATTAACAATTCTACTACACGTGCCGCGAAGCACCTGTTTGGCAAGAATCAGCTCTCGAACGTTCATTTTATAATGTGTGCCCCCTTATACCGATGTGTTAAACATTGTCTGGGGGGCACAAAGGACCAAGCGACGTAATGTGAATGCAGATCGCACGAGCGTTGTGCGTCGAAGAAAGAGTGATGGAGAGAGTGGTAGGGAATGGAGGTATTTAAAAAAAAAAAAACATTACAACGAGCACAGTTCTTTGAGATTTTGACAATATAAATATAAAAATTGAAAAGATTTTTTAACGTTCTTTCAAATACCTCCATAAAATCTCGTTTTGCATTCTTGCATCGATGGAAGCATATTGGAATCCTGGCCAAAAATACCTGGGATTGTTCCGATACATAGTGATTTTCAATATAGTCAAAAGATTTGAATTTTCTTCTCATTTTTTCGTGTCAAGTTAACTCGTGCTTTTACATTCGAATGAGCCGTCAATGCAATGGGCAAAGTATACACCCGATGAAGTCACTCAATACTACCTGGGTAGAAAGAAATAAAGTTACTCATGAGGAAAAACAGCGCTCAACCAATTGGAAGCAATCCTGGGTGAACGTCATAAGGGAAGGTGATCCGACGCCTCATCCCTAATCTGGAGACGCTCGTAAACTCCAAGATGGCCGATCCTACGCGAAGGTGCTGTGGTAAATCAGGGGAAACGTAAGGCCAGAAGACATCAACACTAACGTTCAAGCAGTACGACCAACGCGGTCGGGCCACATACTGGTCGAATTCGGAGCAAAGGCCGACAATAAGGAAACATTCTGCGACGCAGTAAAGAAAGTCCTCGGCAAAAGCGCAACTATAGCCTCGCTCGAGCCGATGGCAACGATCGAAAAAAGAGACATTTGACTGCGTCACGGATCTGGCCGAGGTAGAAGAGGCCATCGAAAGGGAGTTTCCTAGCGTGGAAGGATCAAAGCGAGACTGACACCAGAAAACAAGGGGACAACGCATGGCCATAGTTGACTTGACCGGAAAGGACGCCGAATAATTCCTGAACAAGGGCAAAGAACGAATAGGGTGGGTTGTCTGTAGAAAACGGTGAAGAGCACCGCCTCTTCAATGTTTCAAATGCCTTGGCTATGGTCACATCACACAAGTATACAAAGGACCCGATAGGAATTCCCGAAGTTACAAATGCGGTGAAATGGGACATAAAAGAAAAGAGTGTACGAAGGAGGCACACTGCATTCTTTACAAAGATGCTGATCGAAGACCTGATTTTGGATACGCCTTGGGTTCAGGAAAATGCCGGGTTTTCCAGGAAGCCCTAGCCAAGGCAAAATCAGAACGTATATGATCTGCATCCTGCAGCTAAACCTGCACCGCAGTTCAACCGCCCAAAATTTGTTAGAGCAGTTTGCGAGGGGCATGAAAGCCGACTTCTGCTGCTGAGTGTCCACTCTTCACACAACCGGAACTGGAGGAGGCAGTCCTTTCATTGAAAGCGAGGGAGCATCTAGGTCCAGATAGTGTTCCGGCTGAGGTGTTGCGGCTTGTCTATCACCATTGTCCTGACTTGCTGTTTAACACATTCAACGCTTGCCTACGGGACGGGGTTTTCCCGGTATGATGGAAGGTGGCGAGGCTTATAATGATCAGCAAGGGGAAGGGAAATCCCGAATCGCCGTCTGCATACCACCCGTTATGCATGCTAGACACGGCTGGGAAAGTGCTAGCGAAACTCGTCAAGGGAAGACGCGATTCGTGCTTCTGGGGACCTATCTCCTCGGCAGTACGGCTTTAGAGCAGGGCGTTCTACTATTGATGCGATCGCAGAGGTGTGGAGCGTGGTCCAAAAGGCAGAAGCACATAGTGGCACCAAGTGACGGATCGTCCTGTTGGTGACACTCGACGTCAGGAACGCCTTCAACGCTTGATGGGTGGATATTCTGGATACGCAGGAAAATCCTTTTCAAGTTCCAGAATATCTAATGCAGATTTTGAGGGCCTACCTAAAAGACCGAAGCCTGCTCTTCGACACGACACAGGGCCCACGAAAGATGGCGGTTACATCGGGTGTTGCCCAGGGATCTATCCTTGGTCCGGACCTGTGGAACGTGTCTTACGACGGGCTACTGAGACTGGAGACGCCAGATGAGTCACACTTGATCGGCTATGCGGACGATGTTGCGGCTCTGGTCGCTGGACGCACCGTTGAACAAGCGCAACTTAGGCTAGGTATGCTAATGCGCCGGGTGAGAGATTGGATGACTGCTCGCGGGCTTAGTTTAGCACTGGAGAAAACCGAAGTGGTCATTTTGACAGAAAAGAGAATCCCTAGAGTAAGGATGATCAGTATTGGAGACATACAAGTCGAATCAAAGCCAGCGGTGAAGTACCTGGGGCTACTGATCGACTCGAAGATGAATTTGTCTGAGCAAATTAGGCAACGGCTGAGAAGGCTGCTTCAGGAAGATCGGCTCTGAGTCTACTTATGGCCAACGTACGGGGACCCAGCCCATCAAGAAGACGCCTCTTGATGAGCCCTGTAGGGTCAGTGCTACTGTATGGGGCGAAGCTCTCAGTAAGGAGGTTTACCGAAAACGCCTGGCACAGGTACAGAGAAGAGGAGGGCTGAGGATTGCATCTTTTTATAATCCGACAGTCTCTGATTTGGCGGTGAAAGTCATTGCAGGCGTGATACTTGTCGGCCTCCTAGAGAGCGCCGCGCTATTTACTTGTGCCGAAACGAGGATACGAGGGAGATGCTTATCCGCGAGGAGAGACAGCGGTCGCTCAACGATTGGCAGCAGCCTTGGGTGAATTGCATGAAGAGAAGACGTACTGTGCGCGTCATCCTGGATGTGAGACCTTGGCTAAATCGAAGGCATGGTGAAACTGACTTCTATCTGACCCAGCTTTTAAGCTGGTATGGGTGTTTTCAGTCTTACCTGGACAAGATTGGTAAATCACGGTCCCCCGATTGTCAGTTTTGCCCAGGAGAGGAAAACAATGCCTACCACACATGATTTGCGTGCGAAAAATGGGTCAGGTTTCGAAGGGACCTCTACAGGAAGACGGGAGAGCTCACCCCGGATAATATAGTTGCGGTGATGCTCGAATCGGTTGACAAATGGAACCAGGTGGCACATTATCCTCGGGCAGTCTTAAAAAAAAGGGACTCACTGCAGCCGGAAGCGTTGGGGCTGGGGGATCGCTTTTGTGGCACTTCCTCTTCCCTTCTCCCCTCCCGCTAGAAGAAAGGCGCCTCACGGTGTAACAAAACGAGACCTGGCCCGAAGTAATGTGTCAAACGGTTCCAGGCTTGGCTCTCGGGTTGACAAGGAAGGTATTTAGTGGGTACTCCAGTCGCCTTCTTGCGAGCATGGGAGTCCCATAATCTGTGCGTAAATGGCATTCACCTCACAGACAAAAAAAACGACTTCTTACATAGACGTTATCAGTTTCATTATTATGAGTGTTTATTTTTTATGAAAACGTCTATAGACACCTTCAGCAATTTTTGAATGGATAAAATTTTATAATTTCGCGTCATGTAATGAAAATGCTTTATCGTTAGGGAGCAGGCAATTAGCGACACGACAATCACGCGGCAATCTGTTACAAATAGTGAAAAGTTCTATAGGCAAATTAGGTGACTTTTTTAAGATGGGTAACGTTTTATGTGTTCGCGTCACGTATTGAAAAGTAGAATCATTTGGGGACTGGCAAGTGGTCGTCAGATTGGAGATGGACGTCAGATGGCGGGTGATGTCGGCTAGTGGATGGTCGTTGGCTAGCCGATGACCGTCGGGTGGCGGAATGGTCTTGATGAGAACTTTTCCAAATAGGTCTTGAAATTGCGTCATAAGTATCGAGGTGTGCAGGGAGAGGGGAAAGTCCAAAAAATGTGTGTGTCCCCTCTTGAGTGCAAGGTCAACAACACTTTGATAATAATAGTACATTTTATAAATTTTGCGGATTTGGCTATAAAATCAAAGGGGGCACTTACATCTAAACTAGTAAAGTATCTAGATTTCTTAGTAACAAACGCATGTACCCTGGAAATTTCATATCAACAGATCAATGAACTTCTTGGTTAGAGCCGTTGCAAGTTTCATAATTATAATGAAAACAACACGTGAAACTGCGGAGACATAATATCGTATAAATTGCGTGTATTGGAGTGGCAGTTTGCTGAATCCTCATCCTCCAAAGCATCGTATAGTTCAACCGAAAAGGCTGTGCGTTCATTATTGGACCCTGTGTAGTGAAATGGTTATGTTTAAATGTCCGTGAAGAACTGCAGCGATGGTATGCTGCCTCGGCGAAAGAGGATGTTAAGATCCGCCGAGATTGGCCTTGTCTGGGGACGCGTGAATGCGCTGGCAGGCTAGCGTTGCGGTGTCGTGGGGTGGGTTCTTTCCCCCTAGTACAAGGAGCCACTGCAAAAATATTTCGCATTCACGAATTAACAAGTGTCAAATATGCCGATCGACTGGTGTCGAGGCCGAGGTAACCTACTAAGGGTTGAAAAGCTTGTTCAGAGAACAAGTTGGGCCGAGCAAAAATGGGCGGACTGGCGGAAACTTCGTCGTTACCGACGATTCTTATGGCCCACAAATAAGAATGGGGCATCCAGATGGAGGTCTGCCCCATCGCACCCTCCCAACCGGATCAAGATCCAAACGTAGATGTGGCCATGTGTTTCCCATTTGAGTGAAAAACTCATACAAAAGCACTTTGTATTTCCCTCAAATGGGAAGCACTAATGTAACCAATTTATGCTATAGAGTTATGCAATGAAATCACATAACCCTATATCATAAAAGGGCCTGCGAGCCGAAGGCAACTCTAACCGGCAAGAGCCCCTGTTAAACAAAAGAAAACGGAGGAGCTCGCCCGATGGCTAGCCCATATCAGCGAAAAAGCCTACCATCAATGCGGGTCCTATACCCGGTCATGTATGAGGGAATGGAAAGACCGGGTTTAAATATTTATCAATTCATTGTATTGTTACAGTTCTTTTCCTTGAATTTTTATTGAACAAAGCGAAAAAAACGAACTATTTCAACTGGACGTTAATAATCTTTCAACAGCTAGTTAATAGAGAAATCAAGGTACTGAACGAAAGTTTTTGCTGATCACATATACAATATCCAAAAAGAAGAATAGAATTTTTCCGTTATCAATTTTTCTCCGTTATTGTCAAAACAATTCCAAAGATCTTTGTGATATGGTGTTCTTAATCTGGACTTGCAAAAATATTTCATGTAGCTCATTAGGGTGTGCACTACATTTTCACCTAAATTATTGGATGACCTTAACGATTTGCCATCGATCGGTGCTTTGCAAATTTAGCGTGGCACAAGTTTTAATAATAAAATAAAATAAAAATCAAATATAAAAAAACATCAAAGATAGAAAAATTCAATCAAATATAAAAATTTTAATCAAATACATAAAAAAATTAATCAACTATAAAATTTACTCAAATATAAAAATTGTAACCAAAATTAAAAAAATTAATGAAATGTAAAAAGAATTAATCAAATATAAAATTTATGAAAAAAACAGGTACTCACCAACATCCTCGTCGGGCGCCCGCTGGTGATGTGGTGGTTGCTAATAAAGATAAATTGAGTAATTGTTCAAACGGCTTTATAACAATGAAACTTTCTTTAAAAAAAAATATTCCCCTTTTCATTATGACACCTCATTTCTAATACAATTATCGCTACGATAGGATGAGTTTGATTTGGCAACGCGTCGCTTTCAGCGATCTCGATTTGTACAGTTTTTGATGCAAATCCCCACATCGGGAATTCGTAACACATTTTTTCCCTCTCTTCTCGATCGTATCCATTGATGCAGCCCGACACCTGACAATATACTTTTCGGATCGGAAGACGTTTTCGCAAATCTTCCGGAACAATACAAAAGAATCACTTCTGGATGTTAAGCACTTGTACGAATTTGCACAAAATTCATTTGCCGCCTCGATTTACAAAAATTAAATTTCGATAGTAACCCGTCAACGATCTTATGTCCACAAAAGTCTCTTATCGAAGAAGATTCTCGCAGTTAGAGAGTAAAAATTATTAATTCAGCTGTAAAGTGGCTTGCTATTGCGACTTATTCGAACAGTCTGCGATTATTTTTTTTAGTATTCGCAAGTATTAATCTGTATACTTTATAATTTCTGCTATCGCGTTACTCGGATAATTGTATTTGGCGAACTGTTTAAGATAAGACTGCGAAATTTTATATTTACGATTTAGATGGAAACCTTGAATTTCCCACACATGGAAAAATTACAACACGGCTCGGATAATCCACTGTTTTCATGCCACCTTAAAACTGCCTGTGGCACGGCGCGGCGCCGCCAAATGCTCGAATGCACAAACGTCGTTCGCCACCAGAAATAGACGCAAAAACAGTGCATCAACGAATCGCACACTAATCTCATACCACATACGTCACACACGAGCGACAAACCGGAAACCCTTTTTATTAATATTATTTTGTTCCCGGTTTTCCGGACCTGTATGAGTCTCGTTCGAATCAAAGTCCTATCCCGTTTTTATCTCAAATATTAAAGTGACACGATCTTAAAAGCACTAGTTTTCTGCAATCGTTCACCGGGATGAATCTTTTCGTTCCAAAACATGAGGAAATCTCGGATATGTTTCATGCCGTCCGCTCATTTTCGCCACTCCCTAATTATACAAAGGATTGCGAATTACAATTCGATAATTGGAAAACGATCACTCGTAAAATGCACAATCTACTGAATTACGTGTAATTTATCTAACACAATAAACGTCCCACTTATTTCAATATTTGCGTTCCAACACCCTAAATCTTTAAGCGGATACACCAATCCAGCATTTAGCCGCTAAAATCGAAAACGGCAAATTCATATCTCCAAAGCTTAGAATTTAATACTCAATCGAGACGATATACAATCAAATTTTTCCCGTCCGCCGTGCTTGCGGTTTAACGCCAACCCCTCGATCCGTCCAAAACTTCTTTCTCTTTTCGTATAGTCCATCAGCTGAGTTCGATCAGCCCAGTTAGCTTGCCTTCCGTGATGTAATACACCGTTGGGGTGTATTAGATCAGCGTTCCCAAACTCGGAATTCTATGTGAAGATTTACAATTTTTTTAAAGAAAATTTAATTGTAGTAAAGAAAATTTAATTGTAGTAAAGAAAATTTAAATGAAGTAAAGAAAATTTAAATGAAGTAAAGAAATTTTAACTGAAGTAAAGAAATGAAGATTTTAAATAGTAATAAAAGTTAAATCTCTTGACGAATAAAATGAAAGGGAAACATTTAAATTTTAATATATGAAATAATATTTAATCAAAATAATAAGAAGAAACAGTTTTCTACAAATTACGATTGTAAATAAAAATAATTACATATTTTTTTCAAATCGGCCACAAAATGTCGAGTAGGAGATAGGAAGGTTTTCGAGCAGTTTGCTTGTGTGACTGCTCGATTAATACAAATCAACTCGGTAGGTTAAGTAGTTTCCGAGATTTACTACATTTTTTAACGAAAACATGCTATTTTGTTTGAATTTAATAACTTGCAACAAACTTTAAGCAAAATGTAATGAGTTGATTCAATAGCCAAAGTTTCATTCTGACTTCTAACTAAAAACTTTTTGCAAATATTTTTAACGTTTCTGCTGTAAAGTTGATCCAAATTTGCAGTTTTACTGGGGGCTGCGCTTTAAGTCATCGATTTATGTCATAAGAAAAATTTGTTTGGCCTGGTATGAGCACTTACTTGCCTTCTCAAATTTCTTCTTTCTAAAAGTTTTTTTGCTGTAAAATTTAAAACGTGTGTTTTATTTGTTGTTTAGTGAATTTTTACAACGTTTTTGATTTTTACTCGTATTATGCTTTTCTTTCTAACATGATACTTGATATATATATTATTCATTGTTATAGCTTGATTCCGAAGAAGAAAAACTACCAGAAGAAAAGGATGTAGAAGAATTAGCGAAAACTTTGCCACAGGGGACAGATAAGACTCCAGAAATGCTTGACTCTGCTTTGAAGGGTCTTCCCGATAGGTAACAAATAATATTTTAAATGAATATAAATTCGCATAAATATCCTTAAGATGAATAAATTACAACTTATAAATTTTTTAAAAATCATATTCTAAATAAAATTAGTTTGCCAAAAATTTTGAAAGAGTAGTAACTTTGAAGGATACATACGAGCACATAAATTTTTTAATTTAATATAAAAGGACAATTCCGATTTCAGATGGCGAAACTGGATAATACGAGGTATTTTTACATGGATCATGATATTTGGATTTGGGCTAATCATTTATGGAGGCCCATTGGCTCTCATGATCACTGTGAGTAAGATTTTAAAAACTTAAGTTCTTAAAATAATTTAATTACAAATTCATGAGCTTACAGTAAATAATATGTGGTTGGTGCATTTTAATTTTAAGTACACACATTTTTTTTTGTCCGCATCAGTAACACTTTGCCATACTTGAAATACTAACAAACTCATAGGTAATGGCACATTTTCCTGTATCATGCAAATCAGGATTCCACATAACTTATTTATTATACACAATATTTTTAACGATTTAAAACTTGCAGACACTCCTCGTTCAAGTTAAATGCTTTGAGGAAATCATTTCCATTGGTTACCAAGTATATAGGATTCATGGATTGCCATGGTTCAGAAGTTTGTCATGGTATTTCCTTCTTACATCGAATTATTTTTTCTATGGTGAAAATTTAGTTGATTATTTTGGAGTTGTTATCAACCGAGTTGTAAGTAACATGATTGAAGGTTTTGTTTTTGAGCATCAACATTAAACAAAATTTCATTGCAGGAATATTTAAAGTTTTTGGTTACATATCATCGCTTTTTGTCGTTTTGCCTTTATTGTATTGGCTTTGTGTGGTTTGTTTTATCACTGGTGAAGAAGTATTACATGAAACAATTCAGTTTGTTTGCGTGGACACATGTTTCACTTCTGATTGTTGTTACACAAAGCTATTTAATTATACAAAACATTTTCGAAGGTAATTTAACATTCATAATTATTTGTAAATTCATAAAATGCTTTTGTCAAAAAGGGTAAAATATTTACAATTTTACTATCAATACTAATGAGCAATTTTTTCAGGTTTAATTTGGTTTATTGTTCCTGTTTCAATGATTGTTTGTAATGATGTTATGGCTTACATGTTCGGATTTTTCTTCGGAAAAACACCTCTAATTAAGTTGAGTCCGAAGAAAACATGGGAAGGATTTATTGGAGGAGGCTTGGCAACAGTTGTTTTTGGATGTATGTTTTCATGCGTTTTGTGCCAATTTCAATACTTTGTATGTCCTATTGAATACTCCGAAAGTCTGGGTCGTATGACAATGGAGTGCGAACCAAGCTACTTGTTTAAGAAACAAGAATATGTATTTTATTTGGTAAGGATTGATATTTGTGGAGGGAAATCGGAGTTTATACTTAAATTGTTTATTTTTACAGCTGAATTCACGGCAGTCCTTCATGATGTATCCATTCGTATTTCATTCATTGTCGTTAAGCATCTTCAGTTCAGTCATCGGGCCTTTTGGAGGTTTCTTCGCATCTGGATTTAAACGGGCATTCAAAATTAAAGTAAGTTTGAATAATTTTCTTTTCTAATTATTGCTTAAATTATGATTTAAGTTACCACGTTATGGAACGAAAATAATATATAATTTTGAGGTTTTATAGTACGAATTGTTATAAGTTCCAAATGCTGCTCAATGCATCTGTTCATTGCAAGAACTTTTGCACTATTAACAGTACTTTTATTCACGTACGAGGTGTGCCAATTAAGTAATGAAACTGATTTCATGAAAACCGTATATTTAAAAATTATTCTACAACTCTGCCATCCCCTTCAAAGTAGTCCCCTTGGGCAGCTATACAACAATTCCAGCGCGTTTTCCATTCTTCGTAACATTTCTGGAACGCTTCGACTGGGATGTCCGCGAGTACCCTCGTCACGGCCGCCTGGATGTCGGGCGAATAAGGCGTCTGTTGCAACACGGCGATCCCTTTAGAGGCCAAATACTGGGACACGCTGGGGGCGGTGTGGTGTGGTTCTTTGGAACCATCTTCACGCACAACTTTTTCATCCCAAAATCGTCGGTTAAAATTTGTCTGACTGTTTCACGGTTATACCCAGTTCCGAGGTCAAAATTCGAACTTTTAACGCCGATCTTCACGGATTAGAGCGCGCACACGCTGCACATTCGCGTCAGTCCGCACCTCGACTGATCTCCGCTTCGCGCCTCGTCTTCTACGCTTTCACGCCCCTCCTTAAACATTTTATGCCATCGAATCACCTGGGCACGACTAAGAGCAGTATCACCATGCACTTTTACAATTTTAGCGTACGTTTCCGAAGCTGTTTCGCCCAACCTGGCGCAAAATTTTATCGCGACGCGTTGCTCTTGATTTGTTTCTCCATTTTGGTGACGAGCACCACCAACACACGTCTACTCAACACGACACACCAGGCGAACTAAAAACAAGCTAGAGCGATGGTAAATATATCAATGGAGAGGGGAAGGATGCCAGGGAAGGGGAAGGAAATTTCAAGGTCGCAGGTTTACCACAAGCGCGGCAATAAAATCAATCTCATTACTTAATTGTCACACCTCGTACTTGACCTTACATGAGATTTAGGGCAAAAGTAAATAACAATGGACTGTTTGATTCTCAATTGCTAAATAATTCACGTTTTCTTTCTGTAAGGATTTTGGTGATATGATTCCCGGTCATGGTGGCATTATGGATCGCTTCGATTGTCAATTTTTAATGGCAACATTTGTAAACGTTTACATCTCCAGTTTTATAAGAACACCATCTCCCTCGAAATTGCTGTCTCAGGTAAATACAAAATATAACTCCAAATATTCTTCCTTCCATAAAAAAATGCGAAAAATTTCTTTCCTTTTCATTCTAGATTTATAATCTTAAACCAGAACAACAGTTACAAATTTTCGAGTCTCTGCGTGATAATCTCGAATCTCGTAATGTGTTAAATTTAGATTAAAGATTAAGTGTCGTGTAGCAAAAACTCTTTAAGTATCTATTTTGTATGAAAATAGAAGAATGCATGAACAACCAGTACAACAATAGAGATTGAAAAATTAAGGAGGTTTAATCAAAAAGAAATTTTTATTTTTACTTTCATGTAAGGTTTCATATAATTTTTATGATATTGTGGTCGGTAATTTTTCTACTTTTTCCGCTAAATCACTCTTACCGAAGATAAATCATTCAATGTGCATTTAATTACATATACATTCATTCATATTATTCCAGTTTGCAAAATCCAATGATAATTTAAAATGACGGAAGTAGAGATTCACTTTTTGTTTTTTTTTTTGGTTAAAAAATAAATTATTTTTTTATCAGAATAAAGAAATTTAGGATGGGGTGGTTTTTTTGATTAAACCCCTCTAGTGGTGAAATATTAAAAGATAATTCTATTGTGGCGCAAACTTACAAGTACACTACAGCCAATCTATTTCTTATGATATATCATACTAATGGCAAAAATTTTATGATTGAGAAAGTAAAAATACTATTGCGCCATTTAAATACTTTGGATAGTATCGGGGAATAAATACATGAAATTTAAACATTCAAGGAATAACTAGAATGAATATTTCTTGAGAAATCTAGTCTATTATGAACATTTAATAGGTTATATGTGTTAGAAATTAGTATTAATTATTTATTCAGAAAAGCATTCTTAAATAATACAAATAAATATATGTTTCAAGTGAAATCATTGTTATCAACAATTGAAAGTAAAATCAATTATTGGATTTATCCAAAGTTAAACTTTTTCTTATTGGATTAAGCTTTAATAGAGCGCAGAATTCAATCGTTTTGGTATAATACTCGTATTTCAATAAGTTAAAGATACAAGGGGTAAGTAATCACCGATATTTGCATTTTTGTTTTATGTAGTAATTACAAAGGAAATAATCTTTTCCTTATTATTAAAGCGAGCTGAGTTCAGCCCATTTCTGTCAGCGAGTTTACAGACGTATGTTTCCTTACGCAATCGTACAGGTGTAGGAGTCCAGCGCAACTCGGCTAACTTGAGTAGTGTTCGTGCATTGAAGCGAGCTCAGAGTCAACCATAATTTCTTAGTCAAATCAATACGATCGCTATTCAGTACGCTCTGCGAACGATTCACGTTTTGCACACATATTTGGTTAAATAAGGGAACACGTTTAATTATACATCCAACCACTTACTTAATTGCCCAATTCGTTCTCCTAATCCTTCTCTAACATGTTATGGGCCCAGTTAACAATTAACTGTAGAAATTGGGAGAATGTGAGTGGAAACTATTCGGTAAGTTTCACGTTGCGCGGAAGGGAAGCCGGTCATGGTTTGAGTATCAGAGTAAAAAGTTTGGAAACGTACAAGGTGTGAATTGAATCCGCGACGTCTGTCGGGATCTCGGTCAATGACGTGAAGCCTTTCGATGGAACAAATTTTCAGGGCTGGAAAGGTCAAGTGAATGCGTTGTTTGTGATGACGGCGCCTACAACTGGTGACGGACAAGTGGCTGCGTTAAAGAAAAATGTGAAAAACAATGCAACGGAAAAATTCATAAATGTTTTAACGAGTGGGTGGGCTGTCTTGCATCTCTGCGAAAGAGATGTGGGACAAATTGTGTCTGATTCAAAAGCAGAAAACTACTACGAACAAGCTGGGTATACTACAAAGGTTTCACGCTTATCGGATGAGTGAAACGGATAAGACGGTTCATCATGCGGCCAGGGTGACGAATATGGCTCAAGGACCTCGGCGAGGAAATATCGGATTCTATAGTAATGGCAAAATATTCACGAGGCTTAGCACGTTGCAGGGCGTAGGATTGCGTAGATCCTGCACGACAAACTCCAGGAACGGCTGATAAGAGAGAATACGAGTTTCATTGGCGAAGAAGAAGCTCTGGCTGCAAAAGTTTAAAACCGTCATGGGCGAGGAACGAAAAGTGCTGAAAATAAAAAGGACATGAAGGAAGTGCAGTGTTATATAATAAGATCCAAGCCGTGGAAAATATCGCGAATCGTTGTCGAAACAAGCAGAAATCACGTGATCGCGCGTTTGTAGAAGAGACGGGTAGTTCCGTTCAAAAAATCCAAAAAGCGCGTGTGTGCTATATACGGAGTGTCGCGGTCCGGCTGATCGACAGCGGTGCTTCGAGGCGCCTAACTTACCGGCTTGACAGGCTGATCGATCGCAATCCATATACATAATGCGCGTGCTACAGTATAACTTGGTGATAATCAGATCTGCAATGTCGTTGGCGAAGGCACGGTCCGAATTACAAATTCGGCCGACGGAGTGTGGCAAGACACGAGAATCAAAAAAGTGCTACGCGCTCCCAAATTGCGAAAGAACGTATTTCCCGTCGGCGTTTGCACGAAGAAGGGACTTAGCATGCGTTTAATCGGGTTATCATGACTCGCGGCGGTAAAATACTCGAATCAGGCATGAAACAAAACAATGACATGTATCGCATGCTCTTCAAGTTCGCGAAACAAGGAAGCGCCGAAAAATCTAACGTAGTTACGACAAATTTAATTGCGTGCCAAGAGCGATTGGATGACGTCGGGAAGCGCCCGATACGCAAATTAAAGAAAATGGGCTCGTGAGTGGAGTGAAATTTACGGACAAAAGTGGCATGTTCTAGGCACCATGCCAAGTTGTGAAATTGCACGGTCTATCCTTTAATAAGAAATTGGAGTGTAATAAAAATATCGGGCCGGCAAGAAAATGCATTCGGATATCTGGGGGCCTTGTTTAGTAATCAAGCAGCCCACCTAGGCAAACTGCTCGAGAGACCTTCACCAAAAGAAACATTTTCATAGTAATAACAACGCAATAAGTGCGGAACAATTTGATACGCAACTTATTAATATTATGATGACTAACCCGAAATAAACCTCGCCCTTATCTTTCTTTCCGAAAAAAATTAAAAACACTAAACAATTTAGCGAAGCAATTCCTGGATTGTTGAAACAAGAATATCCCGTAACCGCCATGAAGAGGCTCGTCGAGGGAGGTGGTAAAGAGATTTGATATGAAGCGGGACTCGATTTGAAACAACGAGCGGGATTGACGTCGGGGTCAACTTGTGGTTATCAAGTGCTTGAATTGTGATTGAGATTCGCTACAAGTACGAAGTGTCTCTGCGTCGGATGAGAATAAAATGATCGGTTGCTGGCTTAACGATGTGTGAGAAATAATTGTTGGATTACTGTGCACCAGATTTTCTGTGATTATCTGTGATTGGGCGAGTTTAGATTCACATCCGTGTCGACAAGTAGTAAGTTCGTGAAATGGTGATCAGATAGTAGGATTCTTCGCCTGCTAGTAGAGCTAAATACGAAATTTCAGAAGTGATTTGTGTGGCACTCGAAATCCACTAGAGAAAAGTGCCACGAGACTCCCTCACTGCTACTGAGATGTTGTTTTTGTTTGTGTTTGGTTCTGTGGTGAACGAAAACGAGTCCTTTAACTAGTAATTCTATAGAACGCGTTCGTAATTCAAATTCGTGAACACAGTGGACCTCAATGCATTCTGCTGTGTCGATAATATTAACGAGCTTGTATATAGAAAAATAAAAGTAACGAGTTTAGCTATTGTTGCCTTCAACTCTTTAAAGTGTTTTTGGGGCTAGTCGATTTCCTGTAAATTGCGCTACGTGGAAGGATTTATCGCTGAATATTATTTGCAACTTACGAGTGTAGAGGGAAAGCAACAGACGAACGAGGTCATCGGCGTGATACTCACTGATATCTTGTTAACGGTCTGGCGTTGTTGGAAAATATTGGAAGGTATATAACTAGCGCTGATTTCTGTTAGAAAGCCGAAATGGATTTGTCCCGATAAAGTGATAACGGCACTTTATTTTGTCCTTTGTAAACTTTTTAGTTATATCGTGTTAAATTTGAAAGTTGATAGATCTACCGTACGGAAATAAAAGTAAACATACTATTGATGCTAGTGGAAGTAATGTAATTATAAATTATGTCACATGTCGAAGATAAAATTAAGATAAAAAAAACAAAAACTAGGGTTTTCGTTTCACTGGAACCCTGCCCGGGAATGGGACCCGCCATGTTGGATGGCCTCTACACTCATGAGCTAGCCATCAGTTGAGCTCACCCCCTTTTCGTTGGTATTACAGATGCTCTTGCAGGGTAGAGTGACCTTCCGCACAGGTTTCTTATTTATGGTCAAGTTTTATATGATTCAATCGTATAACACTTTAACATAAATCTGAAAAATTTTTATTTTTCATTTAAGGGAAAAGTTCATGCAAATAACGTTTGTATGGATTTTTCATTAAAATGGAAAATATATGGCCACGTCTATAATGGATCTTGATCTGGATGGAGGGTTCCGAAGGGGCACCGCTTCTACCTGGATGCCCTACTCTTATTTGGGGGTCGTAAATACCAATTGTGACGATAAAATTTTCTCGCTTCCCGCGCACGATAAGAAGTGACCGGCTACAGGTGTACGAGAAATTCAAGATTTTCTAGAACAAGCTCAGAGGAAAAATAAAAACTCTCCGCTTTGACAATGGCTGAAAATTCTGCTATGGCCAGATGGATTAATACCTTGAAGAATGTAGAATAATTTGAGAGAACAGCGCCATACAATCCAAAGCAAAATGGCAAAGCCGAACGCGACAATCGGACGGTTGTCGAAAGTACTTGTAAAATTATAATTGCGAAGAATTTTTCATTAACTCTATGGACGGAAGCAGTGAATTGTGCTGTATACGTTCTCAATTGAATTATGTGGACGAGTGATTCAGTAACGCCGTAGGAAGAAAGCGCACCTAAAGCCTCTTCGAACCTAAAGCATCTTTGAGTCGTTGGATCAGATGCGTACATGCACACACGCAAACAATGCATGCAGAAATTCGATGCACGGGCAAGCAAAAACAATCGGCATATTACCATGTGTATGATACTGAAAAGAAAAAGGCCAGTGCAGTTCGAAATGCCGAAGCAGATGTGAAGGAGGAATAATGCGAAAATTCCTACAAGACCCGAGGAACGAGATCGATAACGAAGAAGATGATGCCAACATCGAAGAACAACAAGAAGAGGACAACAACGTAGACAATGAGCAAAACTTTAAAGGCCAAAGAGCTCTGCAAGATCGAGCATCGCTCCAACCTCCGAAAAGGTATGAAAGCAATACAGATATGGAAGCGACTAATAATACTGAAGCCACGCAG
Organism: Odontomyia ornata; assembly: GCA_963969285.1. Taxonomy (NCBI): domain Eukaryota; kingdom Metazoa; phylum Arthropoda; class Insecta; order Diptera; family Stratiomyidae; genus Odontomyia; species Odontomyia ornata. The sequence goes on from OZ017741.1 coordinate 11,820,508, forward strand.
TGAGCAGTTGCTATTCAAAATGAACTTGAAGCGCATGCAGAATATTGTACGTGCAAAGTCATGTGGAAAATGCCGGAGATGAGACTAAGCGATTCGAAATGGGTGTTTTAAGTAAATACGGATGTCGACAGGAAGTCACACCGTTTCAAAGCTCGATTGTACGCGAAGGGCTTTTCACAACGAGAAGAGATCAACTCTAAGGAAACCTTTTCTTCAGCGGTGACATATGATTCACTGAGAATTTAGCTGGTGACGGTAGCCACGAAAAATCTCGAAGTAATTCGATTTGATGTTCAAACTGCATTCCTATATGGAAAACTGAAAGAAACAATTTTTCGAAAGCTCCAAAAGGGCTGAAGCTGAAAGAAGGAACGTCGCGTGCATGCTCCAGAGGTATGTCTACCGGCTTAAACAGGCTCCAAGATGCTGGAATCAGAGATTCATTAAATTTACGAGCGAATCCCACTTCAAAGAGTGCGAAGCGAACAAGAGCGTATTTACGGGAAAATTTAGAAAGTATGAAGTGTTCTTCCTCGTAGCGCTACAGCCCCTTTTGGGCCTTAGCTTCCTGTAACAAACGCCTTCAACTGTCTCGGTTCATTAACCACGTTCCCAATTTCGGGATCCGATCGGTGGTGAACTATCTTCGTTTTTCGAGTAAGGGCAGGGTTACTTGGTTTCCCCACTGGTTTCCGCCCTTCAGTTCTCCCAACGAATAACTTTTTGGGTATCCGTTATTCGTCCATACGATTCACGTGGCCTGTCTTGCAGCTTTCGCAGTCTTACAATCGTTGAGACGTCCGGCTCGTCAACGATTTCATACAGCTCATAGTTGAATCGAATTTACTATTGGTGCCCGTCTAGCTTCGCTCCGGTTATTCGCCTCAGGGCCCGTCTCTCGAAGTCATTCAATGTAATCGCGGATGGTTTGGTTGAGGTCCATGTTTCACACCCATAGCATAGCACAGGTCTTAGCATAGTTTTGTATAGTTGGAGCTTTGTTTCCCTGTATATGCAACTGGTCTTCAAGATCGTTAAAACTGAATAAAATATTTTATTTCCGAGCGGTATATTCTTTAGCATATTTCGTCTCTTTCATTAGCAGTTCTCTTTATTTTGGCGCCTAGATACAGAAATTCGCCCACTTTCCCGATATTGCATTCGCCAAGTGTGATACTTTGTGTAATTGAGGTATTTTTCCTCAACTGCTTCATGAGTTTTGTTGTATTGTAATGATGATGGCCCCTCGGCACTTCTGAGAATTCTCAATATTTTTGTCAGCATTAAACGCATCCGAGATGGTTGGCGGAACACTTCCGATTAGACTCAATCATTTCATCGCAGCTGTCAGCTGTTAAGAAACATCCGGAATTTTTCCTCTACCGCATTGTTCGTCCAATGTTGATAGTTATTTTGACGGATCGGAATCAAGGATTAAATACCCACATTGAGAAATACGAGGTGTATACAAAATGAAAAGTAAGGTGACTTTTCAAATTTCGCGGGCAACGTACATTCGATTATCGATTTTTTTATGTTGGTACTCTCGTCACGAACATATATTTACATTTACAGCTATATAATATGTTTAGTTTGTTTGTGAAAGGCATAACGGTTAGGAATGTTTCGCGTGCTAGGCGATTTTTTGCTATCGAAAAAATGGATCAAAGACCAAGAATTTTTTGGCCAAAACACCACAATCATGCCTCACCCACCATATTCACCGGATTTGGCCCCACGTGACTTTTTCTTGTTCCTAAAACTGAAGAGACCGATGAAAGGACGGAGATTTGCAACGACATACATATGTTGGAAGCTAAAAAATAGTGAATATGTTGGAGCATGTCTCAATGTTATGGAGAAAACCGACGATACGGTAGACTTATTGTTAAATTCCAGGAAAAGCCCATCAGAGACCTTGTTACCATTACGTGCAACATGTTGTACGGAAAGTCGTTTCTTGTAGCCGATAGAAATTTGACGTCAATGCGCGATTTCAAGGTCTTGAATGGTCTACAGCACGGAAGAGTTACTACACATCTGCTCTTCTCCATATTCATTCACAAACATTTGCACGACTTCGATTTTAATGTGTCGCCAACGTATCTTAAATAGCGTTTACAACCCGAAAAGCTTCAGTAATTCAAAGTAATCTTCAACAAATCTATACCAACAGTTGACGAATGAAAGTCAACGCGCCGGAATGCTAAACAATTTAGTTTCGGACGATGGTGCGATGTAAGACCCGAAACGAAATAGGAGGGATTTCCAAATATACCTGGTGAATATCGTAGGGAGCACGAAACAAAACAGTCCGTATCTTGGAAACCTGAATAAGCGTACGGTTAGGAGTGTCTATTCTTACCTTCTTCAACTTAGATTGAAATCTTAATATGTAAGCCAATTGAAAACTAATTTTTTGCGAGTAAATAAACCAAAGGATAAGTTATAAAAGCATACTGCAATTTATTTATAACGAATAAATGTACACTGATTTCAATAAATCAACACAGTAAAAATTAGATTTCCTTTAACTTTGCGCTTCTTATTGTAACATATTTGTACATAGCTCATGTAATCCAAGAAATATCCAAATATTACCTACACGTGCTCCTTTATGCGTAGCAATAGCTTCAACTGCTGAATAAAATTCTGCACAGGTGTCTGATCATCTCGCGATTTTCTGAGTGTTGTAGCATACATTTCTTTGAAATGCACATACTGTTCCGATAATTTAGGCGCTTCTGTAGAGTTACAAGCACAAATTTTTGTCAGTGATCTCAATACATTCTGTAGACTTTTTTCAAATAGGCTCAGCTGCGGGATGATTTTCGATTGTTCACTAATATCTTCGCAAATTGAAGTCAGAAGGTTTTCCGATCCAAGTATAATATCAAGAGCTTTGCTAAGAGTTCGGACTTTTTGACTGACTGATTGACCTGTTAAATAAGGATGCTTTTATAAAAAAGTTTAGGATTCATTTTATGGTTATTTACCTTCAGCAACAAGCTCTATTAAGTTTATATAATCACATCCTGCTTTAAGGTAGTCATTAGCTTCACCTAAACTTTCCATTATCTCCATTGTCTTTGTATAATGTAAATATGCTAATTGTACTGATCGTTTTTTATCCTTTTCATCAGGCGATTTTCGGTAGATTCTATGGTGATAATATGCCAATCTGTGAATTGAGTATACCATGAATTTGCAGCAAAAAATAGATATTGTATAAAAGTGTAATATTCAAAGAAAATTTGGTTTTAAATATAAAGTAAGGATTTCGTTGCGACAGTATACTATATACCAATAAGCAACATTTAAAAGAGTGGACACAAAATTGTTGGTCTTTGAATATGCGACCAAATTATGTATAAAGCAAAAAATAAAGAACCCTTTGTCATTTTGCCGATACTAAAGACTGTGTCGGCTAAAAGAACTGAAACGCCTTTTAAATTTGACTCACCGATAATGTATCAATCCTGATCGATATTGATAAAGTAAATTTTGTGATTTACAATGCTCGCCTTTACAGAATTTTAATGACTCTTGAAGTAAATTCACAATTTCCTTTTCCAAATCTGGCGGCATCTGAATGAAGGCAAATTTTAAAAGAACGTTTGATTTTAGAATATAAAAAATAACTAAAATAAATGCCATCCTTATCTTACCGACTCCTCCGTTTCACTGTAGTCTTGTAAAAGCTGCGCTAAGGTAAACGTCGCTGTAGCATACTCCCATTGGACTGAATCCCAGATTTCAGGGAATGTTTTCCGGTCTCCTAAAGCTGTCAACGCTTTATTGTAGCAGGTAAACGCTTCAGTGTAGAACTTTTTATGGTTGTGAATATCATTCGGTCTGATTTAAATTGTAAATTAGAATTGAATAAATACACATTGCCATCATATATTACCTTTCACCATGAATATGTATATGAGATCTATATCGCATGAATCGTCCTAAGTTACAATATACAAAAGCCAAATTTAGCTCGTCTTTAACTTGCTCAAATGCGTTGATGGCCCGTATAAAGCAATCATAAGATTTAAATGTAAGAGTTTCATATAATCGTTCCTTTATTTCTTTAGTTTCGCTCTGATTGTTTTGATCTGATCCAATGAATTTATCGTATTCTTCTGCAATGTATAAAATTTTTTATTAATTAATTTAAGTTGGAGGTAAGAAAAACTGCTACAAACCTTTTCCCCAATTCATATATTTAAGTCCTAATTCATTTCTTACACTACCGAGTCGTCGAAGGATTTCCGCTTTGCAGTCTTGTGATGAAGAGAGAAGGGCAGATTCATAAAAGGAAATACTTTGCAATGATAAGCCTTCAATGTTGTCCATAGGCACAATATACTCGGCTTCATCTTCAAAATGAGATAATTTAAAGGGCAAATTTGTTAATAATTTAATATGAAGTGAGAAATTATTGAATTTAAAAAAGTACCATAATACGGGTAAGCCTAATTTGAACGGCAACATAACATAATGCTTTAGTTCGGCATTACAACTATAATTTATAGAATTATCCAGGGCTTAACTAATAGTATTTGTAATCGAATTCATTTTCGCCTTCACAAAATACTCCAACTGAAAATAGAAAAAAGACAGCTTCCTTTTAATTTTGTGTATTATTTTTATTCTCGAAATCGATTTTCGACCGTAATCGTTCGGTCTTCTTCAGCGAATCGCTGAAGAAGACCGAACGATTACGGTCGAAAATCGATTTCGAGAATAAAAATAATACACAAAATTAAAAGGAAGCTGTCTTTTTTCTACTTAACTAATAGGTTCCGAACAGAATGAGGTCTTAAACAGAGGGAATGAACTTGCTTCGAAATTGTTCAAAATTGATCTGGAAGATACCAGAGGACATCATAGGTACGATCCAATTCAAGTCCACACAATTAGCAGCATGTTCCGACGTCTTCAAAATAATGAACAAAATCTATCTATCTGAGGAAATGGAGCAGGGCTTGAAACATCCATACCTTTATATTTTAAATAAATATTGCAACCAACTCTCCAAAACCTCATGTGATTTGATAGCGTCCAAGTAACCCTAACTGAGGTCGGCTTGGCAGTCAAAATCTGCGCCCTATCGCCAAAGCTTGTTCATTTCAGCTAATCGAAACCTGATCTAGTTTGCATGCGCGTTGAAACACTGTTCAGACATACAAAGTCCCGTGTCGACAGAATCAACGCAGAGGTAAAAATGCCGATTTTTTTTTAGAGTAATTATCATAAGTATAGGTTGATATTTACGTTTTCTCAGCAACATGAATTAAAAAAACGATGTTGATATAATTAAATGCAATTGTGTTTCATCACTGGATGCGAACCTATATGGAGATTTGTATTCATTCTAGAGATATACGTGATATACTGGACTGCGGTCTAAGAAAACAAATATCGATACAAAAACATTAATTTTAGTTAGTGCATAGCATAACAGTGAATGAATTCAAGTCAAATTTTGTGTAATTGTAAATCTAAATATTATTTGCATTAAATCATATGTACCATAAAATAGTGTGGTACGCAGAATCAAGTGTTTACTCATTAATTTCATATTGTTAGAGTTAGGGACTTTGGGTTGATAAATAACGATAATTTAGGGTAAGAAACGAAACAAACGAACTTTTGTTTTCAATCGAATTGAGTATTACATTGATCTCTATTGGCGAGAGGAAATTTTGGAACTGACTCAAGAAAAGTATTTCTTTAGATTGTGTGTGAATAAGAGGTGATGTGTGTGTGTGAGTTAAGTGTGCCATCTGTGTTGATAAAATGGAAACAACGGAAAGGCACGAATTGCTAATTTCTAACACTCTTTTCTTTCAGTTTTTATGGAAATTTAAGGAATAGTGTTTAACTTGAATATGTTCAATCGGCCGAGTATTCAGAAAAATCATTTAAGCTAGATCAAAATGGCGGCTGCACTGTGCAAATGAAAGAAACTGTGCATCTTTTGGATAAATTTGAACGATTTTATATCCAAGTACTGGATGAATAATTCAAGTTATCGATTCACGCTATTAGAAAACTTGTTTCTAACCCTAGGATTTTTACAAGACGTTCTGGTAGGAGCACTCTCCTGCCTACTCAACTTGTTTTCTTTTTTCAGTATCTGGTTTGTTGAATGTTAATACAGGGTGCGTCAGAAAAATCCGGAGAAACTTTACATTAATTTGTCGCTGTAGTGGATTTTAACGACAGCATTAATTTGTCGTCATTTCAACTGAGTAGACTTGTGCGCATTTGTACGTGCATTCCAAATGGCGGAGTTAGTGCAAAATACAATCGGAGCGGCGGTTATTGAAATTCTGCGGGCTGGACGATCACCAACAGAAATTATAAGGTTTTTCGGCTATCCGAAATCCACACTTTACGATATTGCTCAGAAGCGGCCGCGGAAAATTGTGAGGAAGGTTCGTCTAGTCCAGCAAGGAAAACTCATGCGAAGGAGAAGACGACAAGGACCCCGGAAGTTGTTCGAAGGGCTACAAACCTCATTTCGGAGGATCCTAGGAGCTCGCTCAGAAAAATGGCCACTATCTTGGGGGTGAGACTTTCATGCTTCGAACCGCCGAAGAGGACCTGAGGCACACGTTCTACGTAATAAAGGTGCGACAGATACTGTCCGAGTCAAAAACAAAAAGAATTGCCCGCTAAAGTAAAGATAACAAATGTTATAACCAGGACAAATTATGTCATTTTTTAATTTATTATGGTTAGGATGTTAGGATTGGGTGTGTATAAAAAATTGTATGAAAATGAAAATGTAATGAAAAATGTAAAAGAATTTTTAAAAACGCGCGATCGCTCGAGGGAGTAGGTGGTGCTGCAATGTAGCTTTTTGGTGGGTTAAATTCTTCTCATACATCTGGTTAAATATTCTAATTCACGGTTCATTATAAAATTAATTAAATATTTTAATTGGGGCTTATTACGTATACAGGTGTGAAATTAATCATAATATTGGATAGTCTAAAAAGATTGAGCTTTTTTTTGTCACTAGATGGTGTTCGTTATCATATATCGGGCAATACTAATCAGATTGAGTCAAACTGACATGCGTTTGAAAGGTGACATTCCAGTCTACAATTTTCAAACGGACAGTTTTGTATTTCGTTATTCGTGTCAAAAGTTGTATTAATTTAAAAATGAGTGAAACTTCTGAAAAAAATTCGTTATGTTAGACAATATCACTACGATCACGGTGCATCGCAGGCTCGTGAAAAAATTGGTGGTTTCTACGGTTAAGATACTTTATCAAACGTCAAAGCCAAGAGATGGTTCGCTCGCTTTCGTTCTGGAATTTTGATTTCAAAGATGCACCTCGCTCAGGTCGACCAATCACTGAAAAAGTCGATGAAATCCTACTAAAAATTGAGAAGACCAACACATAAGCAGCCATGACATTACTAAGGAACTGAATATCTATTACCAAACAGTTTTGAACCATTTGCGTAAGGTTGGATACACAAAGAAGCTCGACGTTTGGGTGCCGCATGAATTAACACAAAAAAATTTGATCGACCGAATTTCCATTTGCGAAATGCTAATAAAACGCAACGAAATCGAGCCATTTTTGAAGCAAATCATTACGGGCGATGAAAAATGGGTACGATATGAGAATGTCGTTCGAAAAAGATCATGATCAAAAAAAGGTGAATCATCACAAACGACCTCAAAGCCAGGATTGACACCAAATAAGGTTATGCTGTGTGTATGGTGGGATTGGAAGGGAATTGTTTATCATGAGGTGCTAGAACCTAGCCAAACACTCAATTCGGCTCTGTACTGTCAGCAATTAACCAGGTTGCAACAAGCAATTCAAAAAAAAAAAAAACCGGCCAGAATTGATCAGTAGAAAGGGCGTTGTCTTCCATCATGACAATGCCACACCACACACATCTTTGATGACCCGGCAAAAATTGACAAAGCTTGGCTTGGAAGTTTTGATGCATCCACCGTATAGTCCAGACCTTGCACCATGAGACTACTATTTGTTTCAGTCTCTGCAAAACTTCCTTAATGAAAAGCAATTCACTTCAAAAAGCGACTGTGAAATTCAGTTGGCCAAGTTTTTCACCGGTAAACCACAGAAGTTCTACACAGATGGAATAATCCCAAAAAATGGCAAAAGGTCATAGATAATAACGTGCAATGTGTATTTAAAAAAAAATCCATTTTAAATAAAAGAAATATTCAATCGAAAATGATAAAAAAGGCTCAATACTTTTTAGACTTACCAATATTTATTTCGAAGCACCGTCCGACATTTGATCCCTTTTTCGTCGGTCGGTTTATCAACTAAGGTAAACGTTTCCATTGAGATTAAACTTCTAATTTCTTCATGAAAAGCGTCTTCCCACTCGTTGTTTTCAGGTCCAGAAAAGGCCTCGCGTTCATGATAATATTATCATCATTGTCCCATCCGTAAAATTCTTCTTCGTTGGAATTTTCGTTAAAATTACCGCTGGAATCTTCGTTAGGACATTAATCAGAGTCCAATGTGGGAGATTGATGAACAGGTATAGCAGGATCCAAGCTAACCATATTGAACTCTTTGCTCCTCGGTTACCGGTCCTGATCTTTTTGGTCTACCTGGTACTTTTTGTACCAGTCTCAGTCAAAATTTTGCACTGATTGGTCTGAAAATTAAATTTCTTAACCTGGAGCTTCCAATTCTTCGCCTAGATTTTCCTTTTTTTCGTATGGTTCAGCAACAATGGGCTCTTTATCACGAGAGTTTTGACCCATCCCGAGATTAAGAGCGAATTTGACATGACATGGAGCATTAAGATTCGTTTGATTAGTTTTCGAATATTCGCTCATGAAGCAAACATCACGTGTTATGCGCAGCTTTCTCTCCGATAGAATCTAGATTCTGTACACCTGAGCAAATATAGTAATCGAGCAGTCGCCTAAGCAAACTGCTCGAAACCGGATCCGAAATTTTAATCCCAGATTTGAAAAATTTAATTATTCCAATTTATAGTTTATAAATTATAATTTTTTTACTATAAATATAAATTTTATATTATCTTTTTTCTCTATATTAAATTTTTCTTTATATTTGTATTCTTTTTATCTTTTTATTATTATTTAAACTTTTCTACATTATTATCTTCTATTAATTTAGTAATTCAAACCTGCAATTAAAATTTCGGATATGAGAACACTGATATAATACAGTCATCCACGGATTACATTGCCGAATGCAATCTGAAGTGGTTGAGCTGGAGCCTCGTCAATCAACCGTTGGGGCGTGACGATACGGTTTACGACGGACAAGCAAAGGGGAAAATCTGCTTGGACTCGAGAAACCACCGTTGCGGCATGAAGATTACGCTGGGATTGGAACGGATCGAGGAGTCTGTTTCTGATTGCCACATGTAGCGGACGTCTGCAAGAATCGTGCCGGCGGCCGGGGATTTGCACGCGGAAAGTGGGCGCGGGAACGCTTGAGTAGTACTCGGAACTATCAAGACGATATTTTGCGCGGATACTTTTGTTCCTGCTCGAGTTCATTATCGCCGTAAATCCTGAGATTGACGAATTTTCCAGCTTCGCGAAGTGATAGTCCGAAATTTCTACTGATATTCATTATCAGTGGTAGAGCAATCCCTCAAATGGATAAGATTCAAGAAATCCATTCTGTGAAGTGCAGAATGATATTCGGAAATTTCTTCTGATATGAATTATCAGTGGAGAAGATTCAAGTAATCGATATGCTGAACTGCGGAAGTCAACATTACTGAAAGATTTAGGGTTTTTTAGTGCAGTGATTGAACAGCCATTTGTGCTAAAGAAATCCCCCCCTCCACATAGAAGCCAAAACTAAAGAAAAATTAACTTTTCGGTTGCAGAAACACCACGAAAATTTGTTTTTGCGTTTCGTTCATTGTCCGAGGAGAAAAGCGTCGATAAATGTATGTCGCATTTTCAATGGCAACAAAATAAAACTGGTTGATTCGGTTTGTGTTGATGCGCTCGGAAGTTAATACAAGTATTTTCGATTTAGCTTCTAACTGCAATCATTTAAGCAAGGAATCCGTAGATTTTTCGCAACACTGATCGTGAAGAAACTCTGGCTCTGAAGAAGTTATATAGTGAAACCGGCTGTCGAAGTTTTTCGTAGGTAGCGCTAAGACTGAATATCAGGAACCGTGCTGAACTGCCGGCGAGATACTAAGCTGGAAAAATTCGGTCAAAAAATATTGGTCCTCGTATCATTCTACAACTAATTATGTGCAGAACCAACCGAAGAAACCGACTAAAAATTTGAAGGGGGTTCCTCAATACTACACACTATCGAAAAAAAAAGTTTTAATATTTCAATTGTTGCGGTCTTGACTAGATTGAAATGGAACTTGTCACTATACCGTGTCGGTCCTCCCCAATAGATACAGAGGATCGCGAAGCTGGGAGCTCAAAAACAAACCACTACACGGAACCACTTGTGGATGTAGTTGACCCAAAGCGGCTCGTCTCGATATCATATCTGATTAAGGAAGTTAACTTACTCGTATATACAGTGCAAACGTGTGATTTGGAATTTTCCTCCCCAATTCAATTACGTTTTCAGGCATCATCCACATCATCAGCGGGCGCCCGACGAGAATGTTGGATGAGTACCCTCTTTTGTCTATTAATAAAAACATATTTTTTTCATTGTCAAAAAAAAAAAGAATTTCTACCAAACATAAATTCCATTCCGACATTTCGTTTAGATATTTACTTATTCTAGACTACAAAAAATGTTGCTTTTCTTTAAGTAAATTCAAAAATAACTTACATTTTATTGGTTTTGGAAGAAATTCCTTTCGTTTGAATTATTGTTAACGTCCAGTTGAAATAGTACTTTTTTGTTGAATTGTTAAGATTAAAACTCGGTCTTTCCTTTTACCTTTGAAACCTGACCGGGTATGGGACCCGCCACGTTGGCTGGCCCCTTTTACTATAATGAGGTAGCCATCAGGTGAGCGCACCCCTTTCTATGTGTTAACAGGTGCTCTTGCAGGGTAAGGTGGCCTTTCGCTCTCGTGCCTATTTATGGCACAGGGTTATATGATTCCCTCACATAATACTATGACATAAATTTGCCTTTTTTATATTTTTCATTTAAAGGGAAAATTCATGCAAATTATGCTTGTATGAGTTTTTCACCTAAATGGAAAATATATAGCCACGCTTACATTTGTAATCTTGATCCGGTTGGGAGGGTTCGAGGGGGCACCGCTTCCACCTGGATGTCCCACTCTTATTTGTGGGCCATAAGTATCGTCAGTAAAGACGAAGTCCACTCAAGTCCGTCTGTTTTCTCCAGGCCTTTAAGCAATTTCCACCCTGCTTTAAGCAATTTCCACCCTTAGTAGGTTACCTCGCCCTCGACACCAGTCGATCCGCGTTATATATTTTCAATTCGTGAATGCGAAATTTTTTTTAGGGGGTCTTGTGCTGGGGAAAAGAACCCGCCCCACGACACCGCAACGCTACCCTGCCAATGCATTCACGCGTCCTCTGACAAGGCCAATCTCGGCGGATTCCACCATCCTCTTTCGCCGGGGCAGCAGACCATTGCTGCAGTCTTTCACGGACAGTTTATCTACCCATTTTCACTACACATAGGCAGCAATGTTCTTAAGTGCCTTAGATCCGATCCACTTCTCGTGTGGTGTTTCGAACTCCAACGATTTTGTTACACACCTATTTCGTAGATAACATGCAGTGGCTACTGCTTCGCCCCAAAAAGTTTTCGGCAATCCAGAGTCGATTAATATACATCGAGCTGATTCGATCCTATTTTACGCTCCGATACCCCATTTTGTTACGGAGTATAGGGTGCTGCCAAGCGGTTCCTAATCTCAGCGTCCTTCAGAATTCAGTTGATGTCGGTATTCATGAATTCTTTCCCGTTTGCGTTTGGATTGCCTTGATTTTTGCTCCTGTGTTAGTTTCGACAAGTTTCTTGTATTCTTTGAACTTCGAAGCCACCTCAGATTACTGTTCAGGAAAAACACTTCAGTCTACTGACTGTAATCATCTGTGAAAGTCAAGCCGTTTCGAGCTTCTACCAAAGACGTTGTCCACATTGGCCCGCACAGATTGGAACGTATGGATTATTTTGAGAATAGAGAAGTTCCCTGACATCCTTTATGGAATAACTAAAAAGATTCATAAATTTTCCCTCCTCTTTCTGCATGTTGTAGTATATGGGTGGGCCGACACGGGCGGCGAATACATTGGCAAACATCCCGAGACGAATAAGCGCTAGTTGGCCTCAGTATGCTACCCTAGGAATGAAAAATTGTCTGCGATAGCGGTAAATAACGCAACGTAGCAGTACTTTCTATTCTAAGGACGAAAGATATGCAGAGTAAACGAAGCCTGCATACAAGCGATCCTGAATAGAAACAGGACGTGTTTGAAGGTAAAGTGCTTAAGGGTAATTGGTGGCCCTGTGAAGCCTGAAACACCATAGACTTAGTTACAAGGAGACAGATTGCATGAACATTATGACGACACATGTATATAAAAATGCAAATTACAATGGTCTGGCCATGTGGAAAGTATGGAAGAGCAGTTTAGAGTACGATAGAATCGTCCGCTAGTGAAACCAAGGAAATGATGGGAATTTTCAGATCTTTATTTGGTGTTATAAACTAGGCTTCGAGTTGCAGAGCTACGAAGATACTCCTCTCAGACGCCGAAACGCAATGCTTTTAGGGAATTCTAGCGAACAGAAATTTTTAAGCGGCAAACATAAAAATACTGTAAAAATTTTATGAATAGGAAAAATAAGCTTCAATTAGCCATCACTGTTACTATGTGATCACATCCACATTTCCACATCTGAAACTAAAATAATTGATCATTTACGAAAGTACTCACCATTATCCAAGTCCTTTTTCAATTCCGCCACGATTGTTCGATCCAAATCATCCACATATTCAAATTGTTTGATATAAGTTGAAATTTGATTCCAGTTTTTCGATAGTTGAAAGAATGTATCACCTGCTCTGCCCAAAAGACAATTTCTTTGCGAAAATGTGGTAGGTACATATTTTGTCACAACTTTTTGGCATCTTACCGCCATATAAATGCATCGTAAACTATCTCCGTAAAGCTCTAAATTATAATAATACTCAGCAAGTGTGGCGTATACTAAACATGCTTTTTCAACCAATAATAGCTTTATATGGATATTCCAAGAATTTCCAATTTTAGTTTTTGTATGAACCAATGACTGAAATGTAGATTGCGAAGTATCAGGAATACTTTCTTTTTCGGCGATTTTTTGTTTTCCTTTTCTAAAGCGTCTTTTTTCCCCAATACTGACGTTGGAATTATTTGATGTATTAGAAACGTCTTTATTCGATTCATTTTTAAGCGAATGGAAAGGTAAAGGAATTGGTTGCGACGACTTTGCCATATTCAAATTTTGTTCGTCATGCAATCTTTTCTTTTTTTCTTCTTCCCTTGTCTTCTCTTCTTCTTTTTTTGAAATTTCTTCTTCATTCTGCAATAAATACTGCAAGCAATCCAACCCTTTGCAAATGTTTTGTAAAGCCACTTTACACCTTTCCTCAACTGGAGCCAAGAGAGGTATTGGTAATTTGCATTTTTTACGATGAGAGTCAGAATTAAATTCTTTAAGGGTATCACCTATATTCTTTACAGCCACATTGGTATTTCCTATTAAGTCTCTTTCGTAATCATCAGATCCACCGGATTCATCGCCAGAATCATCTTCATCATAAATAGAATCAGAATTTTCATCATCTTCAGTCTCAAAATCAGGAGCTTTCGGATCGATGAACGCCGGTACATGCAAATCCGCTAGGATATAATGGGAAGATGCAACTATTTGTGGATATTGTTCCTTTGAGAGCAGTTTAATGCAATTTTCAAGGAGAATTTTGATGGACCCAGCTTTCTTTGTGCCGATTTTATTTGACGAGTTTCGCATATTACGAGCTACTGTATAAAGTAATTTTGCAACGGGTACAGTAAACGGATTCTCTGACTTTTCGTCGCAGTCGTCGATTTGGCAGAGCGTTGTTAGATCGTACAACTTGACAACATCATCATTCTTTCCTTTAAAAAGCCAATACGTGTGTCCAGCTTTTGTTGCATTAGCTTTGAGGAATGCTAAAATATTTTGGGCCACATTACGTACAACTTGTGGTGAGAACTGCGAATTTTCTAAATATGGAAGATCTTCTGTTTTAATTATTTCGTACTTTTGGACTATACCATCCAGATGGTAGCACATAACAACTTCAGGCACATTACACATTAAATTATCAAGCCAATAATCCACTCCTGTCAACACGTTAATCGGCTTAGCCATGTCGCGCAATCGCAGGCTCACACAAGGTCTCGTACCTCCACCGAATATTGGCATATCAGTTCCGATTAACATTCGAATATCTTCAAAAGTCCACACTACATTTCGGTTGAATACATGATTCGAATTTGGATCTGGCATATTTTCTTCTACATCCGCTTCAGGAAGTACAGGACCGGCTAAGGATAACGGTTGAGCTGTTGTTATCGGTTCCAACCCAGAAGCATGTGTCTCAGCTCCTTTTACACTGTGATAAAGAAATTTGGAGAGTAAATTTCTTCTTTGAACCGCACTTCGGCTTTTATCTTTGATACAATAAAAATTGCGATCCTTTTCGTTCAAGCTACTCAATATATGCTCCATAATAAATTTTCTAAGCCATTTCCAGTCATCAATTTCTTGTCTGAGTAGATATTTTTGTAGATCAAATTCATCGATTAATAATGTATTGCCAATACGATGGACTGTCATGCTGATGGCTTTTTTGGGAGAATATGGAAGTTTTAAAAGGTTTTTAATGTTTTCAGCGTCAGATATCACATCAACTTCTCCCAAGCAGTCGGAGAATTTATGAGCCATTGGAAAGCTGAAAGAAAATTAATGATTGTTTATAATGTATATCGAATTTGGTACGATTAGTTTAAATAGAAGTTTTGCTGCGCTAGAATCGAATTGGTGGCGAGAGAATTGATGAAAAAGGGGTGAGCACTTTCTTTTAGTTTTATAATTTGTTTTTCCTATCCAATAAGCCAAAAATTGGTGTTAATGGATATTTTGTAAAGCATGTCTCTAAATTGTCTTATCGGAATCGAATGCAGGAGCAGGAAAATATACGATAAATTAATGCTTTCGCGCTTGTCGGTTAACACTAGACCACTGATCAGCTATTTTCGCTCTAGTGGAACGTCCTAATTCTTTCTATATGATCCTAGAATGTTTTGGTTGTATTGAGTTCTATGTTAGGGCTACGATATAAAGACAGGCAGTTAAATAGTGAAATATAAGAAGCGATACAAGGAACATTGAGGGGAGATGAAAAGCGTAGGCGTGAAAGAAATATTTTGAGACGAGAGAGAAGATAAGCGAAAATTATTTTCGGTGTGTAAGTAAAGATTGTTCCTAACTGAATTTGAGATTCTCTCAAACATTATTCCTATCAGGTTATGGGACTAGCTCTCACGAAAAGGTTTTCTAATAATTGCAAAAATTTAGTCTGAGAGTGTCAATTTTACCTGAAATTAAAACGTGATTCCGAAAGTGTAAAGGTATACCTTCATCTCGCGAACAGTGGAAGCATGAATTCTATAAGGATCTAAGTGTTGTCGCGAATTAATTACGACACACGAAGGATGCAAGCTGATGAGATCTTATAAGAAATTGCACATAGATCTACGAATCACGAGAAACGCCGCAATCAGAAATTCCAGAAGCGGAAGTACAACGACCGACAGCCAAAGCTACATTCAGGAAATGGCTGAAAGTCGACCAAAACGACAAAACAGTCCCATATTCTGCAGCAGCTCTCCTGAATTAAAACAAATCAAACAAATCAAGAGGAACCAAGGAAATCTTCATCGGCTTACACAAATCAATCCGAAGCATATCGCATTTGGATACTGGAACAAAGAAGTCATTTTGTCGAGAGACGTAAAATTTCTTGAATCTTGTGAACCGGAGTGCGACAACAATGTCACTCCTGAAGGAGGCGGAACTCATAGGGTCATTAACACGCCAATCGAATTTCAATATCCAAAGTCGGTTAATCAGGCTTATACGACCTTGAAGAACAAACAGATTCGGACAATTCAACAAGCAGTTGATCTCGTTTTCCTGTATTCGAAAGAGAAAATAGCAACTCGACAACCAGTGGATTTCATCATATAACAGATCACCATTCTTCGGATTCGAAAGACGAATCGATCACAAAAATGAATAGTTTGTCATTATCCCGTGAATTAGAATATACAGTCGAAGCTGAAAATTTCAGTAGCTCGAGCAACACCCATGACGAATTCGTCGATGTTAACCTTACCGTCAATGTATCAGATGGGTCTTTGAAGGATACGATCACCTGAAACGAACGTGACGAATGGACGACAGCTATTCATCAGGAAACCAGATGCTTAGTTGCTCATGACACCTAGGAGCTAGTCAATGGATCAGCTAATCAAAAGATCATCGGCTGCAGAACAGTATATCGGGAGTATAAGCAGGAGAAACGCCCGTTACTGCATGTTTTAGCTGCCCTCGCAGTCAAACTCGATATAAAAATTCATCAAGTGGATGTAACAGTAGGCGACCTAGACGTAGAGATCGACACTCTTCTATACACGAAAATAACCGAAATGTTAGAGGAATCTCTCAAAGAAATCGGCAAGATTGAAAAGGATGTGTTCGTTCTTCGAAAGACAAAGATTATGCCCAACGAAATAAAATCCGGAGACATGGTGTGGAAACTTCGGAAGTCTATTTATGGGCTACGTCAATTAGGTCGCAGGTGACACGCAAAGTTGTATCAGATTCTAGGATCTACAGATCTAAAGCCAACGAATTTCGACCCGTGTCTCTACGTCGACGAAAATCAAGACTACCCACGCTTATTATTTGTGTATCTACGTTGACTACTTCCTTGCATTGACTAAAAAAAACTAAGATTAGAACAGAAGCAATTATAAGTTAAAAAATAAGAATGAGAACAAATGCTGAAATGCTCGAATCATTTTTCATGTTAGGCACTCCAGGTGCTAAGGCCTTCTTCCTCTTCTTCTTCTTCTTCGTAGCACTATAACCTCTAGGGCCTTCGCTTGCTGCAGAAATCGCGTCCAACTATCTCGCTCCATTGACCGCATCTTCCAATTTCGAAATCCAAGCACCGATGAACTGTCATCGTCGACCAAGTCAGACCAGCGTTTCCTCAGTTTTCCCACTGGTCTCCGCCCTTCAGTTCTCCCAACGAATACCTTTTTGGGTATCCGTTGTTCGTCTATACGATTCACGTGGCCAGCCCATTGCAGCTTTCGCAGTCTTACAATCTTTGAGACTTCCGTTTGTCAAAAATTTTGCCATTGGTTGCCGTCTAGCTTCGCTCCAATTACTCGCTTCAGGACCCGCCTTTCGTAGGTGCTCAATATGTTTTCGGATACTTGGGTTAGGGACCATGTTTCACACCCATAGCATAGGCCTTATCACACATTTGTATACTTGGAGCTTTGTTTTCTTGCGTATGCAGCTGGTCTTCAAGATTGTCAAAACTAAAAAAAAATATTTTATTTGCGAGCTGTATTCTTCGGCGTATTTCGTCTCTTTTATTACCGGTTCTCATTATTTTTGGCGCCGAAATACACAAATTCGCCCACATTTTCGATGTTGTATTCGCCAAGTGTGATATTTTGTGTATTTAAGGTATTTTTTCTCGACTGCGTCATGAGCTTTGTTTTATTTTCATTGATTTGTAGCCCTACTAGTTTTGATTCGCTTCGGAGTTTCAGGAAGAGTTCTTTGGCAGTTGGTAATGACCATCGTCCGCATAGGCTACTACTTGGCTCGTCTTGTCTAGTAATGTACTTCGTCTATCGACAGGTAGTTTTCTTATGATGTGTTCTAGAGCCAAATTGAATAGCAATGCGCCCAGCCCATCTTCCTGCTTTAGTCCGATATTTGTGTCAAAGGTATCTATTCATACAGTTGGCGGATTACCGGTGATTATCGCTTGCTTAATATGCGTACGCGACCAGACCGCCACGCGCTGCCGATAATTGAAGATGTACTCCAAGAAGTTAAAGGAAAAATTTTCTGTAGTCGATTTGGACAGAAACTTCTATCAAAGTGGTACGGGAGGATGTACAAAAGACAGTAGTAACTATGCCTTTCGGATTGTTTGTTCATCGGTATGCCACTTGGTTTCCTAAATTCGGCGCAAACATTCCAAAGGAAAATCAATTATCTGCTGCGCAACTTCGAATTCGTGCTCTCGTATCAAGATGACAACCTGGTTTTTTCGAACAGCACGAGGAACATATCTAGCACCTTTGTCAGTTATCCACATCTTTCTAACAAGCACATCTGCATGATAACTGGAGCAAATGCCAAATCGGCCAACGAGAAATGATTTTCGCATTGTATCATGACTCTGATAATGGTTTTCAACCACCAGCAGGGAGAATTCAGGGAATTGTCGACTATCCGAAATCAACCGACTCGCCTCAGCTGCGGCCTTTTATCGAAATCGACATCTTTTATCAGAGATGCATTCCACACGCATCAGAACTCCAGGCGCCGCAACAAAAACTCTACGCTGACCTGGACAACCGTGGCCAACGAAGCTTTTCAGTGCACCAAAGGCAGCATCGCTGTAGCAGTCACTATAGCTTTCCAGTAGCCGTCAGAGTCACTAGTCCTGCACACGGACACGGCCAATTTAGCCATTAGGGCAGCCTCAAATCAGCAGCGTACCAATGGAACGTGGGTACCCCTCGCAGAGCAGCGATTTTCGACATTTGGAACAGCACTATTTGCGGTGTACCAAGCAGTAAAACACTTTCAGCGAATTTTGGAAGCCAGATACTCGGACCAATAGTCTCTATCCTTTGCACTAGTACAAAAATCGGATAAGTGTTCGCCAATACAGTCCAGGCAATTATATTTCATTGCTCGGTTCGACACTTCTACTCAATATCAGCCAGGAGAGGAGAACACTGTGGCTGACGCCTTTTCTCGTGTAGAATCCATCATCATGCCTGTTGTATTGGACGGAAGCACAATCGGCACGGAACAGCAAACCGATAAGCAGCTACAATTTCTACTCAAGAGTTCTCGCGTCAAACTTCATCGCCTTGAGATTGAGCGACAGTCACTCGTCTGCATCGCGCATAACGGAGTAATTAAACCGTACCCGCCTGTCGCTCTGCGCTGCCAATTCTTTGACCTGTTAAACGCCATATCACATCCCAGCGAGAGAGTGTAACACGTTAATTTTTATTTAATTTTCAAAATGTTAATTTATATTCTAAATTAATGATTCATCATCATATTTAGTAACTGACCTAATTTAGTACCTGACCTAATTTAGTACTACCTGTTTAACCCATCCTACGACTATATAAAGTCATTCCCTTCAACACATCCTTTAGACACTGAAAATGACTCGAAGTAGTCGAAACGCGCCTGCTCATACAACAAAGCAAGGCTCGACGGCTTTTAAAGAAAAAAGAGAAGTGGCCTGTGGATACCAAATAAACAAAATAATTGAATATATTATTATGTTATATAAATTAAATTACTTTATATTTAAACGAATATTTACAAATTTCAATACATTAAATACACAACACATTATATTAAACAATGATGAATCATTAATTTAATTACTTCTAGGTTGATTTTTGGGGATTTGTATATTTTCCGCTACATATTATACAGTGGTTCCCTCCCCGATTGTTTGTCCTGTGCTCTCCTTTACCCTTTGCGGATGTCTTTTGACTTATTAATTCATGCTTTATTATGTTTTGTCACTGAAAGTGAGAAGTAAAAAAGGGAAGTGAGAGATCAATCTCCTTCCATATCCGAACTTGATCCTTTGAGGATGTTGAATAATTAGATAATTGATTAATAAGTTCAAAATTCATTTAGGTCGGTGACTAAAGAGAGTTTATCACTCTCACAAATGTGTACTATTTTTATTTTATTCGGATATTTTTATTTTTAAATTATAAATTAAAATATGACAACAGAATCACTCTGTTCCACTATAATTGCCACTGAGCCCCCTGAGATGTTTGAGGTGTTGTTACGAGTAGAGATGATACTGGTGGAGCTTTCATTGGAAGCATGATGGTAGACAGCCATCATAACAAGAGCTACTGCAAAACGCGTAGCGATGAAGGACGTGTTCTAGTGGGCAAAGCAATGCTCGGCAACTTCGACACGCCGCATAGCCAACTCGAACATTGCTTAACGAAATTTCAAAAACTGCTTAACGATAATCGACCGATACACGCGTTGGCCTCAAGCGATTCCAGCTATTGACACAACGACGCCGATCGTCGTGCAAGCATTAATCGACGGTTGGGTCTGTTTTTCGGCACTCCAACTATCATCAGAGCAGGGCCGGTATTCGAAACAGAACTCATTTCGCAGCCTGGGCACATTATAGGCGCGAGGCAGATTCAAACCACGCCGTACAATCCACAAGCGAACGGGATGATGGAAAGAATGTATCGCACCTTAAAGGCTGCGCTTAAATGTTGTCCGGAAATTCCGTGAACAGAGGCTCTTCCCACAGTTCTACTCGGCCTCTGAACAACGTTTAAGGAAGATTTACAAGCTTCATAGATTGAAGTGGTTTTCGGGATGTTGCTTCGAATCCTTTGTGAATTCTTTACACCACAAAGCACTGTGTGCAGCAGCCTATCGAATTTCGTCACAAAGCTACGTCGTCTTTTCGAGTCTATTCGCCCGATTCCAGACACTGGTCTCATCTCCCGTTCGTGTTTAGAGACTTGAAAACCTGAACCTGCAGACTTACACCGGACCAAAACGAGTGGTAAAACGTATGACACGGATACGTTTGTCGTGGATATCAACGGACTCAGCCAGACAACTTTCCACAGACCAGCTGAAGCCAGCATCATATCTGGATGCAATATACGAACTCTTGTCATCGGAACTACGGAAGCAGCCATCCCCACATCAAGCACTTGCATCCAGCTAGTGTCTATAGCCAGCAGCCACTCCACCAGATTCAGAGCAGTCAGATAACTTTAACCGAACTAAAAAAGTCACCTTCTCGCTCCCTTGGCACGACGCGGTCTCCTGGGGGGAGAGTGGCTATGGCGCTTCCT
The DNA here is from genome assembly GCA_963969285.1 of Odontomyia ornata. Classification (NCBI taxonomy): domain Eukaryota; kingdom Metazoa; phylum Arthropoda; class Insecta; order Diptera; family Stratiomyidae; genus Odontomyia; species Odontomyia ornata. Next base: position 11,841,712 of record OZ017741.1, read on the forward strand.
TCGCCATGCCCGGTCGAGCAGCTGTTACGAAGCAAGTAACGTAACCAATATATTATAATTAAATAACGTAATAGCTAGCACTATTAACAAATTAGCATTTACATCTACCAATAGATAACAAACACAAGCAATAGATTAGCATTTTATGCAAACCATGGAATAACTAATAAATAGTATAATAGATTAATAAGTGTAATAGCTAGCACTATCACAAATTAGCATTTACATCTACCAATAGATAACAAACACAAACAAACAATGCAACCTTCGCCGGCTACGTCAAGATCAAGGAAATCCTTTCATGCTGAAATAGCATTATCTTCAAACATATGGAGAACTAAACTAAATCGTAATGATGAATAAAAGATACATGATACTCCTCACGACCGTCACCTACATCGACAAGGCCAGGGAACACCAGAAACCTGAACCATGCAATTGATGTTTGTCGTATGCGGAAAGATAAGGAAAGACAAAAATATATAATATATAAAAACATTCTGAAGCTGCCAATGCTTACTCAAACTAGTTTGGTTTACCAATTGGCAAAATCATTAACCTTTAGTCAAATTATTATTATGGAGAAAGTTAAGTTTATCTACAGCAATTTTAAAACTAATGGATCGGAACGAGCGGCGTTAATTAAGGTATCACAGATCAACCCATATAATGCGAGGAATGCAGATCAATTCGTAATACCTTTTGCCAGAACGGATCGTCTAAAGAACGATGCAACAAATGATGCTCTGCGTACATATAATAATCGACCAGAAATTGTTAAGAAAGCAAAGTCATTTGGTATTTAAAAAAAGACTAAGGGAGCATTTAATGAGCACTGATTGAAGCGTGGACCTGTAATTCTGCTCTTATGAGCCCAGTATCTTAGGGGCGTTCTTTTTGACCCTATCGGCGAGATACTGAAGTGACAGTTACTCAGAGTTTTTTTTGAATGCTGATCATGATTTTTTGGACTAGATGTTCACGAAAAGGACTAGTTCAAATTATATTGTGTGCCCCCTTATACCGATGTGTTAAACATTGTCTGGGTGGCACAAAGGACCAAGCGACGTAATGTGAATGCAGATCGCACGAGCGTTGTGCGACGAAGAAAGAGTGATGGAGACAGTCGAAGGGAATGGAGGTATTTAAAAAAAAAATGAAAAAAAAAATAATAATGCACTAATAGCATTGTGCACTTTTGATGTACGAATAGCATTCCATACATGTTAATATGGAAAGACAAATGAAAAAAATAATGCACTGATAGCTTTGTGCACGATTGATGTATGATGGCGTTCCATGTATGTTGATATGAAGACAAGTTTGGTTAACTACCTGGTCGATGGAATTGGGGTGAGTACACGGAAATTGGTCCGTCAGCATTTTGCCCCACTCATGGCAATTCCATTCATGGCAAAACCTGCCTAATCGGCAATTCATTCGGATAAAAATCCATGAGGCGCCTGAAGGAGCGTAATTCGTCGCCAGACGGGTCCAGAGTGGAACTCTGGCTTTAGCAGGCCTTCCAGGAACGTCTCAAAATCAACCCCGAGTGGAACTTAGGCTGCCTAAGCGCCTTCCAAGGTTGAAGAACAGGACTCGTACGACATAGGTAGAACACAGGCTGCTCGCCCGCCTTCCAAGATTATGAGATCCCTCTACAGAAAATCCTGCTTAAGATGAACTTGGGCCGCTCAATGCCCTCCAGAGTAAGTCTACAACGGTCTTTCCAAGTGGAATCCAGGCTGTCTCAGTCCTCCAGAAAGACCTCGACGACGCTTGCCAAAGCGGCACTTAGGCTTTTAACAAGCCCGCCCATGGTAAAGAACCTTTGAGCAAAAGTCCTGCTCTAGGTTTTAATATCTTAGAATTTTCCTGACTATCTTTTGAACATTTTACAGGGCACACATCTACCAACAAGAACCCCCAGGAGTACTCGGAGGCTCCATAGGAGGTACACCCCATCGGACCGACAAAGACAACGGAAGTGAAGACTCTCCCCCCTAAACGTACACTGGACGAAGCCCCTGACTCTGATAGAATACCGGGCACGCCGCCAAGTAGTATCCAGCGCAAACGTGACACCAGAGGCCTCTCCCGCGATACCGCGTGAACGTCACAGGGGCGGCTTACGAAGAAAAATCGACAAGCAGGTAGCGGAGCTCCTACGATTAGCACTGATCGCCGTCACTCCAGAGTAGCGGGCCCGTTTTAAAGACCAGGCCAACGCCGTTCAGTAAGGCTATCGCCGGACTCAACAAATTAAACGCGCACAAAATCGCGGGAGACGCCTGGCATCTACACCACCATCACCAGCCACAACCACGGGCCAACGAAGTTCCGCTCAGTCGCCGATTCTGACATCCATCCGTCAACGCTGGAACGATCTGATTCAATTTTAGTTCTGTTATCTATCTTGTTAAATATATTGTAATTATCAAAGTTCTATATTATCATAACGTTTTAAGAAAACAATCAGTGTTTGCTTTGGCCGCTGAAGCACCGCTTGATGCTAAAGATAAGAGCTAATTGGTTAGTTTCTTTATTGCATTCATCACTATCATAAGATCTTCCTAGACCATAAATAATTTACAAAATAGTCCTTCTCCAACCTTTCAGAAAGTGATTGACTGCAATCTACCGTAGACACATTATTAGCCTGTTTTTAATATTTCTTCATTTTAACTTCTTTCCGAAGTAAAATTTGAAATTTTTTCTTTTGTCGGGTGGGAATTTTTTGATTTCACTGATTGTTAAATCATAAGATTGATTGAATTTGGTTTTAATGTTTAGTTCCCATTATAGCTTTACGACTGGGAAGGGGGTTGCTTGGTGACATCATAGTTAAATCATTTGAAGGCGTTTGTTTGTTAACCGTGCAAGTTGAAATTGCTTCGAACTTTTTGGCTAATTCCATTTGATCGCCTTTTGGGTAAGAAGCTCTCTGGGGATTGGGTTCATTGCTCGGACACCAAATCATAATTTACCAACCACGTTGGCTGCCTCCTCCTCTCCTTCGGATATACCCGTATGTATTTGTTTCACAATTTATTTCGTCCTTTCTTAATACGCAATACTCATTAGATCAGCTTACCTTGCAAATCCTGTCGAATGGTAAATGAACTGCTGCAGTCCGTATGGACTGAAGGAGCTATTTAGCCAATTGGATGGTGGCATATTTAAGTCAGTATTACATTGTAATTGTGTAAATTGAGCAGGCACTTGTACGGCTAAAAATTTCACTATCGCTTGGGACTTCACCGATTCGCCATCGTCGTGCGGTTCCACATTCTGGCACGATTCAATCTGCAAAGGAATATGTTTAGTTGAATTTTATTTTCAATTGTCCGCACACAAATACCTTTTCTAATTTTTCCTTCTCCATTGAATGCCACTCGTTTATTCTGTCCAAAAATCTAAACAGAAATTCCGAATAATATCGAGCCGCTAAACTCGCATCTGTTAAACAATTCTAAAGAAATGTCAGTGTCAAATCTTTCTGGAAGACTATGAACAATTTTGCAAGGAGCCGACAATAAAACTGGAGAAAACAGATTTCGTAGTTGTTCAATGAAACATGATTTTATTTTTTTTTTGTTTTTAGCTTTCTGATAATATTATTACATCCGATAAATTCTTCATCCTATTTTCTTTTTTAGCTTGCTTTGCCGCTTCTTACATCTTTCGTTATTAAATGTCAAGAATGTCAATTTCTCTCATACCCATCTTCCCATCTTATACCTTTCTCATACCGCTCTCTCATCTCTTTTCGGGCTCCGAAAGTTTCCAATTGACTTTTATGTCAAGTTTTGTTTACCTCTGATCTGTCTTGATTCCCTGGAAGAAAGTTGAATTCGGTCGTTAACTCCTTAGCATGCTGAAGATTTTATAGAGAATCTCTTGAGGAGTCTTCCTTAAGATTGGTACGTTATACAATTTACTACTTGTAATTAGATCATATTATATGAAATCTTTCTTGTGACTGCAGTTAGGGCAACAGTAGAATGCATTTAATAATATAGATGAGGTTTATATTTATTGGAGTTTTAATTAGTATTATATACTTATGGCAACTTTTTAGGATTCAAGCTTTTAAATTCAATAATATATTTTAATTTGGGAATAGAATAGTTGCTCAGATCCTTCTATATTAATTGTGTGCTAGGCAGATGGTTGTGACTGGAACTCATGATAGTATAAGCTCTTTGAAAGAAGAAGAATGACCAAATCTTCAGTTCTATTCATTTAAATTGTAAATATGTACCCCAGAGGTAAAGGACACCATTTAAAATGTATGTGAAAAAGAGTACACTAAGCCTTTGATGGCACAAGGTCCAGTTTTTATCACTTACGGAAATAATACAATGGAAAATAACATCCATTTTTGTTGGAACTACAGAACCCTATGTCGAATTGATAGAGACATTTTACCATCAAGGATACAGTGCTGACTTTATTTCACCTAAAATCGACATGGTGTCCTTTGCATACGGGGTACTGAAAAACTATGGGTACTTTGCACTCTTCATAATAATAAGCTCATTTAAGCAGAGGAAATAACAAATTTTGTTTTATCGTACGATTAATATTACATTGCATTCTTGCAGGAACTACTACACAAATGTCTTAAGAAAAATATTATCTAAGATTAACCTAAAGCATCCAAAAATGTTTCGTATAAGTAATAATTTTCTTAGAGTATTCGCTACCCTCCAATTCCAAATTCGGCTCATTAATATCCAATCTTTTTACATATTTTTCTTAGAAACCCTACAAGCACGATGGATAATGAAGTGTCTAAAAGCGATGAAAAGGTGCTAGAAGCCAGTAAAGAAAACAATGAAAAAGTCAGCAAAGAAAACAATGAAAAAGCCAGTACTGAAAGCACTGAAAAACAAAAAAATAAAGAAGATTCAAATACTTCTTCCAATGTCGAACAACAAAGTCCGCCATCAGAATCCAAAAATGACGAAAATGCTTATTTAGAACACATTGTTTACGATGCAGAAGGTGTAGCATTTTACATCGACCCAAACACAAAATGCAAATATAAATGGTCATCTGAAACGAATACTTGGGTCGCAGATGAATCTTCAGCGAAACAGTCGGAGAGTGTTTATGAAAATGAATTTTATAAATGGTGCCCTGAGAAAAATGAGTGGATACCAAAATCAACTTCTTCAGAATCAAATACTAAACAAACACAATCAAGTGAAAGTAGTACAAATAAAAGTGAAAATTCTATAGCAAATGATCCAAGAAATGTGACTTACAGTTCAGAGGATGGCACCTATACTTATACTGATACTGATGGTACGATATTTTTCTGGGACACAGAAAAAAGTGCATGGTTTCCAAAAATCGATGATGATTTTATAGCGCTTTATCAATTAAATTACGGAAGCAATGAGAACACATCGGCGCAGGTAGGCAATCCGCAAACAATAAATGAAAGTATAGCGGACCAAATTGATGAAAGTAGCAACGTTACAGCTAACATAACAAGTGGTAGTGCTAATACTTTTAAGAAAAAATTACCGGCAGTGCCACCTAGTAAGTACATTTGAAATTAGAAATTTAGAATTATTCTTATTAAAATTTATCCTCAGAATGGTTTGATATTCCGTCGGAACAAAATACGAAGGTTTATGTCGATAATCTGCCGCTTGACATAACTGAAGCGGAGTTTGTTGAAGTCATGTCCAAGTGTGGAATGATCATGAGGGATCCCAATACGCGAAAGTATAAAGTTAAACTTTATACTGAACCAAATGGACAGCCTAAGGGTGATGGATTGTGTGACTATATAAAGGTACGTAAAAATGAATGCTTACTAAATTATATTAAATTGATATTGTATTTCTTTCGAGTTCAAAATAATGGGAGAGAAGTCAATTTTTTGTGTAAAAATGCATAAAATACCAAAAGCTATTTCATAGTGTTGTAAGATTTGTAAGTTTTCTGGAGAATATCAATTTAAGTGTGAGATTATTATGGAGGAAATTAAGATCTTCATAGAAAAAAATCAAAGTAGACTGCCAAATCACCTTCGAAAAAACAAAAAAAAGGAATCACAGTTGTTGAGTTCCAGACACCCCTGAGCGCCCATCACGGCAACATCAACGCTTCAATCAACTTACATAGTTATTTAAGGTTAATTAGCACAGTAATAATTAGCCCATTCGTAATTAATTCGATTTATTTAATTGGTTTATCAATTGACCGATCATTGCAATAAATTTCAGCAAATTCAAATTTAATTCGCCACAAGGCGAAAATACTTTAAGCTGCGAATACCACGCTCGTTGAGGAGGATCATCGACCGTTTGGACCAGAAGGAGGTCACTCGGATCTGGTGCAGGAGTAAACTCATGACCCTCCAACGAGGTTGGTAACAGCTGGATGAATATCACCAGCAGATCGTCGAGCTCCATGGGGATCCTGAAGCGTATGGTTTTATTGTGTAACAGCAAATTCATTTGGGTGAGCTTACCCAAGATTGGGTCATACGTCTGGAATCGAAAATGGATGAACTCCCTGCCTCATCGACTCTGCCTGTGACTCCTCTTACCATGCCCATGCCGAAAATAAGACTCCTCACCTTCGATGGGAACTGTTTACATTGGCAACAATTCCACGACTTGTTCCTGCAAATGGTACATAGCCATTCGATGTCCAAGTGCCAGAAGCTATGGTACCTCAAGGCCGGTCTCACCGGAGAAGCAGAGCTTTTGATTCGAAATTTTACATTGTCGGATGACAACTACGAGGCGACTTGGACAACCTTGAAGGAAAGGTACGACAACCGGCGACTATTGGTAGCGACGCTCATCAACAAATTGATGAGTCAGCCATCTCATGCTAATGAAAGGCCATCAGTGGCAGCAATAAAGGCTCTACATGATACCACACAAGAGTGTCTCAGAGGCCTGGAGAACCTGCAAGTGTCTGCAAGGGGCTGGGATCCGTTGCTGCTACATGTGCTAATCCGGAAATTGGATCCAGCGGCTCACGCATCATACGAACAATCGTTATCCAACCCGTGCGAGCTACCACTCTTGAAGAGTATGTTGGACTTCATGGAAACGCGTTTCCAGGCCCTCGAGACACTCGGCCATAAAACAAAGAAACCGAAGATCAACCGTAGGAAAGCCACCAAGTCGACCGCGGCCGCCACGACAGCAGGATCACCCACTTTACGACTGCCCGGATTTCCTCAGGATCACTGCTGCAAAGAGACTAAGTTTCGTGCGCGCTAAGTAGCTGTGCGTGAATTGCCTTCGAGAAGGACATCAGGCTTCCAGCTGCGCGGCCAGAAGTTGCAAGCAGTGTTCCAAGAATCACAGCTCTCTGCTGCATCTGCCTGGAGACAACAAGCCCAAACAAACCAAGACGATATCCTCGAGCACGACAACGCCGAATCAAGACTCGAAACCGCAAACAAATGCAGAACCACCATCGCTCGCTTTAACGACTCTGATGGAGCCCCGACCCCAAGGACATGTACTTCTGGGCACAGCCGTCGTCAGGCTGGTCAACAGCAGTGGAAAGACGACGGATTGCCGAGCTGTGGTGGATCCGGGCTCACAAATAAACCTAGTCACCAAAAGTATCATCAAAAAATTGGGTTTATCATCGACACCACAACTTGCCCTCATTGAAAGAGTTGGCGGTAGCACTGAGGAGGCATACCATAAAGTGAACTTCGGCCTAAGATCCAGATTATCAGGATATGCCGCGCAGTTGGAAGCGTACGTCATGGACAAAATTATATCAGCGCAAGCGTCTCAGAACTTGAACACATCGGGATGGCACATTCCTAAAAACATAAGGCTGGCAGATCCACAATTCCACCGAACGGAGCGCATCGACATGTTGCTGAGTGCCGAACACTTTTACGAGGTCCTAGCCATTGGACTAATAAAGTTGGACCCACAGCTCCCAGTGCTCCAGAATACGCTCCTAGGGCGGATTGTAGCCGGAAGAGTGATCACACATCAAGTGTCTTCCGTGACATGCAGCATCCTGGCAAAAGATAACCAGCTTAATCAGCTCATCAAGCAATTTTGGGAGGTCGAGGAAGTACAGGATCCGCAGCACAAGCTTACGTTAACTGAAAAGGCTTGCGAAGCACATTTCTATCAGACAATGACAAGACGTCCCTTTGAATGATGTCCTTCATACAGGGCCTACTTTCCGGGATGATCTTTTTTCGATACTCCTGCGTTTCAGAATGCCTTGTTTCGTATTCACCGCCGACATCGAGAAGATATATCGGCAGATAATGCTCCATCCTGAAGACCGTCGGTACCATGGCTTGAATTGGAGAAATATTGTAGTTCAACGCAACCAGTGCGATACTATCAGTTGAAAAGTCAACAGTCAAGTCGTCGTCAGGTTGCTGTGTGCCAAGTCAAGAGTGGTCCCGATCAAGACACTTACTGTTCCGCGCCTGGAGTTGTGTCCGGCGAAACTAGGCGCTGGGCTCACAAGACGAGTTAAGACAGCGCTCAATCTGCAGGAGGTTTTTCAGTATTCTGGACCGATGCCGCGATTGTCTTGGCGTGGATCAAATCTACTGCATCATCGTACAATACCTTTGTGGTGATTAGGGTCTCCTCTCAAGGCCGGACTGATTATATTCCGACGAAGCGCGTCAAGAAGTAACAACGACGTGCTCCAGCCGGGGAATAGATTTCCACTTCATCCCTTCACGCGCGCCTCATTTTGGCGGCTTGTGGGAGGCGGCGGTCAGATCAGCCAAAATTTTGATCAGTCGAGGCGTTTCGTAGGCTGCTCTCACCTACGAGGAGCTGCATACCTTGGTGGTTGAGGTGGAGGCTATCCTCAATTCTAGACCACTGACTCCGAAGTCAAACGATCCCAATGATTTGGCAGCCTAAGACTCCAGCACACTTTCTCATCGGAGAACCCCTCACAACCATGGTGGATGGTCGCGCAGAGCCAGTCACCGGAGGTCTCCATGCCCGGTGGAAGCTAATCAATCACCTCAAACTCGAATTCTGGAGACGATGGTCGCACGAGTACTTGGCGCAGTTGCAGCATCGTGTCAAGTGGAGACAATCACACCCCAATGCGATCCCGGGAACAGTGGTCATCATAAGCGAAAGTAACACCCCATCGAAAATGCATCGAACCTGCATGTTCAACCACCAGTGCCGTTACATAGACGCTACAGCGGAACGGGGGTGGATGTTGAGTTCCTGACACCCCTAAGCGCGCATCACGGCCTGATCCGGCAACATCAACGCTTCAATCAACTTACACAGTTATTTAAGGTTAATTAGCACTGTAATAATTAGCCCATCCGTAAATAATTCGATTTATTTGATTGATTTATCAATTGATCGATCATCCCCACAAAGCGAAAGACCTTTGTTACGAATACCATATTTTCATTTTTATCAATCGAGTAACCCATTTTTCTTTCATTTTTTAATTCGTCAAAACTTTGAAACAAAAGTTTATTCATTGTTCAATTGTTGGTTGGTCTGTATCATAGCTGCTGAACGCTTATTAAACGATTTTAACGAATTTCGAGTTTTTTGCTGAATGTATTAAATAAAAATAATAAAATCAAAGTTCGGGACAAAAGAGTCCCGGCGCAATCAGTCAGTGTGCAAGGGATTAAGAAATATTTAATCATTGATCCGATTAATCGAGTAACAAATTCCATAGTAATTTAAAAAGTTTGCAGTAAAGCACACTACTTCTATTGGATTTGTTAGCTATTGTTTCAAGACACTATTATAAGGCAATTATTTGAAGAGTTTGGGTAGTCCACTTAGTGTTGTGGTTGGAGTGCTCGCTGTGTAAGCCGAAGTACCCTGGCGGCGGACTATAAGCCCCTTCAGTTATGACATGTACTGGTTTAAAATCCCGTTCAGTTATGACATGTACTGGTTTTTTTTTTTTTTTTTTTTTTTTTTTTTATGGCAGGGAGGTGAATGCTATTTATGCACAGAGTGTGGGACTCCCATGCGCGACTGGGCTACCCACTAAACACCTCCCCTGTCAACCTGAGAACCCAGCCTGGAACCGTTTGACACATTACTTCGGGCCAGGTCTCGTTTTGTTACGCCGTGGGGCGCCTTCAAGCTGGGGAGTCCCTTTCCTAGCGGGAGGGGAGAGGGGAAGAGGAAATGCCAGAAGAGTACTGGTTTAAAATCAGAATATATCGCAGCTGGATGGACGGACAAACGGCCAAAGCGTGGTATAATTTTAAATACCGGAAATGAATTAAACTCATAAAAACAATAGTCGTTTAAAAGCCTTTTATTTGTGAACGATAATACTAGTTATCATAATGACGTCTAAACTTGTCTGACTCCAAATGTTAAAAAAAAAAACGTTAGTCACCCCTCCATTCTATTCGTTATTGTGTTATTAATCACCCATCTATCTCTATTCGGGGATAATCTGCCCCCAGTACTGACTTCTTCGTCAGTACGAAAATCAAGTGGATGAATCTTATTTGTTACTCTGCGGTATGTTCCATTCGACGTTTTGATATCAACCACTCGACGAACATTGTCGTGACCTGGATACGTTTGTGTGATTATCCCGATCGGCTATTGTTCCCTTTTGAGGTTTTTTTTTTGTGGTAGGGAGGTGAATGCTCATTTACGCACAGAGTGTGGGATTCCCATGCTCGCAAGAAAGCGACCGGACTACCCACTAAACACCTCCCCTGTCAACCTGTGGACCTAGCTTGGAACCGCTTGACACATTACTTCGGGCCAGGTCTCGTTTTGTTACGCCGTGAGGCGCCTTCAAGCTGGGGGATCGCTCTGCTAGCGAGAGGGGAGAGGAGAAGAAGAAGTGCCAGACAAGCGATCCCCTGCCCCAACACCCCCGGCTGCTGTGGGTCCCATTTATCTTTTAGGACTACCCGAACATAATGTGCCACCTGATTCCATTTGTCAGCCGATTCGAGCATCACCGCGAATATATTATCCGGGGTGAGCTCTCCCGTCTCCCTGTAGAGGGCCCTTCGCAGCCTGTCCCATTTTATGCACACAAAAAATGTGTGGCAGGCATTGTCTTCCTCTCCTGGGCAATACCGACAATCGAAAACACCCATGCCCGCTCAATAGCTGGGTCAGATAGAAGTTAGTCTCACCATGCCTTCGATTAAGACACGGTCTCACATCCGGGATGAGGCGCGCAGTCCACCTTCCCTTCGTGCAGTTGACCCAAGACTGCTGCCAATCGTTGAGTGAGCGCTGTCTCTCCTCGCGGACAAACATCTCCCTCGCATCCTCGTTTCGGCGCAGGTAAATAGCGCGGCGCTCTCTAGCAAGGAAGGCGACAGATATCACGCCTGCAATAACTCTCACCGCCGAATCAGAGACTGTTGGATAAGAAGATGCAATCCTCAGTGCTCTTCTTCTCTGTACCTGTGCCAGGCGTTTTCGGTAAATCTCCTTACTAAGAGCGTCGCCCCATATTTCTGCTCTTCGAGTCGATCAGTAGCCCCAGGTACTTCACCGCTGGCTTCGATTCGATACGCAAGCCTCCAATACTGATCGCCCTTACTCAAGGGATTCTCTTTTTTGTCAAGATAATCACTTCGGTTTTCTCCAGTGCTAGACTGAGCGCGCGAACGGTCATCCAGTCTCCCACTCGGCGCATTAACGTTCTTAGCCTAAGTTGCGCTTGTTCAACGGTGCGTCCAGCGACCAGAACCGCAACATCATCCGCATAGCTGATCAAGCGCGACTCATCTGGCATCTCCAGTCTCAGTAGCCCGTCGTAAGACACGTTCCACAGGTCTAGACCAAGGATAGATCCCCGGGCAACACCCGATGTAACCGATGTCTTTCGTTGACCCTCTGTCGTTTCGTAGAGCAAGCTTCGGTTTTTAGGTAGTCGCTTGAAAAGCGTTTTCCAGCGTATCCAGAACCCATCTAGCGGAGTTGAAGGCGTTCATAGCGTCGAGTGTCACCAACAGGACGATCTGTCGCTTGGTGCGACTATATGCCTCTGCCTTTTGGACCGCGCTCACCACCTCTGCAATCGCATCGATAGTAGAACGTCCTGCTCTAAAGCCGTACTGCCGAGGAGATAGATCCCCAGCAGCACGAATCACGTCAGTGAGTCTTCCCTTGATGAGTTTCTCTAACACTTTCCCTGCCATGTCTACCATGCATGACGGGCGTTATGTAGACGGCGATTCGGGATTTCCCTTCCCCTTGCTGATCCATCGTACCGGGAAAACTTTGTCCCATAGGCAAGCGTTGAATGTGCTGAGCAGCAAATCAGGACAATGGTGATACACAAGCTGCAACAACTCAGCTGGAAAGCTATCTGAACCTGGAGCCTTCCTCGCTTTCAATGAAAGGACTGCCTCCTCCAGTTCCGGCTGTGTAAAGAGTGGACACTCAACTGCTGTTTCACCATGGACAGCGTCAACACGGACGGGATGGGCGGGGAAGAGTTCCCGCACTATCTCATCCATCTTTTCCGCATAATGTATGCAAGGCTTCCGTAGGGCGCCAAGCTTCCGCATAACTAAAGGGTGATTCATAACAAGTGTACACATGTGAATGGGCGTTAACTCTTATTTATCACCAACTTCAGGTCCATACATTGACAGATTATGACAGTTTGGTTTTTTATAATTTTAACCATGGCGCCATACACATCAGCCGAACGTTTTATTATTGTTAAAACTTTTTACAAAAATAATGAATCGCCTGTGCAAACATCATATGTTCGAATAATTTCACGAAATGGACCCATAAATTGGCCGGCGATATCGTGTGATTTGACTTCTTGTGACTTCTTCCTTTGGGAATTTCTGAAGGATCGTGTTTACGCTGATGCTCCTCAGACTACAGAAGCATCAAAAACAATATTCGAGCCAACATACGCCTAATAACGCCGGAAATGTGCGAAAATATCATCGAAAATTATAATCATCGTTTGATAGTCTGTAAAGCATCACAAGGTGCACATATGCCCGAAGTAATGTTTCATATTTAATTGTAAGGGACCAAATTTTTATAAAAAATAAACATTACAGCTCAATCTTCACAAAAACGATGTTTTTTTCGACAAAAAAGTGTACACTTGTTATGAATCACCCTTTAGCTTGTAGCCAAGCCCCACGGATCCTTGTTCACATTGTCCACTAGGTCTTGCCAGCTGCGAGCTTTGCTATTGTTAATCAATTTGCGAAGACATTTCCTAGCCGACTCATATGCTGCCACCCAGTTGCATGCCTCGTCACGGTTCCGCGCGCGTTGAGCCTCACGTCGAAGCTTGTGACACTCCCTTCTGGGGGCTTGTCGTGCCGGGGTTTTCGACATTTCGATGCTCATAGTTGAGTTCACCACGTCTTGAGCTGCCAATTCTTTGGTCCCCTCCGAAGCTCCCTGCAGCGGCTCACCTGCTGTGAGCACCTCGACGAGCCTCTCGACGTCCATCCTTCCGATGTTCCATCCATTTGCAGAAAGCCGAGAGCACGGACGTCGGGAGACAACATCGCTTATCTCAAGCAGAATGCACTGATGATCACTGGCTGAGTAGTCCTCTAATACTTTCCAATTGTGTATCTTCCATACTAAGGACTCCGAGGCGAATGTCACGTCTGGTATGGTTCCCTCACAGCCGGTACGGCGGAAAGTTGGCGTATTTTCGGTTTTTAGTTCGACGAGCGCTGTCCCTGCCGCCATTTCCAGGAATCGTTTTCCCCGCGGATTTGTTTGAGACATGCCCCATTCGATAGCTCTCGCGTTAAAGTCTCCCCGAACGAGCACGTTGCCCTGTGCGTTCGAGGCAGCGTCCTCCAGAGCATTAAGCTTGGCTTGGAATGATGATATCGATTCGTTCGGCGTTAGGTACACACTAAAGAAGGTGGTCGCTGAGCACCGAACCCACACGAAACCAACCCCCGTCCATAACTCTCCGCTTTGAAATCACTGTTCCGAACCCAGATAGCGGCAGTACCAGTTTCGTCAGGATACCATAATGCAGGACTGTTATCACGGTGTTGCTCACTCGGCAGCATAACGTCGGCCTTCATGTCCCTCGCAAACTGCTCAAGCAGATTTTGGGCGGTTGAACTGCGGTGTAGGTTTAGCTGCAGGATGCGGGTCATCGAAGTTCTGATTTTGCCTTGGCTAGGGCTTCCTGGAAAACCCGGTATTTTCCAGATCCCAAGACGTGTCCAAAATCATGTCTTGGATCAGCATCCTTGCAAAGAATACAGTGTACCTTCTTCGTACACTCTTTTCTTTTATGTCTCATTTCAGGAATTGTTCGGCGTCCTTTTCGGTCAAGTCAACTATGGCCATGCGTTGTCCCCTATTGTTTTCTGATGTCAGTCTCGCTTTGATCTTTCTTACGCTAGGGAACTCCCTTTTGATGGCCTCTTCTACCTCGGCCAGATCCGTTACGCAGTCAGTGTCTCTTATCTCGATCGTTGCCATCGGCTCGAGCGAGGCTATAGTTGCGCTTTTGCCGCGGACTTTCTTTACTGCATCGCAGAATGCTTCCTTATTGTCGGCCTTTGCTCCGAATTCGACCAGTATGTGGCCCGACCGCGTTGGTCGTACTGCTTTGATGGTAGTGTTGGTGTCTTCGGGCCTTACGTTTCCACTGATGTCCCGCAGCACCTCCGCGTAGGATCGGCCATCTTGGGGTTTTACGAGCAGTGCCTGCTGCCGGGGTCTTAGTCTCGGCTTCTGTCTCTTCTCTCCTATTTTGCATCAGGTCTTTTTCCTTGTTGGGCATCCGTGCGAAGTTTAGTTTCTGGCACTTTTTGAAGGAGTTTCTTTGCGGCTTTCTTCGCTCTTTTTGTAAGCACTGTCTGGAACCCGTGATCTGGTGCTCCATGCCAATCAAGTGCCTCTTCCTTCCTTCTTTATCCCGATCTCCTTCGATTGGGCTAGACGCCATTCTTTTATTGATTTTTGCTGGTGAAGCTATCTGCATGTGGCCTTTAGATTTCGCCCCCAGCGCTTCTTTAGCCTTCTGCTTGTCTTCGGCCTTTAACCAGCTCCTCCGGTAATGCCCTATGCAGTCTAGGAGCTCCTCTAGTTCAAGGAGCCCAATCTTTACTGCTTTGTTGATTTTTGGGGAGTCGCATGCAGATTGTATTCTTTTCAGAACATCTCCCGCTTTTCGGAATAGCCTTTGTTCTTCGTGTCGCTGGGCGGCAATTGTACTTAGCGACCATCCTTGTGAGAGGTTATCGCTTTCCGTTTCCGAATACAGTACTTCCGCCACATTTTCGACGTTGGCGATGCAATCACACAACGTCGCTTTATTTGTCTCGTCACTCGTTTCTTTTCCTGCCGTAATCTCCTCGTTGGTTTCAGGGTGATTTCTTTATTATGTCGGGATGTACGACCCTTGCATCGGTCACTTCGGTAACGATCGCAGCAATGACCATCGAATTCTCGATGTTCTTTATATTTTTTTCCACCGCTCGAACACCTGAAGCGTCGTGCAGAGTTTCCCGCTTTTCCTTTATAGGACATTCTGGCGTTCGGATGATTTTTTTAATGCGCCCGAACGCCGCAGGAATCTCTGTCTGGACCAGACTGTCTGCTAATCTCCGTTTTTCGTCCGTTTTCACTGCCATTGTATTATTCGTCGTTTTTGTCATCGTTATTACCGCTTTCGATGTACTGTTAACATCGTGGCTGCAACCGCTAGTTGCGTCGTCGTTATTATTTTTTATTTCTTTTTTTGGGGTTTTTTTTATCTTTTTTATATGTTTTTGGTTGCTCAAGTTTTATTGGGTCCCCCCGCGGAGCTGCTATCTCCGTTCGTGTATGTAGTTGCCTTTTTGGTCTCATGGTTATCTTTGCAGAGCAGGGAGGCCTTGCGAAGGTTGGCACAAGCCTTTATGGGAACAAGTGCCCAGAGCCAGACCAGCGCTAATCGGGAGTCCGTGCCAACCGAACCTACACCACCAACCCAATGGTGCGAACTTCGAACGTACTCCGAGGCCTGCCAAGGTTTTACCGGGACGGAAACGGTATGATAGTTGAATTGGGGCCGTTCACACACGAGTGCCACCTCGGCGCTACCGTGCAAAGCAACTAGGTCCAAACCATCATATCCGCCAGCCCAAACCATCAATTCCAGTTCGTTGTCCAAAGCGTAGTCCAGATCCAATCAGGGTCGTTACCTGTCATCCCAGAAGCGAACTTCGCGGTGCCCCCATGTCCTCGGGTCCGTGGGGGCGGTGCTCCCCAAAGAATGCTAGCCTCCAAGAGTGCTCTTGTCGACCGGCATTCCCCCTGCGGGAATTTCCTCGGATACGTGGGGGCGGAACTCCCCAAAGACTGCTAGCCTCCAAGAGTATTCCTGTCGACCAGCATTCCCCTTGCTTGATGGATGAGAAGTTGGAAAGAACTGGGTGAGACCATCCATCCATAGGCTTTTTAAATTGCCTTTCCGCAGCCTCTTCGTTTTCATCCGACCAAATTCCATTTTGAGATTAGCCACTTCCTATAATCTACCATTCATTTATTTCGTCCGACCAAATTCCATTTTGGGATCTGTCACTTCCTATAATCGCTGAATCTACCATGAATACTGTAACCTGAGCCGCTTATGTTGGTTTTATACTTCTGCTTGTTGACTTGTACTAAAATAAACATTACCTGGGATTCGTTGGGTGACTTGCATTTTCACTGCATTAAGTCATAGGTTAATGCCGTTTTAGCATACGACGGTTGAAACTCAAGTCGCTTATGAAGATGTTGACTTCTGCATGGTAAATATGACTTCGGTGTTGTTATAAAATACAATCCGAGAATTTGAATGGATTGATGATGAGTAGGGGGCTGAAATAGCGACCATAACAATAGGTGTTAGTTAATAATTATATTAATATAAAAACACATGACTCATACTCACGTCGTTCGGTTAAATTTCTTGAGCTCAAACTTTTTTTTTTATATAGATGAGACAGTGTCTCACGTTCGCTCTTTAATATTTTGAATCCAAAACTTCAAATTTTAAATCTGGTGTATGAAAATTGCCAAGTGCAATATTTTTTTACCTAAGGCCAGTATAAACTGTATGACATGTAAAACTTTTTCGTTCGGTCAGATTCGAACCTGTGCATCTCGGATTTGAAGTCATTCGCCATATTTATCCACTTCACAGTACAAATTAATAACAACAATAATCTTTGGGTCGATACCTGAAAAAACTTTTATATTGCTAACTTAAAATGCAGAAACGTTTTCTAACCTTTCGAGATCTTTTGAAAACATGGCGATATAATAAAACCAAACAATTGGTGATTCTTGCTTTATTAGGAAATAAAAATCAAATGCATTGTTTATATTTTTTGTACACACTCTTTAAAACTTCGGTGTATGTACATGCGAGTAAATCCAGTTTAATATTAAATGAAAACAGCTAAAATTGTTTCAGCTTTTTCGTTTCCAGCCCTCTCTGAGTTTGACTTGAGATTTTTCATTTAAGTTAAATGTAAAAAATACTGCGTAAATTTTTATCACTTTTAATCTTTTAAACAGCTACACATACGTTGCTTTATTTTGAACAATCTGATACAAAAATTTATTTTACATTTCTTCTGATGAGGGTATGACCTACATTATAGCCTTATGAAATTATCATGTCAGAAGCGTTCTTCCGATAATTTGTTACAAATTATTAGTATTTACTTAGTATGTCAGTTTTGATGTAGCGTCGAAAATAATAAAAAATGAGCAAAAATCATTTTAATTTTCGCTCACAGTCAATTGTTTCGAGATAATTTTATGATTAATTTGTTTGAGATTAGTTCCTACGTTCTAAAAAATTAACAAGGTAACGCTTATACATTTTTTCTGATAGGATAAGGATGCTCATAGCTTCGTATAGCATGTGTAAATGAATGAATTACACGGCTTCATATTCGGAACATTTACATTTACCTGCATGTGAATGGCCAATGAATATTAGCAAGCATACAAATACAGTACATTATGTCACTGGCAATATACGTCATATATCCTTACAATCATAACACATATTAGTTATTAAATAACAAATAGATGACAATAGCACTTTAGGAATTATTAATGGAATGAAAGCAATCAATTAATTGCCAAGTGGGATCTCTTCAGCTTCTGCTGCTTTCGTTGCATTCTTAACTCGTGGAACCGCTGCCGCTGTTCTGGAGTAAGCTTCTGTAGTCGATCACGAAGTTTTTGAAGCCGTGCTTTCTTCTCGTCTTCGGATATGTCGTGGGTTCTATTCTGCGCGTCTCCATCCTCTGTACTATTGCTGGCTTCGAGGACTCGGAACTTTTCCTCCTTTAATTTTCGCAACTTTTCTTTGTATTTCCTCAACGCTTCCATTCTAGCTGCCTGTTTAACATACGACTTTTGTTTCTCCTCCTCTTCTTTGGCCTTTTTCTCCCGCAAGAGCTCTTCTTCCTTGGGATTCTTCTCTTCTTCTGCACTCTTGGTTGATGGGGTAACTTCCTCATTTTTCAGCTCTTCGTTGACTTGCTTGAGTTTTTCAATGTTCTCCTCTCGGATCTTCTTCAATCGTTCACGCTTTAATTCTTCCTCTTCAATGCGCTTCCGCTCTTCTCTGATACGTTGCTTAATTTTCTTAAGGTACGCATTGCGTTTTTCTTCAGACGATAAGTTGGGAGTAGTTCCTTCATTGTTTGTAGTTCTTTTTTCTGCTTGGGTTGTTGGATTTTCTACAGTGGTAGCCGAAGGAAGAATTGTCGGTGCAGCAATTGTTGTAGAAAGAGTAGGACTTGGTTCATCCTTGGCTTCAAGTTTAGTTTCCTTAGTCGGTGCGTCATTATATTTGATTTCATGGAACATCAATACTTCCGTGACAGGGGGTGGGAAATTTTCAATTCCAAGTCGTTGAGCGTTGAGGATCTCTTGCGCTTTCTTTAATCGTTCAAGTTCCTCTTTCCGTCGTCTCTCCATTTCCTCTTTCTTTTGTCGTCTCTGTTGTTGAACCTTATTTCTTCGACGAATTTCTTTTTGACGTTTTCGCTCAGCAATTTTATCGAAGTCTGTTGGCTTTTTTGTTGATTTCTCGATAGTTTCATTATTCGGTTCGTTTATAAATGATCGCCATTGAGAACGTTTTCGTGCTGGTCTTATAATTTCATGGAGTGGAGATTTTGTTTCTGAAGTTGAATTCGTGGTGTTGTTATCCTTCTGTCGACGTTCATGCCTGAAAATGAGAAAAAACAGTAGTGAATATATAAAACTTTCAAGAAGCCATTACATATCATAAATTTATTGAGTTTGGTGTTAGCCACTACTATAGTTTGAAGAAAACTGCTGTGAAAAACAGACCCACGGACGGATGGACTGCTCGCGAATTCAAGCGGGTTTTTTAAGTAAGTATAAAACCCTAACAATGTACAATTGTGTAGTATCGGAAATGTATTTTAAATTAGGGCTCATTGCGCCCGAATCCGATTTGAGACGAAAAAAACTTAAAGAAGATTATTTAGAATATTTTAGCATAGCTCAGCGGAACTCACCATACAGTCTATACAATTAACAATGTATGTTACGACTGCTATTACCCTAATCTCGAAGATTTCTTAGACACTTTGAATTGCTCATAGTGAGGAAGAAAAAATACCCCAAATATCAAAAATATCACACTTGGCGCATACAGTATTGAAAATTTGAGCGTATTTGTGTATTTAAGCGCCAAAATAATGAGAACCGCTAATGAAAGAGACATAATACGGCGAAGAATACAGCTCGCAAATGAAATATTTTATTCAGTTTCGACGATCATGAAGATCAGGTGCATACACAGAAAAACAAAGCTCCAAGTATACAAATCTTTCATAAGACCTTTGTTATGCTATGGATGTGAAACATGGACCCTAACCCAAGCATCCGCAAATATATTCAAAAATTGGCAGAGGCGTGAATTTAAGAATGCCAGTTGACAAGGCATAAGATAGATTGAGAAATTAAAGTATCGTTAAAAATAGGGAGAGGAAAGAAGCTCTCACTAGTGAAAAAGGCATCCGTCGAAGCATTAAAAACATGCGGAAAATCAGCCAAGCTTTTGACCCGGTTGAGTAATGAAATCGATATGTACGTCAAACAAAGACGTGCCAAAATGCAAAAAAGAACCGCGGACCAAAGCCAAAACTTTAAGAGCGCGTTAAACTGCAGATCATTAAAGCCGCTTCTCAATTGGCGAAGGGCTGTAGATGCATTAGAAATGGGGTCGCAACACACTTATCCAAAAGTACCGTCCACAAGGTATTGAAACAATTCACCCATTTGGCTCGAGAAAAAACTACAATATGTTTCAGACTGTCTGGTCCGATGAAAAAAGGTTTAATTTAGATGGCCCGATGGCTTTCGGGATTATTGGTGCGATTTTCGTATTGATCCGCGCTATTTCTCCACTCGAAACGAGATGAACGGACATCCAACAAGCAAAAAAACAAAAACTTAATATCCCTCTACCTGGCATAATTTAGTACTTGACGTAATTTACTACCTGACCTAATTACCCATCCGCTCAACCCATCCTACGACTGTATAAAGTCATTCCTTTCAACACATAGTTTAGACACTGAAGATGACTTGAAGTAGTCGAAACGCGTCTAGTCACACAACAAAGCAAGGTCTGACGGCTTTTAAAGAAAAAAGAGAATTGGTCTGCGGATATCAAATAAATAAAATTGTTGACTATATCATTTTTTGTGGTTGCGAGGTGAAGGCGATCTAAGCCTTGAGTCTCAGGCTCTCAGACACGTAAGACGGCTGGACTACCCACTAAACACCTCGTCTGTCAGCCTGAGAACCCAGCCTGGAACCGCTTCACACATTACTTCGGGCTAGGACTTATTTTGCTACACCGTGGGTCGCCTTCAAGTTTATCAGCCGCTGCCCTGATTTGTCCAGAAAAACTCATCTTCGAGTCGACCAGCAACCCCAGGTATTTTAGTGATGGTTTCGATTCAACCAGTACTTCCCCAATATTGATTGTCCTTACTCTGAATATTCTCTTCTTTGTCAGGATCACAACATAGGTTTTCTTCAGTGCTGAACGCGCAAGCAGTCAACCAGTCTCTCACCCGTTGTATTAGCATACCTAGCTTAGGTTCCGCCTGTTCGATGATGCAGCCAGCAACTAGTGCCGCAACATCATCCGAATAGCCGATCTGGCAGCTCTAGTCTCATTAGCCCATCGTACGATATGTTCCACAGGTCTGGACCAAGGATAGATCCTTGAGCAACACCCGATGTAACTTTCATTCTTTATCGGCCCTGCATTGTATTATAAAGCATGCTTTGGTTCTTCAGGTAGCCCCTCAAAAGCCACGTAAGATATTCTGGAACTTAAAAAAGGGTATCACCAACAGAACCACCCGTCGCTTGGTACGGCTATGTGCCTCCACCTTTTGGACCGCTTTTATTACCTCTTATATTGAATGAATGGTAGGGTGTTCTGCTGTAACGCCGTTCTGTCGAGGAGATAGGTCTCCAGCAGCACGAATCGCGCCAGTGAGTCTTCCTTTGACGAGTTTCTCTAGCACTTTCTCAGCCATGTCTAACATGCATAATAGGCGGTATGCAGACGGCGACCCGGAGCTCCCCTTCTTCTTGTTGATTATTACGTGCCTCGCTACCTTCCAATGTTTCGAGAAACCCCGATCCCGCAAGCAAGTGTCAAATGGACGATCTGCAACACCTCAGCTGGGACGCTGTCTGGACCTGGATCCTTCCTTGCTTTCAATGATAGTACTGCCTCTTCCAGTTCTAGCCGCTGGTTTGCTTTGGACAGCGTAAAGACGAGCTTGTACTATCTCGTCCACCTTTTATGCTTCATATTTGCAGGGCACCATGTTTCCGCATAACTATCTTGTGGCCAAAGCCGCACAGTTCCCTGTTCATATTGTCCACTAAATCTTGCCAGCAACGAGCCTTACTGCTGTTAATCATTTTGCGAAGGCATTTCCTGGCAGACTCATATGCTGCTAACCGGTTGCATAACTCGTCGCGGCTCCGTGCCCGTTGAGCTTTACGCCGAAGCTTGTGACCCTCCCTTCGCTTTTCAGCTATTTCAGTCAACCAACAATAAACTGGACGTTTGCTGTGCCGAGGACTCCGACCGGGCATAAGAGCGCTGCAAACAGACGTGATGATGCTCATAGTTGATTTCACCACGTCTTGTTCTGCTAGCTCTGAGCACCTTGACGAAGCTCTCGACGTCCAACCTCCCAATATTCCACTTAATTGTGGAAGGTCGAGGGCATGGGCATTGGGAGACAACATCACGGATCTCAAGCAGAATGTACTGATGACCACTGGCTGAATAGTCCTCCAATTGTATACTTTCCGCACTAGGGGCTCCGAAGCGAATTTCACGTCGGATATGGTTCCTTCACTTCTCTTGCTCTTCTTCTGTCTTGAGCCATCTGCGCCTGTAATGGCATATTCGAGCCAGGAGCTACTCCAGCTAAAAAGTTCCTTTTCGGATCACCTTTCAAAGGTGCTGTTGTGTATCGCAGGTGGCAATGATATCCTTCACAATCGGTTCTACTTTACCGTAGAGCCGCTCTTTTTTCGAGCGGTCAAAAATGATTGCATCACTCCGTGTTTTCTCTGCTGAGTTTATTTTGGATTTCTTGATATTCTTTACATTTTCTTCTACCGTTTGGACATCTGGCGTGTCCTGCAAAATTTCTCGCTCTCCTTTTTTAGGACGCTCTTGCGTTTGCATCATTTTTTTGCTGCGCCCGAACGTCGCAAGTATTTTTGTTTGGACAAAGGTTGTCTGTTGTTCTCAGTTGTTCTTCCGTCTCTACTGTTGTTGCATTCATCGCCGTTTTTGTTGTCGTTGGTACCGTACTCGATGTGCTGTTAACAACGTGTGTGTAACCGTAGGATCTGCCGTCGTTATTGGTTTTTTTTTAATTTTTTTTGGCGGTTTATATTTTGATTTTAATCTGATTAGGTTCCTCCTCAAAGCCACTATCTTTGTTCTTATATGTAGTAATTTTTTTTTGGTCCCATGATTATCTTTGCAGAGCAGGGAAGGAAGCGCAAAGTTTAGTCCAGATTCAGTTAAGGTCGTTTACTTGTTATCCCAGGAGAAACCTCATGGCGACATCCATTTCCTCGGGTACGTGGGAAAGGCACTACCCAAAGAATGCTAGTCTTCAAGAGTATTCCTGCTGCCTTGTGTTAACATATCATATTAAGACTAAACAAACGTAAAGTACTTGACCTCAACACACTAAAGAGCATGAGACTTTCATGGCTTTTATATATCTTAATACATCTTCTTTTTAGAACTTTACCCGCTCTCGGGCCTTCGCTTGGAGATAGTTAGAGTGTCTCATTTTCATGACCGTATTGATTTTTTCGCAAGTGGGTTTGGTCAGTACCATGCTCCCGTCTGTCTGCTCAGCTATGATATGATCTGATTAAATCAGTCGTATCACCACTGAGTGAACACTCATAGTCTGTCCGAAAAAATGCCCTGAACTAAATCACGTTGTTCACCAACGAGATTTGAACCTACGACCTTCGGCTTATGCGTCTCATGTTCTAACGATTAGACCACATAGACTACTATCTTATTACAGCCACTCATAAATATACGATTCATCGGGTATCAGCTCATAGGTGTGCATCGACAGATATGACCGCGTAAGATGGGAGAATACTATAGATTATTGTATTATGCGAATTCATTGGGTTTTTGCATCCATGAATTATATTCATGGCAAGTCTCATATAGCTGATACCTCATGAGAATATGGGCGCATGTCTAAACCACCTTCCCTATAACAAAATGTTTTTTAAGTGAAATTTTTTATGGGAACTTAGAATATAATTTAGCATCCCTAAATAAACATCGTTTTAAGTCATTTAAAAAGATGTTGGCTCAAATAAAATTTTACCTTGCATAATTTGCACTATCAACAACCTCAAGCATTACTTCATTAGCTTTCTGGTTGGGATAAGTTTCATTCCAACGATTATAAACTTTATCACGATTCCTTGCTGTTACTTTAGGCATTTTATGTTGACAAATAAAGCGATGTAAATCCACGCATGGTCGAGCTGCCCATCTGTATAAAGAATGCAAAAGAACATCAATATTTATGGACATTTGATGAGAACAGATTTATTACCTGTATTTCAGTTCAGGATTCAAAACCGCACAGTGATATTGTAAATCGGAGGCACTACTATAAAAAAAATAATTATTCTTTTAGGGTTAAAATTTAATTTTGTCTGTCTTAGGAGAAAATTATACTGATTAAAAATTAATTGAGTTTTTGTGATAATTTAAATTTGGTGAGCTTCTGTGGGCTAAAAATTACAGAAATTATTTTTCAAAGTATTGGCTTGTTCCCTGTGTATTTCTTACTTTTAGTTTTAATCTACATAATCATGAACTTTTGAAGCAAAGTCCATATCTGAGTTCTAGGAATCTTTTTGTAAGCGCTTCAAAACATGCAGCTTACATTAATCCTCATGTTGGGGTTTCTATTGCTTTGCAGACAGCGTCACTATTTTAGTAAATTGGGTGCCAAATATTCGTACTTTTAATGCCATTAGATCGGGCTTGATCTAAGGAATGATGTTTTTCTTAGACATTTGTGCGAGAAATCCTTAATTTTCGAGACAATGAAGGGTAAAGATCAGTATTTTTCCATACATACTTATATTACATGCAATCAACGTACAATTTCGGAACTCATCACTCGAGAATTTACAAAAAGGAGCAGAATATTGCGCTGCGTGGTTTACGTGACTCCTGGAGTATTCTGTTTGCTCTAGCACTACAGCCCCTTTCGGGCCTTCGCTAAGAGATAGTTAGAGTATTTTATTATCTTGATCGATGGTGTCCGCACTCGAGAAGGTGATATGGTCAGTATCACATTTGGGCCATGTGCTTTTAAACCAGTACGTATCACAACTGAACGGGCTTATAGTCCGTCCAAAAAATCGATCAAAATAAACCTCGTTGCCACCAACGGGATTCGAACCAAAGAACTTCGGCTTACGGCGTGAGCACTCTAACCACCACACCATGCGGACTCCTCCCGGGGTATTTATTCTCAAATTATTATCAAGTCAACTGGTAACTTCGGGAACTGCACTTCAAATGTAATTTGTATAGGAAAATTACTGATCTTTATTCATATTTTTGAAAAAAAAACTAAAGGCTTTTGTTGTAAATGCCCAGAACAAATATGATTCCTTACATGAAGCCTGATCGACTGGCATCAATATAATTTGGCGCTCAACTTACTAAATGCAAACTCCTATGGCATGAAAAGTAGCATATTAAGTGTCTTGCAAAGTTTTGATGTATTATCTGTAAAATTCTCTGAAATTCGCTAGCCCACAGAACACAGTAAACTCTAGGTTCCGAAATGGAAACAAAAATTTCGGCGAATAATCTCCGATCATCTCATCTGAGTGACTTCTGTATCAATTTAAATGTCTGGTTCATGTGATCAATCTGGATTTTCCAATACCTTGGCTCCATTTGACTAAAAGATTGATATTTTATATCATAACCGCTGTAACCCCAGACCCATTTGCGTTTATTCCATTCATAAGATCCGCCAATCCAAATCTCATCGTCACCTGAAATTCAAGAAAAATTTTAATTTTATTCCATTGAAACAGTAGTATATAGGTAAGACCGCACCTAAACGACCCTACACCCACATGATCAGCTTTGAAGATTTACCTTTTACAAGTGTAACCTTCGATTCAAACGAGGTGAAACTAATATGGCCCTGAGGCTATAAGAATTTTGAATGAAACAATCGAAAAAAAATTGTTCTGTTATTCGTGATTTTTTGGTGGTAAGATTTAGCTGTAAATTCGTGTAACAAATGAACAAAAGAACCGATTTAAGTCACGTTTTACATTTGTACACTAAAATGAAATATTCTCGCGGATTAGGTTGTGAAACAAAAATTAGCATACTCTCGTTTAGATGATGTCTTACCTTAAAATTTCTATAGTTTGTTAACCCTACTTACTTTGATCTTTTGCAATGAGATACTTCCTGAGCTGCCTATCTGTAATTTTGACTGGTTCAGCCAATTTACTGTTTCGATCCTTGCATTCAAAATGTGCATCAAGCCAATTCATTCGGTCACTGGATAAAAAGTAACACGCTGAACCGATCCTGTGAAAATTTGGTGGACATAGACCGTACATCCGTTTGCTTCGTGGTCGGTCTGAATGAGAGTCGCAGAGAGCTGTATTCAAAAAAGAAAAACAAATCAATAAAATAAAAAGAATTCAAGTATTTCATAAAAATAAATTGCACAAACTTACCAAAAATGCTAACTAAAATTATTGTATATTTCATTATGCTGCCTATTTTTTCCATCTTGTAAAGTATTAACACATTAAATTATCCGGTTGTCTGTAAGTATGTAATGAAATGATATCATTTAATAAATTTAGAAAATCTATTAAAACTATCTGAACTGCGTAGTTCGAAAATAATTTAAAATAATCACAGCTTAACGACTACCTGGACACCTTTTCAATTACTTTACTAGTTACAAATGCTTAACTATTATGGGTTACGATCCATCAATACTAATTGGTCGATTTCTATTCCTTCTTCAAATAATTCGAAATTTGTTAAAGGTACATTTCGCATCGTCGAAGCTAATTTAAAATCGGTACATGTCTGTCCTTCAGTTATTCATCCTCAAAAACTAGAGACGCTACATTTATGAAAAATGTTGAAGAGGTTGCTTAGAAAATCACTTTAAGGGGCACTACCTCACTATTCCATGAATTATGAATTTCAGTATTCAGCGCTTCTTTTCATATAGTCTCTGGGCAACATGAGTGTTAACTTGAAGTGGTCAACGAAAAAAAATCGCGGAAGGAAATCAAGCCATGCTTGAGCTTACAATTTTTTTGTAACATGATGATATGATTCCCCTTAGTGGCGCTCGATGAGGTTTTGGGAATATGTTTTATGAATATCTTATGCATAATTTTGCGATGAAGACGTGATTTATCGGAAATAGCTTTTCGTGGAAATTTAGACTCATCATATCTTAAAAGTGGCACACTTGTATTGGTTTGTTTATACTTAGAGCAGTAACTGGTTATTTTAATATATTTGAGGTACGTGAGTTAATACCTTTATGTGAATTAGTATGATAAAATTGTGTTCTAACTTTTAGAAAATTATCGCCCTCCTGATTGCGTTGTATTTGCAGAAAGGTTTTGTAATGAAAATTGAGGCTGGTTCATTTCTCTTGTAGATAAACATATATGTATAGATTAATCATATTAAGTTACATGTTATACATGATTTTAGTAAAAAGTCACAATGCTTCTTATCCGAAAAAATATTTGCCATTTTGTTAACCTCGCCTTAGTTTATAGCGTACGTAATTACCAAAGAATATATCCTATTGTCAGGGGTAGACCTTGGGAATAGGATAATTGTAGAGGGAAAATAATAAACTAACACGCGCCATTTGTTATCAATCAATTTATTGTGCTCAAAATACAATGACTCGGTTGATAGTTCGGATGTGACTGCCTCTTCTCGGTTTCTTTCGTGGCCGGTGCTCTTCAATTGGTGTTGCCATGACACTCGACCATCCTGACATTGAATCGTCTCGATTCATTACTCCGTGTCTAAATTCTCAGCATCATCGTGAAAATCGAGTTCAGGACTCATGACGACCCACGGTTTCAACTTTTCGCTCGTATACACCGAACAGAATTTCCGTTAGTTGGAATGTTCTCTAGAACGATGAGATCTCCTTCCTTGTAGATAAAGGGGTTTCCAATAAGAAGTGTTATTTTGAATAGCCGCTATTTCGGTAGATGTCACTTTTGCAGCTGTTATTTTTTGATATTTGACAAGTACAACTCGTACGCGGCCTAGGTTCAATTTTTACAAATCCGATTTCCATTCAATTTCCACGCATATTTCTACCATTTACTGGCAAAGTTTTTTTGCTGACTTGGATTGTGAAAAAGCAATATCAAAATTCGATTCCTTTCTATTTATCAGTATCCATAACTTCACTCCACTTTATGCCTCCTCAGCAGGCGCTAATCCTCCCTGGTTTACAAGGCATGTTAAGGAAGCCATTAAAAATAAGGATAAAGCTCATAAATTGTGGAAATCTCATGGAACAATTGATTATCGTCAAGAGTTTGTTAGGTATCGGTCAATTGCCAATATGGAGGTTCTGAGAGCCAAAAAAGCATATTATGACAATATCGAAAAGTCTCTTCATTCCAACCAAACTAAGCCCTTTTGGTCTTTTGTTAAAGCTCAAAGATCTTCAAGTGCATTTCCAAATTTTTTTCAGTGGAATAGCAAGACTGCTTCTTCCCCTTCTGAAATTTCTAACTTATTCTCCACCTTTTTCTCCTCTACATTTTCTTCATATAACAAGACTTCTATACCTTCCCCTTTTTCCGTATTGACTTCGCCTATTATCACCTCGATAGTCACGAATCCTCTTCAAGTTGAACTTATTATCAACTCTATTGATCCTAACGTTGGACCTGGGCCGGGTGGCATTCCTAACTTCTTTATTAAAGCATTAGCATCTACCATTAGCTTTCCACTTTCATTGCTTTTCAATCTTAGTTTGACAACAGGTCACATGCCAGATTGCTGGAAGATTGCTAATGCTACTCCAATACTCAAAAGTGGTGACCCGACCATGGTGGAGAATTACCGCCCTATCTCAAAACTTTCATCCTTTTCTAAAATTTTAGAACGAATTGTCCACCTAGAGCTCTATTCTTCTCTTTGTTCCCAAATAGCTCCTGAGCAGCATGGTTTTGTGCCAAATCGTTCTACCATAACCAATCTCTTGGAACTTACTGACACTGTGGCGGTAGCCTTAAACGACAGTCTTGAAGTGGATACTATCTACACTGATTTCTCTAAGGCATTTGACACTATCAACCATGACATTCTTATTTGCAAATTGCAGCATTATGGTGTGAGTGGCTCCGTTTTGTCATGGTTAACTTCATTCCTAGCTTCTAGAACATGCCAAGTTGTCATTGATGACTCGGTTTCTAAGTCATTTCATCCCTGCTCTGGTGTTCCACAAGGTTCCATCTTAAGTCCGTTCCTTTTCACCATGTTTATCAATGATCTCCCATCGGTGTTTAACTCTTCCTGTCTCTTATTTGCGGATGATTTGAAGATCTACAGAGTAATCAACTCGCTTGCTGACTGTCATATTCTCCAAAACGATCTGTTATCTCTGTCTTCTTGGTCTAAGGCTAACCTTTTGAATTTAAATGTACCAAAATGCCACAAAATATCGTTTTCGTTGAAAAGTTCATCAATATCCCATTCCTATTTACTGAATCAAACTCCTCTAACAGTAGTGGATCAGATAAAGACTTAGGGGTTATCTTCGACCCAAAGCTCAAATTTAACCTTCACATTATAAACTTAGTCACTAGAGCTTCCCGTGTTTCGGGTTTTGTTCTTAGGCATACTTCTAGTTTTTCTAACCCTAAGTCTACTATCAAACTATTTATCTGTATCGTACGTTCTCTTCTTGAATACTGTTCTCAAATTTGGTCACCTCACAATGATTATCTGATTGTTCTCCTTGAATCTTTCCAGAGGAAGTTCACCCGTTTTCTATTTTTCAAATTCAAAATCCCTTATGCGACCTACGAAAATCGCCTGTCCTTCCTTCAGATTCCTTCTCTTGAAATTCGCAGATTGATACTTGATGAATGTCTTCTCTTTAAAATATGTAACCGCCTTACGGATACAAATCTTGATTCTCGAATTTATTATAGGCTAAATCTGCGCTCGGGTAGAAATGCTAGTATCTTTCTTGTACCTTTTGCTCGGATTAACCCGTACTTCCATTCTCCACTGCTAAGGCTACCTCGCAATCATGATCGTCTACAAATTGGTCCTTTTCCTCGTTCTCTTTATTTACTTAAACAAAAACTTATTAGTTTACTAATTTGTTAATTTTGTGTGTTTCTTAGTATATACTTCAGCATTTGTATTAGAGGTAACTCTGTTAATGGCAACACAAATAAATAAATAAATAAATAAAGTAGAAACAACGCCATTGATAAAAATGGAACGATACACGCTTCAACAAAGCATTGACATTATTAAAATTCACTATGAAAATGGTGAAAATTTGGCAGAGACGGTTCGTAAAACTCGAAAATTTTTGGGTCGTCATGAAGCACCTTGTCGGACCGCAATACAGAAATTCGTGGGAAAATTCGAGCTGTTGGGGCAACTTAGTGATGTGAAGAATAAAACCCGTACACGTCACTCAAGAATAGCCGAGAATATTGCTGATATAGCCGAAAGTGTTGAAAAAAACCCAGGTTTCTCCATTCCGCGTCGGTCTTTGGAATTAGGCATTCCACAAACGCCACTACACAGTATTTTGCATAAAGATTTGGGTCTTTAAGGCTTATAAAGTTCAGTTAACAGAAGAACTCAAGCCGGTCGATCATCAACAACGTCGTGTCTTTGCTGATTGGGTCCTTGAAATGCATGAAAATGATCCGGAATTCCATCGAAAGATCATCTTGAGTGATGAGGCCCATTTCCACCTCGGTGGCTTCGTCAACAAGCAAAATTGTTGCATCATTTTTTGGGCTCGGAAAACTCAAGATTTATTGTTGAAAAGCCTCTCCTCAACGTGTGACTGTTTGTTGCGGTTTATGGCCCAGCGGAGTCGTTGGACCTTACTATTTCGAAAATGAGGCTGGGGCAACAGTTACGGTGAATGGATTGCGCTATTGAGAGATGATTAATGATTTTTTATGGCCGGAATTGGATGGTATTGATCCGGACATCGTTTGCTTTCAACAAGACGGCGCCACGTGCCACACAAGCCATTGACCTTTTACGAGAAAAGTTCCCGGACCGTGTTATCTCTCGAAGAGGTGATCACCATTGGCCACCGAGATCTTGTGATTTAACACCTTGCGACTTCTTCCTTTGGGGCCACGTGAAAGAGAAGGTCTACACCAACAGCCCAGCGTCGATTCAAGACCTCAAAGATGGAATTCGTGAGGCTTTCGAGGATAAAGGGCAGCCACTTTGCGATTTGGTTATGGAAAATTTCATGAAAAGGATATGGTCCTGTAAGCGTGGTCGTGGTGGTCATTTGCCTGATGTTATTTTCCACTATTAACGGCATACCTTTTTCTTTATAATGAAATAAACATCCGATCATTTATATTAAAAAATGGCATTTTTCTTTTAATATCGAAATAACACCTCTTATTGGAAAACCCTGTATGTATAGGGTTTTTCATTAGTGACATAACGATTTCCAATCTTTATATGAACGCACCCTTAAACATCCGATCATTTATATTAAAAAATCATTTATATTAAAAAATGGCATTTTTCTTTTAATATCGAAATAACACCTCTTATTGGAAAACCCTGTATGTATAGGGTTTTTCATTAGTGACATAACGATTTCCAATCTTTATATGAACGCACCCTTAAAATTTTTTAATAAACTGTCACTGTCAAAACGATAGCTAAAGTCACTGTCACTGTCAAAACGATAGCTAAATCATCGTGGTAAAGTTCACGAACCGGCAACGTTTGAAAATCAGTAAAAATTACTACCGAAATTCTAAGTCGGTGGTCGCAACTTTAAGAGCGCTTACTCCAATTTACGGCCGTAATAATCGTCCCACCCGATAGGGTGTACGTTTTATTGTAGATAAGTTTGAGTGCAAATTTTCACTATTGGACGTTCCGGTGCCAAAAAGATGTCGTACCGCTCGAAGCGAAGGAAATATCGCAGCCGTAAGTGCATCAATTCAAAATGAGCCAAACCGGTCGATTCCACGTCGTTCTCAAGAATTGGGCATCGCTCAAACCATGCTGTGGCGTATTTCACGAAAATATCTTGACCTACATGGATACAAGATCGAATTGACTCAAGAGCTAAAGCCACTTGATCATTCGAAATGCCGAAACTTCTCAAATTGGGCTCTGATAAAGCTTGAAGAAAATGAAAAATAATAAGCAAAATATGCAATATTGTGACGCACATGTGCTTCTTGAGACACTATTGCATTCGCAAACAAGTTCAAATAGCAGGAGAGTGCTCCTGCCAGAAGGGTATTGTAAAACAATTAGTAAATCAAAGAATATATTCTGCATATCAAAACTTGACTAATATACAGATTCCATAAATTGAGTTTGAAGAATTATTATGGTTATTATATTTTTATATTCACCGCCATTTTGTTTCAAGTATTTTGACCCCATCGTTTAATTAGTCATGATAACATATCAATATTAGAAACCATTTCTAAAATTTTTATCAAAATTCCTACATATTTATAGTGGCTAAGTCCGTTGCAAACGTGTATCTCCCTAGTATCACGTGTTAATGTTCTTGTAATTGTTAAATATTCAATCGGCTATAACTTAGCTGTTTATTGTTCGATTATTGTGAAATTTTCAGAGCGCATACAACTGCTTTTAAGAAACTGAAATCTTAGCTTTTGAGATATTTAAGGGTCCCATCTTGATTTTATAGGCAAAAACGTAAAATTTATAAAATGTACTATTATTAAAAAAGTTGATCGAATTTCGACTTCTAAGGTATTTGTTGCCCTTGTACTCCTAACGTTACACATCCGTGACACAAAATTTTCGTACATTTCCCTTTCCCCTGTACCTCTCAAAGCAAAATTTGTCATTTTAAGACCTGTTTTGAAAAGTTCTCATCAAGACCTTTCATTTGATACCCATATTGTCTACTTGCGATGAAACTTTTTTTTGGTTGCTACTCCCCTATATGGGGAGACCCCCCTTAAAAACCTTATAAATTTTTTTTGTGATGAAACTTTGAAGAGGGCACCACTTTACACCTACTTACAAAATCTTGTGTTTCTAGCTTATGTTGTTTGCGAGAAAAAGTGGTGTGACACACGGACGGACGAACGAACGGACCGACGGACAGACAGGACGCGATTT
Source organism: Odontomyia ornata (assembly GCA_963969285.1). NCBI lineage: Eukaryota > Metazoa > Arthropoda > Insecta > Diptera > Stratiomyidae > Odontomyia > Odontomyia ornata. The sequence continues at coordinate 11,874,718 of OZ017741.1, forward strand.
TAGCAGGGTATTGTAAAATGATTTGACAATACCCTAAAAATTACTGTTTGATGCGGTTTTCATGCCGGAGGTGTGATTTGGCCATATTTTTTCGTGGATGAAAACGACCGTCATGTTACCGTCAATGGATGAGCGCTATCTTGTTACAGTGGAAGATTATTTGTTATCAGAATTGGATGAAGTTGACATCAACGATATTTGGTTTCAAGAAGACGGTGCCACTAGCCACACTGCACGCCTCACAATCGATTTATTGAAAGGCAAATTTGATGAACGTGTAATTTCGAGAAATGGTCCGGTCAAATGGCCGCCTCGTTCATGCGATCTAACGCCAGTGGATTTCTCTTTACGAGGCTTTATCAAGTCACTGGTCTATGTCGACAAGCCAGCAACTTTAGACGAGCTCAAAGACAATATCCAACGTGAAATCGCTAACGTTCGAAATGTGTGCCAGAGTTATGGAAAATTAGGTCCAAAGAATCGACCGCTGTAAACGGGCTCGTGGTGGTCATATGGCCGAAATCGAATAAAACTTAATGCTTGCACTACATCCACAAAAATTTGAAGTCTCAAGTGTTTCTGTGTTTTATTAATAGATAAAATTGTTTTGTCCTCAACGGAAAAGGTAGCGCAAAATAAATTATACAATTTTTTTTTTGAATAACTTTTCTACTAAATAAAAAAAATGATTTTGAGTGATGGAAATCTTTAATGGACCTTTACAATTTTTTCTGTTCATTGAAAAAGCTTATATCCACCATCAAGTTGCTGTCGCCAGTGTTGATACACATTTGTGCCCGTTTTATTGCATCTTTCATGATTTTCCGGTAATAACTGTTCGCACTCCTGTTGAATATTCTCCTTAAGATCTGGGATTGTCTGTGGCTTGTTTGCATAAACCCACGACTTCAAGTAGCCCCAAAGAAAGAAGTCTGGGATGGTTAAATCGGGCGATCTTGCTGGCCATGCCAAATCGCCAAAACGGGAGATTAGGCGACCAGGAAACGCTTCCTTCACAATGTCTTTTGTGGCTTGTGCTATGTGTGTGGGTGCACTGTCTTGTTGAAACCACAAGCTCACCAATCCCCGCTCATGCAATTCCACTAGTAAGAAGCCGTTTATTTAGTACATTCGCCAGTAACAGTGATCGGTTTGCCGATGGTGTCCTCAAAAAAAAAAATACGGCCCGATCACTCCTCCCTCGGGAATACCGCACGTGCATCACACGTGGATTTTCAGTGCCCCAGAAATGAAGATTTTGCTTAATGACGTAACCGCGTAAGTGTAAATGCGCCTCGTCGCTCATGATGATTTTCGATACAAAATCTTCCTCTTCGTTGTTGAGATTGAGAATGGCTTGACAGTAGTTCACACGCGACTGACGGTCAGCAGGCATTAACTGATGCACTGTTTGCACTTTGTACGAGAACATGTGGACGTCTCTCACTAAAATTTGCTGTAGGGTTCTGGTGCCCAATTGCGTGGCCTGTTGTCTGGTTGATGTTTCATCATTCTTAGTGACATCAGCAACCACAGCCGTGATATTCTCGGTCGAATGATCAGTCCGGTAGCGGCCACGCCCTTCCAGCGCGTCACGATTCGGGAATCGACGTCGAAATTCACAATGCGCCAACACTACCGACCGATTATTGGTCAAAAAAATCGACACAATTATTCTACGCTCTTGCGGAGTATGGTGCCTCATTGCTTGTCTGTTTGTATACTGCAGCTGTCTAGTTCACAAATATCAAATATGATATATATATATATACGATGCCATTTGCAAAAGTTATAACATCTTCCGACAGGGTAATTAATTTTACGCCACCCTGTACTACGATGAGCATATCCGAAAAGGCAGTGGACGTATTTGAACACCCAGTGCTTCGACAAATCTACTGCCGAGTGAAACAAGGAACAGAGTGGAGACTGCGTTACAACGATGAGTTGTATGAATTATTTGACGATCCAACTGTATCCGCTTGTGTAGTTACGCAAGCTGCTGTGGGTGGGCCATGTAGAAAGAATAGGAAAAACCGGCTATCTAAAACAAAATTAAAGGGTAAAGCGCAATATAAACGCCTAGCGAAGAGACCGAAGGATGCCTCAATGCGAAGACACAATAGAAGATGACAGCAGCTTCTTGCTGGGAGTGATCAACTGGCAGATGAGTTCGCAGAACCGTAATGATTGGAAGAGATTAATTCTGGAGCCCATGGCCCGGCTTGGGCTGTCGCACAATAGATGATGATCATATTATTACTTAAGACCACAGGTTATTTAAACTGCTTTTGGAGAACAGTGTTAAAGCGCAACAGCAATTTCCTAAAAAAATAGAGACTTTAGAAAATATTTTATTTCAAATTTCATCTAAGACGAAATCTGATAGAAACGAGATAATGGCAAAAATCGGGATATTTTACCCCCATAGTGAGTCATCCTCGCAAATTTTTTTACGGACACCAGAGTCGATATGCAGCCGCTGTCAGCCCTCTGTATGCTGGGACAGGGCCTGTCAGCCGACCTGTAAAAATGCGTGAAATGTATGAAACCCTGAAAATTTTGCACAAATGTTTCTGTTTTCTAATATATGGTTTGATGGTTTTGGTACATGTATGCTATTAATTTATGTGCAGTCTTACAAAAATTCACAGATTTGGTTGTGCCATGCTTAGTCGATCTCTCATTGGTAAGATTCGATTTTAATCAGTTTGAATTGCATTGTAGACCAGGGAGGATCTGTAAAAAAACAACAACATTTGGCGGTTGGGGAGGGACTCACTAATTTTTGCAGAAAAAGCTGGGGAATAGCTTCTATAACAATAATTGAGTTATCCTCTATCCCAAAAAATTAGTTTAGGTTCTACACGATATTAAAAATATTGAATTAGCAAATAATCTGATTGAAAATTACTGTGCGAAATCTATTGAATCAATTTAAATTCGGTGAATTTTCGTCCTGTCTAAGACTGCACAAAAATTAGTAGCATACATGTAACAAAACCATCAAACCATATCTAGAAAATAGAGACCTTTATTCAAAATTTATAGCAGTCCATTCATTTCACGCAGTTTTACAGGCCGGCTGACCGGCCCTATCCCAGAATGCAAAGGGCTGACCGCGGCTGCATTTCAAAAAAAAGTTTGTGTGGATATGAGTCGTTATGGGAGCGAAACTTTCACCTTTAGCCGTTAATTGCTCAGCTGTATCCCATAGCTAGGAGGGCTGCTAAAGCTTTGACATATGGACAATCCCTAAAACAAATCTTATAGAAATCATCATCACCTATGGCACGATAGTCCAAACTGGGACCATGGCCTCCAGGATTTGTCTCCGGTAATCATCACGGTTTTGTGACCTCGTTTGCCAGTTTGATCACTCCCAGCAAAAATCTGTTGCCAGCTTTTATCGTGTATCGAGTCCTCGGTCTTCTCTCTGGATGTCTACCGTGTGGTCTACCCTTTAACATCATTAGGGTAGCCGGTTTTGTTTCATTCTTTCTACATGGCCCTCACATAACAACATGCGTAACTTCACACAAGTAGATACAGGTGGTTTGTCAAATACTTCATGCAACTCATCGTTGGAATGTAGTCTTTGATCTGTTCCTCGTTTCACTGGACCGTAGATTTTCCTCGGCAGGTTATCTTGGCATAAACAAAATCCTCGCAAAGTTGTGAGAATGATTTTATTGGCCTCACTTTATAAAAGGTGTATAGAATTAGGGTCGCAGATGCACGCTTTGCGCTTCCGTCAAAGCTCAAAGGTGAAAACTGAGAGGGCAAATGCAAGCTTGTAATGTTGAGAGAATAGCCGTGGACATCGTGGCACCATTTCCTATATCCAAATGAGAGAATTGCTACTGTAGCCGATTACTTCAGTTTTAGCCGATTGCTACCGTAAATGACCCGAAGCCGTCTCCTTCTTTGTAGAACTACAGCTCCTCTGAGGCTTCGTCGACCGAGTCAGACCAGCATTTGTTCGATTTCTCCACTAGCCTCTGCCCTTCAGTTCGCTCAATGAATACATTTTTGCGTATCCGTTGTTCGTCCATATATTCACGTGGCTAGCCCATTGCAGCTTCCGCAGTCTTACAATCTTTGAGACCTCTACCTCGTCGTAAATTTCATACAGCTCATAGTTGTATCGAGTTCGCCATTGGTACTCTTCTAGTTTCACCCCGATTATTCGCTTCAAAACTCGCCCCTAGAAAGTGTTCCATATGTTTGCGGATGCTTGAGTTATGATCCATGTTTCACACCCATAGGATAGCAAAGGTCTTATCACAGGAAGTATAACCCATTCCCAGCCAAGCAGCAACTACCAAAGCTAAACAAATCGTACTTCAATGGGTCCCAAGTTTTTACCAAAATGTACAAGCTGGTAGAAATACAAAAAACAAGGACAACACCGCTTTATCCTCAACCCGATGGAATGTTCGAACGTTTTAACGACACACTTAAAAAACATTAGACTAAGATAATTGACATGCATCGGCGATTGAAGTACCACTTTTGGAAAAACGGATCGTGTACCGATTGATATGAATTTTGGAACACCCCCTAAGCAGCCTCAAGCCATCTCACAGTACACAAACGACCTGAGACATCGACTAGACCAAATGCGCCAAACAGTGTGGAAATATCTGGAGTCGGCTACCGACCGCATGAAGACCAGATATGATTTGAAGGCAAAATCATCCGGATTCCAGCAGGATGATTGGTGTGGTTGTATAACCCAAGAAATCGGAAGGGCAGATCCCCAAAGTTGTAGCTTGAGTGGGAGGGACTATACCGAATCTTCAAGCGAACCAAAAATGTCGTGTGTCGGATAGAGGAACACCGAAAACCCAGAGCCAAAATAAAGATCGTGCACATCAACTGTCTTGCCTAGGGAAACGCATATGTACATATTTGGCCAAGAATCTTTTCGGTGTGAAAAGATTTAAGGTGGGGGCAGTGTTACATGTCCTTTTAAACTCGTTAGTTACTGTTGGTATACCGTGTCAACATTATAATTCCATCATCAACAAATTACATGGCAAATAATGAATCATCATTGGAAAGATCAGTAACTACAAGTATGGGACTGGTAATTAACCACACTGATGTCGTCATTGGTTTACGTCATTACAACTGCAACAAGTACGTGGTTGGTACTCAAATACACTTGACGTCATCAAAAAAAAAATTGACAGAACTTGGCTGGGAAATTTTGATGCATCCACCGTATAGTCCAGACCTTGCACCATCAGACTACCATTTGTTTCGGTCTCTGCAAAACTTCCTGAATAAAAAGAAATTCACTTCAAAAAGGGACTGTGTTAATTACTTGGCCAAGTTTTTCGCCGATAAACCACAGAATAATGGCTCTACCCAAAAAATGGCAAAAGGTCATAGATAATAATGGACAATAGGTACTTAAATAAAATCCATTTTAAATAAAAGAAATATTCAATCGAAAAATGACAAAAAAGGCTCAATACTTTTTAGAATATCCAATATAATAATTTACGAGCAGAAATTGTCGTTTACTGATCGAACGCTTTACTCCATCCACCACATGAAGTGATAATGAGAAGATGTTTTAAGCAAATACTTTAAAGGAGAAGTGCTCATTTAGAACTGATTTTATCCAGTGTGATGAGGGGTTGCGATGAGAGATTTTAAGCATATTGAGGATCAATACTACAATTCCTGAAAATTTCATCAAAATCGACGACCTCCAAACCGTAACGTCTCCTCGTAAATAATTCAATATAAAATGTTTCCTATTTTTAATTATTGCCGATTGGCATTTGTCTTATTAAAATTTGAAATAACTGCAATTAATGAATACAGTTTCTTCCTCATTTATTTGCAAACCAAATATTTATTAAGTTCTTCAAAACCGCAGAGCAATTAACAATGCAATTCATATTTCATAGCATTTTTAATTCTCGCTTAATGTGATTTTTCAATTGACCATCATCATATTCATAATGGTTTTGACAATTTCGAAATTTATAAATTGGACGCAGACTATTTCAATATAATTATTCATCCTCAACTTTATAAACCGTAATTTGCCTGCTGTGCCTCACAGTTCATTCACAAATTACCCGCGGATTCATTCACGGTTTATTGTTGGCTAATGATTCACAGTATGTTATTGGGATCATCCATGACATTTTTAATGATTCATTTAAAAAATGATTTGTTTGCGTGGTACGTACTGTAAATTATAGTATTCGATGAAAGTATATTTTTTTAAAAATTTAGAAAGAAGTACTTTGGAAATTAAATGCATACAAGAACTGATAAACTCGTATCTTGGTGAAATATACTATGGCTCTATTAAGGCCGACCGTGCCCAAAATTTGACGAAAATAATCGCGATAACTGGCATGGTTATTACGTCAATTCCGTTATCAGGCGCCGAAGATTCGCCTTCACCCTCTTACGTCGCCACAAAGGAGGTGTAAGTTGGATTTAGTAGCAGAGCTGTAAATGTATTTACAGTTATTAGCATTTCTCGGCATTTAATTTCCCATTATTGGGGAACCAGTAAACCCAATATGCGACCCCGAGAGCATTTACTACCATTTAATTGAGGAGTTTGGGAAGTCGAATGATTACCGTCCCCTTAAGCAAAGAAAACCGGAAAAAAGAGGAAGATTACATCATGGACACAGCTGTCAAAAATGGATACGACCCCATGTTAGTGAAACGAATGGGGAAAAAAATGAAGAAAAGAGCGCAAAGACGCAAGCTCACAAAACTGAGTACACTCAAGGACGAACCAACGCAAAGAGCAGTAATGATCATGTCGGAGGTTAGCGGTGCCCTGAATAGAATGATGAGGAAAAACGGTATCCAAATGGTGACCAGAAGCTCACCGTTTCAGCTTAAAACCAACGTAGCGCAAATCAAAGACATAAGGAGCAAACATGAAAAGCGAGGGATCTACAAGATTAACTGCCAGCAATGCGAAAAAGTATATATTGGGCAGACAAAACGCAGCGTGAAAGTCCGGTTCAACGAGCATGTTCGAGAAGCACAATCAGCACTAACGAAAAACAAAGTAAAAGACGTTCGATCATCGGTAGCCCGTCACATTTGCGAAGGACACAACGTCAACTGGGAGCAGTTGGATATCATCAAAGAAATACGAGATTTGAGGAAACTGGATGCGTACGAGACACTTTGGATTATGCGGCAACCTATGGAAAAGCGATTGAATGATGATGTTGGCAATGGAGATTCACCTCTTTTAAAATTACTTCTAAATAATTAAGTTCAGGTTACAAAAATTTTAAAATAATTTAAAATAAATTAATAGTTCCACCAAAATTCATTTGACCCACATTTAAAGTATACTTTTATGACCTGTTATTTCATTGATATGCATCATTTTGTTAAGTACGGTCATTAATAACTAATTAGCTTTAGCATATATATTGTACATCTTGAGGGTTTCTCTTCAGAAAAATTAGACACTAAAGAAGGGAGAACATTTACTCCCGAAATATATATATTTGTCAGAAAACAAATAAATAGCGTTGTTTTTTTAAATTATATTTTTCTTTTTGTAAAAGTTTATATCTTTTAAAAATTGAACTTTATCGGTATAAAGAAAACGAAAAACACGCAATTATGTATTCTGGTTTAACATCGGTATATAAACTTGCATACTCGGTGTTCCCCTTTCATTCAACCTGACCGGGTATAGGACCCGCATCGCTGGCAGGCTCCTCCGCTAAAATGGGCTAGCCGTCGGGCGCGCTCTTTTCTCTTTCTGTTTAACAGGGGCTCTTGCCGGGTAGAGTGGCCTTCCGCTCGCAAGTCCTTTTATGATATAGGATTATTAGATTGCATAACTCTATAGCATAAATCAGTTACGTTTGTATTTCTCATTTGAGGGAAAGAGTCATACAAAGTATTTTTGTATGAGTTTTTCACTCAAATGGGAAAAACATGGCCACGTCTACGTTTGGATCTTGATCCGGTTGGGAGGGTGTGAGAGAACACCGCTTCCATCTGGGTGCCCCACTTTTATTTGTAGACCATAAGCCTCGCCGGTAACAACGAAGTCATGTTAAGTCCGTCTGTTTTCTCCAGGCCTAGTTTGTCCTTTGAGTCAGCAATTTTCTTTGACCCTTAGTAGGTTACCTCCATCTCGACTTCGGTCGATATTCCTTTGACCCTCGAAGTTGGTGGATGCGAAATTTTTTGTAGTGGGTCTTGTGCTGGAGAAAAGAACCCGCCCCACGACACCGCAACGCTAGCCTGCCAGCGCATTCACGCGTCCCTAGACAAGGCCAATTTCGGCGGATCTCAACATCCTCTTTTGCCGAGGCAGCAGACCATAGCTTCAGTCCTAAACGGACATTTAATCTACCTAATTCACTATAGGTGAGATTCATTGCAGGTGTGATACCTTTTGCACTCCTTGCTAGAGAGCACCGCACTATTTATCTGCGTCGAAGCGAGGACGCGAGGAAGACGGTTGCCCGCGAGGAGAGATAGTAGTCTTGGATGAATTACACGAAGGGAAGGTAGACTGCACGGCTCATCCCGGATCTAAGACCATAGATAAATCGAAGGCATAGTGGGACTGGTTTCTATCTCACCCAGTTTCTGAGCGGTCATGGGTGTTGTCAGTCTTACCTGCAAATGATTGGCAAGTTACGGTCCCCCGACTGTCGGTTTTATCCAGGAGAGGAAGACGATGCCTGCCACACATTTCTTTCTTTTAGAGATAGTTAGAGTATCTCATTGTCATGATCGAATGTATCGGCACTCCGCAAGGTGATATGATCATTATGACTCTTTGGCCACGTGTCCGTCCACCCAGCTGCGATACGTTCTGATTTTAAACCAGCATGTATCATAACTGAACGGGCTTATAGTCCGTCCGAAGAATCACTCGAACTAAATCTCTTTGACGCTAACGAAACTCGAACCAGAGACCTTCGGCTTACGGGCCTAGTGCTCTAACCAGTAGACCACGCGGACTACCTGCCACACATTTATCGCGTGTAAAAAATGGGACATGCTGTGATAGGACCTCTACAGGGAGACGGAAGAGCTCACCCCGGATAATATAATCGCGGTAATGCTTGGATCAGTTGACAAATGGAACCATGTGGCACATTATGTTCGGGCAGCCCTAGCAGATAAAAGGTACACACAATACCCGGGAACGTCGGGGCTGGGGGATCGCTTGTCAAGCAATTCTTCTTTCTCCCTCCCCTGCCGCTAGAGGGACTATCCTCCAGCTCAAAGGCGCCTCACGGCATAGCAAAACGATATCTGGCCCGAAGTACTGTGTCAAACGGTCCCCGGCGGAGCTCTCGGGTTTACAGGGGAGGTGTTTAGTGGGTAGTCCAGTTGCTCGCGAGCATGGATGCCTCACACTCAGTGCGTAAATGGCATTCACCTCCCAACTACAAAAAAAAAATCGACTAGATAAACGTGATCTTTATCCTTTTGGGATTATATTTATCTCCTTGCACTGGAAATTGCTCTGGAATGAAAGGAACTAATAACTTAACCACTCCACTCGTCAAAATATAAAATTGTCAGATTGATTGAAATACAATATATGCGTGGTAAAAAAACTACTCCATTAAAATTTCTCGAGCACGTTTTCTCCTTATGTGACCCACAAATCCAATGGAAATCAGTCATTCAAACTAATCGCCATCTGTTGTTATTATTTTGTGTTAACATGTTTACATTCATATGCCTCCTTTAAATTTAAAAAGTTTAAGTGTATTCTCATTGCAAATTGAAAACATGAGTCGTAAAGTTTCATCTATGTAAACAAATGTGCCACCACATTCCTTATAAACAAAAATGCAAATGCAAAAATTCTCAAGTATTTATTTGACTAACCCAAAACTGAATATTTACTTCCTCAAAGGAAGATAAATTCACAAGCTTGGTTAAATATTGTGATAAAAAATCAGAGAATATTTGTTCACATTGCATTATTCTACATTCTAAGAGAGTTTAAATCTTTTATTTTTCTGACGTACACTATCGGTGAATCAAAGGAATTTGAAAATACCTTTGACGCTTTTCTCAACCTTTTGGCATTTGGTTTCAACAACATGAAAATTTAGACTAATTGTCTTGCCTTAGTTTCATTCGGAAACTATGAAATGCTGGCGCTACATAGTCATTGACATGATTTTGTTTGGTACTGTACTATTTATAAATCCACGGGTCATTTTTTTTTTTGTGTTTGTCATACCCCCGAGTATGTGGCGTATGTACTGTAAATTGGCAAGAGAATATGTTCTCAGCATTTTTTCCCTAGTTTATGGGATAGATCATGTTCCTTGTTGATTGTGGTGTGTGGTGGACGTTTGTTTATGTCATGTCTGCTGTGCGGCTTGTGGCATTGACGTGACTGACATCGTCTTCCTGTAGGTCATGGTTGGTGATGATTTCAATCAAGTGAAGAAAACCAGACAAATTTTTAAACTAATTTATTCGAAATTAAATAGGCACTCAGCAGCAACGGCTTGAGATCATCGCAAACAAAATTCATGGAACTATAACTTATATCATCGGGAAAAATTAGAACTGTATTTATTTGGCAAGCAATTTGAATTTATGTATTCTTAACCGAATTGATGTACATAATTTACATGTAAATTCTTTCGACATCAATCTTAATTTATTAGCTTACGCACCCGGAAATCTTCAGAGGCATGAAACAATTTTAATCATTTCTAACACTTTTGGAATTTAAAATATTACACAAATAAATAAAGCACCAATTTAAATAAACTACTCGTATGTACTTCCTATATAAAATAATAATTTCACGAGAAAATTCAACCTTTCCCCCCGAACAACATTTTTTAAAAATGAGTGTACCTATCGTGGTATTCAATTAATCAGTCTTCTAAGACAATGCATATTTCTTCATCAAATCAATTAAACGTTAAGCAAATTGGCATTGGTCCGAATGAATTTTTCATCATTTCAGAGGAACACATATGTATGTATAATACTTTGCATGATGCTTAATCTAATAATAATGCTCGTAATTGCTGAGATCAGTGGATTTGATTGTCACCGCAAGCCCTAGCTCTTTGATGTGGTGTGACCGTGGTCCCTGGTGAGCATTTTGCAATCACTTCGGCATTGGGTGTTCCTTCATTTGATTTAATGAAAGAGTTTAGAATGTGTCATCCGTTTATCACCTTGCCTAATCAGTGACTAATCGTACTTTGCATTTTAACGGTGAATTATTGCTTGTAAACTAATCACCTATCTCACTAGGCATTAATTAACGTAAATATCTCGCACATGCTTGATTATGCCTCTTATAGACGCTAGAACGAATGCAAAACACTGAGCTTAAAGCTTTCAGAGCAATCAAAAGCTTCAAGTGATTAAGGAAGCTTTGATAATCTTTTATTGTACTTTTCATGTCTCCCTTCTGCTTGAGGTTTAGTAGTCGCGAAGCCTTCAATCACCAGATGTGCACGCAAAATCACTGCTAAGTACCGTAAACCTCAATTGCCCTGATGTGATACTGCTACAGCTAGTGCTTAGCGGTGTGCGGTCATAAATCATGATCAGGCATATCATATCTAGAGCACATCCAGTTATTCTAATCACTGAGTGACAGCGTAACCAATCAATGGATGCAGGGGTCCCTACAGAGGCGCAAGTCACGGTGTTGAAATTTTGGAGGAGTTGATAAATTAGTTGACAAATTATTTTAAAACATTTAAAATATCAAGCAAAGGAGCGATCAATGTAAGTCTTAAACAATGGACAGTTAAATTCAAATGCAATCCCCCGATGATTAGCACCAAAGAGGGTGCTTAAATGACAGTAATCAGGTGGCTTTAAAACCAAATGGCTGTTAAAAGTGGGTGCAGTATGAATATATAAAAATGTTATATATGAATCAATATATAAAAATACCAGGTTAAAAAATATCGAAATTTGATATTTGTATGGTAGGGGGAGGGGATATAAAAGGAAGAAAATGGGAAATTAGTGTTCTTGGATATAGAGATAATTAGGAGCACGACTGGTATCGAATTTGGAGAACATAGGAAGAAAACCCATTCACGAAGAACAATACCAAGCAACTTAAACCATTCTTTTGGACAAAAAATTGCAGCCTATAACAGCATGATCTGGAGAATCAGTGCCAGTTTTGGGTTCAATCACTCAAACTTTTCAATCGATTGGTTAGGCAAACTGAAAATTTAGTGACTGAACTAATTCTTCTAAACCAATCACGATTGGAAATTTAATCATCAATTTTAATATTTAGTGGAAAAACGGGGTATAACTACTGGAGTTGTATCATTTTTCCACTCAATGTGTTGCTCAAGATCAATGTTGATAAGTGGCAAAAAAGCACCGGTATTTAATCTCTAGTGATTACAAAACATAAAATATCAACATCATGTCAAGTTAGCAGTATTCAGATTGTAGTGAATATTTAGAAAATGCACGAAGGCGCGCTGAAACGTAGATGAAAACTGCTAAAAAGCTAGCTCGTCTGCATGGAGGAGAATATGTCACTGATACGAGAAAACTGGTAGACAAAAAAAACTACTTGGTCAGATTGCACGTGAGATTATTATTTTTTATAATAAAATAAAACTGTAAAATGCATTTGTACAGTTTCAAGAAGGAGTGAATGCCTAATATGCGTCAAACTGATAATGAATCTACTTTGGCTAATTTTTATGAATGGAATTCTACAGGCGAACAAAACATATATCTGCTTGGCCTAGTGGAGTGCAAGGAAATGGCCAAAATCGTCCAAAAGGAGCAATTAAACAAAAGAATAGGTCCACGAAATTTCCATATTTTATACGAAATGGATCAAGGAAGCTTTCTGTTTGTAAAACTGCTTTTCAGGGGTTTTTACTCAAATACAAAACCCTATTGAAATCACGACCTGTGTCCGTCTATCCGTCCGTCTGTTGTCACAGCAGTTTTTCTCCGAAACAAGGGAATGCAAATCTCGCGAGATGGGCCTCAAGCGAGATCCCGCGAGTTTATGAATAACAATACTGCCAGATCTCTCCAATTTCGAAATCTCGCGAGATTGGCAGTTTTGTGTGTTTTTTTTTTGCAAATTATCACAATATTTGAATAAATTAGAAAAAAATAATAAAAATTCTAATCGTTATAAGATAAACATTTATTTTCACGAATTTTTTCAATAGACTTTTATTTCTATAATTTTTTAATAAACTTTTAAGTAGTGAACTTTGTCGTACGTATCTATCAAATAACAAATCAAAGAAACAACCAGTCTTCTCTTCTAATATCAAACAAAAATCTTTAAGTAATAAAAGAGTTCTTTTATAACAAACAAAACAACGAGAAGTCAAAAAAAAGAAATTATCTAAGTTGAGTTGACTATTAAACTGAGATATTATTATCAATTAAATAAAACTATATGTACTCAGTAGATCCATTAGATATTACAGATTAATTAACAAAATATACCAATTAGTCAGACTAGTAGAAATTACGGATTAATTAATAAAAAATACCAATCAAATGAAAGATTTGTTCAGTTCAAATCACAAGCCATTATTTTGCATTATTTTGAAAGTAGCTCCTTAAGAGTAGTCTGTGTGGTCTAGTGGTTAGAGCATGAGACGCATAAGCCGAAGGCCCCAGGTTCAAATCTCGTTGGGAGCAACGACATTTAGTTCAGGGGATTTTTCGGACAGACTATGAGTGTTCACTCAGTGGTGATATGTACTGATTTAATCAGATCATATCATGGCTGAGCAGACACACGGGAGCATGGTACTGACCAAACCAACTTCCGAAAAAATCAATACGGTCATGAAAATGAGATACTCTAACTATCTCTAAGCGATGGCCCGAGAGGGGCTGTAGTGCTAAAAAGAAGAAGAAGAAGAAATAACAATATCCTATATACTTTCTGATTTGTTCAAGTAAAATTTTACCATTTTCACCTTTTTAACCGACTTCAAAAAAGGAGGAGGTTCTCAATTCGACTTGCTTTTTTTATGTTTGTACATCAATTACTGCAACATTAACCGATTTTGATAATTTTTCTTTTAAATGCAAAAGTATCATTCAGTGGTGGCCCTATTCAAGTTTCACAACGATCAAACAACGGTATAGGGCATTCATCGTTAAACTAACTCAAATTTTCACTCAAATTTTTCAGCGCAAATTATCGACGTGTATAAGTATGTATTTTCATTATTGAGGTTTCTCACGAGAGAAAACATATTGGACTAATATGTTTCGGTACAGATTGTAATCCTTTTAAAGACTTTGGAGATATTAACAGTTAAATAAAGTACATGGATGTCGAGAAATTAAAATTTAATGCACTTTCGTACGAAATATACCCATAATTTTGCGCCTCTTCAAGAATTTGGTGGACACAGAACCTTTTGGTCATGAATGATGAAAACGATCAATATCGTTAATTTTTTGAATAAACAGTTTATTTAAGTTCCTCCTTTCTATCGGAAATACCCAATAAATTAATTCTAAATGTAGCTTAAATGCTCTAATTCATGAATGCTCGTTCCCTTAACATTCGTTCTTTATTTAATAGTGAAGTTATGATAAGATTGTTGCGAATTGTTTGACACAAGTGTGTTTGTATTTGCACGCAGCGCCACCACACTTATATTATTTTTTGCTATCGCTCAGGTTCAGATGAGAGCTCAGTTCGAGCTGGCAAATCGAAGCGTGAGCATCGCACAGCTATTTGTATCAAGTCATATTTGATATACAATAAAAACCTTAGTTAATAAAGCTCTCAGTATTTATTTCTCCTAAACCTGATAAAAGTGACATTTGGCGACAGTGACATGACCTGGTGAAATATAAAATTAGCTCTATATTTCACCAGGTCATGTCATGTAATTAAGAGTGTGCGAGTGATCGTGCGCGAATCTGTAATAAAATCAAGTTTAGTTCTTGTCAACATGGATGCTTTGAAGAAAAAACGTACAGCCAAACGTGTGGCTTTTACAAAGCAGTTGAATGTGTTTATTACTTTGAGGGACTCGGCTACCGCTACACCAACAGAAAAGGCTGTGGCGTTTTCGTTACTAGAGTCCAAAATGGCGGAGCTTGATGCCGTGCACGATGCGTATAATGAAGCACTCTACGAATCAGATAAAGACGAGACAGAGACACAGACAGAAATCGACGCATGTGATGTGTATAAGACTCAGTTTATTACAGCGAAAATGAGTATGGTTAGTATAAATACAACTAGAGTGCATACAGATAACGCACGCGTGGGATTAAATAATCCTCAGAAGACAAATCTACCGCCAGTCGACTTGCCAAAGTTTCATGGAAGCGTCAAGGAGTGGCTTCCGTTTTGGAGCCAATATAAAAAGATTCATGAAAATATGGGTATAAACAAGGAAGATAAATTACAATACTGAATCTAATGTACTGTTCCTGGTTCGAGAGCAAATGCCCTTGTTTCTAGTTTCCCGCTAACAGCTGCAAAGTACGACAATGCAATAGCTAGTCTGAAATCTCGTTTTGGGCGAGACGATTTGGTCATTGAATGTTACATGCGCGAGTTGATAAACCATGTCTCGGAAAAAGATTCGAAGAAGTCATTTGCAGGCGTTCACGATAAGATTGGAACGTATACAATCACTGGAAACGCTCGGACTGACTTCTGAGAAGTTTGCTGCAATGTTGGTGTTGAGTCATTGTTACCTGGAGAAATACTTCAGGCTTGGCAACGTAGCAATGAAAGTAGACGCGACACATCAGGCGAAGAAGAAAACGGAGCAGAAAGAGATAAAGCGAAGGAGTGACTCCATGCTCTTCTTGCATTTTTGGAGCTTGAAGTTGAAAACGAAGGAAGGGATGAATTGGCAAGGCAGGAAAATCGGCGGAGGCGAGCAAGCAGAAGACACACAAAGGTAAAACTTCGAAACCAAACGATGGTAGCTACCGCGACGCGCTATTTGTTGCAAAAGGCGAAAAGCGGACAAATTGTATTTTCTGTGAGCTACAACATGCGAGTGAGGGCTGTGAGTGGGCGCGTAAAATCAGTTTGGAGGAACGTGAAGCATTAGTCAAAAAAGCCGGTGCATGTTTAAATTGCTTGAATCGCGGACATATTAAGACTAAATGTAGAGTGCGAGTTAAATGTGCTTGGTGCTCAAAGCATCACGTGTTATAAATGTGCCGTGAATTTTCGAGAGAGAAACTTGATGATGTAAACGAGCAAACATCGAAACCCGCTAATACAAATATTGTCGTTAACGATTTGGCTTCCTCCGTTGCTTCGCCTACTTTTTATTTACAAACTTTAAAGGTAAAATTGTGCTCCGAAACTAATGAAATGACTGCGAAAGTTTTAATAGACCCTGGATCTGAAAGATCTTACATACGAACTGATCTCGCACACAAACTTGGCTACTTTTCGACAGGTAAACAAGAAATTATGCACTCACTATTCGGTGGCGTAAAACTTAAGAGTGAAAGACATGACGTCTCTAAGCTTTGTATGAGAAGTATGGATGACTCGTATGCATGCACTTTTGATGTGATTAATAAGGATATAATCTGTGATACTGTATCTAGCATTAAGAATGATGTATGGGTAAAAAGTTGCGAGAAGAGGGTATACTCTTGTCGGACGTTGATTCAAAGATTTGTTCGGTTATGATCGGCGCGGACGTGGCCGGAAAAATACTTACAGGTAATAAACGTGAATTCGAGAATGGTTTAATTGCTTTTCAGAATCTGTTATGTTGGACCGTGATGGGAAAACACGTTGGCGAAAATGTAAAGTCCGATACGACAACTTTAGTAACGAGTATGTTTATATAATAGGCCAATCTCACTGATGTTTGGAATTTAGATATACTCGGTATTGAGGACCCTACAAAAAAAAGAGTCATCATTTTCAAGAGTGTCGAGAGAGAGTATGTAATCGAATCTGCTAAAATTAACACTGAGGGGCGTTATGAAGTGCCATTGCCTTTTTTAGAAGACCATTCTGATTTACCGAACAATTATAGTGTCTCCTATAAACGTTTAAATAAGCTAGTTGACAAATTGAAACAACAAAATCTATTTTGCCCGTACGATAAGGTTTTTCGCGAATGGGAAGTAGAAGGATTCATCGAAAGAATGCTTTATGACGATTATTCAAAACATTGTCACTATCTACCACATCGTCCGGTAATAAAGCCACATGCAACAACGCAGGTTCAACCCGTATTTGATGTCTCCGCGAAACAAAAGGGATTTCCGTCGTTGAACCAATGCTTAGAAAAGGGTCATAATCTTATTGAACTTGTTCCCTCCATACTCAATCATTTTCGCGAGTCTGAAGTGGGAGTAGTTGCCGATATAAGAAAGGCATTCTTGCAAATATTGACAGCTAAGGAACACAGAGATTTTCTACATTTTCTTTGGTACGAGAATGTAAAACTCGTAGCTTTTAGACACTGTCGACTAGTGTTTGGTTTGATATGCAGTCCTTTTCTTTTAGCAGCGATAATTTCACTTTTACTGTACCAAGCTTTGATAGTAGCAGAAGAAAGCAGCAATTGCAAATGGTCGAAGGAAACTGCTGCAAAACTAGAAGAGGCTTATAAGAAATTTTGTTTGAGGAATGCTGGTTGTCCTAAGTGAAAGAACTACATTGTTCTTTTACCCGAGCATTTTAGCTATCAACTTAATAGCATTTTTCGCTCGATGGACTTCAGCTGGTTCCAGCATATGGGCTGGCTCCATTAAAAATCTCGCAGTTTCGTTCGAGGTGACCGATATACTCCTCAGGAGCTGATGTGGCTGCTCCTGAGGAGTATATGAGCCTGAGTCAACTTGACCACCAGGGCAGGGTCAGGTCGACGAAGAAAAAATATCAGCTGAGATAAAACGATCGACTTTGACACAAATGATCAACACTGATAGTAACTTCAGTGCAGCTAAATTTTTCTCGAGCTACTCAAAAATCATTCGTTTTTTAGTCTTGATGCAACGATTTTTTGATGGATGTCGGCGATGTCACAGAAAAATTACAAAGAATGAGCTTTGTACACCTAGGGATTTAAAGTTAGGGATAACTTTCAAAGAGCTTCGAACTGCTGAGACAAAATTTTTGCTTTTTTTTACAGCAACAAATGTTTGAAAATTCAAATAAATTATCATCATTGAAAGTCATGATAAATCCCGATGGGCTCAAAGTTGTAAAGACTAGGATTCTTAATAGAAAGGATGACATCAATTTTTTGTGTCCAATTATAACGGATGGGAAGCATGAAATAGTCTAGATGCTAGTAAGAGAGACTCTCGAAAAATCAGGCCATGTAGGAACGCAAATACATAATTATGAATAATATACGCGAGAAATTTCGGATCATCGGACTTCATAATGTTGCAAAGCAGATTGTGGCTAAATGTGTCATTTGCAAAAAGCAAAAATCTAAAAATTTGCAATGTGAAACTCCGCCTTTGCCTTTGCATCGTGTCCGAGATGCGGAAATCTTTGAAGTGACCGGTATCGATCTGGCCGGCCCTGTTTTCTTCCGTGGGGGCGAGAAGGGTTGAGTCTGCTTGCTTACGTGTGCTGTATATCGGGCTGTTCATTTAGAACTATTATCATCCTTATCGACTGAGACCTTTTTGTAAGGGTTGCGCAGATTTATAGATAGGAGAGGTAGGCCTAGCATAGTCTACACAGATAACCAGACCAATTTTTCTGGTGCAAACAATTCCTTCAAAGCATTAGATTGGGATAAAATCACGAAGCATAGTTCTGTGGCTCAGATAGAATGGCACTTCAATCCTCCTTCGGGATCCTGGTGGGGCGGCTGATAGCAGTTTTAAAATCAATTTTACGCAAAACCCTCGGTGAAACGAGTCTGTCTTACGAGACGCTAAATACCGTTTTATGTGATGTAGAAACTATTGTAACCTCACGACCTCTGACATATATCTCGGAAGACACTGATGATCTTAAGCCACTTTCTCCTTCGTGTTTCCTTCAAGAAATACAGGAGGTTGGTACTCCCGCCGTTGATATATTTCATCATGAACAACTTGCCAAAAAATTCAAACATATTCAGGAGACTCTTGACACCCTTTGTAAGAGATTTCGAAAGGAATATCTAGGACAATTAATTTCGAAAAATTCTAAAAACGAAATTAGGAAAATAAATGTCGGCGATGTAGTTTTAATTGGGGATGATAATCATAAATGCAAAGATTGGCCTCTTGCTCGAATCGTTGATTTAATCATAGCTAAAGACGGTAACGTTAGAGTTGCCAAAGTGAAAATGCAGAATAGTTTGCTTAAACGTCCTATACAATGAATTTACCCTCTCGAAATTGCACAAGAGCACCTAGAAGTTAATGAATCTTTGAGTCAAAAGGCTAAAGCTATAAAATCGCGTAATTGTGAAGCTAATAAATCTAAAATGAAATTTAAACATTCCGCGGAGAAAAATCTTTTAACGGAAAATGTTCAATCAAAAATTTTAACCACGAGAAGTGGGCGTGAAGTTAAAAAACCTGTAAGATTTGGAATAAATTAGATAAAAAAAAATGTAACATTTGATTATTGCCTTTTTCATGAAAGAGTTGTGTGATTTCATATATAACTATGTTCTAATGTATCTCATGCAATAGTTTATATACATTATTTAAGCGATTATAAATTAAATTTGTTTTCACAAAAGGGAGAGGATGTTGTGGATTGTTTGACATAAGTGTATTTGTATTTGCACGCAGCGCCACCACACTTATATTATTTTTACTATCGCTCGGGTTCAGATGAGAGCTCAGTTCGAGCTGGCAAAGCGAAGCGTGCTTATCGCGCAGCTATTTGTATCAAGTCATATCTGATTTACAATAAACAATCTCAGTATTTATTTCTCCTAAACCTGAAATTACTGTCAAAAATCTTTCCTTAGGTTCCTTGGAAAAATTTTGTAAATCCTACATATAATTCGCAGAATCCCTCCAAGAAATAATAAGGATTGAATGACTGCAAATTAAAGATCATCATTTGAAAGTTGATTCGTAGTTTGATTCGGGAAGTTAAAATTAGTGATCGCCATACTAAAGATCAACGAGAACCCAGTCCTTAAAATTATTGCACCTAATTTGCATGAAATCCTTCACAAAGGATATGTGTATAGAATAAACGTAAAGGAGTATAAGGTATAAGGGTTAGAGAGACCTTTTTGTTACTGGGCGATGTCTTTGCATAACATCGACACATCTATGGATTTCAACAATTGAGGTCGCGTAGAGAAACTACCATATAGGGCTGATATGCGTAGGAACGGTATAGTGATGCAACGGTAACATAACAGAAGATACCTCCGTGGAAAAAGCTGAGTTTCAACGTGTTCTTCTCAATTTTTAGGTCTTCGATAAAAATATTTTTTACAAAGACCTACTAGTTTCGCGACCTGTCTGTCCGTCTGTCCGTGCTTCACAGCTAGTTTCCTCAAAAACCATAGAAGCTAGAATGCTCAAACTTGTTGAAAAGGTTAGAAGTGATGGTCTCTCGAAAGTTAAGGCATTACCAAAAATTTAAAAATTTTTTAAGCGGGATCCCCCTAATAACTAATTCGCACATAAAATTTTTTTTAACCAAAGGTAGTTGAGTGGGGTGTCAAATGAAAGGTCTTGATTGGAACTTGCAGGATCTGAAATAAAAAAATCTTTTTGTGAATTAGCGGGTCCAGGGTAAGGCAAAATGTACAAAAAATTGGTGTCCCCTCCCTCGCGATTGGACACTGCCGAAAAATCTGAAAATTATCACAAATGTGGGCCTTTATGAGTACAAGAGCAATAAATACCTCAGAAATCGAAATTCACTCTACTTTGATAATTATAGTGTAGGGTTATCCATTTTACGCTTGGGAAAGTAAAGCTAAAGAAAACACATAAAATATTCAGATGGAAACGAAATTTTTTATTCAATATAAAGATTGAACCTTGCCATTATACATGAATCACAACATCATTCAAATGTCCTCCACAGGACCTCTTACAGGCCTCAATCCTTTTGAGCTGATTTTCAATGACTTTTCGGCACATTTCCGGCAATATCTCGGCCATAACTTCACGAATATTGGTTTTCGGTTGCTCAAGGTTTTGAGAGTTGTTCGCGTAAACACGATCTTTCGCATAACCCCATAGAAAGAAATCCAAAGGTGTTAGGTCGCAGGATCTTGCGGGCCAATTGACATCACTCAAATTGAAATTACGCGGCCTGGAAACTTCTCTTGCGAAATCTCCAGATCATAATTTTCAATTTCTCTCCAAAAATAATCGGTTAACATCCGTCCATAGCGGTCAAAGTTGACTGTAATGGCTCTTCCTTGATCGTTTTCAAAAAATACGGGCCAATAACACGACCAGACCATAATGCACACCAAACGGTCACTTTTTCCGGATGCAAAGGGCTTTCTGCGATCACCTGAGGATTTTGAGAGCCCCACATGCGGCAATTCTGTTTATTTACGTAACCACTGAGCGAAAAATGAGCCTCATCACTAAAGAAATATTTGTACGAAAAATCGTTATCAATGGCTTGTTGTTCAATCACCCAATTCGCATACATTCTGCGTTGTGTATGGTCTTGAGGCTTAAGTTCTTGAGTGAGTTGGATTTTGTACGGATGGAGATGCAAATTCAAATGCAAAATCCGCCACAATGAGCCATAAGACAAGCCCAAATGTTGAGCACGTCGAGGAATCGACAAATTCGGGTCTTCCTCCACACTTTGAGCAACGACAGCTAAATTTTCAGCAGAACGAATGTTGCAATGATGCACAGGCCCTGCAATATCAGTAACCGGTCCAGTCTCTTCAAATTTTCTCACTGTGTTCGAAAGTGTTTGCTGTGTAGGTCGATTATGTCGACCGTAATCGGCTCGTAAAGCCCTAAATGTTGATACAGCAGAATCACCATTTTTATAATAAAATTTAATAATTTTAACGCGTTCTTCGAGTGTAAAACGATCCATATTTCTAAATGGCAAACCTTCAACTAAAAAAACACGCTTTGGATGACATTTAAATCTGACAGATGTCAAATGGCAGGGTTATACTTTCCTACCACGAAATGGATAACCCTGTATGATTTGTAGATTTTACATTTTCATCCATAAAATCAAAACTATACTTTTAAACTCAAACTTAAACTTATATAGACTAATATAAGATATTAACGGTCACAAAATTTGATTGAGATCGAATGATAATCAAGTGAGTTATAGCCATTTGAATTGTATGGAATTACAGCAACAATAAAACGTGTTTATGGTTGGTACATATTTCTAATTGACCTAGGAACTTTTAATTTTCTTTCAGTTTTTATGAAAATTTAAGGAAAAGTGTTTAACTTGAATATGATCAATCGGCCGAGCATTCAGAAAAATCATTAAAGCTAGATCAAAATGGCAGCTGCACTGTGCATCGTTTGGATAAATTTGAACGATTCTATGTCCAAGTATTGGATGAATAATTCAAGTTATCGATTGTAACCCTAGGATGTTTACAAAGACCTTCTGGTAGGAGCAATCTCCTGCTTACTCAACTTGTTTGAATGTGAATTTTGCGAACAAGCTATTACGGGTTCATGATTTTTACAACTTCAGGAACAATTTTAAAACGATGAAAAAGGTAGAATGCTTTGAATCCATATTTTTAATGATTTGGGCTTGCAACCTTTCGATAGATATAAAATCAGTCGTGA
The DNA here is from genome assembly GCA_963969285.1 of Odontomyia ornata. NCBI lineage: Eukaryota > Metazoa > Arthropoda > Insecta > Diptera > Stratiomyidae > Odontomyia > Odontomyia ornata. The sequence continues at coordinate 11,897,452 of OZ017741.1, forward strand.
AATAAAAAAACTTTTTGAAAAAAATAAATAAAATCGACTTCAAAATAGCCTAAAGAGGATGAAATAATTTTTTGGAATAGGTGCCAAATCAATTTCCCTAATTAGAAAAAAGTGAATGGCAACAACTTTTAAACAAATAACTAAAACGGGGAAAAACGGATTTAGCACCGATTCCAAAAAAAAAAAATATTTCATTCTTTTTAGGTCATTTTGAAGTCGGTTTTATTTGTTTAAAAAATTTTTTTTTTTATTTTATGAAACTGTCTGGGCAAACATAGAATACTGACTGATGACGCTCAAACATTGACCACGTGGCGCATTGCTCCGCTGATAATACAGGGTTATCCATTTCGTGGTGGCAAAGTGTAACCCTGCCATTTGACATCTGTCAGAATTAAATGTCATCCAAAGCGTGTTTTTTTAGTTGAAGGTTTGCCATTTAGAAGTATGGATCGTTTAACAGTCGAAAAACGCGTTAAAATTATTAAATTTTATTATAAAAATAGTGATTCTGACCTACACAGCAAACAATTTCGAACTCAGTGAGAAAATTTGAAGAGACTGGATCGGTTATTGATATTGCAAAGCATATGCATCATCGCAACATTTGTTCTGCTGAAAATATCGCTGTCGTTGCTCAAAGTGTAGAGGAAGACCCGAATTTGTCGATTCCTCGACGTGCTCAACATTTGGGCTTGTCTTACGGCTCATTGTGGCGGATTTTGCATTTGGAATTGCATCTCCATCCGTACAAAATCCAACTCACTCAAGAACTTGAGCCTCAAGACCATACACAACGCAGAATGTATGCGAATTGGGTGATTGAACAACAGGCCATTGATAACGATTTTTCGAACAAAATGTTCTTTAGTGATGAGGCTCATTTTTCGCTCAGTGGTTACGTAAATAAACAGAATTGCCGCATATGGGACCCTAAAAATCCTCAGGTGATCGCAGAAAGGCCTTTGCATCCGGAAGAAGTGACCGTTTGGTGTGCATTATGGTCTGGTGGTGTTATTGGCCCGTATTTTTTTGAAAACGATCAAGGAAGAGCCATTACAGTCAATTCTGACCGCTATGGACGGATGTTAACCGATTATTTTAGAAGAGAAATTGAAGATTATGATCTGGAGAACATGTGGTTCCAACAGGACGGAGCCACAAGCCACACAACATAGGCTAATCGAGCACTGTTGCAAGAGAAATTTCCAGGACGCGTAATTTCGAGATTGAGTGATGTCAATTGGCCCGCAAGATCCTGCGACCTAACACCTTTGGGTTTCTTTTTATGGGGCTATGCGGAAGATCGTTTTTACGCGAACAATCCTCAAAATATTGAGCAATTGAAAACCAATATTCGTGAAGATATGGCCGAGATATTGCCAGAAATGTGCCGAAAAGTCATTGAAAATTACTTGAATAGGATTGACTCCTGTAAGGCGTCCCGTGGAAGACATTTAAATCATGTTGTGTTTCACGTATAATGGCACAGTTCAATCTTTATAATGAATAAAAATTCTTAGCTTTACTTTCCCAAGCGTAAAATGGATAACCCTATAGTATGCATTTCGCTAGTTGAAACCATTTTGGTTAGCGCGGATCTCGGTTAATAGGGGTTCTACTGTTTTAAGAGGACAATCGCACGAATACGAAATCATTATAAATTCTGTCGAACTTATCAAATCCGTCCTTTGTGCAATTAGAGGGCCTCGCGAAACTCATTTTGCCCACATACAGTTTGTGACTTGCGCCGCCCCTGCACACCTGATGAAACGGATAGGAAATGAAATGCAGATCGTAATGGAGAGAGTGGTAGGTGATGGAGGCATTTAAAAAAATCAAAAAATCAATCTTTTTTATGGAATAACAAATCACTCTTTGTATAACGTAAGTAGCACTAAAAAAATCAAATATAAATGTTAAACAGCTTAAATATTAATTTTATTTATAAAACCAATCAGCTGACAACTAAAAACTTTGAAACTTCTTCTCAAATTTTTAACAAAAACACTAAGAACTCCAATTTGGTGACCCCGACGTAATGCCCTACACTAGTGTAATGCAACGACGAAGATTTGTAATGGTGTTTCTTACCTAAATGAATTCAATTTCACACGTTCTCCTTAAAAACAGTTTAAAAAATATTCTTTAAGCTGTCCGAATTCAAAATAAACAATTTGAAACCTTATGTCATTTAATTTAAAATATTAAAAACTATTCACTTTTCTTCAAAATTACGGAGGTAGCTTCAAACAAGTCGCAATCAATAAGAAACGCGCTTCTAGGTCTTTTACGCGAAAATAACTGCACAGACAGACATGCCACCCGACTAAATCCCCGATTGAATCATCGATGATATTTTCGCTTTACATACTCATTCACCAATTAAAAATTAAATAACAAATACTATAAATCCCGTGGGTCGTAAAATTAAGTCACTGATGTCCAGTGGGACAAGAACGATTGCGAGGGATTACTAATGAACTGATTGGTCCATTGGGATCAAAAATTATGTTTACGAGTACACCAAAAGCAATAAAAGAACTAACCGCAACATTGTTGCGAATTAATAAGAAGTTGGAAAAAGAATTTAAATAATTAAAGCGCTGGATATGGCGCGAGTTTATTACTCTGCAGGGACTACGTAATCGATGCTGTGAAAACGTTGAATTTTCGCATGTTTTCTTGTTGCTTTGATGATGCCCTTTGAAGGGCGGTGTCTGGATCTGTGTCTACAAGCTGAGGATTATCGTATGGGGGGCAATTCCAATCTTAGCAGCTCAGTCACCTAGAAGGAAGTATCTCCAGTAAACCGTGGATTTTATGGGAGCTCAGTGTGTGTGTTATGATGTGCAATTATACCTAGTTTACGTTGGCGTAGCTTAGGATGTCTGGAAAAGCTCCAAGAACGTGTACTCGCACTTTCGCGATGGAATGGAAAATTATCGCGAAAATGACACAATCGAATCGGAATCAATGCGCGAGCTGTAAATAGCAGAGCATTTTCTCAAATCATGTTGTTAAAGTTAACTGTCCATTAAATAACAATTTAGCGTCAATTATTGCCTCCATAGCTCCCACCAGCCCGAGGGGGTCGTTTTCAGTATGTTCACTCTGAATAATTCTTGTTATGATTTCGAGCGTTATTTCTCGATTTTCTATTGAAATATAGTAAATTTGAATAAATACGCTATTTCCAAATGTGTGTCACATTTGATATTCCACAGTTACTCGTATGGATGGTGTGTGCGAAGGCGTTTATTATGTTTTATCGCGGAAAAAGGAATCAATCAATTTGTTGAGGTAGTTTGCAAATAATAAAATAAATTTAAAATATTCAACACTTAAGCGAAATCAGTCTTGTTTGCTTTCCCACACCCTGTTCGATAATTTCGCTTAATATTTATGGCATACATAAAAAATAAATATAAAATAAAACTTGAATGCGGTAAACGGGCGTTTCATAATACTCGTACATATAAAGATCATTTCACTCTATCAAGGCCAAATTTGTGTGGCACTTATGATCGGGAATTTATTGGGGCTCGGGTTGGATGCGCTGCGCCGTTAAACTACTTTTCTCGTGTTTCACATTGCGTAACCGCTCGCCGCACATTCATGCGAATAATACCCGAATTTAACTTTTTTCTGATAACGAGCGCACACCGTTGTGCGAGATTTAATCAAAGCACGCAACGATTTTGAACTAGAAAACGTGCGGCACTCACTAAACGCATAAAACTGGCGCAATAGTCGTTGAATACGCAAGTACGTACTCCTCATATGCTGTACAGTAATAACATTATGCGGTTGTACCTACGATGTCGTCAGCACCACCTTTATTTGCAGATCATTTGTAGAGACGTCGTTAAACAGATTGACCATTTGAATTTGGAGGCAACCGCGAAACGGAAAATAAAAAAAATTCACACGGGGGTTCAACAGCACGTTGACATCGACACTCAGCACTCAAGAGGGAGGCATTGAAAACTAGTTAGCATTTGGGTCTTAACTCATGGCAGGGAACTCGTCGATGTTAATTAAACTTGCATACTCGTCATTCAGTTAAACACAACATTCATTTCATTCAATCCGATCCAATATTGAACTAATTACTCACAAAATGTTTGGGGACTCGTCGTCACTACACTTGGAAAATTTCGCCAATATTTAACGCCGGCGTCCAATTAAGTGTGTCAAACGCGCGATAACGTGCAGTGGAACCTGTTTGATTTGATCGTTCACTCTGAGTGTACTCTGGTTAAATATTTATTGATATGTCATATTGGTCGGAATATGCCATAAGTACCATCACCATCTAGAACGCGAGTCTGCTCGTCTTGAGCAGTGTGTTGCAGTATATCAAGGCACTGACTAGGCTGTGACTACTTCATGCTTAAAAGCTTCAATTGACTTTCATTCATTTACTGATTATTAATTTTACACTCGCTATTCGGTACTCGGCACTCCACGCTTCCAACGGCGCATGGTATTGTTTTCATCCGCGATTTCACCAGCACCCGGCCCAGACCTCAGACGCAAACGCGGACAAGACCAAGACCATTCTGCTTCTTGTCAAGCATCTCCAACTGCTCCACTACCGTTTCCCGAGAGCGTGGCAATTATGGATATGGAGATGTATTGTGTGTGGTAGCTTTGGCGCTTTGCAAGTCAAGTCGGCGAATGCGATTGCGATGTTTCTGCCGTTTGTGCCTCTCGCAAGGGAATTTTTATCTTGTGATCACACCTCTAAAAATAGACAGAAACATATGCAAATATTGTCTTGGCTGAGTATGTGTATGTTATGCCGAGTCGCGTTGTCAAGGAAATTATTTTCGCGCGCCTAATGCCCAACGAGTGCCCAATCGCCGCGCGGCGTCTTCGGGGTCTGCTCTGGAAATTCTTGTTTGTGTAACTTTTACGGCGATTCCTCTGATTTAACGATTCAGATTCAGCATTCAATTGATTTGCTTTCAGTGGCATGAAGGACAAACCCGCTGCCCGCGTCTAATGAAGTAATTAAAAATAAAATGTAACAAGTAGCCGCGAATCTCTCCGCCAATATGTTGTTAGGGTTTTGTAAAACGAATTCTACAAAGACCTACTGGTTTCGCGTCATGGCGGTCCGTCTGTCTGTCCGTGGGCCACAGCAAGTTTTCTCAACAAACATTTGGAAAAGGTTAAAGTGGTGTTCTCTCAAAAATTTACATCTTATCAACATTTTCAATGGTTTTAAACGGGGTGGGTGCCCTTTATAGTGGAGTGATCCTTGAAAAAAATTTTTAGTAACGACTGGGATGTTGTAAATAATCGTTCCAACCACTCTTGATCCATGTGGCTGGCAATCGCACCTTACCTTAGAAATACATGAAAAGATTCTTCCTAATGGAGAAAAGACAAGGTTATAGTTTTTTCTTAAAACGCTATAATTTGTACACTGAAAATTATAAACGCAACTAAAAGTTAAAGTATTCAAAATTTGTTATGTTAAGCGTGACACGACCAAACAAGTCCGAGTCCTGATTGAAACTGATTTATTCTCTTCAAATATAATACGAGTACATATACATTTACATGACATTCCTCCCGCCGTATCATAAGGCGATACATATTCAATTATGTTAAATCATCAATATTCATTTAAAGCAAATAGCGAAATAAGAAATCAAATGTAATTCAAAAAATTCTGAAAGTATTAAATATTCAAGCTGAATGAATTCAATTATTAATATTAAGAATAACATTAAGTATTTAACAAATTTTCATTGGTAAGCACTGCTTCTGAAACTGTCTGGCTCGCTGCGAATACGGTTGCTTCGTCTCGGTCCTGAGGGTAGTTCCATATTTTCCATCACAGTCTCTTGGTATCCGACTTAAGATGTCAAAGTACTGGTCGTAATAGGCTGTGTCTTTTCAACGATTATGTAAAGTTTTGGCATTCGTGAGTGACGGACGTTATTTCAACATTGTGCTATATCAATTTCGATTATTATATTTGCTTTGATAAGAAAATTTAAGACTCCCTTTTCGGTTATCTGTTAAACTATTTTGGATTTTTATATTGTGACTTTGTTAAGAATATTAATAACAATTTATGAAAATGCATTGCAAAAAGTGTAGGGTTTCCGTTACCGATGCGGTTCTGTGCAGTGAATGCGGGGGAAACTACCACTATGACTGCGCTGGTTTGTCCGAGGCGAGTTATAGGAAAATGGGGCTAGAAAAGAAAACCACCTGGCGTTGCATTTCTTGTCGTTCTGTCCAATCGGCTGAATCAAGCATGCCATCACTAGCTGACATCTTGAACGAGGTCAAAGGTTCCCGTGATGATTTTAGCTGTATAAAAAGTGACTTCGAAAATTTGAAGTCTGAAATTCAGAGTGTAACTCGTTTCAAGAACTTGGCGCTAAAATATCTACCATAGAAAGTAATTTCATTGACTTTGATTCCAGACTGGTTCTACTAGAGGGAAAGCTGTCTATGCTGCCAACCCTGCCAAAGGAACTATCACTAGCCAACGATACGAGAATTGAAAATTAAAAGTAACAACCAGGATCAGTTCTTGACGCAAAATAATATTGAAATTCCCAGCACACCTGCAAAAAAAGGAGAGAACTTATCATCTATATTGTTCTATCTATGTGCAGCCGTCGGGTTCAAAGTAAATGATTTCGATATAGATACATTGCATCGAGTGGGCCCATATCCACCAAATTCAAATAGTGCAGCGAGCAATACTCAAGCGACCCGTCCGCCGTCGATTATTGATCGTTTCACACAGAGGCAACGCAAAGATAAATTGTTTGCTGCAGTGCGAGCACGGTGTGGACTTACCACTGCTGATATCGGTTAACCGGGCGCAGCTTCAATCATTTATGTTGGTGATCATCTCACACCCGCCAACAAACTATTACTGAAGCAAGCACGCCAACTCAGGGTAGAAAAAAATTATAAATTCCTACGGGTCAAAGATTGCAAAATTTTTGTTCGCAAGAATGAAGTATCGAAAATCATACGGATCGCTTCTCAGAACGATTTAGCGAAGATTCTATGACTTATAATTATCAATATTAAAATTTTGTTTCTTTCATACATTTTACGGCTAACATTGGATTTCATTTTAAATTTTTTGCACTTAATTAATATTTATTTCTTATATGGTCAAATCAAAATTTCACTTTTAAAAATATTTTTAAAGACAATCTATTTCGATAGAAACTACTCATTAAATCTTATTAATTTTCTATATTATTGCTCATTTTGTATAAATACCCCGAGAACGATATTTGGCTGCACGGTTATTACCAGAACGTGAGGGGGTTACGCACAAAGTCGCACTGATGTTTATCCAATGTTTTACTGTCTAATTATGACATAGTGTTCTTGACAGAAACTTGGCTGAACCCTGATTTCTATGATGCTGAATACTTTCACACTAATTTTAATGTTTTAAGGAGAGATAGGTTAGAATTATACGGACGAGGCATGCATGGTGGAGGCGTGCTTATTGACGTGCAGCGTGAGCTGCATGCACGGTGCCTTGAATGCTTGGATTCAGGCCAAGATGCTGAAGAGCTGTGGATTTCTATTGAACGCAGTGCATCTCATAAGTCCCACACTAAACTGCACTTAGTTTGTTGCTATTTCCCCCATGGCAATACCCATTCTGAATCATTGCAAACCTTCTATGATAAAGTATTTGAATTCATTCAAACGAATCAGGGTGATCGATTTTTAATCATTGGAGATTTGAATATATCCAAATCAATCTGGCAAAGTACGAATAACACTGACCAATCGTTAGATCTATACACTAACGATGACCATATAGCGGCCGATTTACATGACTTCATGGACTTGGCAAAATTAAAACAATTCAACTCTTGCACCAACTCCAATGGGCGAATACTTGATCTCGTTCTTTGCAATGATACGTGCACCGTATCTAGTTCCACAATAACATTAACAAAAGAAGGTCAGCATCATAAGATACTAGATATCACCCTTAATTCAGATTGCAACAACTATATGCAAGACTTTAGAGAGCAGTTAAAATTCATTTACCATGCAGCTAATCTTGAAGAAATGAGTCAAGAATTGTTAAACGTTAATTGGTTTGAAATTATCTCCAACCTTAACACCGAGGAATGCGTAACGCACTTTTATCAGTTCAGTTTGAAATCGAAATCACACTATCCGCCTTGGTTTTCTCGAAATCTGATAAAACTTATTAAGCAGAAAAATAAAAAGCATTTGAAGTGGAAGAGATATCAAAATGCTCGAGATTATCAGCTCTTTTCTGATTTGCGATCCCGCGTTAAACACCTTGAACGAGAGTGTTATAGAAAATATATTAATTTCTCCGAGGATAACATCGCTGTCGCACCTGATTACTTTTGGAGTTTCATTAAATCAAAGACAGGTCATAATAATATGCCAGCACAAATGAAACTCGATAACATTGTTTCGAATTACGTGAAAACTATTTGCACTATGTTTGTTGAGTATTTTAATTCTGTTTTCGTTCCTCAGTCAGATACTGAGATGAACCTCTCTACAGCTCATGAAGATAATTTACCCATAGTAGATATTTCATCCATAGTTATCACGCAGGACATAGTTGCGAAACAATTTGAGCTATTAGATGTAAAAAAAAAGGCGCTGGCTGTGTTGGTGTGCATCCTTCTCTAATAAAAAAAAACTTAGTAAAGAGCTTTCTATCCCCCTCACTATAATATACCAAAAGTCTGTATCTGAAGGTTCTTTTCCTAGCATTTAGAAAAAAGCAATCATAACTCCGATTCCAGAAGGGAACGATAAACAATATATCAAACAATACAGACCGATTTCAAAGCTAAACATTTTCGGCAAAATATTAGGGAAAATCGCTGTTGATAATCTTAACTCACAAATGGGTCATATTATTGCTTCACAACAACATGGATTTTTAAGCGGCCGAAGTGTCAATAATAATTTAGCGCTGTACACCGACTTCTTACGTAATGCTCTAGATACTGGGTACCAAGTTGACGCCGTCTATACAGATTTTTTGGAGGCCTTTGATAAAATTAACCATGCTATTCTTATGAAGAAGCTCTCGAAAATTGGTATACATGGTGATCTGTTAAGATGGATCTGTTCGTATATAAGTAATCGAAGTCAAGCGGTTGCATCAAGAGATTATTGTTCAAACTTCTTGGAGGTACCCTCGGGAATTCCTCAAGGATCACATCTTGGTCCGGTTTTGTTCAACTTATACGTTAATGATATTGGTACTTGTTTTTCCAACTCCTATCATTTACTGTATGCGGATGACATAAAAATTTATAAAATAATCAAGACATTGGACGATCGTGAGACATTGCAACATGATCTCAGGCAGTTTGAACAGTACTGCAATGCGAATCAACTGTTTTTAAATGCAGGAAAGTGCAGTGTAATAACTTTCTCAAGAAAGCGTCATATAATTACTTATGCATATACAATCTCGGAAGTGCCGATTAACCGGGTTAATGAGGTTAGAGATCTAGGTCTGATTTTAGATTCAAGACTCTTCTTCAATCTGCATTTCGACAACATGGTATCTAAGGCCTTTAAACGTCTAGGACTGATTCTTCGATTAAGTAAGCCCTTTTCAAGAGCCGACACATTGAAAATTCTTTATAATACATATGTTCGTAGTATCCTTGAATTTGGAAGTGTTATTTCGTCACCGCGATATGATACTCATATTCAGAAAATTGAGAAAGTGCAAAAACAGTTTCTGAAATCTCTTGATTATCGCATGGGATATGCGTACACAAATTACGAAGAGAGTGCATTTGGTCACAATCTACAGCTCTTATCCTCTAGACGTAATTATTTGGATTCTGTTTTCTTATATAAAATTATTAATAATCACATAATCTGCTCTGGTTTGTTAAATTCAATTCAGATCAAAATTCCGCGTTCTGTTTCATCACATTCTAATGACACTTTTTACTTGCCTTTCTGTCGCACCAATTATGCTAAGAATACCTTCCTCAGGCGTTCATGTGCTTTTTATAATGACAAACTAAATGAAGTTGATATTTTTTCATGTAATTTAAATACGTATAAAAAGAAAGTGAGTGAATTGATCTACTAGCGTTGCCTGTTCCTTTAATGAAATAACGGTAATGACTGAATATTCACATTTTTAATTTTGTAGCCTTTTCCTTTTCTTCTGTTAATTCGATGTCTGTAACTTTCATCACTTTTGAATTTTTTGATAAAGAATTTTTATATAGTTATGGTAATACTAGGTCTATTTGTGCTGTAAACTTGTATATATATATATTTGTAAATGCCTGTTATTTACGCGAATAAATAAATAAATAAAAAAAAATTATTGGTATATTTGGTGAGATCTGCAAGTCTGGAAGAATGTCGTTTTTATCTACGTCTTCGTCTTCATTACGTTCGCGCATGTGGTCGCAGTGTCGTATTCTCTCCACACCATCAGGAGTTAGTAGACGATAGGAGTACCGATGTGTTCTCTCCGTAACTTTTGCTGGCTGCCGTTTTTTCAAGTTTTGTCTTGTAATAGACTTGTTGCTATGGTTGGAATCCGCGTATCTTCTTACCTGACTCAATCTCTTGTCTTAGGCTCTTAAACCGCAGTTCTTGTCGGGTTTTAAGCTGTCGAAAATACCCTTCAGTCGTCTGCTAAACATCATTTCAGCTGGTGTTTTACCTGTTGCAGCATGCAGAGTATTCCTATATGTGGACAGAAACTCAAGAAGACACTGCTCCGTTGTCTTGTTTTCATTTATACTGGCTCTCGTTCTTGTTTTAAAAGTCTGAACAAAACACTCAGCGAGCCCATTGGTTCTGGAATGGTATGGTGACGATCTAATGTGGTTTATGCATCGTGATTTACAAAAATGTTGAAACTTTTCGGATATAAATTGTGGCCCGTTATCCGATACAATGATTTGCGATAATCCAAACGTGGTAAAAATATAATCTAGCGTATCACATAGATGTTCGGCTCTTGTTTGTTTGAAAGGTCGGATATCGATCCATTTTGAAAGGGTTTTGAACTGCAACAAGCCACTGCTGATCCTCATTTGGTCGACCATGGCAACGAATCCACATGGATTCGTTGACATGGTTGTTCTGGTATAGTCCACGAAAACACTGGAAGTTCAGTGCGTTGCGGCCTTTGTTCCTAGCATGGCCTGCATTTTTTTACAAATGTGTCGATTTCGGCATTTATAAGTGGCCACCAGACATAAAAACGGGCTTTTGCACGCATAGCAACTATTCCCGGATGTCCGACGTGTAGATGTCTTTGCACGGGTTGCCGAAGTTTATTAGGTATGATTAGTCTGCCCTGTCAGGTTAGAATGTTGTCGGTTGTAGCGATTTCGTCTTTTTTTTCGTAGTACGGTTTAAGTCGTTCGTTAATTCTTTGCCACTCCAACATGATCGTACTAGCCATAATACTTTTCGTAGCACAGGGTAGTTTTTTGTTGCTTTCTGTAAAATCTTTTGTGATAGATGTATATCGTCGTACTTATTACTTAGTGATTCCTCGGATATCTTGTTAATCCACTGCTCTTCTCTGCCTGCCCGTTCGTCATTATTCGGAAGTCGTGAAAGCAATTCGCGATAACGTTGTTAGCTCCTCTTCTATATTCTATGTTGTAGTTATACGATCCGACGTAGAGCGCCCACCAAGTCAGTCGGCCATTGACCAATTTCGGCAGATTCCGATTTTCGCCAAACAAATGTTGTAACGGCTTATGGTCTGTGATTAGCGTGAACGTAGTACCTCGTAAAAACTGGTCAAATTCACAGAATATTTTTCCTCGGCGTTAGTACGTTTGCGAGAAGCAAAGGCAATAGGCTCCTCGTTTTGCCTACTAGTTTTAAGAAATAAGACAGCTTCTACTCCTTTTCAGATGCGTCACATGCTACGTATAGTTAAGATCGTACGGCACGATAATATAAGGGGGCGATTGTTCCGCTCCTTGCGATTTTAAACACGTAAAGTGCTGACGCTGCCGATCAGGGCTATTGATTTTTTCCCCGATCAATCAGAATTCCACATTTCATTTCTACTGACCGAGTATTTTCTCCAATCATTTTTTTTAACAAACAGGGTTCAGTACTCCATTCCGGTTAAAGTGCTAAACTTGGGTTTGCTTCAATCCAATTGAAAGTAGAAATAAAAAGCTTCCTTTTAATTTTGTGTGTTTTATTTTTCTCGAACTCGATTTTCGACCGTAATCGTTCGGTCTTCTTCAGCGACTAATTTATTTTGACTTGCATTCCTGCTTAAGGACATTTACTTTAGATCATTTTCAGGTAATAAAAAGTACTTAAAGAAATTTGCTTAAGCTTATAAAAGGTAGGAAAGGTAATTTACAAAAGGGTAGTTACAAAAATATTGTTTTGACAAAATTCTGGAAAGATATTATTATGTAATTAATTCGAATAGCCATGATCTGCAGTTACCGTCATCCTGATTCATAAATTTTTTCCTTTCCCGGGTGATTCCCAGGCTTTCCATCACATCCAATTCACGTTTGTCTCTAGCTTCCTTGATGACCGTTGCATCCTCCATTGTTATCTCGTGTCCCTTCGTCATAATATGTTCCGCTACCGCCGACTTGAAATTCGAAGTTTTTCCCTTCTTCCTTCCTGCTGCTGCTTCGTCTAGATACTCCTTGATTCGTGTGCCGATGAGTCTCCTCATTTGACCTTTGTACGAGGTGTGACAATCAAGTAATGAGGCTGATTCCATGAAAACCTTATATTTAAAAATTAATCTACAACTCTGCCATCCCCTTCAAATTAGTCGCCTTGAGCAGCTATACAACGAATTCAGCGCGTTTTCCATGCTTCGTAACATTTTTGGAACGCTTCGACTGGGATGTCCGCGAGTACCCTCGTCACGGCCGCCTGGATGTCCGTAATCGACTCAAAATGGGTTCCTTTGACCACCGATTTTGGCATAGGGGACAAAAAAAAGTCACAAGGTGACATATCGGGCAAATAAGGCGGATTTAGCAACACAGCGATCCCTTTAGAGGCCAAATACTGGGACACCCTTTTGCTCCTCAAAAAGGTTCTTTGGACCATCTTCGCGCACAATTTTTTCATCCCAAAATCGTCGGTTAAAATTTGTCTGACTGTTTCATGGTTCATACCCAGTTCCAAGTCCAACATTCGAACTGTTAAACGTCGATCTTCACGGATTGGGGCGCGCACACGCTGCGCATTCGCGTCAGTCCGCACCCCGACTGGTCTCCCGCTCCGCGCCTCGTCTTCCACGCTTTCACGCCCCTCCTTAAACTCTTTATGCCATCGAAACACCTGAGGACGACTAAGAGTACTATCACCATACACTTTTACAATTTTAGCGTACGTTTCCGAAGCTGTTTCGCCATATCTGGCGCAAAATTTTATCGCGACGCGTTGCTCTTGATTTCGTTTCTCCATTTTCGTGACGAGCACCACCAACACACGTCTACTCAACACGGCACAGCAGGCGAACTAAACAAGCTAGAGCGATGGTAAATATATCAATGGAGAGGGGTAGGATGCCGGAAATGAAGAAATGAATTTCAATGTCGCAGGTTTACAACAAGTGCGGCAATAAAATCAGTCTCTTTACTTAATCAGACACACGTATGCATGATCCAATGATTGGAAATGCAAACCTGGATTAGGGCCAATAGATATGAGGGACCCGTAGGCAGGCCAACAACATTGATATAATTGATGCTCCCTTGCTTCGTTTTTTAAGTTGACTCCTGGAGCTACTCGCTTCTATGTCATCTTCTAAACATGATCGTTTTTGAAGCTCAGTGGCTTCTTCATCAGCACATGTGACTTCCTCTATCGGGAGAGGGGCAAGCCTATGGATAGCTCTTTTAAACATGCCGGACGATGTTTTCACGTCAGCCACATGAATATAGCTGCCCTGATAATTTGCTACGTGGCCACTTCATTACAGGCGTGTTGTCTTCCAAGAGAATAACGATTAAACCTGGTTGAACATTTTGACTGCTCTGCTTCCATTTCGAACGGTGTTTCGGTTGGTTTAAATATTCTTCTGACCAGCGCCGCCAAAATTCTTGTTTAATATGGCAGACAAGTTTCCATCTAGTAAGCAACCCGCCCTTCAGTGGTTCTGCTAAGGTATCTAGAATAGCGGTTAAAGGCTCCCCGATTTGGAAATGTCCTGGTGTGATCGCTGTGAGATCGTTTGTGTCTGTCAGTAGTGGTGTTAATGGCCTTGACTTGAGAATGGCTTCGATACTACCATATTTGTAATTCATCATAAGTTAAACTTGCTGCTGAGGTGCGTCTGAGTAGCAATAAATGGCCAATTTAACAGCAGCCTCCCACAGCGCACCCAAATGAGGTGCATGTGGTGGTATAAAGTGGAAGTCAATGTTCCGGTCATTACAAAGAAATGCATTTTTTTCTTGGGCTTAATTGGAGTATAAGGACGAAGAGAGATCTTTGATCTGATGATGGGCTCTCACGAAGTTGGTTGCGTTGTCACAATAGAGATTTTTGCAATGATCTCGTATGCCGTTTGAGGGAACCGAGGAAAGCTTCTTTGCTAAGATGGTAATGTAGCCCTTTTGCGGTCGCGTTCTTCGGCCGCGATAATGAATCCTCATAGGTCCACAGAAATCTACGTCTGCATTGATTTCCCATAAGTTGAGAAAGCAGTTGTGGGTTTGCTGGATTGCATCGGATGCACTGCCGCAAAATAGATCGTGCTAACGTTTTTCCTTTTATTGGTCACAAGCGCTGCCTTGTTATCGCGAGTATTGCTTGCGGACCAAGGTGACAATTGTCCTGGTGAATATCAGCCATCAGTAACCTAGTCAGCAGATGTTGGTACGGTTGTAGCATTGGATGTTTTGCATTGAATGGCAGGTTTGATGCCTCTAGTCTACCTCCAACACGCAGTATTCCCTTTTCATCAAAAAATGGTGTCAAGTCAACTATACATGGAAATATTTTTGTAGAGCTCTCACTGATGAAAAAAGTCCTTTATTTCATCACAAAATTCATCTTGCTGGATACACTTCGCAATTAACTCGAACGCTCCAGATAACTCGAGACTTGTGAGTGAATTTGCCAAAGATGTATTCCTAATGCGCTCTGTCAATCTTAGCACATATGCGATAATGCGCTGTAACCTTTTGAAGGAATTCCCATGATGAATATCGTCAATAATATTGGCTGCCTTCATAAGTGTTGTCATCGTTGTCAGTTTTGCCTTGTTTCTAAGTCACATGATTCTCACTTTGTATATTCTGTCGTCCATAGTATCTGAGCTCCATGCAAAAAGAGTGGTCCATATAACCAAATGTTACATTTTGCCAATTCTGTAAGTGCAATACCACGAAAGAGAATGTCAGCGGGAATTAATTTTAAAGTCCACCGCCATTGTTTTGTTACCGAAAGTGATTGAATGTATGTTACCCTATTAGCAACAAAGGTATTAAATGCTGAAGCTGTTGCGTTGATTCACCCTAAAATATTTCCGAGTCAGTCCAGAAGTCATGTAGGATCTCCCCCATTTGTAGGGCAGCTTTGACTCTTTGGGCGAGCTCCATACCCAATTTTGCAGCGCATAGCTCCAACCGTGGAATCGTTATTGGACGAATCGGGACCAAACGTGATTTTGAGCATAGAAGTCGAACTACGATTCTCCCATCCATCAGTGTTGATCGAGCCTTGCCCGCAGCACCATATGCTTTTTGTGAGGCATCATAGAAAATATGCAACTGGAATCGTTTTGGTATCTCTCGCGAAAACGTGGCGAGGAAACTGCACCTTTTCTAAAGCTTGCAAGTTCTTGCGAATGTTGAGCCACCTAGTATACTTTCCTTCTGGCAAGGCTGCCTCCCAATCCAACTCCAAGCGCCAAATGTCCTGGTAGAAACACCTTGGCAGTGACGATGACAGGACCCATAGTACCTAGTGGATCAACCGTCCTAGCGATGTCGAAAGATACCGTCCTTTTCGTTTTTTTTGTGTCCCTCGTGGTTATATTGATTCGAATTTTAATATCATCAACCTTAAGAGGCCAAGTTAGGCCGAGCGTTTTAATGAAGTCTTCAGTGTGACTGTTAAAATCCAATAGCACTTCTTTGTCATGAAGGACAATATTGTATAAAAGGCGAAGATGGCTGGTACACCATTTGTAGAGCTTCATTCCGGCGCCTTCTAATATTTTGATTAGTTCATCTTGTGCTTGAGCTTCATCAACTAAGGTATCTGAGCCCGTCATGACGTCATCCACGTAAAAAGCAGCGCTGAATTTCTTCTTAAGCCAGCCTTTTGAGAAATTTAGTTGCCAATAATGGAGCACACAGTGTTCCATATGTTACGGTGTTTAACTGGTAGTAACGTAGTGGCTGATTTGGTTCAGTCCTCCAGATCAACAGTCGATATTTACGGTCATCAAGATGTAGCACTATCTGCCGGTACATCTTTTGTATATCAGCTATAAAAACATAGCGAAGCAGTCGGAAACGGAGCAAGATTGAAAACAAATCGCCTAGGATTGTGGGCCCATTATGCAGTATGTCGTTAAAAGAGATATTTGTAGATGTCTTGCAGGAGGCATTGAAGACTACCCTGAGTTTAGTTGTGCTGCTTTCGGGTTTTAGGACACAATAGTGTAGAAGAAAATAACGTAAGCCTTCACACGATTGCAAGGCTATCTCTTGCATATGACCGAGGTTGATTTATTCACTTATGAACTCCTTATAGAGCTTCTTCAACTCTTCGTTTAAGCCTCCGTTCTGTTCCGAGGAATCTGCAAGTGGCAATATCCTTTGACTCGTCTAACTTTTCGGGGTTGTCATTGAATGGCAGTGAAACCAGAAATCGGCCCTAGTAGGTTCTTTGCGTGGTCTGGCAGAAATGCGTTTTACAAGATTTCTCCGCTGAAGTATACTGCGGTTTGTTCTCCGACGCTTTCTCTAGCTTCCAGAACCTTTCAATTGTAATATTCAGCCTTTCATCTTCTGTAAGAACTCCACAGGTAACAGAAGCGGGGTGGTCAGTGTCAGCCTTGCCGGCTAAAATCCATCCAAGAAGCGTATTTTCAATACTGGCAATTCGCTGCGTAGCTTTGTTTGGTCAATGGATAGCAAGTCATAAAAATGTTCTGCACTTAACAGAAGATCGATACGTTCCGTATGATGGAAGTTTTGATCAGCTAGCTCCAAGTTTTTTGGTATGGGCCACTGCGATATGTTCAGTTCCATCGATGGCTGAGGACATATTATTTTGTAGAGTACATATGCCTCTAAGTGCGTAGTGTATTTATTTAATAATGATCGCAATACAATGTTTACCCTTTCCTAAGCCCTTTGAGTAGTACCTCCAACTTTTTCGATGAACGCTGAGTGAGACCGAGAAGACAAACCTAGTTTCCTTACAATGCGTTCAGTTATTAGATTGATTTGTGATCCGGGATCCAAGATAGCTCGGCACTCCATGCTTTTTCCATTGCTGCTGTTAAGCTTTACAACAGCAGTACTCAGGAGTACCTAGTCAGCCGTCTTTTTGTTATGGAGAGTAGTCAGAGATATGAGGTGGTATCCTGACGTTGTTTGACTTCTGGTTTTGGATCACTGGAGGTCTTGGGAACATCCATTTTCTGCTTCGAT
Organism: Odontomyia ornata; assembly: GCA_963969285.1. Classification (NCBI taxonomy): domain Eukaryota; kingdom Metazoa; phylum Arthropoda; class Insecta; order Diptera; family Stratiomyidae; genus Odontomyia; species Odontomyia ornata. Next base: position 11,915,130 of record OZ017741.1, read on the forward strand.
TCGCTGCTCAAGTGCAAGAGGCTGTTATGTTTTCATGAGCATTCTTTACATCCTCGCGATGTACAGGCAGTAGCTCGATGGCCTTCCTTGAAACAGTTAACATATATTCTCTTGGTCTGGACTATTTTGAGCCTTCTTGATGTAGTAAGCTTCAGAAATTCTGGGCAGTAATAGATCGGATGGGTTTGAATGCAAATCAAGCATTACGATGTTGCCACTGCTGCAGCTGTAGCTTTTGTGGATTTCTTCCGAGCTTCCTCAATGTCTTTGGTTTTGTTGCCCGAAGCCTCCAGTGCTTGAAAACGTATTTCCAAGAATGATAAAACCCCTTTTATTGGATGCGTTGATTTGTCAATGATTTTTGATACAAAGAATGAGTAATAGTCTCTAGCTTCTTTATCAGGATTTGTAGAAGCATTGGATCCCATCCTTCGGTACTAATACTAATATTTTCTAGACCTCTGATACATTCTTGAGTCGTGGCATGCAGTGACCTTATGGCTGCTGATGACTTATCGCTTGCACAAGGTGGTTGATCCAGTAGTATGTTGATAAGAGCAGCAACTTATAATCTCCGATTATATCTAGCCGTGCCTTCGAATAAGCTTCAGGAACTCTTCATCATCGATTTGTAATGGCTTATTAGTCATTTCAGACCTACTAGGAGTATCAGTGCGAGCCATCTCAGTTGGCTCCTCGTGGGTGTCTTCAGTCGCATGCCTTAAGGCCCTTGAAAGTTTTGTTACAACCGCGGAAGTCACCGCAGTTGCAGACATTATGTTTCAGCAGAGGGGTAAGTAACCTGGGGTGGCATACTGACTTCCGGGTAGGGTGCTGAGCCACCCTACACAAAACAAAAACTAACACGAAGGGATAGGGACGGGAAAGGGGGAGGTCATTTTAAGAAATGAGAGATGATTGATTTTACCACTTCATCATTTTTGTATTTTTAATTGAATCTAATTACAAACCACCGATGTGACCAGTCAATCAAAAAAGAAAAAAATAAAAACAAATTCCGTTAAATAAGACCCCTTTTCAAATTTCCAATTGAACAGACTAAAACCAAATTACCGCGTAAACAGTAAAAGTGAATTGAAATACAGAATATAAAAGAAAATATAGACCAATGTATATTTAGGCGCCAAAATAACGAAAACGAGTAATGAAAGAGACGAAATACGCCGAAGAATACCGCTCGCAAATAAAATATTTTATTCAATATTGGCGATCTTAAAGACCAGCTGCATACACAGGAAAACAAAGCCCAAGTTTACAAATCTGTGATAAGACCTGTGTTATGCTATGGGTGCGAAACATGGACCCTGACCCAAGCATCCGCAAATATATTGAAAGCCTTTGAGCGACGAGCCCTGAGGCGAATAATCGGAACGAAGCTAGACGGGGACCAATGGCGAATTCGATACAACCATGAGCTATATGAAATTTTTGACGACCCGAGGTCTCAGCGATTTTAAGTTTGCGGAAGCTGCAATGGGCTGGCCACATGAATCGTATGGACGAACAACGCATACCCACAAAGGTATTCGTTGTGAGAACTGAAGGCCGGAGACCAGTGAGGAAACCGAGGAAACACTGGTCTGACTCGGTCGACGAAGACAGTTCATCGCTGCTCGGATTTTGAAAGGAGCACGCGGTCAATGGACCGAGACAGTTGGAGGCATTGTTTACAGAAAGCGAAAATCCGAGAGGGGCTGTAGTGCTAAGAAGAAGAAAATATACCAATGAAACGCGTATTAATAAAAAGAAAAAAAAATGGTATGTAATTACTTACCCCTTGTAAGGCTGCTGAGCGTTTGGCAACTGGAAGGGGATCGGGGAACTGCTAGAAATTATCAAATTTTCAAAATATTTTTTTTCTTGTTTTTACACAAGTCGCACACTCTGATCATCAGTCGTTAAAATTGCTGATATTCTTATTTATGATTCGGCGTAAATGCGCACTATTGTCGTTCACTGAAAGGGCACAACGAAATCGATTCACTATCGGATACTGCCAATAAGAAGAATTCTCCTCTTCAACACCTTCTCTTATTTTCCGCACCATTTGCTTTTAGTCACTGTAACCCCGGATAATTCCAACTCCCAATCCAAACCTTTTCCCCTAACACATCCCAAATCACTCAACCACACCACCATCCAATTCTTAAATTTCCACCCAGTAATCCAAATTAAAAACACTCCCGATTTCTAAATTAGAATCACTTTTCAGCTTTAAGATTAAAAGTACTTCTCAACTTTCATGATTATGATCACTTCTCAACTTTCATTATAAAGTCAGTTTTCATTTTCCAACTTTTTAATTCCAAATTAAAAGCACATTTTCAACTTTCAAACTACAATTCCTTCTCTAAAGTCCAAATTAAAACAAATCTTCTCCACACCGCCAAATAACTTCCTCCTCTTTTTAATACCCAAATCCAAAAACCTAAATTCCGCAATCGTTGCATTCCTAATTGCCGTTGCCGCAACTGGGTAACGTAATCGAAGTTCATTGCACTTCGATTCCGCTACCCACACATCTTTTACATATTGACAACCGCAACAATTTCCATTTTGCATATATGGCGATTTGCATAACCATGATAGCATTTGGTTAGATGCAAATCGTCATATGTATACGGAAACAATTGCTTTTGCCGATATTCCAAAAAGAGGGTTTTCCTGCGCTCTGGGAACTTGAACCCATGATGCCAGCGGGCCCCCGGTCGTGAATCCACGACGCTACCAACGGAGTCAGCTTCTGTTTATTTCCTATTCATTGAATTAGCAACTTCAACTATGCACCTTTCTTAATGGGCATTGAGATGAAATTCGTTAGTAGGGAAACGTGGATGAATTTTTGTCAGTATGATAAATAATATTTGTTAGTGGGAGCTAATGAATAAAATTAGTTAGTGTGAAGGAAGGAATTAGGTTTTGGTAGGGAAAATGTATCGAATGAAATTTTGTTAATGGGAAGTAATGAATGGAGTGTTGTTAGTGGGAAAATTAAAATTGTTATTATATTACTATTTTTTTTATTAATAAAAGGTTTATAGGGTAGGATTGAGATGATGGGGAATTAAAAATTATAGGGAAATTGGAAAAATGTTAATAAAAATAAATAAATATACAGAGGAAAAGATATAAGTGCCCAAAGGAAGGCGGCAATTTGAAGTTGCGAATGGGAGAATGCCGGTACGCTGGGATTCGCAACAGTTTGCTAGCGTTGTCTCATACAAGTATAACTCACTCAAAAAATAATCGTGAGTCATGGGCACATCCTACAACGCTCGAATTTTGGAAGGCGTTTCCTCGAAGATATCCCAGGATGCCTCATTCCTTCGAAGCTTCTCTTCAAAATAATCCGCCCTTTGCTTTCGGGCAGCGGGATCCGCTGACGTGCATCCTAAAATATCTGCATCCGCGGATCTCAAGCATTAGGCATTCGCTACATCCCTAAACAAAATAGAGTAATATTTGTTTTTGTTGTGTTTCTCGTTCCTCAGTCGTTGAAGTTGCATTTTTTTTCGACGATACGTTTCAAACTACAATTGATGAGTAAAGTTTGTGTATGAAAGGAAATGATTGATTTTTTGCATTGTAGTTTGAAAATGAAATGAATTTCAGTGTGTAAACTCATTCTTGACATACTGTATATGCAATGAAAGAATTATTGAAATCATTTATTTTTGTTATTAGAAAAATTGTGTTAATGCCCATGATGCTTAGAAAGCCCTTCTGATACGAGCGCTCTCTCTCCTGCCCACTTAACTTGTTATGATTTAAATTCCAACGACTTAAGATCGAGCGAGTCTGCGGAGCGTGAAGCAAAAATTTCAAACATTTCTTGACTTGAAAACATGTTTATTTACTCAGCGATTGACAACGTGCAGACAGAATTAAGTTAATTCACATTAAGCCAAATGTTGGCGGTTTTTCTCTCTTAAGCTTTTCGCTGTGATAAGAGAATAATTGCTTCACCATGCAGACGCAGCACCACCGAGAAACTGTTCTCATTAGTACAATTTGCATCACCCACGAAAGTACCGATGACTCGTATTTGTTTAACCCTCATGCACTCAGCGGCGCTCATACAATGTCGCGGCTGGAAGCCCGCCCGGCATTTGCAACCGTAAACAAAAATAAATTAAATTGTAAAATAAAAAAAAATCAGAATTGATCTTAGCTATCCGATGACTACATAGTGTCGCGGCCGGCGGCGGTTTTATTTATGTTATTCGATTGTGTCGAGCGTTGACAAACAGACCGTGAAACTCAACTCGATTTCTGCAAGCAACACAAGAATTGTTGGCATAGTCCCTAACGATGACGAAATTTCATTTCTTTTTTTCTGTATTTAAAATAAAAATAAATTCTGTTTCAAGGTAAGTAGGTGGTAGGCACAAAAGTTTCTATTCATTCATTCATTCCAAATTGTAAATTTATTGATATGCTACGTGCATATAAACAAAAAGAGCGATTTCAAAAGAAATTATTTTTATTTTAGACAATGTCGGTCGGTCGTCGTCGTCGGCGCCAAATAAAGCGTTATCTTAATTTAATTAACATATTCGCATTGATGTCGTCTCGCTCATTGAAAAATAAATATTTATTGTGATTTTGACTTTGACTTCCACACGAAAAAAGCGATGCTTGAATTAGAAATATTTTTTTGTTAGAAAATAAAAAATACTTGACTTTGATAAGAGAGGCATGGAGTGCATTCCTGGTCTTGGTAACGTGTTATTTAATCAGCGTCTTTCAAGTGGGTAGAGCTTGAAAATACATGAATCTTGATATGAGTGCTTGTGCCATGAAAGTTTGCAATTGACACCGGTAAAACAACATGCATCCGCTCTGTTGTTGCTACGGCACTCAAAGCGAAGAATGTGGCTTTCAAGGAGATTCGGCCGAATTCAAAAGGTATCTCACACATTCTAAAGAAATGCATGAATTCTAAGAACACCCTAACCGCTTTGTCGTTACCAGTTTTCTTTTGACGTAATTACTGATTTTGTGGCGACATCAACCTATCACATTTTGTGTGGAATGTTACTTTGTATTCAATACATTTTGGCGATTAGCGGTGAGCCCAGTCACATTTGCTTTTCCACTATTCTTAACACAAATATATCAGAGCATATGCCTTCCAATTTGCTTAAGATTCAGCTCACAAAAGAGGGCAAAGACCGTACCTAGTACCGACAAACGCGCATTGACGGGCTTTGGACACTAAACACTTCCTCTTTTAACTCCTAAAACCTCGTTTCGATTCAATACTCTAAACCACTTCTCTATTCGGACCATAATTTGACCGGCGCATTATGGAAAACTCCCGGATGTCTCCTCAAAGTCGGAGTCAAAAGCGCTTTATTTAATACAAATCGTTATAAATTTTCAAAGAATAAAAAGCAAATTCCAAACAATCACAATACGAAAACTTAATGGCCCAAATGGCTCTCTAAATTTATATGGTTCGGATGTATCGTCTTAAAGCTTGATATGTTGTTTTTAAATAAATCAAGCAGATATTTTACATAGGCTTAGCAGAATATATATTGGCAGATATAGGGTGTCCAACCATAATGCACGATGTTAATTGTGAGTGACACCTTAACGTCAAGTTTTTCGCCCAACTTAATTTGACATTTCTTTGTTTCAGTATTTGACAAATTCAAACATGGAGAGTACACAATTGAGCAGCGCGTTAAGGTTGTTGAAGCCTTCTACGAAAATGGGCGTTCAAATCAAAATGCATTTCGTGCACTGCGTGGTTTTTTTGGTCAGCATAATCGACCAAACGTGTCCACAATCGGTGCGCAGATTTCAGCAAACCGGGTCTGTAGAAAATGGGAAATCACCTATGCATGCTCGCTCAGTTTGTTCTGCGGAAAACATTGCTGTTGTTCGCGATAGTGTGGCAGAAGAGCTGTCAACCACGACTCGTCGTCGTGCCCAACAATTGAACATCTCACGAACATCACTGATGCGAATTTTGAATAAAGATTTGAATTTACACGCTTACAAGGTTCAATCGACTCAAGATCTGAAGCCTACTGACAATTTAAAGCGTCGGCAATACGCCGAATGGTTGGTTGAACAGACAGAAGGGAATGGTGACCTTACAAATAAAATCATCTTCAGTGACGAGGCACACTTTCACACCTCAGTGGACTCGTTAACAAGCAGAATTGTCGCATTTGCGCAAATGAGAATCCACGAGTGATTGTTGAAAAGCCGATGCATCCACCAAAAGTGACTGTTTGGTGCGGATTATGGGCTAGGGGCGTCATCGGGACATTCTTCTTTGAAAATGAGGACGGCTAAGCAGTTATCGTGAATGGTGTTCGCTATTGCGAGATGGTAACGGACTTCTTCTTCTTGAGGTTATGGACCTGGACGATGTGGTTCCAACAGGATGGTGCCACTTGCCACACAAACAACGAAACAATGGCTCTTTTGCACGAGAAATTCAATGGCCGTGTTATCTCACGTCGTGGCGATGTTAATTGGCCGCCACGATCATGTGATTTGACACCGTTGAACTTCTTTCTCTGGGGATATTTAAAAGAAAAAGTGTGCATCAATAAGCCGAGAACAATTCAAGAGCTAAAGGATCAGATAATTCAGCACATTCACGACATTGAACCTCAATTATGTCTCAGAGTCATTGAAAATATGGACCATCGGATAGAAGTATGCCATCGTAGCTGTAGCGAGCGTTTGGGCGATATTTTGTTTCACACAAAATTGTCATAGATCCTTCTATTATAATAAAAAATAATAGCATAATTCTTTGAAAACTTTTTGTTTTATTCACAATTAACATCGTGTATTTTGGTTGGACCACCCTTTATTTAGATTTAGCGGCAGTCTCCGATGGAGTCTCACGTAGGCACATTAGAGCCTACTTTCGCATAGTGTACATGTTTTGTAGTACACAGCTTAACGAATGGTCTCCTGTAATGATTTTCGTTTAAAAACACTCGAACGTCGAGATTTCCCAAAGGAAATCTGAACCGACCTCTCATCGGTTCTAGACGTGAAGTCTCAGTCGTGCCAACGAATGGTACCAATCGGTCAACCAGTCCGTGCACTCGTAATCTCGCGGTGGCTGCTTGTCGGCCAGCTAATCCGGAGAGAATTTCGGTCGCAGGTATTTTAAATGGATTACGCTCGATTACTTCATTACAGCCAACATTACGTACCCGTTTCAACTTAACCTTTACTAGCGCCAGTCGTATTTAAGTTGAACTCCAACTGCACTATCGAAAACGATGCCTCCACGCGTCGACTGCGTGGCACTCAGACGGCAAATACTCTCCGGCGTAAGGAACTGATACCTGCTTGTTTTTGCTGTGCTTGTCGAGGACTGTAAGCCAATTCCACAGGCCGCACAAATAATGTTGCGATCTTTACATTCGCAGGGCTTTGTCTGGCAGCAAAAAGAAACTTTTTCCTGATTCGCGACCTCAGAACTTAGCGAATTCGGACAGAAAATATTTTCTTCCCGTCTTCCGTTTCTGCGGTCGACTTTTTGCACGGTTACGTCGAAAAAAATCACAACTTTTCTTAGTTTATTTCACAGTTATGACGACTGCGTTAAGAAATTTGGTCCTTACGGAATATTTTTATCGGTCGCGTACATTTTATTAAATTTCCAAAGCCCGATGACATCTGACAATCCTCATGGCAGTGCAGCCATTTTGCCCGGGCTCTTCAGCTTTTCCCTTCCGCCACAAGTTTTGTAGTAAGCGAGGAAGGTGGATGGTTTATGTGATTCATCAGGATCTGATGACAAAACCGCAGCCACTCAATTGTCTGGTGAAAACGTTAAAATGGATAAAAAGTATGAACGCGATGGTGAGATAAGTGATTACGAGCTGGCAGCTAGTGGATTTACCAAAAAGGACATATTTCCTCAAAGGAAATTGTCATATGATAATGAAAGGAATACGGGTGCGAGAAGGAAGAAACATTTTCTTGACGAAAACCCCATTCCACCTGATTATATGGTTGATAAGGAACGTGAACACCGAAGTTTGGATAGAAATTTCGAAAGACAAGCTGAAAATGATAGTTTTCGATACAGTGGAAGAAAACATTCCCTTGAAAGAGACTCAACACGCTCATCTCGTAAACTGAAAGATCCCAGCTATTCATTCTTCCGAAATGTTGACACTGAATCTTCCTCACAGTCTCCAACTCATCGTAATAATTGGCCTACCAATCGACCTATCGAATCAGTCAATATATGCTCAACATCACAAGATCATCAGCTTGCATCGAACAATAAAGTAGAGTGTGTATACACATTGCTGTCGATGTTGGGTTCTCAGGATCCAGTCGAAATGTCCAAGAAGCTTTTAGAGCTGTCTCGTACACCAGACTCGTGTGCAACACTTCGCCAATCTGGATGTATTCCACTGCTTGTCCAAATGATGCACTCTGATAGTGATGCCGGTACTCGGAAAAGAGCTGCTACAGCACTGCATAACATTGTTCACTACCAGCCGGACGACAAGACTGGGAGACGGGAGGCGAAAGTTTCACGACTGATAGAACATATAATGGAGTATTGCGGATTTCTTAAAACGCTGCTAGGACGAGGAGGAGAAGCAATTGCAGATGATCCAGATCGCCATCCTCTCGCGGCCGTTTCAAGCTTAATGAAAGTGAGTTTCGATGAAGAACATCGACATGCTATGTGTCCGCTGGGAGCGCTTCAAGCTACCGCGAATATTTTCCACCTTGACCATGCCGTTCACGGTCCAAGATTTCAACTTTCATGCTGTAACTCACTTAGACGCTACGCTCTAATGGCTCGTACAAATCTCACATTCGGTGATGGGAACAACAAAGCCTTATCGTGCACGAATCGAGAATTTATGGAAGCATTAGTCGCGCAACTCGAGTCAGCTCCAGATGATCTGCTGCAGGTTACAGGAAGCGTTCTGCGGTATCGTTCGTGGCGAGCCATAACAACATGAAAGCGGTGCTAAATGAAATTGGAACTGTAACAAACAAACAAGAACGAAAACACATTAAAGTCCATACTGTCTGCTCTGTAGAATCGGCCCGCGCATTGCAGTACGAATAAAGCAGAGTTTTGCGTAGTTGATGGAGCACTAGCTTTTCTTGTAGACATGCTGCAATATGAGGGTCCGAGAAAAACATTGACGATTGTCGAGAACGCTGGGGGAATTCTAAGGAACGTATCGAGTCGAATAGCAGTTCGGGAAGACGATCGTGTAATTTTGAGACAGAGAAATTGTTTAGGAATTCTACTTCAACTATTGAAACCGGAAAGTTTAACTGTTGTGAGAATGCTTGTGGCATTGGGGAGTCGGATTAGGGAGTGTACGTACGAAGGAGGATGGATGGTTGATTCTCGTTCACAGCGCGGGTAGCAAACGATTCTCTAAAATTAAAACGAATGAAAATGATAAAATTATTATTGATAAGAAGAGTATGATTGAATATTGAGGAGGCGAGTTGAGCAGTCGTTGAAGTCGGTCGGGTTTTGGTTCCGCCTAAGATTGGGCATAACGTGGATTTTGATATCCGTCGGAGTAGCCGCCAAGTAACGGGGAATCATTTAAGTGCTTGAATGTTTGCGGTAAATTTTTTTGACGTGAATGATATATTGGCAAGCGACGTGGAAATTACTTTGATTAATAGCCCGAGAGCAAAAATAGTGATTCGAATAATAAAAAGTGCTTTGAGAATGAAATACCAAGTGCAAGATATTTTTTGAAATTTTATCCGAGTGATATAAAGTTTGATTGCGGTCTGATTTGAGTTCAATTTTGAATGTTTCTAAATAAAACAAGTGTTGACCGTTGTCATCGAGATTTCTTGTGACAGTTTAATATAACAGTGTGCCACTGCGGTTGATATTTACCTTAACCCAAAATTAAACGTTTCCCTTCCTCGCCTGTTCAATGTTTGTGGGAAATTCACAATACCTTTGGGAAGTTTTGAAAAATGATGACACAGCTGGGAACCGAATCCTATGGCTGGTATACGGAATTTATTCCCCAATTTCAGTAATACTTATACGAATAGCAGTGCGATCGTCAAACGCTAACCGCCAGGTTCTATAGAACGGAACTGTCAAAACTACATCCTTCCGCTACAACAGCGGTAATTAATAGTTGAACAATTTATTCGATTGACATTTGATTTGTTCATTTTATCAGAATAAACCATAAGGGGCTGAGAGTTGAGTTACGGTGTTTTGAAGTGGATTTTACGCGTGGGAAATTGCCATTTTTAAGTGTTTAAACATCAAACAGCGACACAGTGCAATAATTTACACGGCCCTAAATTTTAACTGATTGAAAATTTGTGACTTTCCTAGCTTTTCGGCTAATTAATTTCCCCGTGAACCTAAACTAGTTAAACGCAATTTTTTTGCAATTTTCCACTTATTCGTGTATTGTGCAGCACGTTTCCCATTTCAGATGCGTTTGTGCATTTTGATCGGCGCCAAAAGATTTTCCGTCTTTCCTACACTCGAATTTCGAAGTGTTTATGTTACGTGTGGGTGCAAAAATAGAGCTACGTGCATCTTATGGGACTTAATAATAATTATTAATCGAGGAAAAATAATTTTCTTTATAACAACCGTATTGAGAGCGACTTAAATAAATTTTGAATTTGAAAAGTATTAATGAAAGTTTCAGTGGACCCCCCCCCGCATGTGTCATCGAGCGCTCGGAGAACCCTGCGGGTAAGTGTCTTTTTGTTACCCTTTCGGTATATATATATATTTTTTTTGCATGGTAAATTGGTTCGAAAAATTTAGAGGTTGTTTTTCCTTTAGAGTAAATAAATCCTACACGAGAGAATGACGCAATTATTTATCTGTAAATTAGTCTAAACACTAAATTATTAACGTAAATTACTGAAAATTTTGTTATTGGCAAGTTATGTTTATAGAATTTTTTTTTTTTGAATAATAATGGTTGAGTAACTAAAATTTTTTGGTCTTTCCTTTCCGAAGATTCTAACCGGGTATAGGACCCGGTACGGTGGCAGGCTTCCACCTCAAAACATGAGCCAGCCACCGGGTACGTATTAATCCTTTTCTGTTTCAGGTGACTTCGTGGGTTGAGTGGCCCAAGCAGAGTGCCTCTGCATGGCATAGAGTTATGCAATCCAATTGTATAATTCTATGGCATAAATTGGTCACCGGGGTACTCCCCTTCTGATGGGAAAGTTCATGCAATTCAAGTTGTATGAGTTTTCCACTCAGAAGAGGAATACCTGGCCACTTCAAGAAGATATATATGGATTTATTCCGGTTGGGTGGGTGCGAAGGGGCTCCACCATCACCCGTTCGCCCCTCTTTCATTTGTGGGCCATGAACTTCGTCGGGTAATGACGAGGTTACCCCAAGTCTGCATTTCTTTTCGGGTTCCACTTGTTCTCGTAACAAGCTCTAATTCCCTCGGTGTAGTTATCTACACTTTTTGCGACTTCGGTCGCCTCTTGATCTCCAGCAGTCCAATTCGTGAATGCGAAATATTTTTGTAGTGGGTCCTCGTGCTGGGGAAATGAACCCGCCCCACGACACCGCAATGCTAGCCTGCCAGCGCATTCACGCGTCTCCAGACGAGGGCATTCTCGGCAGATACCGACACCTTCTTCTGCCGAGGCAGCAGACCATCGCTGCAGTCCTTTACGGACATTTTTGAACATTCCTATTCACTACAGTTTTCTCTTCCTTCCAGCTGTCAAAACGTGGCTCAGCGTTCGCGAGTGGTTAAAGGATCGTTTCCGAACCGTTGACGTCAGTAACGGTAGGGCTGATTCATTACATCCCCATCTACAAGTTCAGTCCATAATGTCACTACTTCACTTGTGACCCTTACATACACTTCCGCGGACTCCAGTAAAAGTCAATTGGTTTTCATACCACGTTATAATTTTCATTCGGTATTTTATTAAATTTAATACACAAAGTCTACTTTTCAAGTGTTTGTTCCGGGGAATTTGAGAAGGTAGCCAACATAAACATCACCACCGGGAAACGTGAATCGTAACTTTCAAGGCGGCGGCGGAGGTGGACCAAACGAACGTGTTGGTGGTGGAAGAACCGGTGGTGAACATGATTCCCAAAACAGTGAACACAAATTTATGGTACAAAGTGTTGTTGTTGCTGAGGGTGTCACAAACTTCGATGAATTGTGGAAGAAAGTCCAACCAGAAGAGTTAAGGGAGTCAAAACTCAAATGCACATTCGAAACTCCAGTCGAAACTTCAACGGGTGAAATATTAGGAATGTCGTTAGAATATAATACCGATTCAATGAATACTGGTAGTGGTGATGATAAGCTGTCAAATATAGCGGCGATTATCATCGTGCAATAAAAGAATTCAAGCAGTTAAGAATGGATGAAAGTGCATTGCGACATGAAAATCTGCAATTGAAAGTCCATTTACTAAGCCCGTAACAACCCATATGAAACTTTCAAATCAAGCAGAACATACAATTTTAAACAAAATCAAGACGAGTGCTCCTAGAAAATATTGCGCCCGACTGAATTTTGGTGCACTATCTTCTAAAGAATCAACGGAAACTGCTTTGCAAGTATTTGTTTTAACTTACTCCAGGTTGTGCTCCACATCGAATCAGTTGCCCGTGTGTCCTTCGACATCTTCTTATGGCCGGGAATAGGCAGCCGAATAGCAATTCTTGCCTCAAACAGCGACTGGATACCTAGAAAAAAAGAAGAAAAGGCACTTGTCCAAGGATAAAACATAAAAGCACTACTTATCTTATAATCCTGAAGTCCAGCCACTCAAAATTCTGGTAACCGCCAGCACTCTAATTGCACCAAACATAAACAAATAACATTACGACTATACTTGTAACACGTCAAATGTCCGTCACAGTGACAATTCTGAAAAGAATATCTACGACTCCGAATTTCGGAAACAGCAGTTGAAGTGTGGTGAAAATAGCGATGGAATTGCCCGATCGCACGAACCGGGTTACAATTTTTGCAAGAAAAAGAGAACAATAAAGTTCACTGCGGAATTAGCGGTGCTCCGTTGGGAACGACTTAAGCTCTTTCTTGTGATTAAAACGTGTGGGGCGAAGGCAGAAAAAAGTGTTTGATAATAAAGGGTACGGAGCTCCGAAAGAAATAGGAAAAAAAGGAGGAGAAAAGGAGAGAAAAGCAGAACTAAGGAAATTGTTGTCGACGTCAATCAACACCGGGAGAAGGATAACTACCATCAATTGGCCATTGCACGAGTGCGACCCGAAAAGAGTGCGTGGAATCAGCGTAGGTTCTTTTTTCACCGTGCCGTCGACGACAGGAGTTCTACTGGGAGGCCTCCTTATTAGCTAGGTTAGGTGACAGAGTTTAGTCGACAAAATTTTTGAGATTTGTTTTATTTGTTGATAAACTTTATTTCATAAATTGTGTGGAAAATTTGCTTGTGTTTACGTTGTTTACGATTTCCACAAGTTTCAATTAAATCCCTTTCATATCAAGGAAAGTGGTGTTATTTCTTAGTAAATTCACTTCGAAAATACAGAATTTGTCTTTTTTCAGGAAGTTTAACGGGTTAGCTCGGGGAAATATCGCGCGTTTTATTTGTTGATAAACTTTATTTCATCCGTTAGTGTGGTTGATTCTTCGGTGGTGTTTGAGTGGCGAAGCGTTGGTTGGAGGAGATAGGGTCCACCCGGAGTAGTGATATTTTGTGCGTTTTCTTAGTGGAAGGTGTGTTCGTGGAACGAGCTTCGGCAAACCGCCTTACTCGCTGGGTGGTCAGGAGTGGGTCCTAGGCCAAAACAGTGAGCAAACTACGCACAGAGAGTTAAAGGATATTATGCAAAACGCGACATTATTAAACTTAAAACGCATAACGTTTGACGACGGTAATGTATATTGCGACACGACCATATATTCCCAAAACACTCCGATGCCATACTTTTGACGCCATCCATCGGTTTATCGCATCCGAGCAGTCGTGAAGCTCATTAGGAAAAATCACGTTTGCCATCCGTGGTAATTCAAACCACACTCCTCTGTTACCAGTTGTAACCTTGCGGGACCAATTGTAACGGCACTTGACAAGCCTTCCATCTACTCTCAATTGCATTGCGGAAGTGCGATTCGTGAATAAGCTCCATTCTGGAGGGGTTGCCATGTCCGCATTTTAATTGCAGATTAGAATTTTTAAATTAATAGAAGTTAATAATGAGACAATTTTTAAACAATAATAAAAAAGTAAATATTATAAGGAATTTAGTTATAAAGAAAAAATTTAATTTGATCTAGCGAAAAAGATAATTTAAAATTTATATTTAATTATAATGAAAAATTTAAATTTAATATAGAGAAAAAAGATAATATAAAATTTATATACGAGGGTCATTCAACAAGCACTTAGCCTCACCTGCGATGGCGCTGCTATTACCAGAGAGCTTAACCATCATGCAGTGCATTCTTTTAGTAGCCTACTGTCAAAGTTTCAGTCAATACCCTTCATTAAATTTGTTGAATGTACTGCACGATGGTAAAACTCTTTTGTAATAGCAGCGCCATCGGGCGGTGAGGCTAATTACTTGTTGAATGAGCCTCTTATATAATAAAAAAAATATTTTATAATTTATAAACTCTAAATTGGAATGATTAAATTTGTAAATCATCAATTAAAATTCGGATCATGTTATGCCGGCTCTCAAGCAGTTTGCTTAGGGGACTGCTTGATTTCTACAGGGCAGCTAATTTTCTCGCGATCCCAAGACAACGAGGATTGCGAAAAAGGAACTGAAGGATCTTCAGGTGGAAAGTCGATAATGTTCGAGGTTGGAACGCGGAGTGGAATGACAGAAAGAAACGATTAGTGGACGGACAGACTGACCCAAAAACTTTCGGTTTGCTGTAAATGGGTAAACTATGCGGGTGATTGAAACTAAGTACGGACGGACAAAACAGACGTGTATGTTTAAACTATCGACGCAGGCCTTTTGCGTGATATTCCCCGACTCTTCGCTCCGATAGTTCTGTGAGGATGTAGCGATTGGTTCCTACAACCCTCTGTACATGGCTTTTCCGCAAACGGTGATCTAGCTTGGCATTGTAATGCTCAGCGACGACGAAAACCTCATCCCCTTCTTTAAAATCAAAAGGTCAAGACCTCAGATTGTAATGCGTTTCATTTGCACGTCCTGCGGCCTTTATCTTCCGTCCGATTTGTTGGCGGATGTCTCCTAAACATTCGTGGGGCTCCAGCGCAACGACGGGACCTCCCAAACACTTCATTTGCTGTAGTAGCCTGTATGATTTACCATGGCAAATCATGTGCTGTCCGAAGGCAGCAAAGTAAGGCGAGACACCGGTGACGGAATGATAAAACGACTGCAGAGCGCAAGTGATGGTGGACATTCTGCGGTCCCAATTCTTCTGAGTTGGATGGACATAAGAACGGATCGCAGCTAGCAGGGTGCGATTCAAACGTTCTGATGCGTTAGATTGAGGAGAGTATATTAGCGTCAGTTGGTGTTCGACACCGCACTGTTCGAGTGGACC
Source organism: Odontomyia ornata (assembly GCA_963969285.1). Lineage (NCBI taxonomy): Eukaryota > Metazoa > Arthropoda > Insecta > Diptera > Stratiomyidae > Odontomyia > Odontomyia ornata. The sequence continues at coordinate 11,930,693 of OZ017741.1, forward strand.
CTTAAACTGCTGAGATCGGAACTGAACTCCGTTGTCCGAGTACACACTTTCTGGTACACCAAACACATGGAACACTCGATTCTCTAGAAATTTCACGATAGGTGGAGTCATGAATTTGCAAATAGGTTCCACTAGTGAGAATTTAGAGAGCTGGTGTAGCACAACGATAGCTCCAATGTGTCCCATAGAAGAACCAGGCCGAGTAGATTTATATACAGACGTTGGAATACGCGCTCCGGAACGTTGAGTTGACTCATAGAAGGTGCTTTGACAGATCTCGCGGGCGCTTACATAGTCTTTGACCTGGGATGACATTTTAGGCCAAAAGAAGTACCTCTGAAGGCGCCGAAGCGTCCCACCGTAGCCACAGTGGGCACTTAAAGGATGGTCGTGTGCGCGAAGTATCATATTTTGAGTCATTTCCTCCGGCACCTAGAGTTTCCAGGACTCTTCTTCCTGCAATGGATCACCGGTTGCGTATTCATTACGTCGACAAACATAGCCGTCTATCACTTTCAAATCAATTTTGCTCCCTCGGGTGAAAACATTCGCGAGAGAGTTTCGGGCACGATTTTCTGGGTCCGTTTTCGGTGTTTGATGGAGAAGTTGAGCCCTTTCAGTTTAAGAGCCCATCGGGCCAGACGTCCGTGTAGGTCCGCTTGGTTCATCAGCCATTGTAGCGAAGCATGATCTGTGATGATTTGAACTGGTCGCTGCCAGTCATTCTTGCTTGGATACGGTGCAGTTCCTCTGGGCCGAGTTCAGTTTACTGGACATGAAAGCAATGGGAGCTTCCTCTCCCTCTTCGGTCAATTGCACTAGCACGGTACCATCTCCATGTTGACTTGCGGCTGTGCAAGACTGGAGCAGATGTCAAGGCTTGTTTGAGCTCTTCAAATGCCTTTCGACTGAGTGCGGTCCAAATGAACTTCCGTTTGTAGAGCATGTCCGACAGGGATGCTGAAACTGTTGGGTGATTCCGAAAGAACTTTCAGTACCAATCGCACACTCCAACGAAACGGTCTTCGGTAAGGGAAACTCATCAATCGCCCGAGTTTTGTCCGGACCCGTTTTGATAGTACCATGTCCGATGACATGTCCTAGATATCGGACTTCGGTCATAAAACAAACCTGCTTTTCTGGACATTGATGGTGAGTTCCGCCTTACTGATATGCAGGGCTACTACCTGCAACAGTAGAAGATGTTGGTCAAACGTTTCTGTGATGAGTAGAAGGTCGTCCAGGTACATGAACACTTGGTGTTTCAGATGAGGTGGAATTACTTTGTCCATCAGCCGGGTCATCGTTTGCGAAGCGTTACACGGGTCAAAGGCATTGTGATGAACTGGTAGAGTGGTCGTCCGGGCACTGTGAAAGCGGTTTTATCCCTCGACCCTTCATCGAGTGAAATTTGCCAGAATGCATCTTTTACGTCGAGACTTGTAATGTAGTTTGCTTTCGGCAGTCTTCCTAATATTCCATCGATGAGCGGAAGAGAGCAAGCGTCTTTAACGGTCTCTGCATTGACTTTCCGGGCATCTAGACAAAGACGGACTTTACCTGGTTTCATCGCCAAGGTTACCGGTGAGGACCAGGCACTTTGGGATTCCTTTATATCCCCCAACTCCAGCATCCTGTCCAGCTCTGCGGACACTAGCTTTTGCATGGCCGGTGAGATGGCGCAGTGTCTTTACGTTATTGGTTTACTATCGCCAACATCGATGAAATGTGAGACCAGAGGCAAGGCAGCTAATACTTGTACCCGTGTCAATCAGTGCAACCGCGATTTCGCCCAACACTTTGATTGGTGCGTAAGGTCGAGTGCCATTCTCAGAAACCTCCGAGATGTTACATACGTTTAAAGTTTAGCGACAGATGCGCACTCTCCTGCGAAAGCTCCTCCAACGAAGAGTTGACCACTTAGTCTTATGCTGGCGTGGAGTGACTTCTTCTGCTGCAAAAATCCTCTCTCGTGCAGCAATATACTCCTGCAGCCTAATGTGGTATGGTTTCACAACACGAGTCTATGGCTGCCAGTGTTCTTCAGGCAGTACCTGAGGTGGTCGCTTCAATAGCGTCTTTGGAGAGGCCTCGGGAGAAGATGTGTCATGTGCAGCATCGTGGGCCAGCAAAGGTATTGGGATGTTCGTATCTATTATGTTTTGTGGCGAGAAACTTGTTGTAGCGGAACTGTTAGTAGACGGGATGGAGTACCGTTCCGTTACTTGGTCTGTTGCGAATGCTTTTGTGAGCATGTGTATCTGGCTTCGCAAAACGGAAACGAAAGATGTTAGCCTCTGCCTGGCATGCCAGGCAGAGGTCCCGTATGCCGGCAGTTCCAACACGTAGTAATTCGTGTCCTAGGAGCCAGTTCGTGTATTTTGGTTTGATGTCCTTGGTCTAGTTCCGTGGATGATAGAGAGATGGTCTCTGACGTGCGGTCTACTATGGGTGGAATGGGACAAGCTGGCGCGGGTAGAGCAGGCACGCTGTGTTCGAGCTCAGTTACCGAGCGTCGTTCTGGTTGCTCTCGCCGACTAAAGAATTGACCTTAGTGTGTAGACCCCTGGGAGTATTGCACCGCATCAAGCTCCTTTGCTGACGCGCGAAGCGCATGTAAATTGCACCAATCGCTCTCTTAACTCGGGCCTGGTTCCCTCCCAAAAGAGACTTAGGAACTCAGACTCCGGCATGGGGCTCATCGGACGTTCCAACAAACAACACAGGGCTTCGTAGTAGTCGTCTACGGTCTCCTGCGCCTGTAAGTGTCTGTTTCCTATTCTCTGTTTTAAGATGTCATCCCCTTCGACTTGTGTGAACTCCCGCAATGCAGCATGCCTCAACGTCTCCCAGTCAAACGTTGGAGAAGTGTCCACAAACCGCCAAAACCAACGGAGAGCTCTCTCAGTAAATAACATTTGGGCGCAGCGTTTGAGAGCTCTCATGTTCCCTCCCAGGTTCGTCATCGCTATATTTTCGACCCTTCTTAGAACGGCGCTGATAGTCGTAGGGTCATTCTGGCCCGTAAACACCAACTTCCAGCTAGCCAATACCTGAGCTACCTTCGATGGTGGAAGATCTCCTGGCTGGGTTGGTGGTGGAAGATCCCAGGTGTCTCCGGAGGTGGGGGCCAGACAATTTCTCCAATTGCTGCCTCATCTGCTCCATGCTGGCAGCCATTTCCTGCATGGCGTCTAGCAGCTGGGACATCTTGCAAATTGGATCTAAAAAAAACTAGTTTTAAATTTAAAAAAGTGGCCGTTAGCGGCGAACTATACAAAGGCTCGTCACAAAAAAAGACAGACAAATAAACATAATTAAATAAATATCGTGGATTTAGAAAAAGATAATAAATTTTTATTAGAAATGTAAAAAAAATAAAATTGGATAAATATTAAAAATAGTATTTAACATGGATCGTATTTAAAATGGATATGATAAATTTCAAGGAAAAAAACAATTGAATGGGAAATTATTTGTAGTGGGTCTTGCGCTGGGGAAAAGAACCCTCCTAACGACACCGCATCGCTAGCCTCCCAACGAATTCACGAGTCCTTAGATAAGGCCAATCTCGGCGGATCCTACCATCCGCTTTCGCCGAGACAGCAGACCATCGCTGCAGTCCTTCACGGACATTTATATCCTCTCCCTTCACTACACTTGGGCGTTAAAATGACCCAAAGGTCGCGCGCAAAAAGAACGATTCGTTTCCCTTGGTTACTTGAAGTTTTCAAGAATCTCGCTTTGATAAAGATTGCACATATTTCCTTCACTTCATACTTAGAAGTCGATAATGCTTATTTATAAGTCCATATAGTTGTATTAAAATGACATAAATCCTAATCACCTTTGTAAAAAAATACGATTCCCTATTTTATCAAATGTGCCTGTTTTAAAATAAAAGCAATTCAAAGAACCTACATTTTGAATACTAAAATAAAAGCAATTCAAAGAACCTACATTATGTTGGTTGCTATGTTTGTAAATGAATGGATAGGTGTCATTACTAGAGTCGGTCGTGTGTATTTTCCGCTGCTCTTATTTTTCAAATTTATATTCTGATATTGGCGTATAAGCTATCGAAAGTCATACCGCTTGAATCTTTGCATGCCGCGGTTCGTAACAGTGATTCCGTTGGTGTGATTCTGTGGGTGTCGCATCTGTGCTAATTAATTTTCATGTTCATTTAATATCTTGAAGACAAATTTGTTTACATTGAATCTGACAGTGATCATTCAGTGCCACCTATTATATAATTGCCTTTCACTTTTACACTTATACTTAAAAGTGCTTTCATCGAAAGGGTGTGTGCCTCAGCTGAAAAGCTTATTATAGTGTATACGATTTTAGTGATTTCTTTTTAATACATTTCATTTTTACGTGTTGATCCGTGCTCCAAAGTCGAAACTCTTCTATTATGGTTAAATAAAACTTTTTGTGCAAAGTGTGCTATTGAAGTTAAAGCCACAGTGAATAAGCGCGATTGCATAAGATGTGCTTCGTTTTGTGAGCGAGTTTTTCACCTACAGTGTGCCGATTTAACTGATATTCTCTTTAATGCTTTGAACAGTTCGGCTAATCTGTTATGGCAGTGCAATTCTTGTGTTGTGCTGTCTGACTTGAACACTTTTAAAAAGTTTGAGCTACTCTCCACTCAACTAAAGGAGTTGCACATTAAATTCACGAAATTTGACTCTAAACTTTCCGATGTTGCTACTTGGATCAAGAAATCAACGAGCTATGCATCTACGCTGCAAGAGGAACGCAAGAGAGGAATGAAGAGTGTGCCTACTAATGATGTTGATAGTCCATCAAACTTATCGTTACCGATTACTGCCACATCTGCCATTCCTGAGAACGATATAGAGCAGATTGTAGATACTATCGGCGAAAGATCTACTGCAAAAAATTGGACAACAGTTGGCAAAAAATCAAAAATCCGATCCATAAATAAGAGTAAGAACATTTTCGGTACTGCGGCAGATTGCGATACTCTTAATGTGGTGCATACAATGAAATACTTGCATGTATCTAAATTTAGTATCCAAACAACCGGATGCTATTCGTAATTACGTAGCCAACAAACTTAACGTAAATGCAAAAATGCTTACTTGCTACAAGCTCATTAAAAAAGATGCGATCATTTCAAATCTACGGTTCATCAACTTCAAGCTAGGTGTGCCATCTTCTCTATATAGCAAGGTTTTTGATAAGGAAATTTGGCCCATTTCTGTAAAATTGAGTCCGTTTATCACATATGATAAGCCAAAAAACGTTATAGTTAAGCCCATTGCTTTTCTGTTCAACTTTGCTTTAAATCAGGTATTTTCTTAAAGTCTTGGAAAACTTGTTATGTTATTCCGATTTTCAAATCTGGTGACCGTAATATCATAACTAATTATAGAGCCATTGTCAAACAATGTACTTTTCCGAAATTATTTGATCATATAATTAAGAATAAATTATTTTCTCACGTTAAAAATGCAATATGTGACTGCCAACATGGATTCTTGCCGGTAAAGTCAACTTATACTAATTTGGCATTAATCTCAGGCGACATTGTTGATGCATTAGAATGCTATTTGCAATTAGACGTTGTCTATACTGATTTCTCCAAAGCCTTTGATAAAGTTGATCACAATATTCTACTTTTAAAATTAAGTAAATTGGGCTTGCCTGATGTTTGGCTTAGATTTATAAAAAGCTTTTTAGTTAACAGAAAATAGGTAAAACAACTTCTGAGATTTTGAAAGATGCCACCTCTGGTATTCCTCAAGGCACACATTGTGGGCCACTCCTTTTTCTGGTTTTCATTAATCATTTACCAAAATGTTTTAAATTCTCCAAGTGTTTAATGTTTGCTGATGACGTGAAACTCTTCCTTAAAATTGCACAATCATCTGATTGCCACAAACTTCAGAGTGACCTAACGCGTTTCCTTGATTGGTGTACTCTTAATAATTTTACTCTAAATTTCAACAAGTGCTCTGTTGTAACATTTTCTAAAAGCATAAAGGCTATTTCCTATAATCATATGCTCGGCGATAACGCATTAATATGCAAGCAAGAAATGAAACACTTAGGTGTATTATTCCACTCTAATTTTAGTTTTAACTTTCACGTTGATTATATTATTTCGAAATCTTATGCTATGATCGGGTTCATAAAGAGAAACACGCAAAACTTTAAGGACCCAATGACAATCAAATCACTTTATGTAGCATTGGTTTGCAGCGTCATTGAATATTGTTCCATCATTTGGAACCCTTTTTATGTTGAGTATTCGAATCGGATTGAACGAGCTCAACGGAATTTAACTAGATACGCTCTCAAAAAGATGTATTGGCCCAATGATCTCCCACCTTATGATGCTCGACATAAGCTTCTTGGTTTGCAATCTTTAACTGACAGACGAACCTCTTATTCTCTATTATTCGTTTATAATATTCTTTCAGGTAAAATAAATTGTAGTGAATTACGAGATCGTTTCGTTTTTTATGAGCCTCCTAGATCACTGAGGACTAATAGACTGTTCGACATTAAAATTCATAAAACTTATTATGCGGCTAATGATCCTATCAATAGATGCATTCATCTTTGCAATAACTTTGCAAAAGATCTTGATTTTAATTTAAACGAATATCGTTTTAAAATAAATCTGTTTGCTTTGTTTAATTAATTTATGTATCAGTTATGATATTTTTGTATAGTCTGTAAGATAGTGTAATCCGTAGAGCGAATAATAATAATAAATAAATATTATCACAAGATACATCTTGTTCGCGTAAATAGCCAATTTGCATTCTTTCAATAACCATTTGGCAAAAATGAGTGCTTAACTACACTAATGAAAATTAATACTTGACTCATACTAATATTTCGTTCAAATAACTGAGCTCAACCTTACTGAACGTCACTATGCTGGTGGGTAGATAGTTAAAGGGTTAGATTTCGCTGGAGTTTACGATAAGAGGAACAACCTGAATTTGATTAACATGATTAAGACTTTGTTGCGAATTCCGGCGTACCAACTTCCTCCCATTCGCAACTTCAAATTGCCGCCGTAACATTGTCACTTTCCTTTGGGCACTCCTACCTTTTCCTGTGTGTATTTATTTATTTTTTTTAAACATTTTTCCTTTTTCCCTTTAATTTTTATGTCCACATCATCACAATCCTATCCTTTCCCTGATTTCCAATTAGAACACCCTTGTAATATAATAAGAAGTTTAATCTTCCCACTAACAACACTCCCTACATTAATTCGCACTAACCAAATTTCATTCTATTCATTCCTAATTCCTTCCTTCATACTAACAAATTCTATTCTCTAGTTCCCATTAACAAATTTTATTTTTCTTACTAACGAAAATTAATTCACGTTTCCCTACTAACAAAATTCAATCTCATGCCCAGATACATCGTTGAAGTTGCTAATCTGATGAATGGGAGATCGATAAGGCATAGCTCCATTGGTTACGTCGCGAATTCTCGACCGTGGGACGGCTGGAACCCTGAGTTCAAGTTCCCCCGGGCGCACGGAAGTATTCTTTTTGGGGTATCGGCAAAATCAATAGTTTTCGTAATGTATATGTGACACTTTACATTCAATTAAGCGATTCTTGGGGATGTAAATTGCCATATATGCAAGTCAATGGATACTATTGTGATTGTCGATACGGGAACAAAAAATGTGTGGGTAGCGGAATCGAAGTGTAATGAACTTCGATTACGTTACCCAGATGCGGCAGCGGTAATTGAAAAAAGGGGATTGCGGAATCGGATTGGGAGAGGTGAAATGCGGGATTAAGTTGTGAGGAATTGGGCAGTGGAGATTGGACTTGGCTAGAAAAGGGATTGAAGTTGATATTTGGCTTGTGAAAGAGAGTGGAATTCTTTGGCAGCTTCGGAGAAAGTTTTTTTTGTGAAAATTCGGCGAATAAAAGTTGTTTGGAGTTTAGTGAAGTAATCAAACAAATTAAACTAAAATTGAATTTTGAGAGTGGAAAAAAGATAGTTGCGTTGGATACAAGATGAAGAGTGAACGAAAGATTTGTGTAGCAGAACGGTTTTGGCCTAGTGTATGCTGTACAGAAGAAAAATTAATTAGTGGGTACGAAAAGTGGAGGAAAAAAAACTAAAAACAATCATTAAATCGTGTGAATTGTACCAAGTGATTGAGTTGATCACCTTCTGATCTTAAATTGAAGATAGGAATTGTGAATTTTCACGTGTGGATTCAAAAGTTTGTATCAAGAAAAGATTGTTCTTTCAATAAGTGAGAATCCCTTAGTGGATTTAAATTTAACAACCAACGGAAATATTGAATAACTTACGGGGAAGAAAAAGTAAATGAAATTATCGATATAAACTAAGGCGGTAATTAACGGAAATACATGGGCGGATTAAATATTAGGATGAAGCTTATCTGTAACTAATGAGTTTTAAGTTATATTTTTCCTTGTTTTTTTTTTGACATTCTTTTATCTATTACCTATTTTCCCAGTTTATTGTAATTTGCTATTCTTTCATTAATATCTTATTTAATTTATTTGCATAATAAAACTATTTAGGGGTCTGTTTATTTTTGATTGGTATCTCTTAATTGTTGAATTTGCTGTGTAAATTACTTATTTTAATTAAATAAAACGGCCATGTCTCGTTAAGACAACAAACTTTCATTTCTCAATATGACCTTCCCTTTCCCGTCCTTTTCCCTATGTGCTAGTATTTATATGTAAGGTGGCTCAGCACGAGCAGAGGGTGTCCCGAAAGACCCACGACACGACTGAGCGCTAGCCGGCCTCAGTATGCCACCCCGGGCTACACACCCCTCTGCTAATTACTTAATGTCTGCAACTGCGGTGACTTCCGTGGTTGCTACAACTTTCTGGAATCCGTCGTAAAATTTTTCATGAGGTTGGGACAATCACATTTCGGCTAAAAATAAAAATAAATTTTGTAGCAATTATTTTGCTAATCTCAACTATTAGAACTTTTGTCTACAAAATTTCAAGGGATTTTTTTATTTAATTCTCAACTACATGGTGGTTACATAAAATGGTGTTACAGGAATTTTGTTTTAAATCGTTTATTTAATATATATGTTATCGAAGTAATTCTTGAGTTTATTCATTAATTGCGTAAGGATGTATTTCATAGGCTGAGTTTAAAATCCTTCTGATAAGAGGATACTCCTGTCCAATGAACTTATTTTATTGTTAACATTAAAAAAGTAGAGTGTTCCTCGTATTAGTGAAATGGAATGAAATCAAACAAACTTTTGCTTGACTAATTTAATTGAGAATTTATCTGAACAATGAATTAGATTAAAGTGGATTTTTTTAATGTAAAGCGAGGGGCGTAATGCAATATCCACTGCAGCTTTTTCCTTTCGGGGAGAATGGAATTATTTTCTTTTAAGGTGACAGCTTCAGTAAACCAGGATATTATCTGAAATTGGTGAAATATTTCCCCTAAACTTTTTACAGAAAAATCTTACAAATGTATATCTTTCTCTCTGTTAGTATGTCGTGCTAGTCGTACAAATAAATAATTTTTTTTTCATGTTTCCACGACACATGTAAGAGATAATTGCAATATCCGTCTATTCTCTTACAAACGCTTTCAACCAAGAGATTTTCGAATTTGAATAAGCCGCACTTATCTGGCTTCAAAAAAAAATCCCAATCAAAACACGTAATTATCTTATCACTGGATTACCATAGATAATTTGCAACCTGCTGTTTATGCAATTTCGACCCACTAATGTTATCAATTTATATAAATCATAAATAAATAGAACCATAAAATTGCATATTTGTCAAACATATGCCTCTACAAAAAAATATGGCATACATTGCCTCCTACCTCATTAACGGTTTCCCGCCAATTCAATATCAACAAATGCCTCATGGGGCAAAAACGAATACTTAGCCTAATTGTCTTTTAAATCATTTTGCATCTACACCGGTAATTCGTTTGTTGTCATTCACACTCACTTAACGTTTAATTGGAATATGTAATTAAAACTGATGTTATTAACACTTAGTTTGAATCCGCACAACGCTGTTGAATATCAATAAAAATTTAGGTCAAATACTAATTACACTCGCCACATTCGCTAATCTCGGTTGGTTAATAAAAACGGGACAGGTTATTAGATAATATTAAATTTATTTCGCAATATCTCTTAAGCGTTTGATTGCAATCTCAGATATGAAAGATTATTTCGAAGATGATTAGCAATAAAATTGATATAGAAATAAATAACGACTTAACCGTTCTTATGAATTTATCGCGTTTCCCCCCCAAAAAAATCAAACAAGGACAGGAACAAGCAAATCATTTATTGAATTCAATCATAATTTCGTGTACTCTTATGAAAAATAAAAACTGATTAACATGCACATAATTATGGGGAACCCCTCTGTAAACCAAGTTCTAATAATATCAGTTTTCATGCAATTCTACCTTCGCTTGCTTCAATTCTTCAATTGCAACTCAAATTTTGCAAAGTCAAAACTAATCGAAATGCATAATCTAAATAGGTCGTCAAGATATGCGCAACACAATCCATTGTTTTCGAACGACCTGAAATCGTTTGCGTTTTGTGGAAAAACATTCAAATCGAATTTACTAAACATTCATTTTGATAAACTAAACAGTGGGATCTTAGCGGAGAAGTAGTGATGGAAGTTCTTGAGAGGAGACGAGTTACGAAATTGTTTACACGCCGAGTGAGAATCAATGTTTATTGGATATTAAATTTCAGTCATAATGATCCCATAGATCTGAATAAGTTAAAATTTATTATCGTTGATTATAAATATAATATAGGAAACAGATTGCCTAATTTAGTGGCAATAATGAAGTGCCAATAGAAAGAAATCAAACAACTCAGAGATGCTCTAAAAAGATTGAAATAATGTTCAGATCGATAAACTGATTTTTGGCCGTTACGGATGAAAAATGATATAGAACAGGTAAACATACAGGGTTTTCCAATAAGAGGTGTTACTTTGATATTAAAAGAAAGAGGAAGGTATGCCGTTAATAGTGGAAAATATCATCAGACAAATGACCTCCACGACCACGCCTACAGGACCATATCCTTTTCATGAAATTTTCCATAACCAAATCGCAAAGTAGCTGCCCTATGTCCTCGATAGCCTCATGAATTCCAAAGATGGAATCGACGCTGGGCTGTTGGCATAGACCTTCTCTTTCACGTGGCTCTAAAGGAAGAAGTCGCAAGGTGTTAAATCTCAAGAGCTCGGTGGCCAATTGTGATTACATCTTCGAGAGTTAACACGGTCCGGAAACTTTTCCCGTAAAAGATCAATGGTTTCGTTGCTTGTGTAGCACGTAGCGCCGTCTTGTTGAAAGTAAACGTTGTCCAGATCAATACCATCCAATTCCGGCCATAAAAAATCATTAATCATCTCTCGATAGCGCAATAACTGAACTTTATAAGCCTTAAGACCCAAATCTTTATGCAAAATACGGTGTAATGACGTTTGTGGAATGCCTAGGTCCAAAGAACGACGAGGAATGGACAAACCTGGCTTTTCTTCAACACTTTCAAATGTCAAAAAATGACAGCTTTAAAAGTGACATCTACCGAAATAGCGGGCTATTCAAAATAACACCTCTTATTTGGTTGACGTTTGTAAGTTGAAACTGTCAACACGCGTGTGAATTGGTCAATATCGAATTTATAAAAAAACTTATTAGAAAACGAATATTTATAAGTATATTTCATCATACAAGATCATATATATAAAGTTTGAAAGTTGAAGACCAGAAGAAAGCAGAAACTTAACCTTGGGCGAGCGCCCATAAAATACACCATGGCCAGTATCACAAAGGCGGCAAAATGGACTAGTTTTTGTCAGCTAGCAAACACGATGGCAAAGCAACCAAAGACCAAAGCCATCCGCAAGGAAATGCCTTCGGACATGATGGATGCGGATGATACAGCAGCAAAGAATTCAAGCTTCAACGCAGATATTAACCTCATTAACTGTAAGGTAAATGAATTTATAGTAGCAAAGGCTAAATTAGTTGCCAAACGTAAAACCCCGGTTTCTTTGCCAATCCCACCTACACCTAGTGCTAACCCTTTCAGTGCACTGGCAACGATAGCCAAAATAATAACTCAAACGCGACTTACAGTCGAGCAAAGAAGGTATAGTTCCCGCCAATATTTATTGAAAATTTAAAAGCAACGGTGCTTAAACGTTTCATGGGCAGATACACCCTTACAGGTGGTACCCGTCTAGAGTACCGAATCACAAAATTGTCAAACTCCCGACTTAAAGTCACAGTGGACAGACTCGAGGCGCACGACTTCATTATGAACCTGCTTAAAAACACGGAAGCAGTGGGATAATCATTCACTCCCAAAGAAAAGAAAAAATGTGTCGTGATACTAAGGGGTATTAGTTCAGAATTTGGAGCGGAGGTTGTTCGAGAGGACGTAGCCAGACAAATCCCGAATTTAGGCCTCCAGACTGTCAGTCCACTTACCACTGCATGGTCGAGAGCAAATAAAATCGACCAAGATTTATTTAGGATTACAGTGGGATCGCATGCTGATAAAGTAAAATAATTGAGCTGCGCTACATTTTGAACCAAAGAGCCGTATGGGAACGCCCCAAAAGGAGTAATCTGGTTCAATGCTATCGGTGTCAAAGATTCGGGCACGTATCCACCAATTATGGATTCAACATGTGATGTGTAGCATGTGGGGAGGAGCATAATTCCGAAAGCTGCCCCAGAAAAATATGGATAAGCCAGAAACCGCTCCATTCTGCACCATGTGCAAGACCCATGGGCATACAGCCAATTTTGCCGGCTGCCCGGAACGGAAAAGATTGTTAGACAGGGCAATCGACAATAAAGCCAAATGGACGGCGCCTCAGAACATATTCTCACCACTCCCCAGCTATCCAAATACTACACCAACCCCTACAACCCCACACCACTTTGCCCCTCCCTCCAATCGGACTTCATATTCAGAGGTTTTAAGAAGTAGAACTCCGACCCATAATTTTATTTCACCGACTCTTCATCCCGTCGAACGCCTACAACAAATAACCGTGGAGTGGCTGGGAGTCTCTCCCAGTGAACTCCTATCCAAGGTCAGGGCTTTCCTCCCATACTTTGACACCACTCCTGACCAAGAGAAGCCAATGGCGCTCCTCAATTTATATTTCAACCTTTATGGTTGCAAATAGACGATATTATACAATAATTGTATTAATAACGGATACGTTCCTAAACCTTGGAAAGTTAGCAAACTAATAACCATCCCCAAACCAGGCATCGAAGGTAACATTAATAATTTTCGGCCAATTTCCCTTTTGCCTAACATGGGTAAACCCCTTGAAAATTTTATTCTGTGAAACTTGAACGAATTTACTAGTCCCCTGATCCCCGATTTTCAGTTTGGGTTTGAACGTGAACGGTCTACGGAGCATGCAATAATGCTGTTGCACAATAGAGTCACCCGCAATCTTCGGCGGGAAGAGTGCACAGTGGCCTGTGCTCTAGACCTGAAAAAAGCGTTCGACTCAGTTTGGATCAACGGTCTCAAATACAAATTGAAAATGGCATCCTGTTCGGTCGCAATCCTCAGAATCCTATACAGCTTCCTTTCGGATAGAACATCCCAAATTAAACTGGGGAACCTCATTTCAAATTCTATCCCTATCAAATCGGGAGTCCCACAAGGCTCTATCCTCAGTCCCGCCCTGTTAAACTTTTTCTCCTTCATGATCGACTATCGATATAGCAATGTATGCAGATGATATCCTCCACACTGTCACCCATAGCCTCCCAGAGATGGCCCAAATAAAGCTGCAGCGCTCTGTCCTCAACATCTTTCAATATCTGAAGTACTGGGGGCTCGAAATAAATGCCAGAAAACCGGAACTGATCTGCTTCAGAAATGCCAGCGGGAGAGGGCACCGCCTTGCCGTGTCTCAAAGTAGGAATGTGCAAGCACACATTGCTGGTGAAATCATTCCTCTCAAGGAAAATACCAAATACCTTCAAGTCCATTTTAACAATCGACTTAAGGTGAATAGACACGCAAGGAAAATCCTCAATAAAGCGAAAGCAGCGTCCGCAATTATTTCGTCTCTCTTTTCTTCGAAGTCAGTCTGCCCAAAAGTTAAGGTGTTAATGTACAAAACTCTTATTAGGCCGATCATTACCTACGCGTTTCCGGCATGGCTAAAAATCTCGCCTACTGCGGCCGAAGAAATCCAAATCTTCGAGAGGAAGATCCTTAGGAATTGCCTATCCAAATACAGACGGCCTTATAAGAAGTACTACAGGAATTCTATCCTTTACAAAGATACGGAGATAGAACCGATTCTCCACTACATGTTGGCAATGTCTAAAAAACGCCTAAAGAAGTGGCGGGAGCAGCCCCTTCAATGTATTCGCGCACTTTTCGAGCCTACCACTGCAAATAATAATCCCTACTACCTATGTCCCTTTAAAATCCTTGAACAATACCACCACGATCCCGTTAATTCCGTAACTACCAATAAACCGGCGTTTTACGTTTCATCCGAACCAAAAACATTCCGTGGTTAAACAAAATATTTGTAAATTTAGTTAGCGTATAAGTGTAATAAAAACACAAAATAAATATACATAAATGTAAATTCGAATGCTGTACTAAACAGCCTATAGTTTTAGGCTAGATGTAGGAATAGATTTAATTTATATTAGGGTTAGATTTAGATTAAGTTTTAACGTATTTATTTGTCAAACTATTCAAGTCGTAAGCCATAAGAGCAAATGGCAAAGTCTATATATCTAAAAACACTAATGTAATATAAGTATACGAGTACACATATTCTAACCGTCAAAGTTTATTTGGCATCCATATACTGTCAAATGTCACATAGTCATTAAGCAAACTCTGTAATGTCAAGTTATAAAAAGTCTCAATGAAGTTTACTTACTTACTTACTTACTTACACCTCTTATTGGAAAACCATTTATTTTCCAATTTTTTGGGTAATTTTTGAATGCGATTTTTCTTTATTCAAATTCAATTTTTATCAAGTACATATTGCCCATTATATTATCTATGACCTTTTGCCATTTTTCGTGTAGTTTCATAATTCCATTGGTCTTAAACTTCTGTGGCTTATCAGCGAAAAAATTGGCGACATGGTTTTCGGCTGCTTTTTTGTTGGCCCATTTTTTTTTTATTTCTATCAAGAGTTGGATGACGGCTTGGGCTATACAGTGGGTGCATTAAAACTTCGCAACCAAGTTCATCAACTACGTCTAGCATTCGTTGCGTACAGACGTCTTTTTAAACCGACGGCTTCCCTCCGTTGGGGGACCCCGGGGGAGGATAGCAATATGAAATTCGCGGCAATCGTCAATAAAAGAAGGCATACGAGTAACCAGGAAAGCTCCACAGATAGCGGACGTAAAACTCAATAAGTCGAAAACAAACAAGAAGTGATTCGATTTCTAGTTGAAAATCAGGAATTGAGACTAGGACTAAAAACTCTCGGAAGATATGTACAAGAGAGGGAAGAAAACTCAAGATGCAGAATCGGTAAAGCATATAAATACGGAAACTAAGGCGAAGGAAGCTGTGAAACAAGCTATCCCAGAAGAAATACTTAGTGCTGGAGGTGCTAATGACAGCCAAAACTACTATGCAGCGCTGGACGGACTCCAACAAGAAATGGACGTTGAAGAAAGTATTCAAGGTAATGTTAATCAAGATACTCGTTACAATGATAATTTTATTCTTTACTTAAAAAATAAAAATAAGGGGAAGAAACCAGCTCGCAGGTCTGTTGGTCCTTCTTAAAAAGTTGCCAAAAATACAGAGAAAATTCCGCCAATTAATGTGTTCGGTCAAAGTGGGAAGGATATGGTTCGGCTATTAGCAGCCGAAAATAAATTAACTAATTTCGAGATTAAATCAATGCTGAAAAATTAACAAACAGAACGAAACTACTGGTTGATTTTAAATCAGCTAAAAATCCACTGAATTCTGGAGAGGTACCGCACTTCACCTATACCCTGAAAAATGAGAAGAACCAGACCTTTTTGTTGAAGGGCTTGGATTGCGGAGAAGATACCGTCGATCTTCTTCAGGTGCTCAAGGAACCAGCACTAGAAATTGAATTTATTTCCGTCAAAACATTCGTGTCAAGAAGGTCGACGGGAGAAAAAAAAGTATTTAACCACTTTATTTAGTGCAGATTTCAAAAAAGAGCAGTCCAAGTGCTCTTCAACAAATAAGATACTTGAATTTCCGAGTGGTGAGGTGGGAACGCCTCCAGAAAAGAGAAGTCAACCAGTGTTATCGGTGCCAAAGATTTGGACATTTGGCTGCCAACTGCGCCATGCATTATCGATTCGTCAACTGCAAGGGCGTTCATGCTCCCGGTGAGTGCAAATTGGCTCAGACGGAGCCAAGAGAGAAATTATACTGTGTTAACTGCGGTGTTTTTGGTCACCCAGCATCATATCGAGGATGCTCCCGATATCAAGATGCAAGAGTAAAATTTGTACCAAAGAAAACACAATTACACCGCAGTGTCTTAGCCCCGAAGATCATCAAGCCCGGAGTATCATTTGCACTAGCCGTTGGAGGACCAGCAGAAAATGCGGTAAATAATGTAAGTGGCAAAAATGAGCTGCTTCTCAAAATTTACCAGCAACTAAATTCTTTATCGGAGGGAATCGATAAACAAGATAAGAAAAGAACCTTGTCTTTAAACGTCTAGGTCTTTAAAATGCCTCAAAATAATTTGTCATCCAGTCACATTCCCATAGATACGATTCGTGTCATCTCGATCAAAGTCAACCCTATTGTTGCTATACATCGACGTGATTATCTCCTTGAATTCATTGTTAAGGAAAAGGCTGACATCATGCTTCTCACTGAAACCCACCTCAATTCATGGCACTCGACATCCAAGGATTTTGAATTCGTAAGAAACGATAGGGTAATAGGTGAGGAGGGAGACGGCACAGGGATATTGGTTCGACGACCCTATTGTTTCCAAAATATTGAAAAAGTCGAATTCAAAAGCTTTGAATCTCTTGAAGTGCCCGTTATCAAAATCTCACTGCCAGGTGGGGATAACCTCTTCGTTATCTCTGCCTATGCAACTGCTGGAACTGGAGGAGCTCAATTCCTTGTTTAAAATACTCAAATTGAACAGGCTGCATAGTTTTTATATTCTTGCTGATGACCTGAACGCCAAGCATACATCATGACTGAGTGTCACCAATAATCCAAGAGGTGTATTCCTGAAATCGTGGATAACAGAGAGCCATATTGAATACAGGTGCAATCTATATGGGCAGGAGTTCCCAACATACCCTAGGACAAATTCATATTTGGACCTCTGCATTGCTGACGCAAGACTTGAATTCCGCTTTAATAGTCCTCAACGAAAACTGCTGATGATTCCTTATGATAGCGATCATAACGCAATCGTAATGGAAATCAATCATCAAACGGATGATTTCTTCCTTATTCCAGTTCAGCATGAAAATTATCGGTTGAATTTTTAAAAAACAGACTGGGGAAAGTTTCAAAAGAAGCTTAATCGAAAGTACCAGAAGCAATGTCCTCCTCTGATGATGGCACCGCTTGCTCAATGGTTCCTAATGACAGGAATCTAACTAACGATGAAATAGATCTCTATTTGAAGCTGACATTGGAAACGATTGGGAAAGAAGTTCCCAAGATTAAACATCGAAACAATATAGAAGGATATGAAACACCAACCATCGCAAGGTTGAAAAGATTGAAAAGCCTTCTTCTCACACGCGACAACAATATTTATCGACGATTTTTGGACTATAACCATCCCTCGTTGTCTTTGTTGAAATTACACCTGAAGAATGTCCGGAACTTAATCCGGTCATACTTCAGGAGTGAGGTCAGCAATCAATGGGCGGAAAAATTGAGGGGTATTAGCCCACATGACCCAGATGGCGTTTTGGCGAAAGTTAATAGCATATTCCGGAAGAAGTCTCGAGTGAAGGTATCGAATCTTGAAGTCACTAGTGATGAGATAAATCTTCTCGATAGGGCTGGTATCGAAATTGATAGTACGACTCCGGATACAAATGGAAACAGGATTATATGTAATGGATTGCAGAAACTTGCCCTGATTGGAACACATTTTGAATTGGTCCATCTACCAAACCCAGAGAGAGGGAATCAAATACTTTCAGAGGTCGTTGAAGCAAAAGTTTCCGACTTCAAATCAAGCCTGAACGGCCAATCAATTCTTCATTTCAATGAAACATTAACATCTGACCTCATACCAATCTTGAATCTTATTGATTATTTGGTCAGCTATGAAGACTTGTGTTTCATATTTGGCAGAATAAACAACAAGAAATCATGTGGTACTGATGGTATTCAAAATGTAGTTCTCCGACATTTGCCTGAGGTTGCTATTAGGAATTATTGCATATTTTTCAACAACATGTTGAGCAATTCATATGTATTTCCCAGATGGGTGGAAAAAGGCTAAGGTATTTCCGTTCTTGAAGAAAGGTAAGACATCGTTGAGCCTTAAAAGTTATCGTCCAATCAGCTTGCTGCCTAACATCAGCAAGGTGTTTGAAGTGATACTCAACAAAGCATTAAACGTCCACATTGAGAAATATGAGTTGATACCGAATTGCCAATTTGGTTGTCGTGCCAGGCGTTCGACCACACATGCAATAACGAAAGTAACCTCAGACATCTGTTGGAAACTAAATGATAGACAATGTGTTGGAGCATGTCTCATTGATATGGAGAAAGCCTTGTAGTTAGATGGACTAGTTTTTAAACTCCTTCAGGACAAGTTCCCCAGACACCTTTCCTCCATGGTTTGTAATATGTTATACGGGAAATAATTTGTTGTAAATGATGGAAATCTGACGACAATGCGCGAGTTCAAGGTTTTGAATGGTCTACAGGAGGGAACAGTTACTGCGCCTCTGCTCTTCTCAATATTCATTCGCAAGCTATTGAACGACTTTGATTTTAAAGTCTCGCCAACGCAATCATTGGCAGCGTTTGCTCATGATCTTATCATATTGTTACATGTACAAATAATTACACGTACAAATAATTCTGCGAGCTACTGTCGCAATTGTTTTCATCATCGTTAAGAACGTCAACGAATGAATTTACTCGAACCCACGAGAACGCAACAAGCATGATCAACATCTGCAAGTGACGTCACTCCATTCATGAGTTTGCTCGAACCTACCAGGTACCTCTCGGTAGAACATTCGCCAATGCACGAGAAATGGGTGAATAGGTAGAGACCCTATATAAAGGCGAGCTAAATGAATGGGGGGAATAATTGATTCGACCGCGATAAGAACTGCGATAGTAAATTTATGGATTGTGTTTCGTAATAGTGAAGTAATTGAGAAGGCAATTGCGATAGTAAATTTATGGGGTGTGTTTCGTAATAGTGAAGTGATTTAGAAGACAATTGCGATAATAAATTTATGGACAAGTGTTAGATTTATTTTAATAGTGACAATTAAAATTAGTGAAAGTGCTAACTGATTATTGTGCATTAAATAAACCCTTTTAACTTAAATTAAAAGACATTGCGTTTTCACTTTCCCGGAACATTAAAATTATTGGCCGCGAACCAATAACACGCGACAATATATACAGCTGACCGAAAACCTACCATAGTTCAGAGTAATCTTCAAAAAATGTTTAATGAAGTGCAGCTCTACACTGACAATTGGCGAATGAAAATCAATGCGCAGAAATGCGAAACAATCTTGTTTCGGACAACGCTGCAGGGGGCCAGTCAAGATCTGAAACGTAATTGGAAGGATTTCCACAGCATGGCTGACGAAGGTAGTTCAGAACGCGTTCCACATAAATCCTGTGTTCGATGCCTCGGTGTTCATCTTGATCAGTATCTGTACTATACTGATCATGTCAAAATCATGCTCAGTAAGGCACAAAGGCACTGTGGAAAGAAAATGTTTTCGTGCATGTATTGGTTTGTACAGAAAACCTGAGACTGATCGGAAGCACTATATATCGAATAGAAGAATTTATTAGACTGCTAAATTGACGAGATTCGATATCGTCATATTGAGACTGCTTCGAAACCATATCGCAAGATCTGTATCTGAGAATGAAAAGCCCTGGATTTCACAGCCCTTCCACCCTATTATGACTTGTTTCGATACTGGCTGCGTTCCTCCAGAAGCATTCGTATATTTGGACATGAATCGATATGTTTTTGATGCTGACGATGTCCCAATATTATATTACATGTATAGTCGAGGCAGCGATAAGAAGATAAAATATCCTTCGAATTTGAATTCATGAGACCAACAATTCCAATGTAGATATTTAGTTGCTAGATTCGTTGAGGCTGGTCGAGGTGAGACGGGGCAATCTGGGTATTGGTGGCTGAATGACTATGTCTAAATTGCTCGTGTTTATTTTCAGTTTTGTCCTTTTTGTTACTTAGTTTTCAGTTTCATATCATTATTGTTACATTATGTGTTGTTTTTTGTGTTTAAAATTAGGATATAGTTCAGAATAAGATAACGTTTTTTTTGGTTGAATTTTATTGGAATTAGGATGTAACATATTGGGTATAAGGTAAAAATTCAGTGTTGTGTTAGTTTTATTAGTAATTTTTGAATAGTGTTGGTTGGTTTTTCTCCTTTTTTCCAATTGAATCATAAAATATGTAATGATTTTAATTATAGTCAATAACTTTGTTTATTTGATATCCGCAGGCCAATCCTCTTTTTTCTTTAAAAGCCGTCGGGCCTTGCTTAGTTGTGTGAGCAGACGCGTTTCGACTACTTTGAGTCATCTTCAGTGTCTAAAGGATGTGTTGAAGGGAGCGACTTTATATAGTCGTAGGATGGGTAATTAGCGAATAGGTAATTAGCGGATGGGTAATTAGCGGATGGGTAATTAGTGGATGGGTAATGAGGTCAGGAAGTAAATTACTCAATTATACCACGTAGGGGGATATTATGTTTTTGTTTTTTTGCTTGTTGGCTGTCCGTTTGTTCTGTTTCATCTCGTTTCCGTTTTCGTCTAAGAGTGTGGTCTAGGACTGAGAAAATTGCGTCGGAATTGGTAACAAGTTGTTCGTTGATAATGTCACCGTCTGTCTTTCTATGTTTATAAATTTCAAGCCTTTCTAGGATGTCAAGTCTCGGTCCTTTGTTTTGTTTGTGTAGCAATTTCATAGAGTTTGTCATAGCATCAGGCTCATGTGCGTGGTTTTGTAGGTGCGTCGCATAATTGGAGTCTGCCTTGTTGTATAAGAAAGATCGTAGGTGCTCTTTGTATCTTGTCATTAGTTTTCGTGTTGCCCTTCCTATATATACCATGTCGCAGTCCTTGCATGTCAGTTATTAATTTGAATTTGCAATTTTTTTGTTTCATTAAATGTGTTTCATTGATAACGTATAAATTTAGAGAGCAATTTGGGCCATTAAGTTTTCTTAGTTTTATTGTTTGCAATTTGCTTTATATTCTTTTAAAATTTATAACGATTAGTATTGAATAAAGCGCTTTTGACTTTGACCTTCAGTTTTGAGAACAAGACCAAGTTACCTGGGGTCAAATCCGATGAGTATGGCGGCTGAGGCATGATTGTGGTGTTGTTTTTGACCAAAACTTTTTTGATCTTTGATCCATTATTTTCGATAGCAAAAAATCGCCGAGCATGCAAAACACTTCTAACCGTTAGGCCTCTCACAAACAAACTAAACATATTATATAGCTGAAACTGTAAATATATGTTCGTGACGGGTGTAATGTACGTTGCCGCGAAATTCGAAAAGTCACCTTTCTTTTTGAACACATCTCATATACAGCTCTAAGGTAAAACTCGGTATTTGATGGGATTAGAGGGGACCGATCCACTACGAGTTGCTCAAACAAATTACGAGACAGCTGCACCGACAACAATTATTTCTTTGTTATACCGCTCAAAAATTACCTAAAGAATAGTGGCTGGGATATTTTCCTCGACCGCCATATTCACCAGATTTGGCGCCATTAGACTACCATTTATTTCATTCGATGCAAAACGCCCTCACTGGATTACGCTTGACTTTTGAACAATTGGTAACGGTGGAGATATTCGCTTAATTGTAATTGCTAAGAAATTTGCTTCTGGTTTAGCGAGATTATAGCTGAACTCCTAGCGCGCAATTAGCTATACCTGGTGTTCATTATCGACTAGTTAGAGCTTTATCCCAAATAGATAAAAAGATTTTCATTGGTCTGTGGGGGGTGATCTGTGTGAAATGATGTATGTGCTGCAAGTTGCTACGTATATTTCTGCATTGAATTCATGCCTAGCGGAAATCAGGCCACTAAAAAATGGCTGGAATTGGAGGATCATTGAGGATTAATGAAGAAATTTAGACGAACAAAATCTTGTTTTGGCGGTCAATTCGTTACTAGAGAGCAAATACTTTAAAGCATTGAAGTTAAGTGAAGATACAGATAATATACATTTCTTGACAATTTAATTGATTAATTGAGGTCAAACCTAAGCCTACAGGGCTGAAAGTGAAATGTTTCCCCAAAATAATACTAATACTAAGTAGGAAATATTAAAATTTCTGATTCGGCTGAGTTTACAACTGGAAGTTTTAAACTTTAAGTTAAATTTCAAATAACTCATTGCATGTAATCGTTAACTGGAAATTATATCCAATCACTACAACATTATTATTTTAATGTAGGATGAACCTCTGCTCGAAACTAACTCAAACTTAACCTTGGCAGTGGAGCTTAAATCTTTAATTTCCATTCTTAAAAATCTCATATATGAAACATGAAAAAGAATAAATTGATGCATTCTCTGGATTGAATTTTTATTTAAATAAAAATATTTTTTACATTAATTTATTATTATAATTGGTTTCTTTGTTGCAGGTTGAATCTGTGGAACTTGCATTAAGTCTATTAGATGGCTATGATGTTCGTGGTAAAAAAATTTCAGTTCAACGTGCTAAATTTCAAATGCGTGGCGATTATAATCCTGCATTGAAACCGAAAATTAAGAAAAAAGAAAAAGAGAAGATTCAAAAGATGAAAGAAAGGTGAGTAATTAATATTTTTCTTATATATTGTCTCTACAAAGTAAGTTAAGATGTAAAGATTGCAATGCGTTAATATTGTTGGGGGGATGAGATGAGAAATGTAAATAAATTAATTTTAAAAATGGGGTAAAATTTTTGGGAGAGGGAGGGGGATTACAAAAAATTTTCCGAAATGTATTATGTGACATATCAAATATTTCAAAAGCAGCCTCAAAAAATTCATCGCAATCATTGGTCCTTCCCTTTGTATTTTGCTTTAGCACTACAGCCCCTTTCGGGCATTCGCTTAAAGATAGAGTATCTCCTTATCTTGATCGTATGTATTGGCTCTCGGGAAAGTGATATAGTCAGTACAACGATTGGTCGTTGATCCGTCCGCCCAGCTGCCATACGATCTGTTTTGAATCAGCGCGTATCATAACTGAATGGGGTTATAGTCCGTCCGAAGGTTCATTCAAAACAAATCTCATTGTCACCAGCGGATATCAAACCAGAGACCTTCGACTTACGCAGCGATTACTTCTTTTGTATTTGCATAAGAAAATTACAGGCTCATTGTTTCATCATTAGAATTTCGGTTTTCATCTGTATAGTGCTGCAGTTATAGGATCTTGAAGAGGCTTTGTAATAAATTTCTCTACATCATCAAAACTCATCGAGAAAACTAAGTTGTCCTCGCACCGACTATTCAAAGCATATCACAACGACAATATGACGTGCCCTAATGTGAAACTCTACCATCATGGTCAACCGTTCGGCCACTGGAAAGTCTACTTCGTAGTTTGGTTCGACGAGAGCGTCGGACAACGAGTAGACTTCTGCTCGATGTTCACTTGCAATGCAATCTACCGTCTAGCCCAAATCTTTACTACTGGCTTCAACGTGAACTACTCTACTTTCCGAATCGATGAAATCAAGCGTAGCGGCGAGCATTGTCTGAAATACTTTACGTTAATTAACCGAGGTCAAACTAAGGATATTACCTTCTTCATTATCTCTTCTCTGACTCAGAACGTGTACCTTGGCGTCGATTTCGTCGTTCCTTTGGTTTGGCCCCGGACTTATTCACAGACGCACCCTCAAATACTAGATATGTCAATGAACTCCCTTCTATACCCGACAGACATGAATTAACGCCTAACCCACGACAACGTCTGGAAGCATCCATTGCTGATTTTCCATCTCACGCTACGCAAGGCCTTGGCCGCAGCACTCTGGTCTCACATGTCATCGATGTTGGCGATAGTAAGCCAATAAAGCAGAGACACTATGCCATCTCACCGGCGATGGAAAAGCTAGTGTACGCAGAGCTGGACAGGATGCTAGAGTTGGGGGCTATAGAGGAGTCCCAAAGTGCCTGGTCCTCACTGGTAACCTTGGTGGTGAAACCAGGTGAAGTCCGTCTTTGTCTAGATGCCCGGAAGGTCAATGCAGTGACCATCAAAGATGCTTGCCCTTTTCCGCTCATCGATGGAATATTGCGCAGACTGCCGAAAGCAAACTAAATTACAAGTCTCAATCTAAAAGATGCATTCTGGCAAATTCCACTCGATGAGGGGTCGAGGGATAAAATCGCTTTCACACTGCCCGGACGATCACTACACCAGTTCGTCACAATGCCTTTTGGCCTGTGTAACGCTCCGTAAACGATGACCCGGCTGATGGACAAAGTAATTCCACCTCATCTGAAACACCAAGTGTTCGTGTACTTGGATGATCTTCTACTCATCACGGAAACGTTTGGCCAACATATTCTACTGTTTCAAGAAGTAGTCCTGCATATCAGTAAGACGGGACTCACCATCAACGTCCAGAAAAGCAAGTTTGTTATGACCGAAGTCCGATATCTAGGACATGTCATGGGACATGGCACCATCAAAACGGATCCGGACAAAACTCGGGCGATTGATGAGTTTCCCCTACCGAAGACCGTTAAGCAGCTACGGCGTTTGCTTGGAGTGTGTGGTTGGTACCGAAGGTTCGTTCGGAATCACGCAACAGTTTCAGCGCCTCTGTCAGATATGCTCCAGAAAGGGAAGTTCATTTGGACTCAGTCGAAAGGCATTTGAAGAGCTCAAACAAGCCTTAAGATCTGGTCCAATCTTGCCCAGCCCCAACTTTCAGAAACCCTTCTCCATTCATTTTGACGCAACGCAACATGGAGTGGGAGCCGTGCTAGTGCAATTGACCGAAGTGGGAGAGGAAGCTCCCATTGAACTTGGCCCAAAGGAACCACTCCGTATCCGAGCAAGAATGTTTAGCAGTGGTGATGGCTGTAAAAAAATTCCGAGCGTACATCGAAGGCCAACAGTTTGAAATCATCACAGACCACGCTTCGCTTCGTCTGGCCCGACGGGCTCTTAAGCTACAAGGGTTCAAGTTTTCCATCAAACACCGAAAAGGGACTCAGAACATCGTGCCCAATACTCTCTCGCGAATGTTTTCACCCGAGGGAGCAGAATTTACAGTGAATTACGATGATCCCATGGAGATAGACGAAGACAGCCCACGACCATCCTCTAAGTGCCAACGGTTGTTACCTTCGGACGCTTAGGCGTCTCAAGAAGTACTTCTTTTCGCTTAAAACTTCATCCCAGGTCAAAGACTATGTAAGCGCCTGTGAGACCTGTAAAGGCACTGAGGCTTCCAACCAGCCTCTCCGACCTCCTATGGGCCAACTCAACGTTCCGAAGCGCGTATTCCAACGCCTGTATATAGATCTACTCGGTCCATATGTTCGTTCTTCTATGGGAAACATCGGAGCTATCGTTGTGTTAGACCAGCTCTCGAAATTCCCACTTGTGGAACCTATTCGCAAATTCACGACTCCACCCATCGTGAAATTTTTTAGAGAGTTCAGTATTCCAGTACCAGAAAGTGTGCACTCGAACAACGGAGTACGCTTCCGATCTCGGCAGTTTAAGGGTCTACTCGAACAGTACTGTGTCGAACACCAACTGACGTCCATATACTCTCCTCAATCTAACGCATCAGAACGTCTGAATCGCACACTGTTAGCCGCGATCCGTTCTTATGTCCATCCAACCCAGAAGGATTAGAACCGCAGATTGTCCGCCATCACTTGCGCTTTTCGGTCGTCTTATCATTCCATCACCGATGTCTCGCCTTACTTTGCCACCTTCGGACAGCACATGATTTGCCATGGCAAATCATACAGGCTACTACGGTAATTGAAATATTTGGGAGATCCCGTCGGTGCACTGGAGTCCTACGATCGTTCAGGAGATCTCCGCCAAAAAATCGGACGGAAAATAAAGGCCGTAGGACGTGCAAATAGGGCGCACTACAAACTAAGGTCACGACCTTCCGATTTTAAAGAAGGGGATGAGGTTTTTCGTCCCAATTTCCACCAAAGCGACGCCCCTGGTCATAACAACGCCAAGCTAAACCGGCGTTTTCTGAAAAGCCGTGTACAGAAGATTGTAGGACCCAATCGTTATCTCCTCACTCACCTATCGGGTAAATAAGTCGGGGTATATCACGCAAAAGACTTGCCTCGATAGGTAAATATACAGTTTCAACCACACACATTGTTTACAAGCGTACAGCAAAACGAAAATATTTGTGTCAGTCTGTCCGTCCGCTAATTGTTTTCTTCTGTCGTCCCACTCCACACTTCGGCCCCGAACATAATCGATTTTCCACCTGAAGATCCGCCATCCTCGTCTTCTTGGGATCGCGTGAAAATTAGCTGTCCTGTAATAATCGAGCAGTCGCCCAAGCAAACAGCTCGAAAACCAACATATTGCGGATCCAAATTTCAATTGTAAATTTAAAATAATACTCATCATTTTAATTTGCAATTGAAATCTGGATACAGCAACCCCCTTTCCAACGGAGCTCTTCCACGATCGCACTTTCGCAATGAAAAGGAAAGTGGATGGAAGGCTCGCCGACTGGTTCTTGGAGCGGTCCCGTAAGGTGACGACGAGCAACAAACCGGGAGTCCAAAGAAGAACGGGAGTCGTTGGTCGATCGCTACGCATGTTATTTTGTGCGTTTCCCTACTAAATCCCCCAAAACAATTCAAAAAAAAAAATACCTGCAAAGTGATTATTATTCATTGTGCTCTAGTTTTGTGCAAACCAAACTTAGAATTTAGCAAGGATATCGCTCCAATAAGCGAAAACATAATTGTCTTTCTTGTTGCGGTTGCCTACTTCGCTTAGTGCAGTCAGTGGTAGTGCGTGCATGCTAGAGTGATCCATCTGATTCTCATCCCACTATACACCAAGTACGGTGGCTTATCCACAACAGCTAGTGCTTGTCATAAATGTTTCAGATTGGACGAAGTTTTTGTCTAGCAAATAGTGAACGTTATCATTACTATCGCATTTCACCCGCTCGCACGGTCGATGTAGCAGAATTCTTATCGAATTTTCCCAAGCAAGGACTGTGGAAGAGTTGTTAGAAAGGAACCGCGAATTGACGAGTGCACCTGTGCTGCACATTTTCGATTCTTGGCGGCCTATTGTTCCATCATTTCTGATGCGCGCATTATCCTCTTTTTGTCCACACTTTCCCACGACTTTGGTGCTTGATTTATGCTTGCCATTGGCTGGACAGAGAGGACGAGGAATGTCAATCACTGGATTTTGAAATTGAATGCGGACCTGAAACTGGTGTTGAAAACCGAGAGGGAAACGGAACTGGATTTGAGACTCAAATTGAATCGGATTGATGACGTCGTTGCAAACATTGCATTCCAGTATATAGAGCGTGGTTAGTGCAAGCTTGCAGGAGCATGAATTCATTCTTAAAGAAATCAAAGAATATCACGGGCGGTGCCTCTGAAATCAATCTATTTATAGACAAGTGTGGAGCAGAGTGCTAGTGAGACTTCCATCTTATGAGCGCAGCTGTCGTCTTACAAGTCGAGCGTAACCGCAACCCACACAAAATTTTCTTTTAATTAAAATTCAGGTGGCTTCCTCTGTGTCAGCAAGGCGAGAACATCTGTGAGAAAAATACGATATTTGTGTCATAGACAGGCAAATTGAGACCTCAGCGCGATTCCCTTTACGTTAACTACAGTACGGGTGAATCATTTTAACGATAAAAGCACTAGAAGAAAGAAGAAATGCAAATTGTTGAAAGCTCAATATAAGTTCACAAAAGATTATACTACCTCTACAAAAAAATGCCGCCTAAAATTGATTCCATCACATAATACTATAACATAAATTGGCCACGTTTATGTTTCTCACTTAAGGGGAAAATCCATACAAATTATGGTTGTATGAGTCTTTCACTTAAATGGGAAATATATGGCCACGTCTACATTTGGATCTTGATCCGGTTGGGAGGGTGCAAGGGGGCACCGCTTCCACCTGGATACGCCACTCTTATTTTTGGGCCATAAGGATCGTCGGTAACGACTATGGTTTCTGAATTCCCGGCCTTTTCTTCTTCCCGAGAAATTCCGGAAAATCCCGGGAAAGTAAAACTCATTCCAGAGATTCCCGGGATTCCCAGGAAAGTAAAAAATTTGAAAATAATAGCTACCAGCAACCCGGAAACCGGAAATATATCGAAATTGAAAAACAAAGTCATTCCTTTTCATAAATTTAATTTTCTGAAGATTATAAAACTACAATATTATATTATGTACATATGTATGTGTGTATATTTATGCATAAAATTATGAAAAATTAAATTAAAATAAGCTATACACAGTGCTATGAATGATAATATTTTAATTAAAAATATATAAAAAATGTAATGTTTTTCATATGTATGTATATTTAATGACGTTAAAGCCAATAAAATGAAAATAATTAGACATTTTGCAAATACGACTTCAGGAAACATAAGCGATCTATACTTTTATCCCTAAGTCTCGTTCTAAGTTTTGATACAAATAATCCTGCCGCAGAAAAGGCTCTTTCAGCTTCTATTGATGTTGGCGGTATAGTTTTCAGAGCTTCACCCAATTTAATTATGTTAGACGATTGATTTTCGGTAGCATCAAACAACAGAAATTCTTGCTTTATAATCTTGCTGAAGCTGGAGCTACTTTTGATATTGCCAGAACGTTGAATTCTTGTTTTTGACTGAATAGCCTTCTCCAATCTTTCGCTCAGAGTTAGTGTTACTTCATTTTCTGAGCTCTCTTCTTCGGAAAATGAAGAGTTTGACGATGGTTCACCCTCCACGCAAAAAAGCCTCGTTATTATTTTTTTACCTTGTTGAATCAACGCGCTTATAGTTGGTAAACATACCAGATCAACAATTGCAGTAGTATTGTATTTTTTGCCACAATTTAGATACTGCATTAACCCAACTAAGCTTTTCGGGCGCCTTTCATTTATTCGTTGGATCAGAGAGCATTTCATGTGCTTGGAAAATTCTGTATTTTGTTGATTTAACTCATCTAAAATGAAAGAAAACACTCCTTCCGCAGTTAACAAAGTTGCACTTCGATTTCCCAGTTTTTCTAACCCAATTTTGAAAGGCTTTAAGCAAGCTGCAATGGCACTCAACGTTTCTAATTCTTCATGAGTCAAAGTCATGGGCACTTTGATATCAATTAACGCTTTAGAAATTGCTGATCTTATATCTAAAAATCGTTCAAGCATATCTAACAAGCTATTCCAACGTGTTTTAGTATCTAAGTAAACCATCTTTTCATGCCCAAACTGTGCTTTGACATAATTTTGTAAAATATCATTCTTCAGAGGCGATTTTCGAAAGAATTTTACAATAACTCTTACTTTATTTACAGCTTCGTTAATATCAATTTTAGAAGTTATTTCTTTATAAGCTATATTACATATGCCTTCCATTGATAGACCCGCGTCAAATTCTATATTAATGGCCTTATCTAAATCTTCAATTAGCTCATCGCTTTCATCCCCATCTTCTTCTATCTGTGATATATTAGCCCAGTCATATTAGGGCTTTCACCTCGGAATGAAAGATAATAAGCTGCAAATTGGTATGAACCTTTGTTTTGTCATTCTAAATGTTGTCTCAAAAGTCTAAATCGTTATCGTGTTCGCGTCTCAAGATATTCAAGGTCAAAGGTCACAAAAATCGGTTTTTCGCGAATATCTGGCTTCCTATCGGTTAAATGAGATTTGCATTTATTATAAAAGTTGTAGGCTATAAAATTCCCTACAACTTTTGTTTAAACTTTTTTTTCATACGACCAACCGTTTTGAAGGTAGAGCGCGAAGAGTGCACATCGTACAGTCATATACGGCCTAATGCAAGGTCAAGCGTGAGTTATGGTTATCAGTACGTTATAAAGTCAATTATTTACTTGGAAATTATAATTATTAAACAATGCCTATTATTTAT
Organism: Odontomyia ornata; assembly: GCA_963969285.1. Classification (NCBI taxonomy): domain Eukaryota; kingdom Metazoa; phylum Arthropoda; class Insecta; order Diptera; family Stratiomyidae; genus Odontomyia; species Odontomyia ornata. Next base: position 11,961,149 of record OZ017741.1, read on the forward strand.
GTACTAACTATTAATTATTTATATTTAATTAAAGTAAGTAACTTGATTATTTATATATAATTATTCATATTTAACTATTTGACAAAACAAAGGTTCATACCAATTTGCAGCTTATTATCTTTCATTCCGAGGTTGACCCCTTTTTTTACCTAATATGACTGGGCTATATTTATTTCATTAGGAGTCTCTTCAAAATCTACTCTTTTTTTATAAAGAACATCACACACAGCCAGATTTATAGCGGGAGCATAGCATAAGTGATACTCGCAGCTCATAATTTTTTTATTCCTCACCATATCAACACAATTTTCCGACGAAAAGGATCCACTTATTCTCATCATTCCCAAATTAAAGAACTTTAGTTCATTAAAATGGACGTTTACATTTAAATATCGTCGGTTTTTGAGCGATGCATATTCGTCCAGCGTCAAACTACAACGTTGCCCTGCGTTTAATTTTGAACAAATTTCGATTATTACTTGACTTCTCATAAGTCAAAGTCAAAGTCAAAAGCGCTATATTTAATACTAATCGTTATAAATTTTAAAAGAATATAAAGCAAATTCCAAACAATAACAATCAAAAAACTTAATGGCCCAAATGGCTCTCTAAATTTGTACGTTATCATTAACTTATTTCATCAAAAAAAAAACTATAGCAAATTCAATTAATTACGATTATTACATATTTTTAAAATTTAATTGGAAAAAGGAGAAAAAACCAACCAACACTATCCTAAAATTATTTATAATTAAAAACACAACAGTGAAACTTTGATCCTACACCTAATATGTTGTAACTTATTTCTAATAAAATGCAATCAAAAACATTATCTTATACAAAAAAAATTCTGTAACAATGTTCCTAACCTAAGTGTTTAATCTTATCTCTAACGGAATATAGTAAACATTACATATACCTAACCTATACCTTATTTTTAACAAAAATAAACAACAACACTAAATGTAGCAATAATGAGCTGAAACTCAAAAAAACGAAATAACGAAAAACCCCAGAACTGAAAAATAAACACGAATAATTTAGACATTGTCATTCAGCCACCAATACCTGGATTGCGCCGTCTCAACTCGATCAGCTTCAACGAATCTAGCAAATGAGTATCTCCATTGGAACCGTTGGTCTCGTGAACTCAAATTAGGAGGATATTTTATCTTCTTATCGGTGGCCCGTCGATATATGTGATATATGACTGGGACGCCGTCAGAATCAAAAACATATCGATTCATGTCCAAATACACGAATGCTTCTGGAGGAATGAAGCCAGTAGCGAGGCAAGTCGCAATATACCCGTCTGTAGGGTGGAACGGCTGTGAAATCCAAGGGTTTTCACTCACAGTCACAGATCTTGCGATATGATTCCGAAGAAGTTTCAATATGAAGATATCAACCGTCGTCACTTCAGCAGTTTGATAAATTCTTCTATTCGATATATAATGTTTCCAAGGCTTTCTGTACAAACCAGTACATGCACGAAGACATTTCCTTTCGAAAACTCTTAATTTTTCCATAGTACTAGCGCTCTGATTGTACCAGATCTGACATCCATATGTCAAAACTGGTCTAACCAGTGTCTTGTAACAGATAATTTTGACCTTTCGATCAATATATCTGGAATGAAAGAGTTTTCGAAGGGCCATGACTACTTTTCGTGCCTTACTGAGCATGATTTTCACATGTTCAGTATAGTACAGATACTGATCGAGATAAACACCGAGGTATCGAACACAGGATTTATGTGGAACCCGTTCTAGACTACTCTCACCAGCTATGATGTGGAAATCTTTCCAATTACGTTTCAGGTCTTGACTGACCCCCTGCAGCGTTGTCCGAAACAAAATTGTTTCACACTTCTGCGCATTGATTTTTATTCGCCAATTGTCAGTGTACAGCTGTACATCATTGAACATTTTTTGGAGATTGCTCTGAACTATTGTAGCTTTTCGGTCTGCCGTATAGATCATCAGATCATCAGCAAACGCTACCAATGATCGCGTTGGCGAGACTTTAAAATCAAAGCCGACGACAAGATGTCTGGGGAACTTGTCCTGAAGAAGTTTAAAAATGAGTCCTTCTAACCATACCGTATCGAAGGCTTTCTCCATATCAATGAGACATGCTCCAACACATTGTCTATCATTTAGTTTCCAACAGATGTCTGAGGTTACTTTCGTTATTGCATGTGTGGTCGAATGCCTGGCACGAAAACCAAATTGGCAATTCGGCATCAACTCATTTTACTCAATGTGGGCGTTTAATGCTCTGTTGAGTATCACTTCAAACACCTTGCTGATGTTAGGCAGCAAGCTGATTGGGCGATAGCTTTTGGGGCACGAAGATTCTTTTCCTTTCTTCAAGATCGGAAATACCTTAGCTTGTTTCCACTCATTTGGGAAACATGAATTGCTCAACATGTTGTTGAACAATATGCAATAGTTCCTAATAGCAACCTTAGGCAAATGTCGGAGAACTACATTTGGAATACCATCAGTACCACATGATTGCTTGTTGTTTATCCTGCGAAATATGAAACACAAGTCTTCATAGCTGACAAAATAAATCAATAAGATTCAAGCTCGGTATGAGGTCAGATGTTAATGTTTCATTGAAATGAAGAATTGATTGGCCGTTCAGGCTTGATTTGAAGTCGGAAACTTTTGCTTCAACGACCTCTGAAAATATTTCGTTCCCTCTCTCAGGGTTTGGTAGATGAACCAATTCAAAATGTGTTCCAATTAGGGCAAGTTTATCCAATCCTTCACAAATAATCCTGTTTCCATTTCTATCCGGAGTCGTACTATCAATTTCGATACCAGCCCTTTCGAGAAGATTTATCTCATCACTAGTGACTTCAAGATTCGATACCTTCACTCGAGACTTCTTGCGGAATATGCTATTCACTTTCGCAAACACGCCGTCTGGGTCCTGTGGGCTAATACCCCTCAATTCTTCCGCCCATTGATTGCTGAACTCACTCCTGAAGTATGACCGGATTAAGTTCCGGACATTCTTGAGATGTAATTTCAACAAAGCCAACGGGGGTTGGTTGTAGTCCAAAAATCGTCGATAAATATTGTTGACGCGTGTGAGAAGGAGGCTTTTCAATCTTTTCAACCTTGCGATGGTTGGTGTTTCATATCCTTCCATATTGTTTCGATCTTTAATCTTGGGAACTACTTTCTCAATCGTTTCCAACGTCAGCTTCTCTAACTTCGACAAATAGACATCTATTTCATCGTTAGTTAGATTCCTGTCATTAGGAACCATTGAGCAAGAGTTGCCACCATCAGAAGGGGGACATTAAACTTATTTTGAAACTTTCCCCAGTCTTTTTTTTTTAAATTCAACGGATGATTTTCATGTTGAACTGGAATGAGGAAGAAATCATCCCTGTGATGATTGATTTCCATTGCGATTGCATTATGGTCGCTATCATAAGGAAGCACCTGCAGTTTCCGTTGAGGACTATTGAAGCTGAATTCGAGTCTTGCGTCAGCAATGCAAAGGTCCAAATATGAATTTGTCCTAGGGTATGTTGGGAACTCCTGCCCATATAGAGTGCACCTGTATTCAATTTGGTTCTCTGTTATCCACGATTTCAGGAATACAACTCTTGGATTATTGGTGGCGTTCAGCCATGATGTATGCTTGGCGTTCAGGTCACCAGCAATAATATAATAGTTATGCAGCCTGTTCAATTTGAGTATTTCAAACAAGGAATTGAGTTCCTCCTTGAGCTTGAGAACAGTTCCAGCAGTTGCATAGGCAGAGATAACGAAGAGGTTATCCCCACCTGGCAGTGAGATTTTGATAACGGACACTTCAAAAGATTTAAAGCTTTTGAATTCGACTTTTTCAATATTTTGGAAACGATACGGTCTTCGAACCAATATCCCGGTGCCACCTCCCCCATCACCTGTTAGCCTATCGTTTCTTACGAACTCAAAATCCTTGAATCTCATGGAGTGCCATCAACTGAGGTGGGTTTCGGTGAGAAGCACGATGTCAGGCTTTTGTCTGGCAATGAATTCAAGGAGATAATCACGTCGATGTAAAGTAACAATGGAGTTGACGTTGATCGAGATGAGACGAATCCTATCCGTGGGAATGTGGCTGGATGACAAATTATTTTGAGGCATTTGAAAGCCCTAAACGCTGAAAAACAATGTTAATTTTCGAATCTTGTTTATCGATTCGCTCCGATAAGGAATTTAATTGCTGATAAATTTTAAGGAGCAGCTCATTATTGCCACTTACATTTTTTATTTTATTTACATTGTCTGCTGGTCCTCTCGCAGCAAGTGCAAATGACACCCCGGGCTTGACGAAGTTTGTAGGTATCACACTGCGGTGTGCTTGACTTTGTTTTGGAGTGACTTTAACCTTTGCATCTTGATACCGGGGGCATCCTCGATATGATGCTGGATGACCAAAGGCACCGCAGTTCACACAATAAAGTATTTCTTTTGGCTCCGCCTGAGCCAATTTGCACTCGCCGGGAGCATGAATGTCTTTGCATTTAACACACCTATATTTCATGGCGCAATTGGCAGCCGAATGCCCGAATCTATGACACCTGTAGCACTGGTTGACCTCACTTTTCTGGAGGCGTTCCCACCTCACCACGCGGAAGTTCAAGTACCGTATTTTCCGCAGGGCACTCGAACTACTTTTGCTGGAAATCTGGACTAAGTAGTGAGGCAAGGTTTTGCGCTCCGCAATCGATCTTCTCGTTGCAAAGTTTTTAACTGAAATAAATTGTATATCTGGTGCAGCTTCTTGGAGCACCTGAAGGAGATCGACTGTGTCCTCACCACAGTCCAGAACCTGCAATAAAAAGGTTTGATTCTTTTCGCTTTTCGGTGTGTACGTGAAATGCGGAACATCTCCAGAATTTAAGGCACTTTTTGTTGCCTGGAAATCAACCAGCGACTTAGTCCTTATTGTCAATTTATCGGCATTGACTCTTTTTATCTGAAAATCTTTTAGTTTATTTTCGGCTGCCAAAAGCCGAACCATATCTTTGCCCGTTTGCCCAAACACATTGATTGGTGGGACTTTTTCTTTTTTGTCATTAATCTTAACGGACGGACCAGCAGACGGACCAGCAGATGGACCAGCAGACAAACCTTTTGGTTTTTTCTCCCGATTTTTCATTTTAAGGTATTCAATGAAATCATTATTTAATTTAGACGTTTTACCTGTATCCTCTTCAATGTTCATCGTTTCTTCAAGACCAGCTAGCGCTGCATAATAATTTCTGCTGTCGTTTGCGCCTCCTGCGCTGGGGACATCCTCTTGATTAGTTTCTTCCTGTGGTTTTTTAATTTTCTTGTCTTCGGTTTTTGAGTTTGCTTGTCGGCCTTTCTTGGTTTCTTTATCCTTGTTGAACGTTAACGTTCCAACAAGTGCTTCTAACGATTTAACTCGAAGCTTGAGTTCTTCATTTTCTTTTTCGATTTTTTCAGCTTTCTCTTTTTCTTGGATAAGCTGTTCGATTTCGATAACCGATAGGATTGTCAGTTTTTCTGCTTTATTCTCGTAACTTCTTTTAAGTTTTTGATCCTTCTGATTGATGGCTGAAGCCATCGGGCTCCTCCATCTCGTTGCTTTTGCAGCGAGACTAGAGGGGATGTTCTCAGACCGGGACTTCCCTTGAACGTATTTCCACTTTTGATATTTCTTCAGGAAATGAATTTCTGGTATTCGATAAATGCTCGAATAATTCGACGGTGATGGTTTTCCCAATCAAATCAAAATTTGCTTTTGACTGGCTCGTAAAAAAATATTGCAATTGTTTGAAACTGACTTTTGCGAAAAATTAATTAATTTTTAAAATTAATGACAGGAGCGATTAAAAACACGTCTACACGCAACGAGTGCTAGACGTAGAATCACTTGACTTTTCATTAGGTCATATTGTTTGTATATAAGCTTCATTACGTTGCTAGGGTTTTGAGGTAATGCAAATCCTTGTTCACGTAATGAATTCCTTATGAAGTTACTTTTTGTAATTGCATTCACCGTGAATTCATCGAGGCAAACGAGCTTACGGACTATTTCCCCCAGTGTTTCTCTATGAGCGGGAAGGAAATATGTAAGGAGTGACTTTTTTTGTTTAGTGCATTTAGTTTTATCATCACTATCTTTCTTTCTTTTGTTGGTTTCACTACAACCTGATGTTGACAAATCAGATTGAGTACCTTTTGTTACATTATGTTTTACATGTAAATGTCGAAGCAAGCCACTTGTTGACCAACCTCTACACTTTAATATGCTCTTGCACTTAATACATTTTGCAGTTTCATCGTTTTCTTTTATGAAATGCTGCCAAACGAAGGACTTTGAAGTAAAGTCAGACATGGCTATATTTATAATTTACACCTGAAATAATATTGAAATACAAACATAGAGAACAATTTTATTTGAAAAATGTCAATTTGAAAAGGTGGAGCTTTGAAACAATAGTAACTCAATTCATCCTCAACAAGTCGTAAGTCTTCTTCGTCTGATTGGCTTGAATTACACGACGGTGAAAATGCACAAAGTGACGACAGTTTCACTTACCAAAATAATTTTTTAAAGTATCTGATCCAAGATCAAATTGACCACAGATCACACAACTATCCTTATTGAAGAACACTTTTGGACTCCACGCAAAACAAGCAAACCATATCACACATTTTTTACTAAAAAGAATGAAGTGGCTGATTTTTCTACAGAAGGTAGTGTTTACATATATTAAAATGTTTACATTCTAAGTTCTTTTTCAACGTATTAAACATTGGACAGAAGGTCCATAAAGGCAAAGAGAAATTTTGCCATAGGGTGAAAAAATATTTTTTTTTATTATGGACTCTAATAGCAATAATAAATTGTCAAGTGGGACTGATGGGATGAAATATTATGGCAATCATTTAGTCGTTTGGTTGCACTGTATTAACTAAAACAAAGGTCTGAAGTTAGTTCATATATGTAACCATTTGATACATTTTTCTTACTACTAGAAGTCAACAGAAAAGTATTTTTTACAACATACTAAAGTGACCCACCCTATCCCATATACATATCATGGTACAAAGGGCCACGCGCGCCTGCAATTTTATTCCTTTAGCATGGCATTATGTAAACAATAAATATTAGAAGTTTGACTCGCAAACAGTGCATCCATTGGGCGAGTTTAGACGATTCAGCCTGCTGCCGGCCGCAAACAGGTTAATCAAGTTTTCTTGGACAAGAAGGACGCGACGACGAGAGAAGGCAATCTCGACGTCGCGTCCTTCTTGTCCAAGAAAACTTGATTAACCTGTTTGCGGCCGGCAGCAGGCTGAATCGTCTGAACTCACCCATTGAATTCATAAAAAATGTGCACGGTTTTTACGAACCTGACGAAATGGCACGACGCTTGAACCGGGATACTGAACATTATACATACAAACCTCTCCAACATTGAATTCTTAGGGAATTATGACTGAAATTCATTTTAAAATAATCTGTTTACATGCTGTGACGGAAAAAAGTCTGAAAGTTGAATTGCTTCGATTGAAATGTGATCGAAGTCATTAAAATTCTGAATTTAATTTTTTCCCGGGAAACTAAGAACTAAGAAAATTTCCCGGGATTACGAAAAAGGGGAATATTGGGTCATTTCTCGGGATCCCGGGAAAGAAACCCTAGTAACGACGAAGTCTCCGCAAGTCCGTCCGTTTTTGCCCAGCCCAATTTGTTCTTTGAACAAGCATTTCAATCCTTAGTAGGTTACCTCGGCCTCGACACTAGTCGATCGGCCTGTTAACATGTTTAATTCGTGAATGCGAAATTTTTTTGTAGTGGCTCCTTGTACTAGGATGGAAAGAACCCGCCCCACGACACCGCAACGCTAGCCTGCCAGCGCATTCATGCGTCCCCAGACAAGGCCAATCTCGGCGGATCTCACCATCCTCTTCCGCTGAGACAGCTGACCATCGCTCCAGTCCTTTACGGACGTTTTCATATACTAATTTCACTACAGGTAGTTCCGTAGAGTAGGCTTGGAAGCTTCAAGAAAATCACAAGGCAACAATCCAAGAACGGTACCTTCAGATAATGAGTGAGAATATTGCGTCGCATCTCAGTTTCTGCATGAAGCAAGTCTTTTTTTCACTTTTCCTTCACATAAGACACCATTATACATTGAATTGTTGTCTACGACTCCTAAAATAAGCTCCGCTGTTAATGGTATAGGTTCTGTACAGAGACGCATAGGCAAGTGACATGTCAGAAGATAAAGTTTTTTATACAACTTTGAGGATGTTCTAAAGTAAAGATTTATTTAAAATATAATCAAAAATTTCTTGAACAGGTTTTTTATATTTTTATCGAATTATATTTTCTGTTGAGATTCATATACGGCTATTCATAAACCTCAATAAAATTTCATAACGCGCTAACTTCTGGTTTGTCTCGTTTATGGCCTGCTTTGCAGACACCACTAAAAAGATTTTCCTATCATTTAATTACATTAAAATAAATTTATTGCAAGATATTAAGATTTCACTCAAAGTAATCATAGCGCATAGATAAAGATACAAAATTGAAATTAATTTAGTCGCGATAACGAAAGATATCTTAGCAAAAAAAAAACGAACACAGTAGCAACAAAGTAGCGAGAAAACATTTTTAGTCACTTGTTGAAAATCGCAAACAAACAAAAATTAATAAACATTTTCCGTGAAAATCATAAAATATTTTAACCGCAAGAACGCATAAATAACTGAAACTCTGACTCAGAATCCGATAGACGATACTCGTATTGTACCTTGACAACACTTTGCAGCAAATACTAATACAAATAATGAAACTGCATGGCAATTGATCATGACACAGTTTGTTCATGACGCGATGGTTATTAAAAATTTCAGATGATACAATCAGTCGAAGGGGTACAATAATTCATCGCGAGTGATTAATGAGGAATTTATTTTTATTAAAATTGTGTTAATATGCGAACGGAGGAATTTCTAATGATTATTTTATGACAAAGCGTGTGATGTTTACTTCCGCCGTGAAGATTCAGGGTGAAACCATAAAATGACTCGCGAAATCTGGGAAGATTGAGCACAAACTGCTAATTCAATTAGCGATGCTTCAGCAATAAAATCTTTTCTCGCAGAAGAAATTCCAGAGCAACTGGTGGTTGCTGCCTAGAAATTGTATAAATCAGTGATGATTGATAAATTGATACATCGATGGTCAATTTGGGACCAACGATGCGAATTTTAATAAAAGCAGAGACTGACATACGAGTACATACATGCCTATTCAAATTTATTGGGTGTAAATTTCACCATTTGTTATTTCAAATCCCAATTGAATAATTTCTATGCGGCGACATGAGCTTTCATTAATGAGCCACTAATGAGAAACGTGTTGTCACAAACATAGAATATAGATTTAATTTCAAATCATTCAACAAATGTTGATGTTTTTTTCTTTTCAAATCCTTGTGTCGAATTTAATGCAGGTTTTGAGAAATGCGCGGAATTTGATGCAAAATCTACTTACAAAAGAGGAATAACGTTTCAGAAGCAGCCGAGCAAAGTTTTGATGAGAATGTCATTTTGATTTCAATTTCCATTTGAATCGACTTTGATGCTGTAAATTCTTCCGGCTAAGCTGAATAATTTGTCGTGAGTGAAGCTCTTTGATGTTTTAATCATTTTTAATTCAATTTGGCAGATGATAGAAGTATAAGGTCAGACTTGTCAGACTCACTAAACATAGAGGCATGTTTACTACACAATAAAATGCCATCTGCTGTAATGTGACGCCTACGCCCGGGAATCGAAGTGATTCCGATCCCGAACCCTTGCAACCGGCCAGATGGATATGTCCTCGAAGTGCCAGCGGACTTCATCTGTCGTGCGGATATCGTTGGGCAGAAAATATTTTTTTTTTTCTGTCCAAATATTTAGATCCGTGGATATAAATATTCGAAATATAGAATTAATCCAACCCCGGCACATTTCGAGACATAGCCATCTGGAAATGCCCCTCCACCGTGGCCATCGAGAAAACTATGCCACTGGCGACAACTGGAGAGGCACATTGCCGCCATATGGCGTGCCATTCCACACACAGATGTTTTGTCCGAGGTGACAACCGGGATTTTTGACAGCCACATGGCGGCGAAGAAAAAGAAAAGAACTTTTTGTGGTGATCGATGGTTCGCGATCGTAGTTTGTGCTGTCTAGAACATTTCAAGTGCTTTTCTACCTCTTAACATACTCCGTTGACGATCGTTTGTGTGTAGGATTTGGTCGGAGCGAAACGTACTCAAGAAAACAAAAGGGAACATCAAACACTTGAGAAATTCACCGGAACATTGCCTCAGGCTAGAACATGGAACTCTGTCAAACTCAGCAAGAAGATCAACAGGCTCCAATCATGAAAGAGGTTAGTTTAGTTAAGAAAGACTTAGAAAATATTAGAATATTTTGTCTAGGTGAGCGGAAAGGCATCAGAAGACCATCGCGAGCTATGAGAAGGAATAAGGTGCTGCTGTCCTTGATCATCGTTAGTGGTTTCCTAGTGATATTCTATGCGAATAGTGATTTCTTCTCACGAAAGTCACTATGGGCTATCTTTCAACCTGAGCTCGAAGAGATACGTCCCATCGTAAACTTTACAGCTGAAATCAAGCGAATCAAGTATTCACCACGACACAATGATACCGAATATAATATATTCGTGATCTATGCCAAACATAACTACGAACTGCTGAAAAAGTTTGAGCTCTTCGCCAAAAGCTTAATTAAATATACAACGATCAAGGTCCATTTGCAGCCAGTTAGTCCACCATCCATTCTGGCTTTGTGATCGGCTTTATCATTGCCAGGTGTTGCAGTTGCCTGTCGCGAAACACTTTCCCGAGTGGCCATATTGGCAGAACGATTTCGCGATACCTATTTGTTTTCCGAAGCTTGCATATCCTTTTCAACGCGGCAACCTCTTCGCAGACCAAATGTCACTACTTGGCAGCCATGTATGTATAATATAAAATAAATAGATGGTGGATAGATATATAGGCAAATAAGTGTAGGAAAAGAATTGAAGGAAGTACACTTATAATGGAAAGTTAAACATATTCTCATGTATATGATGTATGTATGTGTATTGACACTGACTATACAGCGCATTTTAATGGAGTTATTGATTTATTTTCTCCTCATGTCATTTTACGGATAACTTTTCCAAAGTTTAAGAATAAAAAAAAAAAACAACGATATAAACTATAAAGCGAGAAGTGAAATGTACGATTAGAAAGACTTTTGAGAACGAAAGAATAAATGATGATGTAATGATTAGATAGGTGAACTCAGGTCGCTATTGATATTAATTCAAGGTTATTCTGAGTATAAATTATAGAGAAGAAGCAATTCATACTTTTCACATTCAGTTACCCACAAAATCGGACTAGTCACTTCTAGCAATGTCGATTGCAAGTCACATTGTAATTTTCAATATCAGAAATTGAACTATTGTACATAAAAACTTTAAAATTAACAGAACTTATACCAATGTAGAGCATTTCTGCTCAATAATCTATTTTTTTATTTTGATTGTAAATGTTGCAAAAGTCACAACGTAAACGAAATATGTATACGGTACATGTAAACCAATACAATGAATTATGCCATATTTTCGAAATTGAATCGGCAATATTAATTTTTTGAGAAATCGCATTTGACTCATTTTTATGGAGGAACGTGTCGATTTATTGATCATTCTTCTAAATTTAATATAAAAATCATATTCTTAATATTGAAAGATTTAACCTTGTTTTTGCATTCTTGAAAAGTTAATTCAATTGGTACGAATCGAACCGTTTCGTGCCATAAAGCATTGTTACATAATATTATTGCAAGGTAGCATTTAAATGACAACCTTTAACTTATAATTTCATTCTAATTCATACTGCGCAGCCTGAATTAAGACTTACCCGCATTTAAAATGTATTATTTTTTTTTATCATGCGACCCTCCTAAGAACTAAATCATGTTCTTTAAATATGGCTTTCACCGTAAGATATTTGTATAATATCTAGTATGAAGTGTCGTAAGAAAACGAAAAAAATAATGTACTTATCAAAATCGGGAAATCCAACGCAAGGAGAATAGTATATGTTTAATAGGCGAAAGAAAATAAACATTTAATTGCTTTTAAGAACAAAGAAATTCGAAATATTCGTGGCATCTAAATTTTCGACAGTAAAAAGCGTTAAAAATCTTAAACAAAAAAAAAAAAACAGACAAACGATTGATACCGCATTAGTGCGTATAAGACTTTTGCTAAGCGTTTTTTTTTATTTGTGTTGAAACAATTTCGATAGAATGCTTAGAATTAAAGGTTAGTAGGGTTTTGTAGATTTCCTATGAAACTCATAGAAAATAATGGACATCGAGAATAAATATTTTAAAAATATAAGTATAACATTATAGGATGGAACAATTTAAGCAAATTTAGACATGTTATACAAAATACCCAACTTATTAGACCCCCAATAGTTAGTAAAAAGCAAAATAAACTTTCCACACGTAAATAACCGGAACTTTGTATGTAGCTACAATTTCACTCGTAGATAATCTTAGAATGATTACGATTCAGTAGGTTTAAGTATGTACATTAAAACAGAAATAATATTTTATTCGCAGAGACGAATGTAAACAAGATAGTAAAGTTGAAAACCTAATAACATCATTAACCTTAACAGATTTATAAGAATTTAATGTTTGCAAAACCGTTCTCTAGAAATTTCTTCGAATTTCAGTTCCCTCGTCTATTTGTTATTAGCGTTGAATTATAATCCAACTATTATTAATATAATTATTCAGGCCTTTTCACGAAAACGAATTGTGTTAATATTGTGTGCTAGTTTGGTTAGTCATCATTTAACTTGCGTTATCAATAGTGATTGGCATATTTTACCTTTTAAATTTATTATATAATAAAAAACTATACAGTTATATTATAGATAGATATAAACAAATTACATTTTATTGGAGTAGAAAAGACAAGTGACCATTTAAATTCTTTTTCATCTCATTAAATTTCAATGATATTAATGTTAGAATGAACTGAATATGCTGTGAAACACTCCATGCCGCATCGTTTTTTTTATAGTCTATTTGTGAAGAAATCGGCTCGCAAATTAAAAAGATGCTAGTTTAAAAAAATTTTTGATAGGTTGTTTTCTTAAACACACAGTAACCTTGATCATAAAAATTTCAATTGAGAAAACTTACTGGCTAAACAAAATTGAAACGTAAATTCCAAATGTATTTTATAATCTGTATATCAACAAAATAAGTATTAAAGATGAATTGCTAAAACTTTAACCACGACTTTCCTTTTCAGTGACTCGTTCTTTTTCAGTGGGAACCGAGAGTGTAGGGTAAGTATGCCGTCGCGAGGGTAGGGTTTCGACAAATCCGCTGAAGTCGGTTTCGCGTCGCGCGCGGTACGCGGTACCTTTGATTGTTTCGTCATTTCATTAGAGTAGTTTTCGTCGGTTTAATTTCGAGTAGCATATTTTTCGGTACCGCGTCGGTGATTCGGTAACGCGCCTATGGGATTTTGTAGCGTTTTTTTGATTTGAGATCTGTGGATAGATCACATCCAGAATTAACGTAATGTAGGTTTCTCGTTCTGGATGAGTAATTGTTGACGCGTTTGGAAAACGGGCATGTCCAGGTGACTGAAATATTGTAATTGAGCGTAACTCATTCGGAGACCCGCGACCGAAATCCTCTCCGAACTAGCTGGCCGACAAGCAGTCACCGCGTGAATGGGTTACGGTGCACGGATTGGTTGACCTGTTGGTACCATCCGTTGGCACTACTCAGACTTAACGTCTAGAACCGATGAGAGGTCGGTTCCGCGTTCGATCTGAAAGTAGAAAATCATTACACTGCAACGGTCAATAAGAGTAGCGATCGGTTGGCGCGTTTGATGTAGATTTTTGGTGTAGCATAATGAATGAAATAAAACAAGAAGAAAAAAAATTTCTCCAGAATATACAGCAGCGGTAATTTACGAAACATTGTAATCGAATGTATTGTTACATGTCCAAACAATCGCACGATTTACTGATAGCATTGTCCGCGTTAACGTGAATTACATCATTCAAAATAACAACAACAAACACCTGGCAATAAATCAATGATTCATCATGGTCAATAAGTGTTACGGCGCAACAGATGGTTATGAATGTGATAATGGTACAACAAGAAAAGCTTGTGAGACATGCAAGTGCACCAAGGCCCCAAATATTGTTTTTCGACCTCCAAGGGACTCGTGCTGATCAGCAAGGGCAAGGGAAATCTCGGATCGCCGTCAGCATACTGCTCATTATGCATGCTAGACACTGCTGGGAAAGTGGTGGAGAAACTCATGAAGGGAAGAATCAGTGACGCGATTCGTGCTACTGGGGACCTATCTCTTGGGCAGGACGCTCCACCATTGATGCAATTGCAGAGGTGGTGCGCGTTATCCAAAAGGCAAAGACATATAGCCACACCAGGCGACGGATCATACTGTTGCTAACACTCGACGGTAGGAACGGCTTCAACTCCGCTAGTTGGTGGATTTTCTGAATACGCTGGAAACCCCTTTTCAAGTTCCAGAGTATCTAATGCGACTTCTGAGGGACTACCTGAAGAACCGAAGCCTGCTTTACGACACGACACAGAGTCAACGAAGGATAGAAGTTACATCGAGTGTTGCCCGGGGATCTTTCCTTAGTCCAGACCTAGGGAACGTGTCTTACGAAGGTCTACTGAAACTGGAAATGCCAGATGAGTCGCGCTTAATCGGCTATGCGGATGATGTTGCATCTCTAGTCGCTGGACGCACGGTTAAACAAGCGTAACTTAGACTAGATATGCTAATTTGCCGAATGGGAGACTGGATGACTGCTCGCGGGTTCAATCTGGCACTGGAGAAAACCGAGGTGGTCATCTTGACAAAAAAGAGAATACCTAGAGTAAGGATGTCAGTATTGGAGACATACAAATCGAATCGAAGCCATCGGTGGAATAACTGGTGCTACTGATCGACTCTTAGATGAGTTTCTCCGAGCAAATCAAGACAAGGAATGAAAAAGCTGCCTCGGGAGTAACGGCTCGGAGTCGACTTATGGCCAACGTAGGTAACCCAACCCATCAAGAACACGCTTCTTGATGAGGTCAACCGTTCAAGCGATTTCAACAGCACTCTACGTCACAAATCCTACGCAATAATAATGTTACATGTACAAATAATTCTGCGAGCTACTGTCGCAATTGTTTTCATCATCATTCATTCGACCGCGATAAAAACTTGCGATAGTGTGTGGAAAGCGAATTGAGAAGCGAACAAGTAATAATGAGGTGATTTTGAGAAGACAATTGCGATATAAATTTATGGACAAGTGTAAAGTAGAATTTTAATAGTGAAAATTAATTAGTGAAAGTGTTAACTGATTATTGTGCATTTTATTTAATTAAATAAACTCTTTTAACTTAAATTAAAAGAAATTGCGTTTTCACTTTCCCGGAACGTTAAAATTATAGGCCGCGAACCAATAACACGCGACAGTGGTGTCGAGAAGTGAGATTAAAATTTTGAAAGTGAAAATTTGAACATTTTTATAGTGCACAATAGTAAAATTTAAAGAAACATTGAAAATGCCACGAAGCCTAAACTTAAAAATTAATGAATTGACCATGTCGGAGCTTAAGGAAGAGTTGGAACAGCGAAACCTGGCTACACAAGGTACAAAGGCCACACTGATTGCACGCTTGCGTGACGCAATTGAATCGGAAGGTGCGTATCTGGATTCGGGTGAGCCCTCAGATGCAGAAAAAGGCGCAGAAGGTGGTGAAGCAGAAACACCAAAACCAAAGGAACCAGAAAATGCGCTGATGCAAATGTTGATGCTGATGCAGCAAGAGCAGCGACAACAGTCATCCAATTTAACGACGAAGCTAGATGAACAATCAGCGAAGTTAAATGAACAATCAGTGAAGCTGGACCAACAAGCGACCGTAATCAAGGAAGTGCAAAAACAGTCAACCGAAATAAAAGTGGAGCTCGGTAGCCTGAACAATCAAATTAAATGCGTCGAGGAAAAGGTTTACCAGGTCGAGGAGAAGGTCAGCCAGGTTGAGGAGAAAATTAACTATGAGATCAGCCAGGTCGAAGAGAGAATGAACCATGAGATGGAAAAAGTGAAAAAAGAATTGGAAGCAGCAAAGGCAATAGTAACCACCTCACCAGCCCCGCTTGTAACCGCAGCGCAAAGCACATCCCGAAATGTGCCAGCACCAATATTCGATGGGCAAACGGTCTGGAGTATTTACAAGACTCAGTTTGAAGCTGCCGCAAGGGCAAATCACTGGAATGAGCAGGAACGAGCAACTGCATTGATTCTTGCTCTAAGAGGCCCAGCTGCCGAGCTTTTGCAGACGATCCCCGATGAATTTCACTCAAACCCGGTTGCTATAATGAATGCGCTGGACATGCGTTATGGAGACGATCATCTAAAGCAGATTTATTGGCCACAGCTAAGGCATCGGGTGCAGAAGTCTGGTGAAACCCTACAGCAGCTAGCCCAAGACATTAAGCGACTAGCACTTTTGGCTTACCCTGCCTACGACCCAGAACATCGAGATGATGCAGCAACAGAAGCATTCATCAGCGCACTAAAGGACCCGGAATTGCAACAAGCTGTGCGTTTAGCTCAAAAGCAAACGGTTAAGGACGCATTGGCTTACAGTCTGAACTTTGAGGCAGCGAAGAATGTGACTCGTACCACTGCCCGGGTCCGTGAGGTAGTGGCAGATGAGTGCAGGTGTGAGCGCGTGGAAATTGAGCGAGACCCGCATGTAAATGGTGCGCCTAGATGCTGGAATTGCGGAGAGAAAGGGCACCTGCAAAGAGACTGCAAGAAGCGGAGAAAACCGAGCTGTTGTCCAGGGTGTGCAGCTAGGAGGAGATCCAGACCGAGTCAGGAGCCCAGAATGGAAACCCTTCAAACAGAGGGGTCGGGAAACATGTAAGAGCCAACTTTGTGGGGCAGAGGTTGGCTAGGAGGATCGACGTCCCCAGCACCACCATCATCGTGTCAAGACTACATCGTGGAGAAGCGGACTTATGCCTTCCGGGTCAAGTTAACGGGGAACACTGCACCATAACAATCGACACTGGTGCAACCCGATCGATTATCCCACCAGACCTAGTTAGACAGCAACAACTTCACAAGGGCAGAATTTTCTCACTACGAACAGCTACGGGAGAAACTGCACCTGTTCATGGAGAGGTCAACCTCCAGATACAGTTGGGAGACCTTGTGTTCCGACATAATTTTCTGGTCGCGAACATTATGGATGACTGCATTCTCGGAATGGATTTTCTGCGACCACATGGAATCACGTTGGATTTGGGCAAACGTGTATTGAAATGGCAGAATGTCGAAGTACTGATGGAGGATCCCATCGTCCAAATTCCCAAGATGAATGTAGTGGTATGTACTGACACTGATGTACCGAATTCTTCCGAAAGCATTGTATGGGCCAAGCTTGATGGTGATTCTGGAGACCACCGATCTTATCTGATAGAGCCAACGAAGACGTCCGCATTGCGCAGTTTGATTGTAGGACGAAGCCTTGTAAGATCTTTAAGGAACGGATATGTGCCGGTTAGAGTCCTTAACACCGCAGACTCAACTACGAGCATCAAAGCGGGAGAAGTCATCGGCAGCTGCCAGCCTGTTTCCACCATCACCTATTTGGAAGCTACTCACGACCATCAATGCGAAAGGAGGCAACACACAGACAAAGCCCGGGAATCAACGTCTGCAATATTGAAGCAGGTCAAATTGCCAGTGCAGCTATTCAAACGAGCCTCTGATCTGGTCACCAAGTACAGTGACATCTTCTCAACAAGCCCGGATGACCAAGGCCGAACGAATCTGGTAACTCACGTCATAGATGCACAGGGAGCCAAGCCGATTCGACAAGCACCGAGACGTCTCCCTATAGCCAAACAAGGAGAAGTGAGCGCGCTGATCTCAGACATGGAAAAACAAGGCGTTATTGAACCTTCTGTCAGTCCATGGGCCGCGCCTGTAGTTCTAGTAAAGAAAAAGGATGGTAGCACTCGTTTCTGTGTCGAATATAGGCAGCTTAACGACGTCACTAAGAAAGATAGTTACCCGCTTCCACGCATCGATGACATCATGGACACTTTAGCCGACGCAAAATGGTTTTCTACACTCGATCTCAAGAGTGGCTACTGGCAGGTAGAAATCGACAAGAAGGACCGACAGAAGACCGCATTTTCAGTTGGGACCGGATTGTGGCAGTTTGTAGTGATGCCATTTGGGCTTTGCAATGCTCCAGCCACTTTCGAACGCTTGATGGAATACGTGCTACGTGGTCTAACCTGGAACACCTGCTTGGTGTACCTAGATGACATCATTGTCATCGGGAGAACGTTCGAAGAGCATGTGCGGAACTTAGAAGAGGTTTTCTCCCGACTGCGACTGGCAAATTTGAAACTTAGTCCCGACAAGTGTACCCTTTTCGCAGCTGAAGTGAAATATCTGGGACACGTCGTATCAGCAGACGGGGTCAAAACAAACCCTGAGAAGATTGAAGCCGTGAAAAGCTAGCCGACACCAAACAACAAGCGCCAACTACGAAGTTTCCTGGGTCTGGCAACCTACTATCGAAGATTCGTCAAAGGCTTTGCCAAAATAGCTAAGTGTCTCCATCAGCTAACCGAGAAAAATCGTCCGTATGTCTGGAACGAACAATGCCAGACAGCCTTTGAGACCCTGAAGGAAAAGCTGTGTGAATCACCCGTGCTGGCGTATCCGAAACCCGGAAAAATGTTTGTAATTGACACTGATGCAAGCAACGGCGGTATTGGAGCTGTACTCTCCCAGCAGATCAATGGCGAAGAAAGAGTCCTCTCGTATTACAGTCGAGTTCTTTCAAAAAGTGAGAGGAACTACTGTGTGACCAGGAAGGAGCTATTGGCTATAATAGAGGCCACCAAGCAGTTCCACAAGTACCTATATGGCCAGAAATTTGTTCTTCGAACGGACCATGCATCGCTGAGATGGCTACTTAACTTCAAAAACCCCGAGGGACAAGTTGCGAGATGGATCGAAAGATTGCAGTCATACGACTATGAAATTGTTCATCGAAAGGGCGGAGTTCATGGAAATGCTGACGCACTATCTCGTCGCCCATGTCCAGCTAACTGCAAGCATTGCCGACGGATTGAGGAAAAGGAACCGCCCGTTGATCTGCGACTGATAACGGCCGAATTCGATGAAGGTTGGTCATCGGAGGAGATTCGAAATGCCCAGCTAGCCGATGAAGACATCGGACCATTGCTCGTATGGAAGGAGACGACTGGGCGACCTGAGTGGAAGGACGTTTCAACGCATGGCGCAACCCTGAAAAGCTATTGGGCACAATGGAACTCCCTTCAGGTGGAGGGTGGTGTACTCAAGCGGAAATGGGAAACGGCGGATGGCAGCTCCTATAGGATGCAAACTATACTACCCAAAAGCCGAATCCACGATGTGGTAAAGGAAATGCATGAAGGATCCTCGGGAGGCCATCTTGGTGTTAACAAAACCTTAGCGAAATTGCGGGAAAGATTCTACTGGCTCCACGCTCGAGAAGACGTAGAGGACTGGTGTCGCAGATGCACAATTTGCGCTTCTGTCAAAGGTCCGAAACGACGACTGAGAGGACAAATGCAAACCTATAACGTGGGGGTACCGTTTGAAAGGATTGCTGTTGACATCGCAGGACCCTTTCCTGAATCTGAATTGGGAAATCGATACACGCTGGTTGTAGCTGATTATTTCAGCAAGTGGCCCGAGGTCTACCCCATTCCCAACCAGGAAGCAACTACTGTAGCCGAACAGCTAGTGTTAAATTGGGTCAGCAGGTACGGCGTGCCTTGTGAACTACATTCGGATCAAGGCCGAAACTTTGAGTCACTAGTTTTTGGCGAAATGTGCGAGCAGCTGGGAATACGGAAAACGAGGGCAACACCGCTGCATCCCCAATCCGATAGAATGGTCGAACGTTTCAACGGCACGCTCAATAAACACCTTGCCAAAATGGTTGACGAGAACCAAAGGGACTGGGACCGACATATCCCACTATTTTTAATGGCGTATAGAGCCGCTGAACATGCGTCGACGGGCCAAGCCCCAGCCAAAGTCATTTTTGGAAAGACTATTCGTTTGCCAGCCGATATAAAGTTCGGAACACCCCCTGAGAAACCCCAAACGGTCTCGGAGTACGCAAGTGATCTAAGACAACGGTTGAACCAGATACATCGGACAGTGCGAAAACACCTCGAATCGGCTACTGACCGCATGAAGACCAGGTATGATCTAAAGGCTAATTCTACTGGCTTCCAGCAAGATGACTTGGTGTGGCTTTATAACCCGCAACGGCGAAAGGGTAGGCCTCCAAAGTTGCAACATAATTGGGAGGGACCATACCGAGTTACAAAGCGAATCAACGACGTCGTATACCGAATACAGGAACATCGTAAGCCGAGAGCTAAAATGAAAATCGTGCATCTGGACCGTCTTGCCCCATATTACACCCAGGGAGAATTGACTACAAATAGTGACACATCTTTTCGGGGCGAAAAGAACTGAGGTGGGGGCAGTGTTACATGTACAAATAATTCTGCGAGCTACTGTCGCGATAAAAACTTGCGATAGTGTGTGGAAAGCGAATTGAGAAGCGAACAAGTAATAGTGAGGTGATTTTGAGAAGACAATTGCGATATAAATTTATGGACAAGTGTAATGTAGAATTTTAATAGTGAAAATTAATTAGTGAAAGTGTTAACTGATTATTGTGCATTTTATTTAATTAAATAAACTCTTTTAACTTAAATTAAAAGACATTGCGTTTACACTTTCCCGGAACGTTAAAATTATAGGCCGCGAACCAATAACACGCGACAATAATATGAGATAGCCGATCCTCTAGTCCTTCGAGCAATCCGCCCGCTAGCTTAGCCACAATAGCAAATAATCACGTGCACGTCGCAATTTATAGCAATGCGACTAACTAAGCCAGAACCTGATAAGTCTGACACAGCTGGAATCGATTGATTTTGCTTTGTTCTTTACGCCTGAACTCATGCAAGATTTGCGGCAGACGCAGAGAGGTTTCCTGCACGCTTGAACAATCGTTTATCGAAACAAGCCCAAAGACAGCAGATCCCGAACGATATTCGCGATGGCTTGGATGAGAAACTCAAGCATGCACGATAAAATGCAAGCTGGAAAGGGAGCACGAACATGCATAAAACAAGCACTTCGCAGTAGTCGATGGACAGACAAGTTCACTTTTGTATGATTCACGGCGATAATCCACTTGCCGCGACAACCGTATCTGCGAACGATAACTTTTTCCTTCCTCATGCACGTCAGACAGCAAAGATAAAGACCCGTTCATTCGTTTGCCGCATGATTCTCGCGACGTGCGCAACGCATAGCGATCCAAAGCAGACTCCCCGATCCGCCCAAGCAGATCTCTTGCTTCATTCCAATCACCTCCGTACGGTAAAACACCGCAACGGTGGTTTGTGACGAGCCTCTCATCCACCCACTGTAGATTGCATTCGGCAATACAATTCGTGGATGAGCTGCATAATAAAGGTGTTGCCATGTCCGAATTTTAATTGCAGATTTGAATTATTAAAGTAATATAATATAAGATAATAATATAGAAAAATTTGAATAATAATAAAAGGATAAATATAATAAAGAATATAAATGTAACGAATAATTTAAATTTAATACATGAAAAAAAAATATTTTTTTTATAAATTTTATAATTTATAAAAAATTAAATTTTTTAAATCTGCAATTAATATTTGGATGTGTTATGCCGATTTTCGAACAGTTTGCTTAGACGACTGCTCGATTACTACACAGAGTTGGACGTTTACGCGAGGAGATTTTCATAAAGTTCCTTTAGGCGTACACACAAATGCTTTAAATTCACTTTCACACTTCCCCGTGTTTCGTTTTAGACAAAGCACAATTTACGTTTAACGCGCTACTAACGACTTGTTCACTCTTCGCACAATCTTTCTAAAATTATACTCTCAATTGCAATCGCAACATTTCCGATTGCTCCGTTTTTAGGGTTTTGTAAAATAATTTTACAAAACCCTTCTAAAATCGCGTCCTGTCTGTCCGTCTGTCTGTCTGTCTGTCTGTCCGTCCGTCCGTCCGTCCGTGTGTCACAGCAGTTTTTCTCGGAAACTACTTAAGCTAGAAGCATCAAATTTTGTATGTAGGTGTAAAGTGGTGCTCTCTTCAAAATTCAACTACAAAAAAAATTTATGAGGTAGTTAAGGGGGGACTCCCCATATAGGGGAGTGACCCCCCGATAAAAAAAATTTCATTGAAGGTAGCCGATATGGGTATCAAATGAAAGGTCTTGATGAGAACTTTTCAAAACAGATCTTAGTTTGGCAAAGTTCGCTGCGAGGGGTGCACAGGGAGGGGAAATACACGAAAAATTTGTGTCCCCCCGCCCCCCCTCGCGATTGGACAACTGTGATCCGAAAAATCTGAAAAAAATCAGGAATGTAGGCCTTGGTGAGTACAACAACAACAAATACGTTAGAAGTCGCTATTCACTCAACTTTGTTAGTAATAGTATGATTTATCGATTTTATGATTTCTTGAATAAAATCTTAACGGTACCCTTAAATTCAATGAAATTCAGTACACTATTGACTATATATAAAATTGATCTATTCTGAAAGTTTCATAAAGATTGAATCATATTTAGCGAAGTTATAGCGGTTTGAATTTTCCTATATTACTATGGAACAATATGCGCTGCATTTATTACTATGGCAACATATGGATATGGAACAACATGCGCTTTTTACCGACTCAGACGCTACAGTTTTGCTAGGATTTGCATGAAAATTTCAGGAATGATAGATGTCATGTATATCTTTGAGAATCTGTTCAGCTAGTGGTATCAGTAATTGTAACACAAAATAGTGGCTGTTTTAAATGCGAAGATTGAATAATTTTGAGTTATTTTTTCCCAACTTCAACGTTTAAGGTGCATGCTTTGAACACTTGATTCAATTTAATGAATGACTGAAGATGAGTACCCACAATTAATGCTCATAAGTGAAACAAGTCAAGAAGGCGGGAGAGAGCTCCTAACAAAAGGGTTTTGTAACAATTCTAGGATTCGAAAAAATTCGCCATTAATCGATGATAACAGTACAGGAGAGTGGCCCTGATAAAAAAAATTCATCAAACGTAGCTGATATAAGTATGAAATGAAAGTTTTCATGGGAGCTTTTCAAAACAGTTGCGAAACTGTCAGTTTTTGCTTCAGTGGGGGCACAGGGGGGAAATACATGAAAAATGTGTTTCCTCCCTCGTGAATGGACATCTGAAATAATTATCAAGGGAGATGTTTATGAGCATAACAATAACAAAAACCTCAGAAGTCGAAATTCGTTCAACTTTGTTAATAATAGTATGATCTTCGTATTTCATATTTTCTCCAATAAAATCGTCTTTGACATGTTTCTTGATTTGATTCGATCTGGTGATGCATTTTGTAAATTGAATACAAAACCCTTCTGACATGAGCGTAGGTCTGTTTACCCAACTTGTTTCTTCTTCTTTTCATCACTGTCGCCGTACGCGACCAAATTCCCGCCGTGATCTCGGTGAGAATTTGCAAAAATTCATTTTTTGCACGCTTATGCTTCGCGACTTTTCAGAGTGGAATTTTCTTTTTCGCTCACCTCGCGCCTCAAACAGCCCAGCTACACCGCTCAGCTGCTGGGTTCCACCCCCTATTACCGCGAAGCGTGCCGCTACTCGACGTCAACGAGATCAAAACTTTTCCCTCCCATTCTTGTGCCGGAACGGGATTTCCCAAAAACAATGATGCACTGAATGAATTCGTTCTCTTAACCATGATGGTCAATTCCACCATAAGGAACTATCCATCAATTCGGCTGGATTCAAACCTCGCTTCACAAAATCGGCGGGGTTTTCTTGTGATGCAACGTGGTTCCAGTTTGATGGCCATGACTTCTTGTTGTATCATGCTAACTGTGTTAGCCACAAAAATATTCCAAGTAGATGCAGGTTTCTGTAGCCATGCCAAAACAGTTTGTGAATCCGACCAATATTTAACTGGGACTTGTTCTCATCGGTGTGCTGCAACGACTTGCTCCATGATATTGGTTAGCAATACTGTTCCACAAAGCTCTAACCTAGTTATCGACTCAATATTGCTGGGTGACACCTTCGATTTAGCGGTGAGGAGACATGTGATCGATGATTCGTTAATGATTCTTATATATATGGCTGCAGCGAATGCCAGTAGTGATGCGTCGCAGAATCCATGAAGTTCAATTTTAGCGGATGGACTGTACCCTACCCACCGAGGGATCCTTAATTGGCTGAGTTCATGCAGCTGTCGACACACCGTGAGCCAGTCGTTGATTGTCTCCTTATCGGGTGGCTCATCCCAACTACATTCTGTTTTCCATAGCCTTTGGATTGCCATCTTTCTTGTCATGATAATAGGCTGTAACCATCCATTTGTATCGAACAACTCTGAGATGTCAGACAGAACGTCTCGTTTGGTGCATGGTTCATCCTCTGTTTTAATTTTAAAAGAAAATGTATCGGTTGCAGGGTGCCAGTAAAGGCCCAGAGTGTTAATAGTGTTTGATACATCAATGCTTAAGGTTACTTGGGTTGCCCGGTCAGCAAGAGGGACGTTTTCCATAAGTTTCATGTGATTTGCGCTCCACTGGTGCAAGTGAAACCACCTTTTGCAATAAAGTTTGAAAATCTTTTTGGAGTAGTATTAACTCTGACAGTTTGAGTGCTCCAGTTAGACAATTCTCTACATAGAAATCCTCCTGCAAAATCCTAGCTGCAGTTGGAAGGCTTTGACGTTCATCCTCTGCTAGTCGTTGAAGTGTTTTAACGGCTAAGTATGGTGCACTTGTTGTTCCATATGTATGGGTTGTAAGACGATATATTCCAATCGGGTCTGTCTTTTTGAAGCGCCACAAGATTCGAAGGGAATTTTGGTCAGTTTCGTCAAGCCATATCTGCCGATACATCTTTTCAATGTCTGATGTAACCATATATCGATGCTGTCTCCATCTCATTAGAATGTGAAAAATGGTTTCCTGGAGTGCTGGTCCAGTTAGTAATTGCTCGTTGAGTGATTTTCCAGATTTCGTCTTTTGCGATGCGTTGAAATTACTCGAAGCATGGTTATTGTACTACTGTCCTTGATAACCGCATGATGTGGTAAATAGTAGGACGCTTTTTCGCGAATTGCATTGATTGGGACTTGTTCCATATGTCCAAGGTTGAGATACTGTTTCAAGAATTCGTTGTATTCCCTGTGTAAGGCTGGATCTCTTTAAAAACACTGCTCTAATTGACGAACTCGAACAAATGCTGCCTTCTGTGTGTCGCTTATATCACTTTCCAGGTTTGTATTTGATTTGTATGGTAATCGCACTGAATAGGACCCATTCGAAAGACGTCGTGTGAACTTGCGGTTTTGCCCTTCTGCTTCCCTTTCCTCTGCTGTCAATGCCATGGTTGATGGAGTTTCCTCAAGTTCCCAAAAACTACGCAATGACATCCAGTTCATCGTATGATACCATAACTTGAACCCTTTGTCTGTCTGTTGATTGTGCCACGGGACCAAATAACACCCATCCGAGCTTTGTCTGCTGTGCCGATGGATTCCTGTTTTTAATCCAGGTAGTAAGATTTCGCTAAGCATATCTGCTCCAATCAGTAGATCGATTTTCGAAGGCTTATGATACCTCGGGTCTGCTAGCTCCTCTGGCTTCAGCCCTTTTGGAAGATGTCTGGCTGTTTGTACAGAAGGTAATGACGTTTAAGATTTCATGACCTCCACCAACACCTCCAATAGATAAATCAGCCTTTCTCCTCTTGGCATTTAATACTCTCATAGCCGCTTCACTAATGAGTGATCTATGTGCTCCATTATCGAATAACGCCCTCAGTGTGATAATTTCCGCTGTCTGTGGTCCAGTGTTGAAATGTGCGCTCACACGAGCCAACGCTGTTGCTAACAGAACTTGGCTTCTGTTGTCAGCTGTGCACATACGTGTGCTGCTATTTTTGGATCCTTCCGGGCTTACTGACTGTGCGGTAAACACATGCAATGTTGTGTTGTGTTTTTTCCCGCACACCTTGCACCCACGTTTTGATGAGCACTATTTTGCTACGTGCTGATCGCTGAGGCAGTTGAAACATAATTGCTTCGAATTGACCAGTTCTCGTCTTTTTTGTACACTTGTCTGACTAAATTTGAATAGCCGGTGATCTTCATTGCACAGTTGGATTGTGCACTGGTACTGGCTGAATAGACGGCGACCGCAAGCCATTTAACGGGTGGTTTCGTACAAGAAGTTGATAGGGCTTCCAGCATGACGAAGCGGTTCTTCAGAAAAGTCAAAAGTTCTTGAAGAGCTGGAACCTTCTTTGACTGCCCGATTTCCGTCTGCCATTCTTTCCTGGTTTCCTCATCCAGTTTTTGATTGAGAACGAATGTAGCAACCAAGTCGAACGCGTTGACATTGAGGGTTGGAAGCTTGGTCATCAACTGATTAGTTATATCGACCATGCGCTTAAGCTGTTTTACGTCGTCCTTGTTGCATCGTGGTAAGTCCCAAGTCTCGTTTGAGGTAGCTCTGTCGTTGTCATACCGGTCGCATAATAATTCCCACGCTGTCTGGTAGTTGGCTTCAGTTCTCTGCCCCATTTCGTAACGAGTTTCGAAGATATTGTAGTTTCTCCATCGTATTAAGTTTCTCGTTCCCATGAACCATGCATTTGTACAGATCCCGAAATGAGAACCACGACGAATATCGGCCATCAAAAGCTGGAATCTTGATTCTTTCCAGTTTGATGGCTTCCATCTCATTCCCTGAAGCTGTCGCAGTGGAAGAATTTCCCTCGCAATCTTTCATCTTCTCTAAGAATAGCGTCTCATAGTCTAGAGCTATGTTTTCCAGCGCCTCAAACTCCTCAATATACTGGGTGCGTTCCTTGTCACTCTTCATCTCCTGGCAAACATGCTGATGACTAGCTTCGCACTTGCTCCAAAGTCCCTGCAGCTTTTGAAGCCTTGCGTTGAAATAAGCAAGACTGTAACGCCTCGTGCTATCCATTTTGAAGTTTTCAATGAGCCTCTGGATTGCTCTAATGTTGAGATCCTGGGTTGCTTTTTCCAACATCCTTGGCTAATGTTGAACCTCTGTCTTCTTAATCTGTTTCTTGACCTGCTTATGGTATCTACTTCTAATATCAGTTTCTGATATCCGGCTCGACGGGCCAATGTTCTGACGCCTCCTCAATGAAATAAAACAATTCTCTTGAGTTAATTGAAATGACTGCCTTTATTTTCCTAATTGTGAGAAAAATCGTTATGCTGATGGATCATAATGATCCGTGAGACAAATTTTTCCAGGTGAAAATTAACACTGGAATTTGTAGATGAATCTGATGATGTTAATTAGATTCATGGGAATATTTTTCTTTATGGAATTTATGTGCGAACAAAGATTTTTATGATAATTGTCGTGAAATTCGATAATTCATCGTCATCATCAGTTGATGTGAAAGGACTGGGCTCTGTATTATTCACTTTCTCATAAATATCAGCCATTTGGGTTAGTAATTGCCAAATTGGAGTCAAGATCTGATTCATGCATGGTTGGATATATTTTCGCATTTCGGTCACTAAGCATATAAGAGATCTAGCACAACTCCAATTTGAACAAGATTTGGGGAACTGGTTGATGACATTTCTTTCATTTGTAGCTTCGTATTTTATTTTTTTACTTTCTGTATCTCGCTTATTTGCAAGTGTCTTGTATATACTAAATTTTGTGTTTGTGCGTGTACGATAAATTGCTATTTGCATTTTATTTCTTTTCCGTGAAGATCCCTCGAGCAGATTACCTAGGCAGACTGCTCGATTACTACAATCTCATCGATACCTGTCGCTTTATTATTCATTTGGGGGTTTCGATGGTACAGCAAACTTCATACAGAGTTGGGCCAATGGATGCTCTTCGGGAATTTCTATACGCTCCGACAAATTTTTTTGTTATTGTAAAGCTTATTCGAGAGAGAGTAGCTAAATCACAAATGAATTCTTTCAGACTCTTTGATTGGAGACCGGAAAAGATGCTGGGTCAGCGATCGAAACATGAACGTAATGTCATAATTAAGAATTTATTCACACCCGATGTATTTGATAAAGATGTTCAGCTGATTATTGATTATCAAAATGATCTGAAGGAAGAATGTGCCAAATGTGGAACTGTAAGAAAAGTGGTTTTATATGATGTAAGTTAAAATTCATAAATATCTTTCTTTGCTTCATATGAATAATAAATGTTTTTTTCTTTTTTAAACTTTTATAGCAACACCCTGAGGGTGTAGCACAAATTACCATGTCTAGTCCGGAAGAAGCAGATGTTGTAGTTCAAATGATGAATGGAAGGTATTTTGGTAAAAGACAACTGACAGCAGAAATATGGGATGGAAAAAATAAATACAAGTAAGTATAGAAGATCGGTATGAAGTCTTTATTTTATAATCAAATTTTTCTGTGTCTTTTGGCAGTCCTATGAATTTATTTGAAATTGATGGTGAAATGTAATCAGAGAGTGTTTATTGATGGAAGGGAGGACTCGAAATTTAAATTTTAAGTCCTGTTGTAAATTGAATCTTCCGGAGGAATTTAGCAATAATTTAATGCCACAAATAATACAAAAATAATTTTTTTGATAGAAATTCTATAAATTTTGCGTCTTTATTTCGATAATGCATGTATTGAAAAAAATTTAGTTTTTATCATTCCACATTTGGATATAACAAACACTAGCATTGGCGCTTTCGAAATTGGAGGACGCGGTCAATGGACCGAGACAGTTGGAAGTGCTTTTTGCAGGACGCTGAGGCCCGAAAGATGCTGTAGTGCTACGAAGAAGATATGAAGCATTGGCACTGTGCTTCCTCATATGTGTTATTTTTTACAGACACACCATTCGAGGATCGATCATACGACAAGGAAAGCCTCTAGTTCTATGGCGGCCATGTTTTTGGAACAATTCTGATGCGTCATTCGATCCCAGCCATTTGAAGCGTTGGACAATCGTGATGAAATTTGTTAAGCTCTCCTTTTCGCAAGCTCGATAGGAACACACCGTTGGTCAACCTTTTCTTTTCTGGATTAGAATATTAAGATCTGTTGATAATACCACTGTTGCGAGTGAACACATAAACATACTCGGATATATTCCCGCTTCATAACTGCAATAGTAGCGAGCAAACAACACCTATGTACTCGCACTTCGCCAATGAAAATTAGCCATGGAAACACATGCGCAAGTAAATAAGCGAGCAGTTAAGTAAACGAGAAAGTTCAACCCGCAACGATATTCACATCGTGAACGAACGGGGTGCTTCGAAGAGAGGTAAGCGGAAAGGAAAACCGAAAGTTCCGGCATAAACACTCTTTCGCTCAATGTCCCTAGTTTCGCTATTTTACCTCAAGAGATCTTGGGAAAGCCGGAAGCTTAAACTGAAAGCACTCTTTCGAAGTCGAAAGCTTAAGCGAAAAACACTCTTTCGCTCAATTTCCCCAGTTTCGCATATTCACCAGCCGAGCAAGCGAGACGAAGCGGGGAGGAAAACTTTCGTGGAACGAGAGCGCACGTGTTCGGCTACTCAGCACCTTTAAAGAGAATTTAGGTTGAAAGCTCACGAAAGAATGGTATTTAATGTTCTTGGGCAGTCTTATACCAGTGAGTCTTGTTCAAATCCAAAAGGAGTATTCGCGTTTAAGTTTAAGTTGAAAGTGCTGTCCAATCCCCGACAAAATGGTGAGGGGTGAGGTGTTGGCTTGCGCCGAGATCCTCAACCGGCCCTTTGGCGCTTCACGCCGTGTGGCCACCCCGAACCATTAATACGACAAGTTGGTTCCCTCTTCAGGCTGGCTGATAGGTAGAAGTTTAAAATAATTAATTAAGTGGAAATGTAATTAATAAATTCAATTGTAATCAAATGTTTAAAAAATGGATAGTGTAATAAAATTCATTCTCTAAAGTTCTGGTTTTGATGGCCAGAGTAGCAGGTAAGTGGTGTTACAGAGAGATCTTTCCCCGGGAGCCTTGATGTTGTATATAGGATACGCATCAAGTTGAGCTCCCAGTTCTTACCAGTATACATAGGGTATACTGGTTTGTAACACCACCACATGTTTGCTTTCCCTGAACAGTTATTTAGTGCACGTTATGTGGGGTTGGACTTATTTTACAGTCATAATTAGCAATCATTTCAAGCTACTCGTATATCTAGCCCTTGTTAAGGGTCCCCTTTTGGGATCCAGCTTTTGTTTCTTCTGTGTCCAGAGTTCTAGGTCAATTTGATTGCTGCGACTTTAAGGGTCTGCCTACAATCCTGCACTTGCTTTGAAGTTACGCAGCTGGAAATAAAAGCCTGCATTGCCTGCTGCTATCAAAAAGGAAATATATGTTAGTCTATCATGTAGGTTGCATATTGCCATTTCCATACGCTTTAATCAAATATCCACACTGGTAGACTGTGGTGACTCTCGGCATATAGAGTCGACTAAATTGTGAATAGTGCTGCTTAGAGGAACTATGGCCTGTTTTTCTCTAGCTCTTCTATGGAGGTCTTTTGTTGTGCCAGCCACTATACTAACGCCTTATAGACAGTTATTAGCCTTACTACTATAGGGTAGCGCAAATGTTTCTCGAACTCGTTTTTTCGGTAAAAAATCTTTACTCGGAAAGCAAAATTATGTTTTAATACATTCTTATTAACAGCATATTATAAGTTGTAAATTGTAGTCCGCGTAGCGTGGTGGTTAGAGTGCTCGCTGTGTAAGCCGAAGGTCCCTGGTTCGAATCCCGTTGGTGACAACGAGATTTGTTTCGGTTAATTCTTTGGACGGACTATAAGCTCATTCAAATATACAAAGTTGTAGTTTCAGATCGTATCGCAGCTTGTTGGACGGATCAATGGTCAAAGCGTGGTACTAACCATATCACCTTCGCGAGTGCCAATACATTCGATCAAGATAATGAGATACTTTAACTATTTCTAAGGGAAGGCTCGAAAGGGGCTATAGTGTTTATTTTCCAAGTCTTGTTCTCTGCTTCTCCCACTTATCTTGTAGGCTATGAATCAGCTGTTGCCTAGTTTAGTGTTGAGGGCTCCTAAGCATTCTCTCCTTCAACCTGGACCATATGTTCTCAATTAGATTAAGATCTGGTTGATTTCCTGGCGAGTCTAGCCCACACTTGTTCAAAGTGTTGGAAAATCGCCTCAAACTCAACGCCGTATGTGCTCTAGCTCCATCTTGCATAAACATTGGTTATTCTCTGCTCGAAAATTTTTGCTGGTTGTGTAGTCATTTTACTGACATAGGGACAATATTATCACAGTTTTATTCCCCGTTCACTGATACTTTGTCTTGGATGGATACGTCTGCTAATACCGCCAGCTACCATCACTTTCAAATCGAATTTCGAAACTTTTTCGGTAGGTATTCTTGAAGGATCACCTGTTTTGTCTGTCTTGTTCTGCGATGCAGTTTTGGATGTAAATTTATCCAATTTCGCAATAAATCAAATGCTAGCTTGAAGCGAAAGTTCACGGGAGTTATCAGTCGTGAAGCCATTGGTCCTTGGGTTATTTTTGGCTAATCTGCGAAAGTTTGCTTTTGCCGCAGGATAAGATACTGATGACTGGCCCTCCTTAGCTTTCTCTGCCACGGAGCTTTGCTTTTTTTTCCACTCTCCCCTATATGAAAACAGAGAACCACAGTGAAAACGGTGGCTATCCACAGATAAAAAACTGTGAATACTCGTATTTAAATGGTCTGGCCGGCCGGCATTTTGTCCAGCGTTTAGCGATCGTGTCCACTTATGGGACTAGTGTTGGTAAGTAAAATTCAGTGACTCATGACTGATAGATACTACTGTCCCTCAGGGGGTGGCTAGTTGAATTAGTTGGGTGGAGTATTGTTAGTAAAACGACCGGGTTCCTTTTATCAGTGAACTTGTCTTTTTTCAGTTGTGGAAAATCCATTTGAGATATATCTTCGAGGTCAAGCCCTTCATATCTATTTTTGTTTATGATCGTCCGAGCTTCTCTGTTGGATACGTTTAAAATGGAACTAACTTCTACCTCATGCTTATAATTCAGCTATTTGGGGCATGATTGGTCAGTAGCCATATGTTCTTTACTATTGCATAGTAGACATTTTATGTCCTTGCAAGATCCCTAGCATTCAGTTGAGCTGCATTTAAGGCATCTCGGCTTTTTGTCCTTGCTGATGGGAGTGGCATGTCCTAATCTGCCGCAGCTTCTGCATTGTCTGGGTCGAAATTTAAAGTATTCAACTTTGGCATTAAGGCATCAACTTTTTAGAAAATCCGGGAGGGTGCTACCTGAGACCGTTATCTTAACTAATTTGGTTGGAATAAAATTGTCGGCCTTTTCAGGATCTTTTCTGTTCAGTCTTGTGGCGTTGATTAGTTTAATGTTTTCTAGAAGTAGCCCCATCCCAAGCAAAGGGGAGAAAATCTTTTTTCTCCCCTTTGCTTGGGACCCGTTGGTGTCCAGCATTTGTTCTTCTTCTTTTTTCTTCATTGGCATTGATTTCACTATCACCGACACTAATAACGTTCATTGATCTCAGCCGGTTGGGGGCGGTCTTCCGCACCCCGTTCCATTTTGGGACATGTGTACTTTTTGTTTTTCCACCAAACATGTTCACTCACTTAACTGCACCAAATTCACAAAATGAAAGAGGATACTCACCTGTATCTCTTCGTGCTTGATGGCAAGCACTTTAGAAGTACTGATGCTGATCCTAAACCACGGAGCTCCTCGCATTTAGCTTCCTCGAGTTCACATTAGTTGCTCATACAAAAAAAAATGGGGGCAAAAACACCTCAAAGAAATCCACAGTGGTCTATGTAGGGCTGTGACCTCTAGGGCGTCTGGGATAGGAATTGGAGCTTTGTTGCTTCTGGCTCCATCTTGACAGTGTCATATTTGACGATTGATGTCCGAGCGATATGGACGTGACTGTAGCCCAATGAATATAATGTTTAGATTTTTATCTCCTTTTGAATTCTTTAGGAAGGAATGTTGTTTCCACAATAAGAATATTTTTAAATAGGCACTTTGTAAATTATGTTTTTAATTTCCTAGAAATCTCCGCTTTGTAATATTCATGATTTGTAAAAACCCATTACTTCGAATATCCGAGTGATGCAAAGAATTTTGAAGTTACTTTTTATAGTGCTTATAGCAGTTTCTAAGGGAACTAAAAACGCACCAAATATTCGTAATCAATACCTGCTTGGCAGTAATTAGACATAAAGATAAATGATCTTGATAATTTTTCACCTGACTGCGTGTATTTGCAAAAGCCATTAATTTTCAGCATATTCAATAACAAGATTTCCATTTGAAAATCTTGTAATTGAATGTGACGGAAATTATAACAAGTGACGAAATTCATGGCTGCATTCGATCGCTACCCTCTACATACATGGCTGCATTCGATGCGCCATACATGTGAGTGTACTTGCTCGATGACGGAGCCAGACGTCGTGACGTAATTGGGCGGAAAGCGGACCTAGACCGTAAGAGAAAACTTGCCGCGGGGCCAGAGTGTGCTTGCGTCGCGAGGGATGCGCCGACGTTGGGGAATTCCGAGAAGCCGCATCACTCCCTCCCCAATGATCTTAAAAACCTACAAATGTTACCCTCTTCTTGGTGGTGATAGAGTGCACTGAGTAACACCAACTGATGCAGCTTGATCGTCAGGAGGTACTGCAACTGTTGGTATCTGGCCTGGGCCTCAGCAATGGCTGGAGCATGAGTGCGGCAGGTACCGCAACCGTCTCTGTGCGTGATGTTGTCTTCGCCTGGTGTGTACTCCAACCGAATTGGCCGATAAAGTCCAATTGTCTGCTTTAGCGAGACGAGGCATTGTCTGAGCGTCAGAGCAAATGGGTGTTTCATCAGAGCAAAGGCCCATGGTCAGTGAAGACGACAAAGTGCCTTCCCTCCAGAATACGCTGGATAAACTTGATGGCGGCAAAGATACTCACGGTCTTGGATGGAATAGCGCTGCTCGGTCTCGAATAGCTACCTCGAAAAGACCCCTTAGGGTACCCAAGTACCGTCCTTCCGCCGCTGGTCCAAGGCAGCACTAATTGCAGGGCTGGATCCGTCGGTGCCTAGTTCCAGTGGGTGCGAAAACGGATGAAAGGCTGACGTTGATACCACGGCGTTGCCCCGCTTGCAGCGTTCAAAAGCAGGTCCAGCATCGGGTGTGCATGTGAGTGACACTTTCTTGGTCGTATAACCTTTCAGCAGCTCTGAGAGCTCGGCGTCGTGTGGCACGCAGCAGAGATAGAAGTTGAACATCTCAAGGAAACGCCTCAGCTACGTAGAATTGGCTGATTTGCGAATTGCGATGGCTTGCGCCTTGGGAGCTGCTGATCGAAATTCTGTCTCGCAGACGTGGTACCTGGTAAAAATGACCTAGGGTAGGCCGACTTGACATTTATCCCTATTTGTCTGGAACTTCGCAGCTTGCAGCACCGAGAAAAGCTACTCGAGGTCCACTGGTGATGGACGTGGCTGTCCGAGAACACCAAGACGTCGTCCTGGTAGACGCAGACGAAATCGAACTTCCTCAGCCGATAGTTGAGTTGGGCCACGTTGCTTACATCAAGAGGCATCCCCACAGCTCGAAGAGCGTAGAGACTGCCGCTTAGCAGATATTCTCGGGAGTGAACGGGATTTGATAAAAGGCACGCTGGAGATCGATCTCAGAAAATACTGAATTCCTGGCCTCCTGGATCAAAGCCTTTATAATGGGGAATAGATAGCGGTCTGAGCGGGTGTGGGCATTGGTTTGGTGATAGTCCCCAATAGCTAGCCAACGGCTGCCGTTCTTGGGCACCACGTGCAAGAGACTACCCCACTGCCTTGACGAAGGTCGAATGATGACTCGTTCGAATAGAAAATCGAACTCGGCTTTCGCTGCAGTGATCCGTTCTGCTAAGAGGCGATGAGTTCTTATGAAGACGGGTGGACCGTGCATGACTATCTGGTGGTTGGCGGTTAGTTTACCAATCGAAGCGAACTCATCGGATCGTAGAGCTGTCTAAACGTACTTGGCGATCTGCTTGTACAGCTCCCCGACGGTGCCCTCCGAGTTCGAATGGCTTGGTCACCGTGCTAATGCTAATACACACAGGCCGTAGAGTGGCTGGTGTGATCATTCAAGAGGCATTGGTTACGTAAGTCGATGAGCAAGCCGTGGTAATTGAGTGCCTCGACTCCCAAGATAACCGTATGGACTTCTGCTATGTCAAACGGCCTGTGGAATGGGCAGCGTAACCCGAGCTCCAAGGTGAGCTGCTGCGTGCTGAAGATAACGATTGGTGTCATTGGCTGTCTACAGCGAGAGGCTCTGTTTCCGAAGAAGCCTGGCGATGGGATGATAGAGTGTAGTCGGAATCCACCGAGAACCGAGTTTTCGTGCTGCGGTCGGCGACGTAAAGGCGTTTCTGCGACGCGTTACCGGTGTCCGCCGAGCACAGCGCCGATGACATTAGTCGCCTAGGGGTGGTACCTTGAGCTGAAAAGCTGCTTGCAGCGGATTGCTAAGGCTCCGTGTTTGCTTTGGTACCAGTAATATCCCATGCGCTGGTCTGGTTTTAAAGTGGAGGAGCGTGCTCGCCCTTAGTAGCCGCCTCGTGATGAGGGCGTTTTGGCATTGGCCCGTGGTTCCTAGAGTGCTTCGCGGATCAACTAGGAAATCGCAGCTAGCTCGACAACGTGGTGACGAACGGCCAGATAAGCGTATTGTTGAGCGCATGGCTGGTTGCGCTGACGTGGCGATTGCTGCCGGGCCCATATTGTGTGCCTCTTTCGCTGCAGCGGCGAGCTCCCTAAGTGTCTGATTTTAAATCTGTAAAAGCATGCGTCGCATCTGCTATGGCAGGCGGTCGGGCCATTTGAGCCGCAGGACATCTTCACTGGTCCGCGTGCTAGGTAAAGAGCACATGTGTCACAGCAGTTGTGAACGCCGTCTGTCCCCGAGCTGGACGCCTGTTAGTAGCTTAGCTGTATATCGGGAGAGTCCGTGACGCTAGAGACGATAGCTACTTTGATTACTGCGTACTTGTCGTACTCCGGTGGCGCGCGTGTGATATCCGCTACCTCGGCGGTGGTGTCGAAGTCCAGTGAGGAGACCATAAAGCGGTACTTGGTTGAGTCTCTTGTGCGCCTGAAATTGGGACTCAATGTGGATGAACCATAGCTCGGGGCTAGCGCGCCAAAAGCACGGCCATATGCCGATGACGTTGACCTTTTGGTCCGAACGGTACCTGGCTTTGAGGTAGAGGCGGTCAGCTTAGATTAGCCGCTGGCTGGCTATCCACTGGCGGCGGTGAATGTCGATCCTGAGGAAGACGGTGCTCTGCGTTGCGATGCGTTTATCATCATCTCGTCCGAGTAGCATGCCGACAAATAGCGTAAGGCGGCTTGCGTAGCGGGCTACTGTATCGACTGTCGTAATTGCGCTGCGGTTTACAAGACGGCGGGTTGCCTGAACAGGAGTCGGCAAGTTACGTGTGCATGGTAGCTGGGTTTCGGTTGCAGCATCGTATTTTCTTCACGGAAAATTGTTTTCAATTGTGGTAGCTTTTCTATCGCTCTCATTTCTATGAGCTGTTTATTTCTACGCTCTCTATCAAGAACCGCGGTGGTTATCACCACTGCGAACATCGCTGGATGACAGGCTGTCTGAGATGCAGATATAATCCTCAGTGCTTCTCATCTCTAGACCCACTCCAATCGTTTTCGGTACATCTCCTTGTTGAAAGCGTTGATCCATGATACTGATCCGTAAAGACTACATGGCGCTTCCCAAGAGTCGTTTTTTACTCGTAGGTGGGTTCCCCTATGATGACTATCGGTCGACCGACCCTACTATCATCTTCGTTACTCTGGAGACGCCTTTCTTGGCCAGAATTACCACTAATAAAAGATTTTTGAAGCTACTCACTTAACACCTACTTTTTTCATTATATACTAACATGATCCATTTTCAGGAATTTAATAAATATTTTTTTCTTCATTTTTTAAGGGTTGCAAGCAAAGAGACCGAAACTGCCCAGAGATCAGCTACTTGGGAGAAATTTCTTGGTGATGAGGAAATGAAGGAACCGGTAAGCGTTGATACAAAGGTAGCAGTAGAACAGAACTCAACATGCGAACAGCGGAGTGAAAGTTGAACTTATTGTAAATAAAGCAAATAATAAAAAGTCAATTGTATTTGCGGAAATGATATATAGGATTCTTGGTTTGAATCAATTTCCTTTTACCACCTTTTCATTTTCCTTTTTCACGTTTTGTTATTTGCAGATGACATTAGTCTTCCTTGCATAGAATGGTCATAACCATCCACTGATATTGTTGCATGTTCCCACGTTAAATTTACAAAAAAAATCGAAAACTAGCAAAGTTGAACGAATTTCGACTTCAATAGTATTTTTTACTATTGTTCACACTTAGACCTATATTTGTGGTTTTTTTCAAAACTCGTATATTACTGTTGCTTTGTCTTGTTGACATTATAGTTCTATCATCAACAAAGTAATAATATACATAGTAAACAATGAATCATCATTGGAAACATCAAGAACAGACGGACGAAGGCCAATTAAACACATAAATGCGACAACGGCGCTTACGTCATTACAACTGCTATAATTATAGGACTGGTAATGAATCACACTGACAACGTCAACGTCGTTGCACCAAGTACGAGGTTGGTCATCGAAACATGAATGACTTCATTACTAAATTAATTAAAAACATCTGAAGTCATGTTCGAGATGTGTTGGTTACTCTATATAAAGCGTCACGGCACACACATGACGATTAGTAAATTCGCGATATTAGTAATGTTGAAAAACAGCGACTATACACGAGAAGCGGAAGTTATAGTGTAAAATGATTATTGTGATAAACATTTGTAGAAATTGCAAATTGAAGAGCTAAAATTCGAAGTAATGTGCTACGCACCTGATAATCGCAACACTTGATGTCAGAAGTGAAACTGTAAAAGCGTGAACGATTTAATTGTCTGGCTTCAACGCCACATACTCGCCTAAGTCACCAGATAGAATACTTAAAATCATTGTAAATACCCTTTTAGTTAATTATTATTCATTCCATCCTTTCCCTTGTTTTAGATTTATTTATTATTTCTTAAAATCTCAAATTCCTTCTGTGTTTTTCAAAATAATCATTCATAACGATAATTTATTATCTTCAAACCCATCTTGAAGTCATTAACGATTGCATTCCAAAATTTTCAAAACAGTATTCCATTCGTTTCTTTTTCTTTTTACATAATTACCTTACCCGCAGATAACGGTCATGAAAACTGAAAACGTACTAAACGTACCTCCATAAACTTTTATGATTGGAAATCTCGATTCGTCCCTTTTCTTATCCGAGTTTACCTGAAGCAACTCGCACCCTTTCGCACTTAGTCAGATTTCGCTTCTCGGCTTGTTCAGAGATCCGGATGAAACATTCAACTAAACGTGTGTGTTGACCCTTTCGGTAGTATTGCATTCCAGCAAAACGGCTAAAATTAATTTAATTAAAAAAGGAACATTAAAGTGGAAAATTGAACATTTTAAGCGGGTGTGTAATAAACATAAGCAGTCGAGCAGCCCCGTGGTGATCAGGAGTGGCTGCTCCTGAAGAGATAAGGTGGTCACCCCGTCGAAACTGCTTAGTTTGTTGTTTCACTAGTGTAAAGTAAACTGCATCCGTCAAGTTTCCATCCTTTAGGCAGAGATGAGTGGTTCACTTCAGCCACTTTAACATCTTTAGGTTTGACATTCCCCTTGTAATGCAACGACCTTCTTCGGTGAAAGTAGCGGTTGCTTTTTGTGTAATGTTTGCGTTTGTCGCAAGCCTCCGTGTCCGCTAACTTTAACGAGGCAAAACAATATTGAATTTCTGTAGAGTAGATTAATTGACACCTAATATAACTTTTCTAAAGACAATACAAATTGATCGGTGCGTCTTGTAGAGTAGAGTACGCGTGATAAGTATTTTGTAGTGTAGCTTCGTGGCTCGACAAGAACCCGCCTCATATGATCATGCAAATGCTATTCGTCAAGCACGCGTACGCGGTCGTTAAGCGAAGCTAGTTAGCTGAGCTCGATGTTGTTTTAGCTCGCTGACACTTGTGCCAGACCATCGGCACCCGTGTCCTACACGGACATTTCGAAATTCATTACAAGTGTTGGAACAACAAGCATCAAGAGCTTTAGGGGTCCAATCTACTGGTCACTTGTCATTTTTCCGAGATTCATGCA
This sequence comes from Odontomyia ornata, assembly GCA_963969285.1. NCBI lineage: Eukaryota > Metazoa > Arthropoda > Insecta > Diptera > Stratiomyidae > Odontomyia > Odontomyia ornata. Next base: position 12,000,773 of record OZ017741.1, read on the forward strand.
GATAATCTTTGAGTAGTGCTAAGATTTCAGCAGCGTTCTTCAGAAACTTTCAGTAGAACGCCAGCATACCTGGATATTTCCTCAAACTTTGGATCGTACGTGGCTTTTCGCATCGCAAGATGATTTCCACTTTTTGGTTAGCGGTGTAATTCCACCCTTATTGACGAGGTATCCCAGATACAGGTCTTCAGAATCTCCAAATTCGCATTTCAAAGGATTGATTTTAATTCTGTATTCCTTAAATCACTGGAATATCTCTCGAATGTGCCGTTTGTGATCTTCCTCTGATTTAGAAGCAATAATGATATCGTCTAAATATCCGAATCAGAAGTCTAAACCAGAGAGAATGATGTCAATAAACCTTTGGAAGGTCTGGGCAGCATTCCTCGACCCGAAAGGCATTTTCAAAAATTCGAACAGCCTGAAAGGAGTAATCACCGCAGTCTTTCCTATGTCCTCTCCCGCTACCGGAACTTGGTGATAAGCGCAGACAAGGTCGATGATCGAAAATGTTGTTTTACCATGTATGTTATGGACGAAATCTTCAACACTAGCCATCGGGTATCAATCTGGACTTATTACAAAGTTCAATCTTGTTACACCCCCAGATATTTCGCGGGAGTCACTATTGCACCTAAAAGAAATTAGGGGCTCCGGCGGGGCCTACGGACCCGGTTTAGCTCGTCCGGAGACGGGTGTAGGGCGCCACTCGCTCGTATACCCCCAATAAGCCGCCACGCGAGAATACGGCTTGCCAGTTTCTTATTCTCACACCACGGACCAACCAACGTCACTGCTCCACTTTCTTCAAACTCCCCAACGATCGAGCAAAAGCTTGTTGCCACACTATGCACCTCGTAACACACTTTCCACGGGAGCTTCTAAATACGCATCAAACACTATTTTTCACCCTATCAGGCCCTCCTACGTTTCCCTCGATTTATAAGGAAAACCCCTTCACTCGCCCTTTTCTTTCCTTTATCTCGATTACGGGGGGTGCAAAAATACTACCTTTCGAATTTACCACCCTATATACGCCACCCCCGAACACTGACACAAAACTTCCGACCAGTTATCTATATTAACACTCCGCCACAGTCAGTAACTTCCGATTTTCCTATCTTTTTACGCGAAATGTGTCAATTGTCATTCCGTTCGTGCACATAGTTTTCAAACCACTTTATTAAGTCTACTCTGGCAGGGAATTGCCGCCCGTGTCCGCAAGAAATATCTTTCTATCGCTGATAATCACAGGGGTCTCAACAGTGGATTGCTTTCTCGCCATACATTCAATGGTAATAACAGAGGCGTGATGCTTCTCCTTCATTTTATACTGCACTTAACTCGTGATTTGTTCGGTTGCAGTTTCTTGTGCGAGAACGATTTCGGTTTCCGAAAAAAATTGTTTTTGCTGTTCATCTCGAGATTGTCGAGGCACTTCGAAATTTCCAGCAACAGCGTATCAGATTCTGATGTCGAACGTACTGGAGCTTCCGATGTAGTTGCTATCACTGCGGGTGCTGCGTTAAGTTCCTTCACAATATTGTCAGCCATTTGTAACAATGGCGTCACATCTTTTTCGGTGGAAACTGACATGATGGCTCTAGCGTGGGCTCGAAGTCACCTCATCCATAATGCGCATAGGGTATCCTCCGCGAGTTGAGTGCCTGCCAAAACCTGCATTTGTTTATATAGTTGCGAAGGTTTCTAGTCATATAATTCGAGCTCTGTCATCACCTGCGTCAATTTTTGTCGTGGGGAAATCACAAATCGCGCTAGTAATTGTTCCTTCAGCTCCACATATTTGTTTGTTAAAGGGGAGCGTTTGACAACGTCTGCAACTTGTTTTGATATTGTTATGTCCAGTGTTGTTACGACAGTATTATTTTTGAAATTTCGGCGAAACTTTTATAGTTGCTAAACGTCGACAGCTCAATCTGTGATTCACAAAATAGTGGTAGTTTGACGTCGCGAACAGCATTCAGCCGCGGGGGTTCATCGCCAGGCTACAATTCATGCGCGATATTTAGCGGAGTTTTTGGGGTGTCCGGGTTAGCATTTTTAGGAATGTCTTGTTGTTCTTTCGTTGGCATTTTTTAGCTTAGTTTAGTCTTTACCGCACTCCACTTACGATGTGTTCAAGCTAATAACATCACCAATGGTAGCATATGAGCATACATAAACAAATTGAACCGATATTTAAACACTTGAATCTCACCTATATTAATAACATTTATTAATTACCTCTTCACAATTCAGAGTCTCGAACAAGAAGTTAGAAAAATATAACAAAGGTACATATTATAGGGAATGACTTTTCAAATTTCAAACTGTTTCACAGATAGATGTCTCCTTGTCGCATTTATATTGGCTACACTATGACTAGATTTCTGCTACAAGCAAAGTAGATCAGGCGCTGGCCGTTGTCATTAGTTTCATCGTGCAAGTTATGTCCTCAAGTCGTTCCGCATTGAGATAGCTCATTGCCAACCTTAGCGTTGAAATCACCCAGAATTATTCTTGTGTCGATTGTAGTCAATGAGTTGACTAGTCTTTCCAGATGATTGTAGAACGTTTTCTTCATTTCTTCACTCTTTTCTTCGGTCGGGGCTTGTACATTTATCAACCAAATTTTGAAGAATTCCGCTTTTATACGGATCGCACACAACGGTTCATTGACTGCCTTAAATTCAAAAATGTACAATTTGAGCTTCCTATCCACAATGAAGGCTACTCCAAATGCTCGCTTTCCAGCAGGCTTCCCACTTTTGAATATTGTGTAGGATCCAATGCGTTTCCTGGATTGCGAGTAATTTTAATTTATATAGACTGGCCTATTGTAAAAAGTCCTTAACAACCCTAGGGTAGTTCAGTGATCTGACATTCCAGCATCCAATGCCATAGTCCTTTTTTCGGTTGTGAGGCCGTTGCCGTAGATCCAATCTCTTCCATGTCTCTGTTGCAGCTTTCGAAACATCGTGCAACTTCAATTTTGGCGGCATAGTTATCGCCCTCAATTTCGTAATCAGGCGCGGAAGACTCACCTTCACCCCCTAACGTCACCATAAGGGTCGTGTAAGTAGGAGTTAGTAGCAGTACTACAGATATAAATACTTTTTTTTACAGTTATTGGCATTTCTTGACATTTTGTGTCGCATCATTGGGGAATCATGGAAGCTGTGGGTTGGGAAAACAAGGGGATCCCTCCTTGTTTTTCAATCGGACTTGGGACCATCTACAGTGGAGTCAGTCAAGAGCACTTTATTCAATACTAACATAATCCTTATAAATTTTAAAAGAATATAAAGCAAATTCCAAGCAATAGCAATACCAAAACTTAATGGCCCAAATGGCTCTCTAAATTTATATGTTATCAGTTAAACATATTTTATCAAAAAAACTGTAGCATATTCAAATTAATTAAGATTATTACATATTTTATGATTTGATTGGAAAAAGGAGAAAAAACCAACCTACACTATTCAAAATTATTTATAATTTTAACACAACAGTGAACTTTTATCCTACACCTGATATGTTATAACCTATGTTAATTCTAATAAAACTGCAATCAAAAAAGTTTATCTTATACTTAAAAAATCTATCACAATATACCTAACCTAAGCGTTTAACCTTATCTCTAAACCTTATATAATAAACAGAACGTATATCTAACCTATCCCTTATTTTTAACACAAACAAACAACAACACTAAATGTAGAAATAATGAGCTGAAACTCAAAAACTAAGTAACGAAAAACTCAAAAACTGAAAATAAACACGAATAATTTAGATATTTTCATTCAGCCACCTATACCTAGATTTCTCCGTCTCAGCTCGATCAAGTAGTAGTAGTACTTTATTGAGACTTTTCTTTTGACATATGTTACTTAACCTACTTTTAATGAATAATCCTAGTCACGTTTCAACGAACTTCTTCAATTATCAAAAAATGAAATATAACGCTTCCTTTAATATTCGTTGAATGTTTATTAATTTTTACCAACTCCGCAGGTTTCGGAATAAACACCTATTCCATCCTCAGTGCACTGAGGATGGAAGAGGTGTTTATTCCGAAACCTGCGGTGTTTGTAAAAATTAGTAAACATTCAACGAATATTGAAGGAAGCGTTATATTCTACTTTTAATGTTACGATTCATTTGACAGTGACACTTTTGTCAAATGTCCTAAGCTTTTTTTTACGACCTGAGTCTATACTTTACAGTTTTTAAAGTGCTAGTGAAATTTTTCTATACCGTTTGCTCTTACGGTTATTGACTTTAAGTTGTTTATTTACATATTCAAACCTAAACTTTTGTATGTTTGGTTCTAATTTTCTTCCCCGATGGAAGTTCGAGTTGGTTTAGCCCCTGTAGGTGTTGGGGGACGATATATAGTAGAAGATGGGTTTTGGGGAGTTTGGTTGGGGATCGGTGTTAATCTGGAAGTCTTGGAGGATTCTTATGGGAGAGAGATAATATGGGTTTTCAGAGGTGGGGGTACTATTGAAGCGGTCCCGGATTAGATTTGACTCGTGTGTCTGCCATTTAGCTATTCGCTTTTTGCTTGTTTCGAGCATGTATTGCAGGATGGGGGTCACTTTAGTTTCTTCATAAAGAACGCTGTTTTTGTAGTGTTTTTTATTGGGGCGTCGGTATTTCGATATACATTTTCTGAGTATCCTCCTCTCAAGTATTTGCAATTCCTCGGCTACTGTTGGTGAAATTGTCAGCCAGGCTGGGAAGGAGTATGTGATGATGGGGCGGATTAGGGTTTTATACATGAGAAGTTTCACATTTGGGAAGACGGATTTGGAGGATAGGAGGGGTGAGATTAGTGCAGCAGTTCCTTTGGCTTTATTTATTGCCTTTCTTGCATGTGGGTTCATTTTGAACCTGTTGTTGAGGTTCACTCCCAAATACCTGATGTTGTCTTTTGGGTTCACCGTGTCCCCTTCGATAACCGCCCTTATTAGTTTGCTTTGCTGCACTGCTAAATTGTGCCCTTTACCACTCGCGTTACAGAAGCAAATTATTTTCGATTTAGCAGCGTTGATTTGGAGCCCCCAATCCTTTAAATAGCGTGCTATAATGTCGACTTCTCTTTGCACCATTTCCATGGCGGAAATGGGAAGAGTGTGACTGGCTAGGATTAGGATATCATCCGCGTACATGATCATATTCAGGTTACTGGAGATGTTTTGGGTTCTGATTGTGGGGGCGGAATGTAGGATGTCGTGTAGGAAGAAATTGAAAAGGTTTGGTCCCAATATGGATCCTTGTGGGGCTCCAGACAGGATAGGTATAGGTGTTGAAGTTCGTCTTCGAGGTCTTTTCTGAACTCTGCCCAGTCCACAGAGGCATAGGATCGAAATTTTTTTGGTGTGTCTTCAATAGTGGTTAGGTTGTTTAGGTGGAGGGTTAGTTTCAGACAATAGTGATCGGATATCGATGGAAGGGTTGCACATTGGTAGGGAGTTGTGTTCCCAGTTAATAGGTCTTGTGACACCAGAAAGTTGTCTAAGAAGGAGCTGCTTCTCGGGTATGAGGGGACACCTGCGTTGACAATGGCGCATGTTAGAAATGCGCTTGTCAGCTACTATTTATATATTCTTTGGCCGTTTGGGTTTCGTGTGGAATCACCCCAGTACTCATGTCTCGCGTTGAAGTCTCCACCAAGGAGGATAGAATCGTCGTTAGCAGCTATTGCTAGTATTCTGTTGAGAGTCGGTTCTATTGCAGGTCCCAGGTTTCCTGGGATGTAGATGGACCCAATAAATATTTTCCCATGACCACCATTGCGTTTTCGCATGTTTAAGGTTGCTAGTGTGCAGGAAATGTCGGGATGCTTAAAGTTTATTTGGTCGACTGATCGGTTGTCTCGATATAGAATGACGGTGCCTCTGCCTGCCTCGTTTCTGAGTACCTGGTAGTTTTCTATTCGGACCTTGTGTATCGGTTTTAAGACTGTTTCATTAACGAAAACTATGTCTGGTTGGATGGATTTGGTAAGGCTAGTCACGAATATTCTTTTGTCATGGGAAACTAGAGAGTTTATGTTTAGGCAGATAGTGGTCAGGTTATTTACCCCCATACAGGTTGAGGTATAGCTGAATTAGCACGACTGGTTTGTCCTGTGTTGGCGTGCCATCGTATTTCGGCCAGAATTGGGCAACCTTTTTTAGGAATTCACCTGGAGACACTTCTAAAACTTAGACTGTTTCGTAGTGGAGTCTTTGAAGGGGGTCCCCTTGTGATTCTGGGTTCCGGGGCATGGTTGAGTTTCTTCCACTTGTGACTTCCGAATACAGGGGTACTGAATGTGCTGGTGTGGCTATTGCTGATGGTGTTTGGGTATATTCGTACGATGGGGTTGAAATGGGGGTTGTTCTTTTGTTTTTTAGAAACGCTATCTTATGTATCAGCCTTCTCCTTTCCGGGCATCCGGAGAAGTTTGATGGGTGGCCTTTCTCTTTGCAGAGAACACAGAAAGGTGGGGTGCTTGTTCTGTCAATGTCCTTTCTTGGACATTCTTGGGGGTTGTGGTCCTCTCCGCAGGCTACACATCTTGCCTGGAAGGCACAATTCGCCGAGACATGGCCGAAGCGTTGACACCTATAGCACTGGAGTAGGTCGCTTGGCTTTTCCCATGTCGCTTTTTGGTGAAGGATGAAAGGAAGCTTAATGAGGCGTTCTTGATTTTCTTTTTAATTTAGGATTATTTTGAATAGGTTTTGGTTCACGCCGTTCGCTTTAGACTAGCCGGTGGTTAACGGTAAGACATTTTCTATTTTGATGTCCGGACATTGTACTTCAATGTCTTCTCTGACCTGTGTGGCTCCGAATGCCGAGTCTACCCCTCTAAGGACGACTGTGTATTTTTTGCGCTCCGTCGGAGTGAAGGAGTAACCTTCTGCTTTGAATCTGCGGATCAAATGCAGTAGTTTGTCGTGGATGGCGACTTCGTCGACGGTAATTAGGGTTTTGTACTAAAATACAAAACCCTATTGCAATCACGACCTGTGTCCGTCTGTCCGTCTGTCCGTCCGTCCGTCCGTCCGTCCGTCCGTCCGTCCGTCCGTCCGTCCGTCCGTCCGTCTGTATGTCACAGCACTTTTTCTCCGAAACTATAGAGGCTACAGCCATGAAAATTTGTGGAAAGGTCAGAAGTGGTGACCTCTTGAAAGTTCAAGGGTGGAAAAATTCAAGGGTACAACAACAACAAATACATGAGAAGTCGAAATTCACTCAACTTTGTTAGTAATAGTATGATTTATCGATTTTAAGTTTTCTTGAATAAAATCTAAACGGTACCCTTAAATTCAATAAAATTTAGCAAATAGAAGACTTTCTATAAAATTGATCTTTTCTAAAAGTTTCATAAAGATCGAATAGTATTTAACGAAGTTATAGCGGTTTGAATTTTCCCGTATTACTATGGAACAATATGCCCTGTATTACTATGGAAACATATGGCTATGGAGCCATATGCGCTTTTTATCGATTTAGACACTACAGCTTTGCTAGGATTTACATGAACATTTCAGGAATGATAGGTATCATGAAGATGAGTACATACAATTGAAACAAGTCGAAGAGGCAGGAGAGAGCTCCTAGCAAAAGGGCTTTGTAACCATTCTAGGATTCGAAAAAATAGGCCATGAATCGATGATTGCAGTACAGAGGAGTGGGCCCTGAAAAAAATTTCATGAAAGGTAGCCGATATGAATATCAACTGAAAGTTCTCTATGAGAGCTTTTCAAAACAGTTCTTAAACTGACAGTTTTTGCTTCAGTGGCGGCACAGGGGGGGGCGGTAAATACATGAAAAATGTGTTTCTAAAAAATCTGGAAAAATGATCAAGGGAGATATCTATGGGTATAACTAAAACAAATACCTCAGAATTCATAATTCTTTCAACTTTGTTAATAATAGTATGATCCTCGAATTTCACATTTTCTCCAATAAAATCGTCTTTCACATGTTTCTTGATTTTATTCGTTGCTGGTTACTGCATTTTGTAAGTTGAGTACAAAACCCTTCTGACATGAGCATAGGTCTGTCTACCCAACTTGTTTTTAATTTGCTCGCGCTCAGGCGAGTAATTCTGTATTTCGTCGTGGGGCTCCTTTCCATGATATTTTTGACCGTCATAGCCGTGATACCTTCTACGAATATAGGCGGACACCATGACTTTTTATTTTCGGGGGCACACTTGTTTTGATTTGAGGTTAGTTTTTCTCCTCCCGAGAGAGGCGTATGGGTTTGGATTATGGAGGGTTGGTGCTTGGGAAAGAGTGGATGACTTTCGTTTTATTGCCAATTTACCTTGAGCCATTCTGAATCCTTCCGATTCCATGTTTATCCGGTCGATAATTACACTGTTTGGAGCGTTTGTTGCAGCTTGCTCCACTTCCATAGTTGCTAGCGGTAGTACTTCTTTCCTGGCCGCTTTCGTTCTTGGTGGGTGCGCCTTCTCGTCATTGTCCACATCGGACCATCGTTGAATGGTTGGGGACTCGCTTTGCACCTCTGTTGTTGCCAGTTTTCCGGTCTTTAATTCCTTTTTTCCGCTATACTTGTATTTCGTTTTCTTTTTCTTTATAACCTTGATTTTTAGCACCTTAAAGTTTTCGCTTGCGATGTGTTCGGTTTGACGTCTCACCATCGAATATCAGCTCGATCAACTTCAACGAATCTAGCGAATGAGTATCTCCATTAGAATTGCTGGCATCGTGAACTCAAATTCGGAGGATATATTATCTTCTTATCGGTGGCCTGTCTATATAAAGGGTTTTCGAATAAGAGATGTTATTTTGAATAGCCCGCTTTTTTGGTAGATGTCACTTTTTAAGCTGTCATTTTTTGACATTTGACAAGCAAAAACTACGCCATTAATAAAAATGGACCGATACACGCTTCAACAACGCATTGAAATTATTAATATTCACTATAAAAATGATGAAAATTTGGCAGAGACGGCTCGTAAAACTCGAGCATTTTTGGGTCGTCGTGAAGCACCTTGTCGAACCGCAATACAGAAATTGGTGGAAAAATTCGAGCTATTGGGACAACTGAGTAGTGTGAAGAATAAAACCCGTGCACGTCACTCAAGAACAGCCGAGAATATTGCTGCTCCAGCCGAAAGTGTTGAAGAAAACCCAGGTTTGTCCATTCCTCGTCGTTCTTTGGAATTAGGCATTCCACAAACGTCATTACGCCTTATTTTGCATGAAGATTTGGTTCTTAAGCCTTATAAAGTTCAGTTAACACAAGAACTCAAGCCGGTCGTTCATCAACAACGTCGTCTCTTTGCTGATTGGGTCCTTGAAATGCATGAAAATGATCCCGAATTCCATCGAAAAATCATCTTGAGTGATGAGGCCCATTTCCACCTCGGTGGCTTCGTCAACAAGCGAAATTGTCGCATCTGGGGCTCGAAAAACCCAAGAGTTATTGTTGAAAAGCCTGTCTATCCTCAACGTGTGACTGTTTGGTGTGGTTTATGGTCCATCGGAATCATTGGACCTTACTTTTTCGAAAATGATGCTGGAGCAACACTTACGGTGAATGGGTTGCGCTATCGAGAGATTAATGATTTTTTATGGCCGGGATTGGATGGTATTGATTTATACAACGTTTATTTTCAACGAGACGGCGCTACGTGCCACACAAGCAACGAAACCATTGATCTTTTACGGGAAAAGTTTCCGGACCGTGTTATCTCTCGAAGAGGTGATCACAATTGGCCATCGAGATCTTGTGATTTGACACCTTGCGACTTCTTCCTTTGGGGTGAAAGAGAAGGTCTACACCAACAGACCAGCGTTGATTCAAGACCTCAAAGATGGAATTCGTGAGGCTATCGAGGACATAGGGCAGCCACTTTGCGAGTTGACTATGGAAAATTTCATGAAGAGGATATGGTCATGCAAGCGTGGTCGTAGTGGTTATTTGCCTGATGTTGTTTTCCACAATTAATGGCATACCTTTATCTTTATAATGAAATCATCATTCGATCATTTATATTAAAAGATTTCATTTTTTTTTTGTAATATCAAAGTAACACCTCTTATTGGAAAAACCTGTATGTGATATATGATTGGGACGCCGTTAGAATCAAAAGCAACGAAGCCAGTTGCGAGGCAAGCCACAAGTCGAACAGCTGTGATATCCAGGGGTTTTCACTTACAGTTACAGATTTTGCGATATGGTTCCGAAGAAGTTTCAATACAAAGATATCGACTCTTGTCACTTGAGCAGTTTGATAATTTCTTCTATTCGATATATAATACTTCCAATCCGTCTCAGGCATGAAGACATTTCCTTTCGAAAACTCTTAATTTATCCATAGTACTAGCACTCTGGTTGTACCAGATCTGACAGGCATGTGTCAGAACTGGTTTAAACAGCGTCTTGTAACAGATAATTTTGATATTTTGATCAACGTTTCTGGAGTCTTCGTAGCTTACGGACATGTGCAGTACAGCAGAGATACTGATCGAGATGAACACCGAGGTATCGAGCTCAGGATTTATGTGGAACCCGTTCTGAACTATCCTCGCCAGCCATGATGTGGAAATCCTTCCAATTACGTTTGAGGTCTTGACTGACCCCCTGCAGCGTTGTCCGATACAAAATTGTTTCGCGCTTCTGCGCATTGATTTTCATTCGCCAGTTGTCAGTGTAAAGCTGCGCAACAATTTTTGGAGACTGCTCTGAACTATTGTAGCTTTTCGTCTGCCATATAGATGATCAGATCATCAGCGCAGGCGAGAGGTTAAAATCAAAGCCGTTCAATAGCTTGCGAATGAATATTGAGAAGAACAGAGGCACAGTAACTGTTCCTTGCTGTAGACCATTCAAGACCTTGAATTCGCCCATTTTTGTCAGCTTTCCATCAGTTACAACAAACGATTTCCCGTATAACATATTGCACATCATGGCGACAAGGTGTCTGGGGAACCTGTTCTGAAGGAGTTTAAAAACTAGTCCATCTAGCCACACCGTATCGAAGGCTTTCTCCATATCAATGAGACAAGCTCCAACACATTCTCTGTCATTTAGTATCCAACACATGTCTGAGGCTACTTTTGTTAATGCGTGTGTGGTCGAATGTCTGGTACGAAACCAAATTGGCAATTCGGCATCAACTCATATTCCTCAATGTATGCGTTTAAGACTTTGTTCAGTATCACTATAAACACCTTGCTGATGTTAGGCAGCAAGCTAATTGAGCGATAGGTTTTAGGGCATAAAGATTCTTTTCCTTTCTTCAAGATCGGAAATACCTCAGCCTTTTTCCACTCATTTGGCAAATATGAATTGCTTACCATGTTGTTGAACAATATGCAATAATTCCTAATAGCAACCTCAGGCAAATGTTGGAGAACTACATTTGGAAAATCATCAGTACTACATGATTTCTTATTGTTCATCCTGCGAAATATGAAACACAAGTCTTCATAACTGAAAAAATAATTAATATGATTCAAGCTCGGTATGAGGTCAGATGTTAATGTTAATGAATTGATTGGCCATTTAAGCCTGATTTCAAGTCGGAAACTTTTGCTTCAACGACCTCTCAAAATATTTCATTATCTATTCAAAATGTGTTTCAATCAGGGCAAGTTGATGCAATCCCTCACAAATAATCCTGTATCCATTTTTATCTGGAGTCGTACTATCAATTTCTTCTGGTACTCCCGATTAAACTGCTTTTGGAACTTTCCCCAGTCTGTTTTTTTGAAATTCAACCGATGATTTTCATGTTGAACTGGAATGAGGAAGAAATCGTCCCTTTGGTGATTGATTTGCATTACGATTGAGTTATGGTCGCTATCATAAGGAAGCACCTGTAGTTTCCGTTGAGGACTATTAAAGCTGAATTCAAGTCTTGCGTCAGCAATGTAGAGGTCCAAATATGAATTTGTCCTAGGGTATGTTGGGAACTCCGGCCCATATAGATTGTACCTATATTCAATTTGGTTCTCTGTTATCCACGATTTCAGGAATACACCTCTTGGATTATTGGTGGCGTTCAGCCATGATGTATTCTAGGCATTCAGGTCACCATCAAGAATATAATAATGATGCAGCCTGTTCAATTCAAGTATTCCAAACAAGGAATTGAGCTCCTCCTTGGACTTGAGAACATTTCGACCAGTTGCACAGGCAGAGATAACGAAAAGGTTATCCCTACCTGGCAGTGACATTTTAATAACGGACACTTCAAGAGATTCAAAGCTTTTGAACTCGACTCTTTCAATATTATAGCAACAGTAGGGTCTTCGAACCAATATCCCGGTGCCACCTCCCCATCGCCGTTTACCCTATCGTTTCTTACGAATTCAAAGTCCTTGAATGTCATGGAGTGCCATGAATTGAGGTGGGTTTCAGTGAGAAGCATAATGTCAGGCTTTTGCTTAACAATGAATTCAAGGAGATAATCACGCCGATGTATCGTAACAATGGAGCTGACGTTGATCGAGATGAGGCAAATCCTATACATGGGAATGTGATTGGAGGGCAAATTATTTTGAGGCATTTGAAAGCCCTAAACGCTGAAAGACAAGATTGATTTTTGAATCTTGTTTATCTATTCTCTCCGATAAAGAATTTAATTGCTCGTAAATTTTGAGAAGTAGCTCATTATTGTCACTTACATTATTTACATTATTTACCGCATTTTCTGCTGGTGCTCGAGCGGTGAGTGCAAATAATACTCCGGACTTGACGAAGCTTAGACACTGCGGTGTAGGTTTGTTTGCTTTGGGACAAATTTTACTCTCGCATCTTGATATCTGGAGCATCCTCGATATGGTGGGGGGGGGGGGCAAAAACACCGCAATTAACACAGTATAACTTCTATTTTGGCTCCGTCTGAGCCAATTTGCACTCACCGGGAGCATGCATGTCCTTGCATTTCACGCATCGTTAATGCTGAATGTCCAAAGCTTTGACAGTAATAATACTGATTCACTTGTCTTTTCTGGAGGTGTTCCCACCTCACCACTCAGAAGTTCAAGTATCTTATTTGTTGAGGAGCACTTGGACTGCTTTTATTTGAGATCTGCGCTCAATAAAGCGGTAAATTTTTTTTTCTACCGTTGACCTTCTTGTCGCGAATGTTTTAACGGAGATAAATTCGATTTCTGGTGCTGCTTCCTTGAGCACCTGAAGAAGATCGACGGTATCTTCTCTGCAGTCCAAGCCCTTCAACAAGAAGGTCTGGTTCTTCTCGCTTTTCGGGGTATATATGAAGTGTGGAACCTCCCCAGAATTTAGTGCATTTTAAGCTGATTTGAAATCAACCAGTGATTTCGTTCTGATCGTTAATTTTTCGGCATTAACTCTTTTCATCTCGAAATTAGTTAATTTAATTTCGGCTGCCAATAGCCGATCCATATCCTTTCCGCTTTGACCGAACACATTTATTGGCGGAACTTTCTCTGTATTTTTGGCAACTTTTTAGAAGGACTAGCAGAATTGCGAGCTGGCTTCTCCCTATTTATATTTTTTAAATGAAAGATAAAATTATCATTGTGACCTTGATTAACATTACCTTCATTACTTTCGTCAACGTCCATTTCTTGTTGGAGTCCGTTCAGCCCTGCTTAGTAGTTTTGGCTTTCGCTAGCGCCGCCAGCACTTTCTTCTGGGATGACTTGTTTGACAGCTTTGTTCGCCTTAGTTTCCGTAATTATTTGCATTACCGATTCTGCATCTTGAGTTTTCGTTCCTCTCTTGTACATATCTTCAAACGTTTTGAGTCGTAGTCTCAATTCCTGAATTTCACCTTGAAGTCGACTCACTTCTTGTTTGTCTTTGACTAGTTGAGTGTCCTGGTTACTAGTGTGTCCTCTTTTATTAACCATTGTCGCCAATTTTGTACTGCTGCTCTCCCTGGGGTCCCCAACAGAGGGAAGCCGTCCGGCTCCTCCGTACAGCAGTCCCGAGTTAGTCTTTAGCTTATTTGCTTTTGTTGATTTATCGAAGTAAAATAATTTTCGATATAATTCCGTGGGTCGATTCCTTCGACCATAAATGCTCTTTCAATTAAAAATCAAAATTTTGGCTTTGAATGACATAAAAAATTAATTTAATTTTTTGAAACTGACTTTAGTAAAAAATTAATTAATTTTTAAAATTAATAACAGGAGTGATTAAAAACGCATCTACACGCAACGAGTGCTAGACGTAAAATAAAAAAATTATTACATATACATAAGGAAATATCAACCTTTCTTATAGACCCCCTACACGATCAATATATTGATCAATATGCATTTATCAACAATATTGATGCCACATCAATACGCTTCAATATAGCTTCAATATACAAGTTCTATCAATACGATGACCAGATATTGTTTGACAGTTCTTGGTTACGCTTGGAAAATTCGCTGTTTGTTGTGCAAGTTATTAGTTTTATTAACTAATTTTTCAATGGTGTCTCATAGTGATGTAGCTTTTCTTACCTTGACTTGGGCTGTGTGTGAAATAAAAAAAGGAAAATAGAATAGACAAAGGCGCTGGTCAAAAAAATGGTACAAGCTGAGGGATCGTTTTACACATGAACGTTTACTTAACTATCAGCGAGTCACAGAACCAAAGGATTATAAAAATTTCCTCCGAATGGATGAACTGGCCGTTAATAGTTTATTGGAACTAATTAGGCCTAAAATTGAAAAAAAATAAAGAAGATTTGAAATTTACCTATGCTACAGCTCCTCAAAGGTTGGAGAAAATCATTTTGGAAACGTGCGAAGCTATAACTGGAGCTTTGAAGGAAAATATACAGATAAGAATTGCAAATTAACCAAAAAAAAATCAAAGTTCAAATTTTTATTCATTTATTTGAGCCTAAATTGATTCAAATTTCAGAAGGAATTGAATATGGATTAATACTCTGCTACTGTAGGCATCTCTTTTTGAGTTTGAGGATGTCAAATGAAGTTTGTGGAATGACGTGAATCATTGAAGCTTCAACTTGAGGCACTGGTTGAATGTACATCTGCGGAAAATTATGTAACCCATTAAGTGAAGAAGGACTCATGGCAGGTGATGGAAGGTGAAGGTGATAACATATATATGGTTCTCATGACTGCCTTGTTAAATTCCCCATTTTCGCTTCGAACATGTTGTCATTTATAATTTTTTCTGCGAACTTCTTTTGGTCTGCAGGTAGCTGACTTAATTTCAATGCCCAAAATTTCGCCACAATTTCTGATTCCGTTTCAGGCTTCTTAAAGTAAGCTGAAGCTAAGCTGACTAGCACATCTGTAGAGTCCTGGACATTTGTTTTTGGTTTTTGGGCAGCTTCGGTGGACAGTCTGTAGGAAGTTCCTCTTCTTCCTGTACAGCTGAATTTGATAGATTTTCAGTCTGAAATGAAATAAATCATGATTTAATAATGTTTAAAAGAAAAAAAACGGTTTCAAGTAGTCTTAATTGAATTTTTTTTCTGTTTCAGGTACCTAAAACTGTAGAAGGATGGAAGAAAATTGCCAATGACTTTGAAGAACGGTGGAATTTCCCCAATTGCTTCGGTAGTGTAGATGGAAAGCACATACTTATAGAAAAACCTTATAATTCTAGATCATACTATTATAATTATAAAGGCACTTTCAGTATTGTGCTCATGGCCATTGTCAATGCTAGATATAAATTTATAATGATTGATGTTAGTGCCAACGGACGAGTACCAGATGGTGGAGTGATGAAGAACACATTTTTCTGGAAAAAGCTGTCAGAGAACCAGCTAACCCTTCCTAGTCCGAGAGAATTCCCTGGCACAGAGAAAAATTTTTCTTATGTGTTTGTTGGAGACGAAGCCTTTCAACTTCATCCAAATTTCATGAAATCCTATAATCGAGCTCACTTAACCGATAAGAAACCTATTTTAAACTATAGCCTTTCTCGGGGACGAAGGATTGTCGAAAACGCTTTTGGTATTTTGACAAAAAGGTTCAAAATATTTCAAAAACCAATTAAATTCCAACTTGAGAAGGCTCGCAAAAAAGGAATGTGTTGGTGCCATTTACACAATTACTTGTCAAAATGGAACAGTGACTACTACATACAAAATGGTGATGTCGACTATGAGAACACAACCACTGGCATCATTGGAGAAGGTTCTTGGCGAAAGGAAGTGCAACATACTTTGAAGTTTCAAAGATCTATTCGAGGTAACCCAGGTGTGGAAGCGAAAAAAACAAGGGATGATTTTACAGAGTATTTTAACTCATCCGCTAGGTCAGTTTCATGGCAAAATAACCGCCTGAAGTAATAACACAATTGACAGGGGTCTCAACTTTGTAATCAAATCAAAATAAAAAATTCTGAAAATTTCAGGTGCCACAAAATTCATATATACATAGTCTAATACATGTAATTCATAATCTAATTGCTATAGTAACTTTTGCTTATTTTTCAAATCCAACACCATATGTTGTTCTTGTACAATTAAGTTAAAGGCTTGAATAAGAAACATATAAGTATGAATGAATGTGAATTTTTTACTAATAATATACTTTCCTATTTGAAAACTGGAAACGCATATTTCATTACACAAGAGATTGCTTGACAGGTTAAATAACAAGCAGCAATGGAATCTGTGTGAACCAGTTATGAAGGCAGCTTTCTATCGAAAAAGATGGTTCAAATAATTACAAATGGAACAGCGGGGAGACTGCACTCCTTGGCATGGCCACGACGCGTCGGGGGCACAGGCTGTATTCGCGAATCGCTCCGGTTTAATTTAGTGTAATTGTTCCACCCCGTAATAGTGTAATTATTCCACCCCCAAAAATTGCTACGAAAAGACGCGGAAAACAGTTATTTTCTCGATTGAATTTAATTTCAGACGAAAATCCGACGTGCTCGTAGGGCGTGCGTGGCCCCGCGGCGCAAGAATTTTCACACTTTTTTCTAATTTTTTAATTTGACAACCAGCTGTTTGTAACGTTCCTTCTGGCACAACCCTTCACCACCATTTAATCATGTCGGATTTTCGTATGAAGAAATTACCTGTGTTCCGCGTCAATTTCCGGGGTTGAAAAAACACTAAATTAAACTGGAGCGATTCGCGAATACAGCCTGTGTCCCCGACGCGTCGTCCCTACGCCAGAAAAGTACAGTCTCCCCGGAACTGCTATCAAGAACACCTATTTTATTATTTTGCCGCGAATTCAAAAAAACCGGTTGATAGCAGATTTACGAGTATGTTTTTGTTTCGCACTCTAAATAACTCATATCGAATATGTCACGAATCGCAATGTACTCGTTCTCTGCTAGTAATGACAGAATAAATTTTACTTACCTCTGAACTTTCCGTTTGCGTGCTTCAAGTTGGTCCTTTATTAAGGACATTTCTTCAAAATACCACGTCTTTGGTTGGGGAGCATCATCTGTTGAAGCTCCAGACCGCTTTGCACTTTCAATTGCTCTGTAGTCTTTATTGAAATTTGTGCGCAATGCATTAATTTTCTTTTTCAATTTGTCGTCTGTCAGGTCCGGCTTAAACAGCACCAATGCATCGACCATTTTTTTAGCGCTGATTGCTTTTTGCACTGGTTATAATAACCTTGAGATTTCACTTGCCACAGTTCCGGCGAATCATGATAAAGTGTTATCAAGAGCAAAATGAAATCCCGCTCAGTTTCTAATTTTTCACTCGTGTTGGACATCTCGTAACATAAGCCTTCACCCTTCGATATTTGACACAAGACTAATGCTAATGTTGATTGATATACCTCATAGACGTCAAACGAGCAAACCCTTCATTTTTATTTGCAAAAAGATGTTAAGATTCTTTTTTCTCTCATGAAACTAGGGAAAAAGTCATTTTGGGAACGCGTCCCAATACCCATTTCCGTATATGACATGTTCATGAAACAATGAAATACTAACTGAAAAATTAAATTTTCCAGCACGTTTTATACATTTAGTAGAATATCGTAATCACAATAATTTATAAAGATAATGTGACCAACTTCAGATTTTATCTTACACGCAACTTTGTCCGGTAGTCTGTAGGTCACTTCGTGCACGCACTCTATTCTGTCAAAAAAGGAGTGTCCAATTATGGCATACCTAGCGCGGCTGTGCGGTCGCGAGCTGAAATATATCAAGTGAGATAGCGTTCGATTGTTTTGTGGTAATTTTCAAATAATTTTCAAGGTAAGATTATTTCAGTTGTTTATTTTGGTATCGTACATCAATAGTGCATCATACCGGGAACGCTACTAAGTCATTAACATACCAATAAATGAAGATAATTAGTCGTAATACCATTGAATGATACTGATCGTTTTCCGCCGGTGTGATAAGGTGACATACAAGATGGCCGATGACTATTTAAAACATTACGAAGCGTTGAAAAATCATTTCGGCAACGATCATTGCGAGAACGTTGTCGAACATGACATGTGTTCCCGTAATGACAACTATGTTCCCATGATTATATTTTTATTAAGATTTAACCTGTAATTGCTTTTTTGTGAATTTGTGTTATTAAATGATCATATTCATTTTATGAATTATAGTAGTGATTGAAGTGACTTTAAATTTACTGCTTTGGTTGTAGAAACGTAATCTAAGCCGAATTTCAAAATTTTCGTTTTTGCTGGTTTTTCGTCTGGAACAAAAGTCAATAGTAGTTGTTTAGTATAGTACGACCTTCGAAGAGCAGCTGTAAGTTTTATTTAAAATAAAGAGTTTGACTTGCTGTTACAGTTAATTTTACATTTGTTTTAGATTTAGCCTAGGAACATGGAGACCGAAGAACTCAGAAAGAAAAAGATTTCCAAAAAAAATATCAATAAAAATAGCGCCGCTTACATAAAACAACGCCAAAAAGCGAATGCAAGAAAACTTAAATTTTTAAATAATTTAACTGCAGAACAGAGAGAGTTGAAAAAAGCGAAGGATAGAGAATATTATCAAAAACAGAAGGCTGCAAATGAAGCAAAATCTATAAATGCGATGACAGAGAGAGAGAAGCGTAAGCAAAGAGCTCTGTGGAAAAGAAACTCTAGAAAATATAGGCAGAAGAAAAAGGACTTAGCCAACATAGTAGATAATACTCCACTACTTTCAGAAGAAGAAAACATAAACAATGAAACTCCACATTCAACAAAACGTAAACACCAGGGCAGGAAAGTGGTCAGAAAAGAAAGAGCCAAAGCTTATCGCACTATAGCTAAGCAAAATTCTAAAATAAAGAAGATGCAAAATAAAATCGATTCGTTGAAGAAAAAAATTCAACGCCAGAAAAGACGAGAAGCAATGTTGAAAACAGCTTCCCAAAATGAGACATCACCAAACACCAAAGTTGACCATTTAATCAGAGACTGTAATGTGACTGCTGACGTACGAAAAAAGCTTTTATTTGCAGAGGTTATGACCTCACAATTACAGGTAACTGCTGATAGTTTATCTAAGAATTCTAAAGAACGAGAAGCATTCCAAAAAAGTGGGAGTGGTACAATCGTTAAAAAATACCGTATGTTGAATATGACCAACAAATGTTTACCTAAGAATAGAGATAATAAAAATATTCTTAAGGCTGATGCAAAACGAAGAGTGTGTGTTGTAACAGCAGAAATCCGATCTGAAATAGTCAACTTTTTTGAAAAAGATGAAATAAGCAGAATGTGTCCTGGAAAAAGAGATTTCATTAGGAGAGGTGCAACTAAAAAGCAGAAACGTATTCTCTTAAATACAATTAAAGATTTGCATCCAAAGTTTATGAAAGCCACAGGGATTAAATTATCTTATAATACATTTCTGAGGGAAAAACCATTTTGGGTTGTTAACCCAACGGCAAAAGATCGGAATAACTGTTTGTGCGTGCGACATGAAAATTTCGAATTCATGATCAAAAACTTATACAGAGTAAATGAATTAAACTATGGAAAAGTTTCAAAACTAATCAAGGACGTCAGTTGTGATGAGACATCTTATGACTGCATGTTTTCCCGATGTGATAAATGTAAAGAAATACCAATGACCGCTAGTGAGAGTGATGAAGATTCAATTAATTATTTTCAATGGAAATCTACGAAAGAGGAAAGATTAATAAGAGGTGAAAAGAAGATCGTGAAAATTGTGAAGAAAGTTCTTGCTACCAGCACCATTAAAGAATTAAAATTCAAACTAGCAGAGGAGATTCCAGTTATGAAAAAACATATTTATGGTATTTATTATCACAACAAAGTTAAAGAAGGAGTGAGAAAGAATTTAAAGAACAATGAACTTATGTTGCAAATAGATTTCTCAGAAAATTATGTCACAAAATATGACAGAGAAATTCAATCAATACATTTTGGTGCATCTAAAATGCAGATAACAATTCATACTGGCGTCTATTATCATAAAGATGATAAGAACAATTTGCAGACATCCTCATTTGCAACTGTTAGCGACTGTCTAGACCATCAAGCCCATGCAGTATGGGGTCACTTGAAACCAATATTAAGAAAAATTCTTGTGGATAAACAACACATTGATACGCTTTTCTTTTTCTCAGATGGGCCTACGTCGCAATATAGAAATCGCACCAACGTTTATTTGTGGCTGAGGACCTTAGTAGAGTGCTGTGAACAAATAACCAAAGCTGCTTGGTTTTATAGCGAGCCAGGACATGGAAAAGGTCCGATGGACGGAATAGGAGGATATTTGAAGAGGACTGCAGACAAGCATGTACTAATGGGGAAAGATGTCAAAAATGCAGATGATTTCATTGAAATTTTCAAAGATTCAGCTGTCATGTTGCGTAAAATAATGAATGAGGAAATCATTAGCATCAAAAATACAGTTCCCGAAAAAATTGATCCAGTTCCTGGAATTTTGAATATCACAAAAATTACATGGGAAAAAGCATTAGGGAATGTGATTAAACTAGACCAGCACGGTCAAAACCAAAGAGCAGTTAAATTAAATATATTATCAAATACTCATTTAGAAAATATACATCAAATGGAAAAACAACCCATTAGAAATACATCCACCACACTGAGAAAACAACATTTTGATACAGAGACGGAAGCTTCTAAATATATGACACCCCTAGACTTCAAGCTAATAGATAATTTGAAACCTAGAAAAAGCATATATGATGAGGTGTACAGTTCATCCGCTTCTGAGGATGACGATCTTATGACAGTGCGTCGTAAAAAAGAACAAGAACGAGACATGGGTGCTAATACGTCTTACGCAGATGAACATATCGATCCTAACAAAATAATACCCGGAACATTTTTATTGATTAATGTTCCAACTAAAAGTAGGAATCTGTTTTACAAATATGTTGCGATTGCTGGAACTAGTGTAGACGATGAGGGAGAAATCAAGGTCACATTCCTAAAGTCAGTTCGTAGCAGTGCCAGAGACTTTAAAATTGACTACAAGGATGTATCCTACGTTACATACGAGCAAGTTTTAAAAATTATTCCTAAGCCTCAGTCAATAAAGGGAGCAAGTCACAATCCATACTATCATTTTGAAAATGAGATGGATATTTATGAGAAACTTTAGCTGATTTTAAATACATGAACTAATGTGTGCTCTACTATTTGTTTAATTTTAGATTTTGCTCTATTCCTTACTTTAAAGTTTTTGAAGTGACTGTTTAAGTTTGTTATACAAGTATTAATTTCATTTTGTTTTATTTAAAGTTCTCATGTAATCTTTAGATCAACGATTGCATCATCTAAAAGTTTTAAACGTAAGGTTCTTGCAATACTTTTCATTAAAACTATTCACAGCAAAAGTTTACTTTTAGCATAGTTTATACTTCTTTATAAAGCCTAACAGTTTGAATTCTTAAAAATAAAGTTCCTTCTTTAACATTTGTCATTTCTTTAATACTGAAATTAGTTACCTAAGTCATTTCCGAAATTCTATTTTCATTTCGTGAACGTCGCGATCATTCAGTGAACGTTTCGTCATTTATGGGAACGTAGTAACATTTAATATAATTATTTAATTCAAGATAAAATGTATCTTCTTCATTTGCAATTAAAATCAAGTACTACAATAAACAATTTTCTAGAAAAAAAAAACAAAAAAACAATAAAACCTAAACCATTGTAAATAAACAGAACTTTCGTTGAAGAATATTTAACATGTGCTTCATAAATGTTACTTTTTATTAAAAAAAAGCTAACAGAAGACCATGTTGAGTACAACTTAAAATATATTTTATTCAACATTTATTGAAATATCGTGCTTTCAAAATAAGTTTTATGAAATTTATATTTTTAACAAAAATATCCAGGTTTTAAAATACGTTCCCTGAATGATGTTAGGATACACCCAGTCTCTTTGAAAACCCGAATAAATAATGAAAATGTGAGTATTTTGCGCGCTTCTTTTACAGCGCCATTGTTGAGAGTCTTTTGTATATTGCCAGTTATTTTCTGGACTCCCATCATGTTTTATTTTTTACAAAATTTCATATGTATTTCCGAATTCGTCACCTTGGTGATTTTGACCCATATGCTCCAATATAAATTCACATCAATATGCTTCAATACCCTGTCAATATGTTTGAAGCTCTCCTAAACGTCAATATAGCGCTTCAATACGTTTTGATAAATGCATTTTGATCAATATATCGTGTAGGGGGTCTTTTATGATAAACATCAAATTCACTAGTGATATCTGCTATAGCAAGCAAAAATTTCTTAAAATCATGATCGAGAAATGGACTGCTGGGCCAAAATGGGTTAATTTAATATTTACTAGATGTAAAGTTGCAAAACATGTGACGCCACACTAAGAATGGTGGTTTCACAAAAGTGACAAGGATGAAGGGGGGACAAAATAAGTGCGACGTACTTTATCGATGACCCCTGATACGAACACTGACAACCAACAATTTTGCGTGCCTAACAGCCGGGCGGATTTGATCCAGCGAACGACTCCGCCAGAGCAAATCCATACTCCTTGGCATAATTTTTTTGATGAATTGTCAACAATTTTGTGTGTAAAATATTTCCATCATCAGAATTTTGCGTATCCAATTGATTGGTTTGTACTTCCTCATAAGTAATACACATACTTCCGTTGGATATGAACCTTCCAATCAGTAATCAATTTAATAGCGATGGATGCTTAAGTTATAGCGGAAGCAGTTCTAGCAATAGTAAAACAGTTATGAGATACTATTAGATAAAACATTGCGTGCTAGAGTCCAATACAAGTTTATTGGTCTAAAAAGTGATTAATATTTTGTCCATTTACCCTTGATATCTTCTCAGATCTCGTTGATATACATACTAAAATGCCAAATGTAAATTTTACATTGAAATGCGCTTACTGTCGAAATTTATCATCTTATCGCATTAATGAGCGCCCTCACTCAATGTTGCTTACCTCATCGTTGACACGCCAGTCAACGCAGGCAAACAAAATCAAAGCAAAAGGTAAATCCGCCATGCAATAGGTCACCCGATGATAAAACATTTTTTCGATGCAACACGCCCGAGGCGAAAATCGTAACAACATAATTGCTTTATTTCTTCCCAGCCGATTAATTTCTATTCGCGCTGTGGACAATTTAAGATAATTCTAGGGTTTGCTGCTGATTTGGCTTTCTGTAGTTCTTGTACGGTATAGCCGCGTGTGTGTGATGTCCACATATGTTCCAACGAAAGTAAACACGCTCAATATCGCTTAATAAAGCAACATTATTCGTTCTAAACCTCTTTCGAAAGCTCGACGAAGCTTTCTTCGCGGCTTGAGCGCTTACTTACATTCCTCCGTGTTGCGGGTCTTGCGTTTTCTCCGGTTTGAAGGTAGTTGTAATGTAATATGAACAGTGACTGCCGCCTCGCACTTGAGAAATTCGTTAAATCGCTAACGATATCTGCTATAGCCCACGCGCACGTAAGCACTCAATCGCCGTTGCTTTTGCTTATTCCAGCGCGGATTACCTTTCCGCCTTACATTAGTGTCTTGCCGTCAATTTAACCGGTGTGTGTCGTCTCGTTTGGGATGCAGGTTGGTCGTTCTCGTCCTCGTTGGTGCAATTTCGCTACGCGTCGCCGTTATCACAGTTCCGTTCCGCGGGTTTAATTTGAAATCTCCCACTTCTATCGGCATTCCAAAGTTCTCCCTTCTTGGTTTGCAAAGTGCTATCGCGACGAGTGTTTAGCGTTCTTGCCTACATGCTCCCACTTGTGATTCCCTTGGTGACTTTTACCAGCCTATAAAAAAAATCGTTGCTCGCTCAGCTTACCTGTCAACAACAACCGGTTTTCGTACACCCGGTGTTTATGAAAATTTGTCGCGAACCTACTCATCAACCCCAATCCGCTGCTGATTCATCTGAAACTTGACTGGGGTGCACGTACATGCCACTAAGCCTCGCGTTCCTATGTGTGTATCTCTCCTCGGAACGCGCTGATCGCTTCTTGACGCCAGCCCTGCAGCCAACAGCCATCAGCAACCTTGCCCGGCCCCGGGTTAACTCAAACTTTGGCGCTTCGGCTGACTTGGCTTGACTTGACTTGATGATGTCATCTGAGTGGTGACTTATTGAAAGGCGAGGGAATCTAATCTCGAGTGTTGACGTCACCAATTTCCCGATAAACCAAACCAAATTAACAGAACATTATTCACATGCTAACTCCCAATTGCAAGAAAGTTCCAATTGCGTGATTCACGGGAAGGACACCGAAGCTGAAATGGTGAGTATTTGTGCTACTACTGATAAGGCTTAGTAGACAAGTAAGCATGCAAGCAAGATGATAATGGGAGTGCGGGCAGCTGATTCTCCAACTGCACTTGCTAGTGGCTAGCATTGAGCTAGCAGCTGTCAGAACCACGTTCTTGAGTGCTGCAGCACCAGTAGCAAGCGTACAGTGACTCAATGGAGAATTTCGACAATGGTTTTTATATCATGGGTGCATATTCGTATGCATAATTCGGTACAAGAATTTTTCATATTCTAGATAAACTTGATTAAACGTACCTATGTATATTTGGGGGGGTGAAAAGCTTCACGACTTTTTGGTTATTTTTATGAAGCTGATATGAAAAAAACTAAAATTAGTGTATCCGATTTTTTTTCAGTCGAGGAGTGCCAACCAACTATGCAGAATAGATTTTCGTTTAAAAAATAACTCATTGATAGAATTCACCAAGATAAACCAATATTTATGAGTTCAACATTCGAAAACTATATTCAGCCTAATTGCAATATTTAATACTTATTAACACGCTCATTGTTACGCTTATATTATTTTTATTTGCCCATATTCATTACAATCGAAATGAGGACAAAAACGTAATTTGAATATATATTTGGACACGATTGTTTCGATGACAATCACATTTTCAATTATGGTGTACAAACGTTTGGGAGGCTAGGGATTGTCACATTGGCAATATACGAGTACAGCCATTAGATTATAAAAAATTACATTAAGAATGGAATACGCTTACTTCATCTAATTTTTTTTCCGAGATAAACTGCTTCGGAAATCTGATGACAAAAGAATTTATTTCTAGAAATATTCAGACATCCTTCACTTAATGCGTTGATGGAGTGAAGAGAAATGGGATGAAAATTGAGACTACGTTGTGTGAGGGCTAGTATTGCTTGCTAGAAAAATTTTCAATTAATTGCTGTTAATTTAGTTTAAATATGTGGGATTCGTTTCAATAGAAACGAGAGTTGAAGTTTTAATATTGTATTACATACAAGCTAGTTATGGGGAAGCTTGGTGCCCTACGGAAGCCTTGTATACATGACGCGGAAAAGATGGACACAATAGTGCGGGGACTCTTCCCCGCCCATCCCGTCCGTGTTGACGCTATCCATGGTGAAACAGAAGTCGTGTGTCCACTCTTCACATAGCCGGAATTGGAGGAGGCCGTCCTCTCATTGAAAGCGAGGAAGGCTCCAGGTCCAGATGGTGTTTCGGCTGAGGTGTTGCAGCTCGTCTATCATCATTGTCCTGACTTGCTGCTCAGCACATTCAACGCTTGCCTACGGGACGGGGTTTTCCCAGTACGATGGAAAGTGGCGAGGCTCGTGCTGATCAGCAAGAAGAAGAGAAATCCCGGATCGCCGTCTGCATACCGCCCGTTCTGCATGCTAGACACGGCTGGGAAAGCGCTAGAAAAACATCAAGGGATGACTCACTGACGCGATTCGTGCTGCTGGGGACCTATCTCCTCGGGAGTACGGCTTTAGAGCAGGATGTTCTACCATTGATGCGATTGCAGAGGCATATAGTCGCACCAAGCGACGGATCATCCTGTTGGTGACACTCGTCGTCAGGAACGCCTTCAACTCCGCTAGACGGGTGGATATTCTGGATACGCTGGAAAACTCTTTTCAAGTTCCAGAATTTCTAATGCGGTTTTTCAGGACTATCTGAAAACCCGAAGCCGGCTCTACGACACGACACAGGGCCAACGAAGGATGGAAATTACATCGGGTGTTGCCCAGGGATCTATCCTTGTGTAGTGATTAATAGGTGTACATGTCCGTAAAGGACTGCAGCGATGGTCTGCTGCCTCGGCGGAAGGTGTTAATATCAGCCGAGATCGGCCTTATCCGGGGACGCGAGAATGCGCTGGCAGGCTAGCGTTGCGGTGTCGTGGACCTACTACAAAAGAATTTCACATTCACGAATTCTTGGGTCTCAGAAGAAAAGATCGACCGAAGTCGAAAAAAATGTAGGTAACTACTAAAGGGGAAAATTGCTTGTTCAGAGAACAAGTTGAATCGGGTTAAAAGCAGACGGACTTGAAGACACTTCGTCGTTGCCCGACGATTCTCATGGCCCACAAATAAGAGTGGGGCAATCGAATGGATGTGGTGCCCCCTCGCACCCGCCCAACCGGATCAAGATCAAAGTTTTGAAGTGGCAATATATTTCCCGTTTGAGCGGAAAACTCATACAAACATACTTTGCATGAGCCTTCCCATCAACGAGAAATATAGATGCAACCGATTTATGTTATAGAATTAAGTGATCGGGTCACATAACCCTATGCCCTAAAAAGGGCACGTGAGCGGAAGGCCACTCAACCCGGCAAGAGCCCCTGAAAACAAAAAAATATGTGGAGCGCGCTCGATGGTTAGCCCATTTTCCGTGAACCGACTACCATCGTAGCGGGTCGTATGCCCGGTCAGAGGGGGACAAAATGGAAAGACCGCAGGGTGAGTTTAATTAATTCATTTTTGTATTGAGTTTATGCATGAATACAATTATTATGTTACAATGGTACAATATTATTCGCATGACGAAAATGCTTATCAAACTAGCTTCTCAAAAGAATGCAAGAAATTAATCAAATAATATTACCGTTAGTTTAGTTCTGTGTCTTTGCACTTTTTCTTGGAAAGAGACCGCAATAATGTACTTCACTTTTGTCGCAGAAGTTGAACTAAATTTTTCTATTTTTGTTTACGCTCCAATATATATAAATATTTATCAGAACAAATATTCAAAACACAATTATAAAAAGTAAGAAACCAAAAGGGTACATACCCATCCTCCTCAACGAGCGCTCGTAGATGGGGTGGATGCACCTGTAATTCTTCCAGCTACGGTTAATTACAAAATTTGAATCTAGAATTTGCTATTTTTCTGGACACAATAAAACACAAAACGATAACTGTTTAGATGTACAGTAAGCAGCAGATGAAATGAAATTCGCGTTATTGTGAGTAGGCAAACGTAAAGACGCGATGATAGAAGGCAATATTCACACAGGCGCCACTGCTCAGCTTCGCAACAGAATTACACTTCTCAAAGTTGATTCCATTAATTTCTTCCGCTTGAAAGAATTTATATGCCAGTAATTTTCGCGCACACACTCAAGTCGATTAGTTTAGAAAGGTGAAACACAAAAGCAAACGCGCGGTGACGATTCGATTACGTTCTTGAATTACAAAAAACTTCTTCAGTGGAAACAACGAACTGCATTCATTATCGCGATTTCAAATCAGGAATCAAAGGAATTGCACTGATAATTTAGATTCATTCCACTTAAATGCACCAAAATAACTCCCCCGAATTAATATGTTGGTATGTAAATAAAAAATCTCAGTAATCCGTGCGATATACGCAAAACACACCGCGTCCAATTGTTGGCAATGCACAACCTCAACTCTCGTTATCCGTAACTAAAAGCGACTCAATAGAACCGCTAGCGAAAATAATAGGCAAGATGCCGTTCGCAACATACTCTGCACAACATATTGTATGGCGAATTTCAATCGCAAATTACATTCGAAGTTTCAATTAGGGATATTTCACATTCCCATAGCATTTACTTTGCTTTTCTTTAAAATTTATTACTATTTCACAATACTTCTACACTTAAACCAGTCAATCCTATAGCTATGAAATCCAGTAATCCAAATAATAGATGCAAGCGAAGGCCGTTTTTTCCAACCGTTCGCGTCCGCAAACAGTAAATACTCGTATCGAAAAATGAATCCGATCCGACAATGTCACGCACATATGATAAAACTTCCAAATTCCTCTATCCCGTAAGTACTCATAAGAGCCGTTTCCAAAATCCGTAAACACAGATCCAAAAAATGCGTCCACCGTTCCACTCGCGACGATCTCCCGTCAAATCTCCCTATCAACTCCTCCCCATTCACTTATATTCTCCAGTGCCACAGTCGCCACCTTGCTAAATCGTTCGCACTTCTTCCCCTCGACACCCACACTATCGTCTCGTCTTCGCCGTGGTCCCGTTCAAAATTCCGTGCACTCGCCCACAAACACATGCATCACTAGTCCGATTAATTTCCAATCTCCAAAATTTTCACTCGCGCATTTCAGCCGAGCGATTTCGCAATCCGCGTCATTTTTCCCAAGAAACAATGCAATCTTGATACGAGCACTTCACGCGGCCCAAACTGCGATAACCGAGCCCACTTTGGGCTATCTCCGGACCCGCATTCCCAAGAATTCACCTCAAAACTCGCTCGCCGTTACCATCGGTCGAAGCAATTCCCTCACCCGCCTTCGATGATCCAGTCGATCGAAAACCGTTTGGCTCGAAGGTAAGATTAATGTACTTGTTTTCAATGGCAATTTGATCTTATTCTCTCACATTGGGCTCATCTGCCAAATTCTACTTCGCGGGTGAACCCTGCGACGAACTCCCGCTCTTGAAATGTTGAGTGTGGAAGTGGGTTGTAGATTGTTACTGTGAATTGTTCGCTATTTTCAGATCTGTCCCAGCGGCTGATATTCAAATCAGGGCAGCTTTCGAATTGGAATTTGTATTTTATTTCTGCATCACGATTAAGACCTTCAGTGTTCAGTTCTCCTGTGACCGTTGTATTTAAAATAGCTGAGCGTTCACGTTACATGCGCGCATAGCAACGTCAAGTCGCTTTGCATAATCATAAGCTATTTTTCTTTCACTGTTCCTGTTACAGCGTCATGATGTTGCATTATGCCCATTGTTTCTCGCATGAACGTTAAATGAGGTTCCAACATTTTTTTCTTTTGAGGAGCCATAACCAATAGCTGTTTATTAATTTGTGAGAATTCGTTGCAAAACTCGCTCAAATCGTTTCAGTGTTGGACGTGAGGTAAAGTAGCCAGTCCAAAATGCATGAGGATCTGACGAATATGGGAAAAAGTCATCTGACTCTGTTGGCCATTTTTCATTAGCATCGTGAAGAGATTTTAGGTAACATGAAGGTGTGGAATTAAAAAAGATGGACGTCGGAACCATTCGCTTGTTCTTCGTTGGCATATCTGATTAACTTATCCAAATTCTTATAGTAACATTGGCATCCATATATGTGAAACCTCCACCCATTGTAAGAATGATATTATTTGTTTTGTAATATTGTCTTTGCTTGTTAATAAAACTGAAAAATTCTGAAACCCTTCTATCCACATTATTATCAGGACTGTGTTTTCCATCGATAATTGGTTCATCTGCGGAAAGTACAATATATCAAAGCAAAAACCTGGTGGTGGCTGATATTGGTTGTAAAGTATTCCAGTAAATAAATCAGAAGACTCTCCTTGGTTGACACTTGCTTGCCAAATCATTTCAGCGGACTTTCTTTTTAATCGTCGTTTTTTGTCTTGATAATTCAATCGTCCAAACAATAAACCGTCGTAGCCCATATGAGCAAACATTGAAGCCATTTCCCTTGAGTGGCCAAAGGGATCGATTTGCCAACCGAATCCACGACTCCACATTTACCAAGTCTCCGTAGACCCCATGCAAATTGATCAATGATACTCTGGTAGTGAGTCGTTGCTTCATCACTCATACTCCAAGCACCTCCAATGAATTCTAGGTGGCCTTCATTGACAAGCTACTTCACTTTCTCTTGGAGTTCCACATCCTGCTCCCGCCACCATTTGAAGAAGAAGGCTGATTCGGCGTAGATGAATCTCATCGACGGGTCTTTGAGCAACTCTTGGACAACAGCATCAATGATATATTGTACTCCAGCTTTTTGAATGGGAGTTTGGCTGCCATAATATTGGTCCACTGAAAACTGTCCAGCATTGAAATTTCGGATGGGAGATAGGAAGGTGTTCGAACAGTGTGCTAGTGTGACTGCTCGATTACTACAATTTGGTTCCATTTGTCAACCAATCCAAGCAGCACCGCGACTATACTATCCGGGGAGAGCTCTCCCGTCTCCCTAAAGAAGTGCCGCCGCAGCCTGTCCCATTTTGCGCATGCAAAAACGTGTGGCATGCATCGTCTTCCTCTCCTGGGCAAAACCGACAATCGAGGAACCGTGACTTACCAATCTGGTGAGGTAAGATAGAAAACACCCATGCCCGCTCAAAAGCTGAGTCAGATAAAAGCCAGTCTCACCATCCCTCACATCCGGGATGAGGCACCTTCCCTTCGTACAATTCATCGAAAACTGCTGCCACTCGTTGACTGAGCGCTGTCTCTCCTCGCAGGCAACCGTCTCCCTTGCGTCTTCCCTTCGACACAAGTAAATACCGTGGCACTCTCTAGCAAGGAGGGCAGCAGGTATCACGCTTGCAATAATTCACCGCCAAATCAAAAACTGTTGGATATGAAGATGCAATCCTCAGTGCTCCTCTTCTCTGTACCTACGCCATGCGTTTTCGGTATACCTCCTTAATGAGAGCGTCGCCCCATACCTCTGCTCCGTATAGTAGCACTGACCCTACGGCACTCATCAAGAGGCGTCTTCTTGATGGGCTGGGTCTCCCTATGTTGGGCATAAGTCAACTCAGAGCCAATACTTCCGAAGAAGCCATCTCAGTAATTGCCCTGTTTTCTCAAAGAAACTCATCTCAGAGTCGATCAGTAGCCCCAGGTACTTCACCGTTGGCTTCGATTCGATTAGTATAATGATCATGCTTACTCTAGGGCTCCTCTTTTTTGTTAAGATGGCCACATCGGTTTTCTCCAGTGTAGACTGAACCCGCGAACAGTCGTCCAGTCCTCACTCGCCGCATTAGCATAACTAGCCAAGTTGCGCTTGTTCCATGGTGGGTCCAGCTACTAGAGCCGCAACATCATCCGCATAGCCGATCAAGCGCGACTCATCTGGCATCTCTAGTCTCCAGTAGCCCGTCGTAATATGCATTCCACAGGTCTGGACCAAGATAGATTCCTGGACAACTCCCGATGTAACTTCCATTCTTCGTTGGCCCTGTGTCGTGTCGTAAGGCAGGCCTCGATCCTTCAGGTAGTCCCTCAGAAGCCGCATCAGGTACTCTGGAACTTGAAAAAATTTTTCTAGTATATCCAGAATATCCACATATCTAACGGAGTTGAAGGCGTTCCTGACGTCGAGTGCCACCAACAGAACAATCCGTCGCTTGCTGTGGCTATGTGCCTCTACCCTTCGACGAGCCTGGATACTCGCGATGTGTTACAGCCTTCTGCACCAGATCTTCCTCCATCGGGGGAGAATACTAAAATCACATTAGATACAGCTCCTGCCTTAATAGCGAGAAGTAAGTCGCAAGCTAAACCTGCAACAAAAAACAGTGCTAAACGGTTGGCTAGCAATGATTCTGAGGTTGTATTTCAATCATCACCTGGGCCCTCATCTTCTCGTCGAGGTGCCATATCGAAAAAAGGCCCCCTTTAACCCAACACTCTTGCAACGGAGACTTCAAATTTTTCAAATATTCAACCAACGTCAGTAGCGGATGTTTCTAATTCTCCTGCAGCATTAATTAAACTTTTCGAGGCAACCAAAAGAAGAAATCTTCGTCGTGTGGTGAGCTCTCTTCCGAGACTTTGATAACTGGTCACCCTAAACCTTTTTCAAATATTAATTTAAATTTAGCTATTAAAATTGCCTCTTCCATTTCCGGCAATAATTTCATTAGTTAAACGGAATCGTGGCTGACTCCTGATATTGTCAGCAGTGAAATTTTTCCACTATATGATGTCTACCGAACTAATAGATATAGTTTGGTTTCAGGTAAATCTGACGGTGGTAGTGTACTTATTGATATTCATAAAGCTTTAGACAACAAACTCTGCTCTGACTTTTTCCCGTCACTTCCAGTAGAATGCAATACTATCTTCATCAATATTTCTCAAGCCGTGAGTTTAGTATTGCTTTGCGTGTACATCCCTTGCAATTTTCCTTTCCGCGTTTACAACCGCTTTTTTTTCTGAATTATCTTCTTTATCTATTAAAATAGTATATAGAGCATGAACCCTCTATGCACCATTTTAATCTGTGGTGACTTTAACATGCCTTGCCTAAGGTGGGACTCAAGCTCTAATACCCTCTCATCCTTCAATGATCTCTCTATCCCGTTTTCTTCTTTTTTATCCCTTTGCTCTCTATCGCAATTAAATACGGTCCCGAACGCAAACAATCAGCAATCCTTACTACCAATCCTGCGTCCATCTCCTCGATCTCAAAATCTCCCTCCGAATATGTAAAACTTAATCCTTATCATCCTCCGCTTGAGGTTCGTTTATCTTTTCTCCCACCTCAGTCCACACGCACTCCTTTACCCCAAGATTTAATTTCCGCAAAGCCAACTATGCAGCCATTTAGCTTGAGCTGGATAATATTGACTGGAATTCAATGCTACAGAAGCTCGATGTCAATTCAGCGCTATCAATTTCCTATGAGAATTTCAGTAACATAGTTACAAACCATGTACCTATCTGCCGTTCCCCTCGGAAAAAGAGCCCCAGCTGGTTGGCCGCTGAAGTCTCAGACGCTCTTATTATTATATGATTTAAACATCACTGCAATCTAATAGTCCTAAGCCATTTTGGACACACATACATTCTCTGAAAGCAACATCCCATAACCCTAATATCTTCTCATGACATAACTGCTAAGCTTCTGATGGGCAAGCTATCTGTGACCTTTTCGCTAAATTTTTTTCCTCCACATTTCTGGTTTCGAACCCCACTATATGCTCACCGTGTCCTTCTCCTTCCCCTATTGTGCAATCTATCGTGACCTCTCCATCGGAAATCGAAAATATACTGCTCACTTTTGACATTAATGGTGGTCCGGGTCCTGATGGAATACCAAATCTGTTCGTAAAGTCATGATCTTCTTCATTATCTACCTCACTATCAATTATTTTCAATATGAGCCTTTCTTCCTCCTGCTTTCTCGACGTCTGGAAGCATGCTAACATCTTTCCGATCCATAAGTCCGGAGATCGTAGTGAAATCTCGAACTATCGTCCGATTTCTTTGCGGTCTTGTTTTGGCAAGCTCCTTGAGCGATTTGTGCATAACAGAATGTACATCAGTATCTTGTTTGCAAATGACCAACTTCATTAAAGGTCGTTCGACAGTAACTAATTTGTTAGAACTTAAGAATACCATCTCTCTTGCTTTTGACAAGAGCCAACAAGTTGATGTCATATACACCGATTTCGCTAAAGCCTTTGACAGTGTTGATCGCGGCCTTTTGGCTAACAAAGTCTGATCGTTCCGCGTTTCCGACTCAATCCTCTCTTGGATCTTACCGTTGCATGGAATAATTTATTTTCATCGGCCTCATTTAATCCAAAATCTGGTATTCCTCAAGGATCAATTTTAGGCCGTTAGCTATTCAACATATTCATCAACGATCTTCCTCAACGCCTGTCCTCTAATTGTGTTCTTTACGCTGATGATTTAAAATTTTCATTGCATTAACTCCAGCAAAGACTGCTCATACCTTCAAAATGATCTTGACAATCTCCGAAATTAGTGTCAAGGTAATTTACTTCCTCTTAACATTTCAAAATGTTGTCACATGAGATTCACCAACAAAATTCATTCAGTTTTATATAAATACCGGATTGATGGATCGCTGCTCGCACTTGTGGAAAGGTTTAAAGATTTGGGAGTAGTATTTGACCCAGGTTTAAAATTTAACATCCATATTTCATCATTAACCGCTAGAGCTTCACGTGTCGCTGGTTTTATTTTGCGATCCTCCTGCAAGTTATTTAACATTTCAACCAGCGTCCATCTATTTGTACTCCTAGCCCGGTCAATCCTTGAGTATGCCTCCCAAGTATGGTCTCCTCTCTATACGAATCTATCGGATGCTGTTGAAACTGTACAGCGTAAATTCACACGTTCTCTATTCTACAAATATAACCTCCCTTACAGCTCCTACGATGAGCGCTTACAGATCCTTAACATTCCATCACTCAAAAAAGGAGAAAATTCTTAGACCTGTGCTGCTTATTTAAATTATATCACGGTATTCTTTCATCCAACCTTCGGGAAAGGCTTTATATACGCCCCACCTCAAGAACGCGTTCAACTGACATATTCACTGTGCCCTTTGCCCGTACGGATATATATATTTTTATTAATTTTAAGTACGCGTATCACGTCGTTACAATGAGCTCCAGCTGGGTCCCCTGCCACATTCCTTAAACGCTTTTAAAAGCATACTGCATAATATTCTCCTTAGCTTCCAATAGTTTGTTAGTATTTTATTTTCTTGTTTTTTTCTTATTTCAAGTTGCTCAGCCAGTCAGGACAACACCTCAGCTGCAACACCATCAACACGGGCGGGATGGGCGGAGAAGATTGCACGCACTATCTCGCCCATCTTTTCCGGTTCATGTATGCAAAGCATCGGTATGATACCAAGCTTCCGCATAACTAGCTTGTAGCCAAGGCCCCATGAACCCTTGTTCACATTGTCCACTAGATCTTACCAGCAGCGAGCCTTGCTATTGTTAATCAATTTGCGAAGGCATTTCCAGCCCTACATACATGCTGCTACCCGTTTGGATGCGGCGTCATGGTTCCGTGCTCGTTGCGTCTCACGTCGAAGCTTGTGACACTCCTTTCGCTATTCAGCAATTTCAGTCGACCACCGGTGCACTGAGGACCGGCTCCAAGAGGTTTTCGACCTCTTGGAGCCGTAGTGATGATGCTTATAGTTGAGTTCAACACATCTTGCGCTGCCAGTTCTCCCCCCCCTTCGGCGGAGCATCTGCTTTGAGCACCTTGACGAACCTCTTGATGTCCATCCTTCCGATGTAACATCCAATTATAGACAGTCGAGAGCACGAACGTCTGAAGACAACGTCAAGGAGTGGACTTTATTGTGGATAGGGAGTTCAAATCGCACTTTATTGATTTTAACGCAGTCAATGAACGGTTGTTAGGATCCGCGTCAAAGCGAAATTCTTCATAATCTGGCTTATAAACGCACACGCCCCGACCGAAAAAAAGGCCGAATTACGAAGGAAACGTTCTACAATCACCTGGAAAGACTAGTCGACTCATTGCCTACAAACGAAATAAAAAAAATTCTGGGTGATTTCAACGCTAAGGTTGGCCTCCATAATGAAATAAATGACAACGGCCAGCGCCTAATTGACTTTGCATGTAGCGAAAATCTAGTCATACACTTGACTTGCTTCCCTCATCGACGCATACATAATATGGCCTGGGTATCACGGGATAGCAACAAACAAACCCAAATGAACCATGTTCTGATCCAACAAAGTTGGGCCTTGAGCATACTTTACGTCCGTACATACCGGGGAGCCAATTATAACTCAGATCAGTACTTGATCAAATTAACTTATCGATGTCGTATGTCAAAGGCGTATTCGACAAAGACCAGCCGGCTACAAAACTTCGACATCGAAAGGCTCCAAGGGGCGTCTGGAGCCAAAAATTTCATGGAGACCCTCGGAAACCAGCTGACTCCCATCTTATCAGACGCATCGCTGAAAACAAACAACGAGCTCTGGATGGAAGTGAAAGCGACTATTAAGACCACGTCAGAACTGACAATCGGACATTAAGCCCGACGCAAGAGAAATGATTGGTTCGATGATGTGTACCAGAATACGTCAGACAAAAAGAAACAATCGATCAAAGTATACTTAGGTAGGAAAACCAGGATGAAGAGAGGATACGATGAATATCTCAGAAGAGTAGCGAATAAGATTATTATGACAACCAATTCAGAAGTATCGATGCAAGTCTAGAGAGCAACAACACAAGACAAGCATACAAAGTAGTGAAAAGCCTGAAACGTGTTTATCAGCCCTAGACCACGCTTCTATCGTGATGAAACCATCATATTTCAAGAAACTCCCAAATCCTCCGCATAGCTCCAGTACATCGGAGTCTATAGATGTTTTCGGCGAGCTTCCATTGGCCCCATCAACTCTGGACGGAGGAGGATCTTGGAAAATAAAATCGGATCATACGCCAACAGTATTATTGGGGAGTATCAATGTGGTTTTCGAGCAGGTAGATTGACAAATGTTCACAGTCAAGCAGGTACTTGAGAAATGATTTGAGTTCAACACAGACGTACACCAAATTTTCGTTGAGTTTAAGCAAGCATACGGCAGTATTGATCGTAACGTGCTGTACCATATCATGCTTGGCTTTGGCATCCCAGCCAAATTAGTCCGTCTTACCAAAATAACAATGACGTCGAAAACCTCCCAAATCCGCATCAATAACCAACTCACCGATGCCTTTGACTCAAATGTCGGACTAAAGAATGGTGATGGGCTGGCCCCTTTGCTATTCAGCTTGGCCCTGGAGTATGTAATAAGAAAGCTACCGGCCGATACAAGAGGTACATTACTGTACAAGTCGACCAAGTAGCCTATGCGGACGACATCAACATTTTGTCACGGTCATTAACAACTGCCGAAGAACTCTTCTTGAAACTCGATAGCGAAGCAAACCTAGTCGGGCTTCTAATCAATGAAAATAAAACAAAGCTCATGACCCGGTTGAGGAAAAATACCTCAATTACACAAAATATCTCACTTGGCGAATAAAGTGTCAAAAACTGAGCGAATTTGTATATTTAGGTGCCAAAATAACGAGAACCAGCAACGAAAGAGATGCAATACGCCGAAGAATACAGTTTGCAAACAAAATTTTTTGTTCAGTATTGACGATCCTAAAGACCAGCTGCGTACACTTAAAAACAAACCTCCAAGTATACAAACCTGTGATAAGACCTGTGTTATGCTAGGGGTGTGAACCATGGACCCTAACCCAAGCATCCGCAAATATATTGAACGCCTTTGAGTGACGGATCCTGAGGCGAATAATCGGAGCGGAGCTAGACGGGGACCAATGGCGAATTCGATACAACCATGAACAGTATGAAATTTTTGACGAGCCTGAGGTCTCAACGATTGGAAGATGTCGGAAGCTGCAATGGGCTGGCCACATGAATTGTATGAACGAATAAGAGATACCCCAAAAGGGTATTCGTTGGCAGAACTGAAGGAAGGAGACCAGTGGGGTAGCTGTGGAAACGCTGGTCTTACTCGGTCGACGAAGACAGTTCATCGCTGTTCGGATTTCGAAATTGGAGGACGCGGTCAATGGACCGAGATAGTTGGAGGCGCTAGTTGCAGAAAGCGAAGGCCCGAGAAGAGCTGTAGAGCTAAGAAGAAGAAAAGATAAACCAATTCAAAATGAGTTCCAATCAGGGAAAGTTTCTGAAATTCGTCACATGTAATCCTGTTTCCATTTCTATCCGGAGTCGTACTATCGATTTCAATGCCAGCCCTAGCGAAAAGATTTATCTCATTACTAGTCACTTCAAGATTCGCTATCTTCGCTATCTTCGCTCGAGACTTCTTACGGAATAAGCTATTCACTTTCGTGAGGAAGCACCTGCAGTTTTCATTGAGAATCATCAAATCTGAATTCAAGTCTTGCGTGAGCAAAGCAGAGGTCCAAATATGAATTTTTCCTAGGGTATGTTGGGAACTCCGACCCATATAGATTGCAACTGTATTCAATTTGGTTCTTTGTTATCTACGATTTTAGGAATACACCTCTTGGATTATTGTAGGCGTTTAGCCATGATGTATGACGGGCATTCAGGTCACCAGCAAGCATGTAATTATTATGCAGCCTGTTCAATTCGAGCATTTCAAACATGGAATTGAGCTCCTCCTTGAACTTGAGAACGTTTCGACCAGTTGCATAGGCAGAGATAACGAAGAGGTTATCCCCACCCGGGAGTGAAATTTTGATGACGGACACTTCAAGAAATTCAAAGCGTTTGAATTGGGCTATATCAATGCTTTGGAAACAAAGGGGTCTTCTAACCAATATCTCGGTGCCACCTCCCCCGTCACCGTTTAACCCTATCGTTTCTTGTCTTAGAGTGCCATGAATTGAGGTGGGTTTCACTTGGGGCATGAGCTTCTTTGCATCTTACACCGAATGACTAAACCGTTGACCCCGGTAAACACTGGTTGACTTCTCTTTTCTGGAGGCGTTCCCACGTCACCAGTCTGAAATTTAAGTAATTTATCTGTTGAAGGGCACTTAGACTGCTTTCAGTAGAAATTTGTACCAGATAAAGAGGATAATTCCTCTTTCCATGGTCGACCTCCTTGTTGCAAAGTTGTTAACAGAAATGAATTCAATTTTTGGATTAGCTTCCTTGAGCACCTGAAGAAGATCCACCGTCTCCTCTCCGCAATCCGGTCCCTTCAACAGAAAGGTCTGATTTTTTCGCATTTTGGGATATTGGTAGACTGCAGAGCCTCCCCTGAATTCAGCGCATCTTTAGCTGACTTGAAGTCTACCAGCGGTTTCGCTGCGTTTACTCTTTTGATTTCGAAATCGATTAATTTAGTTTCGGCTGCCAATAGCCAAACTTTACCTCTTCCGCTTTCTCCGAATACATTTATTGGCGAAACTTTCTCTGCCTTGTTGTTTGCTTTTTCTGAGGAACTTCAAGTTGGTTTCTTCTCCTTATTTTTATGTTTTAAATATTGAATATAATTTATATTAGTATCTTTATCAAAATTACCTTCGACACTTTCTTCAACTTCCATTTCTTCTGTTAATCCTTCCAGCGCTGGAAAATAGTTTTGGTTATCGTTAGTGCCGTCGGCACCCCGCGACCGTTTGTTTCATACTTTTCTTTACCTTTGTCTCTCGCTGGACTTGCTTTTGCAGCCGTTGCTTTTGAGTCATCATCCCTTTCTTGAATAGATCTACGAGGAACTGTCTGTTGCCTGATCACTTCTTCATTGTCTTCGATTATTGGTAGTTTACACCCGCCATCTGCGGGGTTTTCTTGATTGTCGCTAGTTTCGTATATGATGACTCCCCGGGTTCCCGCAACGGTAGGAAGCCGTCGGGCTCCCACGTACCGGGAGTCCCGAAGTCGTCTTTGGGCTCTTCGCTTTTCTTTACTTATCGGAGTAAAATAATGATATCCGATAATAATTCCTGGAATCGATTGCTTCGATGGTATAAGCTTTTTCCAATAAAAGTTAACTAAAGACTAACGATATAAAAATTAATTTAATTTTTAAAAGCTTTTGACTGGAGCGATTTAAAAACACGTCTGCACGTAACGAATGCTACACGTAGAATTAAAGCTCACGAGCTACAGCCGCGTCAGGAACAATAACCTTCCAAGAAATATGAAAAACAATCATCCGAATCAACTACAATAATAATGACGAAACATCTGGAATCATCGTCATCGATATTCAAAACAAAACGTCATTAAGCATTATCATCGTCTTCGCCAGGTAGAACGATCGAAGCAATCATATTTGATGCTAGAATGTATTCGTCTCGTTGAACTCTACTTTATAAGGTGGTAGATAGAAGAACGTTTTGGGCAGCAGTAGTAAAA
Source organism: Odontomyia ornata (assembly GCA_963969285.1). NCBI lineage: Eukaryota > Metazoa > Arthropoda > Insecta > Diptera > Stratiomyidae > Odontomyia > Odontomyia ornata. The sequence goes on from OZ017741.1 coordinate 12,040,887, forward strand.
TTTTACAAGAAAAAATGTTAACCGCCAAAGCGATTCTATGCTAATGGGCTCGGATTAGTTTTTCCAGGGCTTGTAATTTTCATTTGTAAAAATCAAACCTAGCTTTGCTTTTAAGAAAGCTGATTTTGGTAGAAAACAATGGTGTTTCATTACCGTAAAATATTTAGCAATGATATTATTTCTTAAATTTCTTCATAAAGCTGTTGAAAATTGGCCGCGAACATAACATTTAACATCAATATTATGTTTTTTTTCAGGCTACCTTCATACGAGAAATTGAGAATGGTGCTCCATGCGAACAGTGCAAAGAAAATTGTGCAGGATTTGAAGCACATCATTGGAGGTGAGTGCAGGTTATTTATATTGCATATTAAAATTCAATTATTTATCCGCTAAAATATAAAGAATACTAAAAACCGGTGTTTGCCCGGAGCTTGAAATTCGACCATAATCATTATTGAGTTCAATTGAGAGTTGAAACTGCTAATACAAAACAACAAATTTCCAAATTTTTTTATTTGAAGCACGTCCCCGCACTTATTATTTCACTTTATTTTATATTAGACATCGGTAGTTTCAAATTACCTTGATTTTATTTGACATTATACTATTGGGTGTACAACTTAATAACCAGAATTTGACGCTAGATGTCCGTACTAACAAATATCGTGAAAGCTCGAACTTTATATGTGTGTCATTTTGAAGCTACATTTTACAGCTATCAAAATCAGCCAACAAATCAATTTTATGTTGTGTGCATCATTATTATTTTTCACGATGCATAACTTAGAAAATTGGAGAAAAAGACAACATTTGCGGGAGGTTCTGTTGGGTCATATTTTTGCAAAGAAAACTGCTGCGAAAAGTCATCGTTTGCTTGTAGAAGTTTATGGTGACGATGCTTTAGCGAAAATACAGTGAAAGAACACCCAGGATAGCCAAAAAAGTTTGAAGACGAAGAATTGGAGACGCTGCTCGATGAGGATTCATGTCAAATGCAAGACGAACTTGCCAAATCGTTGGGAGTGACTTTGCAAGCCATTTCGAAACGTTTGAAAGCCGCCGGATACATTCAGAAGCAATGTAATTGGGTCTCTTATGAGTTGAAGCCGAGAGACTTTGAACGGCGCTTCTGTATGTCTGAAATGCTGCTTGAGCGACATAAAATGAAATCATTTTTGCATCGGATCGTGACTGGGGATGAAAAATGGATCCATTATGACAATCCCAAGCGCAAAAAGTCATACGTGAAGCCCGGCCAACCAGCCAAATCAACGGCGAAGCCAAATATCCATGGCACCAAGGTTATGCTGTGTATTTGGTGGGATCAGAACGGGCCGTTATATTATGAGTTGTTGAAATCGGGCCAGACAATCACAGGTGACCTGTACCGAACACAATTAATACGTTTGAAGCGTGCCATCTTCGAAAAACGCCCGGAATATACGACCAGACACGAGGCTATAATTTTTCATCATGACAACGCTCGGCCGCATGTTGCAAGACCCATGAAAAACTATTTGGAAAAAAGTGGATGGGAAGTTTTGGCCCATCCGCCTTATATTCCGGACCTTGCTCCGTCTGACTTTCATTTATTTCGCTCGATGCAAAACGCATTTACCGGAATACGCTTCACTTCAGAGCAATGCATCCGAAATTGGATAGATTCGTTTTTGGCCGCCAAGCCGGCGCAATTTTTTTTGGGATGGAATTCAGAAATTGCCTGAAAGATGGGGAAACGTTGTAGCTTCCGGTGGACAATACTTCGAATAAAATAAATTGTAAGATTTTTCCACAATAAAGCATCAAATTAAGTTGTACACCCAATATATTGCGTTTTCTCTGTTGTTTTGTTGACATGTTTTTTTCTTGCCAAGGTTGAAAAAGCTGTTTCGAATGTTGTTTTTTATTGAAAATACTTAAGCTCGTCAATAGCTACTAATGAAAAAAGAAAATCGATTGACAGAGGAAACAGGTAACGAACTGTTTTGTATATGCCTATTTATATATACAAGGTGTGACAATCAGTAATGAGACTGATTTTATTGCCGCGCTTGTGGTAAACCTGCGACCTTGAAATTCCCTTCCCCTTTCCCGGCATTCTTCCCTTCTCCATTGATATATTTACCATCGCTCTAGCTTGTTTAGTTCGCCTGCTGTGTCGTGTTGAGTAGACGTGTGTTGCTGGTGCTCGTCACGAAAATAGAGAAACGAAATCAAGAGCAACGGGTCGCGATAAAATTTTGCGCCAGATTGGGCGAAACAGCTTCGGAAACGTACGCTATAATTGTAAAAGTACATGGTGATAGTGCTCTAAGTCGTACCCAGGTGTTTCGATGGCATAAAGAGTTGAAGGAGAGGCGTGAAAGCGTGGAAGATGAGGCGTGGAACAGGAGACCAGTCGATATGCGGACTGACGCGAATGCGCAGCATGTGCGCTCCCTAATCCGTGAAGATCGGCGTTTAACAGTTGGAATGTTGGCCTCACAACTTGGTATTGAACAATATGAACCGTGAAACAGCCAGATAAATTTTAACCGACGATTTTGGCATGAAAAAGTTGCGCGCTAAGATCACGACATCGCGCCGTGCTACACCGCCTTCAGCGTGTCCCAGTATTTGGCCTCTAAAGGGATCGCCGTGTTTCAACAGCCGCCTTATTCGCCCTATATGTCACCCTGTGACTTTTTTTGTTCCCTAGAAGAAAATCTGTGGTCAAAGGAACCCATTTTGAATCGATTAGGGACATCCAGGCGGCCGTGACGAGGGTTCTCGCGGACATCCCAGTCGAAGCGATCCAGAAATATTACAAAGCATGGAAAACGCGTTGGAATCGTTGTATAGCTGCCCAAGGGGACTACTTTGAAGGGGATGGCCGAGTTCCAGAATACTTTTTAAATATACGGTTTTCATGGAATCAGTCTCATTACTTAATTGTCACACCTTCTATATAGGAAATACTCAGCCGGTGAATGAATGTTGAGAGGAAAAGCATTCATGAAATTTTTCCTAAATATATTGCTTTAATTCATATGAAATTATAGTACAAGGGCTGTGCAAAATGTAACAGACTTTGGCGTGGCGCGGCGATGGGCGGGGCTAGCACCACTATTTTGGCGTCAGAGTGTTCTTACACTCAGTACGCAACCAGCCGTGTCCAGGTGAAATTTGAAAATTATTTTTTTCTAATATAATAACCAAGCAAATTACCAAGCATACAAACCAACACATTAAGCGGCTTTCAGCTGAATTCAAACGGGAAAGGGACTTTAGACCTACTGACGAAAAGGAAATTGAAGCATTACTTGGTCTCTTATTATTTGCTGGTGTTAGGAAGAATTCTCGCATGAATGCAAAAGACCTCTTCAGGCCTGATAGTTCATCGCTCGAAATTTACCGATTAACAATGAGGTGAAGTCGATTTTACCACTTAATGCGACGTCTAAGGTTTGACAACAAGGAAACAAGGGCTCAACGCGCCCAGTCGACAAGTTGGCTCTAATTAAAGATCTATTCGAAGGTATTGTTGCATCTTTCAAAAATATTTCAGTCGCTCTGAATTTTTAAAAATTGACGAGAAGTTGGAAGCATTCCGAGGGCGTTGCAGCAGCTTCCGTCATTATATTCCTTCGAAGCCAATCAAATATGGCATAAAAATATATGCACTGATTGATGCTAAAATGTTTTATACGATAAATATAGAAGTCTATGTAGGGAAACAACAAGAAGGACAATATAGCATAATCAGTAGTCAAACGTATTTGTGCAGTCATTGATCAATCTGGACGAAATGTAACCTGTGATCATTTTTTCACAAGCATTTCTTGAGTAGACAGTTTAATGCGGGATCACAAGCTTAGCATGATTGGCACAATTCATAAAAATAAGAAAGTACTGTCAAAAGAATTTACTGACGTAAAAGGGTGAAGAGAGAACTCCAGTTTATTTGGACACCGAAATAATGCACTCTCGTGAACGTGAAATTTCGTTTCACGTGCACACTATCGCGGTTTCGTTATCATTCGTTGAACAGTTTGAGTACAACACAACAAACGTTCTCTCACAGAAAACTCGTACGTCAAAGCTGATGAAAATTTGTAGAGGCTATAAAACTCATGTGTAAAACCTGATGGAAAATTCGTAAGTTTTTAAAATAAAAATAGAACTAAATTGCCGATTTCCTACACGCGATCTTCAAAACCAAAAGCTTTATAAACGTGAAGTATTTCGGAGTGAAGTTAACTGCAAAAACAAAAACATATCACTTCAAACCTCAACTTCACACAACTTTAGCGAAGGTTGCCAATTGCTTCGGCTCTCGCGACCGGTTGCGAATCCAGTACTGTCTTTATCTATGGTCTCGAAGAGAGATTGAAACCAGTATATAGTGTAAACCAGGAGCTCCGGGAACAAATAAGCAACGAACATACAACACTCCAAACCTCCAGTTCGTTGCTCGCAGAGCCCAGTCCGGAGTCAAACGCTTCAAAGGACAAACGAAACGAGGACTCACAACCGATCCACGAGGATTGTCCACGTTTCACTAATTATTCAACTCGAACATACGGCAAGAAAACTAAATAGTCGACAATCGACATGACCAAGGGCATCAGTAATCGTGACACTCGCCCAACTCTCAGCTGATTTACTCGAATTTCGACGTTGGTTCTGTCGCTTAAAGGGGGCTACTGTGACGAACACTTAGAAATACAAATGATTGCGTCCTCCGCGAGAGCGCTATAAAATGCTTGGGTGAAAAGACAAGCTTCATGCGGGACTAACTGGACGATCATGAATGGTGCGAGTTGTCAAAACATCAGTGTGAAATAACATTTAAATTTGTACGAAATAACTAATTGGATTAACTAGTACGAAATAAATAATTAGATAACAGTTGTCGTGTGTCAAATTACACATAGTAGAAAAGAAATAAAGACTACAAAGTTATTCATTGTTATAGCCCAGTCATATTAGGTAAAAAAAGGGGTCAACCTCGGAATGAAAGATAATAAGCTGCAAATTGGTATGAACCTTTGTTTTGTCATTCTAAATGTTGTCTCAAAAGTCACAATCGTTATCGTGTTCGCGTCTCAAGATATTCAAGGTCAAAGGTCACAAAAATCGGTTTTTCGCGAATATCTGGCTTCCTATCGGTTAAATGAGATTTGCATTTATTATAAAAGTTGTAGGCTATAAAATTCCCTACAACTTTTGTTTAAACTTTTTTTTCATACGACCAACCGTTTTGAAGGTAGAGCGCGAAGAGTGCACATCGTACAGTCATATACGGCCTAATGCAAGGTCAAGCGTGAGTTATGGTTATCAGTACGTTATAAAGTCAATTATTTACTTGGAAATTATAATTATTAAACAATGCCTATTATTTATGTACTAACTATTAATTATTTATATTTAATTAAAGTAAGTAACTTGATTATTTATATATAATTATTCATATTTAACTATTTAAGTATAAAATATTATTAATTCTGGATTATATATTTTAGTTTTATTTTAAGTTAACACGACATTATATATCTTTTCTTTAAAACGCGTAAATTTCTCAATACTTATATACCTGGAAATACTTGTCCCTACCCTATGCCCTTTTCTATTCATTGCCGGGACAGATGTTCTATAGTATTCAAGGCCACTCTCTCCACTTTGTATGAGTCAAGATTATTCGTTAGTTTGAAATTGTACCGTTGCAAATCAAGTTACTTACTTTAATTAAATATAAATAATTAATAGTTAGTACATAAATAATAGGCATTGTTTAATAATTATAATTTCCAAGTAAATAATTGACTTTATAACGTACTGATAACCATAACTCACGCTTGACCTTGCATTAGGCCTCTGTACGATGTGCACTCTTCGCGCTCTACCTTCAAAACGGTTGGTCGTATGAAAAAAAAGTTTAAACAAAAGTTGTAGGGAATTTTATAGCCTACAACTTTTATAATAAATGCAAATCTCATTTAACCGATAGGAAGCCAGATATTCGCGAAAAACCGATTTTTGTGACCTTTGACCTTGAATATCTTGAGACGCGAACACGATAACGATTGTGACTTTTGAGACAACATTTAGAATGACAAAACAAAGGTTCATACCAATTTGCAGCTTATTATCTTTCATTCCGAGGTGAAAGCCCTAATATGACTGGGCTATTAGTGACCGCGTATCGTAGGTTGAGTACAATACATTTCTGACAGGAGCGTAATTATGTCTACCCATAGATATAGAGAGTACTGGATCCGCAACCGGTCGTGAGAGCCGAAGCAATTGGCAACCTGCGCTAAAGCTGTGTGAAGTTGAGGTTTGAGGCGATATGCTTTTGATTTAACACTCTATTCACGGCGAAACACGTTCACATTTAAAAAGTTTTTAATTTTAAAGATCGCGCGTACGTAATCGGAACTTTAATTCACTGTTTTAATTAAAAATTTACGAAATTTCCATCCGCTTTGACACATGAGTTTTCCCGCGTGGTTCGCGCTCTTTTCGATTTTCTTTTGCTTTGACGTTCGAGTTTCCCGTGAGAGTTGTTTGTTGTTTATACTCAAACTGAAATGAAATTTCGTTGGTGTGCGCGGGTGTCAGTGGGGGAAGCGATTCTTCTGAAGAGAGAAAAGAAAAACCTGTCTGGAAAAAAGGGGAAGGAGAAGCAGAGGGAATCATATAGTTTCGAGAGCGTAAGTTATTTATAACTTATTTATGTGGCAAATTTGCTTCTCACATGGACGAGTACACAGATTCTCGTTGCTCGTCCATTTGTTTATATGTCTTTGTGTCTACCCGATTTGTTTTAAATTTGTTCTATTATTTCGTCGCAAGCATCTCTCTTATAACGCCCTTTGTACCATCTTCGATTTACAAGTAAATCTTTAATTAGCTGAAAGTTCCTAATAAAAAACGGTGAAATCTAATTCCATTATTCAATATAATCAATCAAACTAAACACATTAATCACAACCAAATAAACATTTATCTACAAAATAAACTTGAAAAACGACATCAAAACATTCAAAAACGAAGGAAACAATAGAAAGCCTTTAACAACGTTTGTTTTGATTTAATCTATTTTTAACGCTTCAAAAAAAAAAACATTTGTTCTCTTTCACTTTCTTAATTCGCGACCGGAAACTGTTACACAAAATTTGATGTGTTAAAAATGGTAACATCCTTTAAAATTCAGCATGTTTCTTACAAGAACATCAGCTCAGTCTCTGATTTTATTTTTCAAACTTTCGATTTCGCATTCAATATTGTGGTAAATATAGAAATGTTTCTAACATTCTTGATTGTACTCGTACGTACATTCATGTGTACCTATTGTGAATGTAATGTAAACAGTTGTTTGAATATCTGAAAAATATTCTCAACATGCTTTCGACTTCTTCATTTCATTCTACTCGACAGCCAGTTAAACACATAGATTTAGCTAAACCACGCAATCTCATTAATCATTACAAATACTTATTCAAATCTCATTCATTTATTTTGGCAAAAATATAGATCATCTTTGAAAAAGTTGCATTGCAATTAACGAATTAGTAAGTGCATTTGGCTATGCCATCCTTTAATTTTAACGATGATAGATTCGACTGAAATTGATTTCGAAAAGATGAATAATATTTGATTCATTCGAGGCTATGCACTAGAAATTTAATTATATTAGATTCCAGATACTCACGTATTTCATAGTTCAAAAATAATCATTCTTTTCAAATAAAATCATAGAAAAATATTTAAAAATGCTTCAAAAAATTCAAAGGTAATTACATTCATCCCTTCAGCAATTCTTTAAGTCCATTCCTGTTTTTAAGATCAATTGTAGCTTAAATTTCAATTTAATATCTAGAAATTAAAATTTTCATATGAAGAATGTCACGGTTGCAGTTCAACCTCTCGTAAGCGTCCGCTTAAACTTATTAGGAAAGATAAAGGATGTTTTTTTTGAGGCGGAGAACTTAAAAATGGCAGCACTATTGCGGGTGACAGTCAATATCAAGGTTCTCAGTTGTTTTGAAGTTAATTCTGTTTGACAATTCATCATGAATAGACTCACGCCGCATGAGCTTTTGGTAAATGTACCGAAGGAAAGACTGCTATTAATCCGCAATTTCATTTGATAATTTCGTTCAGTGATGAAGTACACTTTTGATCAAACGATTATATCAACAAACAGAATTGCACAGTTATATCCAGAAAAAGTCACGTTTGTTGCGATAATTGGTCCATATGTTTCAAAAATAATGATGGTCTCAATGTTACAATCAACGGTGAGCGGTATAAAGACATGATTACTAATTTTTTGGTGCGTCAATTGGAAGGCATTAATGTTGCTGACATGTGGTTTCAGCAGGGCGACGCCATATGCCATACAGCGTAGGATACAATTAATTTACTGAAAGACACATTTGATGAACGATTATTTTTATAAAACGGGCTTGTTAACTAGCCACCGGGCTCGTGCGATTTGACACCATTAGATTACTTACTTTGATGAGATGTAAAGTCAAATGTCTACGCTGATAAACCAGAAATAATTGAAAACTTGGAAGGCAACATTCGACACGTTATTGTCGAAATTCAGCCTAATTTATTGCGAAGAGTTTGTGAAATTGAAATTTAAGATTGTATCACATACACTCCAACCGTGGCGACCACATGCCTGAAATTATCGTTAAAATTCAATCACAAAACAATATTTTTCAAATAAAGCCAATTCATGGATATAAAAAAACATTTTTCTTCGTTTTATTTCAATTTGGAGTTATCTGCCTCTAAAAAACACCTTTTATTTACAGAATGGCTATAAAAAGCTCTCGCCAATTTCATTTCGATCTATGTAATTTAATAAACAAAGGATCAATTCGTTTAAAAAAATATTTATTTTCCGGCAGAGCCTGGCAACATTACGAAATCTACTTAAACACTAGATTACATTCTATGTTCAAATCGTTTTTATTCAATAAAAATGCTGGCGCTATGTCTAGCATTTTTCATGTGGGAACCAAAATGGTGATGAGAAATTGTATTTTCCCATGCTGCAACGCTTTGCAGTGTTCTATTACCATCCATCTGCGAATTGTTCGTTAACTCCTCCCTGCTCAGGTACAATTGTCCGAACTTGTTTTAAAAATACTTACTTACTTACTTCCTGGAATAGACGAATTTATGATTATTTTTGAATTACCTTTTCTTGGGCGAAATCTCCAGAAAAGAACTGTGCTCGTGAGGAGTGCGTATGAGGTGAGTTGATGAGTTCTGTTATTTGTTTGGAGCAGCTCGATTTTCCCGGTGTTGTTAATATGAAGTTCGTTCAATGTTTCTAATGAAAGAAGTTCTCGGTAGGCGTCGCCTTCTGGTGCTAATTGGAGTATTGCCGGAAGTATTTGCATCTTTGATACGAGGCGTGACAATTAAGTAATGAGACTGATTTTATTGCCGCGCTTGTGGTAAACCTGCGATCTTGAAATTCCCTTCGCCTTCTCCGGCATCCTTCTCCTCTCCATTGATATATTTACCATTGCTCTAGCTTGTTTAGTTTGCCTGCTGTGTCGTGTTGAGTAGACGTGTGTTGTGGTGCTCGTCACGAAAATGGACAAACGAAATCAAGAGCAATGCGTCGCGATAAAATTTTGCGCCAGATTGGGCGAAACAGCTTCGGAAACGTACGCTAAAAATCTTAGTCGTGCCCAGGTGTTTCGATGGCATAAAGAGTTTAAGGAGGGGCGTAAAAGCGTGGAAGACGAGGCGCGGAGCGGGAGACCAGTCGAGGTGCGGACTGACGCGAATGCGCAGCGTGTGCGTGCCCACAAAGAATTTGTTCCATCGGGGTAAACCGTAAATCAAGTATACAATCGCCAAGTACTCGAAAGATTGCGAAAACGAGTCAACAGGGGGCGCCCAGACGTCGCTCGTAACCTGGATCCTTCATCACGACAACGAGCCGTCCCACATCGCCCTCAGCGTGTTCCAGTATTCGGCCTCTAAAGGGATCGCCGTGTTGCAACAGCTACCTTATTCGCCTGATATGTCACCCTGTGACTTTTTTTGTTCCCTAGAACAAAATCGGTGGTCAAAGGAACCCATTTCATGGGCTATGTAGGGAGATAGTGGAAGATGCTGGACAATGGACAGATTAAGGATATCGTGCATACTGATTATGAATTTCTCATACTGATTGACGTCTATTGTGTGAATAATTTTGAAGTTTCCGTTTCGTATTTTTGTTAGTCCTACGTTAAACGATACTATTTGAGGATTCGTGTAGTCTAGAATTTGTATTGTACGCCTGGTCAGGCAGATGAGGAATCTGATGAAAAAGAAGAGAAAAGAAACAAAAGAAACTAATTTCGAATTTTATCCTTATGGACACGTTTTCCGGATTCTGTAAGAATTGTAGTTTTTTATTTTCTTTAACTATTTCCTGCCGATAGCGAGGTGTTAGTTTTGACCCTTTCTTTTTTTTTTGCTTTACGTATATAACTCGTCCAATTTCATAGTCTTTTGTCGTATATCTTTTTTTGTGATGTAAATCTTTGTCCGGTTTAAGTCTAAGTTTGTCAATGTTTGATTGTCTCGCCCTTTCAAATTCTTCTGGGTTCATTCCAGATGATAGTCCTAAGTAGAGTTCGACAGGTTTTTTGCCAGTAGTGGAGTGAATAGTAAAATTGTTACTGCGTTTATTGCGTGCTCTAGGAGTTCCTCAAAAGATCCAGGTGTTGATTCCTCTTTGAGGAAACGCATGATGCCTGTAAGAGTAGAATGAAAGCGCTCAACCTGTCCATTCACCTCGCTTTTGTAGGGAGGTGTCTTGTAGGCCTTGATCTGTAGCTCATCATCCATCATAGATGTAATAGCATTTGACCTAAGGGCACCTTCGTTGGCGACAACAACATGCTCCGGTACAAAAAAGAAGAAGTGAGCGAGATGGGATGATCTTGGCCATGGCCGATTTGGTAAACTTATCTATGGCTGTAAGCAAGAGATGTTTCTCCGTTGAGAAAATATCTATGTGGACAATGTTACCCGGATAATTAGGAGTTGGTGTTTTTTTATAAAAAGGGCTTATTAGGGTGCCAGTCATATTTGTTCTCCTTACATATGGTACAGAGTTTGAACAGTCTCCTTATTTTGGCACTCATCTTTGGGAAATAAAAGTTTTCTATTATTTGGAGTCTATTTTCCTCAGCATTCCGGTGAACTCTTTTGTTGACTTGGAGGATTCTTTCCTCTTGCTCAGCTTCAGAAGGGATATCTTTAACTTTCTTTTGTGTGTATTGAATTTATACTCCCTAATATGATTTGGATATATCTACTGTATGAGGCTCATGGTTGACTCGTCTGTCTGGAGACCGTTAATTAAGTTGAGATTAAGGTAACGTTTAAAAATATTAATGATGTCCTGGTTGAGTAATGTCTTTGAATCAGTGTGTATCTGGTGTAGTTTTCGAAGGACGTTGACAGGAGACTCTACGCAAGGTATTAAGTTTTGGGATGAACTCCATCACTATGTTGTGTGGGGGTCATGGAATTAACTTCGGTTCCTCGGGGCAGTCTCGAAAGGCAATCGGCCACTATGTTTGCTTTACCGGGTCTATATTTTAGTTCGTAGTTATATTCATCCGATACGCCTTCCAGCGTTTCATCTTGCTATTTGTATTTTTTGATCTAAGGGCGTATGTTGGGGGTTGATGGTCTGTGAAAATCGTAACCTTGCTAGATCCGTATAAGTAATTTCGAAGACTATTCAGAGCCCACAACATTTCCTTTTCGTTCGTCGCATAGCTCTCTTCGGATTTCCCTAGAGTTCTCGATAAATACGAAATTGGTTTGTTGGCTTGTGATAGTACTGCTCCGATGGCATAATTGGATGCGTCGGTGGCAAGCTCAAAGGATTTTTTGAAATTCGGTAGTATTAGTAGGACGTCTTGCGAAATGAGGACGCTTTTGACCTTCTTGAAGGCGTTATTTTATGAAACGTGTTTGGGCGTTCATGCATCCTCCCCTCTTAAGAGGGCTGTCAGGGGTTTAGCGATCTTAGGGTAGTCTTGTATGAATCGTCTCTAGTATCCTGACAGTCCAAGAAATAATCTAAGATCCTTGAGTGTTTTGGAAGGCGGAAAATTGGCAATTGCCTGGACTTTCTTAGGGATTGTTCGTATTCTCTCAACGCAAACAATAAACCCAAGGAACTCAACTTCTCTTTTCAGGAACTTGCATTTATCTAGGTTGGTTTTCATATTTGCCCTTTGAAGTGTCTTGAATATAATCCAGGTTGTCAAAATGTTCTTTTTCGTCTTTTCCGAAGACTATTATGTCGTCGATGTAGATACGACATCGCTTCCCGATATGTTCTTTTAATATGTCGTCTAATGTTCTGGGCCATTCTTTAGCCCGAACGGTAGGCGAAGGAACACATATTTTCCGTTGTTTATGGCAAATGCTGATTTTTCTATGTCACATTCTCTTAGGAGAATTGGATAGGACAATTTGGTGAAACACGCTTTTTAAATCATTAATTGAAAAGAATTGATTTTCGCCTAAGTTGGAAAGGACCTCGTTGATGTCTGATATAGGGTATGCATCTGTAACTGTTATCGAGTTTGATTTTCGATAGTCAAAGACCATTCTAAACTTTTTTTTTCACCAGATGCGTCCTTTTTTAGGCACGATCCAGACGGGCGCATTATATTGGGACTTTGATGGTCTCATAATGTTATCCTTCAATAGCTTCTGAATTTCCTTATCATCTTCATTTTGTAGGGGCATAGGATAAGGGTAGAATTTAGCGTAGACGGGGTCATTCGAAGTAGTGCGGATTTCTTCTCTAACGGAGGTTATATAGGTTAAGTTTTCGTCCGGTTCCTTAAATAAGGGTTTGTATTTCGTCAAAATTAGCTTAAGCCGTTTTTCTTGTTCATTATTCATATGGGAGGTTCTTAAGTTCATATGGTTAACAGCCTCGGATATGTGCTGTTTCAATGGAATGTCTATATGAGGTTTAATTGACATTACGTTAGAGCTAGCATAGATAACTGCTTGAAATTCTTTCAGGGAATCGTTTCGTATTGGTCCTGCAAAGGTTTCAAAAGAAGGTAGTAAGTAAAAATTTTAGTTTTTTTTTTGTATTTGGTCTGAATATATTAATGTAGGAGCGATGAGTTATATTTATTAGTCCACCTGCTGAGTTAGGGTTGCGTACAAAAAATGGTTGGATATAGTTGTTGTTTGATCCGGTGTCCATCAGGAATTTAAGCATTTCACCGCTCTTCGCTGCGCATTCGATGTATGGCAGTGAAGAGCTCTTTAATCTAAAAAATGGATGCCACCTTGTTTGCTTGCGATATTGGAGTCGAAATCAGTCGTCTCGTTTGGTACGTCCTCGTCGCGTTCATTGTGTGCAGCGTAATTATCATATTCGTAACCTGTAGTTTCGGAGGAAATGGACCAGTTTCTTCAAGAGACAGATATTCGAGTAGATCCGCTTGATCTAACTCCTATTTTTCTTGGGCTAATGGGTCCGGTCCTATATTAAAATTGTATGTGTTGCTGTTGCTTGTTACCCAGATGTGCTTGTTGGGATGCCATCCTTTTAACGGGAAATGCTCGATGTTGGGGCCTGTTCTGGTAATTTACCGCATGAGTCCTTATGGATTGGTCTACGTCCATGGGCTCGTACCTATGTGGTTTAGGAGGCAGTGGTTTAATATTGGGAGGAGGGTATTGCATCTGCCTATAAAATTGTGGGGCTGGTGGAACACAAGGGTTATGGAAGAGTTCAGGCCTATCATCTTTCATCAGAATATAAGCATGTTGTATCGGTGGTTTATAATGGATTTTAGGAGGGATTGGAGGAGGTATTTTCTGAGATGGCTACTTATTCATAGCATGCGTGTTATTTGCCTGCTGTGTTCTGTAATCGACATTCTGTAACTTAAGACACAGGTGCAAAGCCTGTGGCAAGCCAGCTGGTTGAATGCTAAGTAGTCGCGGTAAATCTCCTCTTAGTCCGCGCACAAATGTATCAAGTGCTTTATCCCTATAGCATTGGGTCATGGTTGTTATTGACTCCTGTCTCATGTCCATTGATGATAATTTGTTCAGTATCAGCGACAAGTGGTGGTAGACCGTCTGATAGAATTCGTGAATACTTCCGTTGCCCTGAACAAGTGCAGTCATCTGGTACTCGGGCGTACCAAGATCTCTCTTGTCGGCAAAATGAAGTGTCAGACACTTCGAAATTTTGCTTCAATTAAGAGAAGTATTTTTATTGCTCATTACTGAAAGGATGCCATAATACTTAGGCGTGGTCGTAGATCTTTAGGATCCTCTCGAAACTTTTCCTCCGTGAGGAATATTTGCTGGCATCACCTGAAAATGTCCTCAATCTCTTGACAACGTCAGGGATCTTATCTATGTCTGACAAATTTGCGTAAACGCTCCCAGTTATCGGAACGTCGCTGTCGTCATTCGCATCAGACGCTGGGTTCATGATAGAGTGGAAAAACTCTCTACCCTGGGTGTTAAGGGCTTACGCAACTATTCCTGAACCAGGTCAGCATTGTTGTTCCCACTACTTTGAACGATTGGGGAAATATTCTGAGGAGGATTTTGACCCGGATTATTTTGAGTCTGTGTTTCGTTTAAATTAAGTCGCGGTGAGCGAATGAGGTTACCTTGATTAGGCATTACGGGGCAATAAGATTACTTTGAGGGGAAAACAATTTTTCATTTACGAGAGGCAACCTTCCTGAAAATTTCCTAGTGTGTTCCTTTTATAAGAACAATAATTCTTTAAATCAAGAAAATATATGCGGGAATTTTTCGTTAACTTGTATACTCACAACAAATTAAACGGTCTTCAAAAGGCCTGGTAAGTACAACAAACACGAATTGCTCCATCTTTTCCTTTCATGATAGGAACCACCTTCAAATTTAACAAGGTCAAGGTAGCAGGTGATAAGAGTTGACTCAGGCAGAAATTAGGAGCTCCCAGTAACAGAGGATAGAGATACAGAAGTTGAGAGAAGTTGTAACGCCTTTTCTTGGAAGCACACTTGAGATTGGCTGAACCAAGAGATGGTATGAAACCAGAGAAGAGGATGATGTTGATCGGACGAAAAGAATAGGCGAATTTTTCAAGGAAGGCCATTTATATTGGATTGAACATTGAATTGTGTAACGGAGCATAAAAACATGTAAGAGTGAAACTTTATCTAAATAATAAATGACACTCAAATTCCCTCGCAGGAGTTCAGCAAAGTACATTCCCTTTCTCAGTCAAGAATGTACGTGATTCTCCATCTCTCACGGGGAGCCCACACGCTATGAATATTCAGCAAACATTGGGATTCTTCCCTTGAGACAAACCAAACATTTGAAAACACGCGATCCCTTTAACTAACTCAAATCCAATAGATTTCATCTCAATGAAACATACTCATTGTTTGGAATCATGATGGAAGCTTTTTTAAAAAAAGCCAAAGACTTTGAATCGAGTTATCAATTACACTCGCCTGAGGACAAATAAGATGCACTTATCAATTTCTGCATAAATGTCTCCAGCTAAATCACTTAAAACTCTCGCGGTTGACATCAACTCTTTACATGGTCATTACAAAACAATTTCATTGATGACAACACTTAAATCTCTCCATTCAGATTTAGTACGTGTAAACAAAACTCGGTTAGGTCAGAGGCAAAAAATTAGATTCCCAAGCGAAACTACCTGACGAAATGACTCCGGTAGAGAAACAGCCATACTAGCGAACGCCTCTCACTATGCAACTCAGTAACATATTCTTAGACATGATTCAATTAGCTGTACAACAACCGAGTTACACATCAGGTATCCTAAAGGAAATATAAAGAAAGTAATGGTCTCCTCTGTCTATATACCTTCCGGGCTAGGCATGGACTTGAGTACTTGTCTCAATCAAATTAATGAAACAACAAACATGAACACAAACGAGAGAGAAATTATCTAAGCGGATTACACCTCATGCCATCCTCACTAGGGAAACAGAATAATAAACACCAATGGACGAGCTTTATTTGACTTGATTTAAAAAAAACAACAATCTTCACTTAATATCCTAAATACAGAAGTCCCTACTTTCCTCAGAGGTTGCTCCTTCTTGAATAACTTTCTCATTTCATCAAACTTACGAAGTTTCAACCCAAACTGGTCTACCATCCCGGTTTTGTCGGATCATCACCTGAAACTCCCAATCAAGAAACTCAAATCTATTACCCCAATTTCAAACCAAGCCCGAGAATATGCCAAAATAAATAAGGATACCTTCCAACAAGATCTGTCCGAACAACTTGAATGAGTAAACTCCGAAAACCGTACTTTAGGCAACCATGAAATTGAAACACAAAAACATTCACAAATGCCAAAAAACAATGCCTTTATAAGTAAGCTCCCTAAAACCCTCGCTGAATTTTTGGTCACCTGGTATCTCTGAGAAAACCAAAAAAGTCATCAAAAACCTAGGTAGATGGAAACAAAAGCTAAAAAGGCTCTTCCATAGGAACCTCGATAGAATTAACCGTCAATATTTATCACTAAGGGCTAAAATCAATTGTCTTTCGACCATAGTCAAAGAGCGAAACAGTAATGATATGAATGAGAACTAGAACACAAAGCTTCTAGCTGTGAGACCTATGTTACATCACGCTCACAACTTTGGCAAAAAATGCGCACAACTTTTCAAGGAATGCACCAAAGTGCATTTGTTTAGCAATTCATTGCGTCGTTGGCAATAAAAACAATAATTTTGGATACTTTATCCCACTTCTTAAAATTGTCATAGAATAGAAATCACCAAATCGTCAAGAATAGTTTTAACAAAATTCGGAGGCTAGTTTTATATTTGGGTTTTCATAACATCAATAAGACTTGTTCTGTCCTTGTCATCTCACGTTCGGCTCTCTCGTTCGTCCGTCGTTGTGTGTGTCGTCTAAGTCGGATCAGTACGATGGGACTTTTTTCTATTGACAATCGTATCACACTGAACTATATATTCCTCGGAAAATCTGCATATGTTCGATCACCGGTGGTTTTTTGACAATAGGAATCGACTATTACAGAGACAATAAGGAGTATCACAGGTCCTCATCGACCTTTTTTTTGGAAAAGATGGTTGTGTGCGTATCTGCCGATGCTAAACGGATGATACGAATGGTCATCAGACGAACCCGACATTCGATATAAAAATTATAATAAAGTCTTGTGGAAGTCGCTGACGGAGAGTGAATTAGATGTGAGTGAAGTTAGTAAGGAAAGAAAGTGGATGCCGTCCACCAGTGCCGACATAAAAAAAACACAAGAGTGAAAATGTATACGTAAAAAGAGAAAACTGCATTGTTGAAGCTCTCGAAACTGTGAGGAGTAAGAAGGGGGGACATGAAAAGACGAAAATTGGAAAGTGTCAGAACCGAGAAGAACGGATACGTTCCAACATTATTTTTCTGAGTGAGTGCTTTGTGCTCAACTGGCATATTTTAATTTTCAATAGCACAACTAGTGACGAACGATATTGACTAGTTATTACTTATTATTACAATATTTGTTACAAATACTAAAAATTCAAACTTCCCATACCATATCGATAATTTTCGTCATCTTCGCGGCCAACCTTTGGTGTTTCCACTAAAGGATATATGAAAAGGATCGACAGATTATGCTCCTAATTGAGCAAATCAATCAGCCAAATGCGAATCAAAAGAAATCAGAGAAAGTTCTCCCTAAGTTGAGACAAACACACCAATAGCTCAGAGAGACTCAAAATGAGTTGAAAGAGCAACGTCAGAAGAATGACGAACTTATGGCTAAGCTCTTGGTGCATAGTTTAGATTCACCAAGATCAAAATCCTCCAGAAAGAGGAAAGCTATAGGCTCAACATCCCTCAGAACTGAAACGTCTTCGGATGAAGCTACAGAGTTTGATCAGGATATGGTGGACTCAAATGAAAATTCGCAAGATTTTCCGGCTCTGCCACCTCCAAAACCGACCGTTTCTTTCCCAGAAATGGCAACTAAAAAACCCTCACAAGTTTTCTTCCCTACACCATCGACATCGGTCTCAACTCCCAAATAAAGTGAAACACAAAAATACTTGGATGCTACCCATGAGACATGTCCTAAAACTGTCCCGATTATCCTCCACAGACCGGAGAAATGGACAAACCTGGATACACTTATAAAGCATTCAAATATGAAGTACGACTCTACCAAACGAAGATATCTGGGCATCCAAATTATAGCTCAATCCTCAATCCTCCTGTGATAAAAAATGTCTGGGAGACCCTCAACAACCAGCTGGCTCGCATCCTATCAGACACGTCGCTGAAAACAAGCAACGAGCTGTGGGTTGAAGTGAAAGTGGCAATTAAGACCGTGACAGAACAGACGATCAGATATCAAGCTCGGGGCGAAAGAAAGTCATGATTGGTTCGATGATGAGTGCCAGGCTGCGTTAGACAAAAAGAATTAGACATAAAAAATATTTAGGTAGGAAAATCAGAACGCAGAGAGAAGAGTAGCGAATAAGGTCATTAGAATTAAGAAAAGAAAATACTACGACGACCAATTGAGAAGCATCGGTGTAAGCCTAGCGAGCAACAACACTTGACAACCATACAAAATAGTGAAAGCTCTGCCGTGATGACATCGGCAACATCATAGCTGATGGAAACAGGATTAAGAAAAGATGGGCATCATATTGTACGAACCTTCCATGTTCTCCGCACAAACGCAGAAGATCGGAGCTTATAGATACTCCCGGAGAACTTCTATTGGCCCCATCATCTGGATGAAGTTTGTTACATCATCAAGGTCCAAGAGAATAAAAAAGCGCCGGATAGTGATCATATTCTAGTGGAGCTCTTTAAATATGCGAGAAGCGGTGTCCAGAAAGCCATCCATAAAGTCGTCACTTAGCACATTATGCTAATCGAGTGGAGCCATCAATCATATTCCCTATCCGCAAAAAATCGGACAAGCCATAGTGTGACAATTATAGAGGCATATCACTACTTTGTAAGGTGTACAAAATATTTTGAAAGAGCTTAGAAAATAAAATCCGATCATACCCCACCAGTAGTATTGGCGACTATCAAGGCGGTTTTAGAGCAGGTAGATCGACAATAGACCAATTGTTTCCTGTCAAGCAGATTCGCGAAAAATGCTGGGAGTTTAACATAGACGTGCACCAAATTTTCTTTGACTTCAAGCACGCATACGACAGTACTGATCATAACGTACTGTACCAAATAATGCTTTGCTTTGGCATCCCAGCCAAATTACTCCGTCTTACCAAAATGACAATGACGTCGACGACCTTCCAAGTCCGCATTAATAACCAACTCACCGATGCCTTTGACATAAATATCGGACTAAAACAGGGAGATGGGCAGGCCCCATTGCTATTCAATTTGACTCTGGAGTGCGTCATAAGGAAGCTACCTATCGATACGCGAGGTATAATACTATACAAGTTGAGCCAAGTAGTAGCCTATGCGGAGGACATCAACATTGTATCACGGTCATTAACAACTGCTAAAGAACTCTTCCTGAAACTCGGCAGTGAAGCAAAACTAGTAGCGCTACAAATCAATGAAATTTATTTTCATTGATTTGTAGCCCTACTAGTTTTGCTCATGACGCAGTTGAGGAAAAATACCTCAAATACAGAAAATATCACACTTGGTGGATACAGTATCGAAAATGTTGGCGAATTAGTGTATTTAGGCGCCAAAATAACGAGAACTGGTTATGAAAGAGACGAAATGCGCCGAAGAATACAGCTCGCAGATAAAATATTTTATTCAGTCTTGACGATTTTGAAGACCAGCTGCATACACAGGAAAACAAAGCTCGAAGTATACGAATCTGTGATAAGCCCAGTTTTATGTTATGGGTGTAAAACATGGACCCTAACCCAAGCATCCGCAAATAATATTGTCGCGTGTTATGGCTCGCGGCCAATAATTTTAATGTTCCGGGAAAGTAAAAATGCAATCTCTTTTAAATTAAGTCTAAAGAGTTTATTTACTAGAAATCCACCATTATTAATTTAACTATTTCACAACTTGTTTATCAATTTTTACTTTAACTATCTATCACTTGATAATCAATATTGCTCTTAATTCGCACTCCACACTGTCGCAGTTTTACTATATCGCGGTTGTAATGAATCCCCCCATTCATTCAGCTCGCCTTTATATAGGGTCTCTAGTCATTCAATCCATTTCCCGTACATTGGCGAAGTAGCTGGAATATTCGAGCAGCTTAATGAAGGGGCAGTGACGTAACTTTCAGATATTGATCATGCTTGGCGGGTTTTCGAGTACATTCGTTTGTTGATGTTCTTAATGGTTGTGAAAACAATTGCAACAGTGGCTCGCAGAATTATTTGTACATGTAACAATATATTGAACGCCTTTGAGCGACAAGTCCTGAGACGGATACTCGGCGCGAAGCTGAACGGGGGCAAATAGAAAATTCGATACAACCATGAGCTGTATGAAATTTTTGACGAACCGGAGGTCTCAACGATTGTAAGACTGTGGAAGCTGCAATGGGCTAAACTCATGAATCGTATGGACGAACAACGGATACCTAAAATGGTATTCGTTGGAGAACTGAAGGCCGGAGACCAGTGGGGAAACCGAGGAAACGCTGGTCTGACGCTGTAGTGCTAAGAAGAAGAAGAAGTTGCAATGTACTCGTATTGCAAGTAATTTAAGGTATGGAATTTAGGCTTCTTATTTTTCAATAAAAACATTTTTCAATCATTTATTTGTTTTTATGTCGTACAATTTTGGTTTTGAACATACTCCCGGCGTTAAACGGTAGTTTAACTTGTTAGCCGCAAGCTGAAGGCCTTCGCTGGGATCGATCTTGGGGCTGGTGTCGGAGAAGGTGTTGATGCAGGGCCTTTACGCTGACCACAGAGCTGATATCAGGTTATATATCCTAGAACTAGATCGCTGATCAAAAGTCCACTGTAGCCTACTGTGAACTGGTGAATTTCTCATGGTTGATTTCCCGCGGGTCGTAACTGGGATTCTAAAAGTGTTTTTATCTTCTGTTAGAGCTCGTATAAACTTTTTTCAATCGAACCACTGAGAGTTTGAAGTGCTGCTAGTGTCTGCCCATCTGTTTTAAAAAATAACGTTGAAAGATTTCTGGTGGGTATAAATTGGGTTTAAAAGAAGAGGTGAATATTTTATGCGTTTGGATGGTTAAGCTTTCATCCTTTATCGAGCGGTCCTCCGGTTACTCGAGGATTCCGGATCCATTTAAGGTTAAGGACGATATTTCCTTCCCACAGTCAATGTTCATCATGGAGGGGCTTCAGAAAATACCAATGGTTGGTATTGATTAAGGCTCATTGGCTTAGCAACAGGTTTCAGATGACACGTGGTTGGCCTGGCTAAATGATTGATGAAGCTTAGATCATATGCTGCTACTAGGGAACCTCGTCGGTGTAACGGACGTACTTGATTGCACATATAGCTATGTTCACTGACAACTCTACAGGATTTTAATTCGCGTTCTGTAATTGGATAGTAGGTGTCTCGATGTAGGTTTATAATCAAAAAATTTACCCGAAGCTCTATTTCCAATAAAGTTCCGTTTATGATGAAGGAAACCGGAACAAGATCCATTGTTTCATATTGATCATACGATACCAATGGTATCTTCGATTGGTTCTGTAGAATTCCGTTAAACCTCCGGATGATATTGGCAATCGTAAAGTAGTTGGTAGGTCTTCCCTTATAGAAGCAATCGCTAATTGTAGTTGATATGGCGTCAATAAAAGTGAATTTAGTTCTCCTTGTTTAATATCGATAAAGGAGTCCAAGAGTGCAGCTTGTGTGGTTGATAGTTATTCAATGTCAACGTGAGACGTGTGGCTAAAAGCATAAAGGATTGGAAGGTTTTTTGCTTGCGTCATGTTGTTCTCTTGCTGAATATTCGTGTTGATTGCTTCTTGTAGTTTGGTTAATCGTAGTTCATTAAGTCTGTATGATTCGGTCATGATATTCATTGTGGAGTTGATCACTAAGGTTTGGTTTCTGATTAGCACACGGTAAGTGTTGATCACTGTCATCTAATCGGTTGATAACGTTGTTCATGTGTTCAGCATAATCAGAGTCAAGAACTCCAAACAGAGCGTTGGCTACATTTTCTACGACGTTGCGAGCCCCACGCTTTGTTAATCTGGCCTTTCCTTTTGTTTTGCGCTGCATGAAGGCATTGATTTTGTCGGATTTCTTTACGAGTGACCGAAAATGCAAGATAATACTCTGACAAAAAGCGTCAGTGTTTAGAAAAAGCGTCGGTGTTTAGAAGCTGGTTTGGGAACTGTAGTTGGTTTATTCCTAACCTTAGTGCTTCCAGCTCTTGCCAATTAGACGTTAGATCATAATAAACCACCACCTTCCACTCATTTAGGATTAAGTACGCAGGCCAAGTTTTCCACGCACACACCAGGAGTGGTTTCAAAAGGATGTAATGTAACTGCAGCAGCCCATCCAGGCAAGATAAGTCCTACCAAGAGTAGTGACTGTAAAACAAGGTGTCCCAATCGACGTCGTTTCCTACCTGAAGGTCCACCCTGAGCTTTATTGATTTACTCTGGCCTGGACTTGTTGCTTCTACAGTCTGAATTGAAGGTTCGGGGTATTCTCCTTTTACCGAGGATGATTGGTCGTTTGTGGATAGGCCGTTTCAGTATACCAGCCGAAGTCCTCACATCAGCTACACGAACTAATCCATCATTCCTTTTGAACACGGTCATGATCCTACCTAGGTGCCACTTCAGAACTGTTGTGTTTTCTTCTTTTAAACAACTATCATGCCAGGTGTTATATTTTTGCACTGCTGCTTCCATTTACATCGATGTTTTAACTCGTTTAAATACTCAGTTGACCATGACTAACTTCCATCTTTGCCCCAATGAGGGATTTCAGCATTCACAACCACGCAGCTAGTGAGTGGCTCGCCGATTAAAAAATGAACTGGGGTCAAAGCCTGAAGATCGTTTAGAGCTCTGGGAGGGATGAAGTGGAAGTCGGTCCCCTTGCAGCGCAAAAGTTGATAATGCTTTCCTGGGAACATTTTTCTAACATTCGTTGCTTCAATTCAGTCAGCTGATTGTTCTCTCCCACAAAATTTTTGGCGTTATCACAATAAAAGTTTCCACAATTTCCTCTCCGTGAAATAAATCGTTTGAGAGCACTCATAAAGGCTTCAGTTGTCAGTTCAGTGGCCAATCCAAAATGAGCGGCCTTCGTTGAATTGCAGCAAAATACTGCTATATATGATTTATGAGGCTGTTTGCCACGACCTTTAAAATGTGTAACGAAGGGTCCCATAAAGTCTACTCCAGTATTGAAAAAGGGCCTGGCTTGATGCACTCTAATTGTAGGTACGTCTCCCATCAGTTGAGCTAGCAACCTTGGTTTTGCTCTGGCACAAGCTACGCAATTTCTTACTAATGAAAGGGCTACTTTTTTCCCTTGATCAGCCAATAACGCTGTCGATCAATTGCTAACAAGGCTTGGGGACCGGCATGTTGCTGGTCTTTGTGGATCTGATTAAGAATTGGTTTCGTGATTGAATGCGCATAGGGAAGCAACAAAGGATGTTTGTGGCTCTACTCTAAGTCGGAAAGCTCTAGTCGTCCACCCACTCGCAGCAGTCCGTCAGGGTTTAGGAACGGAGTCAGGTTGCTCAGCCGATTACTGCAGCTTAGTTGTCCTGTCGCTTGAAGGGTTTTAATCTGCTGTATTTCACTGATAATGATGAAAGAAGCTGCTTCTAATTCTGATACTGTCGATGGACTCGTTTCTTGCGTTGATTTGATCTTCCAGTGGATCACCCTGGTGAATCGAATGATCAATGCTATGATGCACTTCAGTTTCTGAAACGAGTTGCCATGATTTATTTTGTATAAAAAGTGTGGTTCTGGCTCAGTGATTACTAGAGTTTTTTGTCTTCTTCAAGTCAATTTCTTTCTCTACGTGCTTAGTAGGCCACCTATTAGGATACCCGTGAAGAAATAATGGCCCGTAGAACCACAATGGACTTTCTTTTTATTTCGCAGGGGCCGTGCCTCGGGATGCTACATCTGCTGGATTAAACTTTGAACTCACATGACGCCATTGAATGGGAGTTGAATGTTGTTGAATGGCTGCTATCCGATCTGCTACAAACGTTTAGTATGATGCCGCCTCACTATGTATCCAATGCAACGCAACTTCAGAATCTGTCCAAAAATAACAAGACTGTCCAGGAAGCCCTAAATCTGATTGAAGGCGGTGGACCAGCTCAACTGCTAGTTTTGCGGCACATAACTCTAAATATGGGATCATGATGGTTTTGATTGGCGCCACTCAGATTTTGGCACACAATAGGTGTACCGTTGTTTTGCCATCATACTGGTTAGCTCGGAAGTAAACAGTGGCTCCGTAGGCCTTTTCGGAAGCATCAGAAAAGGCATGCAACTGCGTACTGTGAGGAGTTTTAGTACCAAATATATGCCGCAGTATTCTGATTTCGTTGAGCTCCACTAAACTTTGATGAAAATTTATCCAGGATGAGTGCAGCTCCATTGGTAATGCTGCATCCCAGTCAAGCTTCAATTTCCACAAATTTTGTATGAAGATTTTTGCTGTTACCGTCACTGGGCTCATGAGCCACAGAGGATCAAAAATATGTGCTATGGTAGAGAGCGCTATCCTCTTTGTCACCCTTGTTGGCTCTTCATAAGTTGGAACGCGAACTGCCAATTCATCTTGCTTTGGCAACCATATGACTCCGAGCGTTTTAACGTGTTCTGTAGAGTGGTCTATCACAGTATACTGCACTTCGTGATCTTGTGGGTGAATGTCTTTGATTAAATCGGAATGATTTGCACACCATTTTCGTAGTTTAAAACCGGCTGTCTTTAAAGTCTTCTAGATTTCTTCTTTTTCTTGAACAGCCTCTTGAAGATTATTAACTCCAGTTAAAAGGTCATCCATGTAGAAATTCTTCTGGATAGCGAGACTTCCTAAGGGATATTGATTCCTGGTATTAACTACTAGTTGCTCCAAGCACTTAGTTGCTAGGGAAGGTGCAATGGCAGTACCATATGTTACGGTATTCAGTTGATAACATCGTAGTGCCTCCTTCGAGTGATTATGCTAGAAGATAATTTGGTACCTTCGGTCTCGTTTGTCGATACAGATTTGTCGGTACATCTTCTCAATATCAGCGGACAAGACGTACTTAAACAAGCAGAATCGAAGCAGGATGGTGAACAGCTTTTCTTGGATTGTAGGACCCATGTGCAGCACGTCGTTCAAGCTAGTGTCATGGTAGATTTTGCAGACGCATCAAAAACTACTCTGAGCTTAGTAGTAGAACTATCAGGTCTCAGTACACAATGGTGTGGCAAAACAAAATGAGGCTCTGAGGCATTTGGCATGTGTATTTCTGTCATGTGGTCTAACTTTAAATACTCCTCCATGAATTGATGATAGGCCCATTGGTCCTCCGGGACTTTTGACAAGCGTTTTTCCAGTTGATAAAACCGTTTGAAGGCCATATCCTTCGACTGCCCTAGTTGGTTGGGATCCTGTGCAAATGGCAATCTAACTCCGAAGCGCCCATAGTCATCTCGCTTAACATCTTAATAGAAATGAACTTCACATTGGCACTCCTTGGATGTCATCGTGGTGATTGGTTTCTCGCCTTCTTTTAGCTTCCACCTTCAGTACGGTACATTCCACATGTAGCTAGTTTACGGCCAGCTGCACAGACCTCGGGTGTGTAAAATCTTTCACCAACAATCCAAACAAAGAGGGTGTTTTGTAGTGTAGATAGGAACTCACCCATTTTAATTTGACCAATTAACAATAACTGGTAATACCACTCTACTCCGATAAGCATCTCCACTGGTCCCGCTTGGTTGATGTTTGGATCGGCCAAGGAGATATCCCTCGGGATCGGCCAGGTTTTAATGTTAAAAGTTTCGGATGGCTGTTGTGTCGTTATTTGCTTTACCACGTAGGCATCTACATGTATCTGCTTGGATTCTATTGGCAACTTTATTTGTTTAGTGGCCTTTTGAATAACTCCTTCAACGCTACTGATCGCAATGCTAGCTGATTGAGCCTTGCGGTTAAGTTTCTTTAAGGCAGCTCCGGTGATCAAGTTTACTTGTGAGCCACTGTCTAGGATTGCGCGGAGCTTTACAGTTTTGCCTTTGCTGTCTGTTGTCTGAATCATCACGGTACTGAGTAATACTTCAGCCCTTGTGTCTTCGAGTGCTAGAGATATCTTTTTTTCGACTTAAACTCAGCAGCTGGATGTAGCAAGGTGTTGTGCCATTTGTTGCATTTCAAACAGGCACGAGAACTGCACTCTGAACTTCTGTGCCCGGTGCGTAAGTAGTTCATGCAGAGTTTAAGCTTGTTTACCCTTTTTATACGGTCTGGAACTTTTTGAACTGCTCACAGGACTATATTTTTTGGTTGCCATTGCAATTTTTACAGCCACTAGAGGACGTTTGATTTGTTGACACTAATGCCGATAGTTTCTTGGGTTGATTTTTAATGCTGGGACGCTTTTCGTTGCCTGAGGCCTCCAAAGCCTGGAATCTTAGTTCCATGTCAGGAACAAATCCAGAGATTGCAGCTCCCGTGGAGACTTTAGGGATTGTTCGTACAAGTTGTGTGACGTCTTGTCTAGCTTTTTCAACAAAAGATGAATGAAAATCGGGTCCCAGTTCATCGTGTCAACTTTTATGTTTCTTCTGTTTCGGTCTCAAAATTAGTCCTATCCTATGTCTTCTCGTTTACTGAATGCAAAAACGACCATTAAAAGAAGCTCTAGTTTTAGAGATACAAGCTACTTTTTATATTTTATAAATTTTATTTGTCAAATTATAATTTGACTGCCAGAAGATTACTAAGTGTGATACTATTGCGGTAACGGTGAAATTTATAGTATTTCGTGCATATCATCTTGTTTTGGAGTGTTTTAAAGAGAGAAATCACAATTCCACGGAAATGTGTAAATTTAGCTAATAATAATTTTTGTTACATTTGTGGCGAAATAATGTTTACCTCACAAAAACGCAATTTGACGCCTCTTGTGAAGACTGCATATCAACATTATTTTAGTATGAAGGTAGGAAACCAAAATAAGCCATGGGCTCTACACATATGTTGCAATTCGTGTTCAGTTATATTACGAGAATGGCTGAAAAATGAAAAACGATCCACGGCTTTTGTTCTGCCTCTGATTTGGCGGGAGCCCACTA
Source organism: Odontomyia ornata (assembly GCA_963969285.1). Taxonomy (NCBI): domain Eukaryota; kingdom Metazoa; phylum Arthropoda; class Insecta; order Diptera; family Stratiomyidae; genus Odontomyia; species Odontomyia ornata. The sequence continues at coordinate 12,068,231 of OZ017741.1, forward strand.
ACCACATAGACGATTGTTATTTTTGCTTGACTCCGTCTATGAAAGCAGGATTGTCAATGAAAAAAATAAAAACTGTTAAATACCCGAATCTTCCATCAGTTACTCGGCCTATTCCACATTCAGACAGTTTACCAGTTCCTACACGACCCCAAACTTATGAGTTGGGAGCAGAAAATGAAGATAGTGTAGAAGGAGAACTTAACGAGCCTTCAACACCTTATGACCCTGATTTTAAAGAAGAAAAAGATGATCAACCGCATAAATTGAGTCAATCGGAGTTGAGTGATCTCAGAGATCTTGATTTGTCACAAGAGAAGGCAGAACTTCTAGGATCAACGTTACGGCAATGGAATCTCCTGCAGAATGATTTCAGGGTCACCAAGTACAGACAATGTCATAGGTATTTGATTCCTTTTTTTGTAAACAAAAATAACCTTGTTTTTTGTTGTAATATTAATTGATGAAAAGTTTGAATATGAAGCATGATCCAACTGAATGGAGACTTTTCATAGACTCCTCCAATATAAGTTTGAAAGCTGTGTTGCTTCATAATGGCAACCGTCTACCTTCCATTCCTATTCGCCATGCGGTTTGCATGAAGGAGACCTATGCAAACATGGCAGACCTCCTAGATTCAATCAACTACCTGGAATATACAGGGTTTTCCAATAAGATATTAAAAGAAAATTGCCATTTTTTAATATAAATGATCGGATGTTTAGTTCATTATAAATAGGAAGGTATGCCGTTAATAGTGGAGAATACCATCAGGCAAATCACCACCATGACCACGCTTAGAGGACCATATCCTTTTCATGGAATTTTCCATAACGAAATCACAAAGTGGCTGCCCTATATCCTCGAACGCGTCACGAATTCCATCTTTGAGGTCTTGAATTGACGCTGGACTGTTGGCGTAGATCTTCTCTTTCACGTGGCCCCAAAGGAAAAAGTCGCAAGGTGTTAAATCACAAGATCTCGGTGGCCAATTATGATCACCTCTTCGAGGGATAACACGGTCCGGAAACTTTTCCCGTAAAAGGTCAATGGTTTCGTTGCTTGTGTGGCACGTAGCGCCGTGTTGTTGGAAGTAAATGTTGTCCAGATCAATACCATCCAATTCCGGCCATAAAAAATCATTAATCATCTCTCCATAGCCCAATCTATTCACCGTAGCTGTTCCTCCAGCGTCATTTTCGAAAAAGTAAGGTCCAATGACTCCGCCTGACAATAAACCTCACCAAACAGTCACACGTTGAGGATAGAGACAATAACTCTTGGGTTTTCTGAGCCCTAGATGCGACAATTTTGTTTGTTGACGAAGCCACCGAGGTGGAAATGGGCCTCATCACTCAAGATGATTTTTCGATGGAATTTCGGATCATTTTCATGCATTTCAAGGACCCAATCAGCAAAGACACGACGTTGTTGATGATCGACCGGCTTGAGTTCTTGTGTTAACTGAACTTTATAAGGCTTAAGACCCAAATCTTCATACAAAAAAGGTGTAATGACGTTTGTTGAATGCCTAATTCCAAAGACCGACGAGGAATGGACAAACCTAGGTTTTCTTCAACACTTTCGGCTACAGCAGCAATATTCTCGGCTGTTCTTGAGTGACATGTACGGGTTTTATTCTTCACATCACCAACTTGTCCCAACAGCTCGAATTTTTCCACCAATTTCTGTATTGGGGTCCAACAAGGTGCTTCACGACGAACAAAAATGTTCGAGTTTTACGAACCGTCTCTGCCAAATTTTCACCATTTTTATAGTGAATTTTAATAATTTCAATGCTTTGTTGAAGCGTGTATCGTTCCATTTTTATTAATGGCGTAGTTTCTACTTGTCAAATGTCAAAAATGACAGCTTCAAAAGTGACATCTACCGAAATAGCGGGCGATTCCAAATAACGCCTGTTGCGAATTCCGGCGTACCAACTTCCTCCCATTCGCAACTTCAAATTGCTGCCGTAACATTGTCCCTTTCCTTTGGGCATTCCTACCTTTTCCTCCATAAATTTATTTATTTTTTTTTTACATGTTTCCATTTTCCCTTTAATTTTTACTCCCCCATCATCACAATACTACCCTTTTTCCTTATTAACAACTACAAAAAAATAATACCTACTAATAAATTCAATTTTCCCACTAATAACGTTCCATTTATTAATTCCCACTAACAAAATTTAATTCTATTCATTTTCCCTAACAAAACCTAATTCCTTCCTTAACACTAACTAATTCCATTCCCACTAACAAATTTTATATTTTTATACTAACAAAAATGAATTGACTAACAAAATTCAATCCCATGCCCAAATGAATCATTGAAGTTGCTTATGAGATGAATGGGAGATCGACCATCCACGGCACCATTGGCTGCGTCGTGAGTCCTCGATCTTGGGTCTGCTGGAACCCTGGGTTCAAGTTCCCCCGGGCGCACGGAAGCACTCTTTTTGGGGTATCGGCAAAATCAATAGTTTTCGTAATGTACTCGTATATGTGACACTTTACATTCAATCAAGCGATTCTTGGGGATGTAAATTGCCATATATGCAAGTCAATGGAAACTACTGTGATTGTCGATACGGACCAAAAGATGTGTGGGTAGCGGAATCGAAGTGTAATGAACTTCGATTACGTTACCCAGATGTGGCAGCGGTAATTGGAAAAAGAATTTGGATTGCGGGATCGGATGGGAGAAAGGGGAAATGTGGAAATGAGGTGGTTGGGATTGGGCAGTCAGTATTGGACGTGGAAAAAAGAAGGTTGAACGCTTTGGGGAGTGAATTTTGTCGGTTTTGCGAGTCCGTTGGAAGTGAAAAAGTGGAAATTCTTTGTCCGGAGGAAGAAGAGTTTTTAGTGAATTAGAAGTGGATCTTGAAATTGCGTTTTGGAGATTGAATGTGGGGTTGGGATTTCCACTGTTGGTGTTGGGTGAATTTTGGGGGGAAAAATAGTTGAATTTGTATGATAGAACAGAAAGTAGAAAGCTAAGTGACAAAGTGAAACTTGAACGAAGACACAAACTACTTCAAATTGTGTGGTGAATTAACTGAGAGTTAAAGATAATCGAAAGGATTAAGAAGAAGTGAAAAGAAAATCAGGAAGATCGAAAAGACTTTGAACTTAAACAAATTCTAATATAAAGTGGAGAGAAATAACAATATAGTGCTAGTGTGAAAATTGCAAAAGGTGGCCGTTTTACCATCCCGCTTGAATTTTTATTGTTTTTTTTCCCCTTTTTGGTTTTCAGAGCCCCCGCTTCTTTCTTGGCCTTTCCCCGAGCGCTCGGAGTCTTGCAGGAAAGTAAGTGAGTTTAAATTTATTTTCTTACTTTTTGCATGGTTTTAAAATTATTTGATTTTATTTAGTTTTGTATATTTAAATTAACATTGATTCTCTCTTAATTGACTTAAATCCAATTTCGAAGGGGCGGATTTGATTAAAATTAGTTTTTTTCTCTCATTTTTGTAAAATTTGTGAATGGTTTTTGTGATATAAATTTTGGATTTCTGTAAATAAAACGGCCATGACACATTAAAAACCTCATTTTCATTTCTCAAAATGACCTCCCCCTTTCCCGTCCTTTTCCCTATGTGCTAGTATTTATATGTAAGGTGGCTCAGCACGAGCAGAGGGTGTCCCGGAAGATCCACGACACGACTGAGCGCTAGCCGGCCTCAGTATGCCACCCCGGGCTACACACCTCTGCTAATTCTTAATGTCTGCAACTGCGGTGACTTCCGTGGTTGCTACACGCCTCTTATTGGAAAACCCCTTAAGTGAAAAATCTGCGGTGATTTAAAAGTGATTGCTATTCTCTTAGGGATGCAATCAGGGTGTACGAAATACTGTTGCTTTTTATGTACGAGTATGTGGGATAGTATGGATGGAAAACCACATTATATTCAAGCAGATTGGTCTGCAAGAAATCTTAACCGTAGTGAGAAAAACGTAATTGCCGAGCCACTCGTACTCGTAGATCCAAAAAATGTTTTTTTTTCCACCCTTACATATCAAGCTGGGCTTGTTGAAGAATTACGTCAAAGCCATGACCCGAGAAGGCCAGGCTTTTAAATACTTAAGAGACAAACTTCCTGAATTAAGTAATGCAAAGGTCAAGGAACGCATTTTTGTTGGGCCACAAATACGTCAACTATTCCATTCTATCCGTCCTCTGGTGTTCCTCAAGGTTCCATTTTAGGTCCCCTCTTATTCCTATTGTTTATAAATGATCTTCCTTCGGTTATCGCTTCCAATTGCCTACTGTATGCCGATGATTTTAAAGTCTTTCGAGCTATCAGGTCTGTACAAGATTGTCAATATCTTCAGATGGACCTGATTGCACTAAGTAACTGGTGTTCGTCTAATTACCTCTGTCTTAATGTTGCCAAATGCTATAAAATGACTTTAAATCTAAATCGTTCTCCGCTGAATTTTACCTATATGTTGAACGAAGTCCCACTCGCTGCTGTGAGCTCTGCTAAGGACCTTGGCGTTACTTTTGATCCTAAGCTCAATTTTGATGCACACGTTCTAATCGCGACTACTAGGGCCTCGAAAATATTGGAACTTATTTTCAGGCACGCGCATAAATTTAACAATATATCTACTCCTGTCCGCTTGTTTATCTGTCTTGCCCGTCCTATCCTCGAATATTGCTCTGTAGTTTGGTCTCCCCAACACTCCTACCTCATTGACTCGTTAGAGAATGTCCAGCGTAAATTTACTCGTGTCTTGTTTTACAAATTCAAAATCCCATATCAACCCTATGACTGCCGTTTATCCTTCCTACGTTTGCCTACTCTGTCATCCCGTCGCATGTATCTAGATCAGTGTTTTCTGTATCAACTCTGCCACAATCAAATTTCATTAACATTGCTTGCAGACCTACGTCTTCGTCAATCATCGCGTTCTTCTCGGGCAAACAATTTTTTCGTGCCACCGTATGCCCGTACAAATTTATATTTTCACTCTCCTATTATACGAATGGTAAGGAATCATGATAGGCTTGAGCTTGGTCCTTTTTCCGACTCATACCTAGTTTTTAAATTGAGGTTAACAAGCCTGATTCTTAAAGCTCAACTGGAGTAAATATTAGACTTTATTTTCTTTTTTTTGTGTGCTTTAATTTAATTTTACACGCATATTTATTGTTATTAGTACCATTGAATTTCTTTTTTATATTAACTTTAACACTTAATTCTAATTTTCATTAATTTTCTTTTCTGTTTGTGTTGTTCCATTTTGTAATTGGATAATTTTTATCTGTTAAATGGAATTTAAATAAATAAATAAATAAATAAACTTGTAAAGGACATCGCATTCGATTTAGTTTTGGGAGGGAAGGAAAAGGAAGCTTGGGAAGCTCTCAAGGGAGTTAAACATGGATTTTAAGGGAAGAAAAGAGATGATAACTGCCCACAATTGGGTATCGAACTTCTACAAAAATATCACCAACTTGGCTACAACATGTCCCTAAAAATCCATTTTCTCCACTTCCATCTTGACTTTTTCCAACGTAATTGCGGAGATGTTAGTGATATTTCTGGGATGGAACGAAGATATCAGTGCCGTTGGAATGAAGCAATGCTTGCAGATTACTGCTGGTTTAAATGTAGAGATGCTCCAGAGGTCACTTACAAGAGGAAAGCTAAAAGACTACGATAAAAGGAATCAGTTGATTCTTCGTAGATCTAAACACCTGGCAAGTGTTTTTTGAAGAATTTTGAATTTAAATATCATTAAATGTTGTAAGCATATGTAATTCATATTTACCAATTTCTTAGAAACAATAATTTTCATCATTTACATATCAAAAAGTGTAGAGCTAATAAATTTTTTTCTTTGTCATATTCCTTTTTCTTAACCCAAAATTAGTAAGAATCGACTCATGAAGTAAAGGAAACTGTAATGATTTTTATAATACCCGTGTAGGACACGGGTGCCGATGGTCTGGCTTAAGTGTCAGCGAGCTATAAACAACACCGAGCTCAGCTAACTAGCTTCGCTTAACGACCGCGTACGCGTGCTTGACGAATAGCATTTGCGGGATCATATGAGGCGGATTCTTGTCGAGCCACGAAGCTACACTACAAAATACTTATCACGCGTACTCTACAAGACGCACCGATCAATTTTTATTGTCTTTAAAAAAGTTCTATTAGGTGTCAATTAAGCTACTCTACAGTAATCCAATATTTTTTTGCCTCGTTGAAGTTAGCGGACACGGAGGCTTGAGACAAACGCAAACATTGCACAAAAAGCAACCGTTACTTTCACCGAAGAAGGTCGTTGCATTACAAGGGGAATGTCAAACCTAAAGATGTTAAAGTGGCTGAAGTGAACCACTCATCCCTGCCTGAAGGATGGAAACTTGACGGATGCAGTTTACTTTACACTAGTAAAACAACAAACTAAGCAGTTTCGACGGGGTGACCACATTATCTCTTCAGGAGCAGCCACTCCTGATCACCACGGGGCTGCTCGACTGCTTATGTTTATTACAAAACGTTCAACTTTTTTTTGCTGCGCAGTGTAATATAAATATTTTTTGGAATTCCTGATTCTAGTAATTTTTGTTACTTTGCAACAAAATGGCGACCGTTGAAACTGGAGAAACAATGTTTCTTGATTTTATTCGTTACTGGTGACTGCATTTCGTAAATTGAGTACAAATCACTTCTGACATGAGCGTAGATCTGTCTACTCAATTTTTCAGTTCGGAATTGTTAGTAATTGGTGCAAAAGCTTTGACAAGATTAAATTTCTCCTTATAACGTTCGCAGCTTACAGGTAAATAAGATATACTTATTTATCATCAGATTATTGTATTAATCGGAAACGGTTTATTGAATTTCTATCTGATCACATCAGCATTTGCTTTAAGGGACCCAATTCGATGTAATCATCCAAATTATGCAATTATTTCTGCCAATAAGCTCTCAAACTTGGGAGTTTTTGTCTCAAATTGCATTTGTATGAAAATTTATGCACGGTTAACACATGTATGCCTTTTTTTACCTCCGTACAACAAACAGATTAATTAACAAGTAAAACGTACAAGAGTTGGCGTAAGCGATAACCATCTGTTCGGGCTAGAATGCTGATTGTAATGAAATCACAACAATGAATAAATTAATTAAACAAAGCGTCGACGATGATTCGGAAATTTTTGTTTGATTAATTTAATAAAAATGTTAATTAGAATAGAGTAACATCTATAATAAATCACTTTGTCAACCACAGCTCGATATCTCAGAATTATTTCATCGGGAGCAACCAACACGAATATTTCGCGATTATCTCACTCATAGAATAGGAATCCCGTCCTGTGGCGGGAGACTTTGGTCACGGTTTGGTTTGTTCGTTCTGGAACTGGAGCAATAAATTCAATTGATTCTGCAAATACACGAGTATCTCAGGTGGGAGCTTTATTCTGGCTTTGATTCTAATCAGCGCCGCGCTCGTTCGGGCTTATCTCGCTGAAATTCAACTAAAACTTTCAACGACATCATATATAAATTAAATATTTACCTTAAGTCAAAACGCACGTTCTACCCCCTCATGAATTATAATATGTACTACATGGAATTAAAACATATGTTAATGGTGAGCTTTTTGTTTTTTTTCTGTTTTTCTTCGTTGCTTTCTTTATTCTGTAGCACTCATATAGGTGCTTGTTCCCGAAATCTGTACCTAGCTCAGTTGTAACTATCTTCTAGTAGCGGTGAGCTAGGTTTGTGTAGTGGTGCAGTGTGTGAAAGTGATGAAGAGTGTTTTTCTGGTGGATACGAGTAGAACGACATGTAAAATTTAATTGAGAAATTGAAAATAAACGAGCTTTCCTCTTGGTTTTTCGCGCAATGATAAAGAAATATGATCGAATATTTACAAGGATAAACATCGGAATTGTTTGTATCATGTGTCAACATCCGCACACGTGCTAAAACTGTTACATTTTACATCAAACAATAACTGTGTCCATCAACGATTAAAAATAATCCCATTAACGCATTGTCTTAGTTTGCCAATTTGTGCTGCCGCTGCTGCTGCTGTACACCATCCATTAACAAATTGCTAATACTACAGTTGGTGTTTTTTAATTAGCCGAAGCTTTCATCTCCTGAACAATCTTTTTAACTTAACGCGAGTAGACCAAAGGAAATTAATTATCTGCTAGAATGAAATTAGTTTTCGCGCTTTTTCCATGGCGCGCAGGGAGAGTGTGCGTAGGAAGGATATCCTTGTTAAATCATAACATAACACATTTATGATTGCTCCGCATAAACGTTTCAATGCGATCAAGTTCACTAAGGTCATTGTATCTGTTTGTTAGGTGTCGTGAAATTCTCCAAGCGTTATTTAATTGAATTTTGCGTTTAAGGTTGGGTGCGTTGGATTCAAGCAAGAATAAAGTACGAAGCAAGAAGTGCGTAATGATAAGAACTATCCAATCAGCTTTTATGAATGAAAATTCTGAAGGTAATCTTGAGAATGTGGGACAATTGATTGTCACTTCCAATGTGATTCAGATTAAGTGTGTACTCATGAAGTAGACAAATATTTATATACTGTGCATATCATCGAGCTTAAGGGGTTACTGATTCATAACTGAAAGACTGTTATTTTTATAGCATGTGGTCTTTCGCAGTGAATCATATCCCAAGTAAACTCAATGCATTCTCAAACAACAATAGTCAATTTCGAAATGAAACCGCAAATATTCTGATCTTTGCTGAGATTTCTAATAAAGTGAAATTTTCCTCGAAAAATGGTAATTGATAAGCTTAATTTTCACTCATAGATCAACACACACTATATAATTTTATAACTAATTGAAAAAAAGTGTTTATAGAAGATTCCTAGGTGCTCAAAAAACAAAACTCATAAAAAATACTACCCGACAGTGGCGGAGTTACTGAAAACATTTTCTTTGTACAATTAATCGAGCAATCGAGAATACTATTTAGCCTGTGGGGCCGTTTTCAGTCTGCATTTAAGCGACAACCTGTATGTGAACTTTACCGAGCTTTCATTTCGCTTATGTAGCTTGTAATCAGTGGATTACGTTTTATATTGGGTTGTTCGATAATTAATGTCGTTTTTTCATGTTTTTCAAAGTAAATTTATTTGTATTAACAAACATTAATCAATAATAAAGGGTTTTCCAATAAGAGGTGTTATTTTGAATAGCCCGCTATTTCGGTAGATGTCACATTTGAGGCTGTCATTTTTTGACGTTTAACAAGTAGAAACTACGCCATTAATACAGAGACGGTTCGTAAAACTCGAACATTTTTGGGTCGTCGTGAAGCACCTTGTCAAACCGCAATAGAGAAATTGGTGGAAAAATTCGAGCGTTTGGGACAACTTAGTGATGTGAAGAATAAAACCCGTGCACGTCACTCAAGAAGAGCCGAGATTACTGCTGCTGTAGCTGAAAGTGTTGAAGAAAACCCAGGTTTGTCCATTCCTCGTCGTTCTTTGGAATTAGGCATTCCACAAACGTCATTACTCGTACACCGTATTTAGCATAAAGATTTGGGTCTTAAGGCTTATAAAGTTCAGTTAACACAAGAACTTAAGCCGGTCGATCATCAACAACGTCGTGTCTTTGCTGATTGGGTCCTGGAAATGCATGAAAATGATCCGGAATTCCATCGAAAAATGATCTTGAGTGCTGAGGCCCATTTCCACCTCGGTAGCTTCGTCAACAAGCGAAATTGTCGCATCTGGGGCTCGGAAAACCCAAGAGTTTGTAGTAACCACGGGAGTCACCGCAGTTGCAGACATTAAGTAATTAGCAGAGAGGTGTGTAGCCCGGGGTGGCATACTGAGGCCGGCTCGCGCTCAGTCGTGTCGTGGGTCTTCCGGGACACCCTCTGCTCGTGCTGAGCCACCTTGTAACGGTTTCCTACCTCCGTCTCGTTCGATCGCAATTAGAACCGACCTCTCATCGGTTCGAGACGTGCAGTCTTGGAAGTGACAACGGACTGTACCCTTCAGGTCAACAAGTCCGGTCACACTTAGTCTACTCCGTGGTGGCTGCTTGTAGGCTAGCTAGTTCGGAGAGGAGTTTCGGTCGCGGGTCTTACCCGAGCAGACTAAGTCCGAGTTACGTAACTCAGCCACCGATTCACATGCCCGATTTACAAACGCGTCAACAACTTCTCATCCAGAACAGGAAACCTACGTTACTTTAGTTCTGGATGTGATCTCTCCACAGATCTCAATTCAAAACACTACAAAATCTAAAACCATAGGCGCGTTACCGAATCACCGACGCGGTACCAGAAAATAAGCTAAACTACCTCAAGTCCAAAATAACCTACTCTAATAAAAAAAGACGAGCGCAAACAAGGGTACCGCGGACCGTAACCGACTCGAAATCAATCATCCGCAGATTATGAAAACCTAACCCTCTTCAAGACATACTTACCCTCGGTCATCACTTCCGCTGCAAAAGAAAGAGCATGCGGAACGGAAAGGCTTATGGCTTCTTTAGTACTTCATCTTTAATTTAAATTATTTTTTCCTATGTACATAGCAACAAATGTAGAGAACATATTCAGCTCAAAATTATTTTTTGTTGATTTTTTTGCTTTTTATAACTGGGGTATTTTTTGTAACAATATAAGATATTGATTCGTTCATATTTTCTGTTGAATTAAACATACTTTAATAGTCTTACAATGACTTTCAATAACATATCTTTCGTTTGTTTTTTTATTTTATATTAAAATACAATATTTAGAGACGTCTCTTTTTTTCGGTCTGTGTGTATATAATTTCAATTTATATATAAGTGAGCTTTACATCAAGCTTTGATTTGGACTTTCTTTTTAGATTAAAATTTACTGAAATATTGTTTTCGGACTTTTGATTTCTTTGTTGTTCAATTTGTTTTTTTGTTGTGAAAAATTCAAGTTGTATAAATTTACAGTATTTTATCACTATTGTGGTTTTAATTTTTATTAATTCATGCATTAATTTTACGGATCAAAATTTAAAAAAAAAACTGAGAGACTGATTTTATCTTATTTCATATTTAATGGCATTAAGGCAACATGTATGCAATTTGATTCCTTTAATTCTGAGACTTAAAAAAAAAATGTTATTTTGCGTTCTTCCTTTTTTGAAAGTTTTTTTTTTTTAGTAGGAAGATCATTTATTGTACATTTCTTATTGATTTATTTCTCTTTTTTTCAGTGTCTTTAGAGTGTTTTTATACCTTTTGAAAGAATTTACCTTAAAATTTTTTTTTTTCATACATAAATTTTTATGTATGAAATTATAAGTGATGAAATATATTTTTAATCTTTTTTGTTTATTATGAAAAAATGCACAGCCCAGTAATTTTCTTAAATTACGTCTTCATTTCATTCTTGTTTTTTTTTTTTTAATTCTGTCCATCAATATTTAACGAAAATGAGGTTGAATCGTGATAATTATTTGATATTTTGCATATTATTTTTTTTTTAAATAATTACAATCAAATTTATTTTATTTGTATAAAAATGGGAAAGTTGCATGGCACAAATTGTTTTACTTTTTAAGCTTTGTATTTTCTTTGACTATTTGAATGCAATCAGTGGATGCGGAAAGTTCATTGCGGACAATGTAAGTTTTGGGAGTTTGTTTTGATTTTTAAAAATAGTTACTCGCTCCAATAAACTTGGTATGATTTACCGACCGATTGCACTTTGAAAAAAAGGATTAGATAATTCAAATTATTTTTTTATTACAAATGATAATTCCATTTTTGTACTGTACATTATTTTACTTCAATGACTTGAGTTTAAAGGTCAATTACTTCAATCTCGATTCAACAGGAGTGGCTTCTGGGCAATTGTGATCTTGATAAATTCAAAGAATTCAATCGGATTTCTGTCAGTTGAAGTGCAGTCCTTGTTTTTCAGTTAAATCATATCCTTGTTTTAATTCTGACAAATTGTTAATCACATTTACGCGCTAACTTGCTAAATTTCAACGATTTTTATTGAGTTTTGCATTCAAATTACTTTTCTTACAATAATAACGGAATGAGTTTAAATATCATTGAACGGAATCGCCATCAATTCAATTAATTAAATTTATTAACAGGGAGAAAGTTCAATTTTATTTTAATTCGAAATTAAAATGCCATGAATTTATAAATATACAGATAAAACTCGATTCTTGTGGAAAACCACCATCAAAACTTTACAAACAAAAATAAATCCTTTTGGAATTGATTAAAAAGGAAATCCGCTATATAAAAAAAACTTATTTAGAAAATTAATTTTGACTCAATGCAAAATTTAGTAAAAAGCAAAAAATAATTCAACTCGAAACCGTTAATTATAGTGTTAAAAGAGCTCTAAATTAAATTTAAGCTTAAGACTTCGTGGTCACAGGACTCGCAATCCTCTTATTATCCTTCCTTGCATCAAATTTTATACATCTTTACCTTCATCTCAAGAAGGTAGGAACTAGGATTTTATTCATCTCAAATATTCCTCCCCAAACCGTTCAATTCCCAATGTAACAAATGCTATGAATGCAATTTAAATTTAAGGATGCTCTTATAAAATTGTATTAAAGCTCCCAATCGAATTATCCTTCTTTCCAATCAAACTTTTCCCATCATCCAATTCATCGCGGGGTGAGAAAAATTATAAATTCACTTGTCATATTCCTCCCCCAAACCATTTCAACTCCCAGATAAACTATCCAACACAAATCTAGGAGCCGGCCTGGATCTGATCCTGATTCCCTCGTTCTTTTGTTATAGCCAAGAACAACAAGCTTTACATACCTCGAGATCGCTTTAACTTCACTCCTTTTTTTTTGGTCAATAGTGACCACTTATCAGAATTGACTTTTTTCTTTCCGCCACCGCTGAAATTTCTAATATCGCTCGCTATGGGCGAAGTATTGTTCTCCCTTTCTTGTCTGACATCTCCGACCCAGCTGCTATAGTTTGATTTCGGTTCAGCTGTATAGAAGCATTAAAAGCCGAATAAGTCGATATTCCTAATTAAAATGACTTGAAATTCCAACAAGATTCACCCTCTCCGCTAATCCGCTAACCCTCGCGAGACTTCTCCCTCATAAAGTCCCGTTAGTTGTCTAATCTACTTCATATCTAGAAAATTTTTTTATCTAAAACTCAATCTTTACTTATATTTTCTATCATACACAATTTCATTTATGATTTTTTTCAGTAGTCAAACTCGATTGTTTAATCATTATGTACGAATTCTAAAACCAGTGTCAAAATAAAACCATTTTAACACATTTGGATGGCAACTGTGGGAGGCATTGCCAGATAGATATGCTTCGAAATGTATCAGAGTTTTACTTCAGCGGCTCACATTGACCGAAAATATTTCTCCACAAATATAAATATTTGAAGAAAAATATTTTCGGAGCAATGCTGGCTGCACGAAAGATAAAGTCTGCTTGCATTTCGAAGTCATACATCTCTGGCCGGGTGCCAGGGTTCGGGATCGGAATCACTCCGATTCACGGGCGTAGGCATGTGACAACCTTACATAAAAACTAGCACAAAGGGAAAAGGATGGGAAAGGGGAGGTCACATTGAGAAATGAAAAATAATTATCTTAGAATATTGTGGCCGTTTTTATTTCAATTTAGGAAAATACACAACAACAATTCGTGAAAAAAAAATAATATTGTAAAACAAAACTAGCCTCTAAATTGTAAACTGTTGAGAGAAATTGACTAAAATTATTCTGGAGAGAAATCGACAAAAATTATTATGGAGAGAAATCGACAAAAATTATTATGGAAATCGACAAAAATTATTATGGAAAACTAAAATGTGTGCATTACTCACCCCTATTGGTGCTGCTGAGCGCTCGGCAACTGAAGGGAGGGGCACTGAAAAAAAATCACTGAAATAGATTAAATTCATGAACTTTACGTTATGTTTTCTTTTCCTTTACGTTAGCATAAAACCACAAAAAAAACAATATAAACTTTACTTTAAATTTTATAATTTACGCAGCCACTAATCCGCTGTACGGCAGTTTATCTCCATTAAGTTGAAATAATTACTTCACGTATATTTCCAATTATTCCTTCAAATTCATTCCATCTACCAGAAGGAATCCGCCCACAGATATTATTCTTGCGTTTTTCTTTCTTTGTTCTTTTTTTTTCTATAGTTTACGAGTTCCGGCACTTGAGTATTCAGCTTTTATTAAGGTTGGCACTTGCCACTTAATTTTTCTTCATCCGTTATTTTTTCTTAGTCCAATCACTGTATCCACTTGGTCTAACTTTTGCTAAGAAGTTCATTAGCTGCACTACTAATTCAACTATAATTCTTATTTTCCCTCTATACACTTGTTTTAATATTCTATTTTGAAAATATTCAATAATAATATTCACAACAAACTATAAAACGTTGAATTCTTCTTTTTCTTTTCTTTAACTCGCGATTTTTATACACGTATGTCTTTTTTACTGTTCACCTCCGCCTCAAACAGATTCATCCCTTTTTCACTGTCACTATTGCGAAACCAATCATTTATCCACCCCAAAATCAGACTCTATCCCCCAAAAAAACTCCCTCTTCTTCACAAAACCAAATCCGGAATCTTTTTTTTTGCGAATTCACCATTCCGCACCGCCAAACACAATCTCTTTTTATCTTGCCAGTCAAATACTAACTGCCCAATTCAATGCACTCCATCCCGCATTTCAACTTTCCAAATCAGATCCGCAATACTTTTCATTTTTAAATTACCGCTCCCGCCTTTGGGTAACGTAATCGAAGTTCATTACACTTCGATTCCGCTACCCACACATCTTTTTTCCCGTATCGACAATCACAATAGTATCCATTGACTTGCATATATGGCAATTTACATCCCCAAGAATCGCTTGATTGAATGTAAAGTGTCACATATACATTACGAAAACTATTGATTTTGCCGATACCCCAAAAAGAATACTTCCGTGCGCCCGAGGGAACTTGAACCCAGACTTCCAGCAGACCCTCGATCGAGAACTCATGACGCAGCTAATGGTGCCATTCATCTCATAAGCAACTTGAACGTTGCATTTGGGATTAGATTGAATTTTGTTAGTAGGGGATCGTGAATTAATTTTTGTTAGTATAAAAAATAAAATTTGTTAGTGGGAATAGAATTAGTTAGTATGAAGGAAAGGAATTATGTTTTGTTAGGAAAAAGGTAGTGAATATAATTTTGTTAGTGGGAATTAATGAATGAAATGTTGTTAGTGGGAAAATTGAAATTATTAGTATGTATTATTTTTTTGTAGTTGTTAATAAGGAAAAAGGGTAGTATTGTGATGATGGGGGATAAAAAATTAAAGGAAAAATGGAAAAATGTAAAAAAATAAATAAATTTATAGAGGAAAAGGTAGATTGCCCAAAGGAAGGTGGAAGTGTTACGGCGGCAATTTGAAGTTGCGAATGGGAGAAAGTCGGTACGCCGGAATTCGCAACAAGTTATTGTTGAAAAGCTTCTCTATCCTCAACGTGTGACTGTTTGGTGAGGTTTATGATCCGGCGGAGTCATTGGACCTTACTTTTTCGAAAATGAATAGATTGCGCTATCGAGAGATGATTAATGATTTTTTATGGCCGAAATTGGATGGTATTGATCTGGACAACGTTTACTTTCAACATGACGCCACTACGTGCCACACAAGCAACGAAACCATTGATCTTTTACGGGAAAAATTTCCGGAGCGTGTTATCCCTCGAGGGGGTGATCACAATCGGCCACCGAGATCTTGTGATTTAACACCTTGCGACTTCTTCCTTTGGGGCCACGTGAAAGAGAAGATCTACGCCAACAGCCCAGCGTCGATTCAAGACCTCAAAGATGGAATTCGTGAGGCTATCAAGGACATAGGGCAGCCACTTTGCGATTTCGTTATGGAAAATGAAAAGGATATGGTCCTGTAAGCGTGGTAGTCATTTGCCTGATGTTATTTTCCACTATTAACGGCATATCTTCCTATTTATAATCAAATAAACATCCGATCATTTATATTAAAAAATGGCATTTTTCTTTTAATATCAAAATAACACCTCTTATTGGGAAACCCTGTTGTTGAAAAACTGCTCTGAAATGAAAATGGTAAATCAAACACAGTTTTGGAGATGGAATAAATGTCTTTATTGTGTCCATCTATTTAAATACATTAATTGTGCTTACTAGACATAATTTACAATATAACTTTCCCATGGTCTGCTGTGACACGTGAGATGCAAAATTTCCAAAGTCGCGGAATTGCATGTCTGAGAATTTTGTGCATAGTGAAGAATGTCTGAAAGTGTGCAACGTGGTCACTCACAGCAGACCGTGGGAGCACATTGAAAGTACGTAAGTTGATACGTAATATTTTTGTGGGAAAAGTTATTTTTGCTGAACAATTTCAATTATCGTGGGATTGGAATTTGTAGGAATTGGAAGGAGATAATGTTTTATGGAATTCTAACATCCTCCCCCACTTGAAACACACCTGGGCGTGGTTCAACAGTAGTAGAAGATGTTGGCTGGGTCCGTTTTGATGGTCGTGGTATTGTATGGAATTTTGTTCCTGTGGTTTGCTTCCATTGTGATTCCGGTGTTTTCGATTGGCCTAGTTGTCGTGAACGTAACCTATGCCAAAGTTGCCATAGCGCCACTGCAAGTATGATAGCTAAACACAGGTAATTTACAACATAGTTGTGCGTTGAAATCTGTTCTCGGAAGTCGGCTCGTTTGATTTTCGCAATCCCGTCTTTGAGTTTTTTTCCATAATTGTTGATCGATGTCGATAGTGGATACATTCAATCGATAGTTTGGTTCGATGTCTCGGTTGTCCAGATGTTCGGAAAGGTTTCCCAGAGGGTTAAAAGAAAAATTCTTGGTGCTTTCAAACTGAGTGTTGCCGGCAATTGTTAAAGTTCGGTGGTTTAAGTTGCACTGTGGACTTAGCTTCAGAATGCCGCTTCCACGAAGATGAAGGATTTTGAAGTGCCTTCCACAGAGCGCATCGAATGTTGTTTCTTCCTTCAAAACGTAGATCCACTGGTTTGCAGCATTCAGCTTGATCCAAGTATTCGTAGTGGGAGATACGTGCACCGCGCAAGTTGACGAGAAGTTAGCCAGATGAACCAGAAGGGCGACTTCGCATTCATACATGCTGGATTGAGCAGTATAGACAGGATGATGATGAGCGCAGATTAGTTCAGTCTCTGATAAGTGCAGGCATTTTCCACGTTCTTCTGCTGAAAATGGGAAGAAATGATCTCGTTTGGAGTTAACGGCTAAATATTCAGTAGAAAGCTGTATTGAAGCTGAAATATTTTTTAGGGTTTTGTACTAAAATACAAAACCCTATTGCAATCACGACCTGTGTCCGTCTGTCCGTCTGTCCGTCCGTCCGTCTGTCCGTCCGTCCGTCCGTCCGTCCGTCCGTCTGTATGTCACAGCAGTTTTTCTCCGAAACTATAGAGGCTACAGCCATGAAACTTTGTAGAAAGGTCAGAAGTAGTGACCTCTTGAAAGTTTAAGGGTGCAAAATTTTTCAAAGGGGTTTAAGGGGGGTCTCCCCATACAGGGAGGTGACCCCTCAAAAAAAAAATTTCACCATTGGTAGTCGAGTAGGGTGTCATTGGAAAGGTCTCAATAGGATCTTTTCAAAACAAGTCTTAAAATTGCCCTATAAGTAACGAGGGGAGCAGGGGAAGGGGAAATGTACGAACTTTTCGCGACACCTGGACACCTTCCATCCGAAAAATCTGAAAAAATCATGAATGTAGGCCTTTATGAGTACAACAACAACAAATACATGAGAAGTCAAAATTCACTCAACTTTGTTAGTAATAGTATGATTTATCGATTTTCTGTTTTCTTGAATAAAATCTAAACGGTACCTTTAAACTCAATAAAATTTAGCAAACAGATGACTTTTTATTAGATTGATCATTTCTGAAAGTTTCATAAAGATCGAATAGTATTTACCGAAGTTATAGCGATTTGAGTTTTCCTGTATTACTATGGAGCAATATGCCCTGTATTACTATGGAAACATATGGCTATGGAGCCATATGTGCTTTTTACCGACTTAGACACTACAGCCTTGCTAGAATTTGCATGAACATTTCAGGAGTGATAGGTATCATGAAGATGAGTATATACAATTGAAAAAAGTGAAGAGGCAGGAGAGAACTCCTAGCAAAAGGGCTTTGTAACCATTCTAGGATTCGAAAAAATCGGCCATGAATCGATGATTACAGTACAGAGGAGTGGCCCCTGAAAATAAATTTCATGAAAGGTAGCCGATATGAGTATCTATGAGAGCTTTTCAAAAAGAATTCTTAAACTGACAGTTTTTGCTTCAGTGGGAGCACAGTGGGGGGAATACATGAATAATGTGTTTCCTCCCTCGCGCATTGACACCCGTGATCTAAAAAAGCTGAAAAAATTATCAAAGGAGATATTTATGGGTATAACTATAACAAACACCTCAGAAGTCAATATTCGTTCAATTTTGTTAATAATAGTATGATCCTAAAATTGCACATTTTCTCCAATAAAATCGTCTTTGACATGTTTCTTGATTTTATTCGTTGCTGGTTACTGCATTTTGTAAGTTGAGTACAAAACCCTTCTGACATGAACATAGGTCTGTCTACCCAACTTGTTACGATTGTAGGAACAGAATACAGTTTAAGAAGCTGATATTCTTCTATTGTAGTGAGCGGTATTTGCATGTCGAAGCTGATATTTGATGCCATCGTTCTGGTTCGAACTGTAGCTAGATTGTATATTTTATGGAAGGCGTCTGGAAAAACAGGTAGCATATGATTTTTTGGTAGATTCTCTCGTATTATTTGCAGTTGTTTTCGCAATTGTGTTGGTGTTATTAATAATGGATTTATTTTTCCTTGGTAAGTGTTGGTAATTACTTGTATGAGCACATCTTGTATACTTTTGAAGTTGAAGAGTAAAATTGTGGTTTGTACTGCTAAGGAGCTGAAGATACCGGAAAGTGTTTCGATTTTGAGCGTTGTGTTTGCCAGGTGCTCGTACTGGTTTTCGATAAATTTAAATTGTTGATTGATGTGTCTATTTTCCTTTTCCAAAATATTTGATGTACAATCGAGTATCATCGTTCGGTTTTTTATTAACTTTAGTAGATAGCCTTCATTTTGCTTGATTTTTCTTATGTCGTCCTCATATTGGTTAGCGAAGTCTTCATCTAGTACCCCAAATAACAGATGAGCGGCTGAGCCAACGATGTTTAGCGGAGATCTTTGAACTCTTGCTTGGTGTTGTTGTAACAGTTCATTTTTCTGCTGGATCTCGTTGTGCAGTCGAAAAAATTGCGATGTTAGTGTACTACAATATTGGCCAACATGGAATAGTTTATCTTGTGCCGAGCAAATGCCAATCAGCTTAGTTATGTGCCTTCCCAGACCATCGTACTCCGCCCAATAATTTGTTAAGTCATAGTAAGTCACAATTTTCCAAGTGTTATCAGTTAATTTAATACGGTTAACTTCTTCGAAGTAAATACCAGGGTTGTTTTTGAATGGGGTTATTTCTGCGATTGATTGATGTTGCGTTACTCTTTCGTCCCCAAAAATCAACGGTACCAACAAAATAACGAGGAACATTTGGAGGAGGGAGGTTCTTCCTGGTTTTGGCGTGGACGCTGAATCTTTGCTTTCTGCTCTCTTTCGGGACATATTTTGGGCGGCTGCTATTAAGTCAGAAGCGACAGGAGCTATTTTTGGACGGTTGGTGTGTATATTTTTGGTTTCGTCTTCAGTTAGAGGATGGTTGATTTTTGTACTTGAGGCTTCGCCTTGAGTAAGAGGCTCGTAGGTCGTTCCACCTGTACATGGCAAAGGACTGATGGTGTCAATTGCCCGTGAAGTTATGCCTGTTGCCGTTTTTATTTCCACCACTCTTACTCTACCGTCTAATCCCTTATAGACTTTTGTTAATCGTCCCATGCGCCAATTCATTGGTGGCAAATTTGCATCCCTGAGAATTATTAATGTGCCGGGTTCTAGATTTTGCTTGACCTCTTGCCACTTTGTCCGTGGTTGCAAATCCTGTAGGTATTGTTTTGTCCACCTCTGCCAAAAGTCCACATGCAGTGCTTTCACCAACTTCCATCGAGTTAGAAGAGGAATCGCTCCGGGGTTGATTTCGTGGTCAGGAATGGTCGATAACGGTTGTCCAATTAGAAAGTGGCCTGGGGTTAGCGCTTGAAGATCGTTTGCATCTGCTGACATTTGACAAAGTAGTCGAGAGTTAAGGATGGCTTCTATTTGACAAATGACGGTGTTGAGTTCTTCGTAAGTGAGTGAAGCACTTCCTACCACGCGTTTCAGGCGATATTTTGCTGACTTTATTGCAGCCTCCCAGAGTCCACCAAAATGAGGAGATCTCGGTGGGATGCGCAACCATTCGATTCCTTCACTAGTACACGTTTCTTCAATTGAGTCGAAGTGGTCATTGAAGAGTGAGTATAGTTCTTGAAGTTCTGAGTTTGCTCCAACGAAGTTTGTAGCATTGTCGCTAAATAGTTTTGAAGGTCGCCCTCGTCTGGCAATAAAACGTTTGAGGCATCCTATGAAGGCCGCCGAGGTTAAGTCCGTAGCTAGCTCGATGTGCACTGCCTTTGTGGAGAAGCATACGAACACTGCTACGTATGCTTTGGACGGTCGTTTTCCTCGTATCTTGAAGTGGATGTGGATGGGCCCGCAAAAATCGACTCCAGTGTAGAGAAACGGCCTGGACTGTTGGACTCTTTCCGCTGGCAAATCTCCCATAAGTTGGGTGAGGAGTTTCGGTTGTAATCGAGCACACAGCATGCATTGCCGGACTATCTTGTTGGCCATCCCCTTTCCGTTGATACACCAGAATGTTTGCCGCGAGATGTATAGCAGAGCCTGTGGTCCTGCATGCAAGTGCTTATGATGAAGGTGTGAGAAGATTAGCGGAGTGAATTCATGCATAGACGAGATCAGCATCGGCGGCTTTGTACTGAAGGGTAGCAGACTATTCCTCAGTCGACCACCTACTCGTATAATCCCATGTTGATCTAAGAAGGGCGCTAGCGAGCGGAGATTGCTGCTATGGGCAACAGAATCTTTCTGCGTGAGGTATTTGATGTCATCTGCGAAGTCGTCTTGCTGCATCACAGATATGATTATTTGTAGTGCTCGTTTCATTTCGTCTGGGTTTGGTTTACAGCTAGAATTCCTTTTTTCTTTAGGCAGTTTGCAATTTCCAATAAAGCCTAGTATGAAGGCAGTAACTTCTTGCAATCTCTGACACATCCGACATAATGGATGTTTCGAATGATTGATAGTGGCTGAGTATGAGTACTAATCAACACCATTTTTTGCTTTCGTTGTTCAGGAAGTTCGAAAACAATTTCTTCGTTTTTAGTAGCTTTGCTTGAAAAATGTTGTAACAGAAAGGTTGGCCCTTTAAATCACAGCGTACTTGAGCATAACTCAGCAGGAAACATGCCTCTGGAGATTATATCTGCTGGGTTTTGTGTAGATTCAACGTGCTGCCATACTCCATCTTCTGTATGTTCTTGTATGTATGCGATTCGGTTGCCAACGAACGTGGTAAATTTTGACGATGGTGATGCAATCCATTGGAGAACCGTTTGAGAATCGCTCCAGTAGAATGTTTTATCGATAGTAATTTGTAGAGAATTTTTCACTCTTCGCATGAGTTGTGTCAATAATTTTGCAGCGCAAAGTTCCAGTCGAGCAACTGTGGTTTGTTTGTTTGGTGCAACTCGGCTCTTCGCACATAATAAGGTGACATCAATTTGCCCACCGAGGTCTTCAGTGCGTATATAGATGCATGCTCCTTGTGCAAGTTTGCTGGCGTTTGAAAAAACATGTAGCTGTGTGCTCTGGCGTTTTGCGGAGATCATGGCATAACGAGGTAATTTTAAATCGCTTAAGACGGGAAGCTGTGATCTGTAATCTTTCCACCCCTTTTGTAGTTTTTCCGAAAGTGGGGTGTCCCAGTCAATTTTCAATTCCCAAAGTTGCTGCATAAAGACTTTCGCTAATACCACTACTGGATTCACTAGCCCGAGGGGGTCGAATAGTTGTGACATTTGGGCAAGGACGACTCGTTTCGTAACTGCCTGTTCGTTGTCTTTAATGTTGATGTTAATATTGAATTGGTCAGTAGATGGATTCCATATTAGCCCCAATGCCTTGATAGCACAATTTTCTTCGAGGTTGGTTACATCGAATTCAGTAGCTCGGTCCTTGAGGGCTATGTGACGCAACAGATTCAAGTTATTGGAACACCATTTATGTAGGTGGAATCCCCCTCGTTGAAGCAATTGAATAAGCTGTTGTTGTAGACATAGTGCTCCTTCCAAGTCATCGCTGCCAGTTAACAGATCATCGATGTATAGATCTTGGCGTACTACCTTTGCTGCCAAAGGGAAACCTCTTTCTTCATCATTAGAAAGACGCTGGAGACACTTCAACGCTAAGTATGGAGCACTCCTGGTTCCATATGTAACGGTCTTAAGCCGGTAAGTTGTTGGGCACTCACCGAGTTTATCTTGCCACAGGATAAGCTGGAAATCTTGGTCTTCTTTATGCATCCGAATTTGTCGGAACATTTTTTGGATGTCAGCCGTCATTGCGTACTTGAAACTTCGGAATCGGATTAGAATGTTGACTAAATCGTGTTGAAGTGTCGGACCCGTATGCAAGATATCATTGAGTGACAGATTAGTAGATGTTTTTGCTGAGCCGTCAAAAACAACGCGTAGTTTTGTTTTCAAGCTGTCGGGTCGTAGTACGCAGTGATGTGGCAAGTAATAGTGTGGTTCGTTATGGTTGGATGCTTCGACAACTTCAAGATGTCCCAGTGCTAGATATTCTTTTATGAAGTCAGAGTACATCGTTCGCAGCTCCGGGTTCTTTTCTAGTTTTCTGAGTAAACTTCTTAGTCGCTGTTCCGCTAATTGCTTTGAAGACCCTAAGGAAGACGATGATTGAGAGAATGGAAACCTCACTATAAATCTACCTTCCTTATCTCTTGTAACCGTGGATTCAAAGAATTCTTCACAATGCTTATCGGCGTTTGACATTGTTGGTTTAGCAGTTTCGACATCTTCTATTTTCCAGAAGCGCTCGAGCTGTTGTTCAAGGCTTGTTGCTATATCACAATACGTATTCTGTGGAGGTAGCTCGTTAATTTTTCCAATTGCCATCCATCCCAATTGCGTGTTTTGTAAGAAAGGTAAATCAGCTCCCATTGATATCTTTTCAGGCGTTATCAGTGAGCAAAATATTTCTGCTCCAATCAAGACATCTATACCCTTTGGTTGATTGAACTGCGGATCTGCAAGTGAAAGATTTGACGGAATCGGCCAATTACTCGTTTCAAATTTCTGAGTTGGATGATCAGATGTTATCTCGTTGATAACGAATGCTTCTATTTGTGTTGCATAATTAGATGTTGTAGACTGTAGATGTAAGTACACTCGCCTGGATGAATGTTGTGTTGTGTTACCGATTCCGAAGATTTGCTGAGTTTCTCGTTTACCTCTGAAGCCCAATTTGCTGTATAGTTTCTCGGTAATGAAGTGGAGCTGGGAACCTGAGTCAAGCAATGCTCGAGCTTGCACTGTCTCTCCATAGGCATTATTGATTGTTACGACTGCTGTTCCCAGTAAAACATAAGGTGTGTTTTTGTTGGTTGATTTCAGCGTTGTTAACGCCTTCCGTGCTAGACTTGCTTTAGCAGGATCGCTTGTATTGCCTTCGAGAGGGTGTTTTACCTTGGCTGCCATTGCAGTTTCACTACTAGTGCCTTCTGGTAATTTCTGCTCGTGATGGAGCAGTGTGTGGTGTCGTTTGCCGCATTTGGTACAACTGAGAGATGTACACGCTTTAACTGAATGTCCAATCCGTAGGCAGTTGAAGCAAAGTTGCCACTTGCTGACAGCTTTCTTCTTATCAACGATACCCAAGTTTGTAAAGAGGTTACAATGGTGAAGGTGGTGGGATCCGTTGCACATCTTACATACGCTGTTGTTAGTAGACGTTAAAGTTGTCTTGGCATTGATCGTTTTAGTGTGTGTCTTAACTGGTCGCACGCCAACTGCTTCGAGTGCCTGAAACTGGAATTCCAAAAATTTTAAAAACTGCTCCATTGTCGGTATTTCTCTTGGTGAGCTCAAAGATCGTTCGAATGCAACATGTGTTGCACTGTCGATTATTGGATCCCATTGTTCCACATTAACCTTCAATGCTTGAAGGCCTCTGATGCACTCTTGCGTAACATCATGAAGAGCTTTGATACCACTACCAGTTTCGACAGTGATCGTTGGTTGTGAGATCAACTTGTGAATAATAGAGCTCACCAGCAGACGCTTGTTTTCATAGCGCTCTTTCACCAGTTTCCAAGCTGAATCGTAATTCTTGTCGCATACGGATAAATGTTTGATGAGTGCTTCTGCTTCTCCCAAAAGATTGGTTTTCAGGTACCAGAACTTCTGCGACGGTCCAAGATTGCTTTGGTCAATTAATTGACTGAAAAGGTCGTGAAATTCTTGCCAATGCAAGTAATTACCGTCGAACTTTGGTAATTGAATGCGAGGTAGTTTGATGTTGGTTGATGCACCTTCCTGTATAGGTTCTACTGAAGAGCCGCTCTGTAGAATCTCCAATTGAAATGCTTCTACCTCTTCTTCCATGTGGTTGTATGACGTAATGTCATAGTTGTCTGGAACCTCATCCGCCGCTAAAATGTTGAAGTGTTTCTCCCTGATCGCATCCCAATGTTTGTTGATGGACTTCAACTGTAGCTCCATGAACTGCGCTGGCTGCTTAGAGATTACCCGTTCACTAAGCCGGTTGAGAAGTCGCTGCAATGTCTGCATCAAGATGTGCTGAGTGCTGACCATTGACAAAACCTTGTTCGGTACACTCCGCACTTCCTGCCTGGATGATGATTCCATAGCTTCCTGCCTGGATGGTGATTCCGTAGCTTCCTGTCTGGATGGTGATTCCGTAGCACTGAACTCCATCAGAAGGTCTTCGATCAGCTCTAGTAGCCTGAACGTCACCTTCTTGATCTGCTCGTAGTACTGGTTGCGAACATAAGGTGAATCCTTATGATCCTCAATGTCAACCAGAAGCAGCGTTTGATTCTGATGGAACTCTTCCCATAGTTGCATGAGGCGCTTCTTCCTTGATTCCAAATAGTCCTGGGTTTTCCTCAGCTGACTATCCTTGGAGAAGTTTCGCATCATCCGCTCGATTTCATCTCCTAGCTCTTGCTGCTTGCTGATGAGTCCTGACATCTTAAAGTCCTGTCACGGTCGCCAAATGTTGAAAAACTGCTCTGAAATGAAAATGGTAAATCAAACACAGTTTTGGAGATGGAATGAATGTCTTTATTGTGTCCATCTATTTAAATACATTAATTGCGCTTACTAGACATAATTTACAATTTAACTTTCCCATGGTCTGCTGTGACGGGTGAGATGCAAAATTTCCAAAGTCGCGGAATTGCATGTCTGAGAATTTTGTGCATAGTGAAGAATGTCTGAAAGTGTGCAACGTGATCACTCACAGCAGACCGTGGAAGCAAATTGAAAGTACGTAAGTTGATACGTAATATTTTTGTGGGAAAAGTTATTTTTGCGGAACAATTTCAATTATCGTGGGATTGGAATTTGTAGGAATTGGAAGGAGATAATGTTTTATGGAATTCTAACACCTGTATATTCACCATTTTGTTGCATGTCCTTTTGCCATCTTTCGGTAAGTTGAAAAATTCCATTTCGAAGAAGCTTTGCTTTTTAGAAGCGAAGAACTGGTCTAACTCATTTTTAACAGCCTGATCGGATTCGAAAGTTTCGCCATTCAAATGATATTCTGATGGTGCTTAGTCAGGACTATAGGGTGGATGTGGCATCAGATCCTTATTGAGCTCCATTAATTTTTGACGGGTTATCAAAGCGGCGTGGGGTCTTGCACTTCATGCCGTTGTGATTGGCCAGTTCAGAGCGTTTTTTTCCTGATTTCTTCGTTCAATTCGATAGTTGACGACATTAGACATTCGAATCAATAGTTTGGTTCTTGAAAGCAGCTCAAAGTAGACTATTCCCTTGTAATCCCACCAAACAGAAAGCATAATCTTCTTTTGGTGAATATTAGCTTTGGATGGCGATTGTGGGGGCTCATTTTGTTTGATCCATGATCGTTTTCGGAGTTCGTTATCGCAAACAATTCATTTCATCCTTTTTAGAAATGGGTCGTTTTGGTTACGATTCAGCAAAGTTTCGGATATGTTAATGCGTTTGATGAGGTGAATTTCCTTTAATTCGCGAGGAACCCACACGTCAAGTTTGTTTACATAACCAAGCTGTTGTAAGTGCAAGTAAACTGTTGAATGCGATGTGTCGAGCTTCTCTGCTATCTCTCGAGTTGTCATACGCCGGTTAGTTTCGATTAACGCCTTTATTTTGTCGTCATCAGTAGTGCTTGGACGACCAGTATGTGGTGCATCTTGCACATTAAATTTTCCAGAACGAAAGCGAGCAAACCAACGCTGACACTGGCGTTCAGTAAGGCAGTTCTCACCACAAACTTCACACAATTTCTTATGAGTTTGCACCCTATTTTTGCCTTTTCGGAAGTAAAGCAATCAAATATGCCGATAATGCTCTCTCTTTTTTTTTGTGGTAGGGAGGTGAATGCCATTTATGCACAGAGTGTGGGACTCCCATACGCGACTGGACTACCACTAAACACCTCCCCTGTCAACCTGAGAACCCAGCCTGGAACCGTTTGACACATTACTTCGGGCCAGGTCTCGTTTTGTTACGCAGTGATGCGTCTTCAAGGGGGGCATCCCTTTCCCAGTGGGAGGGGAGAGGGGAAGAGGAAGTGCCCGACAAGCGATCCCCCAGCCCCAGCTGTTGTGAGTCCCTTTTATATTTTAGGACTGCCCGATCATAATGTGCCACCTGGTTCCATTTGTCAACCGATTCGAGCATCACCGCGACTATATTATCCGGGGTGAGCTCTCCCGTCTTCCTGGAGAGGTTATTTCGCAGCCTGTCCCATTTTTTGCACGCAGAAAATGTGTGGCAGGCATTGTCCTCCTCTCCTAGGCAAAACCGACAATCGGGAGACCGCGACTTACCGATCTTGTGCAGGTAAGACTGAAAACACCCATGCCCGCTCAAAAGCTGGGTCAGAAAGAAGTCAGTCTCACCATGCCTTCGATTTAGCCAAGGTCTCACATCCGGGATGAGGCGCGCAGTCCACCTTCCCTTCGTGCAATTGACCCAAGACTGCTGCCAATCGTTGAGCGAGCGCTGTCTCTCTTCGCGGATAACCTTCTCCCTCGCATCCTCGTTTGGGCGCAGGTAAATAGCGCGGCGTTCTCTAGCAAGGAAGGCGACAGGTACCACGCCTGCAATAACTCTCACCGCCAAATCAGAGACTGTCGGATACGAAGATGCAATTCTCAGTGCTCCTCTTCTCTGTACCTGTGCCAAACGTTTTCGGTATACCTCCTTGCTGAGAGCGTCGCCCCATACCTCTGCTCCGTACAGTAGCACTGACCCTACAGCACTCATCAAGAGGCGTCTTCTTGATGGGCTGGGTCCCCCTACGTTGGCCATAAGTCGACTCAGAGCCGATATTCTCGAAGAAGCCTTCTCATCCGTTGCCCTGATTTGCTCAGAGAAGCTCATCTTTGAGTCGATCAGTAGCTCCAGGTACTTCACGGATAGCTTCGATTTGATTTCTATAACTCCGATACTGATCATCCTTACTCTAGGGATTCTCTTTTTTGTCAAGATGACCACTTCGGTTTTCTCCAGTGCTAAACTGAACCCGCGAGTAGTCATCCAGTCCCTCACTCGGCGCATTAGCAAACCTAGCCGAAGTTGCGCCTGTTCAACGGTGCGTTCAGCGACCAGAGCCGCAACATCATCCGCATAGCCGACCAAGCGCGACTCATCTGGCATCTCAAGTCTCAGTAGCCCGTCGTAAGACACGTTCCACAGGTCCGGACCAAGGATAGATCCCTGGGCAACACCCGATGTAACAGCCATCCTTTGTTGGCCCTGTATCGTGTCATAGAGCAGGCTTCGGTCCTTTAGGTAATCCTTCAAAAGCCGCATTAGATATTCTAGAACTTGAAAAGGGGTTTGCAGCGTATCCAGAATATCCACCTATCTACCGAGTTGAAGGCGTTCCTGACGTCGAGTGTCACCAACAGAACGATCCGTCGCTTGATGCGACTATTCGCCTCTGCCTTTTGGACCGCGTTCACCGCCTCTTCAATCGCATCAATGGTAGAACGTCCTGCTGTAAAGCCGTACTGCCTAGGAGATAGGTCCCCAGCAGCACGAATCGCGTCAGTGAGTCTTCCCTTGATGAGTTTCTCTAGCACGTTCCCAACCGGGCGGTATGCAGACGGTGATTCGGGATTTCCCTTCCCCTTGCTGATCAGCACGAGCCTCGCCACCTACCGTCGTACCGGGAAAACCCCGTCTCGTAGGTAAGCGTTGAATTAGCTGAGAATGGTGATAGACAAGTTGCAACATCTCAGCTGGAACTCCAACTGGGCCTGGAGCCTTTCTTTCTTTCAATGCTAAGACTGCGACTTCCACTTCCGGCTGTGTGAAGAGTGGACACTCGACTGCTGTTTCACCATGGACAGCGTCAACACGGACGGGATGGGCGGGGAAGAATGCTCGCAATATCTCGTCCATCTTTGTCACATGATTTATGCAAGGGGTCTGTATGGTGCCAAGCTTCCGCATAACTAGCTTGTAGCCAAGACCGCACGCATCCTTGTTCATGTTGTTCACTAGGTCTTTCCAGCAGCAAAGCTTGCTACTGTTAATCAATATGCGAAGGCATTTCCTGGCCGGCTCACTACTGTGTCCAAAAAATAAGGTGATATTTGAATTTAAACTGCGCGCGTCGAAGGATTTGGAAAATTATTTTTTTTTAGGTTGGTAGTACTGTCAGTGACATCTATGTCAAATTTACATGTCAAAATATTCATTAGTGTTTGAGATCCGCGTCGTTTTGTGAGCTGCTAAAAGTGAATTTTTCGTTTTTTGCGATGTCGAAATTTGTTGAATTTGCATTAAATTTTGTTCGTGGAATCCATTTGCTGCTGCGGATACGTTGCGGACGGTGCAGAAAGCATTTGTTGATGAGGCTATGTATAGTGAGTTCCTAGCCGGCCGTGAACGTGTCGAAGACGAAGAGCGTCCTGGGCGATCATCAACCTCTTCTCTTCTTCGATTATCGTGGTGTTGTGCATTATGAATTCCTTCCACCGGGCCAAACAGTCAACAAGGAATATTATTTGAACGTTACGCTCATATCGGGTCCTTTGCATACTTGTACGGTGTGACCATAGCAAAGGGATTCGAAGCATTGAAGAGGCGCTGTCCTTCGCCGTATCCAGCAGATAACCCACCCAATTCTTTACTTTCCCCTTATTCAGGAATGTTTCGGCACCCTTTTCGGTCAACTTAAAAATGGCCATGCGTTGTCCTCTATGGTTTTCTGGTGTCAGTCTCGCTTTGATCCTGCCCACGTTAGGGAGCTCCCTTCTAATAGCCTCTTCTATTTCGGCCAGATCCATGACGCAGTCAATGTCTCTTATTTCAATCGTTGCCATCGGGTCGAGCGAGGATACGATTGCGCTTTTGAGGAGAACCTTCTTTACTGCGTCAAAGAATGCTTCATTATTGTCGGCCTTTGCTCCGAATTTGACCAGAATGTGTCCAAACCGGGTTGGTTGCACTGCTTTCATAGCAGTGTTGGTGTCTTCGGGTCATACATGTCCCGTCATATCCTGCGACACTTCTGCGTACGATAGACCATCTTGGCATTATACTAGCAGTGCTTGCTGTCGAGGTCTACGCCGTTGCTTTTTTCGTTTCATATCATGTCTTTTTCTTGCTGGTTGTCCGCGCGAACTTTATTGTCTGGCACTTTTTGGTGGAGTTTCTTTGCGGCTTTCTTCGCTCCTTTAGTTGGCACTATCTGGAACCCCTGATCTGGCGTTCTGCGGCCATCAAGTGCCTCTTCCTTCCTTCTTTTATGCCGAGCTAGACACGATTCTTTTAATGATGTTTGATGGTCGAGCTATCTGCATATGCTCTTTAGGCCTAGCGCTTCTTAAGTTTTCTGCTCTTCTTCGGCCTTTGACTAGCTCCTTCGGTAATGTCCTGTGCAGTCTAGGAGCTCCTCTAGTTCAAGGCGCCCATTCTTGACACCTTTACTGATTTTTTTGTGAATCGCATTTTGTTGTTTTAGAACGTCTCGCGCTTTTTGGATTAGCCTTTTTTCTTGATGTCGCGGGACGGCAATTGTACCTTGCGATCTGCTTTCACTTCAGCCACATTTTCGACGGTGGCGGTGAAATGTTCACTCCTTTCTTTTCCTCCCGTGATCACTTGATGGACTTCAGGATGGTTCGTTGTTATTTCAGCATTTAAGACCCTTGCTGGGCCACTTCGGCAGCGGTCGCAGCAGTAATTGTCGAACTCACGATGTTCTTTATATTTGCCGCCACCGCGTGAACAGTAGCGTGTCCTGCAGGATTTCCCGCTCTTCCTTTTTAAGAAGCCCGAACGCCGCAGGAGTCTCAGCTTGGACAAGGCTGTCCGTTAATCTCTGTTTTTCGTCAGTATTTATTGTCATTGTATTCGTCGTCGTTTTTTCGTGGTTGGTTTCCCCGTCGTTGATATTTGTTCTTATATATTTTTTTATCTATTTCTAAGTTTTTTAGTTGAAATTGCTCCAGTCCGATAAGTTCCCCCCTCGGACCCGCTATCTCCGTTCGTGTATTTGGTGGCCGTTTTGGTCCCATGGTTATCTTTGCAGAACAGGGAGGCCATGAGAGGATTGGTATAAGCCCTTATGGGGACAAGGCCTCAGAGACAGACCAGCGCTCATCGGGAACTGAACCGAACCTACACCACCAATCCAATGGTGCGAACTTTAAACGTACTCCAAGCCCCTTCAAGGGTTTAGCGGAGCGAAGACGGTATGACAGTTGAATTGAATCCGTTCACGTTCGTGTGTCACCTCGACACTCTCCTACGAATGTCACCTCGCTGCACAGCAACTAGGTCCAAACCATCATACCCGCCAGCCAAAAGCATCAATTCTATTTCATTGACTATAGCGCATTCTAGATTCATAGAGGGTCCTTACCTGTCATCAAAGGAAGAACCTTCATATCCTCAGGTCTACGGGTGGCGCTCCCCAAAGAATGCTAGCCAAGAGTATTCCTGTCTAGTGACTCAGCGAAAATATTGTCTTTTCCCGAAATGTACCGAATATCGGCCAGTTTACCGATGAAATTGAGGTGCCAAGCTTGACGAGGTGACGTTTTTCGGTTTCTGTCGGAGAGCGAATGTCAGTGGCTTATGATCAGTGTTGATCGTGAAAATTCTAGCTTCTAGCATGTGCCGGAAGTGCTTGATAGCGAGATAATAACTCCCTGTCAAAAGTGCTGTATCGGCACTGTCAAGCTGATTTTTTTTAGAAGAAAGCAAGTGGTTCCTAATGGCCATCAACTCAGTGTTGCAGAACCTCAACTACGGCTATGTCAGGTCCGTCGCAAACCACTCCCATTTCTGCACCGACTGTGGGATATGCAAGGAGTGTAGCTCGTACTAAGTCTTGTCTGGTTTTTTTAAAGATTCTTCGGCAGCTGGTATCCACTAAAGCATGGCGTTTCCTTTAATTTAGTCGTACAGCATCTTGTTTAACGATGCCTGCGTGTTCCCGCAGTCTATATAAATTTATAGTGCCCAGACACCGAAGAAGCTGCTTGGTGGTTGACGGCTGAGGGAAGCTGAGTTTGAATGAATTTTTTCCGGTACTGGTTTTAAGCCATTGTTCGAGACGATATAGCCGAGAAAAGGTACTTCGTTGTCACCAAACTTGCATTTAGGAACATTGATGACTCTGCCATGTTTCTCCAAACGTTTGAACAGTGGTCGTAGATGCTCTAGCTATAGTTCCAGGATTTTAAATTCCACAGTGATGTCGTCTAAATATTCAAAAACAAAGTCTAGACCTTGGAGTACTTAACCCATAAATCGTTGGAAGGTCTATGCTGCTTTTCGGAGGCCGAAGGTCATGAACCGAAATTCTTAAAGACCGAAGAGCGTTGCTATTGCCATTTTATGGATGTTCTCTTCCTCCACGGGTATCTAACGATACGCTCTCACCAGATCGATAATATCAATAACTGGGTCACGGTTGTTGAGCTCTATCGAAATATAGTAGAAGTTCTTATGGGGAATAAATCTGGCGTCAAAAATTCTGAAAGATTCATGTTGTTTATATGGTTCCTGATTATTATGATCGCCTCGATAGTAATATCACCTGCTTTGCTTTATTGCTATGTAACCCACCACGAGGCCTCGAACTGGATTCGAACAATAAAATATTTTCTAGTAAGCCAGGCTTGGATTTCTTCTCAGTTTTTGACATACAAACCTACGCCCTTTCCAAAACTCACTTAAGGGACAACTTCCTCCAGCCAGATTACCGACCCTGGCTTAAAGCTTATGCATTTGAGTTGGAGTTTGCACCAAATTCTATTTCCCATCTTGTAGGTCTCCAAAGCTGACTCAGTCTCTCAGCTAAAGAGATCGCTTTTTCTGTTGACTTTAAGGGGTATTTGAGTTGCTGCGTCGTTTCATCGTTTGGTTAGTGTAGTTGGATGCCCTGGCCCATTCATTGGCTCAAATCAATGTGCATTAAGTTTCCCCATACTCCCCTGTTGAGCGGAGGTCTTGGGAATTCTTTGTGGCTGAGGTATGTCTCTTTCTGCAACATTTTTTCTAGTCTCCTCAGATGGAATTCCACTTTTTTGTCCTACTGAAGTCTTTACTCAGCGAGTCATCCCAATTTCCCAGTTGTCATGGAGGTGGAAGGGTATATTGTTGAAGGCTTTAACTTTATTTAGCAAACCATATATGTCATTGTGATATTTTTCCTTTTGCTGGCCTGGTCATTTCCTCGCTGATCGGATGCGGGGGAGCAAATATTACCTTTTTTTTTCTTGGGACGGGAATACTAGCTTTCACCATTGTGATCGCTTTCGCGGGCATTCGTTGTAATATTGGTCATTTCTCTCTTTGCATAGGCATTCCCCTCCTACCGTGTCCTTTTGAATGACGGGTCCAAATTTTCTTTGAGGAAATTTTCTCGAAGCTATCTGCGACTTGGGTTGTTGCTGGGTCCAATTAAATTATCCTCTAAGGAGGCAAATATCAGGGAGGCTCTATTTCTGGCAGCCAATATGATTCTCCATATACCAACTAAGCCAATCGCCATAGGCTGGATGGGGTATTGAAAGCCTGAGTACACGAATTTAAAGCTTAAAAACTCGTGGAAAGCCTTCGTGCCTTTTCAAACAGGCTTGGGATGATCTACGGTGAAGTTTGTTAAAGTATTAAAGTCAGCTCGAATATTTTGTAGTTTCCTAAGCTCACTCTGGGCTTGCCTGCAGTCTTTTCTCTCTTAGATATGCTACGATAAAAAGCTTGCATGTTTAATTTTTTCACACAATATTCTCTCTGTTTCTTCATAGAACCAATTGTTCCTTTTTCAGGTCTTTTGTTATTCAAATATTTGTTTCGCAGTTTTTTATTCCTTTGTCCAGATTTTGCTACCCTTCAAACTTATTGTGTAGGGCTCCGGCTGATAAACTTCAGCGAGTTGGCATCGGTACGTGGCTCTTAAATAAGGCAACTTGTAGTGACTCGGAGTGTTTAAGTCCGTGCAGGGCAGTTGGTACAAGAGTCAGCGAGCTATAAAGAAGATCGAGGTCAGCTGACTAGCTTCGCGTTACGACCGCGTACGCGTGCTTGTTGGCTAGCTGTTTGCGGGATCATATGGGGCGGATTCTTTGTCGTGCCATGAAGCTACACAATAAAATACGAGGGCAGTTCAAATATGATGGAGACAAACGCTGTAGATGGCGCGCATGTATGTTTTGAAGGTCGTGGCTTGAGTATGTGATAGCTGGGCCCTTACGAACAGCGCGGCATAGTTTTCATTGGGAGTGCATGTTTCACGCTCATGCTACGACCATGAGTGAACGTCAAGTGCCGACCCCCGTTATGCAACATATTGTCATTCGTTCTTTAGTGTGGGAAAGCGTCACGGTAGCGAGTGCCTGAGTAGGGCTGCTGTGTTTAAATAGGCCAATATGTTGCGAAACCGTCGAGAATGAGCTGCACGATCGTCGACCGCGAACCAGCATCACACCAGACAACATTTGCCGCGTAGAACAACTCATTTTGGAGGACCGTAGGATGAATGTTCTAGACATTTCGGCAAAACTTTTTTTTTTTTTGTGGTAGGGAGGTGAAGGCATTTATGCCCGCCGAGTCTGGCAGTGTGGGACTCCCATGGAGGATACCTTTGTACTACCCACTAAACACCTCCCCTGTCAATCTGAGAACCTAGCCTGGAACCGTTTGACACATTACTTCGGGCCAGGTCTCGTTTTGTTACGCCGTGGGGCGCCTTCAAGCTGGGGAGTCCCTTTCCTAGCGGGAGGGGAGGGGGGAAGAGGAATTGCCAGAAGAGCGATCCCCCAGCCTCAGCGCCTCCGGCTGCTGTGAGTCCCTTTTATCTTTTAGGACTGCCCGAGCATAATGTGCCACCTGGTTCCATTTGTCAACCGATTCGAGCATCACCGCAACTATATTATCCGGGGTGAGCTCTCCCGTCTCCCTGTAGAGTTCCCTTCGCAGCCTGGCCCATTTGGTACACGCAAAAAATGTGTGACAGGCATTGTCCTCCTCTCCTGGGCAAAACCGACAATCGGGAGACCGTGACTTGCCGATCTTGTGCAGGTAAGACTGAAAACACCCGTGCCCGCTCAAAAGCTGGGTCAGATAGAAGTCAGTCTCACCATGCTTTCGATTTAGCCACGGTCTCACATCCGGGATGAGGCGCGCAGTCCACCTTCCCTTCGTGCAATTCCTCCAAGACTGCTGCCAATCGTTGAGCGAGCGTTGTCTCTCCTCGCGGACAACGATCTCCCTCGCATCCTCGTTTCGGCGCAGGTAAATAGCGCGGCGCTCTCTAGCAAGGAGGGCGACAGGTATCACGCCTGCAATCACTCTCACCGCCGAGTCGGAGACTGTTGGATACGAAGATGCAATTCTCAGTGCTCCTCTTCTCTGTACCTGTGCCAATCGTTTTCGGTATACCTCCTTGCTGAGAGCGTCGCCCCATACCTCTGCTCCGTACAGTAGCACTGACCCTACAGCACTCATCAAGAGGCGTCTTCTTGATGGGCTGGGTCCCCCTACGTTGGCCATAAGTCGACTCAGGGCCGATATTCCCGAAGCAGCCTTCTCAGCCGTTGCCCTGATTTGCTCAGAGAAACTCATCTTCGAGTCGATCAGTAGCCCCAGGTACTTCACCGCTGGCTTCGATTCGATCTGTATATCTCCAATACTGATCATCCTTACTCTAGGGATTCTCTTTTTTGTCAAGATGACCACTTCGGTTTTCTCCAGTGCTAGACTGTGCCCGCGAGTAGTCATCCAGTCCCTCACTCGGCGCATTAGCATACCTAGCCTAAGTTGCGCTTGTTCAACGGTGCGTTCAGCGACCAGAGCCGCAACATCATCCGCATAGCCAAGCGCGACTCATCTGGCATCTCAAGTCTCAGTAGCCCGTCGTAAGACACGTTCCACAGGTCCGGACCAAGGATAGATCCCTGGGCAACACCCGATGTAATTTCCATCCTTCGTTGGCCCTGTGTCGTGTCGTAGAGCAGGCTTCGGTCCTTTAGGTAGTTCCTCAAAAGCCGCATTAGATATTCTGGAACTTGAAAAGAGTTTTCCAGCGTATCCAGAATATCCACCCATCTAGCGGAGTTGAAGGCATTCCTGACGTCGAGTGTCACCAACAGGACGATCCGTCGCTTGGTGCGACTATATGCCTCTGCCTTTTGGACCGCGTTCACCACCTCTGCAATCGCATCAATGGTAGAACGTCCTGCTCTAAAGCCGTACTGCCGAGGAGATAGGTCCCCAGCAGCACGAATCGCGTCAGTGAGTCTTCCCTTGATGAGTTTCTCTAGCACTTTCCCAGCCGTGTCTAGCATGCATAACGGGCGGTATGCAGACGGCGATTCGGGATTTCCCTTCCCCTTGCTGACCAGCACGAGCCTCGCCACCTTCCATCGTACCGGGAAAACCCCGTCCCGTAGGCAAGCGTTGAATGTGCTGAGCAGCAAGTCAGGACAATGGTGATAGACGAGCTGCAAAACCTCAGCTGGAACACCATCTGGACCTGGAGCCTTCCTTGCCTTCAGGGAGAGGACTGCCTCCTCCAGTTCCAGCTGTGTGAAGAGTGGGCACTCGACTGCTGTTTCACCATGGACAGCGTCAACACGGACGGGATGGGCGGGGAAGAGTCCCCGCGCTATCGCGTCCATCTTTTCCGCGTCATGTATACAAGGCTTCCGTAGGGCACCAAGTTTCCCCATGACCAGCTTGTAGCCAAGGCCCCACGGATCCCTATTTACATCGTCCACGAGGTCTTGCCAGCATCGGGCCTTGCTCTTGTTAATAAGCCTGCGAAGATATTTCCTGCCGGACCTGTATGCTGCTAGCCTAGTGTCTGCCTCCTCCCGTGTTCGCGCCCGCTGGGCCTCTCGCCGAAGTTTGTGACACTCGCTTCTTTGTTCGGCGATCTCGTTTGACCACCAGTATACTGGAGGCTTACCATGTCGGGGTCTCCGGCGGGGCATGGAAGACTCGCAAGCAGCTATGATGGTACTCATAGTTGAGTTCACCAAGTCCTTGGCTGTAGGCCCTCCACTCCCTGGCGGAGCTCCCAGCAACAGTGCGCCTGCCGTAAGCGCGTCAGTGAACTTCTCGACGTCCATCCTCCCAGTCCTCCATCCGAGGATTGAAGTTTGGGCATATGCACGCAGAGTGGCACCGTCGTGAATCTCAACAGCTATATACTGGTGATCACTAGCCGAGTAGTCCTCTAGTACTCGCCAGTTGTGTACTCTAGGTACCAGGGACTCCGAAGCGAGTGTCACATCGGGTATGGTTCCTACGCAACCCCAGCGGCGGAAAGTAGGGGTGTTACCAGTATTTAGGACAAAAAGCGCTGTTCTGGCCGCCATGTCCAATATTTGCTTTCCCCTTGGGTCGGATTGTGGCATACCCCATTCGATGGCTCTAGCGTTGAAGTCTCCCCCGACCAGCATGTGGCCCTCTGTGTTCGAGACAGCGTCCTCCAGGGCATCGAGTTTGGTTCGAAAGGATCGCATTGCCTCGTTAGGCGTCAGATGAACACTGAAATATGTTATCCCTGAACACCGCACCCACACAAAACCATCCCCGCGTCCATGGCACTGCACCTGAAGGCCGGCGCTGTCTCGAACCCAGATGGCCGAGGTACCAGTTTTGTCAGGGTACCACGCTTGCGAGTCCTTGTTATGATGTTGCTCGCTCAGCAACAGGAGGTCAGCTTTCTTATCCCTCGCAAACTGCTCAAGTAGGTCCTGGGCGTTTGTGCTTCGGTGCAAATTGACCTGCAGGATACGGATCATTTGAGTATCGATTTGGCTTTAGTTAGGACCTCCTTGAAAACCCGGCATCTCCCTGTCCCCGGCTCATGTTTGAGGTCGCCGGGTGCTAGCTTAGCGTCCTTGCAAAGAATGCATTTTGCCTCGTTCGTGCACTCCTTCCTTTTGTGCCCCGTTTCACCACATTTGTAGCACAGAGATCTCCTGTCGGGTCCCCTACAGCCATACGCGGTGTGTCCGTATTTGAGGCATCTGAAGCAGCGGATAGGGATCGCTCTTCTCCGTATCCTGCAGATCACCCAACCTATCTTAATTTTGCCCTTCGCCAGGATTTGCTGGGCGTCTTTATCAGCTAGTTCGACAATAGCCATGCGTTGCCCCCTTGTGTTTTCACGCGTCAAACTTGCCTAGACTTCACTTAAGCTGGGGAACTCCCTCCTAATGGCATCCTCTACTTCAGCTTTGTCCGTGACGCAGTCGAGGTCCCTGATTTCCAGGGTGGCCATTGGTTCGAGCGAGGCAACCGTTGCCGCATCTCCAAGAACCTTTTGAAACGCGTCACGGAATGCATCTTTGTTTGTGGCCTCTGGCCCGAATTCCACCAGCAAGTCGCCGGTCCGGGTTGGTCGAACTGCTTTGATGGCAGTTTTGGTGTCGTCTGGCTTGACCGCTCCTTTAATTTCACGGAGGACATCTGCGTAGGTTCGGCCCTTAGTGGGTTTAATAAGCAGTGCCTCTCGCAAGAGTTTGTGCCGCGGTTTGCTTTTTGTTTTCTGCGGTATAGCGGGGGGCTCCTTGTTCTCTTCGTGGTTGAGCTCTTTGTCTTTTTTTTCTAGGAGTAGCTTTTTGGCCGCTTTTTTCGCTGCCTTGTTTCGCACCACATGAAACTCCTCGCCTGGAGTGTCAACTTCGTTTATGGTCTCATCCTTCCTCCTTTTCTCACAGTCGCCTTCAATTGGGCTACCGGCCATTCTTTTGCTGCTGCTAGGACCCACTGATACCTCGAGGGAGAGCGTGTCTTTTTGGTGCTTCTCGGCTGCAAGCCACCTCCGTCTGTAGTGCGTTATGCGGCCAAAAAGCTCCTCCAGTTCAAGAATGCCATTCTTGACACTCTTGCCTATGTTTTTCTGCACTTCGCAGGCAGCCCTCAGTTGTTTGACGATATTCCCCGCTTTCCGAGTAAGCCACTCCTCTTCGGCGCGGTCAAGGGCGATTGTGTTATTTGGCGCCACCTCTTGGGAGAGGCCCCCGTTTCCTAGCCCTTTTGTTTCTATCGCTTGGATCGCGTTTGAAGTGGCGTCGGCCAACGGCAAAACTTCTCCCTCCCCCAGTCTTACACTGGCCTCCGTTGGTGTCGCAACTTGATCCGGATTGTGTACGTCTTGCACTGGGCGCTCCGGGGTGCGCATAGTCCTTCTACTGCGCCCAAAGGCTGCAATGATGCCAGGTTGCACAACGCACTCTGCCTTCTTTCGTTCGTTAGTCCGTCTGTGGTCTGTCTCCGATGCTTTAACCTGTGGTGTTGACTTTAACAGTGTTTCTGGGGTTTGCTGCCTCCCCCCGCAATCGGTGACTTGTTTTATCGGTGTTCTTGCCAACAGCGGTTTTTGCCTGAAAGGGTTCTCCGTGCTAGCGTCCTGTTTGCTTGTGGTTTCATTTGTTTGCTCCATTTTATTGGGTCCCCCCTCGGAGCCGCTATCTCCGTTCGTGTGTGTAGTCGCCTTTTTGGTCC
Organism: Odontomyia ornata; assembly: GCA_963969285.1. Taxonomy (NCBI): domain Eukaryota; kingdom Metazoa; phylum Arthropoda; class Insecta; order Diptera; family Stratiomyidae; genus Odontomyia; species Odontomyia ornata. The sequence goes on from OZ017741.1 coordinate 12,107,596, forward strand.
CATGGTTATCTTTGCAGAGCAGGGAGGCCATGCGAGGGTTGGCACAAGCCCTTATGGGGACAAGTGCTCAGAGCCAGACCAGCGCTAATCGGGAGTCCGTCTCAACCGAACCTACACCACCAACCCAATGGTGCGAACTTCGAACGTACTCCGAGGCCTGCCAAGGTTTTACCGGGACGGAGACGGTATGATAGTTGAATTGGAGCCGTTCACACACGAGTTTCACCTCGGCGCTACTGTGCAAAGCAACTAGGTCCAAACCATCACATCCGCCAGCCCAAAGCGTCAATTCCAGTTCGTTGTCCAAAGCGTAATCCAGATACAATAAGAGGGAACCTCACGGCACCCCCCATATCCTCGGGTCCGTGGGGGCGGCACTCCCCAAAGAATGCTAGCCTCCAAGAATGTTCTTGTCGACCGGCTTTCTCCCTGCGGGAATTTCCTCGGGTACGTGGGGGCGGAACTCCCCAAAGAATGCTAGCCTCCAAGAGTGGTCTTGTCGACCGGCATGCCCCCTGCGGAGTTTCCTCGGGTACGTGGGGGCGGAACTCCCCAAAGAATGCTAGCCTCTTTCGGCTAAACTTGGCATCAGTATTAATAGTGTAGGGTCTATCATCCACGAATACCTTCAATAAAAAGTGCAAGAAACTTTACAAGACGAATATAATGTCTATTATCTATCCGTGCGGTCTAGCTAGCACTGATTTTATTGAGCAGGACTGGTACCTCTAGATTACGTTGACAGAAGACTTGGTTAAAATTATAGTTCAATTTATTCAAAATTGGGCTTTTTCAAATAAAAACACACCGATCAGCATCAATTAAATTAACATTTTAACGAAGTTCACTATATGGTGGAGATAATTATGTTACACCAACTCGAATCGTCAGATAAAGCCTGATTTTATACTCTTGGCTGTATTTCCCATATATCTTTCATCTGTTTCAATCCTGCAATTTCGTGACTTCCGATCCAATGGAACTTGGTTTCCAATTCATTTTGAGACAATTATATGCAATCGTTTGTCTGCACAGCCAGATAATGAAAAGTCTTAAAAGGGACCTTACGGTTTGGGAGTCATCGATTTTGATGAAATTTTCTGCAAGCGTAGTACCCATCTACAATAAGCCTTCCTTAAAGACATTTGTAACTCTCAAAGATATTGGAGCAAATCGAGTTAAACACTTTCAACCCGGCGTGGACCACTGGTGATTTACAGACATTGCTTTTGTCTGGCGGCGTGAACCACCGGTGGTCCACACCTAGTTTGCTCTGCCTGGCGGCATGGACCACTGGTAATTCACATATCTATATTTTAAATATGTTATAAATAATTAAAAATTAATAAATAGAGTCTTATAAATACTTTCCAACAACTCACACAACTTCTCAGATTCTGCTGACAGCCATTGGTAACGGAAAAGTACTGTAGTAAATAAGCGCCGCCAGATAGATAAACAACTTATCATCTCATGCACGCCGATCATTAGAAAAAATGCGTCGGGTTGAACGTGTTAAAACTACCAAATTTTCTTTTTGTCATAAGCAACTTCCGCCTCATTCTGGGTTTAACTTGTCACTCAGACTTTTTTGGAATTCCTACAGATTTGATCGATTTCAATTATGCAGATACCATGACTTCACCAAATTATTGGAACTAAATTTAATTATAATTTTGACTGTTTTACGTCTTTTAGGCTTATCTAAATTTGATTCTAGGAAGTAGACATTTTGCGATTATTCTTCAACTGATATAAATTAACGGCCTTAAATCATACACATGTATCTACAAACACTAATAATCTAACTGTAGAAAGTAAAGGTTTAAAAATAAGGCAAAAGCTTCAAGTGCGCTATGTTAATTTTTTTAAAGCTAATGTCGCAAACATCGCTCCCTATCATATTATGACACATTCAGTCTCAATAAATATCGTAAAATCTAAAGTAATGGTTATCAAGTGAATCAGTATTAAAGTGATATAAACAAAAATGATTGAAGCTATTGAACCTAATCATCATGGAAACTACGAATTGGATGATACATTACACGAATACTCAATTTATTGGACAGGAATGCGTTACGCTTGCCAAAATGTCATCCTCATTTACTGCAAAGTATTTCATATGGACGAATTATATGATATACTGTTGAGGTATGTAGGTTCGAATCTGCTTAGAGTTTATGTCGCTTTTAATTTATTTTGACTTAAAGAAAAAACTTTTATAAAAAATTAATTGACAGTTTTCACTAAAATGTACCATATTTCTTTACCAGCAATTCAGTATTGACGAATAAAATATGTCAAAAGTCAATATTTAAAATTAATTGAACGTTTTTTGATTGTTTCATTGTAAAATTTCCAAAATATAGAAAAAAATTCAAAAGCGTTTAAAATGTTTATATTAGCCGATAAGTGAATGTTGTGACTTATTTTTCTAAGATTTCTAAGGGGGGCAGGACGGGGTCCTTAACGTTTGAAGAGTAATAAAACGGATATTTTTATGTAATTTAAATCTTTAATAATTTTAAATTACTCCTACATAATTCATCTTTAGAAATAAGGAACTTAAGGAACTTTTCACTCATAGAAAAATTAGAAAGTGGCCAATTATGTCAAATATGTCCAACACCCCATCTTACCCTTTACGATGGATAAGACGGGGTACCCTATGTGGCATGGGGGACACATTCTATTTTTGTGTGGAAAACTCGCAAACAAATACTGCCTCGTCATCCTCGTCATCTATGCCAGCACAGCTACAGTTTGCCCAATTCCCGCAGAGAGATCAAGCAGCCCATCCTTCATTTGAATCTAAGTATTTTCCATGCCGGTAAAAACAAGGGATATTATTTTCATCATTGTCACTTTCTGATGGAAAATTGAACTTTTTGTTGGTTTCCCTTCTGTCGTTTTTCTTAGGTAATTTTGTTTTCTTATTCTTTTTTTCTCTTTTGCGTGCCTTTTTTTCTTCTTGTTATCTTCTGACAGTTTCTTTTTTTTCATTGTTTCTTCCAATTCATTTTTAAATGGGGAAGACGTTATGATAGCCGATTTTCCTCGTTTCCTTCGCACGCGCGAAATTTTGCGAGTTGCAGGATAAGGCATCACTTGCTGAGGACTAACAACAGAAAACACTGATTGCTCTGGTGGAGTAGTTGGCATGTGGCCTATTTCTATATTTCTCGTCAAAGTCGAGCATCCGAGCTCAGCATTCATAAAATTTACAAGCACTGAGCTAACTGTTGTGATAGAGGGTGTCAAAGGGACAACAAGCACGTGAGATGGCTCTGCTTCAATATCAGATGGTGTTATAGCAACAGGCATGGTATCTACCAGCGGTTTATCAAAAGTTTCTTTATCAAATCTCCAACTGCCAAAATTGAATTTACTGTTGCAGCCGTTACCATCTCAGCAACAACGATTGGTCTATTTAGCGCAGTAGCACGGTTGTTCGTTGTCGTTGTTTCAGACAATCCTCCATTGATGAATAACCTGTCTGTTTGTGGGATATCAGTCGTCAATGATGGAGCAAAGTCACTGTCGGAAAAAACTGTTGGATCGTATGGCCAAATGCCGCATTTCTTGAAGCCATTCGCTGCCGTTGCCATTGTAGAAGCCTGAATAAAGGCTTTACTAAAAATTTCTGCTACTTGCCGGATAGTTACAATCATCACTGCGTTGCTGCGAAGCCAAGCTGTGATTTATTGGTCGTAGTATGTGCTCAAGGGCCTCATGTATAGTACATCCAGAACTTGAGGTCGATGAGTTGTGTGAGGGGGGAAACATAAAATAATAACCCCATTGGTACGAGCTTCATTAATGAGGTCCAAGTTTTGTGTGTGGGTGCTGTGGCCATCTAACAACAACAGTACAGGTCGATCAAACGTTGCCCCACTAAATTCAACAAACTTCTTAAACCAGCCAAGGAATAATTCAGCTGTTCAGCAGCCAGAATCGCTGCAAACACCCTAAACTCCAGGAGCAGCATTGAGCATTAACTGTGGGCCCATTCTCTTTCTCGCACTTAAACATAGTTCCACAGTTATTGTCGTACCTCTATCCGCAGAAGTTATAGATCCCACTTGTTTTCTACCTTTTCGTGCAATTATTTTTGACTTGGTTTTTGATACCACTGAAACTCCTGTTTCATCACAATTATAAATTCTTTTCGGCGAAAACTTATGCTCATCATAAACGTTGCCGAGGAAGTTGAAAAACTGTTTAACAGCTTGTTTATTAAACCCAGCGGCACGTGCAGCTGAAGAGCTTTCTGGTTTTCGTACCGACAATTCTGGATGCCTGCTTAAAAGCCGCTGCACCCAATCTTTGCCAGCTTCTTTTCTTTCAGAGTTGAAGAAATTTTGCTTCCCATTTTTTACTGCCAGAGTGTACGCCAAAGCCCCCAAATCGTTTGTTGTGAGCCCGTAAAGTCGACTCTCCAAATCCATTATATAGTTGCAAAGCTCTTTCTCTTCATCATCAGTAAATGTTCGCTTTTTTTAGGCTTAAAGGAACTTTAATCGAAGTTGAAGTAGTAGTAGTAGGATCTTCTAGGGCTGCACAAACTGCTTTAACTTTTCGTTGAAGGGTCGTTTGTGGCAAAAAATATGTTTTCGCCGCTAATTTGTACTCCATTTTCACTTCGATTACAACGTCTACCGCATTTTGCATACTCTGTTCACTCCAGTTTCCCCTCTCCGACTTTCTTTTATAATTTTTCACCATCCTGAAACAAGATTAAAAGCAAAGAAGTTATGAAGAAGCATAAACTGTCATAAGGAAATAATTGAATTTCTTCGAGGGGCAAGATGGGGTACACTATGCCATAGTATACTCAACTAGTATCCACACTGAATCAACCCTCCGGAAAAATCCGACCACAAGCCGAACAGCGAGCCATAAATCTTCGGTAGCAGGTAGGTATGTCAATGCTGACGTGAGGATTGGCGCGAATATAAACATGTGCTTTCGGATTACCATATCTCAAAAAATCAATGAATTTGCAGAAAAACAAATTCGTTCCATGCAATCTTTTAGTTCCTTATTAGGAGCTGGCAGCACTCCCATGATCTGAAATGCGTAAAAGAACACGTGCGTCGGAAGTTTTATTTGCTTTTTGCTTTGTTTCTTGAGCGCGCCAGGCCTGGGCTCAGCTGACGTGCCCCTGGGAAAATTCTAAAAGTGTGCATCACAGGGTAAATGAAAGGTGTGGGTACTAGGTGAATGTACTATGCTCTATACCCCATCTTGCCCTCCAAAGCTTATTTGAATAAAATAACATGCCTTTAATGACCAATTCAGAATATGGAAACATATTCTTACCTGCTGGTGTAAACATTGATAAACATGAATAACCTTCAGTTAGTCCTAGAAAACTAATATTGAGGTACAAAAAACAATCGAAGTATAACGCGGAAATCACAACTAACTTGACAAAAACTGAGCTTTTGGCGCCAAAGCGAAAACGCATGCACTTATAAGCCGGTCACTGCGCTGACTGATGAGCAACATGACGGCGCACCAATGCAAGCCAGAGCGGCTGGGATTGATCGTTTTTGTCGCCGTTAAAACACGTTGCTCCGTCTCGCCCGCCTTCCCCCAATTATACTTTCGACTACGTTTTAAATTGTATGTCATCATCAACTATGGCGCGACAGTCCAAGCCGGTGCCCGAAAATCTTGATTATGTTGACAGTTTTCTTTTATTATCTTTGTGTGGTGTATTATGAATTCTTTCTGCCGGACCAAACTGTCAACAAGCATTATTTATTAATCAGGCTGTATAAGTTGTTTGTGTGAAGTTATTCGTCTCAAAAGACCAGATTTGTGGAATGCTACTTTTTTAAGCGTATTCGCCTAATTTAGCATGATGTGACTGTTGGTTGCTTTTCAAACTTTGAATCGATTGAGAAGATAAAAACCGAACCAAAGAAGGTATTGAGGGCTACAAAGTGCGTTCCAAAATAAACGAGACTATTGTCTTAAAAATTAGTTATTGCGTTTAAAGAGACAGTATGTTTTGTCATCGGTACAAAAATGAGTTTCGAACAAAGAGCTAATACCAAATTTTGTTTTAAAATCGGTAAAACGTTTACCGAAACATTTGAATTGATGAAAAAAGTTTATGGCGATGATTTTCTATCTCGTGCCAGAGCTTATGAATGGTTTACACGTTTCATAGATGGTCGTGAGGACATGAATGACGATGAACATACGAACCGCCCAAAATCAGTGATCACCGAAAACTCCATCGAAATTGAGCGTGAATTGATCAAAAATGAGCCGAAATCATCGTTGAAATTCATAGAATCGGAGTTGAATATCTCCAAAACATCGATTTGTCGCATTTCAACCGATCATTTGGGCTTACGAAAGGTCTGTGCAAGTTAACTGATGACCGAAAATTTGATCAGAATTCAACATTCGAAAGACTGATTTTTTGACTATAAATTGCATTTTAACCATCTCACTCACCGTTTTGGCCTGATATGGCTCCCTGTGACATCTACCTATTCGGGAAATTGTATTTGGCCATGAAAGGAAAACGCTTTGCGTCTGTAGAGGGCATCCAAAACGCTTATATCGACATCCTGAAGGACATTCCGGTCAATGACCTGAAACACATTTTGGAAAAGCTTTTGGATCGCTCAAAACAGTGTATCGAGGCCGGCGGAGACTATTTTGAATAAATAAACTCGAATTTATCAGAGCAAAGCTTCTGTCGTTTCTTATTTAGCTCAGTCTCCTTTATTTTAGAACGCACCTTTTATTCCAGAAAAGAATTTTTCTGACTGTTTCGAGGATTGAAAAACGTTGGCAATGGTGTATTGATTGGACGGAGAGTACTTTGAAGGCGGGTTTCATTTGGACACAGTAGTCGGAGATCTGTCCAGATGGTAACAGAAGTTTTGAAAAAAAAGTGAACAACATGAATAAATTTTTTTTGTATACATTTTGGAAATGAACTCCTAGTCTATTTTTCCACACAATCGCCATTTAAATTAAATCTCTGTAGAAATCGGCCGCCTGCGAGTTCAACCACTGGTTTAGACCGGCATGCAGCTCAGCGTCAAAGCGTTGCGTATCGAGCCACGTCTTCATCGCTGGGAACAGGTTGTAGTCGCTCAGCGCCAAATCCGGGCTGTAGGGCAGATGATTGAAAGCTTCCCAGTCTCTTTTATTGTTGTGTAGGATTTTCGGAAACCACCTTGAAAAAGATTTTGCGGTAACCAAAACTCCGTGAAATTTAGGAGAAGTGCTCTGAAAATTCCGTAATCGTGAAACGACGATTTTCTCCGATTTTTTCGTCGATTTTCGCCACCTATCCATCACTCGCAAGACTAGGCCTACCACTGCCATCCTCATCATGACATTGGTTGGGCCACCACTGCCTCACTCGGCTTTCACTCATTATTTCTTGGCCGTACACCACAAATCTGGCGATAAATTTCAATTGTTTGTAATGTTTGCCAAAAAAAGACTTCATTGCATCGCACTTCAACTGGCGGGATTTTCAATTGGAGCACGATGCGTCAACTACCACGGCTGGTTGCATACTGAGTGTAGGAATACCCCAACGCCAAGATGCCGACCCTAGCCTCGTCCACTGCCGCGCCAGGCCAAATGTCTGTTACTTTTTGGACAGTCCTCCTATATTCGTTTTGATGAAGTTTCATTCGTTTTTGGTGCTGATCGAATCAATTCAGCAAACAGATATTTGGCAAATATGGCTTGAAATCAGATGTATTCATCATTTCCAGTTATTTTATTTTGACGTTTGACTGCTTATGCCAGGTTTATACTTCATCTGCATGTGTGTCATGGTCACCTGGTATACTGAAGTAAGCCAATACATTATATACCGCATATCTGACTAGGCTTTTAGCTCTAATTTTATGGGGTTCAGTTTTTCCTGCTGGATTAATCACCAATCTTTTAAACAAAGAAAAGTTATTCAACAAACCCTCAAGTTCATTTATCATGTTACTTCGCACAAATTGTTGGTCCCTTGCGTGTTCTCCAACAAAATATTTTTCTGATTTTACGCAATTCATCTCCTGTGAAATTTTGGTATGATTTCATGAGTACTAATTTCTTTGACAACATTTCAAGATAAGCCACAAGAATGCCAACACAGGTAGTTCTAAAGTAATTTCCATTTTCTTGAATTCATCCAAGTACGAAGATTTAAAATAATAAAATATATTTCTAAATTACCACGAAATCCATATGCTCATTTTAATCTAAGACTATTTATCACTTTTAATTTTATTCCAGAAAAACCTGCCAATTATGTAAATGCCCGCGTGAAGCACACGCTATTTATCAAGATCAACGAACAACAATTCACGATCGATTAGGACTCAAAAATGAAGTGATACAATCTGGGATTGATCCACAACAATTAGGTTACACGTGGGTTCCACCAGGTGTAATGACTTCGCACAATGTTCAGCGCTATTTCGATGAAATACCTTCAACAAAAGTTCCTAAAATCGGAACAAGTGGCGAACGACATCGCGAACGTCAAATAACGTATCAATTGCCGAAACAGGATCTATCTTTGGAATATTGCAAACATATTGATCCTCAACAACGTGCATCCTATGAAGATTTTGTAGCAGCACGTAATGAAATTGCATTGGATATAGGTTAGTAATTTTTTTATTGTTTTTATTTGGAATTGGAAAGTTTTTCATTATTTATTTTTAATTTTTTATTTTTAGGTTACATCAAGGATGTAACGCATTTAAGCAAGTGCGCCTCATGCGACAATTGGATCGAAAAAGGAAATTTGGCAGTTGTCGCGCCAAAACTTGGTGATACTCTCCTATGGCATCCAAAGTGCTTTACCTGCGCTAGTTGTGAAGAACTTTTAGTTGATCTCACTTATTGCGTACATGAAGATCAAATCTACTGTGAACGTCATTATGCTGAGTTGCTTAAACCACGGTGTAATGCCTGCGATGAAGTAAGTGATGTTTGTTTGTAATTTGAATAAGATTTACACTTAACATTTCTTTTTCTGAATATGAACCTGTAGTTGGGTTAGTATGCATTAGTAAAACATTTTTCCAACGCGCAAAAAAATGAATAGTGGTAAAGGGCATGATCCAGCGAATTCGCTTATCACTGAAGGCTTCTCATTATATGATAATTGGTTGTTTCTACTTTCGATTTTATCAATTACCCTTAAAATTTCTTCTAAGAGCTCAATCAAAAGCTCCGATGCATTGCAGTGCTGCTGGCAGCACTTTTTCTATATCCTGTGACGTTCTGTTTCTTTTTTGAACCTTCTTTCTTCCTGTAAATTTTTTTTGCTAAGCGAAGTCGTGTTTTTGTAAACGCCTCGTAATCTAACAAATTTAGCTTTAATTTGTCCGCATCCGAGTATTTTTCAGCCTAGCCCAGAACATGCCAGGCAAGTAAAAGTTTTTCGATTCGTTGGATAAAATTGCCATTTTTTCCTCAAAGTTGTGCGATCGCCACGAGTTCGGTTAGAACCACGAGGTCGTCAATATAAAGTGATAGCAGTTCGCTTTTTCAAGTGAAGCTGCGAGACAAATGCAGTGATAAATTTACAACACTCACACATCCAGATATGGCACCTCACTCATCTCAACTTCAGAGACAAACAAAATGCGGGACAATGGTGACGTGAAAGGCATGAGTTTTTCGATTAACGAGGAGCACATCGAGTGTAAAACATGCCTAGAAGGAAGCTCATGCGAACTAAAAGGTCGACCAACAAATCTATCTACACAGATCTTGGCGATCCTATGAGAATATTACCTGAAGGAGGACGTTATTAAAAGTCGATGATATGAGGTGTTTTCCCTCAAAGGCAAAGACGAAGCCTCCCATCAACATCAGGAGTATATTAAACAAGCCGGAAAGCATAC